>JAMZAV010000113.1:0-1247478 GCA_024449915.1 Sweltsa coloradensis
GGGATAATAGCTTGGGGGACTTGGGGGGCCGGATTCCATAGCGAATTTCAAATGGACATAAAAACAATTGCCGAGCTCATCAAACCGTCTTAAATAGTTTCCTTTATATTTTGTCTCGGCCACTACTTCGCAAAGACATAATATTCTACTATCAAAGATCACTTTTATCGTATTTGTCTCAAATTACTCCTTTTTTAACTTAATCTATATCAATCCCTAGCAGTTAACGGCAACATACCCCCCCCACAATAACAATATCACATCACAATCACAATATCATTACCAGTAGAAATCAACAAACTTTGGACGATACTGCAAAAGGGGCTCTCCACAAGGCTTCAAAATGGAATCAAGACATTTTGGTTTTGCCATGGTTAGTATAGCAAAAAAATTACCAGATCAATCTTAATGTTTCAACTTGGCATTTAATCAAATACGTTAAAGGGCAGGTATTAGATCACACGTAATACTCAAATGTAAACGTTTGATGATCATCGTTTCCTCAACGAATCTTTAGTGCCATCGGGTTTACATGTTGATTATAGTTTGTAGTTATTAAAGAAAACCCAGTTTCATTGTTGTTTAGAAAACCTACGTGATTAAAGAGTGAGCTCAACGAGGACGTCACACGTCGAAACCGAGGATGTCCCCAGTCTAGCAGTCTAGAGGATGTTTATTATTATGATTCTCTGTCAGTTCGTCAAAGCCCTGACGGGGAGAGAGAGAGAGAGAGAGAGAGAGAGCACGACAATCGTAGGTGTATACGAAAAAAATAGTAAATGTGCCCGTTTATGAATGATGTCAATTAATTTGAATAAAAAATATATTTAATTTAATTTATCGTGGGAAACCTGATAAGGGTGCAATGCATACCTCTCTTCAGAAAGTCCATGAGCCAGCTAATCCAAACCCTCCCCCAAGGGGAGGAAGGTTTGTGTTGCAGCCCGAAAGAGAAATAAAACGGAAAAGTGGGAAATGACTGCAACATTGGTAGAGGAGAAAAACGGGGCCAAAAAGGGGGAGGGAATATCAGCACTGATCGCTTACCTGCCTTCTCCTTGAAGGTGTAAACCGGGCGATGGAAGCTTGGTAGTCGTTCCAGCGGCGACGAATGAATGATGATTTGTGAATAATGATGATTGGAGAGAACAAAGTAGGGAAGGAAACAGGCAAGCGGTATGGTGAATGATTTGATGATTGATGCCTTGGATATTGAAAATACGTGGTTACTTCATACGTTGAAAATAACACTTAAATTAACCACTTAATTATGAACACTTAAATCGTAAGCACTCGGAAATAAATATGTTGGCTCGCACAGCCGACACGGAGAAACACGTCTGCAGGCAGAACGTTTTGGGTGCGTCAGATCGCTCACACGAGAGTTAGACAGGTAAACGATTAGCGATGATAGGAAACCGGAAAAGAAGGGAGGGTGGGGGGTACTACAGGTGGAACCAGATAAGGTGGCGGTCGCCGAGGGATCGCAGCACTGTCGTCCACGCACTATGGCCAATGGATCGGCAAAAGTAAATAAATAACGGTCTCTAAAACTGCTTCGGAGAAAAACACGACTATTTTAAAGCCAAGCCTTGTCCAATATATCATAAAAATACAGTATTTATGAAGTGTACAAATAAAATCAAGACATTTTGATGCTCCAAAACATTGAAAACACATCTGGCGAGGTTGGCATTATAAACAGCTGGAACATTAAACCACCATTACCAACAAGGCAAAAAACACTTTTATAATCGTGATTACTTAAAATCATTATTTCGCTAAAATACTGACTCTGTGGAAGAACTTCTTTATTCACAGCTTATAAAATGCTGATTTATGTGATAACATATCACGATACATGACCAAAATAATACGGAGGCCCTACCTAATGCCAGTTGACAGTTGTGTGTAAATTGTCAACGTTGGCGTCCGTGCTCTCGCTTGACCTTGACGGCCGCCAGCTTATCTGGTTCCACCAATAACTACGCGAATAAAAGAGAACAAACTAAACGGCGCGAACAGTTTGAAAGTGGTTTCGAGAAGCTAGTTATATTAAATTTCGATTTTTTTTCTTGTTTGCCATCATGACTTCGGTGGGTGTACCCACAAGGGTCGTAAAATTTTTCTCCCAAAAGTAAAAATATTTATTAATTTAGGACCAACTATACGGAAATAGTCTGGTTTTTCTTCATAATATAATTTCAATTAACTGTTGTGAATTTTAGAAACAAACTTTATGGAGATACCATTACTATCTTTGGAGATTCCACCCTACGCTGTTTTGGACACAAAACTTTTTCGTTCCAATATTGGCATGTAACAATTCTAATGAAAGGTCTTGATGAGTAGATTTAAAATATGTAATTTTATGAACAAACTAAGTCGGGGCAGTAGTATATAGCAAACACAAGTAAACATGTTTAGACTTATTTTTTTTTTGTTATACACCAAGCTTCAGCCATCCAAAAAATAAACCAACCACAAGTATTATTTGAAACTTGAATGCATGAAGCATTGATATTAAACATTTATAGTAGGCTAGATCCGCAGTATTGGTCCACTTCCGTGACAATTTGAAGCCATCTTGATGGGAACGATTTGAAGTCCAAATATTTTTAAAGATGGCCGTCAGTTTGACAGGTGAGCATATTTGCCATTAACACCAAATGATTACTAAATTCCCTTATGCAATAACTTCTTATTGTTTCTGTTTGTGCATTCCCATGATGCATAAGCTAAAACCATATCAAACAATCCAGAAAAATACTACATTGCATTAAAAAGGCATAAATTAAAACGCCAAGTCGCCATTTTGAATAGGTCAGATCAACGCTTCAATTTGCTACGCTCGCGCCTGTGCGGACGTATTGGAGACTGCGGATCTAGCCTACTATAGATGTTTAATATCAATGACATGAAGTAGTACATAATATTAGTGTGTGATTTACGCGTAGGTAAAAAGTAGTCAACGCATACAACATACAAAACGACTTATTAAATAACATGCCAGGAGTAAAATTGGGCTCCTCAACTTTTTTAAATTATTAAAATTAAAAAAATACACAATTTAATGATATTATATATATTATTTTTTGTAACCAACTGAAAATGCTATCTCATGAAAACAAATAACAATATATGTTATCAAACAAATCTTAACGATGCTCATATCTCGGTGATGGTCGTGATCCAGTCTCGCAGTGGTTTGTAAGCGACCCTGGTGAAGACATCAGGGGTGTTGGCCTTGGCACAGGGGAATCCCCAGGACACAATACCAACCAGCTTATTATCAGAAACCAATGGGCCGCCCGAATCTCCCTGGAAAATAAAGCGCATACATTGATGGATGGATCACACTTTCCCGATGCTACGATATGTATCTTGTTTGTAGAGAAACTGAACATGCCTACAAACAAAGGCTGATATCATAAGAACGATTCAATAAACTTCGTGGTTTATGATTGACTTTTAAATACATAATTTTTCATAAGATCGTAAAAATGGCCAGGAACCTAATGGGACGATTTGATGAGAAAAGATTAAAGTGGTTCGGACAAGCCAAATGAATGGAAAATGCGAGGTCGGCGAGTAGAATGGTGGAATTGGAAATTCCAGGTAGGAGGCTAATGGACAAACCATGGCATCGAGCACTGTTCATACCACTGATTGCTATATCCTATTTAAAAAATCGATCTTTGGTTGGTTATCGCTAGGGAAAGGATGTTCAGGACATTTTTTTTTTCTATTGGTAAATATATGCCTGGAAAATAGTTTTAAGTATATTTCAAGTGTTAGGGATGCCACAAATATGCATTTTATTTTGCCTTAAAATGACTATTTACATCATTTCATGAGTAAAGGTTCTTTTTTGGCATTTTTAAGGTACTATTGTCCTATTTTGATATAATTTGCACGACACAATGCAATAATTTATAATATGTACGTTTTTCTTAAATGTGAAATGAAATGAAATGAAAATGTTAAAATTATGTTTTTAATTTTTCATCTTTGATATATCGAGAAAACAATTCCTCTCCCCCCCCCCCCCTCTCCATGAAAATATATTGGTGTAACTGTAATAAAACATTACTAAAAGTAATGAAAACAATAGAATTCGATTAAATTCAATAGGTCCTTTTTTGTTTTTTTAGGTCCTTTTTTGGTGTTTTAAAGGTATTATTTGCCTGCCTTTTTCTCACTTTGAAATGTCCTGAACATCCGCTCCCTAGTTATCGCTCACTCGTCAATTGCGTCGGGGCCTACAGTGCTGGCTTGGTCGCTTTAGTTTACTGTCCCCCATAAAATCATTTTAAGGAGAGGGGAAACTTAAACAAATTTTATTTTTTTTACTTTATATTTTGGAGGAAAGAGTGGAACGCGAAAGGAGACTGGAATGTGGAGGAAATGGAAGAGTAGTGTGACAAGAGAAGAAGAGCCTTTCTTCAATATCGACCCAACGCAGAGTTGGACGATGGTTACCAATAATAATGATTATTACATCAAAAGTTTAAAATAAAAGTTTTAGTTGTTAATAAGTTACCTATATTTCACATTGAAAGATACGAACTTACAACATTAAATGGCTAAGTATGAAAGAAGAGTCAAATTCGCGATAAAAATACAAAGAAAAAAATTTCCCCCATGGAAAAAAATTTGGGTTTGTAAAATTAAATACAACAACGTATTCTATTCGTGAAATTATTTGATTAGGAATCTACATTCTGAGGAAATAATGCATATTTATTACAAGCTTGTGTATTCGTTGGTATTCCGTTCAAACTTCATGCTTATTTTAGATATAGCAACACATTTAAATAGCCGACGCCGACAACGACGTTAGAAACTCCACCCTACTTTCCTCGACTTGCCTGTGGCTGTATCTGTCCAGCATGGGTCATTTCCTCTTGCATATATATCCCCTAGACTAGAAAGGCATTACAGTTGACGCGCCCTTAAACGAAATAAAGTAGAACTTATTCTCGTATTGTACAAAGGATTCTATTGCTTTTGAGACGATGGCTGTGCACTTAAATAGGATAGGATATCTGCAAAGCTTACATTTTGTTTTTGTGCTATCTAAAATAGACCTCCTTGAAAGATGGGAGTGATTTAAGTAATGTGATGATTGGATGAGCGAAGCGAAGATTCCATTTCACTACACTGGAGAGAAAAAATCCGAATGTTTATTTTTCTTTCTTTTTGTATTTTTGTTGTGTTAAACGTTTTGGGCTGAACCAATACTCCAATTTGCGATGACATTGTCGGAGGCTTTCAAAATCTCTGAACTTAGAACTGCCACTTTTTTTTGAGCGCATAAAAAAAAAAATTATTTCCTTTAAAAATCGAAATTTTTATGTTTTTTTTTTTTCGATTTTTAAAAAATTTCTTCGACTTAAACACCTAAATGTTTTATCAGATTGAAATGATTTTTCATAGAACCTTAAATTTTTTAAATTAATATATTCGTGTGAAATTCAGCGCAATCAAAAAAAAGTTTTCTTTAAAACCGCAATTTTTCGATTTTTCGATTTTTTGTTTTTAAAACATTTCTTTTACTTTTTACACCTACGTGCTTTATCCCAGTAAAGTTTTTTTTACAGAACCATAATTTATGAATCAAAATATTTATGTGAAAAATTTTAGCGCAGTCAAAAAATAATTTCTCAAAAAATCGCAATTTTACGCTTTTTTTCGTTTAAAAAATAAAAAAGCTCATCCAACAACGCGCCTGAAAAAAGTTTTCCCCCCCGCTTCCTGTAAGTGATGATCGAGCTTACAATGCAGGTGCCAGTTCCTCCTCTGGTTGAGCCACCAGCACATATCATTTGAGAAGTAATGCTTTCATGAAGATCTTTCCAGACGTTTGCACAGACAGTCTGGTTCACTATTGTTACGTTCACAGCCTGGAGAGCAACGGGAGGAACCGTACCACCACCCGTTTACAAACGCAGAACTTTAAAAACAATTTAATTTATTTTTACTTAGATTTAAAACTATCTACATAACTTCAATAATAATAATAATAATAATAAAAATTATAATTATAATTATAATTATTATAATTATTATAAAAAAAATAATAATAATTATTATTATTATTTTTTATTATAAAATTATAATAATTATAATTATAATTATATAATAATAATAATAAAGATACTAAAATAATAATAAAAATAATAAAATAAAAATAATAATAAAATAATAATAATAATAAAATAATATAATAATAACCATTAAGCAAAAAAAGGGTTGTTGAAAAAAACGTATGGAAGTGGATCACTTCTGTTGAGTAAAGCATAAAAGGAAAATTTTAAATAAGGCGAAGAATCTTAGTGTAGGTTGGGTGATTACAAGAAAGCATTTTATAGTGTGCCACACCCCCCCCCCGGGGTTTTAAAAGTTTTGGGAAAAGTATAAGGTCAACCAATTATTTTCAACTTCTGCAAAAAATTATGCTAAATTTGGAATACAAGTATGAAAATAAGAACGGAGACGAAGAAATCGTATCAAGTAATGTTCACAACAACGAGGAAAATTTCAGGGTGATCGTTATCGCCCCTTCTATTTGCATGAGTTTTTTCCTTTTTACAAAGTGCCCAATGACGAGGTTTGGGGGATGCATTATTGCCGAATGAAGACAAAGTCTCGCATCTTCTGTACATGGACGATTTGAAATTTTTCGCGAAAAATGACGATGAACTTAGTGTCTTACTAGATATCGTCAAAACTTTCAGTGACGACAGTTGTATGGAATGTGGAAACGAGAAGTGCAAGAAAGCGACATTCAAAAGGGGGAAGATTGTCTCAAGTGAAAACATCCAACTTGATGAGCATACCACTATTGAGGACATTGGTCAAGAATCAATTTTTAAATATCTTGAATAGAAGAAGGCAATGGTGTTCAGTAACATTAATGAAAGATAAATTGAGCAAAGAATCAAACGATGTCTAAGATTAATACTTGAAAGTGAATTGAACGGACGAAATAAAACTATTGCAATTGGTCAATTTGCTGTGTCAGTAATTCTTATAGCTTGGTATTTTAGATTGGAGCATAGAAGAACTTAAGAGATTGGATCAAAAAAACGAGAAACTGTTGACAATGAACGGAATGCACCATCCACGGCGGACGTCAAAAGACTGTATATCGCAAGGAAGAATGGAGGTCGAGGTATAACTCAACTAGAGGGGCCCATACAAAACAGCAATGATTGGTTTGAGTTTATACATAAAAAGAAAAGGGAGATGACAAATTTATTAGAATGGTTAAAAAAACATGAGTCCAGAAAAGCTAGAGAAAATCTGTCATTAAGTTGGGCAACAAGTTTCAATCAGGTTAGGGAAATTTAAACCCAAATATTAATCAGATCAAGGGGGTCCATCACTAACAAGGTCAAGATAACCCAAGAAGCAAATAAAGAACATTATCCAGAAATATTTAATCAGTTGCTGGAAGTCTAAACCTTGCATGGACAATATATTACACGCATGGAGCAACCACATATTGACCAAGATCAAACCAATAAGTGGCTGGGCAGAAGTATCTAAAAGGTGAAACTGAAAGTCTTAAAATTGTAGCTGCAAAAGATCAAGCCTTAAGAACAAAAAGTTACGAAAAAAGAAATTCTCAAACTCGACGTAGATGACAAGTGTCGTTTGTGTAAGTTTTATGAAGAAAGCGTGGAGCACATTATTTCTGGATGTCCAGTCTTAGCAAAACGGAATACATTGATCGACATGATAAAGTTGGGCATATTTGCATTGGAACATTTGTAGAAGTTACAACACGAAACTTCTGACAATGGTACATGCATAAACCGAACAAGTAGTTGACAATGGTAATTTGTGACCAATTTTGGGTGGTATGAGCAAATAATCACTGATAGAAAGGTTCTTCACAACAAACCAGACATTGTTGTTAAAAACAAAGAGACTCAAAAATGTTTGATCACGATGTAGCTATTCCATCAGACCGCAACATAGTACTAAAGAAAGCAGAAAAACGCACAAGAATCGAGACCTACAAATAGAAATTCAACGAATGTGGAATGTCCGTTGTAAGATTGTTCTCATTATTATTGGAGCTTGTGGGACAATTGGCCAACATATCTCTGGCAATCACTGGACTCCAGAGCTTCAAAAGGCAGCATTACTAGGAACCGACCCCATACTACCCCAAAGTTTTAGTGTAAAAAAATTGTTTCTGTTTTTTTCTTGTATGTATGTTTTATTTAATTTTATGTAATAGGGGTTTCACCTCAGAGGTGGGGTTTCATCTCTGATGAAGTTTTTAAAATACCCATTAGGGTAAGGTTCATATTGGTGAATAAAAGAAATAATAATAATAATAATAATAATAATAATAATAATAAAATAATAATAATAATAATAAAAATAATAATAAAAATAACCCCAACATTGGTTGGGGTTACAAACTAGTCAACTCGAGATAAGTTGCTGGTTAAATTTCTATTGCCGCTGAAATACAAGCATTCCTTTCTCAAATTTTGACATCATCTTGATCTACTAGTGACGTACTACAAGTGACATTAAAGGGAAGTAAAAGTTTTTGTATTTATACCATTATTTTTTTTTTTAGTTTTGTATCGTTGTCTGGGACCTAGGCCTGTAAATTGCATTGAAACAGTTGAATTTTTGTTAATTTTTTGACAGTTAGTGGTAGGCATATATTCATTTATGGGCCCAATTATTTGTAACTTAAGCAAGGTAATATATCTAAAATAGTATAATATTTAGCATTTTACGTAAGCACCGTTAATTATTTTGCAGAATCGAGAAGATTGAAGTCTTCCTAAATTCGTCAAATAAGAAAAAAATTTATCAAAACGAAAAGACAAGGAGGTTGAAAAAGCAAAGGGACCTCATCACCGCCCTGAAATTGAGGAATCAGTGAGAAAAGTGTTTTTTAATTCTTTTTAAGTGCATTGACTTTATAAACAATAACAAATAAGAAGTGACTTTGACACATAGTAGAATAATTTATTTAGAACAAGACAGATAGACTCTTAATACAATTTATTTATTTATTTATTTATTTTATTTAAATAGGAAATAACCGACGATGGATGTTCTGTAGTGAAATCACTACAGACCACCAAAGCTGGAAAAAAAAAATGAGACAGCGCATCAAATGGACAGAAGATATGAACATTTGTGTGATGCGTAGCTATTATAGGGTAACGTTTTTAGAGACTGTTTTAAATAGGTTATCGTCGATAACTTATCGACAAGAGACTCCATAGCGAGTTTGTTCGTGGAATATCCCTTTTTTAGAAGTAAGTGAACAGAAAAATGGGCTGACCAAAGAAGAATTATAGTTAAAAATAACTTTGTTACCAGTAAAAAAATATTAAATAGAATAAAACGCGAAGTGAAGGACTAACTACAAGCGCATCAAGATGATAACGGCAATACATCAGCAGAGGACAGCGAAGAAGAAGACCACTTCATACCAGAGCTATTTAGAACTACCAGAAATACCGGTATTTGCCATACCTGCTAGAACTTTCAAATCTCCCAGAAAACAACCAGAACCTTCCAGAACTTTCCAGACCAACCAGAACGTCCAGAACCTATCGAACGTCCAGACCAACCAGAACCCAGATTTACCAGAACGTCCAGGCCTACCAGAATATCCAACCTACCAGAACGTCCAGGCCTACCAGAACGTCCAGAACCACTAGTAATACCAAACCAAACAAGAAGATCAAGATACCCAGAACAACTAGACGATCAAACACAAGAGGTAGATATCCAAAACGCATAGAAAATACACCTGACATGATCAATCTAAAGAACATCCTAGCTTTAGCAATTTACAACAGCCATGTCAGAGTTTGCGCATATACAACCAAACAGAAGACCATACATACCTAAACCCAAGCATTCAAAGGAAATGAAGACAGCGGTAAAAATAATGAACACACATATTTTATCAGATTACACACAAGACGAACTATCATTTGCAGACGTTCATGCGGCAATTTATTGTGCCGCTGTAGCAGTGGTTTAGATATTTGGGCTTAAAGGTAAAAATCTGCAACATCTTCATGACAAAACAGGAGAAAAAAAAATTTCGAAATGGGAAAAGCGACAAGTTGGGAAATCGGTGAGTTTAGGAGAGATTCGGTCGACTGGAACAATACCGAATGGGTAACGATCTAAAAATGTGCCAAAAACTGTGTGTGTGTGCCTACTGCCAAAATATATTTGAAAGATTCAAGGGTTCCACACAAAGCCCTGAACACTAACGAATTCATTCAAGAATATTTGGATACACTTAAACAAAATGTAGTGCTCTAGCTAAGAGATTAAAAAGATATAAAAAAAAGTTGTATTAGAAAGAACAAAACCGAATGTTTTAAAGAAAAAGAAAAACGTTATACCAAAAACTATCTAGTACCCAAGAAATAATAGGAAATGGAACACCAACTAAGACAGAGATAGAAGAGTTTTGGACAGGAATATGGGGTAACCCCGGCAGCACACAACCAGGATGCACAAAGGATTCAAGACGAAATAGCTAGGATGAGCGATATTAATGAGATGAATTCGAAGGTATAACTGTTTTATGAATTAAAGTCGACAATCAGTGCTACACATAGCTGCAAAGCACCAGGTTATGACAATAAAACAAAATTTTTGGGATAAGAAATTCAATACTACTCACAATCAAATTAGAAAATGTCTCAACGAGTTTATAAATGGAGTTAAAGAAGTACCCGAATTCTTTACTGAAGGAGTAAACCTTTCTCAAACCGAAGGATAATGACACGAAGAACCCAAGTAAAAATTTGGCCAATTACATGTCTACCATCTATATATAAAATATTGACTTCATGCATAACAAAAAAAAAAAAAGCATTGCGGATTTGGCGAAAAACACAATATCATGGCCGAGGGAACAAAAGGATGCTGTAAGAATCACAGGGATGTAAAGAACAACTTATTTTTCGACTCTACTGTAATGAACCAGGCACACAATAAGAAAAAAGGAATATTCACGTAAACAACATTGACTACAAGAAAGCTTATGACTCAACACCACACCATGGCCCTTTTTCAGATTTTACAAATATATAAAATCAACCCATAATTGTAAACTTTTTTGAAGACAATAATGAAGACATGGAGAACAACACTAAAACTAAATATGAAAAACCAGCAGATAACTTCAGAACCAATCCAAATTAAACGTGGCATTTTCAAGGGGACTCATTAAGTGCATTATGGTTTTGTCTGTCATTAAACCCCCTGTCGCATATGCTTAACGAATCAACATACGGATTTAAAATTAAGGACAATAATATGGTATGTCACACAATTTCTAACCTATTCTACATGGATGATCTAAAAATTGTATGCATCAAATTTTGCTCAACTAAACAGTTTAGTCAATACAACATTAGAATTAAGTTAAGATATCTGCATGGAGTTTGGAGTAGACAAATGTAAGACGCTACATATCGAAAAGGGTAAGGTTACGCAAGCAGAAGAGTTTCCAGCTAGATGATGGGAATAGGATTGGAATAATGGATGATAACGAAGTATACAAAATATTTAGGATTCTCTCAAAATGCCAGAATTGAACATAAAGTAATGAAAGCAAAATTGATAGATACATACAAGAAACGACTAAAGTCTATCCTCAAGACACAACTAAACGGTAAAAAAAAGATCACAGCAATAAATACATATGCTATACCAGTACTGACAAATTTATTCGGAATCATTAAATGGACGCAGACAGACATCCCCCCGCCGTGGAAATATTAACTCGTACTACACTTACCAAACACAGAATACATCATTCTAAATCAGCCAAAAGGAGAGTGACACTTCCAAGAGAAAAAGGAGGACGGGGCCCAATTGATCTGAAAAAACTTTATTATAAACAAATAGGGCATTCTTAAGAAAATATTTTTTACAAAGAGCAACAATCCACACTACATAGAGCTGTGGTGCTAGCTGACAATCATTAACTCCACTCAATCTAGCAAATGAAAATGTTAATCTACAAGGGAACCTCAAAACTGACGCTGCAAAAGAGTTACGACTCTCAGAAAAGACCCTACACAAGAGACATTATGATGAACTACACAAAGATCACGTAGATATTAAAGCATCAAATAGGTTGGTTAAACAACGGGGAACTATTTGGAGAAACAGAAGGTTTTATGCTGGCTATTCAAGACAGAGTGATTTTCAACCCAACAATTAGAAAAAATACATAATACAAGATACGACAGTAAACGATCAATGTAGAAAATGTAGTGTGAGGGGTGAAACAATCGAACACATCATATCCGGGTGCCCAATGTTGTGTCAAACAGATTATCTACACAGACATAACCAGGTAGCAAATATTATTCATCAAAAACTGGCAATTAAGGGACAACCTCATTGCCACACACACACCTTACTACAAATACAAACCAGAGAAAGTACTAGATAGTAAAGATTCAAATTATATTACGACAGCACAGTTTTTAACAGACCAAATGATACATTCTAACAGACCGGATAAATAATAATTGGGCAAGAAGAAACAAGAAACTACCCTTATCGACGTTGCTGTCCCAATGTGCCATAACGTCCGAGACCCCCGTGGAAGAAAAAAATTGACAAGTATAGTGAACTTTTCAATTGAGAAACAAGAAGATGTGGAAAAAAGAAAAAGGTAAATACAATGCCATTCATTGTATCAGCCAACGGCATCATACCGAAGAAAGCTAACCCAATGTATACCCTCGAGACTCAAAGGCAGTAATAATCAACACGGTAGAATAGTTCGTAAATTTCTAAACTAAGAATGATACTTCCCAGATTCCGAGACAGCTTCCATCCTGACCATGGTTTTCGTGGTTTCCCATAGTCCGAGAGCAAATGCTAGGATGCCGACGAGATATCGGCCACGACCGTAAAACAGCAGAAAGAAAACATCATCTACAAACAATATTATAAATGACGTATTTTAGTTAGATTTAAGACAAAGTAAAAATGTATGTTATAGGTACACATGGAAGTACTTGACGTAAATCCGTACAACATGTTAGCTCCGGTTTTAACCGAGTTTGTATGAAATACATCCAATAAAATAATAATAATAATTTCACAAGTTATACTTTCGCGACCCGACATAATTGAAGAGAATTTTTAACATTGACGGGATGTTTCGTCGCGTCGTAGTGGTGAATTATTTACATTATTCCTGAATTCCCGACGTACCGTCATCACTGTGGATGACATTTTCAAGGGACTGCTGTTCTTTCGTTTGTTTGCCTCTGTTGCAAACTTTCACTTCTTCTTGGAACTGCAAGGATAGCGGTGGACGGCTCTTTTTGTTGCTGTTCTTTTTTTTTTTTTTGTTGTTGTTGTTGTTGTGGAGGAAGTGGTGGTGTAGATTGGTCGTGTGGATGTCAATGTTATAATTTCTCTTCAATAATAATAATAATAATAATAATAATAATAATAATAATAATAAAAATAATAATAATAATTGGATGAGCGAAGCGAAGACTTCAATTTCACCGACCCCCCAAAAATTTATCTCCGTTGTTTTTTTTTTGTTTTTTTTGTTTGTTTTTCCGTCTGTTTGTTCGCTCTCTACCGGGCAAACGGCATATCCGATCTTGATGAAAATTTGACACGACCTTCGTTTTTCTCTGAACTTAGACTTGCCACGTTTTTGGGTACAATCGAAGAAATATTTCTCATGAATATCGTACTTTTACGATTTTTTTCGATTTTTAGTGCGAAATTTTCGTGCCATTTGGGCCAATTCTGACCAAACGGGTGGGGCTACAACGTTCATATTTCACATGGACATTAAGGTAATGGTGATGTATTGCTTTCTGAAAGAAAAAGTTGAAAAAGTTTGCCAGAATCGAGAGAAATAAAGCTTTTAATATACGTTTTTTGACTTTTTGTGCGATATTTTCGTGCCATTTGGGCCAATTCTGACCAAACGGGTGGGGCTACAACGTTCATATTATACATGTAACATTAAGGTTAAAGTGATGTAGTACCTTTTGAAAGAAAATGTTGAAAAAGTTAGCCAGAATCCATAGAAATATAGCTTAATTTAATGTAAGATTTTTACGTTAAATAATAACAAATTAACAAGAAACAATAGAAACTTGACAACAATCACCTACAATGCGTCGGCAGAAAAACAAAGCACTTGCAAAAGTAAAGATATCCCACGCAAACTAAAAACTTTTAAAAAAAAAGCTCATCCATCAACGCGGCGGGACTTTAGCGTTTTCCTAGTAATAATAATAATAAAAATAATATTTTTTTCTTTATTTGAAGTACAAAGTACATTACATATTTATTACATTTTGAAACGAATCCCATAAGCCACACAAGCGGCTTAGCTGTGGGGATAGAATGCATAGAAGACAATAATTGGATAAGCGTAGCGAGCGAAGCGAAGACTTCAATTTCACTAACCCCCCAAAAAAATTTAGCTCGGGTGTTTTTTTGTTTGTTTTTTTTGTTTTTTTTTGTTTTTTGTTTGTTTTTTTTGTCTGTTTGTTCGCCCCGTTCCGGGCAAAAACGGCAATAACGATCTTGATGAAAATTGAAAGGGACCTTCGCAAATCTTCTGAACTTGGACGTCCCACGTTTTTGGGTACAATCGAAGAAATATTTTCATGATATCGTACTTTTACGTTTTTTTTTTTCGATTTTTATTGCGATATTTTCCGGGGACATTTGGTTCGATTCTGACCAAAAACTGGTAGGGCTACAACGTTCATATTTCACAATGGACATTAAGATTATGGTGTGTAGTACCTTTTGAAAAAAAAAGTTGAAAAATTTAGCCAGAAACCATAGAAATAAAGGTTTTTAATATGTGTATTTCGATTTTTAGTGCGATATTTTCGTCACATTTGGGCCGATTCTGACCAAACAGGTGAGGCTATAACGTTCAATATTTCACATGGACCCTTAAGGTTATGGTGATAAAGTACTTTTGAAAGGAAAAGGTTGGAAAAGTTCGCCAGAATCCATAGAAATAAATGTTTTTTTTTAGGTTTATAATAACAATTAACAAGTAACAATAGAAACTTGACAACAATCACCTACAATACATTCACAAAGCACTTGCAGAGGAAAAGTGGTCCCACGCAAACTAAAAACTTACGCTCATCCATCAACGCGGCGGGACTTAAGCGTTTTCCTGGTACTGAAAATAACCCAGACACCAGATTTCATAACAGTTGATATAAGTATAAGGAAATAAAAACAACAACAACAAAAAACCTAGAACCAAAAAACATACAGAAAACTTGAACAAATAATACAATAAAAATGAAACTTAAAAATACTATACGCATACCACTTACATGCAATATCTGTTTCACAAAAACACTTTTAAATCATTCTTCGCCCTACTAATTTGATATATATTTCGTAAATATTTGGGAATTTTACTAAAAGTAAAACGTACACTCTATTGTAATGCTCTTTTCCCATACTTATTATTGTGAGTTGGTATTTTTAAATACTCTGCCTCTCTGGCGCGAGTATTTGCATTATGATTTACAATATTTTTAAACGAGTAATCATAATAAAATGTAACTAATAATTTGTAAATGAATAGTACATTTACAGGTAAAACATTACAACATCTATATAAATCATAAGTTGTTACACATGTACCATTTTTCTTTAAGGGGATATTAAACAAACCATTCTATTTTGTGGCGAAATAATATATTTTAATTGTGAAAATGAAGCATTGTTCCATGCAAGCAGGGCATATGATATGACGGACTCAGCAAGTGCTATGTATACGGTTGGGATAGGGTAAAAGGGAAGTACATCCCTTTTTATTTTTATAAATTAAAATTGAACACATGATCAAAGGGCCTCACTCACTCCTTCTATATGACATCCAGCTAAAATTTTTGGTCTACACCCCCCCAAATAGCTGATGTAACAGATTCTTTTTTTTATTTAACATTTACAGTTTATGTTCCCCTTCCATAGAGAACAGAATCATGAAAAACATAAAAGGAATGAGTTAAAAATATTTAATTGGCATTATGGTCGACATTGTGAGGTGAGAAATATGCACAATCTTTGTTTTCGCTGAATTAATGATAAGGCCGTCATCATGTGTGATTTAGTCTTTATCCAAGTGGCAGTGAGTTGACAACAACGTCGAACAGTTGACTATGATCTAATGGAGAACCGGAGACAGAGGTTATGTGAAGTGTGAAGTATTTATATTAATAAAAGAGTTTAACTTAAAATTTTTTTTCTATTAAAAATAACCGGGTTAAAAATCCTTCATTGGGCCCCCGATGAGAATAATGGGGGAAAAATTTTTCACCCGTCGTTTAGGCCTACATACATTGTTTGGTTTTGAAACGGCAGACTCAAACGTTGGGTAAGATGGAGAAACCCCTTTGAACTGTATGCTGAAGGAGAAGAAAAGTCGACGATGCTAGAAAAAATGCTTATTTCCAGCAAAGGCAGGTTGCATTTTTTCAAGATGATCTTCATAAAATTAAGGACCCCTGTTTTGATAAGAATAAAAAAGGGTTTGATTATGAATTAAATATTAAACAAGCATTTCGTCCTCCAGGGGAAACATTCCATATGAACAAATTTTTTTGTTACGAAAGATATCACAAGAGATAAGGAAACTGGGGTCAGTTTTCACCCGTCTCCACCAACAAACTTTTTAACTGGAATTTGTCGGAGCCTGTCAGACGAGAGACAAGTAGTTAAAAGTGTCAGTCTTTAAACTGAACATAACTGTTAGAAAAAAGGGAACGAATTAACCTTGGCAAAAGCATTTCGCTGGCTGAATTGTTAAAGCAACTGATATCAGGCCCCCGAAAAATGGGAAAGGGAACAACAAATGCACAGTTTTTTAAACGAGGGGAGCAGCGACCTGTCTCCATTTAACTCGAAGGCTTCATTCTGTGATTCTGTATGTCTGTCTGTCTGTACGTCGAAAATCAGCCGAACCGCTGAACAGATTGGTCTGAAATTTTAAACAGACATCCGGTACGAGTTTACTGAGAACTGCAAAGAAAATCAGCTATATCCATTGCGATTTAATCCTAAATAAATAAAAATGTGATTTTTAAAATATCGATATCATTTGTTTAGTAGCAGCTAGTGGGACGAGATCTGCGTGGCTGGCATGGCCTATTGGTAAGCATTTAGTCTACCGCACGGAGGGTTGGGTTTCGATACCCGTTAGCTCGAACTTTTTTATATTTTAACACCCACATATTATTTTTGAGGGGTGTTAAATGGAAAATAAAACTTAGATGATTTTGTTTTATCTAGGAAATTTGTTAATGTTTCACGCTAATACGTTTCGAACACGATTCGCATTTCAAATGTTCAATTTAAATAACTAGGGAAACGCCAAAGAAGTTGTTAAACGAGTGAGTGAGCCATGTGTTGAGTACCCGGTATCATTCCTCATACTGGGCTATATCCAGCCTTAGGTATAGGGGAGGAAAGGGGATGTTCCCGGGTACTCAACTCTTGGCTCACTCACTCACTCGTTTAACAACGACTTTGGCGTTTCCCAAGTCTTAGAAGAGCATATAAACAAACTTGGAGTAACCGATACTGACAAATACAGTAGGCCTAGGGCTAGGACTAGAGATAAAAGAAGTAGGCCTAGATCTACAGTCAGAATGCTCTCGAAGTGTCTACATAGGACATACAAGAATGATGCTAGCTGTCCTGCGGTAAACCAGGTATGCCGGAAATGCAATTTTAGGGGATACTTTAAAAAATGTTGCATGACCAAAGATGATAAACAGGGGTGCTCAAAACAGGAAGATAAACAGGGGTGCTCAAAACAGAAATTATCTAAATTGCGACATGTGCAAGATAAGTTCAGTAGTGATGAAACATATAATACATCATATGGCGAAAGTGTTTTTATTTTACTAGGCCGCTTCGCAAACGCTTTTTTTAAGTCGCGTTGATGGATGAGCTTTTTTAAGTTTTTAGTATGCGTGGGATCTCTTTACTTTCAAGTTCCATTGGAAAATTATTTAAAGTAGTACTAATTGCTATGATAATTAGAATGTCAAATATCTGGAGGCCCAAAGACGTGTTTTTTGTACACATTGTAGGTGATTGTTGTCATGTTTCTATAAATACTTGTTAATTATTATTATTTACCTAAAAAAACTTATATTGAAACTTTTATTTCTATGGATTCTGGTTTACTTTTTTTCGACTTTTTCTTTCAAAAGGTACATAACCTTAATGTCCATATAAAATACGAACGTTGTAGCCCCACCCGTTTGGTCATAATTGGCCCAAACATCACGAAAATATCGGGACAAAAATCGAAAAAAATCGTATAAGAACGATATTCATGAGAAATATTTCTTCGATTGTACCCAAAAACGTAGCAAGTCTTAGTTAGAGATTTCGAAGGTCCCATACAATTTTTATCAAGATCGCATATGCCGTTTACCCGGTAGAGAACGAACAAACAGACAAAAAAAAAACACCCGAGCTAATTTTTTGGGGGGTCAGTGAAATTGAAGTCTTCGCTTCGCTCATCCAAAAATCACCAAAAAGTGACAGCAGAAGATTCGCGTTCGATGGTTTCTTCCGAGAAAGTTTGTTTACTCCCTGATTTGCAGTTCCTGATTTTTGGCAAACCTCATAATATTCGTTTGAGTGGGACGTCTAAAAAATCGTTGTTTTTTCTTTTCTTTTTTCCTCTTTTGATGATTTGTTTCCTTTTTTTCTTTCATTTTCTTTTCCGTCCCCCCCCCTAACCTTTTTATATTTGGTTCATTAAAAAATTGTATTTAATAACCTTTTTGAATTTGTTACCAATATTTTTGTGTTTTAATACACTGTTGTTGTAATATTGGTATTTCAAATATTCACTTAACTGTAGTTCATTGTTGTGTCTGAATCTATGTAATTATTACATTTATTTAGTTATCCTACTTTGTAATTAGTTTTTTTTTAACTGAATAGGATAGACGATAAATGAATAAATAAATAAATTAAACAAAATGTTCTATGTGAAAATTTTATTTTTTCCCATTTTAAGCAGTACTTTTTACTTATAAGCTATAATACAGTGCAGTTAAGGCTAAAATGAGGGAAAATTACAAAATCACATAGAGCCTTGTATTTCTGGGGTTCTGGGGTCTCAATATGTTTATTACTGTGAATGTGTACTTATTTAATTAGGCCTATAATAATATATCTGGACATAATTTGTAGCTAATTTTGTTATCCATAGAAACACAATGAGAGATTTAATAATTGACCTGTCGGTTGGGGGTTCTTTAAAGCAAGTAACCATTAAAGAAAAACAAGTAATTGTCAGTTAATCTGAATTAAAAATTTAGGTCTTGTTCTTACTTTAGTAATGCGATGAAATAAAATAGTGAGATTGACAAATATTATTCAATCTAATCACGCAAAAGACTAGTTTACGACAGTGTCAAGTCGCTGAACGCCGACGCCAATCCAGAAGTTGAAAAGTGTAAAAACACTGAAGTTGACGATTGCCGGAATGCGTCAACCGTAAACTATAATCTCCGACACGTCTCAACTTTCCCGTTGGCGTTGACGTCCAGGTTGACGCTGATCTTACCTCTAAGGTCCCCCCCCCTATATTTTGCTGTTGCTCCATCCGCACAGCTCATTCGCATAAAAAGAGGGTTTGGCGGCGATCCCAAACGGCCCCGGGTTTTTGGGGGAAACTTTCACCGTTTACAACAAAGTTTGAATGTTTAAACGGGGTCACAGTAAAACCCGATTTACCCCCAACTTTTTTTTTCCACTAATGTCAATACCGAATAATCTTATGTTGCATGCTAACTCTTTCATGAAGTTTTTGAACCACTTATCCTTTCTGACGGGCGGCGCAACTGTATGAATTGTTTCAGTTACTTCTGTAAAGAAGGGTGGGATAGTTTAGAGGTTACTTTAAAGAAAAAAACAGCCCAGGGGTTTTTTTTGTTTTTTGGGATATTTTTTTAAATTGTTTTTTTTGGTCCCCGTCCTGTCTGTCTGTCGTCTGTCTGTCTGTTGTCTGTCCCTTCGTCCCTGGCCTGTCTGCTGTCTGTCTGTTGTCTGTTTTCTGTCTGTCTGCCCCGTTGTCTGTCTGTCTGTGTCCGTCTGTCTCCCCCCCTTCTGCTGTCTGTCTTGTTGTCCCCGTCTCTGTTTTTGCCCCCCGTCTGGGCTGTTGTCCCCCGTCTGTCTGGGGCTGTCTGCTGTCTGTCTTTTGTCCCGTCTGTCTTCTGTCCCCCCGTCTTCTGTCTTCTGTCGTCTGTCTGTCTGCGTCTGTTTCTGTCTGTCTGTCTGCTGCTCTTCAGCAGTTTTTCCCAAAGGTTTGTTCTTGGGGCCCGGGGCTTATTGGGAGAGCTATGGGCCCTTAAGCCGGAGGTTCTGGGTTTTGAACCCCCTTGGGGGAAACTTTTGACAACTGCTTAATCAATAACTATGCCTTAAAGGGGGGTTAGCTTAAAAAACCCTATATTCATACTACCCAACTCTGGGAATGAATGTGGGGTTGAATTTTTCCATGCAATCTTTCAGATTTACAGCTCATTGCCGTCTTTTGTTGGATTTATGCATTAAGTCAACAGTCAAAAAATAGCAGTTTCCTAAAGGTTTGTTCTGTGGTCCCGGTGCTTAATTTGGTAGAGCTATGGCACGTTAAACCGGGGTTCTGGGTTCGAACCCCATCGGGGGGAAACTTTTTCGCAACTGTATGTCAAAAACGTCCTTAAAACGGGCTTTGCTTTTAAAAAACCAATATTCATACTACCCAAAATCCTGGGAGTGAGATGTGATTGAAATTTATCCACCCAAACTTTTAGATTTGACGCTACTTTTCCGTCTTCTGTTGGTTTAGTCATGTAAGTCAAAAGTCCAACAAAAAGCAGTTTCCTTAAGGGTTTTTTCTGTGGTCCCCCGGTTTGCAATTTTGGGAAAAGTATGGACGTTAAGCCGGGGGTTTTTTGGGTTCGAACCCCAATCGGGGCAAAAATTTTTTTTGACAACTCTATAATCAATAAATATGTCCTTAAAGGGGGGGCTTAGCAAAAAAAACCCTATTTCATATACCCAACTCAGGGAATGAATGTGATTGAATTTATCCCCGCAATCTTTCAGATTTTACAGTACTTTCCGTCTTCTGTTTGGGGTTTTGCATGTAAGTCAACTCCCCAACAAATAGCAGTTTTTCCCAAAGGTTTGTTTTGGTCCCGGTAGCTTAATTTTGGTAGAGCTATGGCCCCTTTTGCCGGGGGTTCTGGGTTCGAACCCCAGTCGGGGCAAAAATTTTTTTAAACTGCCCAGAATCAATAATAATAATAATAATAAAAAATAAAAATAATAAATTTAATAATAATAAAAAATTTAAAAAAATAAAAAATAATAAAAATAAAAATAAAAATAAAATAAAAAATAATAAAAAATAATAAAAATAATAAATAATATAATAATAATAATAATATAATAAAAATGATAAAAGTTCCGGGAAACGAATCTCGATTCTCAGTGGAAGTTTCAACTCTGTCGTGGTTTTTTATTCAATCAATGATTATGATACTTTAAAAAGTTTTTACATAAGGAAAATATATTTTATTTATGTCGTCGAATGGGAAAGGACTAGGGACCAAAACCGTCAAACGGGCCCCGGATAGTTTTTATGAGTCAAAACAAAAATATGGATCATCTTTTTCTAAATTATTTTATTTAATTTTTTTTGGCCCCGGGTTTTGTTTTTTTTGTTATTGTTTTATTTTTAGTTTGTATTCCAATCTCTTCATAAATGAAATAAAAGTTGGTGTGGTTCCTAAAATTTTGAGTGGTAAATGAAACTCAAGGGTGTCTTAAACCGAAAACAATTATTTTCTAATACTAAGTTAACTAATGTAATTATATGATTTACTAATTATACCTTTTTCTGTTAAAATGTCCATGGATTTTGATATTCTAAAGTGTTATGAATCAACAATTAAACAGGAGTCGTATTTTATCTGAAATAAATTATAGGAACCGGTTTCCTGATCTGCAGGGACTGAGACCTTAGCCGTATTGGTATTTTGTGATGCTTCCGATGATCCTGTAGAGCTATGCAGGCGGAACGTATTGCTTCTGTAGGCCCCCGATCCGCAGGTCAAATGGGAGAAGCCAGACGAACGTCAGTTCCCCCCGGCTGCACTGCGGGAGGGGAGGGATCCTCTAGGCTAAGGGACCCCCCTAACAAATTGGCAGCTATCCTGCGAGCTTGTAAGGGGCACCCCCCGAACATCAGTTGGACGTGGGTTTACCCACTCCATGCCTCGCAAAAACCGGTTTACAGACCGAAACACTACCAATCATTAAGCCCGGACAGATCAGGAAACGACTCAAGCGGAAAGGACACTCATTTTTTGGATGGAGACCGTGGAACGTGCTGAGCCTGATAGGCAGAGCACTTGCATCCCGGTAGGGAAAGCTGGACAAATCCAAGGTGACATCGCAGCTCTTGAGGAGATGATGGAACGGGAACGGACGTGGCTAGGCAAGAACTGTACACCATCTTACAGTGGTCACACTAGAAACACATTTGGCACGGGTATTCCACGAATCGAGACAGACGAAAGCGCAGTCGTTTTGGTTTCAAGCAAGAACTAGAAGACTTTTGTACATACTACAGAGAGAAACAGTTCTTTAACACACCTTCATCAATGTGCAGCCCCCTACGAGATGCCGACGATGAAGCAAAAGATCGCTTTTGTTGAGTAGGGTTGGCGAAGAGTATCAAGTTCACCGAAACACCTATTAGGTTCGTCCTCGCGAGACATTCAAGCAAAAGTCGGCAGGGAGGCGACCTTCAGACCAACCGTAGGGCTGAGAGCCTGCATGCAGAATCCAATGACAATGGGGGGGCGGTTGGTAGAGTTTTGCCATAAGCAAGAGATGACGGTCAGAAGTACCCAAGTTTTCACACAAACAGTACACAATGCCAGCGTTTCACAATGGGGTGGACACAGAACCAGATTGACCATAATACGTCATCGACAGTAGGCACGGATTCGCTATTAATGGGGATGTGGCGGAGTGACGAAGGCTCAGATGTTGAGCTAGGACCACTTTCTAGGCGATGCGAGATGCTGACAGCGGATAGCTGTGTCAAGGATGAATAGGTGCCAAGGGTTCGAAGTACGACAGCCCGGAAATGGTGGGGTGAGGGAGAGTAGCGAGGACGGGAAGTACGAAAGGAGTTCACAGAACCACCTGATGAACGCAGCTTATGCAGAGAAGTGCAAAGGTAGTAAGCGCGACTAGAAGTTACAGTGGAGATACTTGAGCCACATTACAAGACAGCGAAGGAATATTGGGATTCCAGCAGTGGATAACAGATCTTGGTTCATGTATGAATGCAAAGCCCGCCATTGAAAATAGAAACGTGGCTGAAAGAGAATGTCTGCAGAGAGATACAGAGCCGAACCGCAGTGATTTCTCGAAGACTGCGGCGCTGATAGCCATAAATCATGTAGACTAGGGAGCAAGAGAAGTGGGAGAAAGGCAGTGGGGTGAGACTAGAGGAGCATGGCGAAAGGAAGGGACCAGGAAATGTAATTCAAAATAAGGAATTTAAAAAAATGGTTTCAGGCCAGACATCATGTGCAATGATAGGAGGTAAACCTAATAGAGAGGGAAGAGGGGGGTGGAAAGATGGGGCGTAGCTTTTGAGAACTGTTGAATGGCGTCGGTGTGAAGGTGACGCACATGAACGAGCGGGAGGGGCACAGGATGGCCCTATGTTGCCGACCCTCGCTTCACGAGACGGAGGAGGCGATCCGTAGCATGAAGAACTATGAAGCGCCGGGGGAGGACAGTCACAGCGGAATACTGAAGTACGGAGGGGATGAAGTACGGCGGGAATGCATGACTTCATTACAAGGGTTTGTCAAGCGGAAGTATACCAAGTGATGGGGAGTAGCCCTGAATGCCCTATACACAAAGGATCAAAAGCTGGAGTGTGCCACTACCGGGATATCACGGCTCACAGGGAACAAGATCCTTACGAAGATAGTTGCCAATCCTTGGAGCCGTACGCAGAGCCTGCTCTGGTTTCTATCAATGCGGTTCCGGCAACAGATCCTCACCACCCGATCAATTTTCACCATTCGCACTATTCTGAAACGTGTTACGAAGCATAATATTCCATGTGCACCGAGTTTGTTCATAGACATAGCAGGCGAATGATAGAGTGGATTGAAATTACCTGTAGAGACCCTGGATGTTCTTGGAGGGCCAAAGAAGCTGGTGAAGCTAGTTGCGCATGACTCTATCGAATTCTACATGCAAGGTGAAGGGCAGATAACATATCGCGGGCGTTTTCGAGTAAACAGAGGCCTCACGGCAAAGGGATTCACTCTCATGTCTCTGTTTGAACCTGACGCTGAAGAGGCATGGTCGGAACATTGACGTTTAACAAAAGGCGGGACGCTGCTGAACCGGACCATCCAATACCTAGCAGACGCGGAGATGTAGATCTCCTAAACAGAATGCAAGATCGCTGAGAGAGCTTTATCCAGCAGGAGGATGCGTGAGATCGGCAGATTGGTGTAACATGAGTAAAACCAGTACTTGGTTACGGAGTTTAATGCTAACAATCCTAGAGAACCCTATCAGTTTATCAACACAGTTTGAGCGAGTGAGCACCTTTACGTACCTCTGTCCCTCGTCTCGAAGACCAACAGACCCCCATAGAAATTCTAGCAAGAATCATACGCCGAGAACAATGCTACTTCAGCATTCAACATCTGCTGAAGTCTCGCTTATTCTCCGAGAAACAAAGAAACGATATACGGCATGTCATCCTGGCCGGTGGTTCGTACAGAACCGTGACATGGTGCTGACTGCTGACCAAGAGGATATAAGGATGCTCTGAACACCTGGGAGCGCAAGATCCTCCGAGCTCTACAACTGTACAAAGATCCCGCATCTCTATGAAGTGGGTAGAAGCAGACTACGTGGGCCGGCCACATGGAGCGCATGCCAGAGGGACGGGGAGTCAGAAGCGTTCCGTACAGAACCGAATGGCGGAGACTTCCCGTCGACCACGCAAGAGGTGGCTGACGCGTAAGAAGACGATATCCGCAAGACTAATATCGCGTTCGGGATGGGGAGACGTGCCTGGATCGGACGCCGTGGCGAGGATTAGTGGAGAAACCAAGGCTCTTCAAGGCCGTTGTGCCTATATCATCATCATCCTAAATACCTAATTAACACTTTCGGATTTCAGTTATAAAGAGTTTATTTACAACGTTTCGGGTAATCTTTGCAAAGGAAAATCAATTCTTCCTCCATCTAAGTTCATAGAAAGAATAGTAGCAAAAAATGAGTCGTTTAAGGGCACTCCCTAGACCCAAATACGTTTCTAAGAAATGCATAAAGACGTCTAAAATTAGTAGAATTGTAGGGGGGCTAAATAAAAGAGTGGATTTGTTTTGAAAATTTTTTGACGGGCCCTTAAACCTCAAGAATCAACAATTATATTCAAATTCACTGAATAATATTGTTCACTGTTCAAATTAATTTTTGACAGCGGCTTTTTTGTATATTGTTTTCTAACATCCTTTTATCTACAACCTAAGATAGATTCTTGGTTTATATGGATTCAGGCGTTGCCGATTTTTCCGTTAAACGGTACAAATGTGAATTGTACCGTCAGGCGAAAAAATTTGCAACGCACAAGCCATATCAAACCATAAATCCTTGTATTTGATTGAGATAAGGAGGGTAGAAACACTATCAAAACACGCTGCTCAAAATTCATTTTGAACGTTGAACAACTGTATCCCGTAATTGAATATAACTGTTGATTCTGAGCTTATGTCCCGTCAAAAATTTTCCAAAAAATAATCCGCTCTTTTATTAACCCTCTTACATTCTACTTACCTTTCAGACGTCCCTGTACTGCAATCTTTAGAACTCATATTGGTCTAGGGATTCCCCTCTTCGCAGCGCTTTTTTTAGTCGCGTATGATGATGACCTTTTTTGTAAGTTATTTGAGTATGCGTGGGATCTCTTGAATTTGTTCAAGTGCCATTAACAAATCCTTGTTAAATTAGGATACTTTAATAAATAGTATTAATTGCTATGGTTATCTAAACAATTAATGTATAAATTCTCGAGGCCCTGAGAACTCTATTTGTAACGCATTGTAGGTGATGTTGTCAAGTTTCTATGGTTATTGTTTACTTATTATACACCTCACAAACCTCATATTAAAACCTTTATTCTATGGAGTTCGGGTTTGTACTTTTCACCTTTTTTTCTTTCAAAGGCAATCCCATTACTTTAATGTCCATGTAAAATATGAACGTTGTAGCCCCACCCGTTTAGTCAGTATCGGTCCAAATATCACGAAATATCGCATTCAAAATCGAAAATCGTAAAAGTCGTATTCCTGATAAATATTTCTTCGATTATACCCAAAAACATCGCAGTCTAAGTTCAGAGATTGGCGGAGGTCCCCATTCAATTTTGCCCTTCAAGATCGCATATGCCGTTTGCGCGGTAGAGCGCGAACAAACAGACAAAAACTATCAAACACCAAACAAACCCCGAGCTATTTTTTCTTGTGGGTACCTGTAAGTGCACAAAAACTAAGTTGAAATTGAAGTCTTCCGCTTCGCTCATCCAAAGTTTCTAGTTTATACAATTGATAGAAATGTTCTACTTGCCTGATAAGGTAATAATCATGCGACGGATACACTCCAACGATTTTAGGACTCTCGTGCTCCGCTAAAAGAGAAGTTGAATAATCCATTTTTTGTATGTGATGTCCCAATCGAACTCACATGCCCATACCTGATGTCACTCCAAAAACAATTCTCATTAATTTAATTTATTTAATGTACGCCTAGGAAAGAATTGATGGCGAAAAACGAAAAAATAGTTTTAAAGTAATCACGCAACTCACCGGGCTTTTAGGTAAATGACTGCTATTTTACGTTTCCATCTTTTAATCTGCTCTGAGAGCTGACAACGTATTTATTGATACCAACATATTTTCCCCGGTTAGCAACTTTCTAGGCAAACGCAAGGTCTTGTAAGACGAGTGAGCGCGGAATTGGTTTACCATTATCCTCCTCCTACCTCAGAATGATCCCCAGCATGGTTATTTCCTCCCTTGCCTATCATAGGCTAGAGTGGCGACATTGTGCCTTACCGTTGACGCGCCCTTATACCACTTAACTGAAAATCCATATCTTTGTTAGCTTAATATCAATCAAATTAATGCAAATGTTCCCGGTACTCATCAACATGACTCCTTGGCCGGCAATCGCCACTATATGCGAGTATGAGTTCACTGCAAAGCTTATTTACGTCCCTCTAGCCGCAGAGCTCTGAAAATCTGTACCGGAATCCATAAAGACGTTTCCCGAATCGCAAAACATATTTATCGACAATGATGATACTTGAAGGCGCGTTGAATCTTGATCCAAGCTGAGCCGATTGTACTAAATGTGTGATTTTGATAAATATATTATTGATCTTGATATACAGAAATATGACCTAATTAGGTATTTATCATGCTTCTAATAACAAAGGTTTTAAAATGAAATGTCAAACTTTATGTTGCAATAATAATATCCTTCCCATAATAATTACTGATTGTATTGTGTACGTGTGGGTGTGCGACCTAAAATGCAATGTGGTGCTGCATACATTTGCTTATTTATTAATTTTAATTTTTTATTATTATTATTATTATT
Source organism: Sweltsa coloradensis (assembly GCA_024449915.1). Taxonomy (NCBI): domain Eukaryota; kingdom Metazoa; phylum Arthropoda; class Insecta; order Plecoptera; family Chloroperlidae; genus Sweltsa; species Sweltsa coloradensis. The sequence continues at coordinate 27,781 of JAMZAV010000113.1, forward strand.
ATTATTATTATTATTATTATTATTATTATTATTATTATTTATTATTTCAAAATTAGGCCTTCGCGCCCGGGATAATAAACACAATTACTGGTCGGGACATAATTCCCGTCGCCTCGTCGATTCTGCTTTTATTGATTTGAACGCTTAGCCCAACTGTGTGGGCTAATCCTCAGAAAACAAGAAATACAAACTTAAAAACTTACAAAAATACGCAAAGACAATGGCTTCCCAAAAAAAGCGAAGAAAAACAAATACAACAACAAAACAACAGTTACCATGATCGAGGCTCCGCCTTCTATAAAATTGCTTACTTCTATGAAGTCTTTTCACAACCTAGATCAACCTCTACATTTGAGCAATTTCTGGTGCGTATTCCGATCACTACGTCCGTCGAACTCCACCTTTCTTGGGGTGATTCCATTTCCGTGACAGGGAGGCGAAAGGACCTGCACTCGCAACCGTGAGTAAGATTCTCGGATAAATCGTTTATTTAACGATACGGCCAGCGTTTGGTTGTCTTGAATCATGTTTTACTATGGCGCCCCGACCCGCTCAGCTTAACCCACCTCAACATTAAATTTTGTTTGGTGTTTTTAGCTATTTAATGACTCTCTAACCATCTTGGCGAGTAAACCTGAGCTCTTTGCAACTATTGTGGCACTAATCAACGATTTCATGTCTTGGATTATATCAATTTCACAAGCATTCTTAGCAACCGCCGCTGGTTCTTCTCGAGCATCCTACAGATGCGCTTTATGTTCTTTCATCTTGTTCCTACTGTCCTGCCTGGTTCGAATGCAGCCTTTCTCGTCCTCAATGTCAACTGGATCGCCCCAGAAAGTGGAGTTCGCGGAGTGAATCGATACGCACAATTCTCAAATGAGGTTGATCTGGTTGTGAAAAGACTTCATGAGAATGTAATGCAATTTATGAAGGCGGAGTCCTGATCATGGTAACTGTTTGTTTTTGTTGTTGTTATTTTGTTTTTCTATGGGAAAGCCTTGTCTTGGCTTAGATTTTTTGTAATTTTTTTAATTTTATTTCTTGTCTGAGCATAGCCCCCACAGTTGGGCTGAAACGTCAAACGCAATAAAACAGAATCGACGCGGCGAAATGTCCGACCAGATTAATTGGTGTTAATTTTATTATTTTATTATTATTGTTTATTATTCTTATTATTAATTATATTATTATTATTATTATGATTTTTTTTATGGGATGTATTTCATACACCTCGGTCAAACCGACGAACAGTTGTAGCGGAACTTGCGTCAAGTAACTTTCCATGTGATCTTATTAACATACCTACATTATTACTTTGTCTTAACTCCTAACTAATAAGTCATTTAAATATATTTGTACGATGATGTTATTCTTTCTGCTGTGTACGGTCCGGGCCGATTTCTCGTCGCATCCTAGCATTTTGCTTCTTCGGACTATGGGGAAAACCACAACCATGTCAGATGGAAGCTGTCTAGGAATTCTCGAAGTATCATTCTTAGTTTTAGAAATTGTACGAACTATTCTACACGTGTGAGTATTACTGCCTTTTGAGTTCTCGATTAAACGATTTCGTGTGGAAGTCTATTGTTTAATGCTATTCTATGTAGCATCTTCGGTATGATGCCCAATTAGCCGATACACGTAATGGGATTGTATTTTACCTTTTTTTCTGTTTCCACATCTTTCTTGGATTTCAGTTGGCACGTTCACTATACTTGTCAATTTTTTTCTTCCATGTAGTCTCGACGTTTGGCACATTGGGACAGCACCGTCTAATTGTTATTTCTTGTTTCTTTCTTGCAATTATATTCTATCCGTCTGTTTATGATGTATATTTTTGGGGTCCGGTTATAACTGTGCGGTCGTAATATAAATTGAATACTTTGCTATCTATAATTTCTCCGTTTTGTATTTGTAGTAGGTTGTGTGTATCAATGAGGTCGTACTTGATTGCTATTTTTTGGTGAATGAACGTAGCTCTTGTTTATTCTGTAGAGGTAAATCCGTTTTGACATAGTGCGCACCGGATATGATGTTGTGCGATTGTTTCCCCCTTACACTACATTTCTACATTGATCGTTACTGTCGCTCTTGTATAATGTATTTTTTAGAATTTTTCGTTGCAATACACTCTGCTTGCATAGCCATCATAAAAACCTTCTGTTTCTCCAATAGTTTCCCATTGTTTTACCACCTATGTGATTCTTAATATCTACGTGACCTTTATTAGTTCATCATAATGTCTCTTGGTGGGTCTTTTCTGAGAGCTACTCCTTTTGAAGTGTCAGTTATGAGTTTCCCTTGTTAGATTGACATTTTCCGTTTGCTAGATTGATTGGAGTTAATGATTTGTCAGCTAGCACCACAGCCCTATGCAGTGTTTTGATTAGGTTGCTCTTTGTAAAAAAATTTTTCTTAAAATGTCTAGTTGTTCATAATACAATTGCGCATCAACTAGACACCGTCATCCTTGTTCTCTTGGAGTGGGCAATCTCTCTATTCTGATTTAGGATATCTTCTGTTGTTTGGTAAGTGTACTACGAGTTAATATTTCCAACGCGTGGATGTCGTCTGCTCCCTTCTAATGATTCCGATGAATATGTCAGTACTGGTATAGCATATGTTATTTATTGCTGTGATCTTGCTTTTACCGATTTATTTTATATTATTAATTATTATTATTTAGTATGTATTATGATTCTTATTATTATATTATAGTATTATTATTATTATTATATTATTATTATTATTATTATTATTATTATAAACATTTTTAGACTTTCGCGGCCCAATATATTAAAAAAGGTGTGAAACGGGTCATTTCGCCGCGTCGCGTGTTTAACCTTCTGGTGTGTGAGTTCGACGTTTCGGAACGTCACTGTGTGATCCTCTTCAGTAGACTGCTTGTTGAAAGTGCGTTACTCGTTGTCTCTCTCGTTCGGGATCGTGTTTGAATGCCTTGACCATGGCAGTGGAGGGGCTGGTCACGTGGTGCGTCGTCTTCAGCTCGCTGGTGATGTTTATTAGTATTATTATTATTATTACTGATTATTAATTATTCTTATTATTTATTAATTATTATTATTATTCTTATATATTAAGTATTTTATTATTATTATATTTTAATTATTATTCATTTTTATTCACATGTTTGCATACATCTCGTTTACAAACCGAGTACAAGTAAATGCAAATGTATTGCGGACTATGTCAGCCAATACATGTGCCTATAATAGTATACCCAAACATAATCAGATTCAAAACTTATCTAAAATCTACTAGCATTATTCACAGAACATTCAATCAAAACTAATCTTAATCTTTCAAACTATCAACAAAAAGGTTTTAAAACATTGTTCATTGAGAATTTATCGGACGATATGGCGACTGTACCAATTATAACCCGCTTTCTGCATTTATGAATGACACTAAATTCTTGTTAATGTCCAGTTGGTGGAAACTTTGTGTATGTTTGTGGTATAACTGCCTTGCTTGACACAATAATTGGTTATTGTCGTGACTTTGTCCTTGTTTTCACATTTCTTTATTGCTTGTCCTAATCAAGTGCGCTACTTGTCTGTCCACGTGTTTCATATTTTGACTGAAGTGGAATTGCTACATCAATATTAAATGTTTTGCCTTTTTGATTTATCGTTAAAATGATATCCGGCCTAATTATGTTTGATTGTCTTATCCTTAAATAAACAGCCCGTATCAATAATAAAGTTTCCAATACAATTTTCTAATACTTTTTACATTTGTACTTATAGTATGGTACCGGTACGTGTTCTTCAGTGGCAGTCGAACACTTTTGGTCCAGATGATTGGTGAATTAATGTTGACAACTTGATTCCTGTCCTGTGCAGCATAGTCTGACGGGCTAGAAGTTTACATCCCGAATATTACATATCTCTGGTCCTCATGGTCAGTGGCACTTTCTACATTATCATCCAGAATATGTCTTGCCCTTTACTGATGTGGCTTCTTCTATTCGTGTAGCAATTACTTGATCCTGTATGGCCATAGAAAAATCGCTCTGTTTCTCCGAATACTAGCCTACTTGTGACCATTTTTAGATGCATCAGTGTCTACACAAATCACTATGCAATTCTGTGTGAGTCTCCCAGTGAGTATCTTAAGTTTTCCACTTTCTTCTTTCATAATCATCCTTACGGATTGTCTTGCAATTGTCATCATTATGCAGATCTAATGGTGTGAGGTTGACCAATCCGCTTGCATCTACAGCTGTATGTATCGCGAGACTTTTATATAGAGTATTCCCTTACAACTTGATTTATGCCTTAATACGTCGTTATTTTAATCAGTGTTATCCCTCTTCCACCACGTAAACCGAGACAATGTTCCATCCCGTTCGACCGCCGCTCTGGGTGATGAATCGGTATTCTGTTTAGATTTTCTTATTTTTCTATTATTGCTTTGCATCTCAGTTGTGTCCATTAAATACCGAAAGAATACATTAAAACTGTACTGCATAAGTAATTATTGCTTTCAAACTTTATTTTTCCCGGTTTAATTTTTGTCAGTATTTCTGTCACTCCTCTTCACAAAGTGCTTTAAGCTGTGTTCTTCGCTTCCGCTGATGATCTGTTCCGCTTGATGAACCCAAGGTATTTATCACCTCACCTTCTTCCATTCACTTCAATAAAACATTTCACCCATAGTTACACCATGTGAAGCTTGAACTTTTCCCTTTGACACATAAATTTTTAACACTTTTCTATCCAAATTCCTTTGAATATCGTGGCAAACGAATTGTGTGGATTTGTATAGATGAGGAGTTCGTGCATCTGTAATCGCATATAGTTTTGGTATCATCCATGGTACATTAAGATGGACAGACAAATAGTGTATTCCACTTTTCTTTGATTTTGAATCCGTATTTTGATTATAGTTTTAGCAAGTTGATACGTGGATTTAACGCCATGCAGACCAGAGTGGGCTTAATGAGTCCCTTCAACTATTTCACGTGCAATTTTTAGTTCACCAGTGTGATAAAGTTTGCACTCTGGCAATTTTATATTTAACGTTGTTCACCCCCTCCTCCATGTGTTCATATCGTCTTCAAAAACTGTATTAATATTGGATCTATTTTATATATTTCGCATACATGTAAAGCCATGAATAAGGTCCACCGCGTCATACGCTCTTATTTGTAGTCGAAATATTCAGTCTGAATATCCTTTTGGACACTGTGTTATGTCTCATAACCAAGATCTATAACACTGTTTCCTTCGACCGTGGAATAACTTTTTAACAGACCCTTTTGTTTCCTCTGTAATATAAGTTCTTCTTCACAATGCTGGTATTTGTTTGCCATACAGATTAAGTATTTGTACACAGTTGGATAGGCTTTAATTGTTTTTTTTCCCCTGTAGTGCGCTGTATTTTGTGTATCTGCATTCTTGGTTTAAGTAACGTCTTTCCTTTCTGTAAAAAATATAAAGGATGGCTTCATCTCCTTTCACTAATGCTGTAAACTATTTTAGCTAGATCTTCATGCAACAGTGAATCGGTTATACCTAAAAGTTTATGGATTTATCACTCCGGGAAGTTTTTTCCAGTTATGTGCTCCATGTCAATACTAGATTCCGTGTCTTCGAGAGAATGCTATTGAGACATTTCATTACTTGCTCCATATCTTGGGTTTCTTCGACAATCATTCTGCATTTCTGTTGTGCCTACAGGTCTACTCCAGATTCTGACCGAAATTTTTTATATCTTGCTCTGAGTTGTGTAACCGTTATCAATTGGTGTAAGTCCCCATTGTCTGCAACTGTCGATAGAAATTACTTTTCATTGTGCTGAAACATTTATGTTGTGTTTTCTGCTTGTACATAACCTTACCTTTCAGTCTCTTTGAAAGCGCACTAAGCTTTTGTTTTAATGTGTCCGTGTAATCAATTAAGACCATTCTCATTTTCGTGCTAGTGTTAATTATCATTCTACGAAATATACTATTTTACATGGCGCATTAAATTTTTACCCCTATTCCATAAGAGTACTGTGTTACCGTCCGAGATCTCTGCTGAACTCTCAATTCTGGCCACTACCTTTGTTCCCACTTCGGCTTTTCCTAACGTCTGTACATTGTTATCTAGTTTCTCTTACTTCATTCCTATTGCCATATTACTGCACCGGGGGGGCGCCACATCAACAAATGTATGTAATGTCCCAAACTTAAGATTGATACTTTTCTTGTTCCCCCTCGTTCTTGCCAACACATATTCATTTTCGTTACAGGGTACATATTAGTAATGATTTCTATTTTTGGTTTTGTTGTCCTTAATCCTGTAGGACCACATTACCGCAAACTTTTGTCCTGGCTTCATCAAAATTTAAGTTGGGTTTCTTTCTGCAATGTACGCTCACTTCTGATTGGGCTGAATCAAGTGTCGTGGGTATTTGTGGTTCTCATGTGTGCTTCTATTTGTGCCTGACTTCATTTTGAGAGTTTTCCAATGAACCTACATCATCTTCATTATCCTCATCCTGCTCGCGGTTCTCATTTTCTCTGCATTTATGATAAATGCAATTCTTCAGCTACTTCCTGTCTTATTGCCTGTTATAATGTTGTTCGTATAGGTTTAGTTATTAGAATACCCTTCGTTTTGAATCTGCTATCGTTTTTTCCGTACAACAATATCAGGGAAGTCTGCCGGTTAATGCTCGAGTAATAAAATCTGTATCCTGTGTTTCGTTTCTATGCGTCGTAATCCTTAGATACTACGTAGTTACGGGAATTCATTGTATTGTCCTTTAATACGTAATCGTGGTTTTATCCAGCTATTGGTGGTTAACTGCCCTTGCATGTACAACTCCATTGGCTGTGCCATATTTCGATCTACACATTTTTCAACTTCTTTCTAACTCCTTGGATTTGTTCTTAAGATATGGTGACATTGGGGTTTTAATCTCGGGGTAGCCGTGTTTTCCGCTCTTCCAAAGATCTCAACAACATCACACCACGTTTTACCCCATTCGACATGTAATATCTTCTAGCACAGCACTTCATATCGCGTTACCATGGATTCGGCCGTCTTTACATTAGGCCTATGGTTCCTCAAATGTCATATTGAAACTAGTTTTTTAAATGTACAAATCGTGTAGAAACGTGTAGGTACTTACCCCTAACGATACCACTTATGATAACTGGTCAATCTATAAACTCTAACTGTAGAAACAACAAAAATTTCTATTTAATACCACATTAACAACGATTTTAAAGTCAAGAGCTCACTATTCACTGCGTTGTGCCACTTTGTTCGTTTTTTTATTATTATTATTATTAATTCATTATATTATTATTATTATTTGAGATATTATTATTATTATTTTGATTATTATATAATTATTATTATGATTAGTATTAATTATTATGTATTATTATTATTATTATTATTATTATTATGTATTATTTATTATATTATTATTATTATTATTCGCCATTGTCAAAACTCTATCGACTCGGGAGACATCCTTCTTTTGCAACCTATCTTCCTGTTGACCGCTTTTTTCACGGACCACTTATAATAAATAGCTACTTTACAAATGATTATAAGTTCTTGTTGCCGAGCAACTAAGTGCACGACGTATCAGGGAAAACAAATTTGGCAATTCCTGACGGTATAACAAATACGGTTCACCGTAATCATGGAAAACAAAAATTTGCAATTACCGGAAGTAATACGAACGTACGCTCAAAGCGCCTAGAGTGTTTAGTTCCGAAGCTTTTATGCACTTACCTTATCATTTTTGAAATATTTAACAAAAATTTCCGAGGTCACGCAAGAAATAAAATATATTTGTTGTCTCAATTGAGTGCTCTACCCTAAATCTGATTTTGCTCTTACCTTGTTTCGAACTCATCCTTTACCTATATTTTCCTCACAATTTTCTTCCTGATATTGTGTAAGAACAAAAGACTTGGTTGGTAGTGTTTTTTTTAAATTTTTAAGTTTACGTTAATCACCGCAATTTGTTTATTTAATGTTTGTGATTTGTATATGTTTTTTTTCATAATGTTTCCTTCCTCTATGGTTGTTGTTTGTGTATTTTTTTTGGATGTTGTTTCATTCCACAGATAGCCCGCTAGATGGCTTTGTGGGTTTTCATGATGTAACAATGTTATTTGTGTTGTTTGTGAAAATAAATTGCCTTTAAAAAAATATATATTATTATTTATTATTATTATTATATTATTACTATATGGGTTTTTTAGGCATAAGCCCGCTTTAGGACATAGTTATGATTCATGCATTTTGGTTGTAAAAGTTTGCCCGACGGGTTTTTGAAAACCCGCGCCTCCGGCTTTAACCGGGCCATAGCCTACCTTGTCCTACTGTCCCTCGGTGGCTCAATTGGCAGAGCTAATGCACATTTAAGCCGGAGGTTTGCTGGTTCGATCCCCAGTCGGGGCTAAAATTACGACAACGGCTATGATCAATATAATTTTATTTATTACTTATTTATTTTATTTTAATCTATTTATTTTATTTATTATTAAAAGTTTCATAGCTAGCACGAAAGGTACCATTTTACAAATCCCTTTAACTTTCCTCAATAAATCAAAAGTGACAATGCAATGGCGAATGAGACTCGGAGATGAAAGTCGTATGACTAAGCTAAAATCTGGTACGAAAAGCTGTGTCCCCAAGTGCTCAGCCTTCTATACCAGGAAAACAGCACCAGGAAATCTGTTTGTGAGCTCGCTTGCCCAGACAAACACAGTGGCCACGTGACAGCAGCTAACCACCACCATCAAGAGTACCCACAGCACTTCATCTGCAAACCTGACTGTATTTCTTATCAAGTCCCCTTAAATGCCCCAAGTCACAAATCTGATGTTCAAACTGATTATCAAGCCAACCCGTCGCGCCTACACTCGAAGATCGAACAATGCACTCGGGATCGTATTTATATGTATTGGTTTTATTTACATAGAAACCCTGCTCAAACAAGCACGTGTCCTCTTAGTATCTTGACATGGCTTTCGTAATTTTTTTATTTTATTAATATTTGTATTCAACATGTCATTATTAAATAATGAAGAACATGACCGGAGTGCAAGAGCAATAGACAAGAGCATCTGCCCTGTAGTATTTTCGTGCCTTATCTCCTTGATACCCGATTGTTTTAGTGAGGACATTTAATAAGATTTTTATCACAAACATTCACAATTTAGTGAGGGAAACGTTGAATGAAAATCAAGTGAGATTGCGGGTGACCACCCAACTCAAGTACGATTTGAAATATATTTCCTCATTTTTACATTCCTCTATGATTAAACTACCATCAGCCATCACAACTTGGCGGACCTTTCCGTTACTCAATAATTAAGCATTCACAGTATAATATTGCACATTACAATAAAAATTATGTTGTTTCAATTAAGAAAGATGACCTTTCCACATTGTGTTTAAAATATGTTAAAACAATTTCCCATTTCACAATTCGCACTATTCTCAAATGCTTGACGTTGGTTTGCTTATAAACAAACCAGACAGACGACAGACAGACAGACGCGACAGACAGCCAGACAGAACAGACGGACAGCGGACCAGACAACAGACGGAACAGACAGACAGACAGACAGACAGACGACATACAGACAGACAGACAGACAGACAGCCTACGCACAGATTTCAATTCATGACCCACAAAAAATTGAGCTCCAATGTTTTGTTTTTTTCCTTCTTCTTTTCCGCTCTCTACCAGGCAAACAGCATATCCGATCTTGATGAAAATTTGAGGGTACCTTGAATCTTTAAGCTAAGACACCTGTAACGTTGTGCCGACCATCGAAAAATATTATTCTCATGAAGATCTGTACTTTTACGATTTTTTTTAAAGTTTTTAGTGCGATATTTTCGTGACATTCTGGGCCGATTCTGACCACCACGGGTGGGGCAACACTTTCATATTTTTCTGTACATTAAGGCAATGGGTTCTGTATTGCTTTTTGAAAGCAAATTGAAAAAGTTACCCAGAATCCATAGAATAAGGTTTTTATAGTCTTTTTAGTGTATAATACATTAACAAGTATTTTTTTTCTCGATTTGGTTGATCGGAAACACTCCCTGGGTGTTTTGTTTTTATTTACTACATTACGATATTAAAAAAGTCCGCCCCAACCGGGAATCGACCACGGATGCTCCCACATTCCAGTGGACGGCCCTTAACACTAGACCATCAGGACTGGTTGCCATTTTATCTCTGAATTGTACAGTTTGCATTATACAAGCTGATGGATGAAACATACTGCAACGATATCTGCTGCCTTTGACTGACCACCAAACGTTAATTATGATGTCTTACTTTACGCAGGTATGAGCGAGGGTTATTTCTCGATTGGTTTGATCGGGAAACACTCCCGTGGGTGTAATTTGTTTTTATTTACTACAATTCAGAAATTAACAACAGAAAAAAAGTCCGCCCAACCGGTAATCGAACACGGATCTCCCACATTCCAGGTGGACGTCTTAACCACTAGACCGCAGGACGGTACATTTTAATATCTGTTAATGTAGTTGCATTATATCTCTGATGGAGTGTAACAGTACTGCAACGATATCTGCTGCCTTTGAACTGGCCCCAAACATTAATTTAATGTCTTAACCTTTACGGCAGGTATCGCGCGAGGTTTTATTTCTCGATTTGGTTTATTCGTGAAACGACTCCCGTGGTGTAATTGGTTTTATTTTACTAAAATTCAGAAATTAAAAAATCCGCCCCAACCCGGAATCGCCACGTATCTCCCACAGTCCAGGGTGGACGTCTTTACCACTAGACCATCCTGACGGGTAACATTTCTGATATCTCCCATTTACCATTAAACAAGTAACAATAAAAACTTGACAACAATCACCTCAATGCATTAAAAAAAGCAAAAAAAAGAATTAAGCATGGTATAACCATAGCATCGTTTGCCCTTGGCAGCAGTAATTCTAGCAATGCGTTAGTCTGGCACAATTATTATAGGCACGTTATTGCCAGAGCACAGTTGCTATGGCAACAGTAATCATGAAATTGTTTGCCATGGCAAATTAATTATAGAATTGTTGCCAAGCAACGGTTGACTGGCAACAGTTAGTATGCAATATTGCCATGGCTACAGTATTTATAAGCAATGGTTAAAATGGCAACATGAATTATACATACGGTTCCCATAGCACCAGTAATTAGGCAGTGGTTGCCATTAGCAGCGTTGCCATGGCACAGTAATTGATATCAATGTTGCTATAGCACAGGTTTGCCCATAGAACAGTAATAACGCACTGGTTGCTATAGGCAACGTTGCCATGGCAACATGTTATTATACAATGGTTGCCATGGCAACATGTACTATATATGGTGCCATGGCACAGTAATTATGCAATATTGCCATAAGCAACGGTTTGCCATGCTACCGTATTTATAGCAACAGTTTGCCATGGCAACAGTAATTATAGCAGATGGTTTGCCATGGCCAACAGGAATTATATCCAAATGTTGCTATGGCAACGAGTTGCCTTCCCTGAAGCCACATTTATAATAGAAATGGTTGCCACTGGCCACAGTATTATAACAATGGTTGCCCATAGCACGGTTGACATGGCAAAAGTCATTATATCACGGTTGCCATGGCGAACAGGTATTAAAGCATAGTGCCATAGCAACGGTTGCCGAGTGGCAACAGGTAATTATGGCAATGGTTTTTTTTTTTGCCATTGGCAACAGTATGCCTTGGCACGTAATTATAGCAAATGGTTGCCATGGGCACGGTTTGCCATTGGCAACGCAGAAATTATATCCTGGTTGCTATGGCACGGTTCATGGCAACAGTTTTCATAGAAATTGTTGCCATGGCAACATTAATCATAGCAATGGTTGCCATAGCAACGGTTGCCAGGGTAACAGTAATTACATCAACGGTTGCCATGGCAACAGTAATTAAAGCAATGGTTGCCATGACAACATTAATATAGGAGCCTGGTTTTCATAAGCAATTGGTTGCCATGGAAACATTATTATAATAGGTTGCCATAAGCAACGGTTGGCATGGCAACAGTTATTATAAAATGTTGCCATGGCAAACAGTATTATATCATGGTTGCCAATAGCACGTTTTTCTGGCAAACTGTCTATGCAGACAAATGGCATATACGAATGTAAAATTGTAAACATAAATTGTCCCGCCCGGGAGGTTGGCGGTTAGGAGCAGTAGAGTTTGGAATGAATGTTGTTTTGGTTAGGAGGCGCACTCACCTTAATTCAACTGTTGGGCAGAGCACGCCAGCTTCGGCCTTGGTGGTTTGTTCGATCTTGACTTTCCACTAATAATATTTAAAAACTATATAAACACGATGTGGTCTACACACCACTGTAGCTCGCGTGAATGGGGCGCCTGCTAAGGCTAATGACGCGAACTTAGCTACTACATGATATGAATGACGTAAGTTTGTCGGACTGTTTTGTACTACAGTTATATTTGCAGTGGTCGGCGTGGACAATGAAGGGAGTGAAAATAGAATTCAAATTCTAATCCTAACATACCCCCCCACCGAACCAATTGATTTCTAAACTCCAAAAAAATAATGGAAGAAAGATAAGAAATTTCTAACCAAGGTATTCTATTCGAAACTATAAGAATAAAAACTTCTCAAGGCTGGGTTCACTCTAACGTCCTGGTAGTAGGACAATAGCGTCACTACCGTTGCGTAACTGTTCCCTGAAATGTGCTTTTATATTATTATATTATTATTATTCTTATATTATTATTTTATTTATTATTATTATTTATTATATTTTATTATTATTATTATTATTATTATTCGCATTGTCAAACTCTATCGACTCGGGGACATACCTCTTTTGCAACTTCTCCTGTTGACGGCTTTTTCACGTCCCAAACTTATATAAATATTACTTTAAAAATGATTATAAAATTCTTGTGCAGAGAAATAAATGCACACGTAATCAGGAAACAAAAATTTGCAATTCCGGGAAGTAATAATAAATACGGTGCACACGTAATCAGGGAAAACAAAAATTTGCGATTCCGGGAAGTAATAATAAATACGGTCAAATGCGCCTAGAGTGTTTAGTTCCCGAACACCCGAAGCTTTTAATGACTTACCTGATCAGTTATTAAATTTTACAAAAATTTCGGAGGTCAAGCAAGAAATAAAAATATATTTGTTGTCTCAATTGAGTGCTCTTGCCTAAATCTGTTTTGCTCTTACCTTGTTTCGTACTCATCCTTTACCTATATTTCTGACAAGTTTCTGATATGTTTAAGAACAAAAGCCTTGAAGTTGAGTAGTGTTTATTTTTTAAATTTTTAAGTCACGGTTAATCTACCTCAATTTGTTTATTTAATGTTTGTGATTTCTATATGTTTTTTTTAAAATGATTCCTTCCTCTATGGTTGTTTTTGTGTAGTTTATTTGATGTTGTTTTATTCCACAGATAAGCCCGCATAATGGGCTTTGTGGGTTTCCATGAGATGTAACAATGTTAATTTGTGTTTTGTGAAAATAAATTGATTTAAAAAAAAAATATATATTATTATTATTATTATTATTATTATTATTATTATATGGGTTTTTAGGCATAAGCCCGCTTTAAGGACATTGATTCATAGCAGTTGTTGTAAAAGTTTGCCCCGACTGGGGTTTGAACCCAGAACCTCCGGCTTAACGTGCCATAGCTCTACCTGTCTACTGTCTCGGTGGCTCAATTGGCAGAGCTATGGCACGTTAAGCCGGAGGTTCTGGGTTCGAACCCCAGTCGGGGCAAACTTTTACGACAACTGCTATGAATCAATAATAATTATTATTATTATTTATTTATTTATCTATTTATTTATTTATTATTAAAAGTCATAGCATAGCACGTAAGTACCATTTTACAAATACCCTTTAACTATTCCTAAATAAAATAAAAGGTGACAATGCAATGGCGAATGATACTCGGAGATGCAAGTCGTATTACTAAGCTAAACTCTGGTACGAAAAGCTGTGTCCCAAGTGCTCAGCACTTCTTACCAGGAAAAGCAGCACCAGGAGAAGCTGCTTGTGAGCTCGCTTTCCCAGACAACACAGTGGCCACGTGACACAGCATAACCACCACCTCCAGGAGTATCCACAGCAACTTCATCTGCAAACATGAACGAGTATTTCTTATCAAGTCCACTTAAATCAGTCACAAATCTGATGTTCAACTGATTATCAAGCCAACCCCCTCGGCGCCTATACCATAACAATGGGCAACCAGGGATCGGTATTTATATATGTATTGTTTTATTTACATAGAAACCCTGCTCAAACAACAACGTGCCTATTATATCTTGACATGGCTTTCGTAAAGTTTTTTTATTATTAATGTTTTGTATTCAACATGTCATTATTAAAATAATGAAGAACATGCTGATTGCAAGAGCAATAGAAAGAGCATCTGCCCTGTAGTATTTTCGTGCCTTATATCATTGATACACGATTGTTTCAGTGAGGGACATTTTATTAGGTTTTATCTCAAAACATTCACAATTTAAGTGAGGGAAACGTTGAATGAAACTCAAGTGAAGATTGCGGGTGGACCACCCAACTCAAGTACGATTTGAAAATACGATTTCCTCATTTTATAACATCTCTATAAGTTTAACTAAAATAAAACAACTTGGCGGAACTTCCGTTACTCTATTAGCATTCACAGTTTAATTATTGCAAATTAAAATTAAAATTATGTTTTTTCAATTAAGAGAGAGATGACCTTTCCACATTGTGTTTGAAATATGTTAAAACAATTTCCCTTTTCACAATTCGCACTATTCTCAAATGCTTAAAACGTTGGTTGCTTCTAAACAAAACAGACAGACAGACAGACAGACAGACAGACAGACAGACAGACAGACAGACAGACAGACAGACAGACAGACAGACAGACAGACAGACAGACAGACAGACAGACAGACAGACAGACAGACAGACAGACAGACAGACAGACAGACAGACAGACAGACAGATGAAGCTACGCAAAGATTTCAATTTCAATGACCCCTCAAAAAATTGAGCTCCAATGTTTTGTTTTTTTTTCTTCTTCTTTTCGCTCTCTACCAGGCAAACAGCATATCCGATCTTGATGAGAATTGGAGGGTACCTTCGAAATCTTTAAGCTAAGAACTGTATCGTTTTTGAGTACCACCGAAGAAATATTTCTCATGAATTTCGTACTTTAATGATTTTTTAAAAATTTTAGTGCGATATTTTCGTGACATTTGGGCCGATTCTGACCAAACGGGTGGGGCAACAACGTTCATATTTTTCATGTACATTAAGGCAATGGTTATGTATTGCTTTTTGAAAGAAAAATTTGAAAAAGTTAACCAGAATCCATAGAATAAAGGTTTTTATGAGTTTTTTTAGGTTTATAATAACAATTAACAAGTATTTTTTTTCTCGATTTGGTTGATCGGGAAACACTCCCGTGGGTGTAATTGTTTTTATTTACTACAATTCAGATATTAAAAAAGTCCGCCCCAACCGGGAATCGAACCACGGATCTCCCACATTCCAGGTGGACGTCTTAACCACTAGACCATCAGGACGGGTACATTTTAATCTCTGAATTGTAGTTGCATTATACATCTGAATGGATGGAACAGTACTGCAACGAATATCTGCTGCCTTTGAACTGACCACCAAACATTATTATAATGTCATTACCTTTAGGCCTACGCAGGTATGAGCGAGGGTTTATTTCTCGATTTGGTTGATCGGGAAACACTCCCGTGGGTGTAATTATTTTTATTTACTACAATTCAGAAATTAAAAAAGTCCGCCCCAACCGGGAATCGAACCACGGATCTCCCACATTCCAGGTGGACGTCTTAACCACTAGACCATCAGGACGGGTAAATTTAATCTCTGAATTGTAGTTGCATTATACATCTGAATGGATGGAACAGTACTGCAACGAATATCTGACTGCCTTTGAACTGACCACCAAACATTAATTATAATGTCATTACCTTTACGCAGGTATGAGCGAGGGTTTATTTTTTGATTTGGTTGATCGGGAAACACTCCCGTGGGTGTAATTGTTTTTATTTACTACAATTCAGAAATTAAAAAAGTCCGCCCCAACCGGGAATCGAACCACGTATCTCCCACATTCCAGGTGGACGTCCTAACCACTAGACCATCAGGACGGGTACATTTTAATCTCTGCCATTAAGCCATTAACAAGTAACAATAGAAACTTGACAACAATCACCTACAATGCATTAAAAAAGCAAAAAAAGAATTGTAGCAATGGTTACCATAGCATCGGTTGCCATGGCAACAGTAATTATAGCAATGGTATTCATGGCAACAATTATTATAGCAATAATTGCCAGAGCAACAGTTGCTATGGCAACAGTAATATGAAATTGTTGCCATGGCAACAGTAATTATGGAAATTGTTGCCATAGCAACGGTTGCCATGGCAACAGTTATTATAGCAATGGTTGCCATGGCAACAGTTATTATAGCAATGGTTGCCATGGCAACAGTAATTATAGCAATGGTTGCCATAGCAACGGTTTCCATGGCAACTGTCTATGCAGACAAATGGACATAATACGAATGTAAAAATTGTAAAATAAATTGTCGCCGGAGGTTGGCGTTAGGAGCAGTAGAGTTTAGGAATGAATGTTGTTGTTTAGGAAGCCGCACTCACCTTAAATTCACTTGTTGGTCAAGGCACAGCACAGCTCGGCTTGGTTGGTTGGTTCCGACGTCTTGACTTTTCCACTAATAATAATTTTAAACTTATAAACACACGATGTGGTCTACACACCACTGTAGCTCGGCAGTGAATGGGGCGCCTGCCTAGGGCGAATGACGCGAACTTTAACTAACTCACATGATATTAATGACGTAGTTGTCGGACTGGTTTGTACTACAGTTTATATTTGCAGTGCGGCGTAAGGATATGGAAGGGAGGGAAAATAGATTCAAAATTCTAATCCTAAACATACCCCCCACCGAAACCAAAGTGAGGTTTCTAACTCCAAAAAAATAATGGAAGAAAGATAAGATTTCTAACCAAGGTAAGTCTATTTCGAAAATATAAAAGAATAAAAACGTCTCAAGGGCTGGGTTCACTCTACGGCTGGTAGTGGACATAGCTTCACTACCGGTTGAGTAACTGTTCCCTGAAATGTGCGAACGGTGGCGACTCGTACCACTTGGTCCGATCCAGGATGGACCTCGATTACTCTCCCCAGTTTCCATTTCAATGGTGGAGATTTTCCGTCATTGATGATGACGAGATCGTTAGATTTCAAATTTGGTTTGGACAAGGAACATTTCTGACGTTGCAGAGTATGCAGATATTCTGTCTTCCATTTGTTCCAAAATTGTTGGGACGCCTTCTGGATCAGTTGCCAACGAGACAGTCTATTCAATGGAATATCATCAACAATCTCTTCTGGAAGCGAAACTAGTGGAGCTCCGATAAGAAAATGACCCGGAGTCAGCGTATCGAACTCATTGGCATCCGGTGACAGATCAAACAAGGGCCTCGAATTTAGAATAGCTTCTATTTTGCTAAGCAAAGTTGTGAGCTCTTCGAACGTAAGAGCTTGTTCACCTACTACACGGCGCAAGTGATACTTCACTGAGCGTACTCCAGCCTCCCATAACCCACCAAAGTGAGGCGCGGAAGGGGGGTTGAAGTGCCATAGGATGCCTCTAGCAGCAGTTGCGTTAGTGATCTGTTTTGATTCGTCATGCAGATATTTAGATATTCCCAGCAAATATCTATTGGCTCCGACAAAAATAGTGCCGCAGTCCGAGTATATGGCAGTGCATAACCTACGTCTAGCGACAAATCGGTCCAGAGCAGCAAGAAAAGCAGGAGTTGATAAGTCAGAAACAACTTCTAAATGCACTGCCTTCGTTGCCATGCAAACAAAGAGACACATGTAGGCCTTGGATATCTTAGCATTCCTTCTCTTACTCTCTTTAATGCCAAATGGGCCAGCAAAATCAACTCCCACGTTCAAAAATGGACGTCCTTGTTCCACTCTCGAAGCTGGAAGATCTCCCATGAGAGGCTGGGAGTGGGAGGCCCTCATCTTGTGGCATATGACACACTTTGATAGTCTTGAGCGAATAACTCGGCGAGCTGCAAGTACCCAGAAGTGGCGTTGTAACACACTTTGCAAAGCTCGTGGTCCGATATGCAGGTATGAGCGATGGTAATGGTTGATTATGAGGTTTGTCAAATGGTTCTTCCACGGCAGCAGCAAGGGATGCCGGGATTTGTAGGGTAAAGATGCATTCCGCAGTCGACCTCCTACTCGAATCAAACCTGATGGATCGATGAAGGGATTTAATCGCTGCAAAGAAGGAGAGCACGGTAACTTCTTTGCTAACAACTGGAAATCTTTGCCGAAATGATCTTGCTGAACTTGTTTAATCCATAGTTGGAATGCTTTGCATAGCTCGGTTAGCGTCAACGTTCCGTGCAAACGCAAACTCACTGATGATTGTGCGTTCCTTGCAAATCTTAAACACCAAGCTGTAACGCGTTGGAGGTTAGTCAGCGTGGAGAATCTCTCCAAAACATCGGACGCAATGGGTGCATTCGTCGTTACCAACATGTTGAATGAAGTTTTGACTTCGGGAATGTCGCAAGGCTGTAGGCATGGTTTCAGTTGCAATGGGCCATTCTTCTTGTTGGAACGACAACCATATTGGACCCCCCCACCACAAGGGATGAGTGAGTAGCTGTTTTGGAGTTAGCCCTCTGCTGGCGCAGTCAGCTGGGTTATGATGTGTTGAAACATAATTCCATATTGACGGCTCGGTTGCCTCAAGGATCTGGACGACACGGTTAGACACGAATGGTTTCAGCTTAAATGGGGGCGTACGAAGCCACGCCAAGACTGTGGCCGAATCGCAGAAAGCATAGATACCGATACAATTAATCTTGATGCTGAGTATGGGCATGGCATACTGCAACAATTTTGAGAGGAGCATGGCTCCGCATGGCAACAGTTATTATAGAAATGGTTGCCATGGCAACAGTAATTATATCAATGGTTGCCATAGCAACGGTTGCCATGGCAACAGTAATTATAGCAATGGTTGCCATGGCAACAGTTATTATAACAATGGTTGCCATAGCAACGGTTGCCATGGCAACAGTAATTATATCAACGGTTGCCATGGCAACAGTAATTATAGCAATGGTTGCCATAGCAACGGTTGCCATGGCAACAGTCTATGCAGACAAATGGAAATAATACGAATGTAAAAATTGTAAAATAAATTGTCGCCGGAGGTTGGCGTTAGGAGCAGTAGAGTTTAGGAATGAATGTTGTTGTTTAGGAAGCCGCACTCACCTTAAATTCACTTGTTGGTCAAGGCACAGCACAGCTCGGCTTGGTTGGTTGGTTCCGACGTCTTGACTTTTCCACTAATAATAATTTTAAACTTATAAAACACACGATGTGGTCTACACACCACTGTAGCTCGGCAGTGAATGGGCGCCTGCCTAGGGCCAATGACGCAAACTTGAACTAACTCACATGATATTAATGACATAGTTGTCGGACTGGTTTGTACTACAGTTGATATTTGCAGTGCGGCGTAAGGATAGGAAGGGAGGGAAAATAGATTCAAATTCTAATCCTAAACATAGGCTACCCCCCACCAAAACCAAAGTGAGGTTTCAAACTCAAAAAACAAAAAAATGGAAGAAAGATAAGATTTCTAACCAAGGTAAGTCTATTTCGAAAATATAAAAGAATAAAAACGTCTCAAGGCGGGTTCACTCTACGGCTGGTAGTGGACATAGCGTCACTACCGGTTGAGTAACTGTTCCCTGAATGTGCGACGGTGGTCGAACGGTGCGGGGCCGTACCCCCGTTCCATTTCATGGTGGAGATTTTCCTACTACTACTAACTACTACTACTACTACTACTACAAACATTTACTACTACTATACTACAAACTACTACTACTACTACTACTACTACTACTACTACTACTACTACTATACTACTACTCTACTACTACTACACTACTACTACTACTACTACTACTACCACTACTACTACTACTACTACTACAGGCTACTTTACTTCTGTCTAATTCGTCAGTTTCAATTGGCCAGCGATTCTGGCCAAACGGGTGGGTCTATAACGTTCATATTTTACATGGATATTAAATTTATAGCGATATAGTGCCTTTTGAAAGAAAAAGTTGAAAAAGTTTGCTGGAAGGCTTCCAAATAGAGGTTTTATTATAAGCCTTTTACAAGAATATAATCAACAAGTCACAATAGTTACTTGACAATGATCACCTGCATTGTGTACAAAAAACAAGTCTTTGGACCACTAGAGATTTTACAATCTATTGTTAATTGGTAATTTTATAGCAATTAAATCGACTTTGATAAAATTATTATATTTTAACAAATAATTTTGAAATGGAACTTGATAAAGTAATGAGATCCCACACATAATAAAAATTTGTAAAAGTACATCCAAACCTTTCACACTCAAAGGAAATGAGATTTTAAAAAAAGGGCCAAGCTCATCTACTCTTCCACATTTGCTCATTTTTATTTCATAAACATACAGTGTCCCGTAACAACATTCTTGAAAAGCTTGGCAAAATAGACTTTGCATGACTATTATGTTTAAATTAATTAGAAGAAAAAAATAATTTAGATGTACTATTACGTTTAAATCAATAGTTGCAAATTCTTTCTTTTCTTTTTTCTTTTCAACAAACTAAGTTTTTTGTATGCGTAGGTTCTCATTACTTGTTCAAATTTCATTGAAAAACTATTTTTTGTTAAAATAGGTTAATTTTTATAAAGTAGTATTAACTGCTATGGTAATTGACAACATTATGTAAAATATCTTGAGGCCCAAAGACTTGCTTTTAATACGCATATTGTTGTCAAGTTTCTTATACATCTGTATACTAGCACGCTTCGCGAACGCTTTTTTCAGTCGCGTTGATAGATGAGCTTTTTTGAATAGTTTTGTCCAATGATTAATACGTTTTAGTATTAGTGGGATTTCATTACTTTTTTAAGTAACATTACAAAATTATTTTGGTTCAATGAGGATAATTTTTACAAAGTAGTATTGATTAATATGGAATAACCAATCAACAATAGAATGCAAAAATCTCGAGGCCCAAAGACATGCTTTTAGTACGCATTGAAGGTGATTGTTTTCAAGTTTCTATGGATATTTGCTAATTACACCAGTAAAAGGCTTTCATTAATACCTTTATTTCCATGAATTCTGGCCAACTTTTTCAACTTTTTGTTTCGAAAGGCTCTACATCACCAAAACTTTAATGTCTAAGTAAAATATGATCGTTGTAGACCCACCCATTTGGTCAGAATAGGCCCAAAATTCACGAAAATAATTCTATTAAAAATAGGGAAAAAATCGTAAAAGCACAATTTCCATGAGAAATTTTTCTTTGATTGTCCCCAAAATCTTAAAAAAAAACATCAAAATCCAGTGATTTTAAACGATCCAATAAAGTTTCTTTAAGATGGGAGTAGCCGTTTGCCCTGTCTCTTGCTAAATATCTCGAAAATATCGAATTAAAAATAGTAAAAAAAAAAAAAAGTACGATATTCATGAGAAATATTTCTTCGATTGTACCCAAAAACGTGGTCGAAGTTCAGAGATTTCGAAGGTCCTCTCCAATTTTTATTAAGATCGCATATGCCATTTTCCCGGTAAAAAAACAGACGGAAAAAAAGGAAAAATACCAGAGCTAATTTTTTTGGAGGGTCAGTGAAATTGAAGTCTTTGCTTCGCTCATCCAAAAATGCTATTTAAACCTTTATTTCTATGAATTCTGACTAACTTTTTCAACTTTTGCTTTCAAATGGCAATACATAACCATAACCTGATTGTCCATGTGAAATATGAATGTTGTTGCCCCACACGTTTGGTAAGAATCGGCCCAAATATAAAAAAATATAGCATTAATAATCGACAAAAATCGTAAAAGTACGATATTCATGAGAAATATTTCTTCGGTTGTACCCAAAAAAGGGCAGGTCTAAGTTCAGAGATTTCGAAGGTCCCCTCAAATTTTCATTAAGATCGCAAATGCTGTTTGCCCGGTAGAGCGCGAACAGAAAAAAGAAAAACTCCTGAGCTAATTTTTTTGGGGAGGTCAGTGAAATTAAAGTCTTCGCTTCGCTCATCCAATAATTTCAAGGGTTCTGTTATGAGTGTTTTTTTTTTAGTTAATTTTATATCGATATTAATATCAATTGTTTCTATAGAACGAGATGTGTTCGTATCGTTCCAAATGTGAATATTCAACTTTAAGTTTTACGCATTGGCGACGGTGCGAATCTACACACAATTATTTTTAAGATTATTGAACTATTTTGTCTAACTTTGCCTTGGCCTTATTAGCTTACAATAAACAATATTCCAATCAAAATTGTTAACTATTTGAATCGTTTATATTTTTTTTTCTCGTCTAAAACCTGCACCGGGTGCAATGGATGCCCCTCTTCATACACCGTTGCCATTGAAATAACTATGAAAAAAGTTAGATCCTTTAAAGTTTTTTGAGAGCTTGTGACTGAGAAAATACTTCTAGAGCTTTAACTAAATGGTTGGAGTTAGAGCTGTAAATAGGACTCAATTTTTATGCATTCACCAGGAAACCCTAGGAAAAAACGCAGTCAGGTTTGCCGCCCTTGAAAGTATTTGAATCCAAGACCTCCCGAATCAGAGTCGCGCGCTTTGCGCTAGAGTCAACGCTATTTTATTAAGATTCGATTCGGCTTCAGATTAATAAATAAGTAAATAAATACATTGTATTTAGAGTCTACCCTCTACCTAACTAACCTACCTACCTAACTGATTTTCAGTGAGAGACTTTAAATCAAAGCGACCAAGCCAACCCTGTTGGCCCCAACGCAATCGACGAGTGAGCGATGACCAACCAAAGATCGATATTTTTAATAGGAAATATAGCAATCAGTGGTATGGACAGTGCGAACACCCGCGGATCAACGCTAGAATCAACAAGGCCGATTCAGAACAACATTGGCAATCAACATGTAATCTCACACTTCTAACTGGAACAATAATTGAAACAGGTAGGTAGCCATTCTAGGGAGCGAAGCTTTCATATAGACGGTACTTTGTTGTCCGCCCCGTCCGTACGTGTGACACGTCTCATGATGAAAACTGAACACGAAGTCCAATTGGCATGCGTTATATGTTTGATGTTTGAAAATTTCGAAACATGTTCTATAATTTTTTAAATACGAACCAGAGATTAAAAATTAACAATCCTATCCCGACCGTTGTTTGAACCCTGGTCTCCAACATTCAGGGTATGAAGGCGCCTTAGCCAACTTGACTATAGGAAAACGCCAAATCGTTGTTAGACGAGTGAGCGAGTCATGTGTTAAATACCCAAGAACATTTGCATTTAAGTTGATTGATATAAGGTGTATATGATACGGTTTTTAATTTAGTTGGTATAAGGGCGCGTCAACTGAAAAGGCCATAGGCTAGGCTAAGGAGGAAAGACCCATGCTTTTTTTTAAATAATATAAGATATACGTCGGTTGAGCTGTTCTTCCATCTTATACTTTTAGCAAATTTGTTTTAAATTAGGGATCACTTACTAATATTAATTTTGTATGAACAAATATAGGCTTCAATAAATCAAAATTACAACTTGGACCACACACTATCTTCAAAATTATTATATATTATTTCAGCTTACTTTTGCCAAAAAGTAATCTCAAACTCAAGACTATACTAATATAAGAAAAAAAGAAAACTTTACCAATCACTATCAAAATTAAGAAATGTGTATTCTCTCACCTTGTTGAGTTCAATCTCTCAATCTCCAACAGCGTTAACTGAATGTGTTGATTGCCAGTATCCGGTTCCTATATGCAAGGATGGTCAAGGCAGGCACTGGTAAACAATGCGCATACACACCGCGCACATGTGAATAAGAAGCTCCAAGTTTTAATACAAACATATTATCGAAACATTGGAGAAAGATGATACCTAAACGAGGTAGTGACTGGTAGTGACATTGTTGTTGTATATCCGTCGCGACTGTTTCAGCTCGCCACCATTATAACAAATTCTGTTGTTCATGAGACGGGTCGCTTCAATGCCTTGCACGGAAAAAATAGACGCGCATAAGAACATAAATACTCCAATTTTGACAAACATATATCGAAACATTGAAGATACTACACATTTGTTGTATATCGTGCGATGTTAGTAACTTTGTTAAGGTACTTAGTCCATAATGTATGTAGCTTCCCGTGGTGATTTTATATACATTATATTTGATTATAACATCGGAGTAATTTTCAATGTTGATTTATATCTTGAAATGTTGTGTGAACCCTGATTATACAGTGTTAACGTTATCTAATGTATATTTCGCGGAGTTGGTGAGTAAATTACATTTTAATATCTTGTATTTTACAAAAAATTGGAACTGGCAAACATTAAACAGGAGAAGATTCAATGACAGCTTGTTTTGTTTGATGTCAAAGAACTTGCAGTAAAGGTATAGAAATTGGTTTGTTTACATCCAAGTGCAAGATGAAGACTGCTGGCCATTCAGTGTTATTTTAGGCTCTCTTTATGTTCGTTATGCTGAGAGGATTTTTTAATTGGTCTGATCAGCAACTAAATAATAATGAGGATTCTTTGTTCATGGGTCATGAAAAATTCGTTTTGACCTCTAAGGTAAGGTCTATTGTATCTGAAAAATGTGTCATCTCAAGTTTCACATGGTGTGCGGCAAATCTTATTCATGGTATGCGACAGAGGATTAACTATGCGAGTTGCTTAAATTCATCCACTGGTATGAGCAAAGTCAAGAGATGTACTTTAGCCTCATCCTATAATCTTAAAATTCGTGGATTAATTCCTGCAATTGCACTGTTACTAGCATTATGTGGTGATATTCACGTAAACCCAGACCCTACAGTCAACCAGCAAAAAGCTGAATAGTCTGTTTATTACATGAATGCCAGAAGTATTTCAGGTACTGATAAACTTAGTGAGTTTAACATGTTTTTTGCAGACAACAATGAATGTGATATCGTTTGCATAACTGAATCATGGCTTCACGAACATATTTATGAGAATGAAGTCCTAGATAACAGTCAATATGAGGTTCATAGAAAATACCGCATTCCAAGTGCAGGTAAAAGGAAAGGAGGGGGAGTTCTTATTGCTGTCAACACAAAAGTGACTTCTAATCGACGGGAGGAGTTCGAAACGGCTGACTTAGAAATGATGTGTGTTGAAATAAAAACGAACCTGAAATCCAGTAGGGTATGTTTATATCCGTAATGCAACACCATTGCTCATTGAAAAGGAAAGGGACAACGTTTTGAAATTGGAATCAAAACGTCGACATACGGACAATATAATGTTGTGTGGTGACTTCAATCTACTAGATATTACTTGGAAGTCTAAACATCAAGATGACTCAACTGACCTGGACCCGATTACCAACAAAAACTCTGCAGTGAACCAGATGTTCATTGAATTTATAAGTGAAGCCAACCTATCACAAAAAGTTTTGTTTCCTACCAGTAATAACCACTTCCTTGATCTATTATTTGTAAATAATCCGGACGCCGAGGTTACCGTCATAAACGTTGAACCAGCAGTTATTTCTGACCATGTTCCATTTTTGTGTCATCTTGTTCTTCCACATATGAAGTTGAACGACAAACCATCAGGACGTGAGACATATAACTGGAGGAAGGCTGACTTAAATAAACTTCGTGATAATCTATATTAGTGTGACTGGGATAGAATGGATCTATTGACAGATATGGCTACCACTACATGTCAATTGTAAATCCGTAATGTATGTAGACGATTTTCTTCTTATCTGCACAGAAGATAGCTACGATATGGTTATGGAAGAAATAAGTACTAAATATACGCAAGCAAGCAATTGGTACGACTCTAATAGGCTAAAGATCAACGAAAGTAAACCAGTAGTTTAGTAAAACATGCTCACCGAAGTGGCATTAGACAATGAGGTTATTAACTTGTAACCAATGACATATGGACGTATTATAGTTAGGACTCATCTAATAACTATTTCAAGTACAATAAAAATTGCTATATTAATAGAACTACAATTTAAAAGACTGGATATATCCTACAGAAAAAGAAAGTGTGACTTTAACAGTTGTGAGACAATTCTGAAAATATTCCTACATACAGGAGTAACGACGAATATAACTTACGAATGAAACTAACCCAAAATGGCATGCGTATTTAGTACACAATAATAATAAAGCGGCGACCAACAACATACCTTCTTTTTTTTTGTTAAAAATATTCCCTATTGACATATGGTTAAATATAGATACAACGTTGATAACTTAAATATAGAAATTCCTGAATAATTCACATACTCTTAACTTTCAAATAATACAGTAAAATAAATTAGTAGTTGAGTTGGGCAGTGTGGTACATGGAAAACTTCTTTTGAATGCAGGCTTAAATACCTAGTCCTAACTAGAATTTACAAAGCATTTCACGAGAAACCAACCTGCAGATATCCAGCCTTGTTTCAGAAAGCCCGATATAATAGAGGTCTTCGCTCTGTAGCGAACAACAATATTGTAGTGCCGAAAGTGAATAAGGAAACAAGGGGGAAAAGGTCTTTCGGGTATATATCATCACAGAGGTGGAATTCCTTACCAATTAGCTTGAAAACTGAAAACTCTCCAATTAGAGAGGGCAATTATATCCTAAAGCCTTCTAGAAGTCAATCGTACAACATTTTTGGGGTAGAAGTGCCAACATGGTTTTTTATCTTAGGCAATACTTCTTCATCTACCTATCAATGTTGGCAAAGTCTACTTTGAGTAAAAGTACCAAAAAGGTACCAAAAACCCAAATCTGGTACCACTTATTAAAATATTCAATTGCTCGTAAAATAAACATGCGAATAATTTGAAAAAAAAATCACAAATCGTAATAGATATCTAGGTTTAATAAGTGTAACCTACTTTTGGCCTACGTGTAGTTTCTAGGGCTTTAGTGCCACTTTTATCTCAATTTTTGTTGCATAATTTTGTTTGTTTGTTGCATGGACTTCGAATTTTGCAGACTGAATTCCCTATCTAAATTAAGTTCAAATACATGCTAAAAAATATTATATTTGGATTTAAAACGTTCTTTTAGGAAACCCGATGCAAATCAGATAGTACACTTCTATTGGTTTAGTATTGTAACCTTATGATCAGACGTATGTGTACAAAGATAAAATGTATATAAAATCATATAACTAACTTGGCAATAGATTTATATTAGATATAGATTAGTATTAGCGTTTATTGGATGAATTGTGAAAATTGTATGTTCTCTATGAAATATTATATTAGGCCTAACTAACTATTCCTTATTGCTTAACAGAATATATAATTATATTATAAAAATAAGATGGCAACCAATAGTTTAATACTAAGTAAGAAATAATTATTGTTATATTCAATTTAAATAGATTATCTTAATTTAATATAAGGGCATCAAGTAGGAGTGTATCATAACATGTAACTTTATTAAAATGTATGTACTAACTACTTTAAAGAAACCCTCATAAATAAATAAATAAAGTGTGACTTATTATATAATCTTTTAAACACAACAATAGCCAAAACAGTGCCAGTGACTAAAGTCAACAATAATAAATATCCAGTTTGGTATGATAAACATGTTCTTGCGGCATTAAAACGTAAGAACAGAGCTCATCAAATGTCCAAAAGAACCGGTTTGGATTGTCATAAAGTTGATCATCAAAATCATAGAACTAACTTCAAACAACTAAAAAACATGAAATATCGTCAATACATTCACAACAGCCAAAGCAAAAAATCCAGAAAACCCCAAATTGGTGTGGAGCTTTGTCAAGAGAAAAACTAGATCAAGGAGGATACCTACTGAAGTGAAATATAATGGTATAACTGCGAAAAGTGTAGAATCGTGCTGCCTGCTTTTTTCGGAGTATTTTAAAACAACTTTCACTCCGAAATCACAAGGAAATATGGTTCTGCCTAATCTCTTCGACCAGATTGATAGTAAACTGTTCAGTTTCAATGTTTCTTGTGAAGAAGTGGAAGATAGCCTTGGCAAACTTGTTAATGGCAAATCGCCTGAGCCAGACCAAATACCGGTAAATGTGATCAAACATTGTAGAAATGCATTATCTGTTCCACTTTCAAAAATATTCAACTGTGCTTTAAATGAAGGAACTTTTCCCTCTCGATGGAAACATGCTAACGTTACACCCATTTTAAAGAAAGGAAGAAAAAACTCAGTGACTAATTATCGGTCTATTTCGTTATTAGCCATATTTTCAAAAGTTTTTGAATGTCTCATTTCTAAAAGATTAAATAATCACGTGGCAGACTACATATCACCAAGTCAGCATGGATTTGTGAAAAGAAAATCAACTGTTACTAATCTTACTGAATTCACCCACGATATTGCAACGTCCTTAAACTCAGGTGTTCAAGTTGATGCTGTTTACACGGACTTCAGTAAAGCTTTTGACAGTGTTGATCACGATCTTCTCCTATTTAAATTAAAATCCTATGGAATTACCGGTAATATTCATCAATTACTTGAAAGCTACCTTACTGCACGAACTCAGTCAAGTTGTCATTGATACAACAAGATCTTCTTCTGAAAGCGTAACATCTGGAGTGCCGCAAGGTTCAATTTTGGGTCCACTACTCTTTACCCTGTTTGTGAATGACATACCGTCTTGTTTTATGTCATCGAGCTGTCTAATGTTTGCTGATGATCTTAAGATATATCGTCCAATACGAAGAGATGCTGACCGTGCCTGCCTACAGTCAGATCTGGACGCGCTTGCAGAATGGTGCAGAACATGGAAGTTTAATCTTAATGTATCTAAATGTGCAGTCATTACGTTTACTACAAAAACGAAACATGTTAAATTTCATATCTACACTCTCAATGATCAGATTTTGGAAAGAGTCACGAAAGTCAAGGATTTAGGTGTCATCATATCTCATGATCTTTCATTCCAGAATCACCTTTCTAACATTATTCCAAAATCATTTAGATTGCATGGTTTCTTAAGACGAAACTGCTCTAAAGAATTCTCCAAAACCACCATGCGAAAGTTGTACCTCTCTCTTGTTAGGCCTCATTTAGATTATGCTAGCTCTATTTGGAACCCATATCAAATTACCAAAATTCATAATGTAGAAAGGGTCCAACAGTGTTTCATAAAACATGAATGTATAAAAAGTAACATTCAGTATCATAGAGTAGATTATGCACAACTTTGTTAAGATGCTAACCTAATGACATTAGAAGATCGAAGGAACTATTCTGACATGGTTAACCTTTACAAAATTGTAAATAATTTAACAAACACAAGTTCAATTCTTGGCAAATTAAATTTTCATGTACCTACCAAACATACACGCCTTCACAAAACTTTTCAACCAGCCCTAAGTCATCTCGACCTTCATAAAAATTCATGCATTAACAGATTACAGCATTCTTTTAATATGTTAAAACCTCTTGAAGGAACAGACATTGATCTCTACTCTCAAAATATTTTTAAATTTAAATCTGTAATCACTCAAGCGTTAGAATATTAACATTATAATTTACTCACTAGCTTATTTCCATTGGTCTCTTCTTTCATATAAATTTGTTCTTTTCTTTCAAGAATATCTCTTATTAATCTTCAATGTTAATAATTTTGATAAATATGTTTAAAGAGTAACATGTATTATTTTGTGTATATTGTATATTTTAATGTCTATAAGTATATGTTTTCTATCCATTAGGCTATACTGTGATTTGCACTTGTGGAGTATTTATACTCTGTTGCTCTGTTGTAATATGCATCTTATAAATAAATAAAATATAAATAAAATGTGTATTTTTATACTAAGAAAACTCTAAAGTCGTTGTTAGACGAGTGAGTGAGCCATGTACTGAGTACCCGGTAACATTCCCTTTTCTCCCCCTACCTAAGGCCTCCCTATCATAGGCTAGAGTTGCGAATTATGGCCTTACAGTTGATGTGCACTTTTTATACCAACTTAACATAAAACCCTATTATTTATACCTATATAATTATCAAACTTAAATGCAAATGTTCCCGGGTACTCAACACGTGACTCGCTCACTCGTCTAACAACGATTTTGGCGTTTTCCTAGTCTAGTTGGCTAAGGCGCCCTTATAGCCTACCCGAAATGTGGGTGACATGGTTTCAATCCCCTGGTTGGGAAAGATTTTGTAGTTCCTGGGTTGTATTTAAAAAAAATAGTTAAACATGTTTTGAAATGCATATAACGCAGTGTAGTCTGTCTTCTGTGACATTACTATAGTAAACATAGCCATTACAAAATACGTATAAAGATTGCAAGGTTTACTCAATCTCCTCTGTTCAAGAGAATTCTCTTGAACCTCTTAGGGGAGGATGCCCAAGAAATATGTGTGTCAAGGTGTACCTTGAGCATGCAAGATTTGCCTTGGGCACAAGATTTTCGCAGCCTGACAAATAACAAACAAAAATATTTTTTCAAAAACAAAACCATTGTCGTTAAAATAAAACCTACACATTTTAAGCCTATTTTTCAATTTGTTATTTCTTGTAGGTTTAAATAGCAACGGATTTTGCTAATTTTTGGATGAGCGTAGCGAGCGTAGCGAGCGAAGTGAAGATTCCATTTCACTACACTGGAGAAAAAAATCCGGAATGTTTTTTTTTCTTTCCTTCTTTCTTTTTTTCTGTATTTTTGTGTGTTTGTCAGCACGATTCCGGCTAAACCGATACTCCGTTTGCGATGAAATTTTATGGAGGCCTTCGAAATCTCTGAACTTAGAACTGCCACGTTTTTGAGCGCAATCAAAAAATTATTTCTCATGAAAATCGCAATTTTACGATTTTTTTCGATTTTTTTGAAAATTTATTTTACTTATAACACCGATTATAATCCGATTTTCATGATTATTTCACAGAACCTTAATTTTATGAATTAAGATATCCGTGTGAAATTTGAGCGCAATCGAAAAATTATTTTTCATGAAAATATAAATTTTGTGGGTTTTTTCTTTTTTAAAACAATTTTTTTACTTATAACACCTACATGCTTTATTTTATTGTAATACTTTTTTCACAGAACCTTAATTTTATGAATTTATATATTCGTGTGAAATTTGAGCGCAATCGAATAATTATTTCTTATAAAAATCGCAATTTTTCGTTTTTTTCAATTTTTTAAAATTCATACGATTAATTAAAAAAATTAAAAATTAAAGTTTATTTTTTATTTAATTTAATTTAATTTTAAAAAAATCTTCAACTTAGTACTAATTTTTTCACAGAACAACAGAAAATCCGCATAACACATGGCAGCTCAATGCACCAATTACGCTCATCCAACAACGCGGCGGGACTTAAGCGTTTTCCTAGTGTTAGCAGTTCTCAGTTACCTGGTCACGGATGTCTGTTTAAAATTTCAGATCAATCTATTTGGCCGTTCGGCCGTATGGGACCGGACAATCAAACATTTAACAGAGAAATTAACCACGACGAAGACCCGTTCGACTTGCGTTGTAGATTACGTTCGCTGCGCTCACTTGTGTAATTACTCTTGCCCAAACAATTTGCATCTTTCTTCATTATTTTAAGTATAGACTTCGCAAAGAAACAGATATATTGGCGTAGAACTCACTTTTATTGTAGTATTCAAGTTAGTATGTTCAGAAAGCTGAGAGGACAGTCTAAGATGGCTCCAAGCTGATACCACATAAGTATGAAAGTGCTCAATAATACTTTATAATAAATACCACTAGCTTGTATTCTGAATTTGTATTACGTGACTTATAACCCCATGATCCAAATATGACATGGTAGTCTGAAGTGAACCGTGATACAAACATATCATTGTTGAAGTAATAGTTGCGATTAGAAAATGTTTCCAGGCATCTGCACAGACATTCTGGCTCACTATTACTTGTAACACAGCCCGGAGAGCGTCAGGATTAAGCAAAGATTGCTGTTGACAAACGCAGAACACTAATGGTATATCCCTGGATTCAGTTCAATCAAGGAGTTCCGCAGGGATTTTTTTAAGGCTCTTTTTGGTTCATTTGAACGCAAGTCCAGAGAATATATCAACCGTCGCTAGAAATAGAGCATTTTCATTGCAAAAGTTTTAAGGCTATTCGACCGCGTTTTTCTATTTTCCTAGATATGTCACCAAGTCCAAAATATAGTGCATGGCTTTGAAACCTGGCTCTTTTAGAAAATTAAAACTACTTTTTTCAAATTTTTCTGATCCGGTACACGGCCAATATCGCCACCTCAAAATAATAGCGTGTTGTGTTTTTGTGACATTATTTTTCACTGGTTTTCTAGTGGCTGATTAAGAGAAAAATTTGTTTTTTAAACAATTGTCTTCGATGCGAATTTTTTCGTTTGGCGGTACAAATCGGTAAAAAATACCGCCAAACGAAAAACTTCGCAGGAAAGACAATTGTTTAAAAAAATCTTTTTTCTCTCAGTTAGCCTCTAGAAAAGCAGTTGAAAATTAATGTCACAAAAACACAACACCCTACGTTGCGTCGTTGAATAGTGTGCCTTGGCGAATTGAAGTTTGAAATTATTTTGAGGTGGCGATATTGGCCGTGTACCAGATCAGAAAATTTTGAAAAATTAGTTTATATTTTCTAAAAGAGCCAGGTTTCAAAGCCATTCATTATATTTTGACTTGGTAGCATATTTTGGAAAATAGAAAAACGCGGTCGAAAAGCCTTTAGACAATTTATAGTTTATTTTATCAAAATTTAATTTTGGAAACAATCCAAAATTATAATTTAAAAAAAAAATCGTGCTTATTTAAATGCTTAGCATTCCATTCCAAGGTTTTAATTTGCAAATTTTAAATTATACAGATTTTGTTGTACATTTTGATATCATTTTCCAGTCAGAAGTGCAATGAACCACCCCCCCCCCAACCCCCGCTACGTTGGTGGTCTGACTGGATGTGTTGTAATAATCCTTAAAATGCAATTATGAAAACTTCCAGGTATAATGTTTATAATATTTTTGACAAGGCGTATTCCGCTCAGAACATCAGCAACAAGTCAACAAGTGTGATGGCAAACGGTTGCAGTGATACGAGGTTGTAATATTTTGTAGAAAAATAGTTGTACATACATAATATGTTTAGTTTCTGTGAATGTGTGTTTATTTACATATATATCTGGCTGTATTTTTAAGCTCAATTTGTTATTAATTTAACTCATGATAGATTCAATAATAATTGACTTATTGGTGTAAATGTAACATTTATCTCAACAACAAATTTAAGCCTTGTTCATTATAATAAAGTGATAAGATAGTATAACAAATTGATTGATTGATTGATTGATTGATTGATTGATTGATTGATTGATTGATTGATTGATTGATTGATTGATTTTTATTTGAGGCGGAATAAAGGCTTGTGAAACCTCATCTTAAATTAAGGAGGTACATTGTATTACATTTTGTATGATATAAATAATATAAATAATAACTATACTAATAATAATATTAATAATAAAGGTCTTTTGAAAATTATATATAGTTAATCATGAGCATAGATTGATTGACCTGATGAAAGCTACAGATAATTAATTGAAAACATAAATATTTGAAATTATGATTAACAATTTGTAAAGCTAGCTTATCATTCACCGCATTCATTCATCTCTTTCATACAGTTTCCATACAGTAACAAAGAAGGCCTCCTCGTTCAATAAATAGTGTATCCTAACACAGGTTACCGAGCATATGAAACTTATAAACATTGTTTGGATTGTTTTGATATTATTTATTATTAATACAGTTATCATTACTATTTAAAGAAGGCCGCTTCGCAAACGCTGTTTTAGTCGCGTTGATGGATGAGCTTTTTAAATTTTTAGTATGCGTGGGATCTCTACTTTTTCAAGTCCTATTGCAAAATATTTTTTGTTAAATTAAGATAATTTTTATAAAGTAGTGTTAATTGCTATGGTAATATTCATTAACATTAAAATGCAAAATATCTCGAGGCCCAAAGACTTGCTTCTGTAAGCATTGTAGGTGATTATTGTCAAGTTTCTATAGTTACTTGATAGTACTTGTTAATTATACACCTGTAAAAGGCTTATAATAAAACCTTTATTTCTATGAATTTGGGCCAATTTTTCCAACGTTTTCTTTCAAAAGGCACTTCATCACCATAATCTTAATGTCCATGTGAAATATGAACTTTGTAGCCCCTCCCGTTTAGTCAGAATCAGCCCAAACATCACGAAAATATCGTATTATAAATCAGGAAAAAACGTATAAATACGATTTCTATGAGAAATATTGCTTTAAATGTCCCTTTAATCATAACATATATCATTTTAACGATTTAAAACGTTCACATAAAGTTTCATCAAGATCGCAGTAGCCGTTTGCACGGTCGCGAGCCAAATATCACGAAAATATCGCATTTTTTTATCGTAAAAGTACGATATTCATAAAAAATATTTCTGCGATTGTACTTAAAAACGTGGCAACTCTAAGTTCAGAGATTTCGAAGATCCCCTTCAATTTTTATCAAGATCGCATATGCCGTTTGGCCGGTAGAGCGCGAACAAACGGACAGAAAAAAAACAACAAAAATCTCCATACGATTCGGGCGCTGGTCCGAAGCGTATGGCTCTACGAGGACGTGGGTTCGATGTCGTCCACGGTGGCACATACGATTCGGGAAAGATTCCTAAGATACCCTTAAATTTTCATCAAGATTGATCGTTTGTCCGGTAGGGATCGAATCGACACAAAACCGGCCGAGCTATTTTAGTCAAATTAAAGGTTTCGCTAAACCTAACACAAATGATCTCCAATATTCTTTGTGTTCGCCATTATTTCATGTTATTGTAAAAAACGTTATCAAAGCAAAAAAACTGAAACAAAAATTTTGCCAAATTATTTGAATTGAAAACTCTCTTGCTTGATAATTGGGATAGAATTGTAAATGCAGGCTACTTTAGTGAAATCGAAGGATTCTGAGTGAGTATATAATTCGATCAATCTGCTCCCTTTATGTCTAGATAATGTATATGTGTGAGTGTAGTGCACTGTTATCATCAACAGCAGAGCAAAGGATATGAAGAGTGGAAAGGTCAAACTCTGTAACCTCATAGGGCGCCTGCATTGATGAGATTTAAATTTCGAAAATATATATGGGGGGTGGGGGGGTAAGTTGTCAGAAGTTGCGCACACGGGACTAAATACATGCGTACATATTTTATGTGGATCACAAAGTAACAAGCTATTTTTGTAAAACGGAAAATTAAAGCAAGCCAAGAGGTGATTCCCATCTCTAGTTATCGTTATCAGTTCTTTTCAATGTTTATTCTCTTAATGTTTCTTTTTCATCTCTTACACACTTCCTATCTTATTTTTCATAGTAAATTATATGAAAATCAATTCAACAAATTAAAAATCCATCTGATGATGAATGAAATTAAGAATTATGACATAATGTAATATTAAGAGTATATTATGAATTAAAAAAGGTATTATGTAAGAGAAAGAATTCGAATTCGAGTCGACCACTGTAATAATGTATAAAATTTTAACTAGGAAGCTTCTCAAACGCTTTTCAGGGGCGTTGTTGGATGAGCGTAATTTGATTAAACGAAAAAAAGCATAAAATTGCGATTTTCATGAGAAATTAAGTTTCGATTGCGCTCAAATTTCACACCAATATATTAATTCATAAAATTAAGGTTCTATAAAAAAATCATTACAATCGGATAATGCTTGTAGGTGTTATAAGTCGAAGAAACGTTTTAAAAATCGAAAAAAATCGTCAAATTGCGATTTTCATAAGAAAACATTTTTTGATTGTTCTCAAATTTCACACGAATATATTAATACATAAAATAAGGTTCTGTGCAAAATCATTACTATCAGATAAAGCATGTAGGTGTTATAAGTCGAAAAAGTTTTTTAAAAATCGAAAACAAACGTAAAATTGCTATTGTCATGAGAAATAATTCTTCGATTGCGCTCAAAAACGTGGCAGTTCTAAGTTCAGAGATTTCGAAGGCCTCCAGAAAATTTCATCGCAATTGGAGTATCAGTTTAGCTAGAATCGTGTTAACAACCAGACAAGAATACAAAAAGAAAAGTAAAAAAAAACTTCGCTACGCTCGCTACGCTCATCCAAATATTTGCAAGACCACAAATTCACGATCTCCATTCTTAGCTCGAACATTTACAAGAGTCGCCACCGTACGGTACGTCTGCAGAAAGGCGGTTTAAAAGCCCGCCATACACGTTTGTCACTTAGTCATTAGCATACCCAATATGTATGTAATTATGATAACAGCGTTTTACATAAGCCCGCTTCAAGGATATAATAGATCATTTTATACAATTATTATTGCGAGCCTCAGTCAGGGCAAACTTTTACAATTGCTAGCATTCAATAATATAATTATGTATGCATTTGCTTGGTATAAAAAATATCATAGCAATATCTCCAAACGCTGATCTCAGCCAGTATAAAGACAGTCAAGTTCGACTCTTCTCTTCTATACAGCAAGCACTAAATGCATTCAAAGTTGGACGCTCCGGCTATAAGTTTTCGATCGTACAAAGTTTGGGGCTACAAGATGACATGTGTAGTTGAATTGAGTTGAATACGAAAATGTACTTGTAAGCCGTTGTGGGTGGTAAGAAAAAAGTGTGTTCTTGGGAAACTTGCCCGTCAGGGCGAGTTCATGTTTCGGATATCTGGGTATTGAGCTGGAATGTCCTAGTGGTATTTGCGAGGACTTTACTGAAAGAAAACCTTGTGAAAACTTTCAGTCAGGATCGCTGGTGGCAGAACTCAAACCAGCGACCTCTGATATCAGTCTCTCGTGTTACGCCCCTGTCGGCCCCATTATTATCCAGCAACCTGCTGATCAATAGACTAACGCTTTTTCCAGTCGCGTTGATGGATGAGCTTTAATGAATGATTATCGGCCCAAATATCACGAAATATCGTATTAAAAATCGGGGAAAATGAGAAATATTTCTTCAAATGTCTCTTAAATCATAAAATATATAATTTCAGTGATTTTAAACGTTCCCGTAAAGTTTCATCAAGATCGGAATAGCCGTTTGCCCGGTCGCGGGCCAAATATCACGAAAATATCTCATTAAAAATCGAAAAAAATCGTAAAAGTACGATAATCATAAGAAATATTTGATCGATTGTACCCAAAAACGTGGCAAGTCTAAGTTCAGAGATTTCGAAGGTCCCCTCAAATTTTCATCAAGATCGCATAATATGCCGTTTGCCCGGTAGAGCGCGAACAAACAGACAAAAAAAACGTGTTAATTTTTTTAGGGGGTGTCAGTGAAATTGAAGTCTTTGTTTCGCGCATCAAATAAATTATTTCGAAGAATTGAAAAAGGTTCTACATGGAAGAGACTAAAATAGACGATATATTATTTTGTTGTTGCATTTCCCGGAAATATATCCATAACCGATAATTGTTATAAAAGGCCTCCAAAATATCCTTACGCTTAGGGCTAAAACCGTTAATCCGCCATAATTCACGCAGACTACTCACATGCACATCGGCACACTCGTAGATACAGCCCAGTGATTGTACAGGCTATACCTCGCCATCATCAAGCGAACTCACTTCACACAGAATAGCTAACTAGTTAATGTATTGGCCGAATCAGGGGAAAAGGTTTGCAATCTATTTGAATTGACTGGGGTAATAGGTCAATCAATGTTGGATGGTTCTAGCATGTGATGTGATGGGGGAGATGGGGAATAGGGAAACATGGGTAGGAAAGACTTGGAACCCGGTAATCAGGGCGTAAAGGGATCCCAAAGGCTGCCTCAATTAGCTTACAAATGGCAGATACTCTAAACGAAACCTATACAAACTCTTCAACAGAAGCGCACACCGCACAGGCCTAGTGATACACCTGTTCATCGATATGCGGTATTGATATTGGTTTGTGGATTTTGTTAGATACAAAAGATTCGAGTCCAAGGCAGGAGAGATTCGAGTATTCTTGGGACAAAATGATAGGTGAGATTACTGAGATCTTATACAATATGGTTTTTCTACCATATACCAGATCGTTTATTTACTAAGTGACAGCGACAGTTTAAGTGAGAGAGACACAGACAGAGACAGAGACAGAGACAGAGACAGAGACAGAGACGGTGACGGAGACGGAGACGGAGACGGAGACGGAGACGGAGACGGAGACAGAGACAGAGACAGAGACAGAGACAGAGACAGAGACAGAGACAGAGACAGGGACAGAGACAGAGACAGGGACAGGGACAGGGACAGGGACAGGGACAGGGACAGGGACAGGGACAGAGACAGTGACAGCGACAGCGACACTGACAAGTGACAACAGTCGAACGCAGGCGACAACTTTAGTGGGAAGACCAAGTGAGAGATGCCAACTCGAATTTTCATCATAACAAATAAAATAGTAATTACTTACATTTTCTGTATATAGTTGTTAATTACGTTAAGAAAACATTGGCAGACGGCTTTAAAAATGTTAAATGTGCAGCTTTATAGCTGCAGTCAGATACGTGAAGCGTGAGCCAAGCGTATCAGCTTTTTATTGTCAACAATGACAAGGGTTTTACACTTTTAAAGTCGTCTGCCAACTATTTACAGAAAATGTAAGTATAAATCACTATTTTATTTGGTAAGATGAAAATTCGAGGTGGCAGCTCTCACTTGCTCTTCTCACTAAAGTTGTCGCTGTCTATCGACTGTTGTCACTTAAGGCTATTGTACCACCTCTGGCCGATAATTTGAAAGTCGAAGAAACATGTCTGAAAAGTTTGCTGAATGAAAGAAGGCCTTTAAAATATCAGAAAAAAAATCACAATTAAAAAAATCGTACACCAACTGTTATTTTCAGAAAACTATTTTAGCTATAGTCAAGTTATAGCTAAAGGTGTTTAGAAACTATGTCCAGATAACCGATTCTCAAAATTTAATTTTGAACTAGCCTAGTCTTGTATATCACACTTTTGTACAAAAATCTAAATATAATTTCCAAAAGTGAGGTTATGTCCCGCCCAAAAAAATTCACAATTTTTTTTTCTGTTATTTTAAAGGCCTTCTTTTATTCAGCAAACTTTTCAGACATGTTTCTTCGACTTTCAAATTATCGGCCAGAGGTGGTACAATAGCCTCTGTCCATCGAGCGCAATCAATCCTAAATGCTATTTAGGTGAACATCCGCTATAACCGTTCTTTCTAACTCACAGCCAGCCACTCACAGAAGTGGCTCATGCGTAGCGTGTGAGACGCAGATTCAGGAGGTCACGAGTTTCAACCCAGCCACAGGCAATCCTCACTGAAGATTGTTCCGAGGTTTTCTTCATTCTTATAAGATAATGCTGGATGTAGTGTTTGGAGATTGGCAGCCCTGACGGGACACACGGAACTAGGGACCCGTGAGTGGATGTATGTATTAGAGTGATCGTAATAAACAATAGATTAACAGTAAAGTGTCTCTTGTGATTACCGGTACCTTACATATCCTACATTTTGGCGACGTGGTAAAACACTAACGCGTGCAGTGATTAAATTCGTGAGTTTAAATACGGAATAAGAAACAATGAGTGAGACTGAGAGCCTAGGCCTAGGCCTAGGCCAAGGCCTACGTCCGTTCGACACCCATGGCGATGACGCCACAGTTGCCGAAAGGTGGCGCAGGTGGGTAAGGAGTTTTGACATTTTCATAGGCTCCAAGGGCGTCACAGATAATAACATTAAAAAATTTAAGTTATTGCATCATGCTGGCGAAGAGGTCCAGAACATCTGGTACACATTGCCTGTCGCTCTTGGTGCCGGCAATCTAGGCGTAGGCGAGGGCCAAGACGTCATCGAGTACGACGTATGTTTGAGGGCGCTAAACGTGCATTTTCAAGGTAAGGCGAGCTCTGTGTACGTGCGTTATAATTTCCGGAAAATGGAAATGAGAGAAGATGAGACAGTTCATCAGTTTATCACTAGGCTTAAGGGAGAAAGCGCGAACTGCGATTTCTCCAATTACAACGAGGAAAAGGCGTTACTCGACCAGCTAGTGACCAAATGCAGATCGAGTGAGCTACGAACTAAACTACTTGAAAAAGGTGACAACCTAACCCTACAAATGGCCAAAGAGATTGCCAGAAGTCTAGAAACGTCACAGCAACATGCCGCCATAATGGAAGGTAGGGGAGGGGGAGACAGCAGTGTTGCCAACTTAAAGTTTAATGCTAACAGACGGCGCGAAAATTCAAAAGGTAATGATCCAGATTACAAGTGTTTTCGTTGTGGCTACACAGGCCACACAGCCCGAGATGAGAGATGCCCGGCGAGAAACAAGGTATGCAACAAATGTAAAGGCACAGGCCATTTTGAGAAATGCTGTAAATCCAGGAACAAGGTGGAGGGAGCATCAGAAAAAACTTCTACAAAGAAAAAAAACACAAAAGTTTCACAGCTCAACGCTGATGATGAAGGAAGTGAGAGTGATGGTTATTCCTTCACAGTAACCAATTTTGGGGTTTTTTCTTTGGATGATGATGTCATTATCAAGGCAGAGGTTGGAGGGGTCAATCTTAAACTTATGATAGATTCTGGAGCCTCATGCAATATTTTAGATCAAGAGAGCTGGGAACGTTGCAAGAAACAGAAGATAACCGGAACCTGTATGGAGACTTCTAAGAAGATTTTTGCATACGGAAGCGAGACACCCCTCAAAGTCCTTGGTAAGTTCTCAACATCGATCGTGTTGAACAATGGTGCCAAACGATCCACTTGTTTTTACGTTGTTGCGGGTAGAGGATCGCCTATTTTAGGTAAATCAACAGCAATAGGTCTAGGGGTTCTGAGACTTGGTTTAGAGACAGATGAGGTCAAGAGTGTAAGCTCAGGGAAGGGAAATGCCCTAAGCCCGAACCCTAATGAACTGGGAAAA
This sequence comes from Sweltsa coloradensis, assembly GCA_024449915.1. Taxonomy (NCBI): domain Eukaryota; kingdom Metazoa; phylum Arthropoda; class Insecta; order Plecoptera; family Chloroperlidae; genus Sweltsa; species Sweltsa coloradensis. Next base: position 68,891 of record JAMZAV010000113.1, read on the forward strand.
TACATGGAAAAGTACCCACAGGTTTTCAGTGGAGTAGGCAAACTCAAAGACTTTCAGCTGGAGCTACGCATCAAAAAGGACGTGCAGCCTGTGGCTCAGCCTGCAAGGAGGGTTCCACACCAGTTGAGGAAAAAGCTTGACGAGAAGATGGATTGCTGGCTGAAAGAGCGTTGTCTGACTTGACTGCGACTGGCAGTCCATGCCTGGCAAACATCTCTTCTAGTACAGGTATCATCTTGGGTGCCGTGATCTTCCCCATGACTTCCACTTCAATATATCGACTGTAATAATCGACTACAACAAGCAAGTTGTATTCGTCGATGGGACCAAGGAAGTCAATGGCCAAATGCTGCCAAGGACGGGTTGGGAGTTCAGTTCTGGTGACGGGTTCACATGGATCAGGATAGCCAACAAGTTGACATCCGTGGCAGTTCTTTACATGTTTCTCGGCCTGACGGTCAATGTCTGGCCACCATACCTTCGAACGCAGTCGATGCTTCATTTTAACAATGCCAGGGTGACCCTCATGGGCTATTTCAAGGGTTTTCTTGCGAGTACTCTGGGGTAGGATGACTCTGGTTCCCCTGAGGACAATGTTGTCCACCACGCACAGCTCATACTTAATTATCTCATATCGCCGTAGCTCGGCAGGCCATATCCCCTCGAGTATGCCCCTTCGGAGGGAAACCAACTCTGGATCTTTAGCCGACTCTTCTTCAACTTCTTTCATGGTCAAAGCCTTAGGAATGGCTTGTTTTGTAATCCATTTGACATATAGGTCATCATGTCCTCTTGTGGGTGGTGCTAGGCCTCCGGGTAGCAATCGGGAAAGTGGGTCAGCAATATTTGTTTTACCGGGCCGATATAAGACGGTATATTCATAACCCTGAAGGCGGAGAACCCATCTCTCAATCCTAGCGCACGGCCTAGACTTCTTGGAGAATATGAATTCCAATGGGCGGTGGTCAGTAACCAGTGTAAATGGGCCTCCCAGAATGTAGAATTGGAATCGTTCACATGCCCAAACCAGGGCCAAGGCCTCTTTTTCAACTTGACTGTATCTCGTCTCCGCGTCAGTCAACGCTCGACTCGCGTATTCGATGACTCGAGGTCCTGCCGGAGTTGTTTGAATCAAGACCCCTCCCAGTCCAAACGGGCTTGCGTCTGCAACTATTGTTGTGCTTGACATGGGGCTGTAATAGGCCAATCCTGAGGCCTTGGCCAACCGCTGTTTGAGGGTTTTGAACCCCTGCTCTTGCTCTGGTCCCCAAACGTAGTCGGTCCCCGCCTTTGTTAGCTTACGGAGCGGGTGAGTCAGCGTGGAGTAGTCGGGAATGAATCTCGAGTTGTACCCCACCAGCCCAGGAAACTTTCCAACTCTGCACGATTTTCTGGAGCCCTGCAATCCAGAATAGATTGTACTCTATCTTCTAAGGGTCGCACTCCCTCCTTAGAGAATATGTGACCTCTGTAGGTTACCTCAGACTTTCCGATAACACACTTGTCGGGATTAAGTGTTAACCCCTTGTTGTTCAACACCTGAATTAGTTTCTCTAGGCGCTCGTCATGTTCTTTTTTGGTTTTTCCAGACACAATCAAGTCATCAATATAAACTCTGACCCCTTCACAGTCAGAAATGCTTTTCAACCGAAAACTAAGGACCAAACTTCCTGAGGTGGAAGACGCCCTAAACGACGAAGAGATAAGAGACCGTGACCGCGAGCGCAAGGCCCAAGGTAAGGCGTACACGGATGCCAAGAGGGGAGCCCGTGAGTCCCAAATTCACGTGGGGGACACTGTTCTGCTCCAGCAGAAACCTACACATAAGCTGGCTTCTCGATTCGGGATGGAGCCCCATCAAGTTGTTGAGAAGACTGGCAACAGTGTGGTCGTTCAGTCGCCTGCCGGCGTAAAATATCGACGAAACTCCTCATTCGTGAAGAGGTTTCATGAGGAACCTACAGTCGTCGATTCCGAGGCTGTTCCCGATAGTGACAACAATCCAATGGCAGTACCAGAGACCGAGGACGTCGAAAGACGCCGACCCCCGGTTGCTCCGCCCAATCCAATGGCAGTACCAGAGACGGAGGACGTCAGCAGACGCCGACCCCAGGTTGCTTTGCCAAGTAATGAAGTAGCCCAGGAGCCTCGACGCTCGAGCCGGGAGAAGAAGCAGCCTAAGAGGTGGAGGGACTATACTGTGACTTAAACCCACTGTCCTAAGGTACTTCTACTATTGATTGGGATTTTTTTTGGGATACTATGTTATGGGGGGAGATGTGTAGTGTTTGGAGATTGGCAGCCCTGACGGGACACACGGAACTAGGGACCCGTGAGTGGATGTATGTATTAGAGCGTAATAAACAATAGATTAACAGTAAAGTGTCTCTTGTGATTACCGGTACCTTACATATCCTACACTGGACTAAAACACTTCTCGGGTATTCTATTCACAACCTAACAACCAAATAACCTATTAGCCACCTGAAGAGGGTCACACCGGGTGAACCTGATGTGTACCCTACAGCGGGCATCCTCACGAAGAAGTATTCTCTGTCACCAGCTGTGACGTTTATATATGAAATAGTTCAACCAAATATTTGCAAACAAAGATTGATATAATTGTTGTGTGGCTCGTTGGAAGTATAGTTAGGGCCTACCGTCTCTGCTTCCAATGTTGAAGGTCCAGTGTTCGATTCCCACTTTAAGCAGAAGTTTTGTAACTTCTGATGTGGACTTTGTCCATCAGTTCTTGGCTTAGGAATTTGTAAACGGTGAATTTGAAGCCGTCCTAGCAACGAGGCACATAATACATTCTAATTAAGGATGTTCCAAATTGTCCTTGTTGATTCTGGCACTGTCTGCGAGTGGAATCGTGTCCAGCTTGATTGATCGGTGTCAGAACTTAAATATACCTGTCTCTAGATGGTCATTGTTCGCTCGTCGATGGTGGCGGCGCCTACAGGGTTGACTTGGTCTGCTTTAAATTAAATGTCCTGAAAATCAGTTCTGTGACTGAGTGGGTATAGACTCTAAATACGAATCTATGTATTATTTATTTATTTGATTAATTATTTAAATAGCTTTTGTATTCACCCTTTATATCAGAGCCTCCTCACAAAAAGAGACAGCTCTTATTATGTTATAACTACGCCCGCGTACTTCTGCTAGACATAGCTAAGGCATTATTATCGGTATACCACAAGGTTCTCCACCTACCGGAGAGATGTACGATATCGGAGAAAAATGCGAAAATGGTAATAACTATATCTTCGTGTTACCATCTTCATAAAAAAAAAAAACACTTTGTTCTTACTTTTAAACCTTCAGCTCGTGACAAGTATGATTTTCTTATTTCCTTTTTCTTGGGGGGTCAACTTTATTTTGGACTGTAAACTTTTAACTTGTTGTTCTCGATTGGTGATAAGGACATCTTGACGTGCTTTTGAGAAGGCAGTGAAAGTTTGTGTGTGTTTTTATTTCACTCTTCAGTGAGTCCCATGCACAGTTCTGCGATGGGAATGTATGGCCTATTTCGTTGTAATGTGATATTAAAGAGAAGAGATTTGAAGTAGTCGGGATTTTCAAGCAGGCTATTGCTAAATTTCCAATACGGCGAACCACGTGGTATTGGGCTGGTCCGTAGTTTTATTGTTACTGCTGAGTGATCGGAAAATGATGGTGCTATATGTGTAGGTACTGATTATCTTCGGAATATTTATTTCTTGAGTGTATTCGGTCCAGTCTTGACATTTTTCCTGAGTGACATGTGAAGGTGAATTTTTGTTTTTGAGGGTTGAACACACGCCACGCGTCGGATAAGCTGCAAAATGACTGTTCAAACCTTCAGTTTGAAAAATTCGAATAAAAGTCGAAATATCACAAAGAAAATATTGACAAAGAGCAGTGTTTAGTCCAATAAACACATATTTAAAGAGAAATTACTTTTTGTATGGTGATTTTTTTTCGCATTTTGGCGAAAGGGACTCCGGCGGTTGGGGCTACGTCCCAGCCTGACCCCATATCATGCAGCCATTATGGGCTAGCAGAAAATGCTGTGAAAACTTTCAAAAGTAAATTGAAAGTAGCCTTTATGCAAAACCAAGACATCTCTATCATGATGAACAGGTTTTTGCTGGACTATCGTAACACCAATCATGCTACTACTGGAGAATCTCCAGCAAAGTTATTCCGAGGTCGAAACTTAAGAACCAGATTAGATTTGTTGCGCCCTGACATAGAAACAAAATGCAAGGTCCAACAAGTGAAGGTTCACGTACAGTTCAGTTTGAACTAAATCAAACAGTATGGTTAAAGGATTATAGAGGGAAAGAGAAGTGGATTCAAGGACAAATATGTAAGATTTTGGATCCAGTTACTTATTTAGTGCAACCTGTAAATACTTATGCTACATGGAAGAGACATGTAGATCAGTTGTGGTCAAACAAAATGTCAAGTGGAAACTGCCGTGTTCCAGAAAATGATGTTCATGACCTTGGTGTAGAAGGTATTATAAATCAAGGTAGAAATGGAACAGTGCAGTCATTGGAATCACCACTGTTAACATCTGAACGTGTAATGCCAACACCTTCACCTTTAAACCATCCACAGGTATTATCTCCTAGCTAGACCTACACCTTTAAAATCACCTACCAAAATAATTTCTCCAAATGTAAATATTCCTAATAAACGTTATCCAACTAGAATCCGGAAACAGAAAATCATTTTTAATTTGTAATTACTCTGTAAACACAATTTTCTGTTTAAACATTATGTATGTTTGAACGATTTTGCCACAAAACTAATGGCATTCAATCGACAACAAAGCTTGCGGATGGTCCAAATTTCAACTCGATCCGAGCCTCCGTTCGAACGATATGGCGAGACATACAAAAAAAAGAAAAGAAAAGAAACAAAACCAGTGACTATTTTTTCCGGCAGAGTCAAATGGAAACGCTCGCTTAATAATGAATATAACAATCATGCAACATGATGCTAACATACGAAACTGTATTGAAAGTATAATAAACTTATTGAAAATAATCTCTCTAAACCATTTAGACATTTTTTAACAAAGCTTTCTTTAAAAAAATCCCTGCGAGGCTGAGCTGGGGCAGACCCATCGGCCCCCCTTACAGAGGTCCTGGATCCGCCCCTGACAGTAGGGTACAAGATCTTGTCGCAGTACTACCTATGAAGACAATTCTTGGGGAAGGTTGGGGAATAAATACAAAACAAGCTTATTCTTAAGAGGGTATGCTGAGCTAGGCCCAGCTCAAATGCGCGCAAACAGGTGTTGATGATTTTTGATGAACGGTTGGTAATATCATTACAAAATCTTGAATGGATGTTAATAAAGAACTTTTATATTGATATCCGTAATTGGTTGCACAAAATAAGCGTTAAAGATCCATTGCGAGACATAAGTTCAAAACGTGAAAAAATGGGAAATCCAAAACATGGATTACAATTCTGGAAATTCCCACCAAACCGTTTATCTTACGATAAAACCAATTTAACCTGCGCGTTCACATTGATTTAAACGTTGGGTTCCATTATGCAAATTTGTTAAAAAAATCTGTTCACTTGGAGTAAATTCCCGAAGTTGACCAAAATTGAGTAAATTTTGGTGATTTCACTAAATTTTAATTCAAAATCAATGAATTAATTTAGGAATACGCATAATGGATAACATAGATTTATTCTCTATAAACATTAGTGTGAAATTTGATAATGGTGTTATAAACCGTTTACCCAAAAAATCCAGAAAGCTGAGCGCTTAAACTCGACTCCGTTCTAGCCTCAGCATACCCTCTTAATAGGCTACAGATAATATTAAAAGTCATTTCTAACCAAGAAAGTATTAATTAGTAGTAGTAATTTTATTCAAAAAAGACACCCAATTATTGTGACAATAGTAGTAGGCCTACATTTGTAGCCATTCTTACAAGTACAAAATTAAACCCTAATAAATAGAGAAATTAACCCTCAACAGGGTGTAAAATTAATTTCTAAACAAGAAAGTACCAATTAGTAGTCATTTTATTCAAAATAGACACAATTGAATTATTGTGACAATAGTAGTAAGCATACATTTGTATTTTGTAGCCATTCTTACAAGTACAAAATTAAACCCTAGATGGAAATAGAGAAATTAACCCTCAACAGAGTGATATGCTAATAAATAAAGTGAAACTAAACTTACCATATATATAGTACCCAATTATCATCCTATAACTTTGGTGTTACAATATCAAACTGTATGCTTTAACAAAAAAAACAAATCAAGAATTTAAAGTTCTTATTTTAGTTTGTACCAACACAAGACTTACACTCAATACTGTTTTATTTACAAGATAAACAAGTCCACACAAATGTGTGAACCAAATAATAATGGTCAATTGACACACACAAATGACAGAAGTCAATTGTTTTGTGTGTAATCATGATTCGGACTTGCTTGATTTAGTATTTGTATAGAAAATATGAACATTGATGAATGTCGAATTGTTTTTCTATACATTCAAAAGTGCAAGCGTTACATGCGGACCTGCATTTGGCTCAATATTAGACTGCTTTCTGGCTAGATCACGGCGTACACCAGCGTATACAGGAAAACAATTCGACAGTCATCAATGATCATATTTTCTGTACAAATACTAAATCAAGCAAGTCCAAATCATGATTACACAATGTGATAATTCTTAGATACATGTTATTTTGCCTTGTAGAGTACTAGTACTGAATTTATTAAGAAGGTAAGTCATGAACAACAAATAATTCAACTGCATTTGCATTTGTTGTGTAACACCACAGCACAGTGCTGGTGGTTGCAAATGTGGGACAATAATAACATTACATAGATGAATGAAAATGAAAATAGTTAGGTTTTACATGAGATTCAAACGGATGGCAAGTCACAAATACGTTGCTTTCAAGAGCTCTTTAAAACCAATCATTTAGTTTTTAGTACATATTCTTGAGCATATTATGAAACCAAAATGAGCAATTTGCAGATACAACATTGCAAAAAATAACTAAGATTGCCAATTTTTAACGTGTCAAGGTGCAGCAATACTTTTTTCTTTTAGTCGGTAAAATCTAGGGTTGCCGTTTGATAATCGATATATCGATCGATACGATTATTTCCCGAAACGATCAATAATCGAATAGCTCGCCCGCCCAAAGTTTTGTAATTTACCCCGGCGGTGCAGAACTTTATAAAATATTACCAAACAAGACATTAATCGCTTTATTCCGTGAAAAATGCGTCCACTGCGAGATCTACAACACGCGTAAGGCGTGAAGTACGAAGCGCCTGCACTGCTGCAGTATAGGCTACCAGCATGACGCGTGTATTACGGGCCGACTCGGGCGGCTGCACTCCCGCGCCGAATGCTTAACCTCGGCGTGTCACACTCACAGCTAATATTGTAGTTAATCGTTCAAGGTCAACAAGTATTTTATCAAGATGCATTCCTCCCCACTCCACGCCAACTTGGTACCGCTTTACTTCATTCCGTAGTGCTACGATAATATTATCTTATCAGTTCTCTCACATCAATATTACGTCGTCTTCCAAACTAATGTCCAACACTATTCATCTTGTCGCGTAATAAATATCGGAGCATTAAATAGTTATGATAATATCTCGTAAATGAATGAACGACAATCACAACAAAAGCTAAAATGAAACTTCACAGAATCACGATTTCCAAGAAGAACGACCTTCATAAAGACAACACTCAAGTCGGGTAGCGTCTGTCTATTCCACGTAGCGCGCTCTCGTAGGGCCGGCCAGACGCGGAGGGGGGGGGGGGGGGGGCTTGGGAAAGACGTTGCTATCGTGGAAAAACCCTGTTTTGAGCAAATAAAAGAAACAAAATAATGCACTGCACTCGCATAAGGTCCACGGTCCACATCGGTATGCGAGCAAGTTTAGGCCTAATTTTTATTTGATTATCAATATTTTTTTAAATCGATTATTACAACCGATAATCGATTTAACTGGTCCGATTAGCGATAGGCCTACTGAAATTTGTATCGAACGGCAACCCTAAAAATAAGTACAATAATAATAATAAAGTTCAATTGTCCTTTAGTCTACATTCGTGAGTTGTGTGTCGGGTTAGGTTGTGTTTATACAAAAATGTCTTTCCACAATTAGGACACTTGTGTGGTTCCTTGCGTCCACACTCGTGTTTATAATGACTCACAAGAGTGTTTCTTGTCAAGAATGTCTTGTTACACTTAAGACACTTGTGTGGCTCCTTGCGTCCACAGTCGTTGTTTAGGTGAATGCTTAGAGTTTCTTTGAAGGAGAACATCTTGTTACACTTTGGACAGTTGTGTTTGCGCCCACACTCATTAATGTGTTTTGTGAAAGAGTTTTTCTTCCAGTAGGTCTTGGTGCACTTCGGACATTTGTAGGCCTCCTTGCGGCCACAGTCGTGTTTTTGGTGGAAATTGAGATCCTTCTTTCTCACGAATAAACGTGGACAGTTCTCACATCTATGTCCAGGGTTGTCAGGAACAGGGCACCATTCCTGCTCAGAACCTTAAAAAAACAATAATTTAACTTGAGAGAAAATAATGAGATTCGTATATAAACAGTTATTGTGAAATAAGAATGCACACACACACACACAATAAAAACACAGGAAATAAATTAAAATCAACATTAAGCCAATACAATTATGCATGAATAATCCCCACACCGGAACTTAAGTTATTACTGATAATGATCCATAACCAAACATATAACACATAAATGGGATAGGAGAGAGGAAACACTGGAATAAATTAAATTAATTAAAACCATAACTAAAAATAATTGTACTGATCATATCTCTTAAGACTATCCTAGAGCACTCTTACTGATATTTTGAGAAAGACAAAGGAAAACGGCTGAAAGCTGGTTGAATGAAAGAGGAACTTAGATAATAATAAGAAATAGCAAAATTGGACGGAACAATAGCTCCATTTAGGCCAATTTTGATATTTCGAATTTTAATCTTTGGATTTTATATAAAGTTTATTAAGTTTACCAAAGCCTCCTTGGCAGTCAATTAAGATATTTTAAATTTATTTACTTGTATTTGATATGAAGTTTAGGAATTGACTTATATTTACATCTGGGTATGCGTACTGTTTTAATCTGTATTTTTGGTCAAGCAGAACAAAAGGCCTTATGGCCTTTAGCTTCGCCAAGTCGAAAATAAAGACTATTATTATTATTATGAAATCGTTAATAATTTTTTTATTAGGGTTGCCGTTCGATGTGTGATTGATCGATCCTTGTGGTCACCAACACTGGTTGGTCAGCAGCCGATAAATAGTTTATCTCTCTCCCCAGGGTGGTGCAGGGGGCACCAAGCTAGAGAAGTTCATCATCGTCATGGGTTTCGTGATCCTCCCCAAGTCTCGACTATCGGCGCCATCGCTCGGGCCCACGATGAAGAATGCGGCTTCGGTCAGGGGTTCAAGAACTCGTTTCAACACGTCAACCCTGAGTGACCTCACGAAGCCAAGCTACGAACGTGCACGATCAACATGGTCCCAATATGAGGATTTCTCGTGACTGAATCTTGGAATGTTCTGTACTATATGCAGATTTTTGCATGTGATGCTGCTGAAAATACAAAAAAAGATAAGACTATTAGTTTATTATAATATGAATTGGAGGTTTTATCGTCCAAACCTGTGCTACCAACTATACCTGTACATGTACATAATATTTATATTAGTATGCCTCATTATTGTTACAAAGAACAAGTACATAGCTTATTTTTCATTATCTTAAATCTAATCATTTCACAAGAAGTTATATCATTTATTAGCATTTAGCTATTATAATATGAAATGGATATACATATTATATTATGACAAATAAATTTGGCACATACAGAAAATTAAACAACACATACAATACAAGAATGAAACATTTCATGGTCCACCAACAATGGTTGTGATATAATTTAATTACAAACATTTAAATATATTATAATAATTATAAAGGTAAACATAGGTGTAATGCCGCCGATAGTTACCAATCAGTCGATCAACACTGATCAATAAGTATCGGGACACTGGGAGACTATTTTCCTGAGGGAGTAGGACCTACTGCTTTGAGCTATAGGGTTATCAAGGCTCTACGTTAGAATCGTAACTCCAAGATCAAAACTGACAGTTGAATAAAATACACATAGAACACTTCACAACACGATGTTAATCCCCACACATCACCCAAACACTTCCATCTTCATGCTGGTCAAGATAAGAGAGACCGTTTGCATTTAAAACGGTAGGAGGGGAGGAAATATAGCCGAGTTCCCCTCATTTCCTGGTTTACATTAGGCTCATGGATATGTGCTTCACAATACAAAAGTTATCAACACAATATGCTCTAGTCAGCTTCACAATTCCCTGGGTGAAGTGTGTGTTGGTTCGGAATGTACACTGCTGACTTCCTGGAGGGGACCCATTTCGGGCGCTGGCGTCATCAGAGTACGCCGTGCTCCCATCTTTCCGTCCGTCCTGAAGATCGTCCGTATGACCGGTTGGGACTGCTGATGTCAGCTGTGACTGGCACAGCGGCTGGCCGGAGGTTGATCACTCCTCTTGCCTTCCATAAGTTCCATACGTGATGACCTAACATACAGAAACAAGTACTAATTAGTTCCAAGATTTAAAAATCACTTAGTGAATGCTTTTTCCTGCATTTAACAATTGACTTTCATTAATTTATTATCGGACAACTTGAGCTTTCAATTTTCAACGTATATGTTATTTTACGGGCTAATCGTTAAGTTATACTCTACTATTTACTTTCCATTTGATTTTCCTGACAATGACATTATCCTGTTCTAGGGCGCTAAGCTAAGCTCCCTTTAATTATTCACATTCTTATTAGGATTCTATTCTACCTATTCTTACTTGAATTTCACTATAGCAATTCAGCTTCACCTATTACAACACATCCTTGTACACCAGGCGTTCTTGTCGCCAAGGATGTCACCAATTTTCTTCTAGCACTTTCATAACTCTAGTCTTGTTCATAAGCTAAAGTCCTTACCTGTAAATAGATAGGGTGAAACGTCACAAATAAGACACCTAGAGCACTGGATGGTATTATACTCAATTTAGTATAAAAGCAGGGTGTTTTAGCCCAGTCAGGTCACTTAGTGCTTGGTCCTGGATATGCGAGGTAGCTCGAATATCTAGCCTAGTCCTTCTGATGTTGTGAGGTAGCTCAAGATGTCAGGTCCCTCCAGCTGATTGAACGGTAGTTCAAGGGCTGATCCTTCCTCTCAACACCTTGTTGTTTGATAGAAAATGTATTTTAAAAGTGTTAATTAAAATCAGTGTACTTCGTTAAGAACTGGGTGAGTTATTATGTCATTGTAATTATTACTTTTGTCAGCATCATCATAAACATCATGTATTGTCACTGCTGTAGTTTGTCTGATGGCACATTAGTAATTAACCCTTGCTGATTAATTACTTGTCACATTCTCATAACACAACGTCCGAGTTATTGCTCCTCCTATTAAGCAACAATAATCAACTAAAGGAAGATGTGCCAGCATTCGAACCAACAGTCACAATATTCATAATCATCATAATCCATTCAGCGTAACGCTTATTGTCCAAGTGTCATAATAGAAAACGTTGTGTCATATGTCTCAAGGAATAAATCTGTCAATCACTGCTGAATGATTACCCAATAAAACTATTTACTTATTGACTCGTGAGTTTCTCCAACACCGGCTACCCAAGAGCCAAGTTCCCACTCCTCCCTCCAGACATTATTAGCTCCTCCCATGTCTATCTAAGCAATTATCTCTTGCTCAATTATTTATACCCTGGTCTTCCTCGGTTAGACCCTAAACACAACCGAGTGGTGACAGCTTATCTAATCATAAACGCCTCTAGTATCCGCCCCCAACCACAGGCGACAGTTAAGTGGAATTTTTTTTTTTGAAACAAAACTGCTTAAAAAGCAAAGAATTTTTTTTTCTCTACCTCTCAAAATCAAATTCGGGAATATATCAATAGTACATTCATCTCACGAATAAATAAAGTTCTTTACTGCAAATTTGCAATTAATATATCACGTTTTTTAAACACAGTTTATGTTGGAGAAATTCTGAGTCAAGTAATCATAGAAAACCATGTAGGACAGGGAAATAAAGTGCAACTACAATTGTGGGAAGATAATTGATTTAATATTCTAAACAGGGAAGCAAAACTATTGTTGTGGACGTTAAATATTATATAGGAAGGAATAAAAAAAAAAAAAAAAAAAAAATGGTGAACTCTGATAACGACGAAGACGAAACTACGGGAATGACGTCCCCCCACTCCTCGGCTCAGGATAGTCTCACTCTTCCCCTTTCCGCACTCCACGTCCAAAGCGACCCCTCCACACTTCCCCAGCCGGGCATCGTCTTCGCCACGGGACTCCCACTACAACCAAAAGACAAACAAGAGGTTTTACATGGTTGATTATGGTGCCACTGTTACTATTAGGGGTGGATCGTGTAGCTATGTTGTTCAGTATGTGGCAAGCAATACTATGTAAAATGTTGGTGTAGGCCGGTTTTGGCTCAAGAACATTTATGATTATGTCCCCTATGATGAGAATATTGTTCAATTTATACTTATACAGTAATTCGTCTAACCTGTTAAAGGCATTGTCCGGGTTTCCAACAAGTATCTTTTAAATAACTCTTAACGTATTTGCAAAAAATGTCTATTGAGGGTGGTGTGGGTCGTATGGGGCTTTCTTTTCAACCCGCCCGAAATAATTTTGACGTCAGTGCTGGGCACGGTCCTCGCTCTTGCTACCTGCTACGGAGCGAGCTATTCAGTATACGTCGGACGTCCGAACTCTTCAGTTTATCGTTTAGTTTTGTGAATGAGAATTGTAGTTTCATATCATACGTGTTTTATATTTTTATATTTTTTTACTAGCGCTGATCATAGTTTATTTCACATAATTTTAGTTATTAGCACTAGTGTTTTAATTTGACATTTTGAGCGACTTTTTAGTGGCAATGTTTAACTTTGTGTCAGTGTGTAGTTGTAAGTTGTAAATTGTAATTACATATTTACATTCAAAACAACTGTTTTGTGTTTTGTAAAGAATCCGTGTAAATACTTACATATCTGTGCTTACATAAACAGTGATTGAAAATGGTTAACTCGTGTTGTGTGTATCAGTGCAACAATAGACACAACAAATTAGAAGCCGAAGGGAAAAAAGTGTCATTTCATAGATTTCCTAATCCAAATAAATCCCCCCCCCCTCCTTTAGTAACAATGGTTTCACAAGGTGAATTGCAAAAACTTTAAACCAAATAAGTTTACAGTTGTGTGTTCTAGTCATTTCACAGAAGATGATTACGAATTAACTCCTAAACTCAAAGCCACCCTATTACCGAACTACAAACCAAAACCGATACTTTCTAAAACTGCAATCCCTTCAAAAAATATGGGGCGTGAGAAAGACTCCCCTGTTATCAAGCGTCCAAAATCTCAATACCTACAGAAGAAGGAACGAATGTCATTGTTAGAAGGAGCTACGGCGGCGACTGTAAGTACAAGTAAATCTGAAAACGTAAATGAAGGTGGCAAGCGCCGCGTCGTTGAAGACACGAGCGATTCTGATTATGACATGTCTTGTGACACTGTAGAGCAGGGCTGCCGTTTTAACGGATTTTATCCGTTTTTACGGATATTAAGGGTGCAAAACGGATAAACGGATTTTTAGTCTTATTTACGGATATTTTGTTAATTACGTTTTCTATGCTTATTTTCGTATATTTGAATCTGCGCGGGCTAATTTCGATTGTAAACATTGAAGGCGGGGCGATAATCGATTCGACTTTCGATAGGGGGCGGAGCATGGGCGGAGCCGTGTCCCAGATGTAGTAGGAACTGCTTCCATTGAGAAACAGCAAGGAAACAGCCAAGCAAGTTGATTTTGGGGAGGATGCAAGTTAAATTGAACAGCCAAGAGGCAAGAGAGCCCAGAGAGCCTACAAAATTGTTTTCTTTCGTTTTTGTTTATAAAGTTTGGATTATGTGATATTAAAAGTGAAAAATAGAATTAGTATATGATTAAAATGTTATTATAAAGTTCTGCAATGTTATTATAGAACACAACACATGGGCCTAGGCTAGGCCTAGGCCTAGGTCAAAATTGTGATGCAACATATTCATAGGGCCTGCTAGGCCTAGGGCCTAGGCCTAGAATTTTTTAACCAGGTCAGAAAATATTATTTTAAAGTTTAAAATGGAGTTTCTGTAAATAAATAACATTTTAAATTTTTATGCAATCTTAATTAAAGCAACCACGGGCGTTTCTGGCTCCTTTCTTCCCATCTGTGCATAGGCCTAGGCCCTTGGCAACTTTTAGGTTAAGATGGTTACAAATATAAACATCACATTTATCCATTTTCATAGTTTGATCAATGAAATCAACGTTTTTAGACTTTTCACGGATATTTGCGGATATTTAACGTCCTCATACAGGATTTGAAAAAAATATCAGTTGCAGCCCTGCTGTAGAGTATGAATCGTATTCAAATGAAATTGAAGTACAGTGTGAGCTCGGCACTGAAACGTATCGTAGCTCGTTACCGTCTAATAATGACTCTGAAACCGAACCAGAAAACGAAAATGATTCTGATTTGGACGAATCATATCTACCATCTGACGACGACATTGACATTTCGGAAAGTGATCATGGAGTATATGACAGTGATTGTTCAGACGACGAAAGTGAAGACAAGGGGGCGTTTCCAAACGTTTTCTTGATATTTTGGCACTGCCTGTCAACACTGTTTAACTTTTGCCAGAAATGTGGATCCCCCATTGTTGAAAGCAAGAATAAAATATTTGGTTCGATGTTGGTTGTAATAACCACTTGTCTTGATGGTCACACGTGTACTTGGGAGTCACAACCGAAAAGTGGACATACAAACAGTGGCTCTATAAATATTGTAGCAGCTATATACACATGTGGGGTCAGTTTTAGTGCTTTTAAATCGTTCGCAACCGCACTAAAACTGGACTTTTTGTCAAAATCAACTTTTTACACAACTGTAAAAAAATATCTCCGACCTGCAATTTTATCTACATAGGATAGTATGCGAGAAATTGAACTTTTTAACTTAGTATCGTCAGGTGAACCAATTTGGCTCTGCGGAGATGGCCAGTATGACACCCGGATTCTGCGCTAAGTACGTCACTTAACAATAATGCAAGTCGCAACCGGTAAAAAAATAGATTTTATTGTATTGCAGTGGAAACAAGTCAATGGCGACTTAGAAAAAGCTGCCTGTCAGCAGCTTTTGGAAAAATTGACAAGCTTATTAAAAATTGACTTGTTCCTATCAGATCGGCACAGCGGAATAGGGTGCCTCATGAGAGAAGATTTCCCCAGTATCAAACACGAATTTGATGTGTGGCACATGGCGAAAAGTTTAGGGAAACATCTAAAGTCTGTTCACCAAAGCTGTCACAGTTCACAGTGGTTTGACGGCATTACTAAGCAACTGTGGTGGGCATCTAAATCATGTGGGGGGGATCCACAAACACTAATAAATAAATTCACTAGTGTTTTAAAACACATTTCAAACATCCATGAGTGGGACCATGGAAACATGTTATATTCATGTGAACATGGAGAGATGTCAAAACAAACAATTGAAGACAACAAATGGATAATGGAGGGGACAAGTGACCATCAGGCGCTCAGTAAAGTGGTGCTCGACAAAGTATTTCTCAAAGACTTGAGACATACGAGTAACTACTGCCATACAGGTAACTAAAAAAAATATATGTATACACATTGGTTATGTTGAAAAGCATCTGTATTCTTTTTGTTGGGATAGATTCACGTTTCGAAAGTTCTACTATTGATAAAGTTTAGGGGCTTGTTTGCTGTGTTGCGTATGGCGATAAAATCATATTCTTTCTTTTCAAATAAATGCGGAACGAAACTATGAAGTGATAATACAGATTTCCTATTAATATTATTATTTAATTGTATTAAATTTTGTTTGGTTATAAACAGAGTGTTTTTTATTTGTATCAATCAGATTTAAATCAAATTATTTATTTAATAAAAATCGAATGATTTATTTAATAAAAATCATATATTTAAATTAAATGCACTTTTTCTTTATTTTGAGCAACAAACACAAGAGTTCCAACTGATTTAGGCAAAGTTTTCATTAAAATAATTTTTTCATTATATTTTCTGAAATGCTTGTGAAAGTAATTTGATCCGCACATCAACTTGACATATTTTGAAACACTGATTTTGTTTATTTAAATTAATAAAAATCTTATTTAAATAAAAAAATCTGGTTTATTCAAGAAGTTCATTTAAATCATATAAATCATGATTTTTTATCATAAATGAATGAATTAATATGTTATCGTACTGGTATTGTTTTTCTCAGGTGCACTGGAGTCATATCATAATGAAAGGCTTAGATATTTACCGAAGAGAGTGCACTTTCCCTACGACGGAATGGTTTTACGAGGCATTCTCGCTGTGTTAGATCACAATGCTAACATTGGAAGAGAATGTGTTGGCAAATCATTGAAATTTTCAAAATCTCGAAAAGAATGGATCGTTATAAAAAAATATTAGGGATGTGCGGGTACCCGAAAAACGGGTAATTTTCGGGTAGGTAAAATTACCCGACCTCGGGTCGGGCCGTCAATTCCTACCCGAAAAAGTCAGGTCGGGTAGAAGTAATAAAGAAACACGCCAATCTGCTCCTTTTAAACCTCCCGCTCACACGCCAAACGAACAGCTGACGTCGGAGCGGACCAATCGCTACGACGTGGGCGCGGCTATGCTATGATGCTGTGTCCTTGGCTCTTCCGGCGCTGTTCCCGCTGGAGTAATAGGCCCTACTGACCGTCATTACTCGTCTTCTGGTTATTCAACGCTAATAACGGCATAAAGCAAGTTGAATATTACGTACGTGGGCGAATGGTGAAAAAGAAACAACGCTAATAAACATCGTCTAATGCCTAGGAGGCGAGGCGGCAGGCCTAGAACGAAGTTGCAATTCATCTAGAAGTCCGATCTAGTGCGCATCGTTGCGCGCAGCAGAGCGTTGGGCGGAGTCAGACCGAAAGGCTGGTGCAAACGTGCGATTTCGTCAGATGCATGGCTGGTACAAACGCATGATTTCGTCAGATGCATGGCTGGTACAAACGCATGATTTCGTCGGCCGGAAGAGAAAAATACGCGATCGCATCGGTTTTTCTTGGGGTTTTCGTATCGGAAATATTAGAAAACGATTATTACGATATTATTTCCGAGAATAACGAACGATTGATGCAGGAAAACGATAATAGCGGGGTTTCACTGTACTAGGCCTAGGCCTACTCAAGCAAAAGTTCATAAGACGCCGATTTGGAAGTACTTTGTGTCAACACAGCCCAGAGTGGCTACCTGCAACCAATGCAAAACTGTTTTGTAGGAAATTTTTTTAAAAAATGAATTCACAAATAAAAAAAAAATTCACTACCCGAGCCCGACCCGAGGGTACTTCAATTACCCGAGCCCGAGGGTACTTTCAATTACCCGACCCGAGCCCGACCCGAGTTCAAAAACCACTACCCCTATCCCTAAAAAATATGCATCAAAATCTACGGCATGGAGAGATAACCTCGTTTCAAAAATCATGAAATTGGAAGATTATCTTCCAAACAAAAAGTATGATGCTGAAATTCCAGAAAACATCGCACCAGTTCCAAGACCAACACTTGCCGAAGTCGAACAAAGACCTCGTTTCTCGAGGTTTTCTCCCATGTAGACTGACGATTGAAAACTGCTACGCAAGAAGGCGTGTTACCAAAATCAACATTGTAAGTTTAATCTGACCACGAAAGTGTTTGTATACAGCTGTTTTACTTTTGTCTGTTATTTATTATGTTTCTCATTCGTTGTTATTCAGGGTGTTTTTGATTAAAATCATTGATTTATTTAATAAAAATCATTGATTTAAATCAAATGCAATTTTTCTTCATTTTGAGGAACAAACACAATTCGGATTCAAAAGCAAAGTGGCTGACATCTGGTGAGCGAAGCGCAAACCCGCCGGAGTAGCATTGCGTTGTGATATGGCCGCTTATAAGTAGGGATGTGCGGGTAGTGGTTTTTGAACTCGGGTCGGGCTCGGGTCGGGTAATTGAAAGTACCCTCGGGCTCGGGTAATTGAAGTAGGCTCGGGTAGTGAATTTTTTTTTATTTGTGAATTCATTTTAAAAAAAAAAAATCCTAGAAAACAGTTTTGCATTGGTTGCAGGTAGCCACTCTGGGCTGTGTTGACACGAAGTACTTCCAAATCGGCGTCTTATGAACTTTTGCTTGAGTAGGCCTAGGCCTAGGCCTAGTACAGTGAAACCCCGCTATTATCGTTTTCCTGCATCAATCGTTCGTTATTCTCGGAAATAATATCGTAACGATCGTTTTCTAATATTTCCGACCCAACCCCAAGAAAAACCGATGCGATCGCGTATTTTTCTCTTCCGGCCGACGAAATCATGCGTTTGTACCAGCCATGCATCTGACGAAATCGCGCGTTTGCACCAGCCTTTCGGTCTGACTCCGCCCAACGCTCTGCTGCGCGCAACAATGCGCACTAGATCGGACTTCTAGGCCTGCCGCCTAGGCATTAGACGATGTTTATTAGCGTTGTTTCTTTTTCACCATTCGCCTACGTACGTAATATTCAACTTGCTTTATGCCGTTATTAGCGATGAATAACCAGAAGACGAGTAATGACGGTCAGTAGGGGCCTAGGGCCTATTACCATGGGTTATACTGTGCTATTACTCCAGCGGGGACAGCGCCGGAAGACGGGAAGAGCCAAGGACACAGCATCATAGCATAGCCGCGCCCACGTCGTAGCGATTGGTCCGCTCCGACGTCAGCTGTTCGTTTGGCGTGTGAGCGGGAGGTTTAAAAGGAGCAGATTGGCGTGTTTCTTTATTACTTCTACCCGACCCGACTTTTTCGGGTAGGAATTGACGGCCCGACCCGAGGTCGGGTAATTTTACCTACCCGAAAATTACCCGTTTTTCGGGTACCCGCACATCCCTACTTATAAGTATGTTTTCCTATGGCACTTGCAATGGATCACAACTGAAATAAACACTCAATAAAGACAAAACTACACCACCAATTTATGAAATTGAGTTTGTAAGTCTAGTGGAATATCTGTAGCCACATCGTATACATCCTAGATAGGAAAATGTTAATGAAAATAAGCGTGAAAGTTGAACTTCGGGGACGAGAACATTTGAAGTACCGGAGTAGGGTAGGATGTTTCAGTCGGTTTAATCGGATAAAAAATATTGTAGGGGACGTTTAAATAGTATTAGATTATATTTAAACTATCTATGAATGAAATAAAATGGTAAGATTGTTAAAAACACGTGATGATGGAGCATCAGTTTGTAATAAGTTCGTTCATTTCTAGGCCTACAAGTGGGCGTGTATATAGGCCTACACACAGCTCTCAATGTAGGATGTTTTCGTCAGTTAAATCGTGAAAAAATACTAGGCGACGTTTAAAAGTGTAAGATTATATTAAAACTATCTATGAATGAAATAAAATTGCAAGATTGTTAAAAACATGCGATGATGGAGCATCATCTTGTAATAAGTTTGTTCATTTCTAGGCCTACAAGTGGGCGTGTATACACACAGCTCTCAATGTAGGATGTTTTCGTCAGTTAAATCGTGAAAAAATACTAGGCGACGTTTAATAGTGTAAGATTATATTAAAACTTTCTATGAATGAAATAAAATTGCAAGATTTTAAAAACATGCGATGATGGAGCATCATCTTGTAATAAGTTTGTTCATTTCTAGGCCTACAAGTGGGCGTGTATACACACAGCTCTCAATGTAGGATGTTTTCGTCAGTTAAATCGTGAAAAAATACTAGGCGACGTTTAATAGTGTAAGATTATATTAAAACTTTCTATGAATGAAATAAAATTGCAAGATTTTTAAAAACATGCGATGATGGAGCATCATCTTGTAATAAGTTTGTTCATTTCTAGGCCTACAAGTGGGCGTGTATACACACAGCTCTCAATGTAAGATGTTTTCGTTACTTAAATCGTGAAAAAATACTCTAGGTGACGTTTTATAGTGTAAGATTATATTAAAACTATCTGTGAATGAAATAAAATTGCAAGATTGTTAAAGACATGTGATGATCGAGCATCAGCTTGTCATAAGGTCGTTCATTTCTAGGCCTGTAAGTGGGCGTGTGTACACACACCACATCAATCATTTGTTTGATATTTTCGAGCCTGCTCGGCAACTTATTTAACATAAACTAACGCTGGTCAATACCAATAATATGACGGCGATGACGCCCATGGAGAAAAGATTCTGATAACAATTTTGAGCACGAAATTGTTTCTCAGACAGTTCTAGGCGCGTTCCGTAGGAGGGCCTAGGCCCTATAGCTGCAAGTTTCCGAGTTTAGCACCACCAACGACGTACGTTAGGTTACGGGAAACAGCTTTTTCCGAATAAATGGGTTAACGAAATGGCTGTAGGTCTAGTCTATTAGAAATTACACGGATGCAAGTAAAATAATTTCCTATAATTTTGTCACACATGGCCCGGATTTATCTAGTTTTGTAGGAAATCAAATCGGGACCGATCGGGAAAAGTAGGCCTAAATTGACTCTTCGGAAAAGGAAATAAATATATTTCAATGAGTTGCAGGATGACTTTGAACATCACAACAGGCTAATTAATGTCATAACATTAATTTACATCCTAATTACATATCACAACATTCACCAACGATTGATTATTGAGCATTCAAATCGTCAGTTTATACACGGCTGCTTAGGGAAGAACTACTCCTGATGCTACTCCGGCCGGCCATGATGCGCGTTACGCCCACCGACAGTGCTGCCCCTGGATTTCACTTTAAAGTCGATCGATGATAACTGCTCATGTAATAGATATCCTTCAGATTCCAGGTACTGCAAGATGAGATTGAGCTTGTGACTATAGCAAAAAACTTTTTGGGCCTAACGGTACTAGTTTTTTATCTATTGCGTTTTGAAATGCGCTGGAATTCCCTATCTTATGCATTGTAGATGGACAAAAACCTACACTTTCAATCGCATATCGTTGCGTAACATCGTGACCTGTTAATGAATATTAATAAATTTACGTGCAAAATGTAGATAATTTCACGACAAACATTATTTGCTTTTGAAAATGTGGTCAAATGGGGTTCGTTTTCGAGATATTTGAGATGTTTGGTCCAACTTCAACTCGTACGGCCGAGCGATTACAAGAATTACGGCAACAGCGCCGTGACGTCGCACGCTGTAGTCGTCTGTCGATGACGAGAGACAGGGGTGAGTGTGGCCTACACCTTCAATGCCTATTCTGCTCGCGGCTCAGCATTCATATCAATATTTAGTTATCTGCTGCTCCAATTTGTAAACCAAATAGATTAGGCGGTAGACTAGTAGACAATTATGTGAACGTACTTATTGTTCATTTATTTATATTTATATTTTATTTGTTTATATTATTTATTTATTCCATTTCATCTATAAATCTACGAGCGTGCACGGGAGATTGCAAGACATGCTTGGGGCCTTGGTACATTTGCTAAATTAGGCCTAGATGAGACCACTCCACCTGTTCTTACCAAGAGATTACCAACAGAGGCTGTGGCAAATATACATAAAATATAAAAAGAAAAGAAAAGAGTAACTTCCACGAAAAGATTACAAAAATTGAATCTATCACGGATAAAGATATAAATAATTATTATTTCCGGAAAAACAAAAGGAAAAAAAACCGCACAGGCCAGGTCTCGAACCGGGTACCTCTTGCATGCTACGCGAACACGCTGCGCTCATGCCACTCGAGTCCACGACTTTGGGGCGGCTCAGATGAATACTCCTGCAGACAGACGCGGGGCGTTTGAGGGACGCTAAGAAAAAATGAGCGTAAAAGCTCATTGTTTGCAATGCGGGCGCTGTTTACACTTGCAAATCAATCAGCCAATATTTCTTTGTCGTAATACACAGCCATATTCTGCAGATGTACGCAACTACTATTTATTTGTAAATAATATAAGTTCGAGGTGGACGCTGGTAGCTTGCTACATCCTTTGGGACATTCAGTACTGCCATCATAACAAACCAGTGCTATGTTGCCAAGTCAACATGTGGTTATTTGCTCCAAGAAAGGTAGAATTAAAATCTTAATTTGTGGTTTTGACTATCTTAATGTCGATGAAATACATATTAAATAGAGAATTTATGTTCGTTTTGCATTTCTTCACCATTTCTTACTCAAGTGCTACAAATATTTATACATCGATTATTGAATAATATTTAGTTTTATGATTGTGCCTAGCATGATATACTACTGGAGTCAAAATACAACACGCGCATTTAGAACAGAACAATATTATTATTTATTTTGTATAAAATACATAAATTGATGAAGTTGTGTTGAATACCATTTTAAATAATACTAGATGATGATAATATAGATAAAAGTATTATTTTAAGGTGTTTTAAGTTTATTTAATGTTAAAGAAATTGTTGTTTTGATAGGGTAGTTCACTTCATCGATCGACTTTAAACGCGTATAGTTCTTACTGATTTACGCAAAGTTTTCCTTAAAATAATTTTCGAATTATATTTTCTGAAACGTTTGTGAAAGTTATTTGATCCGCTCATCAACTTGACAAGTTTTCATACACTGATTTTGTTGATTTAAATAAATAAAAATCTGATCTAAATCGAAGAAAATTGAAAAAATCTTATTTGATTGATTGATTGATTGATTGTTATTTTATTGAACATAGATCCAAAAGATACATTGGCTAACAGCCTTATCAGGATATTGTACATAGTCAGAAATATAAAATCATTGGTAATTCGTCAATTCCATACAATTAAATTATATGATACAATTAAATTATATGTGTTCAAAAGCAATACATTTAAGTTAAAACACAGAAATCGTCGATGGAATAAAAGACCTTGTCAAGCAGAAAGGTTTTCAGTTCCCTCTTGAAGCGGTCACTGTTACTAATAGATCTCAGTTCTTGAGGCAGCTTGTTGTAAATCCGCTTTCCACAGTTTCTGGGGCTCTTCAGTCCAGCTGTAGTAGTCCGGGTTGCGTCAATGTGCAGATCGTTCTTATGTCGTGTGGCGTATTGATGGAAGTTAGAGTTTTTAGGAATTTTCTCCAGCTGTTTGTGTACATGCATGGCCGATTCCAGTATGTATAGGCCCGCAAGAGTAAGAATGCCTAGTTCGGGGAAGAGTCGTCTGCAGGAGTGTCGTTTGCTTACTCCTACGAGAATACGAACAGCCATTTTCTGCATAATAAAAATTCTAGTGAAGATTTTCTTGCTGGCTGAGCCCCAAAGCAGGATACCATAACGTAGGATTGACTCAAAGTACGCAAAATAAACCATCTTTGCAGTACTGGGGCCAATACGTTGTCTAATAATCCTTAAGGCAAAACTAGCCCTGCTCAGTTTATGCACCAGGATGTCCGCCTGCAGGTCCCATTTAAGGGTGGAGGCAACAGTAAGCCCAAGGGAAGACACCGCTCCAGCTTCCGGCAGAGGGTGGCCTTCAAAGTTCAGGTTCAGCTTTTCAGTTTTCCTAGGGTTGAGACTGAAATGGGTCGCAGTGGTCTTACCCGCGTTCATGGTCAATTGGTTGTCATACAGCCAAATTGCTTCCTGGTCGAGTTCCATTTGTGCTGTCCTTATGGCATCCATGATGTGTTTACCCCAGCATAGATAGACGAAATCATCAGCATACATGTAGATTTCGCAGTGCGGAGTACTGGGTTGGAGATTATTCACATATATGACGAAGAACAGAGGACCCAGCACCGTACCCTGAGGTACT
Source organism: Sweltsa coloradensis (assembly GCA_024449915.1). Lineage (NCBI taxonomy): Eukaryota > Metazoa > Arthropoda > Insecta > Plecoptera > Chloroperlidae > Sweltsa > Sweltsa coloradensis. The sequence goes on from JAMZAV010000113.1 coordinate 92,861, forward strand.
CCGGTGGTACTCTTCAGCCAAGTGGATCTAACTGCTACCGTGTTATCATCAGCAGCGCAGCTGATTTGTACTGACTGTTCTCTGTCTTGTAAGTAAGAAGTAACCCATTGCAGGACCATATCGGGAAAGCCTAAGGCTGCTAGCTTACCAATGAGCCTGGTGTGGTTAACGCAGTCAAAGGCCTTGGACATGTCGCAGTATACCGCCAATGCTGAGTCGCCCGCATCAATGGTGTCACTTAGTTTGTCAACAAAGTCACACAAGGCCGTGGTTGTAGAGCGACCTTGGCGGAACCCATATTGACGATCAGAGAAGAGGGATCTAGTTTCCAGGAAGTGCACAAGCCTGACTTTGACGAGTCGTTCAAGGACTTTTGACAGAGATGTAACTAGAGCAATGGGGCGAAAGTTACTGATAATCGTCTTTTTACCCTTCTTATGGATAGGGATTACAAGGCTCTTTTTCATCGCCGTTGGGAAGACACCCTGTTGCATCGATAAGTTAAATATATCTGCTAGTACATCCGCTACCACTCTAGTACAGTTACGGATCACCCGGTTAGGTATTTCGTCGATTCCGGCAGACAAAGTATTGTGCAGAGCTCTCGCAGTGTTAAGTACTTCGATCCCAGTAACAGGCTTCCATGCAAAAGTTGTCAAGGTACGTTGTGAGACATTGCACCGTCTAACGTCATGTTGACCAGACGTATGTATTAGGCCAGCAGGGGGAGTCCTGTTAGAGATTAATGTTTCTGCGGCCGTTACGAAGTACCTGTTGAAGCTGTTGGCGACTTCCGTAGGGTCGGAGATGATCTGTGCATTATCTGTGCTGAGGTGGATCGGCGGAGAAGCAGCATTACAACCGTGAAGTTCGCGATTAACAATCTTCCAAACTGCCGCGCTCTTGTTGACTGCAGCGCTAATGGTCTTGTTGCAGTGGCCGGATTTTGCCTGGTTTATTATGAGTTTATATTTCTTACTTATCTCCCTATAGCTGGATTCCTTCTCAGGAGTTCGCCAGACTACCCAATCCTCGTAGGCCCTGCGCCGTCTAACGCCCCATTCTTTTACTTCAGCGGTGACCCAGGATTTAGTGGGGTCACGGTGTTTCGTTTTTAGGCGCGGAAAAGACATAACAAACTGGCTATTCAGTTTGCTAAGAAACGTATCAAACATGTAATCAACATTATTCGAATCCGTAAAAACATCAGCCCAGTCAAGTAATGAAGCGTTAGTCCAAAAGCTGCTGATATTTCTGTCAGAAAAATTTCTCTTACCCTCTTTAGTGTTGTTGGTACGTTTGCTAGATGTAGCTGTCTTTGTGGGTCCCGTACAGCTGCAGTCGAATAGGCACAGTTGAGCTCCATGATCGGAAAGGCCGTTGTAGTCTACATCTACGCAGACCGGGAGAGACGCTGTTGAGAAAACATTGTCAATGATGGTACCCTCTCCATAAGAATTCAGTCTTGTAGGAACCTGTACTTTACTGGTATAACCAAAGGCTAAGAGCAGGTCTTCAAGGTCCCTTTTGGGGCCCGAAGTTTGATTGAAGTCGACGTTGAAGTCTCCGCAAATAATCGCTCGGGTGTTTTTTAGAGCCAGGATGTTCAGGCATTCCTCTAGCTGTTCACGGAACAATAGGTGGCTGCCCGCTGGGGATTTATACACAACTACAATGATAACATGCAACTGAACTCTAGTCCTCGTGCAAAGTTCTATCTGCGTCGCTGCAACTTCAAAATGTTTGTCCATGCCCAGTCGGTTAATTTTTTCCACCGGAGTATGGATAAGGTCGTGTCGCACGTATATGCAGGACCCTCCATAAGCAATGTTGGAGCTCTTCCGACAGTAGGACGCGGCCAATCTGTAGGTTGAAAGCTGAGTAACATTAAGTCTATCTAGACTAAGCCAGTGTTCGGTGAGACATACCACCTCAGGTATCGGACTGTCATTCGAGTTATACAAGTACTCCTCGAGCTCAAGAGTTTTCTCTCCGAGACTTCGGATGTTTTGGTGGAACAGACGAAGCAGATGATGCCGATTTGCTGGCCGTAAGCATGTCAAGATATTATCTGGGACTGCGTACGGCTCTGAAAAAACCTTCGCACGGCTGTGCCTGTAGGCCAGAAGTCAGAGGTTAGGAGGTCTGTTAGATGGCTAGGTTCCACTCCTACTTTAAAGGAAGCATAGTTGCCTCTAGCATTAAGCTTTTTGCAAATTACATATTGTCCAGGAATCCTTTTGCCCAGGAAGGCTTTAAGAGACTCACACGTTGTGTCTACTTAAATCAAATAAATCATGATTTTTTTTAAATCAAAATAAAAAATCACGCACAATGTTGTTATTGTTAATTTGTATTTTTTAGGGGTGTGCGAATAGTGATTTTTGAGTTCGAATACGAATATCGAATAGTACACAGTAAAAAAGTCGAATATCGAAGTCGAATATCGAATAGTTGTCATAAAAATAAACATTTAGTTGTTTTTAAGTTTTATATATTATGGCTATTAATATTAATATTATTAATTAATAATAGGATCTTTGGTCCTAGGTCTACCCTAGGCTAGCCTTGGCAAAATTCAATGGCTAGCCCCTAGCACTAGCCTAGGCAGGCTAGGGCCTAGGTAGGCTAGCCTAGGGCCTAGGCCTAAGTAGGCTAGCCTAGGGCCTAGGTCGGCCTAGGTAGGCTCGGGGCCTAGGCCTAGCATTGTGCAAAGCACAGGGAATTAAAAACTTGTAGAAATACAGCCAAACCTTACACACTCAAAAGAAATGAGATCTTAAAAAAAGGGCCAAGCTCATCTACCCTTCCACATTTGCGCATTCTTTATTCATAAACGTACAGTGTCCCATAACAGCATCCTCGAAAAGCTTGGCAAAATAAAATTTGCATGTTATTACGTTTAAATTAATTAGAAAAAAGTACTTGGTTGAACTATTACGTACGTACGTACGCCTAGGTCTAGGTAGGCTCGGGGCCTAGGCCCTAGGCCTAGCATTGTGCAAAGCACAGGGAATTAAAAACAATGTTCGTTGTTCTGACCTGTGGGGGTTTTTAATTTTTTTTGCAATGCATACATTCGGCTTCGTTCCCTTTTGGGTTGAAAAAGTACCAAATCGCACTTTTTTTGCCGTAGGCTAGGGCCTAGGGGCTAGACTTTGAAGCGGGTAGGGCTAGGCTAGGCCTAGGGCTATGTCCGTTTCGGGCTCAAGGCCCGCTTCTTCTTCGTAATCTGTAAGCACGAGAGCCCTATGCGGGTTTTTACATGAGCATTTACCCGAGAAAAGACCATGTTTAGAACTTTTTCGCAAGAAAGATGAGGTTTGCATCTCGTTTTCGGAGTAATTTCTTACGTTCAACGACGTCGTGACAACGGTGATATCAGATGCTGTTGTTTGTTGAAGTTGGTACAGCTTGGTTTGGTTGGTACGACCGCTGAAACACGTTGCGCGGAGTTGACGATAGGGTGCGTCGATCGGTAATGTAGTTTCCTGCATACTAGCGGGAATTTCAAATCGAATACTTCGGAAATTCGAATAGTTACTATTCGAGTTTCGAATCGAATACGAATAGTAAATTATTCTCGAATACTTCGAAAATTTCGAATATTCGCACACCCCTAGTATTTTTGCTACAATTGAAAACACGTAAAACTAAAACGTGACTAGTAAAAATATTTAGATATCGATAACATTAGTCCTCAGAAGTCAGATTTAATTCTTTGTATCCTCATAATATTAGAGCTTCCAGTTCTAAAAGTAGTGTCATTTTTTAAAATGTCAATTTTATCGGTACATAACTACAATTAAATATGTATCCACAAATTTAAAATCACAACCCGACTGGGTCTCCTGTTCCATCCTCGGTCAGTGTAGATTGGACTTTTTAATGGATTAAAATCTATCTTTAAATTAGGGGTGTGCGAATCCAATTTTTTCATTTCGAATCCGAATCTCGAATCCCAAACACAAAGATTCGCGAATCCGAATCCGAATCCAAAATTGGTTTACCTCACACGGAACAAGTAACATAAAAAATGCCATAATTTCATGGTCCCGTGCTGTTTTTCATTGTTTTTTCCACGTTTTCAAGACTCCGTGACATCTTCAGCCAATCAACAACACTTCATCCATCCAGCCTTCTCTGAACACGATGTATTTATCTCGCGCGGTAGGCCTATCTTATCTTTTGGCATTGTTCTACTTTTCAAGATAACATTGAGAGGAAACTTCTTGCTGTCATTTAAGAGCACATTAGTAGGGCTAAACATAACATGTGTTGTATGGACCCGCACTTATTATTACTTACGAGTTCGGAGATGGACATCGTTCACGTAATGCAAACGCATCGCTATGTGAAGGGAGACTGACTGACATAAACACGGCGCCCGCCTGTCATCTGAGCTGGCAGCCGGCCGGCTAGGGCTCGCCTGAGAGAGAGAGAGCGCGCTGCGCCGTAGGGCCTTGCGCAACGCCTGCAGGCAGCCTGCCAGCATCGTCCAAGAGAGAAGAGAGGACTGGAGCACTGTTGTTTTTCGAATGCTACGTGCGAGAAAAACATCGCTTTTTCTTGAACAACAAGATGCGAACAGAAATTCTTCGTTTACGTACGCGGCGGCCATGTTATCACGTGATCGATTGCAAACTATAAAATCGACCTATCGATTTATTAGCGTGTTTCTCGGGAGTTTGGCGCCGGATTCGAATGTTTCGAATACTTCGAATTTTTACGATTTCGGATTCGAACGACGAATCGAATTCGAATCCCGAAAGATTCGATTCGGATTCGATAATTTCGAAGCTTCGCACACCCCTACTTTAAATCTAACAAACTATCTCACCCCAATTTTGCATATTGTGTTCGGTGGTTAAAAGTGGTTTGAAAGATCCTTAGAGTCTAGTTGATGATGTGTTTGCTTTACCTAATCAAAGTACTCGGCCACTGCACCCAGGGAATCAGCCTCTTGTAATCCTACATAAGTGCCGGATAGCTCGGGAAATTCAGCTCTTATCGCATTTCCAACGCAAGATGGAACCACAAATCTATGGTGTTTACTCAGTGGCATCCAAGAGTTCATCCAGAGCACAAATTGTTTATACGGGAAAGGACGCCATAACCGATTACACTTATTTTCTAGACGCTTTCTTTTGTCTGCAGATTTGCAGTGGAGTATGCAAATATATCTAGCTGTGTTCAATGAATGAACGTTTAGAACGACACTGTGGAACGCACTGTGGGCCGTAATGCACTCGATGTGTTGACGAATGTTATTTATAATTTCCGACTCACTACAACAAATTGATTCAATGTCACTGTTCATAGGTTCACACTGCCCACACTTGCACCAATTAGCGTTACCCGATCTACCCTTTTAACCCTCCAATCGATTTGCGATCGCTATTTGTTGTTGATTAATTTCTTGTTTTTCTGCTATTGTATATTTAGGTTCGAAACTGTAAGGCACAATCCCAGCCACATGTTGAAAACTGTTGTCGCACAAGCTAGTATAAAAATAACATAATCTAAGCAAAAAGTATGGAACTGTCACAAATGAGAGCAAAGACCTTTTCAGATTGACTAAGCAACACGAACTGACTCTTTTTCACAAGGCAAGAAATACAAATTCTTTAATAATTGATTTTGTAGAATTTTGTGGAAGTCTTCAGTCTTCACAAAAATCCTTTTCAACATACGAAAATAAAATAAAAGCTTCACCCCTTCTCACCCCTCTTTGTAAACACATACAACAAAGAATTGTCATCTTAATAAAACTTGGCTGTCGGGATACGCCGTGTCGATTGTCATTATTCAAATGCTGACGTTTCGAACTGATTGCACAGCTCATCTTCAGAGATGTGAAGAGGAAATCACTGGGCAGAACCTACTCGATCCAGCTCGACCCAGTGAATGACAAAGTACAATTGTGTGCAACCTCCTTTATATAAAACCATGACGCATGCGCGTTTAATCAACATTGACTTTGACATAACATCAACTTTGACAACACACGTGTACTAGCCACAGTTAAACAATACCGCCCTCGTCTTGTACGTGAAGCTATTGAAATAGAAATGAAATCTGACAATTTTAACAGAGACGATGGGCTAAAACTGAGTAGAACTTGGAGGCCAACATTAGAACGTTTAAAGTTAGCACGTGCAGAACAAACTAGAAATATCAATGTTGATTAAACGCGCATGCGTCATGGTTTTATATAAAGGAGGTTGCACACAATTGTACTTTGTCATTCACTGGGTCGAGCTGGATCGAGTAGGTTCTGCCCAGTGATTTCCTCTTCACATCTCTGAAGATGAGCTGTGCAATCAGTTCGAAACGTCAGCATTTGAATAATGACAATCGACACGGCGTATCCCGACAGCCAAGTTTTATTATTGACTCGGGCCGTGAAAGCCTACGACAAGTTTTAATTGTCATCTTGGTTTTACCAGGCATTCAGACTAAAAACACAACATTCCAAAGTGCTCCCTCCAGTCTGCCAGCCGAGATGCAGCGAACTTGAGCGAGGCCTTCCTCGGCTGGAGCCAGCCTAGCAGGTAGCCCTGCAGTGACGTCACCATAGGAGGTCTACGCGCTATGCAGGGCTTTAGTAAAAGCATGATTATTTGAGTTCCATAAGTCTCAGCGACCTGAAATCTTTTGTATTGTTCTTGAATTGAATCAAGGCACCTTCTGAGGGAGCTTGTTTGCAAACTAAGACCATTCCTTTAAGAAACTTGTCGTGAGCCAGCTTTGTTTGATTAAGTGGATTATAGATACCAATTACTATTGTGTGTTTACCTAATTTTGGTACTTCCATTACAACTATGTAGAAGTTCTCATCGAGTGTCTCCAGTGTTGTTGCCTGGAGGTGAGTTTTAATAAAGATGGCTACACCCCCTCCTATTCTATTATTTCTACAACTATAGGTTCCAGAGTAACCAGAAAAATTATACAGATTTTGTTCCCTTTTGTTTACCCAAGTTTTAGCTAGTATTACCAAAATAGAAAGATCCAGTGAGGTGGTGTCAATAACGTCAGAGATTTGATCAATTCGATCCCTATGCTTTAGGCTTCTAGCATTTATATAAATACATGAGAGGTTCAGTCAAAAACTCACACGAGAGCAGTGAAATGCTATACAAGCGTACCTGGTGCAGAGCCTTCTCATGTAAATATTACGGTATCCAGGGAACAAATGTCGTCGTCCACTTCGTCCAGATCTGATGGTCTTGCCTCAGCTGTGAACAGGGATGATACACTCAGAAACCAACTGTGACTTAACATCTATTCAATACAGTATATTATATAACTAAAAGATAAACACTTTTGACAAATTTCTTCAATATGAATAGTAGAGAAACATATGCAGACATGTATGTAATGGCACCTAACCTTACAATTAAGTAGAGGAAGTACCAGAAACTTTATACCCGAGACACCATGTGGTACCATAGGCACATGCATGAATAATACCCAAACCAGAACTAGTTATTACTGATAATGATCCATAACCATACACATAATACATAAATGGGATAGGGGAGAGGAAACACTGGAATAAATAAAAACCATAACTAAAAATTGTACTGATCATCTCTTAAAACTATCCTAGGGTCAAGGGCTGGGCCTAGAGAATCCTTGAAGTTTGGAACAGATGTTAAAAAATAATTGTTTATGTTAATTTGATTGAAGACATGGGGGCAACACGTAACAGTGGATGTTTCTGATTTTGCTGAGCTGACGTCACTCATGTCATGGTCAGAGGGCTTTGTGAGTCCTCCGGCTGCCCATATATATCCTCTTCACAAGCTACTGACAACAGATCTTGAGTACACCTAATTCTGTAGGAGCGGGAGTTATCATCCTTACGGACAAAAATTGCTCCATTTTTAGCTCAGACATACTTTACTGCCCTTTTAGCCCGCAGTGCACGAGCTCGGTAATGAACATATTCGTTATCACGAGTCAAGTGTTCGTTTATGAAGATCTGTCGATCTTGATCGGCTTTAATACCTGCTTGCTTGCAGTGTAGGGTTTTTACCTCCTTCCGCGCCTGCAGCAGGGCATTACGCTTCTCCCTACGAGTGAAGCGTACAACGATAGCAGGAGGTTGCTTGCTGCGGGGCAGGGACTTGAGGCGGTGGCATCCATCGATCTCTTCTGGTTGAAGGGTTAGGCCCAGAGCGGAACAAACTTTTGCTGCAATTTGTTTGCAATCTTCGTCGTTAGAGAAGGGTATATTGTTTATCAAAACATTGTGGTTTTTACCAGTGGCGTAACTTACTAAGCGCGGGCCTCCCGCGAACGTAGTTCACTTGGGCCCCTCTATAATCAAGGTGGTGCGAGTGTTGAGCCTCTGGGGGCGGGGGGTTGGGGGTTGGTCAACTTACATTATGACTTTACGACGGTTTCATTTTTGATATTTTTGAACACTAAGAAATATTACTCTTTATTCATGTTAACCATTTATTTACTCAACAAGCAGTCCAAAATTGCCAAGAGAAGGCCCTAAAAAAATCAACGTGTTGGGGAAACAAAAAATATGTTACCAAATATAATAATAATAATAATAATAATAATAATAATAATAATAATAATAATAATAATAATAATAATAATAATAACCTTAAATTTTGAATGTGGTTGATAAAAGTTTGCATATTTGGAAGAACATTTCATATTTGATTTCCTTTAAAATAGGGCATATTATTTTATTGATAATGTGACCGTTGACCTTTAGTACCAATTTGTCATGAACAAAAAAATCCTGGTATATCCGTAGGCCTATTTAGTTTTTATTTGCCCTAAATATTAACCAGGGCTTATTTATTGTTAGGAACGCTTGGTTATACAAAATTGGTTCAAATAACTGTAATATCTGTTTGAATTTCACCTCAATAATTTGATAACGTACAGTACCTATATCTCGTAAGTAGTCGTGTTGTTTTATTGGGAAGTCTGCCCAAGGGTGCAATGCATGCCCCTCTTCAGGTGTCTATTAACTAGGTATATATTTTGCTAGGACAATTGCGAAGGGATGCCCGAGGGCTGTTTTATAGAGGACTCAATCCCTTGCATTAGCATTAATGACTAAAGAAAACCTCGGAAAAAACCTTCAGTCAGGATTTCCGATCTCAACGGGATTTCAAACCAGGACCTCGTGAATCAGCCAACACTGCTGGTTTAATCACTCGTTGATGAAGTTATGAAATTTTGAGTGCTTTTCAAGAAATAGATATCTTTTATAATAAGATATCCAGTTTGTTTAGTTCATTGCGTGGTGATAAAGTCTGACTAAAGCCAAAACACTGTATAAGTATCCCGTTCCGGGCCCCTCATACCCCCGGGCCCCCCCGCGACCGCGGGGGCTGCGGGGGCGGTAGTTACGCCACTGGTTTTTACTATACTGCTCGAGGCTGTTAGCCCATTCTCGGTTTATACGCAGTTCCTCGGTCATGTCCTTGTTGGTTTCGTAGGCGCTCCGGAGTTCCTCCTCTTGCATGGTGGTTTTTATTTTTATGTTATCAATCTGGGCCTCCAGCTCCGCCTTGTTGGTTTCGTAGGCGCTCCGGAGTTCCTCCTCTTGCATGGTGGTTTTTATTTTTATGTTATCAATCTGGGCCTCCAGCTCCGCCTTGTTGGTTTCGTAGGCGCTCCGGAGTTCCTCCTCTTGCATGGTGGTTTTTATTTTTATGTTATCAATCTGGGCCTCCAGCTCCGCCTTGTTGGTTTCGTAGGCGCTCCGGAGTTCCTCCTCTACAATGAGCGATTCTACAACATCAGTTGAAGAACAGAATCAGCCTGAGAGAAGGGTGACTAGAAGTCAAGCAAAGAGCTTAGCACAGTGATGTGGTTAAAAAGTTTTCACTGCACCTGTTTTGCTTTTGTACTTGCTATTTGGTTTGCCTTTGTAAGGCGGTTAAGTTTGTTTATATTTTTATTGTGTTGCTGATGTTTTGTTTTTATTGTATTATACCAACTCTTCTTGAAAATGGAGGCCTAGTCTTCTGAAACGTTGAAGTTTTGATTAAATATTCGTTTTAAACATTCAATATAGCGTGATTATTTCCGTAAAGTGTAACATAACATACATATATATATATATATATATATATATATACACAGTCCGAGCCCGCCCAGCGACGAGGAAGCAGAGAGGCAAGCCCGGTCCTGTCATAACCTGAAGATGCTGGAGGATATTCCAGCGAAACGTTGTTTTAAAAGGTATGTACCACCACCTAACAAACACTACACGTGGACGAAAACCCCAAAACCCGATACTACATCAGAATCGGTCTACGAAAACCTTCGTCATAACACATATATATATCTAATGTGTCGTCTCTTGGTTAAATAAAAAAATTTTAGTTAAAAATTTAAAAATTGGTCTAAATAGGGATTTATTTATTTATACATTAACATATTATGAATTGAAGTGTTATTGTTGTGGGCCTAGGCTAGGCCTATTGGGTGATATAATAAATAGCATTGGTACATAAGCCTAAAGCCGGAGGTTCTGGGTTCGATCCCCAGTCGGTGCAACTTTAATTGTCCAGACAAATGTGCAATGGGAAAAAATAGAGATGGGCCTACTGGTGTAAACATAGTAAAACTTCAAGTATTATCCTAGTAGGAACTATCAGTCCTAATAGAAAACAATTTTTTTTTTTCTTCCAACGGGCCATCACTACCCAGGACACATGTGTGTTGAGCCCCGAAGTAAGCACAGCTCTGAGGCCATTTAAAATCTATGTCTTAACTCAGTCCAGGTCTAGAGATTAACGTGGAAGTTCTTACGGTCAGGGGATGCAGAGCGTCTATAGTCGTGTATATCAGGGGTGGACAAATCCACTAAAAAGTTAGGGGCCAGGAAAAATAAGTAGGGGCCAGTAGTGTCGCGGTATAGCCGGGGTCTGGGGCTTAGCCCCATCCGCCGGAGATTTTTTGAGTATTGCACGTACCGGTAACATTTGATTGTCTAAATGCGATTTAAAGCGAATTTGTATCAATTATAACTAGTGGGAGTAGCTAGCCAATGTTGCATTGATAAATGGAAAACACTCACCAATATATGCTGCAAGGTGTTAATTAAAAAAAAAATTAAAAAATGATTTTTTTACTTCTTAAAGGGGCTTAACCCATATAATTATTTTTTACCACATAATGCATAGCATATTACTACACTAAAATGACCGTTTAAAAAATTATATCTTGTAACTGTGATTTTATATGAATTTTACAATTTTTTTTATCCAGAAAATAGCGAAAATTGGCGTTTTGGGAAATTTCTTAAATCGGCTTTAACCCCTTAGCATACCATTAATACACACTTGTTTTGCCATGATATACTATTTAAAAGTCGAAATTATAGGGGAAAAAAAAATTAAATTGTCTTCCCCCTTTTTTTTTTTTTTTTAAATCTAATCCCACATTGACATTTTAGAACCCACCAAAATTTTTTCCCTCCCCTTTCCCCCCCAATCACCCCATAGTGTTTCGTTAAATTTTGTGAAATCTTAAAAATAGGCCCAAGTTTAGTATTTCATTTCCCTTAATGGAAATTTTTGGCAAGTTTCATCCAATATTGACATAAGTCTCTATAACCCCCCACCCCCCAAATAGCGCACGTTGGGACTCCCCCCCATATTTTTATCATTCCAAAAAACTAAACAATTGAAAATGAAAAATTATTTCCTCATATGGTAATCCTTTCCAGCCTTGACATCACCAACCACTTTCAGACTACTCCCCCTCTGCCCACCCATCCTACCTCCCCTTTTTCCCAACTACCCCCCCCCCCCAATCCAAAAAATTATTACCTTTTAGGTCATATTTTGTTTGGATTTTATTTGATAGTGATATTTAGCCACCTAAAACCACATTCCAAAGTAATTCATTCCCCCCCCCCCCCCCCCACTGTCTACTAAGCCCCTCTTTCCTCCCCCCCATCCCATTTTTTGGATGAAATTCTAAAAAATATACTAGGAAACGCTCAGTTGGACGCGTTGATAAGCGAGCACGTGCTATAGCTAGACCCAAATTGCAATTTTTTTTAAATTTGAAAATTTGCGACGTTCACTGTCCACGGGGCCATGGCTATGTTTCCAATATTATTTATTATTGGCAAGGAAGGCCTATTTGGGTAAACCTTTACTTTGCGGATAAAATCCTCTGCCATCTAGAGGACCTTGACATCATTTCTTTGGGAAAACTATTTGGTAACAAATAATACACTGCTTCCTCGATAGTATTTTGATTACTTCTAGGTGGCAGTGCATAGTGCGAACCTCGTGCGACTTTTCGTTGCCATGGTAACGTTACTTTTGTTATAATGTAATTTCCATCTACACTACTTATCGGATCAAAATAAAATTAACATATTCGTGACCGGACGGACATTCTAAATGATTTGGCCACCTCAGATTTTGTCTCCGTTTAGTTTTTAAAAAAAACTTTCGATTAACTTAAATGTAACTTTTTAACTTTTTGAACGATTTTGCCACAAAACTGATGGCATTCAATCGAGAACGAAGCTTGCGGATGGTCAAAATTTCAACTCGATCCGAGCCTCCGTTCGAACGTTATGGCAAGACATACAAACAAACAAAAAAAAAAAAAAAAAACAAAAACAAAACCAGTGACTATTTTTTCCGGCAGAGTCAAATGGAAATGCTCGCTTAATAAAAAGTAACTATTTTAGGGTGCTTAGTCAAGCCTTTTAGATAATTTGATTGGTTCTCATCCGATCTTGACATTTTGCTCCCCCCTCTCTCCCCCCCACTGTTGGCCACTATTCCCCAGGAGAATTTCACCCCCAATTTTTTATTTAAATCCCCACAATTTGTAATATTCTAAAATACACACAATATATTAAAAATTTGACTCTCCTCAAAAGTCATTGTTTCACATGCCATCCACTATTGACAAAGAAACACCCCCTGACGCCCGTCTGACAGACGTGGTAGTATGGCGAGGCACGGGTGGCACACCCGTCTGGCAGACGTGGTAGTATGGCAAGTGGTTAACCTGCATCTTTTTTGTTCCACATAGATACTAGTGCATCATACCAATCTAAAATGGCCCTTTGTAACATCGTGTCTTGAAACTGGGCACAAATATACTCTCAAATACGCAAAAATATGCATTCCAAAATCACACCCCTTCTTGGTAAACTGCATATTTGGACTACACCACTTGCCCAAATTATAAAACAAAATATAGAGGATTTACAGAAAATGCTGTAAAGTGCATCAATAATGGCCAATATTTTTTTTTATCAAAATCCTCCAATGTCAATGGGGAATAAATATCGTCCCCATGTTATTTCTTATGGGAGATTTTTGCCGATGGGACCTAGCTCGAAAAATACCAAGTTTGACAAATTTTTGGGGGTCAATGGTGAACCCAATAATTTTTCTGTTAATTTCTAAATTCATAACTAGCTAGCCTGAATGAAATATATTTTTTGAGTAGGGGTGTGCGAGTAGCACTTTTTCAATTCGAGTCGAGTTCGAGTTCGAGTAGTAAAAAACTCACGAGTTCGAGTCGAGTCGAGTAGTAAACAAGGTAGTATCTTCAAATCTATAAAATTTATAGATTTTTTTTTTTTAGGTACATAGGCCTACAAAAACAATTAATTGTTTTTGTATGTATAAATGTATGTATAAAAACAATTAATTGTTTTTGTATGTATGTAGGCCCTATACGTATGGATGCAATCTAATTACCAAATTAATATTACCTATGCTTCAATGCATTAGCATTTAGCATTGCCTTTGCAGGGGGCCAAAATACTTCAATTATGCTATTTTACAAGGTACAAGGTAGTAAATTTAAATTCAAAAGTGTCTGGACTGGACCTACAAAAGTTTAATTAATAATAATAATAATGTCACTTTTATTCTTCAAAATTCAAAGTAACTTGTATTTATCTTAATGTGCTTTATACATTACAACATATAAAAGCAACTTGGAGCACCCTCCCCCCCCCCCAACAATAAAAGGAGCGAGCCACACAACTAGGTATATTTATATTTAAAACACTTTTAGTGGAAAAACTCTATTTTATTATAATAAATTACAACGTTTCGGAAATGACTTCAACTTATCCGAGGAAACAAGGAACAGTATGGCTCTCTGGCGCGCGAGTGAGGAACTAGAGAACCGGGGATAGGTACGCCCACCTGATAGGAAAACGCATGGTGAATCGCGTCAGTCTACGAAAATACTAAGAAATATTATGATTGTATATTTAATTCACCAAAATTGCAATTTAGAAGCAATAAAATACAGTAACCAAATAGATTTCCATCCATTTCAACCATTTAATCATACAAAACTACCTGAAAGGTATTATCAGATAATAGATTCTAAACTTGACTTTTGGGTCTCGGCAGTGAATGTTGACAGGTTCTTGAATGAAGCATATATATGGGACATTATTTTATCTAGCCGATTACACTACCGATTAATGTTTGTGTTTATATGTAAGCAGATTACACCAGATGTTTGAAAAATGGATTTAACCTCATATCGCCCTTCGTTTTGCACATTTAAATGCCTAATTGTCAGCCGTTCACGCGAGATTTTTAGGCCTAGATTTGCTTTGGTGCGGTGTCAAATAGGCCTAGGGCCTACATGTTTATTATTTCGTGTAGGCTCTTCATTAAATCATATAAGATGCTCGAAAGGGTGTGGCCTACATACGAAATTAAGTCTGGCCAGAATATTATTATTTAAGCCAGAGTTTTGCACGTCTGCTAGGCCCTAGGCTTAGAGGCTAGGCCTAGGCGACTTGGCTGTAAATGCGAGATCAACACGCCTAGACAACACATGCTGACGGAGCCTATCCAATTTATTGAAATAATGATAGTTTTGGGATACAGACTGGTTAATTATTTTTTAAATTTATATTTTAGTAACAAAAATTATTAGTTTTCTTCTAGCCGAGTCATTTGACACCTATGGATGGTATGAAACTGGCAAGCAGTAGGCCTAGGCCCTATAGGCCAAGCTAGGCGGCCGTCAATTTTCCGTGCTGTTCTCTCAGTTTATCACAGCTCTAGGCCATTAACATTTTGTCAAATTACTAGTCCACGCTTGCTTTAGCATATTATACTACAAGGTTATTTTATACTCTGGGATTAGTAATTGATGCTCATTGTTTTAGGGCAAACAAATCATAGGCGCTAGTAATTTGAAATGCAGTACGTGGGAAGAACGTACCCTATATGAAATCACTTATTCTTTACAGATTTTCATTATGTTTAAACTATAACTATACCACAAGATATCAACCTATAGTTCTGAATCATTTTCTATTATGTAACTGGACGTTTTCAACAGAAAAAGTAGGTTTCAAGCTTGGGTCCATGCAATGTTAGCCAAGCGTGTGGACGGCAGCTATCCCCTTTTACCCGGCCATCTTGCTAAACAGCTGATTGCTCACTAGCGCTCCATCGGACCTTTTTTCTCCGGATTCCGTCTTCAGGTTTCTTGTTAAAAACAAAAAATCATTTTATCAAAAATATATCAAAACAAACAAAGACAATAGCCAAGGTCGATAAAATTAAACATTTCACACATAAGTTGACAAAAACAAGGTAGTACAAATAAAAAGGCTATTTCTTAGTGTTTACTAAAGGAATCCACATTGGAGGAAAAAAGGTACTTGGCTGGCTTATACATGTGTCTTTTAATGTTATCAAAGCTGCTTCTTTCAATTTCCTTTTTTTCCAACATGGCTCTCTAAGTAAACGCTTAGATTGTAGAAAGTCGAATTATGAACCTTGTCCATGCATGTTCTACTAGTTTCGATGACATAAGATAACAATCATCTGACTTCTCAATGTTTTTCTATGCTCATTAACTCGAACATGCATAGGACGTCCGGTTTCTCCTATGTATACAGCATCACAGTTTCCACAAGGAATCTCATAAACACAACCCTTGTTCATTTGGACTTCATTTACAGGTTTAGTTTTTTGCAAATGGCTTCTAATGGTATTGACTGATTTAAAAGAAGTTTGAATTTTGAATTTTGATCCAATACGTCGAATAGATTCTGAAAGACCTTTATGATAGGGAATATGAGCATAAGCTTTAGGCTGAACACGTTCTTTCTTGATTTTCGGTTTACGGTTAATGATGTCTTTGGGATACCCATTATTCACTAGAGATGTTTGGATGATTTTTACTTCAATCAGTCAATACCATTAGAAGCCATTTGCAAAAAACTAAACCTGTAAATGAAGTCCAAATGAACAAGGGTTGTGTTTATGAGATTCCTTGTGGAAACTGTGATGCTGTATACATAGGAGAAACCGGACGTCCTATGCATGTTCGAGTTAATGAGCATAGAAAAAACATTGAGCAAGTCAGAAGGTTGTTATCTTATGTCATCGAAACTAGTAGAACATGCATGGGACAAGGTTCATAAATTCGACTTTCTACAATCTAAGCGTTTACTTAGAGAGCCATGTTGGAAAAAAAGGAAATTGAAAGAAGCAGCTTTGATAACATTAAAAGACACATGTATAAGCCAGCCAAGTACCTTTTTTCCTCCAATGTGGATTCCTTTAGTAAACACTAAGAAATAGCCTTTTTATTTGTACTACCTTGTTTTTGTCAACTTATGTGTGAAATGTTTAATTTTATCGACCTTGGCTATTGTCTTTGTTTGTTTTGATATATTTTTGATAAAATGATTTTTTGTTTTTAACAAGAAACCTGAAGACGGAATAAGTTGAAGTCATTTCCGAAACGTTGTAATTTATTATAATAAAATAGAGTTTTTCCACTAAAAGTGTTTTAAATATTATAATGAACTCTACTAACTTTAAAACTAATAGGTATATTTATCTCCAGATGATGTTAATAGTTCCATTTAAAATATATTCTTGTATATGCCACTGCAGTCCAATGCGTAATCTACTGTCAAGTGTCAACATGTAATATTCATCATCAGTATGGAGTATAAATAAACACTGGAAGTGTCGAGCTGGGACCTTGCTTGCTTAGCTTGCCTTCCAGTGTAAAACTGATGAATGAGCTGTCATGTAGAGCGCTTGCGCAACTGAACAGCTGCTGTGACGGGTGGGAACTGGAGTGGGTAGTCACGTGACGTGATGACCTTGAAACATCGCAGAGCCCACAGTATACGCACCGGTCTTATCTTATCCACGTCATTACAACACAGTCACAAGATAAAAATATGCTAGCCACCCGGGAAAACTATTCACAGATGTTGTTTTCGGTAGTAAATTGTTTGGAATTGATTATATTATTAGTTATTTTTTACACACACGTAGCTCGGAGATGGGCATCATATTTTTCAAAGGCGGGTGGTCTAGAAGCAGGGTTTGATGGAGGGGGGGGGGGGGTAATAGATTGCGATTTTCCCACGGGGCTCTGTGGCACTAATGCTCGCGAGGAATGTGCTGTATCAACTACTATCAACTGACGGCGGTCGGGCGAACGTGTTGAGCTGTCTTTTATCGTTTTGATGATTTGTACTACATTCTCGTCGACCTGCTTGTAAAATAACGGCAGATACTTAGCATTGGAGGCTTCCAAGATTTATTATCTTCCGAATTAGTTGGCGTGCATTTTTTTTACGACTTGTATCACGAGATTAACACACTTTGTGCTCGCATCTGCCAAAATGCACGCCGCGAACGTCATAAACCACGCGCGCGAGGTCAGTGGCTCTGTCAGTTCCAATTCAAATAAGGTGGCGGGAAAACTCGAACTCGACTCGAATCTCGTAAACAACTCGTTTGAGTCGAGTTGAGTACCAACTACTCGACTCGACTCGACTTTTCGAGTACTCGCACACCCCTATTTTTGAGTTTAGTGGTTGAATACCCCTTTAATGATTTAGAGTCCAGGATGAAATTTTAACTCGCCCGGGCGAGCGGAAATTTTCCACCCCTGGGCCCCGATTCATGTACATTTATCCCGGGTATAAGTGGTATAAGGACGGTATAATGCAGGACATGGTAAGATAAGGCCTGGTCAAGTCTGAGCTACTCTCATCCAATCAGAAATTTTCAATCCAACAACAAGTACAACAAATGTTTTTTCCACTGCATTCCACAGCCATGTAAATCAGCAGATTTGCAAAAGAACACTAAAAATTTGCTCCATCTTTTGTTTTACATTTTTATTTATTGACAGAAGATTGCGTGAGATCATTAAAAGAAAAGAAAAGGCGTATTATTGCCGTAAATTTTGGAATAGCCTAGGACTATCATACTATTGTTCATCTACATAAGGCTTTAGTAATCAAAACTAGTTATTTGCGCGGGATGTGTCAAAACAAGGTCGTGCAGGCCTAGGGTTGCCTAGGAGAGGCCAAGGGCTTGTCAAACGTGTTATGTTCGTATTAATTTTATCTAGTCCTATAGCCTAATGGAACTTTAGGCCTACACTGTTGTATTATGAATAATTTTCTACATCTGGGCCTAGGCCCGAGACGGTTTCTGATTTGTTTTATGAGAGTAATGAAAACTTTTCTCGTTTAACACATAGACGCAAAATTTAAAATGTCCGCCATCTGTTTACATATTTTCTTATCCCCGTGCGAGGCGGGATAAGTCTTCATGAATTGGATTCGGAGTTATACCGCACTTATACCACCTAACTCTGCTTATACCGGGATAAAAATGTACATGAATCGGGGCCCTGGTGTATAGCTAACTGTTTCAAGACAGCAAAAACTCCCTTTTATTATGAGAGACATAAAATACGAATTCTGAGCACCGCGTTTTTTTATTTTTTTTATTTATATAAACCTGAAAAGTGATTTATTATACTGCAAATGAATACTTTTACATAAGATGATATTAAACTACTAGTATAGTAATAATAAAATGTGTCATCATTTCGGTAAAGGGAAGCAAAGGAAGCATTGCTCAAGCCTCAGTGCACGCCACTGCTCTGGCGACGCATCTTAATTGAGAATTTTATAACCAGGAATAAAAATATCCTCGACGAGATTGTGCAGATATAAAAGTAATAAAGTTTAAATTTGTTAATGCCAAAATATAGAGTGTTTCCTTAATCGGGAACGTCAAGATCAGATTCTTAATAATTGCATGCTACATTAAACGAGCAGACATCGCAGCAATCGTGTTTTGTTCAGGGCAGGGGCACTATCGGCTATTATCGGACAAAAAAGTGGAAGCTTCTTCAATGCACTATCTGTCAGCTAAACACAATTTCGAGTAAGAAAAAAATGTTCATTGGATGAGCGTAGCGAGCGAAGCAAATATTCCATTTCACTACACTGAAGAAAAAAATCCGGGATGTTTTTTTTTCTGTATTTTTTTTGTTGGTATTTTTGTGTGTTTGTCTACACGATTCCGGCTAAACCAATACTCCAATTGCGATGAAATTTGATGAAGGCCTTCGAAATCTCTGAACTTAGAACTGCCACGTTTTTAAGAACAATCGAAAAATTATTTTTTATTAAAATTGCAATTTTACCATTTTTTTTTCGATTTAAAAAAAAATTTCTTCGACTTATAACACCTACATGCTTTATCCGATTGTTATGATTTTTTTTCACAAAACCTTTCATTTAAGAATTAATATATTCCTGGGAAATTTGAGCGCAATCGAAAAATTATTTCTTATGAAAATCACAATTTTACCATTTTTTTTTTAAATTTTAAAACATTCTTCGACTTATACTAATACCTACATGCTTTATCCGATTGAAATGAATTTTTCACAGAACCTTAATTTTATGAATTGATATATTCTTGTGAAATTTAAGCGGAATCGAAAAATTATTTCTTATGATAATTGCACTTTCATGATTTTTTTTTAAATTTCTTCGACTTATAACACCTATAGTACAGGCTGTTCATCGATGAATCCAAATAAAACGGCAAAAAATAGTAGGAAGGTTTCACTTGGCAAAAATGTTCATAAGGTCAAGAAAAGCGATACAGAAGGGGAGCCACGAAAAAATGTCCCTTAGGATTCAAAATGGCGGCCATGAATGAATAGGCCTATTATTTACCTATTTTGAGTGTAAAAAGACGGTAAATAACGTTAGGAAGGTGCTACAAGGCAAAAAATATTCTTAAGATGTTAAAAATGGTATACAATGGGGGAGCCATAAAAAATGACCCCTACGATTCAAAATGGCGCCATGTTTGAAAAATATGTATTATTTTACTTTTTGGAATATAAACATACTGAAAATAATAATAAAAAAGGTGCCACTTAGCACAAGGCTCTTCTTAAGATTATAGAAAAAGTTTACAGAGGGGGAGCCAAGAACAATACCTCTAACAATTCAAAATGGCGGCCATGAATGACAAGGTGTATCAACTATCTTCTGATTTTTATGTAAAAATGCGGAAAATAATGATAGGAAGGTGTCCATTGGCAAAACTTTTCTTGAGATGTCAAAGAAGGTTTACAGAGGGGGAGCCAAGCAAAATAGCCCTTACGATCCAAAATGGCCGCCACGAATTACAATTGCGTACATTTAGTCTACAATTTTTGAATGTTAACAGACGGTAAATAATGATAGGAAGGTGCCACTTGGCAAAACATTTTCAAGATGTTGTATATGGTTTACAGTGGGAGAGCCAAGAAAAATATCCCTTACAATTCAAAATGGCCGCCATGATTAAAAATGTATATTGTTTCCTATATTTCTTTGATAACATTTAATAAGATATTATAATGAAAACAAGATATCTATGTAGATTTCTAATAACGTGGATATTTAAACACCTCTTCCTTACTTCTTTGTTATATTTTTAATTGACGTGGTTCATCCTCAGGAAAACTGAAATATGAGAAAATAATATATATATATATATATATATAAAGTGCTGAACATAGCTGTAACGAGATGAATAACCATCCCTAAATTTAAGAGATTTATATATTTATCCTTAAACTTTTTTAAAAGTCTATTATAACTTTCTAGCACTGGGTTTACCTGGTGTTGCAGCAGTTCAGTCGGCAGTTGGAACATAACAATGCACAGGGAAAGCCGGCATCTTTGCATGAGCATCGTGTGATGCATCCTTTCTATCACGAGCACTTGACAAGCTCTCTGCAGCAGTCCCATATCTCCGGCAGTCTAGTCCATTTTGGATGCCAAACTCCACCATTCAAGAACCATCCCCATTCTTTAGGTGATGAAGAAATTGGCGTTAAAGTAGCTGCACTTCCCCAAAGATGTCCTCCTTGATTAGCAGCACGCTGAATGTGAAGCTGCAGTGCGTCTTGAGTGGGAGGAAGGCTGTCAACACTTTTGTTCTTCGATGTGAAAAGGATTTTCCTTGCTTCATTGACTTTTCCTACATCCGTGTGTGCGTCGTACAAAAGAACAACATAACGTTCTAAGACGTGAGTGGTTTTGGAAACGTTTTGCAACGGACAGGAAATTTCATGAAAAGCTGATGTGACAATTATCGAAAGATTTCCATACTTTCCAAGCATTTTTCTTGCCCTTTTGGAGAAGGAGGATACGGTGATCCATCACGTGACCAATGATGCGGCCATCAGCCTCTTCAAGAGAATCACATGAAATACCAGCAATGGTGGCCTCAGCATTTTAAGATGATACGATAAAGGAAACCACGTGGTCACGACTTCTGCAAAATCAAACTGTGTACCAGCGTGATTTGCGAGAATGGAATACAACTCTTGCTTGTTTTGTGGCATTGTGAAGAAAGTCGTTCCATTTTTCAAGTAATGGTGAAGTAACAGAACAGAAACAAGTACAAAACAAGAATGAAATTTCCTGTCCGTTGCAGAACGTTTCCAAAACCACTCAAGACGTCTTAGAACATTATGTTGTTTCTTTTGTACGACGCACAAAACGGATGTAGTGAAAAGTCAATGAAGCAAGGAAAATCCATTTTACATCGAAGAACAAAAGTGTTTGACAGTCTTCCTCCTATTTAAGACGCACTCCAGCTTCACATTCAGTGTACTGCTCATCAAGAAGGACATCTTTGGGGAAGTGCTGATACTTTTACGCCAATTTCTTCATCACCTAAAGAATGGGGATGGTTCTTGAATGGTGGAGTTTGGCATCCAAAATTGACTAGACTGCCGGAGATATGGGACTGCTGCAGAGAGCTTGTCAAGTGCTCGTGTAAGAAAGGATGCATCACACGATGCTCATGCAAAGATGCCGGCTTTCCCTGTGCATTGTTATGTTCCAACTGCCGACTGAACTGCTGCAACACCAGGTAAACCCAGTGCTAGAAAGTTATATTAGACTTTTTTTAAAGTTAAAGGATAAATATATAAATCTCTTTTATTTCTGGATGGTTATTCATCTCGTTACAGCTATATTCAGCACTTTATATATTATTTTTTATAATTCAGTATTCCTGAGGATGAAGACATATTATTATGAACAACTTAAATTCAAAATGTAGCAAAGAAGTAAGGAAGAAGTGCTCAAATGTCCACGTCATTAGAAATCTACGTAGGCCCTACATGTTTTGTTTTCACTATAATATAGTACGTTAAATTAAATTTAAATGTGATCATAGGAATATAGGAAACAATATACATTTTTCAATCATGGCGGCCATTTTGAATTGTAAGGGATATTTTTCTTGGCTCCCCCACTGTGAACCATATACAACATCTTGAAAATGTTTTGGCCAAGTGGTTATTTTTGAAATTTGCCGTCTGTTTACATTCGAAATAGGAAACAATACACATTTAAAAACCATGGCGACCATTTTGAATCGTAAGTGAAAACTTTTCTTGGCTCCCCCACTATAAACCATACACAACATCTTGAGAGTAATTTTGCCAAGTGGCACCTTTCTATCATTATTTACCGTCTGTTAACATTCGAAATTGGATACTAATAAGGTACGCAATTGTAATTCGTTGGCGGCCATTTTGGATCGTAAGGGCTGTTTTGCTTGGCTCCCCCTCTGTAAACCTTCATTATCATCTAAACAAAAACGTTTTGCCAATGGACACCTTCCTATCATTATTTGCCGTCTTTTTACATTAAAAATCAGAAGATAATTTGATACACCTTATCATTCATGGCCGCCATTTTGAATTGTAAGATGTATTGTTCTTGGCTCCCCCTCTGTAAACTTTTTCTATAATCTAAAGAAGAGCCTAGTGCTAAGTGGCACCTTTTTATCATTATTTTCAGTATGTTTATATTCCAAAAATTAAAATAATACATATTTTCAAACCTGGCGGCCATTTTGAATCGAAAGGGTCATTTTTTATGGCTCCCCCACTGTAACCATTTTAACATCTTAAGAATATTTTTTGCCATGTAGCACCTTCCTAACGTTATTTACCGTCTTTTACACTCAAAATAGGTAAATAATAGGCCTATTCATTCATGGCCGCCATTTTGAATCCTAAGGGACATTTTTCGTGGCTCCCCTTCTGTATCGCTTTTCTTTGACCTTATGAACATTTTTGCCAAGTGAAATCTTCCTACTATTTTTTGCCGTTTTATTTTGTGAACAACCCAGACTACTACCCTACATGCTTTATCCGATTGTAATAATTTTGTCACAGAACTTTAATTTTATGAAATAATATATTTGTGTGAAATTTGAGCGTAATCGATTAATTATTGTTACGTTTTTTTCGTTTTCAAAACAATTACGCTCATCCAACAACGCGCCAGAAAAAGCGTTTGCGGAACTTCCTAGTTATTATAATCATCGTCTCGAATAGCCAAAGTGCATTAATATGAGATGTTATGCAATATCCAATCAAACACTACCGTGATGATCCTACCTGAATCTTCTTTGCTACTATGAGCACCTCTTCCCCCTCGGCCGGCCTCCATGATTGACTCTTGCATTTCGTAAACGGACTCCACGACCTCCTCTTCTTCCACGCTGACCGTCACCACCCCCGCCCCCACCCCTTTCGCCGGCCCCACCACGACCGCCACCACCCCTCCCTCCCCCTCCGCGTCCTCTGCCCCCCCCACGTCCTCTGCCCCCACCACGACCTCTGCCCCCACCACGTCCCTCTGCCCCCACCACGTCCTCTGCCCCCACCACGACCTCTGCCCCCTCGCCCCCTCCACCGCGTCCATCTGCAGCAGATAGAAAATCGAATATCGATTAGTAATAACAAACTTAATATAAAGTCAATTTAGAAGAGACATTAGATAATTAAAGAACACAAAATTTGAGGCACAATTTTAAAAAACAGCTAATCTCAGGGTCAAGGGTCAGATATGGATAAATATATATATTTAATACAGCTATGGGACAAGTAGCATTTTTCATAAAACGTAACTGGAAAAAATGTAGTTTTGGACATAATAGAAGAGAAAAACTGGTTTTCTTACTCAGCAACCACTTTTTGTATTTGTATAGGGTTTTTGGGCAAAAAAAAATGTCATCTGCAATACCCTTAAACATGTTTATCGACAGTTACTACTGCTAAACAAATTTTTAGATATGTAGTGTTTTTAGACACCTATTATTTATTAATTGTAATCTGTATATCTGTAAAGTGTGTACCATTAATATTGTAGCCTACTACTAGAGGTAATGAAAAATGGCGATATAAAAACCAAATTTCGCGTTTTTCGCGATTTCGAAAAAATTGTCAAAAACGTTTCAAAAAAATAAAAAAAAAAAAAAAAAAAAAAAAAAAAAAAAAAAAAAAAAAAAAAAAAAACGGAGCCCCTTAAGTTAGGGATGACATCGATTACAAAAAGTTAGAATCGATCATTGTGACCTAAAAATCGATTCAGAGTCGATTCCCAACAAAAAATAAATATTTGTATGCACCGTTATTTTGGTGGACTATTTCCGCGGAGCCATATACGCGCCGTTATTTCCGCGGTCTATTTCCGTGAAGCCCGTGACGCGCGCGTTGCGTTGACTGTTTGATGACTGTACTGCCTACCGCACGCGTAATATTCAGTCTGGACCGGCACCTCCACCAAAACTGGACCGGCACCTCCACCATCCCTTACATTTTGCACTCTAAACGGTTCAATTTCGCGAGTTAATTCGCGTTTTGACCAATTTCATACAATTTCGTTTGTTATTTCGCGCTATACACGAGATTTCGCGAATTTCGCGATTTCAAAATGTGTTTTTTCCATCTCTAAATGATGTAATTCGTCGACAATATTACATTTTAGGCACTTAAAAGGACATTTAAAAAAATTCGCGAATTTCGTTATCACCATTTTTCACTACCTCTGCCTACTACATACAGTATCTTACTAGTTTTCAAGACCTTAGTTGCCAATAACTAGTTAATTTATTGTGCAAGTAGGGGCCTATGTCCAAATTACGAAAACAAATAAATACATAAACGACGAGCATATTCAATGGTCACACAATTATGGTCCACATGATTGCAAGGAAGAAGGAAGTATTTATTTTTATTTTTATTCTTCTTCTTAAGAGGATGGGATACTCGCGAAATTAAAACTACGCGAAATTGCAGTTTTTTCCTGATATGTCGAGAACGTTGCAAAATATCGTCTTCTACTTGAATGGAATTAGTGTTTGCTATGTCCACTAATCTAATTATAAGACCAGATGCAAACTTCTTGTCAGGTTGACAAGGGAAAAAATTTGCGTGTTCATCGAGCACGTTTAAGATGCAGGCAGCAACACAGACGCGTTCTAGTTGTTCCAATGAGTTTGTAATCAAACTGTGTCTAAACAGATAGTGGATTTGTTTGTAGTCATTTGATTTGTACTTGCCATTTTGATCATATCCATTAATCTTCCCGTTCTCCTGTTGTGCTTCGAGCTCCTTGACCCGACGATGCAAGCCTCGAAGTCCTTGGTTCGCTTGGTTGGCTGCATGCGGTCAGGAACATTCGCAGTGGTAACAACATCCTTATCCCCACATCCAGTTTATATATCTCTGAGATAAGTCGGCATTCAACATTGTGATACGCATTCCATGCATATGTGCGACAATCAGCGGAACAAAACATTGCCTGTTGGTCAAAAGATAAAGTGTTGTAAATAAAACTTGTGAATATTAAGTACTAAGTAGTATATCTAGGGATGTAAACCAGAAATATTTCCGGAAATGATTTTCTGTTATTTTTTTAAAGAGGAAGTGAACTCTTTAACTTGTGGGCATTTAGCTCGAAATATTGGTAGATAAGTACAAAATTTGTTAAAAATGTTTGGTAATTAAAAAATCAGAAAATTTCTGCTCTTTCATATGACATTTTAAAAAATATATTAAATCTAGTTGTAACTTTGTACCTCAGGGGCCGGGCGTTCCCATATTATCTGCCAATCCTTCAAACTGAGGTTTTTATACCATTTAGACAGCCCTGCAGCCTAACCTTACCATTCATTTTTTCCCCTGGAAATATTTCTGGAAATTTTCTCCAAAAAACTTTCCAGAAATTTCACATCACTAAGTATATCAGCAAAGTTGACAATGATTAAGGTGACCATATTTTGAAAGTTACAAACCGGGACAACTAAAGTGTAAGTATATGTACTTTGTACTCCATGGACCATTTCAGGGTCTGGGGCAGAGCCCCAGCCAATGGAGGCGATTTTATTCGAAATATATTTGCGTCAAATAGCCAGGAAACAGCTTTCTGACATGAAAATATGAATTACTAATTGTTTCAATATAAGCATTTTTGTAGTCAAAATCGTTCTGGTGGTTTAAAAAGGATAGTACAAAACAAAATGCAAACACTCAGTGGAAAATAATGGGTGTAATGTATTGATGAGGGCATCATACTAATGAAGTCCTAATCGATAATAATAAAGATAATTTATTAAATAAAAATTTCATTATTTATTTATTTATTTATTTATTTATTTAATTCGAGTTTCGTTTTAACATCACAGATGTATGAAACATGACATTGAACTTGTATAATAATATAAATTTTGTCTGCACATTAAAAATTAGTTTAGGTATATAATAAATCAAAAACGTAGTTTGGTTGCACGATTAATACATTTTAATTTTTCATTATCAATAGGCCTAAACAATATCAATCCAAATAATGACTAACAAAATTAGTGGTGTGCAAGTCCTGATTTTTTAATTCCAGTCGAGTCCAAGGACTTTAAATAGCTCGAGTATCGAGTTCAATTCAAGTCCGAGTTCTTCGGCTTTTTTTTATATTTTACTATTACTCTTTTTTTAATTTATATATATAACGTCTATCCTATTCAGTTAAAAACTGATTTACAAAGAAGGACAACTAAATATATCTAACTACATTAATACAGACACAACAATGAACTATAGTTAAGTAAATATTTGAAATAGTAGTAATATTACAACAACAATGCAAACACAACAATTTTTGTTTTTTTTGTTTGTTTTTGCAAACAAACAAAACTCCCTTGTCGGCATCCGACAGCAAAACAAACTATTAGAGACTCAATGGATCCCCAGCCACTGCAAGATCATGGGAATAAAAAGGCAGACTTCTTGGCCCAAAAGGGCCCAAAAAAAAGCACCGAACCACAGCAGGCCCTCTCCTACCAAAATGTCAAAACTAAGACCAATCAACCACAAAAAGGATCTTCAGAAACACCACAGAAGAGACTTCCAACTAAAAAACGGTGGCCCGAGATAAAAAAGGGCCAGACAAGACTGGTCGGAAGACGGGCACCACCCATTTTCCCCTTGTAACCGGTCACGACGTCTTGCAGCACCACCTGCACGCTTCAACTTACCAACGAACCGGCCACCTGCAAAATTTGAATTTAGAAAATCAAGACACGCATCTCTTTGGATGCGCCGCCCTCAAGAAAGACATTGCTCCCTGCCCCTGACCCTGAGGGGGTAGAAAAAGGGGGCAGTCTTAATTTTGGGTACAAACAAAAATGGGTGAAGAGGCCACTTTGACAAAAAAAAAAAATAAAATTAAAAGTAAAAAAAAAAAAAAAAAAAATTCAAAAGAATATTAAATGCATTTAAATAATAAATCAAATATAAAAAGTGATGGGGAAACAAAAGGAAAAAGGTGAAGAAAAGAAAAGAAAGAAAAAAAAATAAAACAAAAAATAAATTATTGGATGAGCAAAGCGAAAGCTTCAATTTAACTGACCTCCCAAAAAATTTAGCTCGGGGGGGTTTTGTTCGCTCCCTACCGGGCAAATGGCATATCTGATCTTGATGAAAATTGGAGGGGACCTTCGAAATCTCTGAACTTCAACTTAGAGCTGTATTGTTTTTGGGTACAATCGAAGAAATATTTCTCATAAATATCTACTTTACGATTACGATGATTTGTACTACATTCTCGTCGACCTGCTTGTAAAATAAGGGCAATACTTAGCATTGGAGGCTTCCAAGATTTATTATCTTCCGAATATTGGCGGGGCATTTTTTTACGACTTGTATCACGAGATTAACACACTTTGTGCTCCCATCTGCCAAAAATGCACGCCGCAAACGCCCATAACCACGCGCGCGAGGTCAGTGGCTCTGTCAGTTTCCCAAATTTAAATAAGGTGGCGGAAAACTCGAAAATCGACTCGAATCTCGTAAACAACTCGTTTGAGTCGAGTTTGAGTACCAACTACTCGACTCGACTCGACTTTTCGAGTACTCGCACACCCCTATTTTTGAGTTTTGTGGTTGAATAACCCTTTAATGATTTAGAGTCCAGGATGAAATTTTAAAATCGCCCGGGCGAGCGGAAATTTTCCACCCCTGGGCCCCGATTCATGTACATTTATCCCGGTATAAGTGGTATAAGGACGGTATAAGCCCGGACATGGTAAGATAAGGCCTGGTTAAGTCTGAGGGTACTCTCATCCAATCAGAAATTTTCAATCCAACAACAAGTACAACAAATGTTTTATCCACTGCATTCCACAGCCATGTAAATCAGCAGATTTTGCAAAAGAACCTAAAAATTTGCTCCATCTTTGTTTTACATTTTATTTATTGACAGAAGATTGCGTGAGATTATTAAAAGAAAAGAAAGGCGTATTATTGCCGTAATTTTGGAATACCCCTAGGACTATCATACTATTGTTCATCTAACTAGGCTTTTAGTAATCAAAACTAGTTATTTGTGGGGGATGTGTCAAAACAAGGTCGTGCAGGCCTAGGGTTGCCTAGGAGAGGCCAAGGGCTTGTCAAACGTTGTTATGTTTCGTATTAATTTTATCTAGTCCTATAGCCTATGGAACTTTAGGCCTACCTTTTTGTATTATGAATAATTTTCTACATCTGGCCTAGGCCCGAGACGGTTTCTGATTTGTTTTATGAGAGTAATGAAAACTTTCTCGTTTAACACATAGCGCAAAATTTAAAATGTCCGCCATCTGTTTACATATTTTCTTATCCCGTGCGAGGCGGGATAATCTTCATAAATTTGGATTCGGAGTTATACCGCACTTATACCACCTAACTCTGCTTATACCGGGATAAAAATGAACATGAATCGGGGCCCTGGTGTATAGCTAACTGTTTCAAGACAGCAAAAACTCCCTTTTATTATGAGAGACATAAAAATACGAATTCTGAGCACCGCGTTTTTTTTATTTTTTTTATTTATATAAACCTGAAAAGTGATTTATTATACTGGGAAATGAATACTTTTACATAAGATGATATTAAACTACTAGTATAGTATAATAAATGGTCATCATTTCGGTAAAGGGAAGCAAAGGAAGCATTGCTCAAGCCTCAGTGCACGCCACTGCTCTGGCGACGCATCTTAATTGAGAATTTTATAACCAGGAATAAAAAGATCCTCGACGAGATTGTGCAGATATAAAAGTAATAAGTTTAAATTTGTTAATGCCAAAAATATAGAGTTTTTCCTTAATCGGGAACGTCAGATCAGATTCTTAATAATGCATGCTAATTAAACGAGCAGACATCCCCAGCAATCGTGTTTTGTTCATGCAGGGGCACTATCGCTATTATCGGACAAAAAAGTGGAAGCTTCTTCAATGCACTATCTGTCAGCTAAACACAATTTTCGATAAGAAAAAATGTTCATTGGATGAGCGTAGCGAGCGAAGCAAATATTCCATTTCACTACACTGAAGAAAAAAATCCGGGATGTTTTTTTTTCTGTATTTTTTTTTTGTTGGTATTTTTGTGTGTTTGTCTACACGATTCCGGCTAAACCAATACTCCAATTGCGATGAAATTTGATGAAGGCCTTCGAAATCTCTGAACTTAGAACTGCCACGTTTTTAAGAACAATCGAAAAATTATTTTTATTAAAATTGCAATTTTACCATTTTTTTTCGATTTTAAAAAAAATAGCTGCGACTTATAACACCTACATGCTTTATCCGATTGTTATGATTTTTTCACAAACCTTTCATTTAAGAATTAATATATTCCTGGGAAATTTGAGCGCAATCGAAAAATTATTTCTTATGAAAATCACAATTTTACCATTTTTTTTTAATTTTAAAACATTCTTCGACTTATACTAATACCTACATGCTTTATCCGATTGAAATGAATTTTTCACAGAACCTTAATTTTATGAATTGATATATTCTTGTGAAATTTAAGCGGAATCGAAAAATTATTTCTTATGATAATTGCACTTTCATGATTTTTTTTTAAATTTCTTCGACTTATAACACCTACCCTACATGCTTTATCCGATTGTAATAATTTTGTCACAGAACTTTAATTTTATGAAATAATATATTTGTGTGAAATTTGAGCGTAATCGAATAATTATTGTTACGTTTTTTTCGTTTTCAAAACAATTACGCTCATCCAAACGCGCAGAAAAAGCGTTTGCGGAACTTCCTAGTTATTAAAATCACTCTCGAATAGCCAAAGTGCATTAATATGAGATGTTATGCAATATCCAATCAAACACTACCGTGATGATCCTACCTGAATCTTCTTTGCTACTATGAGCACCTCTTCCTCCTCGGCCGGCCTCCATGATTGACTCTTGCATTTCGTAAACGGACTCCACGACTCCTCTTTTTCCCAAACCTGACCGTCACAACCCCCGCCCCACCCCTATCGCCGGCCCCACCACGACCGCCACCACCCCTCCCTCCCCCTCCGCTTCCCCCTGCCCCCCTCACGTCCTCTGCCCCCACACGACCTCTGCCCCCACCACGTCCTCTGCCCCCACCACGTCCTCTGCCCCACCACGACCATCCCCCTCGCCCCTCCACCGCGTCCATCTGCAGCAGATAAAAAATCGAATATCGATTAGTAAAAAAACTTAATATAAAGTGAATTTAGAAGAGACATTAGTAATTAAAGAACACAAAATTTGAGGCACAATTTAAAAACAGCTTATCTCAGGGTCAAGGGTCAGATATGGATAATATATATATTTAATACAGCTATGGGACAAGTAGCATTTTCATAAAACGTAACTGGAAAAAATGTGTTTTGGACATAAATAGAAGAGAAAAACTGGTTTTCTTACTCAGCAACCACTTTTTGTATTTGTACCTATAGGGTTTTTTGGGCAAAAAAAATGTCATCTGCAATACCCTTAAACATGTTTATCGACAGTTTCTACTGTTAAACAATTTTTAGATATGTAGGTTTTTAGACACCTATTATTTTTTTAATTGTAAACTGTATGTCTGTAAAGGTGTACCATTAATATTGTAGCCTACTACTAGAGGTAATGAAAAACGGGGATATAAAAACGCAAATTTCGCGTTTTTCGCGATTTCGAAAAAAATTTTCAAAAACGTTTCAAAAAATCAAAAAAACAAAAAAAAAAAAAAAAAAAAAAAAAAAAAAAAAAAAAAGGAGCCCCCTTTAAATTTTGGATGACATCGATTACAAAAAGTCAGAACGATCATTGTGACCTAAAAATCGATTCAGAGTCGATTCCCAACAAAAAATAAAATATTTGTATGCACCGTTATTTGGTGGCTATTTCCGCGGAGCCATATACGCGCCGTAATTTCCGCGGTCTATTTCCGTGGAAGCCCGTGACGCGCGCGTTGCCCTTGACTGTTTGATGACTGTACTGCCTACCGCAAGCGTAATATTCAGTCTGGACCGGCACCTCCACCAAAACTGGACCGGCACCTCCCACCATCCCTTACATTTTGCACTCTAAAACGGTTCAATTTCGCGAGTTAATTCGCGTTTTGACCAATTTCATACAATTTCGTTTGTTATTTCGCGCTATACACGAGATTTCGCGAATTTCGCGTTTTTAAAAATGTGTTTTTTCCATCTCTAAATGATGTAATTCGTCGACAATATTACATTTTAGGCACTTAAAAAGGACATTTAAAAAAATTCGCGAATTTCGTTATCACCATTTTTCACTACCTCTGCCTACTACATACAGTATCTTACTAGTTTTCAAGACCTTAATTGCCAATAACTAGTTAATTTAAATTGTGCAAGTAGGGGCCTATGTCCAAATTACGAAAACAAATAAATACATAAACCGACGAGCATATTCAATGGTCACACAATTATGGTCCACATGATTGAAAGGGAAGGGGAAAAGTATTTATTTTATTTTTATTCTTCTTCTTAAGAGGATGGGAATCTCGCAATTAAAACTACCGAAATTGCAGTTTTTTCCTGATATGTCGAGAACGTTGCAAAATATCGTCTTCTACTTGAATGGAATTAGTGTTTGCTATGTCCACTAATCTAATAATAAGACCAGATGCAAACTTCTTGTCAGGTTGACAAGGGAAAAAATTTGCGTGTTCATCGAGCACGTTTAAGATTTCAGGCAGCACCAAGACGCGTTCTAGTTGTTTCCCATGAGTTTGTAATCAAACTGTGTCTAAAAAGATAGTGGATTTGTTTGTAGTCGTTTGATTTGTACTTGCCATTTTGATCATATCCATAATCTTCCCCTTCTAAAGTTGTCTTTGAGCTCCTTGACCCGACGATGCAAGCCTCGAAGTCCTTGGTTTGCTTGGGTTTGGGGCTGCATGGGGTCAGGACTTCGCGGGGTAACAACACCTTTATCCCACATCCAGTTTATTATCTCTGGATAAGTGGGCTTCAACATTGTGAAAACCATTCCATGCATATGTGCGACAACAGCGGAACAAAAATTGCCTGTTGGTCAAAAGAAAAGTGTTGTAAAAAAAATTTGTGAATTTAAGTACTAAGTAGTATTCTGGGGGATGTAAACCAGAAATTTTCCGGAAAGTTTTTCTTTTATTTTTTTAAAGAAAGTGAACTCTTTAACTTGTGGCATTTAGCTCAAAATTTTGGGTAGTAAGTACAAATTTTTAAAAATTTTTGGAAATTTAAAAAAAAATCAAAAAATTTTTTGCTCTTTCATGACTTTTAAAAAATATATTAAATTAGTTGAACTTTGTACCTCAGGGGCCGGGCTTTTCCCATATTATCTGCCAACCCTTCAAACTGGGGGTTTTAACCCTTTAACACCCGCACCCTAACCTTACCATTCTTTTTTTCCCCGGGAAAATATTTCTAAAAATTTTCTCCAAAAAATTTTCCAGAAATTTCACTCACTAAGTATATCGCAAAGTTGACAATGTTTTAAGGTGCCCAATTTTTTTAAAAGTTACAACCGGGGACAACAAAAGTGTAAGTATATGTACTTTTTACTCCAGGACCATTTCAGGGGCGGGCAAGCCCCCGCCAAAGGAGGCGATTTTATTCGAAAATATTTGCGTCAAAAAACCAGAAAAAACTTTTGACAGAAAAAATGAATTATAATTGTTTCAATTAAAACATTTTTGTAGTAAAAACGTTTGGTGGGTTTAAAAAAGGGTAGTACAAAAAAAATGCAAAAACTCAGTGGAAAATAATGGGGGTAATTATTGATGAGGGCATCATACTAAAGAAGTCCTAATCGTAATAATAAAGAAAATTTTTTAATTAAATTTCATTATTTATTTTTTTATTTTTTTATTTAATTTTAGTTTCGTTTTAACATACAGATGATGAAACATACTTTAACTTGTATTAAAAATAAAATTTTGTTGACATTAAAAATTTGTTTAGGTATATAAAAAAATCAAAACGTAGTTTGGTTGCAGATTAAAACTTTTTTTTTTTCATTATCAAAGGGCCCTAAAAAATATAATCCAAATAAGGGACTGAAAAAATTGTGTGGCAGTCCTATTTTTTAATTCCAGTCGAGCCCAAAGGATTTTAAATAGCTCGAGTATCGAGTTCTTCTAGTCCGATTTTCTTGGGCTTTTTTTTTATATTTTATTTTACTTTTTTTTTTTAATTTAATTATATAAACGTCTATCCTATTCTTTAAAACGTTTTACAAAAAGGAAAACTAAATATATCAACTAAATAGATACAGACACAACAATGAACTAAGTTGTAAATTTTTGAAATGTGAAATTTAAAACAAAAAGCAAACAAACATTTTTGTTGTTTTTGTTTGTTTTTGCAAAAAAACAAACTCCCTTTCGGCACCCGACAGAAAACAAATATTAGAGACTAAAGGGGCCCCACCACTGCAAGATCAGGGGGGAATGAAAGCGACTTTTGGCCAAAAGTGCCAAAACATCGAAACCACGCAGCGCCTTCTCCTACCCAAAAATTTAAAAATAAGTCAAGTCAACCACAAAAGGAAACTTTAGAAACACCACGAAAAGACTTCCTACTAAAAAAGTGGGCCGGACAAAAAAAAGGGGCCAGACAAAGACTGGGCGAGGAAGACGGGCCCCCGCCCATTTTCCCGGGTTGTAAAAGGTCACGACGTCTTGCACACCCCCTGCCCCTTCAAAATTACCAAAGAACCGCCCCCTGCAAACTTTGTAATTTTGAAAATCAAGACAGGCGATCTCTTTGGATGCCCGCCCTCAAGAAAGACATTGACCCCTGCCCGAGACCTGAACGGGTAGAAAAAGGGGGCAGTCTTTTAATTGGATGCAGACAAGAAGGCTGAGAGGGCCAACTTTGCACAAGAAAAAAAAAAAAAATCAAAAGAATATTAAATGCATTTAAATAATAAATTAAATATAAAAAGTGATGGGGAAACAAAAGGAAAAAGGTGAAGAAAAGAAAATAAAAAAATAAAAATAAAACAAAAAAAAATTTATAAAACCAAGACTCTTAGACCGGGAAGATATAATTAAACACAAACACACGAACAATAACCACGGTCAGAAAAATAAAACACTTACCAAAAAGTGCATAAATTTTCGGAAGCTCCGCTTCCTTCCTCAGGACCTTCCCTCGCGTCTGAGGAAGGAAGCGGAGCTTCCGAAAATTTACGCACTTTTTGGTAAGTGTTTTATTTTTCTGACCGTGGTTATTGTTCGTGTGTTTGTGTTTTAAAAAAAAAATTATTGGATGAGCAAAGCGAAAGCTACAATTTAACTGACCTCCCAAAAAATTTAGCTCGGGGGGGTTTTGTTCGCTCCCTACCGGGCAAATGGCATATCTGATCTTGATGAAAATTGGAGGGGACCTTCGAAATCTCTGAACTTCAACTTAGAGCTGTATTGTTTTTGGGTACAATCGAAGAAATATTTCTCATAAATATCGTACTTTTACGATTGTTTTCCCGATTTTTAGTGCGATATTTGCGTGACATTTGGGCCGATTCTGACCAAACGGGTAGGGCTACAACGTTCATATTTTACATGTACATAAAGGTTATGGCGATGTATTGCTTTCTGAAAGAAAAAGTTGAAAAAGTTAGCCAGAATCCATAGAATAAAGGTTTCAATTTGAGTTTTTTGAGGTTCATAATAACAATTAACAAGTAACGTTTGAAAGGAATGCCGAAAGGCTGGATCATGTGAATGACATAAAGAGGTAGGGTGCCAACAGCTTACCTTAAATGGAGTAGGCGCGCCGCGAAAGATAACATAAACACAAATACACAAAAAAACTACATTATCAAAACGTTTTCGGTTAACATGACCTTCCTCAGTGAGTGTGGAGAGAGACACTGAGTTGAAACTAAAACTAGGCTAGCTGTTGGCTAGGGGTGAGTGAATGAGTGTGGATTGGGTGACAGGGGGGGGGAGAAGATGGAGGAGAATCACCGTAGGTTTAAATTCGGTTTTTGGCGGGATTTGCAGATCCACTGGTAGGCCAGTTCCCATCTTCTAAGTTCACCAGCTGTTATGGTGGGTGGGACAGACCTTATTACACAGGCTGTGAAACAGGTCATAAAAGGTAGGCCATGCCCATAGGCGTGCAGTGCCACTGGTTTCTCCAAATTCTCTTCTCGCACGTCCTGCCTGTGCCCATTCATTCTCATGCGGAGAGTGTTGGTGGTCAACCCAATATATTCTGCAGGACATCGCGTGCACATAAGTTGGTATACCACGTTGCTGGTCCCACAGGTGTTGTTGTTGTGTATCTTGTAGGTCTTGCTGGTGAGGTGGGCAGTGAACGTCCTAACAGGCTCTTGCATGGGGCAAGTCTTGCACCTAGGTCGGTCGCAAGGGGAGGACCCATACACCACAGCTTCCACTTGTTGGGCTTTCTGCGGATCTCTTCTCACCAGCAGGTCCCCCAAGTTTGGGGGCCGTCTGAATGCAACCCTGGGAATGTTCTGGCTCAGATCTTGGGTCAAGGGTGATGCAGATTGCATTCAGGCGGTGGAGCCCTGGGTACCAGCGCGTGACAAGCGGAACAATGTCTGTGTTGGTAGTATTGGGTTGGGTTGGGGGCGGGGTGCCCGTCTGTCTGACTAGACGTTGGTGGACCTGATCTTCTGGATATCCCCTAGCGACGAAGGCACGGAGTATCTTCTGTAGGTAGCACTCCAGATCCTGCTCAGTGGCGCAAATTCTGCGACCTCGAGTAGCTAGTGAGGAGGGGAGGGAACGTTTGGTGTGCGAGGGGTGGCAGCTCTCCTTGTGCAAGTATAGCTGCTGGTTCGTAGGTTTGAAATGAACCCCCGTCCTAATAGCTCCGTCCTCCAGGTAAATGTCGATGTCGAGAAAGTTCACTTTACGCTCGGAGGCATCCCAGGTGAATTTGACTGGGTAGCTGCTGTT
This sequence comes from Sweltsa coloradensis, assembly GCA_024449915.1. Lineage (NCBI taxonomy): Eukaryota > Metazoa > Arthropoda > Insecta > Plecoptera > Chloroperlidae > Sweltsa > Sweltsa coloradensis. The sequence goes on from JAMZAV010000113.1 coordinate 129,766, forward strand.
GAGGGTCTGGAGTGCTACTTCCAACGTGTCAGCTCCGTGGGGCCAGACGAAGAACATGTAGTCTATGAACCGACGCCAGCATAGGGGTTGAAGGGGTTAGCCTGCCCAAAAGTTTTCCTCTAATCGACCCATGAACAAGTTGGCGTACGATGGGGCCATTCTGGTGCCCATTGCAGTGCCCTTGACCTGGATGTAATGACGGTCAAGGAACCTAAAGTTGTTCATGGTTAGGACCATTTGGGCAAGAAAGATTAAGAACTGAGTGCTGGGTTTAGTGCCTGGAGGTCGTTTGTCAAGATAACCCTCTAGTGCAGCAAGTCCTTGGCCTATAGGGATTGAATTTGGGAAAAATGTGTCATTTGTATTCGATGGCTACCCAGAAGTGGGGGCTGCTAGGAGCACAAAAACAGCAGAGCGGCTACGTCGTTATGCAGCGTCAGCATGTAGCGACATTATTTTTGAAGAATCGACACTGATCAAAGTGCAACAAGAAAAGTTATTGTCCAACCCAAAAAACAAGCAGTTATTGATCAACTTCATCTGCACTAGACTGGTAGCCAAGGGATCGAAACGAAGCAAGCCCCAAAGGACGCCGGCTGCCTCATTGCAAGGACAGCATTGGAGAAGATTGAGGAGTACGAGCACGTCATAATCGCTGGAGAGGATGTCGACATCTTAGTGCTCCTTAATGGATTGGGCTAGGGCATACAAAATGTTTTCTTCCAGTAAAGTGGCAGGGGTGGAACAGGTTGTGAGCAGTTCTCTTCAACATCATTCATTAGAGGAGAGCTCTCATTACCCCCTGGAATAGAGTTGTTCCTTCACGCCTTCACTGGTTGCGACACAACCTCTGCCCTTTTCTGGCAAGGGAAAACGACGATGTTGGGCGTCCTTTCAAAACAGCCCGACCTTCTTGATGCGGAAACCACGTTTCTCAACCATGACGCCACCCATGAGGAGATAGCCTCTGCTGGCAACAAATGTCTCGTGGCAATGTATGGTGGGAGAAAAGACGACTCTCTCCACGCCCTACGTTACGGGATATTTGTCCGATCTGCTGCCAACGCCAGAGTCCACCTCGCTCGTCTGCCCCCAACCGAAGAGGCTGCTGCCCAACATTCCTAAACCTACCACCAGGTGCAGAAGTGGTTTGGAGTAGAGAAAGAGCCCACCAACTGGGTGTGGACAAGGAGCCAGCAGGGGCTGACACCGATGACCTCAACCAAGGAACCAGCGCCGCTAACCCTGCTAAAATTCCTGTCATGCAGCTGCCAGAAAAGGTGCGGAGGAGGGAGCTGCTCCTGCCTGAAGGCAGGGCTAAAATGCTCTGCTCTCTGCAAAGTTTGGCAGGGGAAGACCTGCCTGAATATGGATGAGTCGGATGAAGAAGACGACGTCGTCGATCCTTTACCACTAGTATCTAGAAGTAGATATAACCCAACAACAGAGAAGTCTCCGGAGCCCCAAGAAGAGCCGTCTGACGACCCTGGGCCTTCCAAAAGAACACGACTGTATCGCTAAGTGCGTAAAGGTAACCTTAATATTACATATCTACCCCTTTGTTGTAATTTATAATAATAATAATAATAATAATAATAATAATAATAATAATAATAATAATAATAATAATAATAGTAATAGGGGTGTGCGAGTACTCGAAATGTCGAGTTTTTTTGATTTTTTTTTTTATACTCGACATCGAGTCGAGTTTGTTTTTAGGCTTTAAGTTTTCAAGTCGAGTTTTATGAAATCCTATGAAAACTGAAAAGAACCATCATCACAGTAGGGCTAGGCCTACGTACAGAGACCTGGGCCAAGGCTTATTACAACCTAGGTCTACTACGTGTGTACTGTGACGGCAAAAAAGTAGGCCTTGGCCCTAGAGACTGCGTGCTTTCAAAATTATTACGATAAACAACAACAGAGACTTGGATGCGGGAACCGGGAATAGGACTAGGGGCTAGGCCTAGGCCTAACCTAGGCCTGCACGGCGTCGAAAACAAATATCTTTTATTGGTTTCGTTGCGTCTTTATCACTAATATTTCAGATCAACTATCGTGAAGAAAGAATGCCAGTGAACATTCCATTAATGCACTTTTTACGTATTTTAAAATCGTAGTTGGCGACGTAGTTTGACATGTTTTATGTCTCTTCCTTCAATCTTCCATCTTTGCTTTGATGCCAGTGTTTGATGACGCGAGCGACGCGTGGCGCGCTCCGTCAGCCATCGCTAGAACTAGAGTCGATGAAGAAGGTTAGGTAACTTCTTTATCGACTCTGATGGAACCATTCAAGGGCGCGGAATATTCAAATATGCTGAAATAGCATTGGAGATGCCTAGACCGCGAATATTATAATGCGAGTGCGAATTTGGAGGATTTTTTTTCGGATTAAAACATCGCAGCAGTATTATTATGGGGCCAGGAACAAAAGATAACACACTGTAGAATTATAATTTTATTGAAATTGACCAGCACAAAGGGCAGGAAGGCCTCAATAGCCTGATACAAGTACAATGATGTATTTTTTATATGTTTACAACAGAAAAATTGTTGTGTTCCAAGTGGACCGACTAAATAAAAATAAAAAAATTTGAAAAGAATACTCGACTCGACTCGAATTCAAAATGTGCTACTCGCACACCCCTAAATAATAACAGCACGTAGATCAACAAATGTTTGATGGACATAAAATCCGGGTACCTACCCGATGTCATCCCCCCTATGTCTATACTAGTGTATTGTATTTATTCTTCTTCTAGAGAATTCATTTTTTAACTCCTGATTGATATCGATAAAAAATAACGAACAAAATTTGTGAACTGATATTGATTGATAATCCATTAATTATAATTTTAAGCGTTCTTTTATACAGGCACCGCATTTATCTCGGTAGTTCAAATAATAATGAATTGCTGAGCGCTTTACTCAACAAAAATTAAAGGGGCTAAAAACCCCAAAAATTATTTTTTACCACGTGATCTATAGCACAATAATACACCTTAATGACCGTTTAAAAAATTATATCTTGTAACTGTGATTTAACACGAATTTTTCAATTTTTTTGGTCCAGAAATTGGCGAAAATTGGTGTTTTGGAAAATGTCCTAAATTGGCTTTAACCTGCTTCTTTTTTGGTCCACATAGATACTAGAGCATAGTACCAATCTAAAATGCCCCTTTATTACATCGTGTCTTGAAACTGTGCCCAAATATACCCTCAAACACGCAAAAATATACATTCCAAAATCACACCCCATCTTGGTAATCAGCATATTTTGACCGAACTACTTGCCCAAATTACAAAACAAAATATAGAGAATTTACAGAAAAGGCTGTCGAGTACGTCAATAATGGCCAATATTTTTTTGGATCAAAATCCTCCAAGGTCACGGGGCATAAAGATCGTCCCCATGTTATTTCTTATGAGAGATTTTTGCCGATGGGACCTAGCTCGAAAAATGTCATATTTGACAATTTTTGGGGAGGTCATGGTGGCCCCAATAATTTTTCTGTTAATTGCTAAATTCATTACTAGTTAGCCTGAATGAAATATATTTTTTGAGTTTAGCGGTTAAATACCCCTTTAAGAAAATTAATTAAATTTTAAGCCTTCTTTCTTATCTCACCAATATTATTGCATAAAAATATAAAAATAATAATAATAATAATAATAATAATAATAATAATAATAATAATAATAATAATAAATGAGAGGGTCATAGAGGCCGGCACACACCAGTAAGTGTAAACACGCGACGCGGCGAAATGACCCGTTTCACACCTTTTTTAATAATAATAATAATAATAAAAATTGAATATGTGATATGATATAGGCCTATTGTATTTTTATGATAGTAATAATACTACCAATTGAATTGAAGAAACTAACAAAATTCTGATACCTGATTTTCCAATACACTAGCTAACAAATATTGATCATTTATCAATCAGAGATCCCGATCAAATAGTTTGCTATAGTTGGACTATCTCAATGAAATGAATTTCCGTGTACAGATCAAAACGTCCACCCCAAAAAACAGCGGCCTCTTTGACCCTCCCATTTGCCCGTATCGTCTTGGTTACAGCAATTCCCTATTGTCGGACAGACTAGAAGGTGAGAAGGGTCTTGCCTGTCTCCACATTTGCAGTGGGCATCCTCCCCCACTGGCAAAAAGCCCCACTTCTCCAGGTTGGTTTTATTATTATAATAGCTTATTTTTTTATGTACATTTCTAAAAAAAAAATGGAATTTTGAATAAATTTGGTGTTGTGTTTTTTAATTAAATTTTTAACAACAGTAAATCCTCAAATTTGTCCACATCGAAGTTGACTCGCTCACCTCGGAAACTATCTGTCCTTTAGCCAGACACTGGTCTACCCAACTCATCGGCAAAACCCATTTCTTGTGAGCGACGGCCATGGTGTATTTTAGCGTTTTGGTAGCTCTGCCTTTGGGTGTGGCCATATTGATAAGGTGGGTGATTTGAGCAAAGTCCTCGACGTTATCCGTCATGTCGGCACAAACAGTCTCGGCCAATTCTTGACACGACCTTTGTCATCGGTAGAAAGACTATTCATCGCGAGGTACAGCGGTCTATTAGAGTCCAAGCTGGGAACAATTTTACAAGTTGGTTAACTCTTAATTATTAATTATTAATTAATTTTATTTTTATTTTTATTCTTCGGACAAGAATATTTATTTAGGTATGCTTGAATGTAACCATTCATTAATAAAAATAAAGATCTTGATCATGACCAGTCAACACTCAACACACATAAATAGTGAATAGGCACCGTATGGTACCGTACGCAAACAATATTTTTACGAAAGTCAAGTGGGACCTTAGGTGAACACTAGGAATGGGCAAAAATAAATATATTTATTCAAAAACAAAAATAAGATTTGGACTCAACGTGCCAATAAAATAAATTTAAATTATTTTTTAAGTCATGTGAACACATTTTGTCCACACATTCCTCCTTTTGCAATAATGTTAAAGAATAGCCTTAACCAACCACCTATGTTGTTCATCATGGTCAAAAATAATTTTTAATTAGGTATAGGGGGTGGGCGAACGTTCAAAATTCGAACTCGAACTTTTTTCTAAGTTCGAGTTCGGATCAAGTTCGAAAAAAAAAGTTCAAAGTTCAATTTTTTTTTTATATTAATTTGTAGTGGTGTGCGGTCACATATTATTTGACAAGTCAAAAAATGGTTCTCAGTTCACAGGTACAAATTTAAAAACAAAAAACGTATGGTGGAGGTGCCGGTCCAGAAGTTACATACTTTCTTGGTGGAGGTGCCAGTCCAGACTTATCACTATTTTACCTATTATGACGGATTGATATACCTTTAAGTTGGGTTCGAGTTTGATACAGTTCAAAATTTTTGTAAAGATCCAAGTTCGTTTTTTTAACTGGGACGGACAAATAAACAAACCTTATCACTTTTTATGTTGAAACATTTCAAGATAAATAATTTCATAAATTTTTAACACTATAAATATCTATGGAAAGTAGGCCTATTATTTTACTGCGGTACCGTACTAAAGTTCGGTTCGAGTTCGAACTTTGAATTTTTTTAAAACTCAAGTTCGAGTTCGGTTCGAATCTAAAAATCCTGGGTTCCCCCACCCACCCCTACAAGGAAGGCTTCACCACACAAGAGATCACAGTGGCTGTGTCCATTGATTTGTCTGCAGCTTTCGACGTCACTGATCGAACCCATGCCATAAAAGAGATGCAGAAGAGCAAAATACCAAACAACCTCATCAAGTGGCTGCATGACTTCATCAATCACAGAAGAATAAAAGTCGCCTAAAAGGGTGTGAAAAGCGGTACAAGATACATCTCTGCCGGTGTGGCACAAGGCACCATCACCGCCCCAACTATATTAAAAATTGCAGTCAACTGAGGAATGATGCTGGTCAGGATCCTGCTAGGAATCTATATCAAGGTCTACGCTGACGACTTCTTTGTCTATGTTACAGGCAAGAACCTCGGCGGCCTGCAGATAATGCTCTCCACCGCATTAAGTATGTTGGTTGGCTGGCTTGCATCCCGTCGCTTCATGGTGAACCCTAACAAGTCGTGTTACACGGTCTTCACTTTTAAACACGAAGACCCCACCTCGAGCTGTACATCGGGGGACAGCAGCTCAAAAAAGAGGAGCACGTTACCTACCTCGGAGCCATCCTCGACAAGAAGCTCACCGGCAAGGCCCATTTCGAGAAAACTGCTGAGAAGGCTAAAAAGAGGCTGCGTCTGATGCAACGTGCGGCCGGAGGGTCCTGGGGAGCCAGGATTGACACACTGGTTCTCACCTACAAGACCCATGTGCGTCCGGTCCTTGAGTACGGAGCAGAAGTTTTTGTCACCTCAGCGCAGCATAACCTTGATATACTTGGCAAAATTCAGAATCAGGCCCTTCGACTAGCCAGCGGTGCAGTAAAGACAACACCGGTGGCGGCAATGGAAGCCTACTGTAAAGTAGAGCCCCCAATACAGAGACTAGAGCAGAAAGCCATCATAATGCATGAAAAACTGGCGAGAATTGACACATCTTGGCTAGCCTTTCCAACGGTAAGCGCAGCAGGACACACAAATTTTGCCCAAAAGACAACACTCCTAAAAACGGAGCACTGTCCGGACCTGCTACACCATCCTCGACAAAAGCTTACCAGCCTAGATGTCAATAGCCTTCGAAACTCAACCATCAAAATTGACTTCAATCTTCAAGTGGAAGGTATGGGCAAGAAGGAGGAAAAAAGCCAGTCCGAGCTGAAAGTGCTTATCGAAACGCATCTGAAGAAGCACTACCCAATATCCGAATGGGTGCATGTCTTTACGGACGGCTCCTGAAACAGTTCGGGGAGGAATACTGGCTTTGGCTTCCACTGCATCTTCTTTGAAGAGGCGCACCCGATGGCACCAGGCTCGAGCATTTTTGATGCAGAAATAAATGCCATCTCCAGAGCAGCAGAGAAAATGGCAGAAACACCAACCTTTCCACTCAAAAAGACAAAATTTGTCATTATCTCCGACAGCAAGGCCGCCATCAAGATCTTGTCAGATGGGAAAATGTGAAGAAGCCTCCCTGCCCCTTAAAAAGAGCAATAAAAAATGTGATGCATGGAAAAGTGCTTAAAATTCAATGGGTGCCCAGCCACTGCAACATCCTGGGCAACGAGAAGGTTGACGCGCTAGCCAAGTTGGGCTGAAAGAAGTCTGCCCCTGACACGGCGAGTATCTCCTACAACTCTGCCAAAAACCTTGCCAAGGAGGGCCTCAAGACATCCTATGGAAGACTTCAAGAGGCCAAGATGTATCACAAACCATGGCGGGACGAGGTCCTCAAAGGGCCAGACAAATCCTGGACAAGAAAGGTGGCAACAGCGCTGTTCCGGCTGGCCACAGGACATGACGTCCTGCAGCACCACCCAAGTCGATTTCAAATCACAAAGGAACCAGCAACTTGCAAACTATGTGCATCGGGTTTTCAGGACAGAGCGCACTTCTTCAGCTGCGCCGCACTTAAATCTGACATTGACGCCCTGCCAAATAACCTGAGCGGGCCAGAGAAGGAAGCACATATTTACTGGATAGCCAGGAAGAATAATGATTGAAAAATCAAGCTTTCGGCAAAGGAAAAAAATAAAAAGATTCGACAAGAGTCGGATTTTCTGTCAAAACTACTGAAATAAGTGATATAGAAATAACAAGAATACATTAGGGATTATGCTGTTTAAAAAATAACTACAATGCAAGAAGTAGGCATACATGCCGATCTTACCTCTACTTAAGAGGCTTGGGTGCGATTCAAACACCAAGTTGAGCGCGTCATGTGCAGTACTTTCGTACTTTTCGAACTACGGGCAGGAAAATCAATATATTTTGATTCTGTTTTTTCCCCCTGAAAGGTAACTAAATTTGTAATCTTAGCACGTTGGCCTTTTTCCCATTTAAGCTATAGATTTTTCCCCGCGAATTCTCAAAGTCCATAGAAAATGTCGAAAAATGTTCATTTCCGGTCAGAGTTTACTGACTTAGTGTGACCAAAAGGGAGCAAAATTGAAAAATCGGCCAACGTGCTAAGATTCACATTACTGAGCACATTACTATGCAAAAAAAAACTCATTTTTATCGCTCGAAAAATGTGGACGTAGGACGAAAAGTACGAACACCTTACAAAGCACAATTTTGGCTCCATTTAGTGGCGCTCCGCCGCTCCCTAGCGAAATCAGATCGTCTCTGCCTCGAAGCAAGTAGGGGAGGTAAAGTGGGCTGGATCTGGACACCGGATGTGCTTGTCATCAGATTACATAAACACAATCTGCTATTCGAGGTTTGCTTACAGCTTTTCAAATCGTTGCCGAAAGAATTCTATAATATTCGTTATCAGAAATTAATGGTGATGAATTTAGTTGTAAAGCGTCCTTATTATTTCAAGTTTGATATTCGAGATGATAAGTAATGATAGACGAGTGTGAAGGACAATTTAAAAACAATGCCTTGTGAGGGATTCGAATCCGCGTCCTCCTCCTGTAGTGTAATTCGCCAGCGTCACAATAGTATGTGCCACCGCGGACGGAATCAGAAATTAAATTAATTAATTTACATTTTAATATGTATATTGCATTCTGTTGATTTTTATGATGATGATTTCTATACTACTACTTTCAATTTTTTTTAGGTATAGTGTATCGTTCTTTATCATGATAATAGCAAGAAAAGTTAAATCGTTTGATAGGACTCGGCTGACTTGATCATATCTTCAGGACAGACATTTCGATAATTGTTGCCATAATTATACGTAACGTAATGTACGAATTACTATTAGGTCTACGTTTCTCGCTGGATGTAGATAAAACTTATTTTATTTGATAACACACATAATAAATTCTATAATTGATCAGATGTAATCTTGTTGATTCTGTCGTCTCACACGGGTCGCGTTTTCCAATATCTAATACCACCGATCTTTCGTTGGCGCGTGTTCATGCGTCGGTGCCGAAGGATTGGCTTGGCCCACTGAAAATCAGTTGTTAGTTGTTACTGATATAATAGACTGTAAAACGAATACGTTATTTTATGTATTTCCATGGTAGTATGAAAACAATATATTACATCTTAGCAAAAGCATTGATGCCGTGAGCACGTGCCTTTGGACCCCGTTATCTACCACCTAAATCATTTTCCGCGGTTAAAACGTCTTTATTCTTGTTCCTGACTTCAAGACGAGTCTTTTGATACCCATCTCTATGTGTCCTGCAAATAACATTTAAGCAATTCACATCAATAGTCAAGTAGCTGTTAGCAAAATAGTTCAGTTGTACACGCGTGACCTTGAACCCGCCGATCGCACCCACTTCGCCACATCACGCCACGTCACTAGCCCATGGTTCGAGCACTGTATCTTATTTTATACCACTGAGTGAAACGTATCTCATTTATTTTGATTGCTGCTCATACAGATATATTTATGGATAAGTTTGGTCATTGGCCGACTGAATATCCGATTTCTCACTATCATAAACATTCCACTCACAGTGGAGCAGTAATTGGTTTGTGGGCTCCAGAAGGCGATGACATCGCTTTATAAAACAAGAGAATAAGAATTACTATGGGTGTTTGACTTTGGAAATGGCTTCGTGACATGATCAGTGATTGTAAAATATGGTTTTTGTATTAGTTACAAGTTTTTGAATATAACTTTGCAACAAATATTTTGTTGTTTGTGAAGTATTATAGATAACAATTTATCGTATAAACAAGACTGCAATTTCACACACACTCAACACACAACACAACACACCAAAGTCGAATAGGCTATTATCTGGAGGGGGAACTTGCCCCTCCCCCGAACTTTCAATATAGTCAGTGTTTGTATCGTTTTTGGTGGTTTTCTAATTTCTACAAAAACTACATTATTTCGGAATCCATTCAGCCCACTACTTTTTTAAACGCCTGCGCCTGCGCTTGTGGCGCTGTTCTTTAAAGTCTTCGCGAAAACGGCTTTGCTCCTGCTGCCATCTCGACCCCTTTTTATTTCCATTTCTAGAATTGTATGAGCACAAGATGGGACAATACAAAATTATTTGTCCCCTACTGTAAAAAATCCTGCGGACACTACTGCACTTCCGATATAAAACGAACTGATTTTCAGTGGGAGACTTTAAACCAAAGCGACCAAGCCAACCTTGTAGGCCCCGACGCAATCGACAAGTAAGCGATATAACCAACCAAAGATCGATATTTTTATAGTAAATTATCAATCAGTGGTATGGATAGCGCGAACACCCGCGGATCAACGCCAGAATCAACAAGGCCGATTCAGAACAACTTTGAAAGAGTGATTGTGTAATTACTAGATAACACAAAGCGTAAGCATTTAACTGAATTGAAGTGAAACAATTTAAACTTTGCCCGACTAGGGTTCAAACCGAGAAACTGAGGAAAAGCTCGGAAAAAACCTTCATTCAGGATTGTCGGTCTCGACAGGATTCGAACCCGCCGGGTTCAACCCGGGGTCATATCCATAGGACAGACGATCACCCATGCACTACGTAACGATTGAATTAGTATTAGAGAATGTTTCATTTCATTATTCTGGGGGCAAGCAAGTCTGCCAAATAATGCTTGTGGCTTGTTGGTCCAAAGGATAGCGTTCCTGCTTCTATAACAGAAGGTCGCTGGTTCGATTCCCGACTTAAATCAATCCATAATCTATGGGAAGGGTATCGCTTTACATCCACTGAGAGTGTGGTTTTCAAACCGTCCTAGCAACGAAGCACACAACAAGTTGTAAATGGTTGTTCCGAAGTAGTTAGGTCTATGCCGACTCATCCGCGGATGAATCACGGTAATCTGTGAACTACGATTTCAAATGTCCGATTATTTCGCCAATCGATGGCGTCGTCGGTTCGGATCTCTTTAATTGAAGTCCGTCACTGAAATAACATCTTTTACATGGGTGGGAAGACTCTCATTTTGTGCAATTATGATTTTTTTTAAATCCTGCATTGTAACAATTGTTTTGATTACCAGAACGATAATTATATCATGGGTTGGGCACAATTTAAACACCACGCTGAGCATCTCAAAATTGCAGTTCTAACGTACTTTACGAACTAGGGGAAGAAACATCCTCATGCATATAATTCATTCTGTTGTTTTCTCTGATATAATTACATTCTTATTTCTCGTATATAGCCCATTTTTCCCTGCAAGTGGGACGTGGGAGGTATATTATAAAACTAGTAGGGCTGTGCGAGTCTCGACTTTTCGAGATTCGAGCGAGATTAAAGTGCTGCTCGAATCTCGCTCGATCTCGAGATCATACTGCTCGGAAAAACGAGTCTCGCTCGATCTCGATCTCAAATTGCTCGAAAAATCTAGTCTTGAGATATCTCCGTCACGGACCACGGTGGTCGTAATTATGCGGGACCTTGCGTTATGCGACGTGGTAAAGTAATATTTATTCCCCGATTTTTGAGTAATAATTTCATATTGCCATGCCACATTGCCGAGAAATCTCTAGGCCTAGATGAGCTAGGCCAATGGCTATAGGCCTAGGCCTGAGTCCCGGTTCCATTCCGTGATCGGAGCTTTGATAAACCCAAAGATCGGAGGCCTAGGGCCTACTAACAAATGACGCATAAAATAGGCTTCACTTTAAAACACTTTCCTCTACAGAACGAAAGCTAGGCTAGGTACTTCTAGCACTAGCATACACCCAATAAATGACAACAAGACATCCATCTACATTTTATTTTAGGCCTAGACGAAATTTCACAAATTCGTTGCCAACGCGCATGCGTCTGTCGACGCGCACACAGATCGCGCATTTTGACTGGTCACTGGTAGCGCACTCTATCGTGCGAGCTACTGAACTGAAGCGTGATTTGTAAAGTTGGCGGTAGAGAGCAGAGAGCACTTTATCGACTCGTTATCGACTCCAACGGAGAAACTACTTTATCGGTTTCTTACGACATTCATTAAAGGATCCTTGATTAAAGGGGTATTACACTGAGGCCGCTGTAGGTGTTGTTACTTATTATTTTCACTACCAAATTAATGTGATTAAACTAATAAAGTTAGAAACAAAAATTATATTTCGTTCAACATGTAGCCTAGGCCTAAGCCTAGGACCTCTGAGATAGGCTAGGGCTAGGCCTACTCCACGCCTGCCCTAGGCCTAGGCCCCTAAGCACTGAACTGAGAAATGTTTACATTTTAAATTTTATTTTTAAGTAGGCCCTATTTTTACTTTTAAAGCTGCCTAGGCCTAATTATTTTGTGTATAGGTGATTCTTTCTTTGGGGTCCTACAACAGGCCTAAGCCGGCTAATTTCAGTGCGCTCGACCTCGCTTGATCTCGGATCTCGCTCGAGATTCAAGATTTTTTTCAAATTCTCGCTCGATCTCGATCGACTTAAAAAAAAACTGCTCGCACAGCCCTAAAAACTAGGAAAACGCTTAAGTCCCGCCGCGTTGTTGGATGAGCGTAATTGGTGCATTGAGTTGCAATGTGTTATGCGGATTTTCTGTTGTTCTGTGAACAAATCATTACTAAGGTGAGAATTTTTTTTTAATTAATTTAAATAAAATAAAAAATAAACTTTAATTTTTAATTTTTTTTATTAATCGTAATTTAAAAAAAGAAAAAAATCGTAAAATTTTGATTTCATAAGAAATAATTTTTCGATTGCGCTCAGATTTCACACGAATATATAAATTCATGAAATTAAGGTTCTGTGAAGAAATCATTACGATCGGATAAAGCATGTAGGTGCTCTATAAGCCAAAGAAATTTTAAAAATCGAAAAAAGTCTTAAAATTGCGATTTTAAAGAAATTTATCTTTCGATAACGCTCAAAATTCACCCGATTATATCAATTCATAAAATTAAGGTTGTGTGAAAAAATTATTACAATCGGACAAAGCATGTAGGTGTTAAACATTGAAAAATTTTGTTAAAAATCGAAAAAAATCGTAAAATTGCGATTTTCATGAGAAATAATTTTCCGATTGCGCTCAAAAACGTGGCAGTTCTAAGTTCAGAGATTTCGAAGACCTCCATAAAATTTCATCGCAATCGGACTATCGGTTTAGCCGGAATCGTGCGGACAAACAGACAAAAATACAAAAAAAAAGAAAAAAGAAAAAACAACATTCCGGAATTTTTTCTCCAGTGTAGTAGAATGGAACCTTCGCTTCGCTTCGCTAGCTCATCCAATTACATGATCGCTTATGCACCTTGATGTTTCTAAAAATGGTTCAGATCATAATTTTTTTATTTAAATATTTAAGTTTTAATATTGTTCCGGGTAGTATCCAAATAATTGCTATTTGCTTGGGTAAGTTATATAAGTTATAATGTATTGAGTTATTATGATTTCTAAAAATATGCATTATATTGAATAATAATTTTAATTCCTCACACCTTTTGGATTATTATTCTGCCAATGCAACTGCAATCGTCTCGATTAACCTTGAAACCTCATACTTCATTAGTGATTTCCATTAACAACAGTAACAAACAAACTGTTGTGTATATAACTGTTTGTCAAAGCAATCAAAATCCAAGACAAAATCATCTAAGTAGAAAACCTACATCGTAGTTTTACAATGCAGAGCGGGAAGTTTGTTGAAATGTGTTTCAATGTAGGCCTATGTCTGTGGTTATTGTTTGTGCGGTGTTTCTATATAAATAAAATCCAACTCGTAGATGTTTTACAAGTAGGCTACTTTACTTATCCATATTAATAACGAACGAGTGTAATACAAACAACATCTCATACTTTCAAGAAAACGTATCACGTTCGCGAAGCCACAGTTCCCCGTATATGAAAATTGTTAAATCGTAAATCGGGTAATCGTCATTAACAGTCAAGAGTAATAATGGACATGGACGGTATTAAAAAACGTATCTGAGGACCGGGCCGCTTGTGGCTGAACAATCGGTTGTTGACGCCACTTACTTTTATCCCAAACAGTGATTGTGTAATAACTCGTTTAATTGAATTGAAGTGAAACAATTCAAACTAGCTTTAATCGACTAAGGTACGAACCGAGAACCTCCGCCTATGTATGCGATAGAACACTACACATCAACAATCTTGCTGCCTTGGTTTATGACGATATAGGGAGAAGGTCAGCATGAAACTAAGAGACATGAGTTTGAATCACAAATGCGATTAGTTTAGAAACCGAAAAAATAATATGCACTATGTATAAAGAATATAAAGAGTATAAGCTTAATTACTCGCTTGCTATGCTCAGTATTGTATTGAGACGATTAGTGTTTAGGACTAGAGTTTATATTTTGAAAACAATACTTATATTGTTTTGTTCAATCCTAATGAAATTGGGTATTTCATTATCACGGGAGAAACACCAATTTTGGTAGCATATGCCTACTGTGTAAAATATAAAATTATAAATTGTTTTACAATGTTATTCATTACCATACACAAAAAAAAAAACTTTCGGATAAGGTTTACAACTGGATATTTATATTCGCATTTATCGATGCCAGCGTTGAGTGACTAATACCCCATGCCAGCAATGGAAGTTGACCTTGACAGTGTTATTGTCGCTAGTGAGCAGGGCGCGCAATAAATCAGGCGCTGGCTACTTTGTCGGTGCACCCGAGCATTACCCCTCTATGCCTTGCGATACGCCATGTTTTATTGCGGTGGGGATGACTAAATTTGTTAAGTTGTTCACGCCTATCTCCCTCCCTTCCCGCTCCCCGCAAGAGCGCAAATTTCCAGAATTGCGCGGGAAAAGTTGGAAGTAATCCTGTTAAATTTGAAGTCCATTCTTCTTTATTTCTGTGTAAAGTGACTGACAACACAAATGCTTATCATAAAGCAACACATTAAATGTTCGAGTAAACTGTTCCTTTTTTCAATCAAGCCACTAAGTCCCCGTGTTGCCCTATTACTGTGAATCAATAGTTTTTTCTTCAAACTTTCGCCTAACAAATGGTTTTTCACAAACACTCGCAACTACATCCATCTTTACAATACGAAGAAAGCTTGAGAACTGACTAAAGTAGCCGCGCCATGTGTGATTTTCCCGCATTTTAGGATTCCTAGCTTCACCCCCACACCCCCTCATCAATGACCATTCGTCGCCTTGTTTCAGTTTTTTTGTCTCTCACCCACGGCTAGTGATGGCAATTTTCATGATTTTTTTTTCTTGAAATTTTTTTTCAAGGGTACGTCTGCCAATATTTGGATGAGCGAAGCGAAGACTTCAATTTCACCGACCCCCCAAAAAATTTAGCTCGGTTGTTTTTTTGTTTTTGTTTTTTTTTTCCGTCTGTTCGCTCTCTACCGGGCAAACGGCATATGCGATCTTGATGAAAATTTGTCACGACCTTCGTTTTCTCTGAACTTAGACTTGCCACGTTTTTGGGTACAATCGAAGAAATATTTCTCATGAATATCGTACTTTTACAATTTTTTTCGATTTTTAGTGCGATATTTTCGTGCCATTTGGGCCAATTCTGACCAAACGGGTGGGGCTACAACGTTCACATATTTCACATGGACATTAAGGTAATGGTGATGTATTGCTTTCTGAAAGAAAAGTTGAAAAAGTTAGCCAGAATCGAGAGAAATAAAGCTTTTAATATACGTTTTTTGACTTTTTGTGCGATATTTTCATGCCATTTGGGCCAATTCTGACCAAACGGGTGGGGCTACAACGTTCACATTATACATGGACATTAAGGTTATGGTGATGTAGTACCTTTTGAAAGAAAATGTTGAAAAAGTTAGCCAGAATCCATAGAAATATAGCTTTTAATGTAAGATTTTTACGTTAAATAATAACAAATTAACAAGAAACAATAGAAACTTGACAACAATCACCTACAATGCGTCGGCAGAAAAACAAAGCACTTGCAAAAGTAAAGATATCCCACGCAAACTAAAAACTTTAAAAAAAAGCTCATCCATCAACGCGGCGGGACTTTAGCGTTTTCCTAGTATGAAAAAAAGCTGAAATATTGTGATAAAATTATTCTGCTTGCACTGGGTACGCATGGGTATGCATGGGAATAGGACCGAAAATTCCCGTTGATACAGTGGAAAACCCAAACTCAATATTCCTAGGAAACTAAAAACCCAGGCAGCCAAGTTTCCGAGTTTTGCATAGCAGGCGTGTTCTGGCAATCCTTACGTTACTGGGCTCAATCCTCAATACGCAAAAATATGCGTTCCAAAATTACACCCCCAATTTGTTTTGAGCATTTTTTGACCTGACCATTTTCCTAAAATACAAAACAAAATCCCCCAAAACAAAGCCATGATATAAACGCGTTTGGCGTTGATTCGCGGGTGTTCGCACTGTCCATACCACTGATTGTTATATTTCCTATTAAAAAAATATAGATCTTTGGTTGGATATCGCTCACTCATCGATTGCGTCGGGGCCTACAGGGTTGGCTTGGTCGCTTTGGTTTACTGTCCCCCACTGAAAATCAGTTATGTGACTGAGTGGGTAGACTCTTTATACAAATTTATTTATTGGATGAGCGAAGCGAAGACTTCAATTTCACCGACCCCCCAAAAAATTTAGCTCCGGTGTTTTTTTTTTTTTTTTTTTTTTTTTTTTTTTTTTTTTCTGTCTGTTTGTTTGCTATCTACCGGGCAAACGGCATATACGATCTTGATGAAAATTTGACAGGACCTTCGAAATCTCTGAACTTAGACTTGCTACGTTTTTGGGTACCATCGAAGAAATATTTCTCATGAATATCGTACTTTTACGATTTTTTTCGATTTTTAGTGCGATATTTCCGTGACATTCGGGCCGATTCTGACCAAACGGGTGGGGCTACAACGTTCATATTTCACATGCACATTAAGGTAATGGTGATGTAATACATTTTGAAAGAAAAAGTTGAAAAGTTAGCCAGAATCCATAGGAATAAAGCTTTTAATATAAGTTTTTTACGGTAAATAAAACCAATCGACAAGAAACAAAAGAAACTTGACAACATTCACCTACAATGCGTAGGCAGCAAAACAAAGCACTTGCAAAAGTAAAGATATCCCACGCAAACTAAAAACTTTAAAAAGCTCATCCATCAACGCGGCGGGACTTTAGCGTTTTCCTAGTAATATCATATTCACAGTTTCACCTACTTACGTTCAAAATGTTAATATCTGAAGGCATTTGTTTAGATGGGAATATTTAGGCAGTGACCGTATGAGTAAAACTTATGGAAGACTAAGTGGACTAATGCGCTCGGTACATGGGAGTATGATATTTATTTCTACTGACAAGTGATAGCATACGCAAGCCCTAAACATATTTGTTTCCGTCAACACTGCTGCTTTGTGGTGAAACATCTAATATTTAAACCTGAATTAGATGGTTCAATGTTTTGTTCAAGATTCCTTGAATTCAAGGACGTCATATTGACCCTAATCAATGTTAAGGAGGTAGCCTATTGCATGTTTTTATCTGCACATTTTGATTGTATTACGTTTATAATTTATATCCTTTAATTCAAGGAATATTGAACGAAACATTGAACCGTCTAATCCGGCTCTAAAAACAAACGTTTCTCGATGTCCATGATAATAGAAAAAACATAACACTTGTGGCGTGTGTAGGGCCTACATACTACTATAAGAAAAATCTCTCATGTATCAAGCACTCAACTAGTCTAAATTGATATGAGTAAGAGAATAGTATTGTAGGCTACCTACCAGTGTTGTTAAAGCTACTTTTTAAAAGTAGCACTGCTACAGCTACAGCTACATGACCTTTGAAAGTAGCTTAGCTACTTTTGAAGCTACTTTCATTCTTAAGTAGCTTACTACTTGTGCAGCTACTTTAAAATAGTAGTGACGCTACTTCACAGCTACATTTGTGTTTTTTTTTTACCACGAACTAGAGTAAAATTTGTTTATGTTCATTAGGGTGTAGACCCTATGGTCTGTTGCAATAAAGCAATAACAATATTCAACTTATGCTTCAATACAACTGCCACTGGCCAATGTAGGAGGTTGAAAGAATGGCCAGCCAATTAGATGCTTGGCTTGCAACATTGTTTCCTAATGCCGTATGTCCAGGATGAGAAAAGAATGCATATCAGATCACATCTACTTATGAAGTGACCTTCACGAAAACATTCTGCACAATGTAGGCCAAGTGACTCAACGCACGACTCTCAAGGTCAAACAAAGATAGCGCCTGTATTCGCGAGGCGAGCCCAGCAGCCTATGTAAAATGTTATGTAATATGCACTATCTGTCAGCTAAACACAATTTCGAGTAAGAAAAAAAAAGTTTATTGGATGAGCGTAGCGAGCAAAGCAAATATTCCATTTCACTACACTGAAGAAAAAAATCCGGAATGTTTTTTTTTCTGTATTTTTGTTTGTTTGTATTTTTGTGTGTTTGTCTACACCAGGGATGGCCAACTTCTGTATGTTAGGGTGCCACTCATTTTCGAAGTCAGCATCCCGGGGGCCACATATTCAACTGCAAAAATAGGATCCTACCTATTGAATATAAAAAATAAGATATAGGCTTACATACTTCGGTTTTATGAGATTTAATTTAGCAATTTAGTACCGTGTATGAAGCAAGAAGTGAGGATGATTGATTCGAAGTAAGTTTAGTGAAAATATTTTTCTGTTTTATCTTTTTCTTTAAATCCACTACAATTAGCGCTACGTGCAGGATGATGATTCGAATGATAATGTCGCCTTGAATTAAATTCTTTTTGCACTGACAGCACTAACAAACACACGAGACACTGTGGTTTATTGTCCTTATTTACACAAAAGAGGAAGTCAGATCCCCACTGCGGGTAAAACTCCCTATTTTCACTATCAACCTATCGAGTCAGCTTACTAGTTTTACTTAAACTTTAGTAATTTGGACCACAGAAAACACTTTGTTAATCAACACGCAATTTTCAGTTTTCAATTCCAGCAATTACACCACTATACAAGCCAACAGTTTCATCAGAAACCTCAGCGAAAACTACAGGCGATAAGAACACTAAAATAACCTCGTTTCTTGACACAACTTACATGCGTTTTACATCGACGTACTCGTTTTAGGACAACTTGAAAATAACGGTATGTTTTAAAGCTTTTATAGTTATTATAACAAGGCTTTTAGCTACTGCCGTTGAAGTATAAACCCATGTAATTCAGAATGTTTCTCGGGGGCCCGGGGGCCGGATGAAAGGGCCCCGAGGGCCGCATGCGGCCCGCACGCCGCCAGTTGGCCATCCCTGGTCTACACGATTCCGGCTAAACCAATACTCCAATTGCGATGAAATTTGATAAAGGCCTTCGAAATCTCTGAACTTAGAACTGCCACGTTTTTGAGCGCAATCGAAAAATTATTTCTCATTAAAATTGCAATTTTACGATTTTTTTCGATTTAAAAAAATAAATTCTTCGACTTATAACACCTACATGCTTTATCCGATTGTTATGTTTTTTGCACAAAACCTTAATTTATGAATTTATATATTCCTGTGAAATTTGAGCGCAATCAAAAAATTATTTCTTATGAAAATCACAATTTTACCATTTTTTTTTTATTTTTAAAACATCCTTCGACTTATACTAATACCAATATGCTTTATCCGATTGTAATGATTTTTTCACAGAACCTTAATTTTATGAATTAATATATTTGTGTGAAATTTGAGCGTAATCGAATAATTATTATTTTTTTTTTCGTTTTTAAACAATCACGCTCATCCAACAACGCGCCAGAAAAAACGTTTGCGGAGCTTCCTAGTTATTATAATCATCGTCTCGAATAGCCAAAGTGTATTAATATGAGATGTTATGCAATATCCAATCAAACACTACCGTGATGATCCTACCTGAATCTTCTTTGCTACTATGAGCACCTCTTCCCCCTCGGCCGGCCTCCATGATTGACTCTTGCATTTCGTAAACGGACTCCACGACCTCCTCTTCTTCCACGCTGACCGTCACCACCCCCGCCCCCACCCCTATCGCCGGCCCCACCACGACCGCCACCACCCCTCCCTCCCCACCGAGTCCTCTGCCTCCTCCACGTCCTCTGCCCCCACCACGTCCTCTGCCCCCACCACGTCCTCTGCCCCCACCACGTCCTCTGCCCCCACCACGACCTTTGCCCCCACCACGTCCTCTGCCCCCACCACGTCCTCTGCCCCCTCCAAAGCGTCCATCTGCAGCAGATAGAAAATCGAATATCGATTAATAACAAACTTAATATAAAGTGAATTTAGAAGAGACATTAGATAATTAAAGAACACAAAATTTGAGGCACAATTTTCAAAAACAGCTAATCTCAGGGTCAAGGGTCAGATATGGATAAATATATATATATATATATATTTAATACAGCTATGGAACAAGTAGCATTTTTCATAAAACGTAACTGGAAAAAATGTAGTTTTGGACATAATTGAAGAGAAAAACTGGATTTCTTACTCAGCAACCACTTTTTGTATTTGTATAGGGTTTTTGGGCAAAAAAAAATGGCATCTGCAATACCCTTAAACATGTTTATCAACAGTTACTACTGCTAAACAAATTTCTAGATATGTAGTGTTTTTAGACACCTATTATTTATTAATTGTAATCTGTATGTCTGTAAAGTGTAAACCATTAATATTGTAGCCTACTACATACAGTATCTTACTAGTTTTCAAGACTTCAGTTGCCAATAACTAGTTAATTTATTGTGTAAGTAGGGGCCTATGTCCAAATTACGAAAACAAATAAATACATAAACGACGAGCATATTCAATGGTCACACAATTATGGTCCACATGATTGCAAGGAAGAAGGAAGTATTTATTTTTATTTTTATTCTTCTTCTTCTTCTTCTTAAGAGGATGGGATACTCGCGAAATTAAAACTACGCGAAATTGCAGTTTTTTCCTGATATGTCGAGAACGTTGCAAAATATCTAAAAACGGATTCTAGACCGAATTGTGTAACAAAACCACAGTTCGGTCTAGAATCAGTTTTTATATATTTTGCGTCGTTCTCGAGATATCACGAAAAAAACGTATTTTCGCTTGGTTTTAATTTTGCTACTTTCCCATCCGCTTAAGGGCTAGTTATGCCACTGACTATGAATAAAAAATTTCATTACCGTTTCTCCTTCAATGACTTGTCGATGAGCCCTCGATGTTGCATTTGCAGGCATTTGGCTCACAGGAATGCACAAATAAACTCAACGTGGTATACCCCAGTTCCAGTGCCTAGAAGACAAAAACATTTAGGCCTACAAAAAGAAAAAGTAACTGTAAAAAAATAAAATATATCAACATGCCCAGGTTACAACCAAGAGACGACAACTATATATATATATATATACAAATCCTTATGCGTCAAACTTATTATGCTTTTGTGTTCTCCCACCTAGTGTATGGGATTATGTTCTAGGGCACCTCTGCCCACCTAAATAGAATATTTATCATACAAAAAAGAGCAATCCGCACATGGTGCAACGTCAAACAACTACACTCATGTAAACCTCTATTCACTAGATTGAACATCTTAACTGTGCCATCCATATTCATCTATGAAACAGCTTGCATTTTTAAAAAATACCCAAAATCATTCATTCAAAACTCAGAAATACACAAGCACTCCACCAGACAAAAGAATAACATACACGTAATAGACCACAACCTCACATTATTTAGTAGAAGCCCTGTTTATGCTGCCACGCAAATATGGAACAAACTACCAACCCAAATAAAAAAGATCGACAATATTTCTAGATTTAAGTATGAATTGAAAAATATATTATTAAAATACTCCTTCTATTCAGTCAAAGAGTTCCTACAATGGGAGGAAATTACGATGTAACAGCTACAGACTATCCTAGGTTTAGGTTTAGATTGTTTGAGTAAATTAGCCCATTTAGCATAGAAAGGCCTAGTTTATAGGAATACAATAATGTAGTTAAATATTAGTTATTTGATGTTAATTTTGAGAGCTTACAATAGGGTCTATGTGGACATGTATATTAGCTAATAGCTTATATTATGTAAACCATCAACTGATTACGAATAAATAAATAAAAAAAGAAATATATATATATGAATATACGGTTTTTAAGCATAAGCCCGCTTTGAGCACATCATTAGTAAATGATAGCAGTTGTAATAAATGTATGCCCCGACTGGGGATCGAACCCAGAACCTCTGGCTTAACGCGCCATAGCTCTGCCAATTGAGCTACCGAGACATAAGACACACCTTCATTGAACTGCTAATTGTTGTGACTGTTGACATCCATGATAATAATCGAACAGAAGACTGCAATGTAGCTGTCATTACTGAAAGAACACATGGAAAAATCAAGTCACTTCTCATCTCCCATGAGTTGGGTAGTATGAATATACGGTTTTTAAGCATAAGCCCGCTTTGAGGACATTATTAGTAAATGATAGCAGTTGTAATAAAAGTATGCCCCGACTGGGGATCGAACCCAGAACCTGGATGTCAGAACCTTGACAATGGATGTCAACAGTCACAACAAATAGCAGTTTAATGAAGGTGTGTCTTATGTCTCAGTAGCTCAATTGGCAGAGCTATGGCGCGTTAAGCCAGAGGATCTGGGTTCGATCCCCAGTCGGGGCATACTTTTATTACAACTGTTATCATTTACTTATAATGTCCTCAAAGCGGGCTTTTGCTTAAAAACCGTATATTCATAAATATATATATCTATGTGTCGTCTCTTGGTTAAATAAAAAAAAATTTAGTTAAAAAGTAAAAAATTGGTCTAAATACGGATTTATTTATTTATACATTAACATATTATGAATTGAAGTGTTATTGTTGTGGGCCTAGGCTAGGCCTATTGGGTGATATAATAAATAGCATTGGTACATAAGCCTAAAGCCGGAGGTTCTGGGTTCGATCCCCAGTCGGTGCAACTTTAATTGTCTATTTATTTATTTATTTATTTATTCAACTCAACACAAATACAGCCATAGGCCATTTTACATTGTGCATTGTAAACATAATAACATTACTAACTAACTTATACTAACTTAAACTAATCATGATAACAGAAAAAGTACGAATAGAAATACATGACTAATGAATGATACGTTATAGTAAGAACAGAAATAAATTTAAGAATAAAAAAAATTAATTAAAAATTCAAAATTAAATTGAAAAATTAAATTGAAAAATAAACTAAGCCTGGCTAATAAGGGGTTTTACGCTAGTTATGAACTCGCGGTGGTTCGCAAAAATGTCTAGGGTGGGTGTAGCAAGTGAATTGTAGGTGAAGGGTAGCCGGTAGAAGAGGGAGCGTTTGATGATTTCAAGGCGAGGAATAGGTAAATGAAATAGTTGAGTCGATCTGGTTAGGCGGGATGGTACATGTAGGGAGAAAAAATTGATTAGTGGAGGTCGAAGATTACCATTAACGATTTTATGAAAAAACTTCAAATCGGCCAGAGAACGACGACTGATTAAGGAGCATAAATTGAGAGAAGACATAATTTCAGGTTTTGAAGTGTTCTGAAAGTTTGTAACTCGATGTTTAACAATTGAAAGAAAAAAAGACATAACACGATCCAACTTCTTCAGATTTGACACTGCAGACATAGCCCAAATTACAGAACCATATTCAACGACGGGTAGCACACATGCAGTGAAGTAGGTTCGGAGGGCCATGACGTCACGAATTTCGATGAAACGGTACATCATTCCAAGAAGACGCATGGCCCTGGAGGTGACTGTATCAATATGATCTACGAACAGTAGTTTCCCATCCACAGTCACTCCCAGGTCACGCTGCTTCTCAACACGCTGAATCGCTTCACCACCCAATTGATAGCCATGGAGAAGGGGGACACGACGTAGAGTTATAGACAGTATTGAACATTTTCTGGGGTTCGGTTTCATTTCCCAGTCGGTGCACCAGCGGTAAAACAAGTCAAGTCCGCGTTGAAGCATGATTACATCACTTGCATCCCGAATGCGTTTCATGAGTTTGCAATCGTCAGCATACAACAGGAAGTCGCAAATCCAGGAGTCAACGGAGTCTTGCATATCATCCATAAAGAGTGTGAAAAGAAGAGGCCCAAGGACACTTCCTTGGGGGACCCCAGAGGTCACACTGACCCAACCGGAAAAAAAATAGAGATGGGCCTACTGGTGTAAACATAGTAAAACTTCAAGTATTATCCTAGTAGGAACTATCAGTCCTATTAGAAAACAATTTTTTTTTTTTTCCAACGGGCCATCACTACCCAGGACACCTGTGTGTTGACCCCCGAAGTAAGCACAGCTCTGAGGCCATTTAAAATCTATGTCTTAACTCAGTCCAGGTCTAGAGATAAACGTGGAAGTTCTTACGGTCAGGGGATGCAGAGCGTCTATAGTCGTGTATATCAGGGGTGGACAAATCCACTAAAAAGTTAGGGGCCAGGAAAAATAAGTAGGGGCCAGTAGTATCGCGGTATAGCCGGGGTCTGGGGCTTAGCCCCATCCGCCGGAGATTTTTTGAGTATTGCACGTACCGGTAACATTTGATTGTCTAAATGCGATTTAAAGCGAATTTGTATCAATTATAACTAGTGGGAGTAGCTAGCCAATGTTGCATTGATAAATGGAAAACACTCACCAAAATATCGAAAAAATATCGACAATATTTCTAGATTTAAGTATGAATTGAAAAATATATTATTAAAATACTCCTTCTATTCAGTCAAAGAGTTCCTACAATTATATAATAATATATAAAATAATATATATAAATAAATAAATATAAAATATATATATAAATATATATAATAAAATATAATATATAATTATATATATTATTTAATAGTGTGGCTCGTTGGTCTTGTGGTTAGCGTATCTGCTTCCAATGCAGAAGGTCCAGGGTTCGATTCCCGCTAAAGTCAGAAGTTTTTTAACTTCTGATTTGGACTTAAGTCCATCAGTTCTTGTCTTAGGAGTTTGTAAACGGTGACTTTGGAGCCGTCCTAGCAACGAAGCACATAATAAATTTCAGAGTTGTTCTGAATCAACCTTGTTGATTCTGGCGTTGATTCGCGGGTGTTCGCACTGTCCATACCACTGATTGCTATATTTCCTATTAAAAATATCGATCTTTGGTTGGTTATCGCTCATTCGTCGATTGCGTCGGGGCCTGCAGGGTTGGCTTGGTCGCTTTGATTTAAAGTCCCCCACTGAAAATCAGTTATATAACTGAGTGGGTAGACTCTAAATAAAATTTATTTATTTATTATTATTTATAATATGCTGCAAGGTGTTAGTTTAAAAAAAATTAAAAAATGATTTTTACTTCTTAAAGGGGCTTAACCCATGGTACAAGGATATCTCTGTGTGGCTAGGTATGACACTGCGCATCTCCGCCGCGAGTGTGACGTCAGCCCGATCTCGTTCATGTGAATCAGATAGCGCCCGGCCGTATAACGCCACACGTGTTCATTGCTCCACTCTGTATTTCTCAAGTTATTTGATGGATCGCGACTGGGTTTTCAGTATACGAACATTATTTTTCATTGATACTGTGCTAGTACTAGCGAGTAGTGACAGCTTACGACATTTTTCCATTAGCAATTAACTGGAATGGTTTTCATTAGAGCGATATCTCAACTTGCATATACATTCAACTTCCAAATCATAACAGATTCAAGTGCCCCATCTCATCAAGATATCTCGGAGCAGTGTGTTATCAGTAGTCTTGGTGGAACAGTGTCGTGACCCTGGTCCAGATATTATTTTGCTCGTGAAAAGTTCGCTCAATTTTGTGTCAAACATATATTTGCGTGAATGAAATTCTCTTCATGTCGCAGTTTAATAGCATTTTAGACAATTATTGTTAGTGGGTTTAGTACGGACGTATGGATGTTTAATGGATGTACAACGCCAGTCAGTGTATTTGATATTAGGCCTCCTTTTTTGTTTTGCGTGTCGCAAATGTTAATTTTATTGTGTATAAGTTATAGACCCTCGACAATACATTTGGGCCTGTTCCCACTAATTAGTTTTCTTATAAGGGGATAGGACTTATAAATGTGTTAAATAACAAAAACATAATTCTTATGACGGACCAATCAGACGTTAATAATTCCATTGATTATAATTCTTACGACGACCAATCAAACTAAAACAATTTCTAAAGAATAAAACACGGTTGTAGGAACTGGGCCTTGCTTTACGTCGCTAATAATTTTTTTAAAGTCAATCAAAAGCCTTACATTGACAGAAAAATATCAACATATTTTCACTCACGCGAATATGCATCCGAATAAAATAAAACAATTCATAGTGAAGATATAGTCTACCCAAAGAACATGCCGAAGGAAACGCACATTTGTAAGTGCTGAAATGTTTGATTTAATTATTTCGAAGTACGCGTATTTATTGCATAATGTTTTAGCTGAGGGAGATGTAAAGTTGATTTAGAAATTAATTACAATCAAGGACCCTTTTATTCCCGCGTCTAATTACATTCTAATATAATTTTGGTGAAAACGGTTGTGCATTATTTGTCCATTTGATCTAGCTATTTCGATTACTATTTGATAATTATTTCGATTGTCTGTATTAGTCTACAATGTGTAATCATTTACGCAATAAATAATTGCGTGGTAACAGGTTTTATTAGATTTGTAATCCTATATTTCAGTATCAGATAATTCGTCTGCACTACAACAAAAATTAAAAACTTGTGTTAAATCTCGGGTTGGAAGGTTTAAAACATAAACTAGGAAAACGCTTAAGAGTCTACCGGAGTTTGGCCAGAAGGCCTAAGTTGGTGATAATGGGAGCTTGAAAGAGGCACTGGAGGTGGGATTTCGCAAATGTCACTCAGAATACTCGAAAAATAGCCGTCCAATAGACGGCCGTAGTTGCAATGTACGGCTGTGGCTGCACGATGTACTGCAGAAGCTCCGATACGGTGCGGCGCCGTGAGTCCGGTCTACGGCCCACGAGGCGCGAATCACTATTATTTCACTCATTCGCAGTCTCGCTTCGTGGACGAGTTACAACAGAGGGTGCTAGATCTAGGGTGATGGAGTGAATTTTATGATCAGGAAATTCCAAATTGGTAATTAATGTATGTGATAAATGAAAAAAGTGTATAAATCTTACCGACTGAAAACTGTGGAATCGAAACACGCCCGCAAGAAGTATATGTCTATACGAAACGCTGATTTAAGACCACAAGACATACTTGAGGCATGATTGGTACATATTTTAATCTACTTATTATTACAATTTATTATGCGTGCGTACGTGTAACGTGCCGTTTATTGCGCTATAGCTACGTACCGACGTACATAAGTACCATAATATTAATATGGTTAGGAATATATTTAATCAGGATATTTTAGCTAGCTGTGCACTGATCCATTGACGACTGGTTTAAGAATGGGAATTTGAAATAGCTTCTGAAGAAAGTGCTGTTTTTTTAATATTCATATGACATTTGAATTTTCAATACGACTGAAACTCGTCACAATTTCTTCTATCAAGTCCGTATTCATAAAAGTACAATCTGTATAGTGTACAACAATAGTACCTATCATTGAGTTTATACTTCCGATTTTTTTCTGACTGAATTGAATGGAAAGATGAAAAAAGTCAACTGTTCTCCGGCCTTTTGATTATGACATTTTGTGCTGTAGGTGTCGGCCTTACAAGAAATATAATTATTTAATATTCGTACAAACCATTTCTATGATACCTACATTCAATTCATTCAAATGTATTTCTTTATTATCTATACCCAATAGCTGTACCCAATGGCATACAATGCATGATGCACATATGTAACAACGACGGCAAGGCACGTATGTTAATTAATGAAGTAAAAAAATAATTGTGAAAGGAGAAGGAACACCAATGTAATGTGTGTTCAAATTATGAAACCATAATGAATTTCTTTCGAAGTATATTTTTATGTTTGCTTACTTGCGTTATTATATTATTATTTATCGGGATATTTGAAATAACCTTTCACATTATTTTCTCTATTCAAGAATGCACATATAAATTTAAAAGCAACACCATTTCTCGCTAAGTCAAATACGTAACAAAGTAAATCATTATTGATACAGAATGGACATTGCTGCCTTCATTTGTTGTGGCAATATTATTATTACTTGCCTTTTATAATCACATATTTACAAAAATTATGATATTTTGATCAGTATATAACCATTGTGTAAATGTTGAAGTACAACTTCAATTCGGCTTTCAATTTCGATTCCCTGGTGTGACCGTTTTGCTGTAATGAGCCAATGAGTGCATGAGAGCTCGAACCAAGTCCATTTGGATGATTTACTACATGGAATCAACGCTCTGGCATTATACCCTTCAGCCGTGCATTGACGTACAAGAACATCCACGGAAGGTCGGTAGAAGTGCGTAAAGGTTGTATACAAAAATTATACTTATTATAGTGTTGAGTGACTCATTGCCGGGCCATGTGTTATTGGATCACTCGAGGCGGCAGGCGGCAAATGCATATTGCACGAAAACACGTCTCTCTGTTTGTTATGTCTGTTTGGAACAAATTTTCCAGACCACTAATATTTCGACATGCCTCCAGCATCTCTGACATGGCATTTGTCGAACTCTGCATGGCTTTCTTTGACCGAATAACCCTAAGAGATAGCTCATGCATAACGCGCGAGACTCTGATTTGGAAGGAAACAAATGAATCCCATCACCAGCAATCCTAGCTGAAAGTTTAATCCGGGAATTCTTGAGCGCTTAGGCGAATGCCGGGATACAAGCCTATTTTAGTTTTTATTTCTAGTGCAGTGCGTACAATGTTTTCACTCATATTAAATTAACAAATTGTGTAATTTGCAAAATATATACTTAAGTATGTACGTCGTCCCTAATGCTTAATTGGTTGGAATCCGCCCGGAGAGTGAAAATCCTGAGATCTATAATATACCCGTGGAGCCAATTTTTAATTTCTGTTTCGTGATAACCCACCAATGCACTTCTCAGGGCTAAACAAAATTATTCGAACATATCAATGGTGTGCGTGTGTGCGTGTGTCAATACAATGGATGTACTGAAACACGCGCCATCGAAATAATGGATGGTCCTGTAGAATCGAACACAAAATAATTCCAAAACTGAACCCTACTCATATTTTTATATGCTCATTACAACAAACTACAATCACTGCGTGAAATGGTCCCCTTATCTCGAGCGGAAAAAATGGGCTAATAAATAGCCATTTTCAAATTAAATAATTTATTAGTTATGTTTTATTAAATAATGTATCATCACATTTATTAAGTTCCATTTAAAAAAGTAAATACGGCCTTCTCAAAAATACTAATAGAAGACCGTATAATACATTACCGTAAGACTACGTTTTAGCATTGTTTTCCAACGAAAATAATATCGACTCTTATAAATTATATTTACGAGTATATATATATAATTAAAAAAAGTAACTACACCGGGGTTTGAACCCGGGACCTTAGCAGTCCGGGCTATGCTCTCACCAACTGAGCTATGCAGCCACCAATTTAAAACTGTCTAATTCTTGGTCTGTTTTGAACATGACATGTACGGACAGCTAAGGTCCCGGATTCAAACCCTGGAGTAGTCACTTTTTTAATTTCTGTCTGAAGTACTAACATAACAGTCATAGTCGCCTACTGATAAAGCCAAGGTTAAACATCGTATATCCTAACTCTAGGGTTACATAGATGGTTTGTATTCTCTAGTTAATTTCGTAAGTAGTCTAATAAAAAATGGCAGTGCATTAGCTGCTCTACACACGTTTGGTGGCTGCATAGCTCAGTTGGTAAGACAAGCCCGGACAGCGAAGGTCCCGGGTTCAAACCCCGGTGTAGTTACTTTTTTTAATTATATATATATACTCGTAAATATAATGTATAAGAGTCGATATTATTTTCGTTGGAAAACAATGCTAAAACGTAGTCTAACGGTAATGTATTATACGGTCTTCTATTAGTATTTTTGTAGAAGGCCGTATTTACTTTTTTAAATGGAACTTAATAAATGTGATGATACATTATTTAATAAAACATAACTAATAAATTATTTAATTTGAAAATGGCTATTTATTAGCCTATTTTTTCCGCTCGAGATAAGGGGACCATTTCACGCAGTGATTGTAGTTTGTTGTAATGAGCATATAAAAATATGAGTAGGGTTCAGTTTTGGAATTATTTTGTGTTCAATCCTACAGGACCATCCATTATTTCGGGTTCAAACCCCGGTGTATAGTCACTTTTTAATTTCTGTCTAAAGTACTAACATAACAGCGTCATAGTCGCCTACTATAAAGATAAAACAATCGACCCAACTCAAATATTATTACACACACAACACGAAATGTCTTACAATTACCGTATTCTATAATAAACACGCATGTGACCAATTGTTTTTTCAACATTTACCCTACACACCTAAACCACACACTTCTTGTAGCTAATTTTTTATGGGAGATCACACACTTTCTAAGTAACTATAGCACAGAGTACGAAAAATAATGGAATTAAAATAAACCAGATTAGTCTATATCTCGATGTGACAGAATTGCGTCGGTTACAAGGTCACTGCATGTTACGAAACGAAATAAACGTCTAGCTGGTGTCCGCTTGACACTGGTAATTTACGACTCGGTGGCTGTCATCGGCCTACAGTTGTGCAATGTTGCACAAAATTAATAGCGGTATGCGATTGATGCGTAATTATATTTGATAAATCTTCAAATATAAGTAGTATAATAGGCAGATAACTTATCCAGATAAAATGCGGAAATACGATTTTAATTTCGCTTATATTTTTGGTAGGGATGTGCGAATAGTGATTTTTGAGTTCGAATACGAATCGAATAGTACACGTAAAAAAGTCGAATATCGAAGTCGAATATCGAATAGTTGTCAAAACAGTGCGCACCACTATAAAATAAACATTTAGTTGTTTTTAAGTTTTATATATTATGGCTATTATATTAATATTATTAATTAAAAATAGGATCTTTGCAAAAAAAGGGTAAATGTTAAAATATTCCCCAAAAGTTAACGAATTTTATTTAAAAAACAAGGACAATTTTGAAAAAAATACACAACACACGTTCATTGGACGTCTTTACTGAGTAGAATAAAAAAAAAATTATACCGATATCTCAAATGTGTCGTTAGTTACGATGGAAGTACGGAACCACTGCAACACACCGAAATAATACAGGGTCCAGTAGAGCCTTAAGTCCCGCCGCGTTGTTGGATGAGCGTAATTGGTGCATTGAGCTGCCATGTGGTATGCGGATTTTCTGTTTTTCTGTGAAAAAATCATTACTAAGTTGAAGATTTTTTTTAAATTAATTTAAATTAAATAAAAAATAAACATTAATTTTCAATTTTTATTTAATATAATTTCTAAAAAAGAAAAAAATCGTAAAATTGTGATTTTCATAAGAAATAATTATTCGATTGCGCTCAAATTTCACACGAATATATTAATTCATAAAATTAAGGTTCTGTGAAAAAATTATTACAATCGGTTAAAGCATGTAGGTGTTATAAGTCGAAGAAATTTTTAAAAATCGTAAAATTGCAATTTTGATGAGAAATAATTTTTCGATTGCGCTCAAAAACGTGGCAGCTCTAAGTTTAGAGATTTCGAAGGTCTCCAGAAAATGTCATTGCAATTGGAGTATCGGTTTAGCAACACACACAATAATACAGAAAAACAAAAAAAAAAAAAAAAAAATCCGGATTTTTTTCTCCAGTGTAGTGAAATGGAATCTTCGCTACGCTCATCCAATAACGAAAAAATCACGCACGGATTTCTTTACTTGTTATAATTTATAAATACACTATAACTATCCCAAAAGTGTATCACAGTAACACTTTTGAGTAGGCCCTATGCATCATATTACGGCTAATATAAGTAATTTACTACAATAAGCTCATAAAACTATCTACCCACATAATTCCTAAACAGTATGATCATAGTAACAAAAAGCAAGAAAGTTTTTAGTTCGGACAGTGAATAGTTATTTGGAAATTAGTTTACGATTGCGGGATTTTATCACGCGCCGAGCGGTAGCCGGCTCGAAGAGATGATCGGGATTACGTCATGCACGGACTGAACGCAAACGCGTTCACCGGAATGCCAGACCTGGGTAAGGAAGAATATCATTGGATCATGGGCTTAACCCATATAATTATTTTTTACCACATAATGTATAGAATATTACTACACTAAAATGACCGTTTAAAAAATTATATCCTGTAACTGTGATTTTATATGAATTTTACAATTTTTTTTGTCCAGAAAATAGCAAAATTGGCGTTTTGGGAAATTTCTTAAATCAGCTTTAACCTGCATATTTTTTGTTCCACATAGATACTAGTGCATCATACCAATCTAAAATGGCCCTTTGTAACACCATGTCTTGAAACTGGGCACAAATATACTCTCAAACACGCAAAAATATGCATTTCAAAATCACACCCCTTCCTGGTAATCTGCATATTTTGACTACGCCACTTTGCCTAAATTATAAAACAAAATATAGAGGATTTACAGAAAAGGCTGTAAAGTGCATCAATAATGGCCAATTTTGTTTTGGATCAAAATCCTCCAATGTCACGGGGCATTAATATCGTCCCCATGTTATTTCTTATGGGAGATTTTTGCCGATGGGACCTAGCTCGAAATATACCAAGTTTGACAATTTTTTGGGGGTCAATGGTGAACCCAATAATTTTTTTGTTAATTTCTAAATTCATAACTAGCTAGCCTGAATGAAATAGATTTTATGAGTTTAGCGGTTGAATACCCCTTTAATGATTTAGGGTCCAGGATGAAATTTTTACTCGCCCGGGCGAGCGGTAATTTTCCACCCCTGGTGTATAGCTAACTGTTTCAAGACAGCGAAAACTCCCTTTTATTATGAGAGACATAAAATACGTATTCTGAGCACCGCGTTTTTTTTTTTTTTTTTTTTTTTATTTATATAAACCTGAAAAGTGATTTATTATACTGCAAATGAATACTTTTACATACGATATTAAACTACTAGTATAGTAATAATAAAATGTGTCATCATTTCGGTAAAGGGAAGCAAAGGAAGCATTGCTCAAGCCTCAGTGCACGCCACTGCTCTGGCGACGCATCTTAATTGAGAATTTTATAACCGTGAATAAAAATATCCTAGACGAGATTGTGCAGATATAAAAGTAATAAGTTTAAATTCGTTAATGCCAAAATGAAGAGTGCTTCCTTAATCGGGAACGTCAAGATCAGATTCTTAATAATTGCATGTTACATTAAACGAGCATACATCGCAGCAATCCGTGTTTTGTTCAGTGCAGGGACATTATCGGCTATTATCGGACAAACAAGTGGAAGATTCTTCAATGCACTATCTGTCAGCTAAACATAATTTCGAGTAAGAAAAATAAAGTTTATTGGATGAGCGTAGCGAGCAAAGCAAATATTTCATTTCACTTTACTGAAGAAAAAAATCCGGAATGTTTTTTTTTTTTTGTATTTTTGTGTTTGTCTACACGATTCCGGCTAAACCGATACTCCAATTGCGATGAAATTTGATGAAGGCCTTCGAAATCTCTGAACTTAGAACTGCCATGTTTTAAAGCGCGATCGAAAAATTATTTCTCATTAAAATTGCAATTTTACGATTTTTTTTATTTAAAAAAATTTTCTTCGACTTATAACACCTACATGCTTTATCCGATTGTTATGATTTTTTCACAAAACCTTAAATTTATGAATTAATATATTCCTGTGAAATATGAGCGCAATCGAAAAATTATTTCTTATGAAAATCACAATTTTACCATTTTTTTTTATTTTTTATTTTTAAAACATTCTCCGACTTATAATACCTACATGCTTTATCCGATTGTAATGATTTTTTCACAGAACCTTAATTTTATGAAATGATATATTCTTGTAAAATTTAAGCGGAATCGAATTATTATTTCTTATAATAATTGCAATTTTAAGATTTTTTTTTTATTATTTCTTCGACTTATAACACCTACATGCTTTATCCGATTGTAATAATTTTTTCACAGAACCTTAATTTTATGAATTAATATATTTGTGTGAAATTTGAGCGTAATCGAATAATTATTATTACGCTTTTTTTTGTATTTAAACAATTACGCTCATCCAACAACGCGCCTGAAAAAGCGTTTGCGGAGCTTCCTTGTTATTATAATCATCGTCTCGAATAGCCAAAGTGCATTAATATGAGATGTTATGCAATATCCAATCAAACACTACCGTGATGATCCTACCTGAATCTTCTTTGCTACTATGAGCACCTCTTCCCCCTCGACCGGCCACCAAGATTGACTCTTGCATTTCGTAAACGGACTCCACAACCTCCTCTTCTTCCACGCTGACCGTCACCACCCCTGCCCCCACCCCCATCGCCGGCCCACCACGACCGCCACCACCCCTCCCTTCCCCCTCCGCGTCCTCTGCCCCACCACGACCTTTGCCCCCACCACGTCCTGTGCCCCCTCCACCGCGTCCATCTGCAGCAGATAGAAAATCGAATATCGATTAATAACAAACTTAATACATAAAGTGAATTTAGAAGAGACATTAGATAATTAAAGAACACAAAATTTGAGGCACAATTTTCAAAAACAGCTAATTGCAGGGTCAAGGGTCAGATATGGATAAATATATATATTTAATACAGCTATGGGACAAGTAGCATTTTTCATAAAACGTAACTGGAAAAAATGTAGTTTTGGACATAATAGAAGAGAAAAACTGGTTTTCTTACTCAGCAACCACTTTTTGTATTTGTATAGGGTTTTTGGTCAAAAAAAAAAAATGGCATCTGCAATACCCTTAAACATGTTTATCAACAGTTATCTAATGCTAAACAAATTTCTAGATATGTAGTGTTTTTAGACACCTATTATTTATTAATTGTAATCTGTATGTCTGTAAACCATTAATATTGTAGCCTACTACATACAGTATCTCACTAGTTTTCAAGACTTCAGTTGCCAATAACTAGTTAATTTATTGTGCAAGTAGGGTCCTATGTCCAAATTACGAAAACAAATAAATACATAAACGACGACCAGATTCAATGGTCACACGATCATGGTCCAC
This sequence comes from Sweltsa coloradensis, assembly GCA_024449915.1. Taxonomy (NCBI): domain Eukaryota; kingdom Metazoa; phylum Arthropoda; class Insecta; order Plecoptera; family Chloroperlidae; genus Sweltsa; species Sweltsa coloradensis. The sequence continues at coordinate 164,937 of JAMZAV010000113.1, forward strand.
ATGATTGCAAGGAAGAAGGAAGTATTTATTTTTATTTTATTTTTATTCTTCTTCTTCTTAGGGCTTGTTATGCTACTGACTATGAATAAAATATTTCATTACAATTTCTCCTTCAATGACTTGTCGATGAGCTACAAGGCCAACAGTGTTGCATTTGCAGGCATTTGGCTCACAGGAATGCCTAGAAGACCTAGAAGACAAAAACATTTAGGCCTACAAAAAGAAAAAGTAACTGTAAAAAATAAAATATATCAACATGCCCAGGTTACAACCAAGAGACGACACAACTATATATAGATATATAAATATATATATAAATATATATTAGGACTGTGCGAGTACTCGAATATTCGAGTACGAGTCGAGTTCACGGCGAGTTCGAACAAATTCGAGTTTCATTTATTTTGAACTCGAATATTCGAGCGTCGGTAAAAACAGCATTTTCATTTACCGACCCTCAAAAGTTACGTGTTTCTTCCGTTAGATAGCAGCATACGCGCAAAGTTTGTGATACACGATAGTCGAACTCCTTCTGACGTGAACTCGTTATGATTGGCCGGCTGAACTTTGCGAGATCCAATTGGAGCTAGTCATACGTCACATGCGAGCGTTGATTGGCTGTTTTTGTGAAATAATTCACGTCTACCGTGTATCACCACTTTTGTGTCCGAGATGTATGTTGACAACAAAAATGGCCACGATTCACGAGGCGAGAGCAGAGCAACCAGATGATTCGTAAAAATTTGCGGCGGACTAGGCTAGGCTTAGGCGTAATTTCTTCTCTAAAGCATAGGCCTAGCATAAAATACAATTTTGAAATATTCATGAGATGGAACACTTGTCACAATGCAGGTAAACATTCAAACAACACTGCGTGACAGTACCAGTGACAACAGGTAGGCCTAGGGCCTAGTAGCACAGTATTATTGCTAGTAGGCCTAGCCTAGCCTAGTTGCCAGGATTTCTTCTGGCCAAGATTAGGCCTAGTATATTTTACCGATCTTAGGCCCTAGCTAGGCTTACAAACTCACATTGCCATACCAAAATGCACCCAGCACTAGACCTAGCCTATGGCACCCTTCAAACCAAGGTTAGTTGTAGGCCTAGCTAGGCCCTAGGTCTCCATAACCAAAAATATTTAACCCAGAAGGTAGGCCTAGGCTTTAAAACTGAAGAATTGTTTGATAGGCCTAGTAGAAAGTCTGAAATGGAGAATACATTTTCTCATTTGGAAATAAACTCTATTTAAATATAATAAATAAATATCTATAAAATAAAATAAAAAAAAAAAAATTAGGCCTAACATCATTATAAATTAATTTTTAAATGAACTCGAATTGAACTCGAAAACCGAACATTTGACTGAACTCGAACTCGTACTCGACTCGAATTGAAATCTCCCGTTCGCACAGCCCTAATATATATAACTATGTCCTTAAAGCGGGCTTATGCTTAAAAATATTCATGTATATATACATATATATATATATATATTAGGGCTGTGCGAGCCTAGAATTTTTAAGTCGAGCCGAGCATTTAAAAAATAGCTTGATTTTCAAGCAAAAAATTTTTTTAAAATAAATAAATTAAATTAAATTAAAAATGGTTAGGCTACATATTTTCTAGGGATGTCATCGGGTACCCGGTTCTAGAAATTACCCGGAGCCGATTATAAGATCAGGGTATTTTTCGCAACCGTTTTTAGGCTAATTCACAGGTTTATTATTTTACGTGCTACGTCGATGCGATCTTTCGCGCGGAACCGGCCCGCTGCCTGCAGAGTCGATAAACAAGACCCGGGGAAACTTCTTTGTCGACTCTGCTAAAGAGTAACTCGAGTTGACAACAGAGCGCATTGTAAGCAAACACGTGACACCTGCGCGAACTACGTGCGCTTTCGGTCGATGCAACCAACTCAACTCGCAGCTGACGAAGAACAAAGATGCTCGGTGTGGAACTAGTTTGAAGAAGAATTATTGCGATGTGATCATGTTTCCACGATCACGACGCATTGGATTGTTATTCCTTGGCTTATCTCCTTTCTTTCCTAGGCTTATTTTGCAACGAATGCTTCAGCGCGGGCGATAGTGCGATAGGTTTTCCCACATGAGAGAGACACGTTTGCATTCTAGGCGCCTATCGCATTCTTCTGCGTCGACCGTCGAGTCGACTGTTGCCGCATTCTTCCGCGAAAGTCTTTGTTGACAAGTTGATTGATTGGATATTGCTTTACGTCTCATATTTATGCAACTTGGCTAATCGAGACGAAGGGAGGGACGTAAGGGATGACGCGGGGGGACAAGACTGTCTGTTGAGTGTTGATGTAAATGAGCGCGTGTACTGCGTGTTTTTGTAGGCTCGGCTCGAATAAATCGAGCCTTAAGCCAAGCTCGGCTCGGCGCGAGCTCAAAACTGAAGCTCGAAAAAGCTCGAGAAATCGAGTACTCGCACAGCCCTAATATATATATTTTTTATATAATATGCTTATATTTGTATTGTACTATAAAAGTGTATAGGCCTCATACTACCTCACAGTGTAAACTAGTAGCATGAGTGATTAATAAACAATAGGCTAAATGGATTAAATCTGTGAGCACTATGTATTTTTCAAATTATATTTCAGTCTTAAATTAACAAATTTAAGTGTGATGTTAATCAATTTTTCTATTTCTATTTTATTGTATTATATTATTCTTTCCTAATTTATTTTTTATACATAATAATTTATTTAATTTTATAATATTTTTCCAAATACCCTATTAAAATAATCCTCCACCCAAGGAAGATTGATGGGTCAAAAATTGCAATGACAAATGTTAAAAGTATGTAACATGACTGTATTGTATTGGAAATAAAACCTACTAGTACTACCACTACTACCACCACCACCAAATTTTTTATCAAGAAATTTGCAAAAATTGACGTTTTGGTAAAAAAAAAAAATTGGCTTTAACCTGCTTCTTTTTTCGTTCCACATAGATACTAGAGCATCGTATCAATCTAAAATGGCCTTTTATAACATCGTGTCTTGAAACTGTGCACAAATAAACATTCAAACATGCAAAAATATGCATGCCAAAATCACACCACTTCGTGGTAATCAGCATATTTTGACCGAACCAAATTACCCCCCCCCCCCCCCCCCAAATTACAAAACAAAATATAGATGATCTACAAAAAAAGGCAGTAGAGTACGTCAATAATGGCCAGTATTTTTTGGATCAAAATCCTCCAAGGTAACGGGGCTAAAGATCGTCTCGGATCGTCCCCATGTAACTCCTTATCAGTCAGTGTTGGGTAGGAAATTTAAAAAAGTACGCGATTCTTTTTCAGCAACTTTTTAGGGAACGCATTTCATTTTTAATTAAAGTATCAAACCTAATAATAAGTAAAACTTTGGCGGTGAGATCGCGCTGCGGACAGCGGCTTCTCGGGTCAATTATGTCGGTATATACAACGAACTGTGCGCTCCTAGCTGACGTCACACGCCTCTGGTTTCCCTCTGCCCCCCCGCACTCATGTCCATGTACGCCTAGAACGTACGACACTGTTGCCACGATGTTGTAGTCTGTCGGCAAGTGCATACAAAGGGAATGCTCGAGTTGTCAATGCCTCGCCAGCAAGGTCAACGCAAGTTGGCAAGTCCCCGATACAAAACGAACATCTCCAAATGCATTAGCTAAGACCGATACACACACGTCAACTGGATAAAGATGTTAATATATAAATGCCATAAAAAGTTGCCGAATTACTTGTCATGGTAATTAATAAAGTAATTGATGACAAATGATGTTTCACCAGTTTATTAAAATAATGTAATATACCTACTCCAAAGGTGAAGAATGTGTTCCAATTCATCCCACTGTTGTAATTAGCAGTTCGGGTAGATTAGACAAAACGTTTGTGTACTCCACCCCTGATTCCCCCAATTTCTTCAAACAAGTTCATTGTGTTTTTTTTTCAGTTTAGTTAAGTTGATAAAAAATTAAAAAAATTATCCTGTTATGTTGTTAAGCGTTATTTTGTCTTCATGTTAGTAAATAAAAAATAGCTTATGTAAAAGTCTCAATGCTGTGTTATTAGGATCTATCAAATACAAATAATGTACAAGTCACAATGTCATTTTTAACCACACGACTTCATTATGAAAAATGACGGCCAAATTTGTCTTGATATTTTTCTATATTTTTATCCTGTTTCCTCTTGAAAATGCATACATCAATCTTACCGATAAAGACGAGAAATGAGTTGTATGCTTGTATGTTTCATGTAAATTAATCAAAGAAATTGTTTGAAAATTAATGTGTATAGTATACTTTCACAGACTTGTATTGGTTGGTAAAACCACATAGAGCCCCGGGGACTTTTGTCAGAATTGTTTGTGGACAGTCTTGAACCACCGACCTCGTGAATTCTAATATTCTTAATAGTAATAGTCTAATTAATTAGGTCTAAAACCCGTCATACCGACAGATGTAAGCGCTAGACTCTATTCGGGAGGTCGTGGACTCGAATCTCGCTTCCTGCAATCCTGTCTGAAAATTCCAAAAATTACGATTCCAAAAAAACATGTCTCATGCGGGATTCGAACCACCCTCGGACCAGCGTCCAATAGTTGTGGCACTGCGGACGGCTTCATCACTTCCAACAAAAAAATGCGTAACGATTTCACTATTTTTTGTTCCATAATTCCGCCGGCGCATGTGTCTAGATGTACGCGTATCGCGCTATTGAATATAAACAGTGGCTATAAAAAAACGTTTATCTTCTGTATTTGCATTTAGTTTTGTATAATTATACTATGTCTTTAGATAGACCTCAACAAAAAGCATTCATTTTATATTTTATCTGACGCCGACGGAATTGTTTTTTCTTCACAATAGGCGTTATATGTCACTGGGCGCCCACGAATCTTTATGAACCAAGTACTACTGTAACACTAACGATAACAAAGAAAAATCTGAATAAGAAGTGCGTCGTATTTTTAGATCTCGGTGATGATCGTTCTTGAGACATGAATGTCACTTGCATGAAGACATTCATCTTTTATTTAGATTCGAACGTATATCAACACTCAACAGGTCAATGGTGCATGACTGCACGTGCGCAGCGGGCTTGTATAAACACTTACACAGCAACCACATGGATGCAGATTAGTCGAAATATCAAGACTTGTTCTTTTTTCTAATAAACGTGATGAGCTCTCATCCCCCCACTCACGCGGCCATAAAACTACGAATCTACGATTATGATCTTAGCTTATAGCAAATGTTTATCCACTTATTTTCTTTTTCTCCATACCATGCAGTCCTTGTTTATCAATAAGACGACTGTGAAAAAAATGAGCCGCACCTTCTTCTGTCGGTAGAGTTTTAGGCATTATGTGCCTTAGTCTGAAATTACCAACTGGACGAGGAAAAAGTGTTGTAAAGTAATTCTTATCGTTTTTAGTAAACAGTTAGAACTATTTGAACAAGTGCCATTTAAAGTGTGAAATGTGTTTTTAACGTGTCATTATTATTCGTCTAGTTGATTTCCACCTGCTTTGGCTGGGAATTTTTTACCTTTGACTACAAGTTAACGTTATTACGAAGCGTTTTTCAAATTTGCTTGCATGTTTATTAACAGACAAATCACATACAATCGAAAGTAGGTTATGAATTTACGGTAAGAAAGGATAATTATAATGACTTATTAATCTGTTGTAATCATTCAAGCCTAATCACGCGCTAAGAAAATAGTTCGGTGCTAATAATTAGTTTGAGTTATTATTTTTCAGTTTACTTACTAAGGTAGTGAAATAATAAAGAGCGGAACAACTTGTAGTTTTAGAAATAATGTTTTTGCGGAAAATCAATTGTATTCATTAATGCCATAGTACTTATATAACACATGCGGGAATTCAAGCGACTGTCGACCTAATGGTTTTTGAGAACTAACTCGGCTCGTCGCTGTCTGATAGCGGCCAACACGTGCGCCTACCCCCCCCCCCCCCCCCCCCCCCGGGGCTAATCGGCTACAGATAAATGCAGAGGCTGGCGAAAAATACAGACTTGCGTCATACTCATTAGTCATTACTACGACATACAGATATGCGATGTGTCTTATCAATTTGTATGCAATTTGGTGGGCTCAATAGTACGAACAAACGCGAATTTTGAATACTGGGCAACCAAATTAGTGCGGGGCACTCGAAACTTCCGACTTTGTAATACAAACTCAACTTTGTTGAAATAAACCATACCGTCCGCGGTGGCACATACGATTGCCCTGGTCCGAAGCGTATGGCTCTACGAGGTCGTGGGCTCGAATCGTGCAAAGCCATGCTTTTTTAATCGTCCTTCATCCTCATCTATCACCACTCATCGTCTAAAATAGCCTTAGTGCATTAATTTGACAACCATACAGCTATTGGTTCGTGGTTGAATCATTCTATATATAGTATGGTCGTAAAAAGCTCTTTGGGTTTTTTTGTTTCGTTTTTTATTCGGATCGAATTTATTTGAATAAATTTTCAATCACTCCTTTTGATAGAAGCATTTTTATACGAAAGACTTGGCAACCATATTTACGCTGGATAGTTTTCATAGGGATGCAAACGTAAGCCAGGGATTAAAACCAACATTTGTTGCGACAGTGCGTAGGAGAACCGGGAAGGGGGGGGGGCAGGTGGGGAGGGGGCAAAACTAACGTAGGTTAAAATATAAATCCCAGAATTTCTGTAGTAAATATACACTTACACTTATACAATTGAAAGTCACCTGGTTAAAAACGAATATATTTGCCTGTATGCTTCGTCATTACATCAAATATTAGGTTGAAATATACTAAAATGGGCCACTTCACGGTAATTTTTTTAGTTTTTTAGATCGCATATAGTTGAAGTAAAACATCTTTTACTCGAGTCCGAGTGCAGTTAAAACATGACAAAATAACACTGTAGTATGGTGAAAAAAAAATCGCCGTCGGCAAAATGGACCTCCGGCGGTTGGGGCTTCGCCCCAGACCCCAGCTCCCGCCCACAAAATCTTATGATGGATAAACCCCCCCCCCCCCCCCCCCCCCCCACATTCAAAACGCCGCCTGACCGCAGATTTGTAATGCATATAGTATACAACAAATAATAAACGGACTTGCGTCTCACAGTTTGCAGAGGTACTTGGTTCGTCATTTTGTTGGACTGGGTTTGCCTTTTTAGCACCACTTTTTATTCCCCAACTGTAGGCCTACACAAAAATAACAATATCAGATAAGAGGGGACGCTGAGTTTGGCCTAACTCAAAATAATGCGCGCACTAAGGAGTTAATGATTTCTGCTGAACTATTGGAATATCATTCATTATATACCAAACTTCATATGGATGTTAAAAAGACTCTTATATTGATATCCGCAATTGTTAGAAAAAAGCCTTATATCCATCGCAAGACATAAGTCCAAAACGTGAACTAATGGGAATCCAAAACATGGATTTCCCAAATTTTGGAAATTCCCACCACACCGTTTATCGCCCAAACGCCCCAAAATACCAAACGATCAGTGAGACGTCAAGTTGTGGGTGAAGCAGAAGCGTCCACGCCAGGGTTGCAGACGCCCCCCCCCCCCCCCCCCATAGATAAAAGTGAAACAAGATACTCGTCGCTAAATGTGTATAAACACACAAACCCCCCTGATAAAAATCTGCAGTTTTATTTAGCTTACAGTAATGCATATGATTGTATACACGGACATCTAATGTGTCTATTTATGTGTTAATATTTTGTCTTTTTGTGTATATTTATGTGTTATGAACTTGTGGAGATAAGGCAATCAACCAGTTAGGATATGTTCGTATGTGTATTACTCTGTATCTGGGATGTACAAAGCTGGTAATCTGACGGTCGATGTAGATTAACCACACCATTATAATATTGACGACTACCAATAATTATTACAAAGTGCCACTAAAACAAATTGTGAAAATCAAGATTTGTAATAAATACCACCAAAATGGCTTTGAAGGTATTAAAATAAAAGATATTATTTCCACAAATTTATCATTTTTTAACGTTCACTAAACATGTTACCTCAAGTGGAATCAAAATAAGCCGTATTTACATTTTTCAATATCTGAAAGATATATTATTTTAAAAATTAACATGAAAGTAAAATTTGATTACCAATCACGACATAAGCATCAAAAAATTATTTCAATTGAGGTGTTTATGCATTATATTTTCAATAGTTATTATTTTTCGATGTGATTTCAAATAATTTTTTAATATAATTGTAAACTGCAATACAACTAAAAAATGTGTTTCATGTTCTCGTGGCGAAGTAGATAGCATTTATTTCATTTTAGAAGAAGAAATTAGGGATACTACAGTTACTTAGTTACAGTCAGGACCATAGGGAATTGATATTTGATAAAACTTGTCTTGAGTATACGACATTCCATTGTATTGACCATTGTTTGTATTAGTAGTTTTAGGGCACTTGAACGGCAAAGATTATTCGCGCTGATACACGAAACAATGGGCACCAAAATAAGACATCGCGATGAGCTTGCAAAAATTAATGTCACAATACAAAACAATATAAATACACTAACTAATATCGCACTCATTTCATTATTCCATTTTAAAAGGACAAATACAATTCCCCCCCCCCCCCCCATGACCCCATGAGAGCCGCTGAAGTTGAGTTGGGCCACGTATAAATATTAAATAATCTAACCGATTACTTACTGATAAAAGTAGGATAATCCGAACATTTACATTAGACCTACTCGAATATATACCAAGTTGCACCAATTTTGATTTGCGGTCAACAGGACAATATAGTTTTATTTACGCACCGGCGACCGCCTGTCATTATTATTATTATCTTTCCAGTTGTCTCACACGACGAATAAATTCAAGGACACTCGAGCAAACTTCTGCTAATATGGTTTGGCAACAACGCGCCGCTGTCGCTACCTCCCATCCCCTTCCCTCGCTAGTGGCAGCAACAGATTCGTTCATGTAGTTCCAAGGTCTACCAGTATCGGCCGCGTTGCGCATAGATCACGATGACAAATTCAAACCGGCAGTTTGCCCGCGTAAGCGCGTAGAAGTGGAGATTATTGGTTTAATTGAAAACTGCTGGTCAGAAATGCCTGCAAATTTGTTATAGGTAACCAAACTAATTGAGTTTCATGTATGGTTTTTTTCCAGCAGTGTCAAAAAAAAATTCTGGCGTGTATTGATGCGTGATGACAAACAACATTATTTGTGCCGTAATTAGACAACAATATTAATAACGTATGTTACCGAATTATAACGAGACACTGACTCAATTCAAGAGTTATTTTATACAGAATCCAATGAATGTTTTCTTTTTTGAATCGGTTGAACCAATGAGCTACAATCTTATTTTGAAACTATGTGTGCGATTTCCTGTGCGCTGTCCCGGTGGCACCTTAAAGGAACTTTCAACACAAAAGTTAATAATTTGGGACAACTTTTAATAAAGTTTTAGAAATTCCTTTTGCTCCTAGAGATGACAAAACACATCATGCCTCTACATTTGAAAATGGATTAAGCTGATGCAGATATGAAAATCAGTTGATAAAAAACAGTAGCATATCATTTTTAGGAGGCGTTACCTCCATTGACGAACCTGTCATATTTGCTCGCGACGACGCGGTTAAAAAATCGGGACCACAATCATATGTACCAATACCATAGTTTATCTGATAAAGGAACTTTTATTAATTCAGGAACGAAAAAGTTCCTTTTGGTGTGAAGGAACTATAACTTTTAAAAGTTCCCTTTGAAGGTCAAGTAACTTAACTTTTAAAAGTTCCTTTTCTGTGGGAACTTAACAAACACTGCTCCTTATGAGAGATTTTTGCCGATGGGACCTAGCTCGAAAAATACGTACTTGACATTTTTTTTTCGGGTCATGGTGGTCCCAACAATTTTTCTGTTTATTTTTAATTCATAACTAATTAGACCGAATAAATTGTTGTTTGAGTTAAGCGGGTAAATACCAATTTAAAAGATAGGATAGAATATGATTTTATTAAATATTATTTGCACTTGCAGGTCATAGCAATTGTATCGGGAGCCCAAGATCGCAATATTGGGGGGGGGTGGAAGGGTAGATATACACGTCAAAATTGAGATTTAGATTCATTATACTCGCCCCCCAGCCCCCCCCCCCCCCCTTTGCAAGATCCTAGCGTCGCCCCTGCATGTGCTGCAAGATGTGTAATGGAATAGGATCTGTCACTTACCAGGGTTGATGTCCCTGGTAGCTACTATGTAGCGACCCATCTCTTCGTTGCTCCTCACTTCCAAACAGTCTGCAGCGCTTTGGATGTTTGGATGCTGGTCAAACGCCTTCTGAGGAAGAGGCTTCAAGGCGTCTCTAGGAGGCTCACGCTGACAGGCACTGCCCGAGTTCAGTTGAAGCTTGCTCAGCACATCCATAGTGGACTTCATCCTATCTTCAGGTAGTTCAGTGGCTGCACGAAGACAGTCTTTAGCTTCCTGTGGACATACACAGACATTAGGTATATTTTTGTTATGTTTAGCTACATCTTTGCAAAAGTAAAAAGTTATGCTGCGTGAGGAAAAGTCCATTTTGGAGGTATGTGACTTCCCTCACCACTTGTAGACCAACTTAATATTAAAGAATAAGTGATGTTCAATTTATCTTTAGGCCTAATACAACTGTCGGCCCATAGGCCTACCACTTGACTTATATCATATATTAACTTTAGCAGCGGTGCTCATATAATTGCTTTATTTCCACATAAATTGTACATGTATATACATGGTATATTTTTTTAAATACCCATAGGCACGGTGCTGTACCTGTTTTAGTAGGGTTTATGGAAAGAATCTAAAATTAATTAAATAACACAATAAGATAAGAAATTAGATATAAATACATATAAAGGTCTATACAAAAGTCTACATTAGGCATATATTAACAATTTTTTGTCATCTGACTAAACATGACTAAACTGTCGTAGGCCATTTGTAAACTTAATGCATTTGACACAACACAACAGAATAAACACAAATTGTACATGTTATAATACATGCAGCATTATAATAACTTAGATAAGACTTAGATAACAATGTGGGATAAATAAGGTAGGCCTACCAGTGTTAGGTCTAGGTTTCCTTTTTTTTTATATAAATTTGATTTCATTTGATTAACTCAACCCTATAGATTGAATTCAGAGTGAGAAGTCTGTATCTTAAGGTATTCAGCAATTGAGTAGTATGCTTTTTTTAGAAGTATACTTTTGATTTTTTGCTTAAATCTATCTAGGTTGGTTAGGTTTCTTAATGTTAATGGAAGTTTGTTAAAAAGTTTTATATGTATGTGTGATGAATTTTGTTGGGTTATTTTCTTATTATGAAAGTCTGCATGAATGTTTTCATTTTGTCTGGTGTTGTGTTGGTGAATGGCGTTATTTAACATAGCATTGTTAAAGTTTTTCTTTGTTGCCAGAAGGGATATGTCTATACAAACCCAATTATATTACATCCTTGTATTGTTCCCCTCATTGGTTTTTTATATGATGCGAAGGGCTGCAGTGCAGAGTGTGAGTGTGAGTGTAAGTGCAAGTGTGTGAGTGTGAGTGTGTGAGTGTGACTGTGTATGTGTGAGTGTGTATGTGTTTGTGTATGTGCATGCTCTTGCCGGCCGTTATGTTGACGAGTTCTCCCATATTGACTCCCCAAATCGTCTACTGAATTTTTTTATACAGTAACTGTTTTTTGTGTCAATATCGAAGCTATTGTAGTGATTAGTAGCTCTACAGTAGAGACCCTCCTGATATCCCTGTATAAAAAAACAATTAATTTTGTTGTTTTACATCTTATTGTTTCCGTGTGAAATTTCCATTTGAGATCCGGTGTAATATTAAGTCCTAAAAGTTTGAGGTTGTCGCTTGTGCTTATGACATTATCTTGGATGCGATATCTTGAGTTAATACTAACATAGGTTTTCTTAATACTGAGACAAACACTTTTTTTAGAAATCTTAGAATTTTTAGAATTAGAATTGCCCAGAACGTTGGAAATATTTAAATAAATCTTCAAGCAAATACATAATTATTTGGGTTTTGAGAAACCGTCTCAAATTGGAAACTCCAAGAATTGATAACGCCCAGAATGGTTGTTATATAAGTATGTATTAACTTCTTTACACGATTAATTTTAAATTTTCTAATATGTACGTTTATTATAGCAAAACGCAAAGACTATTATAATTATAGATGCACGGCCGCCGCATCGCAGCCAAGTCCACGAGCAGTGCAACACACATGAGTAATGCCAAACACGCATTGGGTACCTCGCAATGTTATTGAACACTTAAACACGTAGGAATTAATGCCCCATTACTAGAGGTCCGTGAAAGTGGTTTTATTTTGTAGTAAATTTCGTTTTTAAAATTGGAGATTTTGGTGTTATTGGTTTAAAGCTCTATTTCAGCGGTTTTATCTATATTTACCAATTTATATGCGTGTAATTATTCGTTCACGACTGTCGTATTATTCTAGCCACATATCAAACAAGTTTGAATGTACTTATAAACAGACTGGTTTTAGTTACTAAGACTAAAAACATAATTTTTTCTGATAGTTATTTTATAACACCTTTTGTTGATTGAACTGTACTGCATACAATAGTGAAAATTACACCGAAATTTAACAAAAATTCCCATTTTTAGAGCTTTTCGTCGTTGAAAACACGATTTTTGTGAATTTCGGTGTTATTGTGTAATTTACACATATTTCGTTGTTTGGCGGAGATTCAATTTTGGCATTTTCTGTTCTAGATTTGATCAATTCATGCTCATTTTTTAAAATTGAATGATTTACACATATTTCAGTTTTTTCGTCAGTAGCGAAATACACGTACCTCTACCCATTACAAAATATGGAACATTTAGGAATTACCGATACATGATACCTATTCCGTGTGGTTATTTGAAACTACCTCCTTCAGTTTCTCCTTCAGTAATAAATGTATCTGTTTTTCCCTCCCAACTCTTTTCAAAGTGTTTAACATTATATTATTTAAACTTACGCTTGGACACCATTGCGTTGTGCTTGCCGTGGCCCGCCTTGAACCGGGCCAGGGGCTGGGGCCGTTTTTAGGTTAGATGCCTGCGGGCTTCCCCCTCCCTTCTTTTTCCCTTGATAGCGATGTTCAGGCAAAGGGATTACATAATGCGACTCCTCGCCCATATCTCGCCGAACGGTAATTCAACTGTATTCTGTAAAAAGGGATCAAGGTTTACAATATTATTAAACATTTTTTTAAGAAACAAAACATCTAGTTCTTTTCCAATGATAAAATATTGCAAAATTTTCTCCTCTCGTCGCTGTCACAGTCCTTCCTTCCAGTTATAAATTTTGTTGCTCTGTTTTGGATGCTCTTAAGTTTTTTGATATTACATTTAGTAGTTGGGTGCAACGCAGGGCATCCGTATAACATAACTGACTTTATGAAACACATACACAACACAATACGCTTTACCTTCGATCTAGCATTGCTAAGAGCTTAAGAGTTTTCATGCTTTGTTTCTTACAATTTCAGTTTGAGTGTTCCATTTTATGTCCCGAGTTATTGTTATTCTTAAAAAAATTATTGCAAGCACTGGGTTTAATTTTCTAATTAAATTTAATAATTTGATATGCTAATTTGATATGATGCTGTACTGACGAATCTTTTGGATTTTGTTATGCTCATGAAGTGGCATTTGCTATCGTTGAGTGACATACTATTTACTAAACACCATAATAATTTAATATTGGCCAAGTCCCTTTGCAGTATGTTCTCATCTTTCTAAAGCAGGGCGCGCACCACAGCAGCGGCTCGGCTCGGTTCCTTCCAGTCTTTGATATTGAACCCCTATTGTAGGGGTTCAATATCAATGCTTCCAGTACAGTATTCTGCGTCTAATTGAAATGCACTGACTCATATGACACAGCACGCACTTGCTGGGCCATCAATTCCAACTCGCAAAATTCTCGTGGTTTGGCCCGTGATTAGGGGAGTTTTTCTCCCTGAAACTAATGGCGAGCTCTGGGTCGTCGTCGGGGATTTTCCCTTCCCTTTGACTACCTCCCCGACGGAAACGACAATGACAACACGGACGGATGATGACACAGACGGAGACGACCACGACGTGGGGGAGCCCCTGCCCTCCCCATAAGCTTGTTGCTGGTTCTAAACAGCACAGGCCTGTCCACCCCTTGTCCCCCCTCGTTATCCCTTACGTCCCACCCTTCGTCTCGATTAGCCAAGTTGCATAAATATGAGACGTAAAGCAATATCCAATCAAACCGCGCACTTGCTCGGCTCCGGCCAGTACATGTGTAACTTTTCCTCTTTCGCTCGGTTTCGTTCATCCTCGATTGCTCGAGCGAGCAACTTGGCCGTAGAGCCGGACGGGGTAGAAGACAGTTCCAATTAAAGAGAGCACCGCTTATAACAATTGTCCTACTATGAGGTCGAGAAACAGATTGAAACTGGTGGACCGAGTGTAGCACCTCGTCGCGCGGTCCCGAGCCGAGCATCTAGTGCGCGGCACTTGGACGGTATGGAAGTGATTACTCACACCACTCTGGCCACGGAACCGAGCCGAGCCGCTGTGGTGCGCACCCATGATCCAATGATATTCTACACAGAGATATCCTTGTACCATGGTGCGCACCCTGCTTTAGAGTTGATGATTCGGTACAAGGTGCAGTCATCCGCATTTTAGAAATATTCCGCGTGTGGCAGGCATTTGACACCGCCCCACCCCCTCGTAGCGCCACCACTGATTTCGGCAGGCGGCATAATTTTTTCACAGAACCTTAATTTTATGAATTAATATATTTGTGTGAAATTTGAGCGTAATCGAATAATTGTTATTATTATGTTTTTTCCGTTTGTAAACAATTACGCTCATCCAACAACGCGCCAGAAAAAGCGTTTGCGGAGCTTCCTTGTTATTATAATCATCGTCACGAATAGCCAAAGTGCATTAATATGAGATGTAATGCAATATCCAATCAAACACTACCGTGATGATCCTACCTGAATCTTCTTTGCTACTATGAGCACCTCTTCCTCCTCGGCCGGCCTCCATGATTGACTCTTGCATTTCGTAAACGGACTCCACGACCTCCTCTTCTTCCACGCTGACCGTCACCACCCCCTTGCTGACCGTCACCACCTCCGGCCCCACCACGACCGCCACCACCCCTCCCTCCAACTCCACGTCCTCTGCCCCCACCACGACCTCTGCCCCCTCCACGTCCTCTGCCCCCTCCACCGCGTCCATCTGCAGCGAATAGAAAATCGAATATCGATTAATAACAAACTTAATAATAATAAAGTGAATTTAGAAGAGACATTAGATAATTAAAGAACACAAAATTTGAGGCACAATTTTCAAAAACAGCTAATTGCAGGGTCAAGGGTACAGATATGGATATATATAAATATTTAATACAGCTATGGGACAAGTAGCATTTTTCATAAAACGTAACTGGAAAAAATGTTTTGGACATAAAAGAAGAGAAAAACTGGATTTCTTACTCAGCAACCACTTTTTGTATTTGTATAGGGTTTTTGCCTTTTTGGGCAAAAAAAAAATGGCATCTGCAATACCCTTAAACATGTTTATCAACAGTTATCTAAAGCTAAACAAATGTAGATATGTAGTGTTTTTAAACACCTATTATTTATTAATTGTAATCTGTATGTCTGTAAACCATTAATATTGTAGCCTACTACATACAGTATCTTACTAGTTTTCAAGACCTTAGTTGCCAATAACTAGTTAATTTATTGTGCAAGTAGGGGCCTATGTCCAAATTACGAAAACAAATAAATACATAAACGACGAGCATATTCAATGGTCACACAATTATGGTCCACATGATTGCAAGGAAGAAGGAAGTATTTATTTTTATTTTTATTCTTCTTCTTCTTAAGGGCTAGTTATGCTACGACTATGAATAAAATATTTCATTACCGTTTCTCCTTCAATGACTTGTCGATGAGCTACAAGGCCAACAGTGTTGCATTTGCAGGCATTTGGCTCACAGGAATGCCTAGAAGACCTAGAAGACAAAAACATTTAGGCCTACAAAAAGAAAAAGTAACTGTAAAAAATAAAATATATCAACATGCCCAGATAACAACCAAGAGACGACACAACTATATATAGATATATATATATGGGCTGTGCGAGCCTAGAATTTTTAAGTCGAGCCGAGCCGAGTATTTAAAAAAAAGCTTTAATTTCAAGCAAAAAAAAATTTAAAAAATAAATAAATTAAATTAAATTAAAAATGGTTAGGCTACATATTTTCATAAAATATTGCAAAATTTTCTCCTCTCGTCGCTGTCACAGTCCTTTCTTCCAGTTATAAATTTTGTTGCTCTGTTTTGGATGCTCTCAAGTTTTTTGATATTACATTTAGTAGTTGGGTGCAACGC
Organism: Sweltsa coloradensis; assembly: GCA_024449915.1. Classification (NCBI taxonomy): domain Eukaryota; kingdom Metazoa; phylum Arthropoda; class Insecta; order Plecoptera; family Chloroperlidae; genus Sweltsa; species Sweltsa coloradensis. The sequence continues at coordinate 181,419 of JAMZAV010000113.1, forward strand.
AGGGCATCCGTATAACATAACTGACTTTATGAAACACATACACAACACAATACGCTTTACCTTCGATCTAGCATTGCTAAGAGCTTAAGAGTTTTCATGCTTTGTTTCTTACAATTTCAGTTTGAGTGTTCCATTTTATGTCCCGAGTTATTGTTATTCTTAAAAAAATTATTGCAAGCACTGGGTTTAATTTTCTAATTAAATTTAATAATTTGATATGCTAATTTGATATGATGCTGTACTGACGAATCTTTTGGATTTTGTTATGCTCATGAAGTGGCATTTGCTATCGTTGAGTGACATACTATTTACTAAACACCATAATAATTTAATATTGGCCAAGTCCCTTTGCAGTATGTTCTCATCTTTCTAAAGCAGGGCGCGCACCACAGCAGCGGCTCGGCTCGGTTCCTTCCAGTCTTTGATATTGAACCCCTATTGTAGGGGTTCAATATCAATGCTTCCAGTACAGTATTCTGCGTCTAATTGAAATGCACTGACTCATATGACACACCACGCACTTGCTGGGCCATCAATTCCAACTCGCAAAATTCTCGTGGTTTGGCCCGTGATTAGGGGAGTTTTTCTCCCTGAAACTAATGGCGAGCTCTGGGTCGTCGTCGGGGATTTTCCCTTCCCTTTGACCACCTCCCCGACGGAAACGACAATGACAACACGGACGGATGATGACACAGACGGAGACGACCACGACGTGGGGGAGCCCCTGCCCTCCCCATAAGCTTGTTGCTGGTTCTGACCAGCACAGGCCTGTCCACCTCTTGTCCCCCCGCGTCATCCCTTACGTCCCACCCTTCGTCTCGATTAGCCAAGTTGTATAAATATGAGACGTAAAGCAATATCCAATCAAACCGCGCACTTGCTCGGCTCCGGCCAGTACATGTGTAACTTTTCCTCTTTCGCTCGGTTCCGTTTATCCTCGATTGCTCGAGCAAGCAACTTGGCCGAACAGCCGGACGGGGTAGAAGACAGTTCCAATTAAAGAGAGCACCGCTTATAAGAATTTTCCTACTATGAGGTCGAGAAACAGAATGGAACTGGTGAACCGAGCGTCTAGTGCGCAGCACTTGGACGGTATGGAAGTGATTACTCACACCACTCTGGCCACGGAACCGAGCCGAGCCGCTGTGGTGCGCACCCTGCTTTAGAGTTGATGATTCGGTGCAAGGTGCAGTCATCCGCATTTTAGTAATATTCCGCGTGTGGCAGGCATTTGACACCCCCCCCCCCCCACCCCCTCGTAGCGCCACCACTGATTTCGGCAGGCGCGTAGAACTCTTATTCGAATGGGTGAACATGATGGGAATAATGAGCTGATGATAGTTAGTTAGTTAATGTTGTTTTAGGGCACTCAACCGTAGAGTTATCAGCGCCCGTGTCAAGTGTATTGGAATCTTCCAAATTTCCTTTTTTCCATAATTGTGAATTACCACCATGTTTTCTTTCCTCCAAAGGGAGCAACGTAAGGGAAGACGCGGCGCGGGGGTTAATGGGAAGGAGTGAGGATGTTGGATAGGATGGGTTAAACTGGGTGGGAACGGAAGAGTGCTCGTTGCAGAGAGGGCCGGCAAGTATGGGGAAGAAAAAAGTGAAAGAAGAAAATAAATATGAGTAAGGCTGTGTGAATGATGAAAGGTATGATAAAAAGTTGCGCGAGAGCTCGTTCTGCAACAAGCACCCCAACCGGCCAGAGCTCGCCCTTAGTTTTGGGGAATACACTACTCCCATCTTTATTTGTTTTTATTCTGCATTATTCTCTGCACAACTAGCTACAAGTTAGCATAGCACCACACACTATAGGTATCAGCTTTAGCTGTGGTGATGAACAGGAAGAAGGTTTTACATTCAGAATTGGGGGTGAGAGGGGCACAGGAAAAAGTGGGAGTAATTTATCCCCCACCCCCCCCCCCCCCTCCTTCCTACGCGCCTGTGGAGCATGGCTAACTCACACAGACGTAGTTTGTCGTCCACAATAACACGTGGTGATCGGCAACGTTCAACGAGGTCGAAAACTTATATAATTATGAATTTTTGGGAAAAAGCCCGCCGAAGAGTTTTTTAAACACTCTTTTAGATAAAACTTAATTTATTCGTTTGCATACTTAATTGAATATAATCTATTTTTCGGATGAGCGAAGCGAAGACTGACGCCCCCCCCCCCCTAAAAAAAGCTTTGCCCCGGGCGTTTGGCTCTTCTATCGGACCTTGTCAAGCTCTGAGGCAACGTGGTTGCGTAAAATGGGAGCCGAGCCGAGGCGGCAACTCTCTGTAGGTCGCGCAACGAGTGGTGTCGAGCGGCCTGGTTCGCCCGCTCGGCTCGCCAGTGTAATTCGAGATTGCACACTCACAGCCAGTCTTGAAAAGATAAATATTTGAAATATAGAACTGAGACACGTGGCTTCGCTGGTAAGCGGAGCTTGAGTTGAGTCGCGCATGTGCTTCGTTAGAAATGTGATCATCGGCAATCCAATAAGGCGGTCAGTGTTCTATTCGATTCTCTTTCAGACTGAAGCCTATTCAGTTTGGTCGTTTGAGGCTATTTTGAAGGAAACTACACTGCTCGACATGGCAAGGGGATAAATTCATAACATAACCGGTATTCGAACCCACCGTACTAGCTTACGTACATTGCGGCCAATTTCAGACAGATTCGTGGTTTGCAGAGTTACAAAATAAGTCAAAAGTAACGACTCGATTACCTTATGGAACGAAACGTGGGTACTGGTGGGTTCGAATCCCGTGTGAGAAACTTATTGTTTCCAGAAATTGTATAAAAAAGCCGTGAAAGGAAAACTTAATAGCAGTTTTGAATCCAAATGGCTGTGTTTTAAAAACTTTCGATCGAATTGCACTTTTTGCATTGGCACCTCCTACTATTGTTTTCAATGAGACATAAAGAGACACGCGGACTTGGCATCAGTTATCAGTTTGAGCGTACAGGTGATTTTAACGCGGGGACACGCACACGTCTCTTTCATAGAGATAACGGACCAACGTGACGAACAAAGCAAAATGAGTTTGCTGACTTAGTTGTACCGATATGTAGCACTACACCACACAACGAAGCCCCAATGACCGGATGATGTCAACTTTTTTATATTACTAGGAAAACGCTTAAGTCCCGCCGCGTTGTTGGATGAGCGTAATTGGTGCATTGAGCTGCCATGTGTTATGCGAATTTTCTGTTGTTCTGTGGCAAAATCATTACTTAGTTGAATTTTTTTTAAAATTAAATTAAATAAAATTAAAAATTTAATTTAATTTTTTTTTTTTTTTTTATTAATCGTAATTGTTAAAAAAATCGTAAAATTGCGATTTTCATAGGAAAGAATTTCTCGATTGCGCTCAAATTTACACTAATATATTAATTCATAAAATAAAGGTTCTGCGAAAAAATGATTACGATCGGATAAAGCATGTAGGTGTTATAAGTCAAAGAGTTGTTTAAAAAAAGAAAAAACCTGTAAAATTTCGATTTTTATGATAAATATTTTTTCAATTGCGCTCAAATTTCACAAAAATATCTAAATTCATAAAATAAAGGTTCTGTGCAAAAATCATTAAAATCGGATAAAGCATGTAGGTGTTATAAGTCGAAGAAATTTTTTAAAAATTGAAAAAAATCGTAAAATTGCGATTTTCATGAGAAAAAATTTTCCGATTGCGCTCAAAAACGTGGCAGTTCTAAGTTCAGAGATTTCGAAGGTCTCCATAAAATTTCATCGCAATCGGATTATCGGTTTAGCCGGAATCGTGTGGACAAACAGACAAAAATACAAAAAAAAAAAAAAAAAAAAAAAAAACATTCCGGATTTTTTTCTCCAGTGTAGTGAAATGGAATCTTCGCTTCGCTCGCTACGCTCGCTACGCTCATCCAATAATAACAATATTGATTGGATATTGGATATTCATATTTATGCAACTTGGCTGATCGAGACGTAGGGAGGGACGTAAGGGGTGACGCGGGGGGACAAGGGGTGGACAGGCCTGAGCTGGTCAGAACCAGCCACATAGCGTATGGGGAGTGCAGGGGTTCCCCCACGTCGCGGTCGTCTCCGTCTGTGTCATCATCCGTCCGTGTTGTCATTGTCGTCACCGTCGGGGAGGTAGTCAATGGGAAAGGGGGAAGTTCCCCGACGACGACCCAGAGCTCGCCATTAGTTTCAGGGAGAAAAACTTCCCTACCCCTATTCACAGGCCAAACCACGAGAAGGTTGCGAGTTGGACTTCGATGGCCCAACAATAATATTATTATTAGGAATGGTTATAGGGCGGTTTAATAGCAAAGATTTCTTTATTCGCGTATTACATTACATTATGAGACGAGGGAGCGAAGTGAGTCTAACAACGCAAGTCAAACGGCACAAGATCTGTGTTTTTGTCTGTGAGTGTGTGAGTGCGCTCCAACCGGAGTTTGGCATGTAGGCCTAAGTTGGTGTTGGTGATAATGGGAGCTTGAAAGAGGCACTGGAGGTAGGATTTCCCAAGTGTCACTCAAGAGTATTAGAATGAGCCGACCGCAGTTGCTTCGCGCGGCTGTGGCTACAGAATGTATCTACTGCAGAAACTCCGAACGCGCTACGTCCGCGGCAGTGTTCATGCGAGAACGTTCACAAAACACTCGGGCTCACTACAGTTGAGAACGAGCTGGTGTGCAGTGGTGTTATAGGGTCACCAAGTGGATTCTATCATTACACATAACGCATAGTCTGTTCAAACTCATGTTTAAAATTGAATGTCCATTGAAATAGACAGTCACCTAACACATTTTCTTCTTTTAAGCCTATATTATAGTCTAGAGTGGCGCATTATTGTCTTACAGTTGACGGCCCTTATATACCATGTACCAACCAAACTCAAAACCCTATATCATTTATACTGAAAAGTTTATAATTTATATCAATGAACTCAATTGCAAATGTAAACGGCACTTAACACATGGCTCACCAGTCTCGTCTTACAACCACTTTGGCGTTTTCCTTGACTAGTTGGCTAAGTAGCCTTTATACCCGGCATGTGGGATACCTGGATTCAAACCCCGGTTGGGATAGATTTTGTAATTTCTGAATTGCATTAAACAAATTATAGAACATGTTTTGAAATGCATACACTAGGCTATGCCGCGGGCTATGCAAATCATAGCTAGTACGAAATACGAGTAAAGATTGCCAGGTTTAATCGATCTCCCAGCGGAATTTTTTGGAACCTTGAGCGTGCAAGATTCCGTACACACCTTGGTCACAGGCGAGACGGAACGTTTTGAAAGTTGGGGGGGGGGGGGGCAAATCCATTAGTAGATTTGGTAGGGTGCAGCTGGGGTCTGGGGCGAAGGCCCAGCCGCCGGAGGCCCTCTCGCCAAAGGCGAAATTTTTTTCACTATACTAAGTTATTTCGTCATGTTTTAACTGCACTCGGACTTGGTAAACGATGTTTTACATCAACAATCTGCGATCTGAAAACTCAAAAAATGAACGTGAAATGGCCCATTTTAATAAATTACAACCTAATTTTTTATGTAATGACGAAGGTTACAGGTTACCCTTGCCCCTTCCTGTTCCGACGCCACTGCTTGGTCACGTACTGCAATGCATTCACCCATTCGTACCTTTCCATACATCCAGACGACGGTGCATTCACCAACATATTAGACAGACAACAGACATAATCACAAGTCCCATTCTATGTTGCAATCATGTTTGATAACTGGTAAATGGGAAGCTGTGCTTTTCAATTTCGGTTTAGCTTTAGTAATTTGTGTTCAGTACATAAAGAAAGCATGTTCCGTTGTAAGACTCACTCGCTTCGCTCCCTCTTCTAATCACTTGCTTGTTTACTTGAAAATACTATCAATACCTACATAATGACTAATATCGTTGGGTGCCTAGAGACACCCAACGCTAATATTATGCTCTGATCTTTGCTCTGATCTTGGCAAAGAACTCTACGATGGTAACACACACTGGTTGCTAGGGGGGGGGGGGGGGGGACGCGAAACAGCAAGCGCTGCATTATGCCTGGATGCAATGAGTCATTTACCATCTTGCCATTGTATGTGTGTGCCATTGTAATCCACGTGTAAAATTAATCGCTAGTCTGTCTAATATGCTGATAACAGAGCCGAGCAGAACACTGTATGTGACGAAAGCCAGTTTAACTTTAAAGCACTCCAGAATGACTCGGCTCAGTTTCGTCGACAGAGTGGTGTGAGTAATCGCTTCGGTACCGTCCAAGTGCTGCGCACTAGACGCTCGCCTCGGGACCGCGCGATTAGGTGCTACACTCGGTTCACCAGTTCCATTCTGTTTCTCGACCTCATAGTAGGAAAATTCTTATAAGCGGTGCTCTCTTTAATTGGAACTGTCTTCTACCCCGTCCGGCTGTTCGGCCAAGTTGCTTGCTCGAGCAATCGAGGATGAACGAAACCGAGCGAAAGAGGGGAAGTTACACATGTACTGGCCGGAGCCGATCAAGTGCGCGGTGTCTCATATGATTTAGTGCATTTCAATTCGACGCAGAATGCCGTTCTGGCAGGAGCCGAGCCGAGTCGTTCTGGTGCGCGCCGTGCTTAATCCTTAAAAAAACATGGCCACCTGCAATTCTATATTAGAAGTCTTTAGGTCTGTCCCTTGGACCTACTCTAACTGCTCAGATCTACTCGGATAACGAGATCACTTTCTCGAATTGCGTTTTTTGGACTCGAGCAACTTGATCTAGAGCAGAAGATCATGATTTTCGTGCTCTGATATCGTCTGATATTTTAGGAGGAGCGAGTTAGAGCAAGTTCGATTTAATAGCGAATTACGCGTGTTATTTAAATAAAAATGGCTTCCTCGTTTGCTGGAAGTGTGAATAATATTTTGCCAATAAATGCGAACGGTTTTTTTCTTTTTGGATTGATATTCATTTTTTAGAGCAGATTAGAGTCGATTTTCGCCCCAAAATGCGTTCGTCTCAAAACACAAGAGTAATGTAATCTAACTTCCTCGAGCGTGGGTGTGGCCGAAATTCAACCTACTCTAAAGTGATCTTAGAGCAAAGTCGAGCAGGTCCAACGAACAGACCTATTGTAGTTGATTTAAAACTTAGATTAAAGTTGTGTGTGTGACCTGTGTTTTAGTTTCACATTCAGTTCAGTTCTCAGTTCAGAAAAATGTTAATTCTCAAGAAAAAAACAAGAGATAAATGATACATAGTTTAGTTTACAAAGAGCAACCACATTGACGCCCACATCATCGACGAGCGAACAATGACCATGACTATATAGACCGGCATGTTTAGGTAGGAAACACCGATCAATCAAGCTGGACACGATTCCACACGCAGGCAACGCTAGAATCAACAAGGCTGATTCGGAACCACATTAGAATTTATTACGTGCTTCGCTGCTAGGACGGCTCCAAAGCCACCGTTTACAAAATTCCTAAGCCAAGAACTGATGGATTGGAATCCAAATCCAAAGTAGAAAATCTTGTGCCTGAAGTGGGACTCGAACCTGCTAGTTACAAACATTCGTAGATCGCATCTGAAGACTTCTTATCGTTTGATTTTATTATCACGAATGTTTTCGAACGTGCGATTTATAGTCGCGTTGATGGTGACGATGCTCTCTTTTACAGTTGATCGAGACCGATTTTCTTTTGCGGTTTCTTGAGTTTTGTGACAAAAATAAATACAAGTACACATTTAGTTGCAATGTTTATGCTAATTGATAGATTGGATATTCATGCACTTTGGCTATTCGAGATGATGAGTGGTGATAGATGAGGATGAAGTATGAACAGAAGGGAGGAGGGGAAACCCGGTGCCAAGTCCCGATGACAGATTGCGCGTGGACTCTCGGAGTCACAGGTCTTCTCGCTTGGTGCCAAACTGTCACCTGCCGTGAATGCATGCTCGCATTCGCTGTCAAGGCCGACACACACCAGACATTGTGGCCTGCGCGCGGGCTTGAGGGGAAGAGGGAGGGAGGGCGACGCGGGTGCACGCTCTGGCTTCATGTCCAGCTAGATTTAATAGTATTTCTAGGATATTGTTTTGGTTTAATTGTTGTAGATCCACCCGTTCGGCCAGGCAGCACAATTGAAATTAAAACACCAGTATTCAGACAAGTTCGTCATCCTGAAGTTGCACTGAAAGTGATTTTGCGCAACTTCAACCAAATAACAATTTTTTTATCTCGGAAGGGATATTCGCGTCCCAACCAAGTGGCTGCATGGGCCATATGGTGTTATGATATATCGAACAATTATTATTTGATGTATTATCAACCATGATACTCAGGGGGGGGCATGGCTCAAAAGAATCTAATCACACAAATGAGTGCATCTTTTTACCATTGTGTTATATAATTGTATCTAGTTTTATTCTAGATTGTAATTAAATACTCAAATATTTCTTCTTCTTATGTCATTAAGCTATGGAGGAAAACTATCTAATTATATCACACCATCAAAGCTTTCCACGGGAAGGTTTACTAATACCATAACATTTAGAATTAGCAAAACATTTTGCCCCGATTGGGGATCGAACCACAACAACCTGCTCAATGTACATATGATGGTTTTGGTTTTATGATTTTGAGTTTAAAATTTTTACTTTCTTATCACGAAAATGGTTGGCTTGGGGCTCGTCAACAGGCGAAATGATCTTGCTTCTTTTCAATGTGAAACTAGGGAGAAAGACTAAAAATCAGTGGCGTGCACTGAGGGGAAGCAAAGGAAGCATTGCTTCCTTTACCGAAATGACAAACACACATTGTATTAGTAGTAGTAATATTTCAATATCTAATGTAATAGTATTCATTCGCAGTATAATAAATCACCTTTCAGGTTTATATGAATTAATAAAATGTAAAAAAAAACGCGGCGCCCAGAATTCGTATTTTATGACGTAAATTTCACCCATAATAAAAGGAAGTGTTCGCTGTCTTGAAACAGTTAACTATACACGACTATAGACGCTCTGCATCCTATCGTTTGACCGTAAGTGGTTTCAGGTTAACCTCTAGACCTGGACGGAGTTTAGACGTAGATTTTTAATGGCCTCAGAAGCTGTGCTTCCTTTGGGGGTCGACACACATGTGCCGTGGGTGAGAGACAAAAAAAACTGAAACAAGGCGACGAATGGTCATGGACGAGGGGGTGCGAGGGTGAAGCTAGACCTAAAATGCGGGACAATATCACATGGCACGGCTACTTTAGTCAGTTCTCAAGTTTTCTTCGTATTGTAACTTGTAAGGATGGATGAAGTTGCGAATGTTTGTGACAAACCGTTTGTTAGGCGAACATTTGAAGAAAAAAAAACTGATGATTGATGTAGGGCAACACCGGGACTTAGTGGCTTGATTACTTACTCGAACATTTAATTTGTCGTATATGATATGCATTTGTGTTGACAGTCACTTTACACAGAAAGAAAGAAGAATGGACTTCAAATTTAAGTATAGAGGTAAGAAAGATATTGTACTTCTTGCATTGTAGCTATTTTTTAAACATAAGGCTACTGCGACACAATTTTTTGATAACGCATAATCCCTTTATGATATTCTTGTAATTTCTCTACAATCATTTTCCGGTCACTTAATACAAATAAGAAATGCTAAAAAATTTCGCCTACGACGGGGGCTTCGCCCCAGACCCCTTGAGTACTCACGAATATACCTTCCGAGTCAATTGCTTCCCCACCTATTTACCTCACCGCACGCCACTGATGAAAAGAATTGTCTCAACTTCTTTATATCACAGCATTCACAGCCGACGACTTTTGAAGGAGAGCTTGGCTGCCGTTTTTTTTTTTTTTTGCAACATTCGCAGGACGCATAAACACAAATTATTATCAACCAGCTTCACGGCTTGGCAAATGTGAAACAAAAATTACTCACTAGAAAATAACCTCATAGCTCTTTCTCTGTCAAGTGTCAACAGTATGCGTAGGCGAACAAGCACTTGTGACTACGCTCAGGCACGCTGATAGTACAAGACAATAGGCCCTTGTGTTGGAAGTCGTGGAAAGAGTTCATATCGACTGACGACTTGACAGTTTTATATTCGGACACTGGATCTAATACGAAACATGCGACACATAATTTATTACCCGCCCACTGAACGGTGATCATGACGGCAAAGAAGAAAAATGTAGATTACACCGAAAACTGTATGCCAGTATAATTAGAGAAATGAGCCACATAAGGTTTGTTTGGATTACTTCACGAACCTACACTTTACACTAGTGTAGAGTGTAGGGTCACAAAGTCTAAAAGTGTAGCCTGTCCCTGTAGGAAGGAGGTCATGTAGACTGTAGAGTGTAGATGTTGAAATTTAGGCGCAAAATTTGTAGAGAAACAGACTAAAACATGATGAAAGACACATTCTTGCAAAAAAAAGCACTAATGAAGTCCAAACAACTCTTTATCGTCTGATATTGTGTTTTATTGGATATTGCCTAACGTCTCATATTTATGCACTTTGGCTAATCGAGACGAAGGGAGGGACGTAAGGGGTGACGCGGGGGGACAAGGGGTGGTCAGGCCTGTGCTGGTCAGAACCAGCCACAAGCGTATGGGGAGGGCAGGGGTTCCCCCACGTCGTGGTCGTCTCCGTCTGTGTCATCATCCGTCCGTGTTGTCATTGTCGTCGCCGTCGGGGAGGTAGTCAAAAGGGAAGGGTAAGTTCCCCGACGACGACCCAGAGCTCGCCATTAGTTTTAGGGAGTGAAACTCCCCTATACTCACGGGCCAAACCACGATTCGACTCATTTAGTGCCTTCAACATGCAGGCCTACTGTTTGTTGTTTTATTATGTTTTACTAGTTTGACAGTTCAGTGTGGGCGAATGTGGGCGAATCTATGAAGTGTACTAGCCCTACTACACTTTAGGTAAACCAAACAAACCTACACATTAATTTAAATAATTCTTTTAGTGGATCCATCGTGAAAATTCTGACCATGGTTATTTTCCACACAACAAAAAGCGAACAAAGAACACTTGGTGTATATCACAACAACAAAAAACACTAGAAGATTAGACGCCCAGACGGGTGTGTTTCAAGGCTTATAGCAAGACGTTGATTGTGAAGGTTGTAGGCTCGATTCTCGCCACCGAACACCGACTAATCTTGTTGCCTGCTGGCTATTTTCCGAGTATCACAAACACACGGGATAGGAACACTCGAATCTAATCTGGACAAGAGAGTTGAACTCCAATGGTTATCGGGCCATCAAATTCCAACTCGCAACCTTCTCGTGGTTTCGCCCGTGATTAGGGGAGTTTTTCTCCCTGAAACTAATGGCGAGCTCTGGGTCGTCGTCGGGGAACTTTCCCCTTCCCTTTGACTACCTCCCCGACGGCGACGACAATGACAACATGGACGGATGATGACACAGACGGAGACGACCACGACGTGGGGAACCCCTGCCCTCCCCATAGGCTTGTGGCTGGTTCTGACCAGCACAGGCCTGTCCACCCCTTGACCCCCGCGTCATCCCTTACGTCCCTCCCTTCGTCTCGATTAGCCAAGTTGCATAAATATGAGACGTTAAGCAATAGGCTCTATCCAATCAAATCCAATGGTTATCCAAACTAACCTAAACAATAGGTAATTATTCCGATAACAGTGTCAACTGTAATGTTAAATGTAAAATAAGATGGCTAGCAATTCGCAGTCGCACACTTGCGCAGCTGCAATGGCGTAACTATGGAGGGGGGGAGGGCGAGGGGGGGGACAACTGCCCCCCAAATTTGGTCAGAGGAGGGCGAGAGTGGGGTAAAATTTCTATTTGATATGAGGTACCGGTAGCTTATTAATTAATTGTGATATTCTTTAACTTAGATATTGAGATATTTATCTTAGTCTGTAAGTTTTGCATAGGCCTTTTCCATTATAAGTTTTTGTCTAATAACTCGACATAAAAATACTCCAATCACATTCTGAATCAAAATACTTCCAGGGCTGTGCACTCTAAACCTGCATTAACTGGGGACCCCCCCCCCCCAGACCCTCCATTCCATACGATCATGCACTTTACCCAAGTGCGTATATCCACAAACGAAACTACCATAAATAAATCACGTTTGGATGACACCATTGACTATACCCACATACCCCTTTCACTAGCCGTGCTGACGATTGATCTTTCGAGGTTACAAAAATATTTGCCCTCCCAAAAAAACAAGGGCTAGTTACACCACTGCTCAGCCGTCTGAAGTTTGAAAGCCCAGCCTGAGGTTTATTCAGCGCTTATACACCACCCACTAAGCCTAATTAGCTATGTTTACGTGGACTTGGTTACCATAGAAACGGGCCGACTGGCATGATACAATCGTTTCCAAGATGGCGATAACATTGAATTCGCATTGAAGAAAACCATTCTTCCTCAAATCTTGCATTTCTTCCGATTTCCGAACGAAGCAAGTAAAGTTGGTGTCATAAACTAAGCTCTACAGGTAATAAAGTTTAACTATGCGCTTTAGGTTTTTAGATCAATGATGAAAAACTTTCAGAAAATCGTGTTTTAAAACACATCAGGCCAATGTTTACATTTTTGACATTGCTGGATGAACCCATTTTCTTTGTAGCCTACTTTTGATGTAAATTGCCAGCTTTTTTACATTTTACTATCGACAGTGGGCTAACAATGACTGTGGATAAAAAAAAACACGATTCTACCTTAGCCTCGCTAGCCTAGGACTAGCTAGACTTTGTGCCAAGACTGATGGATGTTGATGTTGGATCCAGGGCCTGCTAGGCTAAGCGGCACTCTTGCCGTTGAGCGGGTCCAACTTTAAAACACACTTTTCCCCCAATAAAAACAATTGAAACACAACTACAAATTAGAAATAAGTTAATATTTAGTAAGTATAGTGAGTAATTAATAGTAAGCACTCTCGAATTAGGTACACAAATATATTGAACATGAACGTCGTCTCACTCTGATCAACGCGCCATTTTGGATTTTGGCTATGTCATTGTCATTTACTTTGTAGGTGTAGGCCTACCAACCTTTTTGCGATATTGTGGTTATTGGGAAGTAATTTATAAATATGTTATTGTTTTGTTAAGTAAACAATTAAAAAGTCGAATAGCACAGGGGTTTGGGGGCAGAGCCCCCGATGGGGTCCAGGGGCGGAGCCCCGGCGGGGGCTGGCCCCCCAGAACAGAATGAGGTACAGGACAAACAGAAACGGACCGAATTAAACGTAAGTTTGGTGTGTTTTGGTTGGTACATCGGAGAATGGAGAGACTTTGCTAAAATGGCCGCTGTGATCAACTAATAACAGTGAAATTAGTCTGTGAGTAATATTGTGTTCACCTATGTTATTGTTAATTTTTCAAAGTGGTAATTAATAATAAATTGTTAATATTGAATTTTCACACATTTGTTTCTAATTTGTAGTTGTTTTCCATTGACTTTATGGGGGAAAAAGTGTGGTTGAAAGTTGGACCCGCTTAACGGCAAGAGTTCCGGCTAAGCTAGGGCCTCAGATAGCCTAGGCCTAGGCCCTACGAATATTCATTGGTTTTGTTAAATTTTTGTCTTGGCAATTAGGCCCTAGGCCTAGACCGACCCAAAACCAGGGGCCTAGGATAGGCTTAGCCCTATGCATGTGTCACTGTCAGTTCCATCTGTCCTAGAGCTAGGGCTAGCCGGAACTCTTTCGGTTGGTGTGCTCCCCTATTATAACACAGTTTTTTACACTAAAAACACTGAAAAACAACTATAAACGAGAAATAAATGTAAATCAACACATTATTAATGATTAATGATGTAATTTATAGAAAACGGTATGAAAATATACAATGTTATTCATTAATTTATACATATTTTAGACAAATATTCGGCGATGTCACTGTTCGCACAAGTCGTCGTGTAGGGCATGCGCAGTTCACTCCTCTTTCATTGTACTCACTCCGTACCAACTTTATTCACAAAAATACTCCACCTACAAAACCTTTAACGTCACTATTTTTAAAAAAAGGACTTTCAACGGAAAGTATTTTCGTTAGAAATAGCAACGTTAAACTTTTTTTTACTATAACAGCAAAAATGTGATTATTAAATTTTGGATTATGAAAGTTATATTATTGTAAGGTTACTGGCAGTGAGTGAACAACAGTGCACAAGCACAACAGACTTACAAGATGGCTGACAGAAAACGGTGAAATATGCGAGTGTTTTGAAAGTGTAATTAACTTATAGAATTGTATATTTTCTGCGTGTTTAGTGATACCACATCGTTATTATTGACTTATTAGTTATTCATTTCTCATTTGTAGTTGTTTTTTAGTGTTTTTACTGTGTTATAATAGGGAAGCACACCAACCGAAAGAGTTCCGGCTAGACTAGGCCCTAGACTAGGGTTTTATTTAAGGCTGTGGATATTCGTACGGTCAGCCGTACGACTAGTGCAAAATTATTCGTACGGTCACGGTCAATGATCTGATTGGATAAAGGCGCGCCGTAATAACAACAAAACGTCCTTTTTTGCTGTTTTATAAAAACAAAAAAAATCAAGACCTTTAACATCGCTATTTTAAACGAGAGTCCTTTTTGGTAGGCCTAGGCCTAAATGTCGTCGTCCTTTTTGCTGTTTTGGTAACAAAAAAATCTTCCAAGACCTTTAACGTTGCTATTTTAAACGAAAGTCCTTTTTAGGCTGCCTACCTGGCCTACACGTCGAGGTGTAGAGATAAGGCTTTTCCTTAAAATAGGCCTAGGCCTAGCCTAGCACTTTTTAAACGCTTTTATCATCTAGAATTGTGTTTGCGACGGGGCCGAATGTAGTGAAATCATTTGCAGAAAAAACATGGACCCAAATAGAATAGTAAAAAAAACGACCAAACAAAAATTTGAACCGCCGACCTTTCGCATAGAATTCGGACGCGCTACCACTCTGCCAAAATGCACTGTGATATTTGAAGCTATTGGCCTAGTTAGGTGGTATCGTACGGCTGACCGTACGAATAATTTTGCACTAGTCGTACGGATGACCGTACGAATATCCACTGCGTTTATTTACACTTAAGGACTTTGGTATTTAGTAGGCCTAGTATTATGGGTTCTTCTCCTACAACAACTATGCTACTCACATGTAGGTGAAGATATATAATAGGGGCTACCAGCCTGTGTAGGCTGTGTGTCACCTGTCACAGTGGCTTTAAAAATGTAAACAAACAGATGAGAAGAGTGCATGACCTTTTCAGCCAGCATTTCAACTGACACCAATAGGTCTACTAGGTAGATTTCTCTTCGCTATGTACACAGCAACACGTTTTCCTGGACCGGCGGTCATATGAACCAACTGGAAACTTACCGGGCCGGCAGATCCAACGGTTCATGTAACCTCTGGTCTCATGAAAGGTATTGCCGTGTTACTTTGAATAGGCCTAGACCTACGTCTCCTACAGCTAGGGTGTAAATAGGTTTGTTCGCTTGCACTAATGTGAAAGTGTAGGCCTACTATGTACGCTGGCTCATTCGTTTGCTTCGGTATAACACTAGCATACACTCGTCACTAGCCGGTGCATTTTGAGCGCTAACACTTGTCTGCGAACGAACAGACCTATTGCCTTCTGTGTTTCAAACTAGCCTATACCGCCCCATATATAATATATATATGGCCCAAAAGGCCACTTCAATAGGCCTACTTTCCTAATTGTTAATTATTTTGCCTGTTCTTATTTTTCATATGCGGGCTGATCGAGGGCATGTTGACATCCAGAGCCAGTTATGCCTATACAACAAGAATGCAAGGCTGCATGCGGAGATAACTATATTGGACCTACGCGTATCAAGAAAAAAGAAACCATTTACATAATGCCTGTTTTCAAAATTAAACAAGTAAAATATTGACCTTTTGAATAAAATGTTGTTTGTAAGACTGAAACATTACAATTTTGTTTTGAAGTTTTCTCTCTATGTCTCATTCCAATTAATTTAGACAATCCTGCTTGATGCTGGGGTGTCGTGTCATTTGTATATTTTAAGGACGCGACTATTATCACCAGTTAAGAATGGTGACTTGGTGCTCAGTATTCCTATATTTGATGTAAATATTTGTTTGTTTGGATAAGGCTCAACCCTACATAATCCCCAATGTGTCGGCGACTATAAAAATTGGCTAACATGAACATGTTTAATACCTCCGCCTAACTCAAACATTGAACCACTTTCAAATTCTTGTCTCTGACAATTCCACAGTCATAATATGTGATGAATGATGTACCGGTAAGTAGGCCTATAATCATCTTCAATTTCCAGGTCTTACCATCATTAATATGCAATATTTTAGCAGAATATTGGCCTAGTCCTACCTAAAATTGTTACAAATTTGATTTATTTAGAGTATTTAGACACATTTTAATTTTAGTTACGGATAGCCCTTGAGTTATTTTACGGTGGCCGATCCTGTACCCTACGTCTATCAAAAATACCATAATAATTAAACTATTGGGCCCCATTTTATTAGTACTTTCAGTCAACGTGGGTAAAATTCATCGTTGTAACGGAAGTTGAGTTTTCAATGAAAATTTCAACCCGCGTTGAACGCCAGTAATATAGGGTTAACGGGGTATTAGTGAGAATCGTTAACGAATTGCTAAACCCCGAACACAATTATGTTCAGGATTGTAAACTGTACAAAATAATAGGGTTGGGAACAACGTCTCAGATATAGGCCTGGATTGGAATTTTACAACTAAGGTAGGTAGTGATCCTGATAGCGACAAATTGTGTTTGAGGCTTAAAGATCACTTCTGTGATTCAACTCTTCACTACCTAGGCAGTAAGGTAGGGCCTAAGCCTAGGCAGGGCTCGAAAATTCCTATGCCCGCGTTGCCCGGGGCAACTAATACTCCATCCGGCACGGGCAACCAAAATTTATTATTATTATTAAATCTTTATTAGCAACAGGACTATTGTCCCACTAGTGCAATATAATAATACATAAGCTTACACTAATTATAACATAGATTAAATTGATGGCAAAACATTACATAAAATGAGTATAAAATACAGATACATGATCAGTGCGTGTGCGTGTGCGTGTGCGTGTATGTGTGTGGACATAAGAGTTTAGCTGTCACAGGATGTAATACA
Organism: Sweltsa coloradensis; assembly: GCA_024449915.1. Classification (NCBI taxonomy): domain Eukaryota; kingdom Metazoa; phylum Arthropoda; class Insecta; order Plecoptera; family Chloroperlidae; genus Sweltsa; species Sweltsa coloradensis. The sequence continues at coordinate 198,529 of JAMZAV010000113.1, forward strand.
AGCGGTTTTGAATTCCCTCAAGTTCATGTTGTGAATGTCCATTTCTTTTGATACTATGGAATTATAAGTACTTTGAATTCGGTTCAGGCACGAGTATTTGTGGACGTTAATTCTGCACTTAGGTATTTTGAACACCTCGTGGTTTCGAGTTTCTCTGGACGGCACACGGAAGTTAACATTACATAAGAGATCGGCGTCGTAATTGTTATGCACTATTTTGTACAGAAATACTAGGTCACTGATTTGTCTCCTAACTTGAAGACTCGTCAAGTTCTGTTCCCGGCACTGAGTTGGATAATTGTCGCGGTGGTATTCTGTGTTGGATTTGTAGCATAACAGTTTTATGAACCTGTGCTGTACTTTTTCTACTGTGGCTGTGTTTGTTTTGTGAGAGTCGTTGGGGTTCCAGATGACAGTGGCGTAGTCAACTTGGGGACGTACTAGCGACACGAACATCCGACGTAGAGTTGACGGTTTGAAGTCCTTGAGGCAATTTCTTTTAACCCATCGGCGTTCTATTTAAAATCTCGCCGCCTGGCCCCTGAATTCCATTTATTTTTTTACGAAATGGGGTTGCGGAGCGCACCTCAGCAAAAAATTCACTGTTACAACAAAAATAACCCGATTTACTTGAAATAAAAACTAAAATGTAGCCTAAATAAATGTCTAGGGTGTATGATCTTTCCTTCGATTTTTCTTGGTGTCAAAATATCACACCCCTCATCTTCGTCATATCCTTCAAAATATTGCAATAAGCTGTAGCCGCCATACCACCTACGAATGCAAACATAATCTTTCAATCGAGCATAGACAGGTTAAACTTGACCGAGTTGACGAGCCAAACACATCGTTGGATACAGCGAAGTGCGTAGAGTACATTGAGCGCGATCTCTTGGTGATTAGACGAACCCATTCTCATACAACGACCGATAATGTAGCACGCTGTTCCCTTGCTGTTCCAGCCCGTCGATCCGATGGCCAGGTATGTCGGCGTGCATTTGAAAAAGCCCGTCGATTCGACCGGCGAAAATGCCGATGGGTTAATGAAACCTAGCAGTTTGTATGCTTTCGGGACTATGTTATTGACATGTTTGTTGTATGTTAGCTCACTTGAAATTGTTACACCTAGGTCTTTGATATTATTGACCCGTTCAAGGTTTGTGCCGTTCAGCTTGTATGTATATAAAACACTTTGTTTTTTATTTGTGAAGGTTATGATGTTGCATTTAGATATGTTTAAGTTTAATTTCCACACGTCACACCAGTCCGAGAGAGAGAGAATATCAAGTTGTAGGAGATCGCAGTCTGATTCGTGTAGAATAGGCCTAAACAGTTTAACGTCGTCTGCGTACATGATTGATTTGGAGTATTTGAAGCAAGCCGGGAGGTCGTTAATGTAGAGCACAAATAGTAAAGGGCCAAGGATAGAGCCTTGTGGGACGCCAGACGTTGCCCGTACGGGCAACCAACAATTTGGTTAAAAACTCGAATCGCGTAAGATTTCACTAAGTAGAAACCTACTTTATCGACAGGCGACAGATGCTTGATGTAGTTCCAAGACTTACCACATGCTGCACCACGCACTACTACAATCGCATTCCGATCGATATCGACCTATCGACTTTACCCATAATTCAGTAGGGCCTACCCCTATTCACAGCTGTCAAAAAAATGGAGATCTGAGACGTGTTTACCTTATCCAGTTTCGTGAAATTCGAACCATTTTTGACACTTTAAAAACCATTGCGTAATATTGAACCATTCTTAAATGGATTTACCAAACTTTTTTAACTGTAGGCCTAGTGGAGTAGCTTCAACGTCTCGGCCTACGGCTACTAAGCCACTCACAATTAACGAAGATGAGATAGGCCTAGGACCATCATTGCCTAGGCTAGGCCTAGCTAATGAACCTGCCAAAAAAGTAAAATATGACCAAGAGTAGGCCTATGATAAAATGCGGGTATGTAAAGTTGGTAAAGTTATTGACTCGTGGCTATTGTTGAAATAAAGAAAGTTGTCGTACAATATGTAAAAATTAAGAAAATTATTGTGTCAACCTTGAATTGAGACTGGGCAACTAAAATTTTGGGCCACTTGCCCAGTGGGCAAGTAGATTTGGTAAAAATGCCGTATAGCGCCTCACGCAAAATACACGTGGAAAGGGTGGTACTTTTTCGGTTGGTAGGCCTATGGACAGTTTTTTTTAGGTGTACCTACAAAACCTTTAACGTCGCTATTTTAAATTTAAAGTACCTACAACACCTTGAACTTCGCTATTTTAAATCTAAAGTACCTTCTGAACAAAAACTGTCCATACCAACCGAAAGAGTTCCGAAAAGCTTAGGTACGCGGGAGGGGGGGGGGGGGGGGCTCGAAGCGCGTATGTTTTTAATAAGGAATGGGAGGAGATACTTGATAGGGCTAAGGTTGACGCTAGGGACGATTATATGATGAGGTTAATGGATGGGGACCGGGGAATTAGGGACAGCGGGGCAAGTTTATACAAGCACTTAAGGGGACAAAAAGGACGGGTGGCAATACCTACTCTTAAGGGGGAGGGGGAAAGGATATACGTAGCGACCAGATAAGGCGGAGGCTTTAAATTCCTATTATGGGGGGGTGTTTCTGGAGAATAGGGATACAGGAGAGCAGTGGCAAGGGGAAAGGGGGGACACCCCACTCACAATTTCAGATAGGGATGTAAAGAGGGTGTTGGGTAAGATGGTTTGTAGGAAAGGCTCCAGGGCAGGACGGCTTGGGGTGCAGATTTTTAAAAATTGGGGGTGATGCCGCGTACGGTTTCTAGGGGATGTATGTAGAAAGTCTTTAAGTGAGGGTAAGATCCCTGAAGGTTGGAGGGAGGACTCGTGGTGCCAATTCATAAGGGGGGCGATAGATGTACAATAGGAAATTATAGGCCAGTTAGCTTGACTTCAGTAGGGAGCAAAATTATGGAGAGGGTAGTTGCAGACTATGTTAGGAACTCATTGGAAGGGGAGGCGTGGTTCACGGATGCTCAACATGGTTTCAGGGAAGGTTTTTCTTGTGACACTCAACTGGTAGGATTAGTTCAGGATATTGGGGACATTTTGGACAGTGGGGGGAAGTAGATGCTGTTTTTCTAGATTTTGAAAAGGCTCTTGATAAAGTCTCGCACGATTTGCTAATGGAGAAGGTAAACAATGTGGTGGGGATAAAGGAGTGGTGAGGTGGGTGGAGATTTCTTGAGAGGTAGGTCTCAGAGGGTTAGGGTTGGGGGGTACCTTGTCACATAGTATAGAGGTTACATCGGGGGTACCGCAGGGCGCAGTGGGAGGACCTTTGTGTTTATTATGTTTATAAATGACATAGGGCAGGGAATAACATCAAGAATAAGATTATTTGCAGATGATTGTGTTTGTATAGAGCAATAAGGGGATTGAGGATGTTAGGTTGTGCAGGCAGATCTGGGGGTAATAGAGGAATGGGTCACAGCAAATAAATGGGTTTGAAACATAGGTAAATGTAAGGTGGTTGGTTTCTCGCGAAGAATAATTAAGGTAGGTAGGACATACACTTTAATGGGGGCTGTTATGGAGAAAGTAGGAACGTATAAGTACTTAGGGGTGATGTTGGCAGAGGATTTGGGTTGGGGGGATCAGGTGCAAGAAGTTGTTAAGAAGGGAAATAGGGCTCTGGGTTTTGTTATGAGAAATCTAGAGGGGCCAGCCGGGAGGTTAAAGATCGGGCAATAAGGTAGTGGTTAGACCTTGTCCTGGAGTATGGGGCGGCGGCATGGGATCCGTATAAGTTGGGGGAGGTTTTGGAAGTAGAGAAAGTCCAACGTAGGGCGGCAAGAAGGGTTACGGGAAAGGTTAGGCGGTGGCGGTGGGAAGAGGATGATAAGGGGAATGTAGAGAGAGTATATGACAGTGTCACTGCAATGCTAGGAGAGTTGGGGTGGGAGTCATTAGAGGGAAGAAGAAGGGAGGTTAGGTTGTGCAATATGTACAGGGCGGCTAGGGGAAGTAGGGGGTGGGGGGACATCCGCAATAGGCTACAAGAGGGGCTTTACAGGGGAAGGGGGGATCATTCATGGAAGTTCCAGCGTCAAGTAGTAAGAACGGATCTGGGTCGGTATGGTTTCATGGAAAGGACTGTTAGGGAATGGAATGACTTGCCGGGGGATATTGTAGGTAGTGGGTCTTTTAAGGGAATTTAGATCATTTTTAGGGGGGACAGTAATTAGGTCTGGGGGAGTGAGTGGTTGCCACCGGGCGGAAGGGCCCATTTGCAACCGTAAGAAATGTTATGTTATGTTATGTCTATAACAATAATAAGCAAGACTTACGCGCTTCGCGCCCCCTCCCCCTTTCCCCGCGTACCCAAGCGTTTCGTGGAATATCACCAGTGTTGAAAATAGGGTAAGGGAACTAGTTCTGGATCGGGGTTGAGTTGTGGATCAAAATCTTTGGGCTTGTGTAAGTTCTACATGTAATGTACTAGTTGCACTGTCAGTATATTTTCTGATGAATTGATCCAAGGAGCATTGGAATTGCACACTGTCATCACCAGGTTGAGTCATTTGTCAACTTAAGTAGAAATAGTCAACAATGCTATCAAAATGGTTGCCGTTTGCAACAGACGCAATTGATATACACATGCATTTATCATTGTAATATTTCATCAGTTATTAGCACAGCTTTCAAACTTTGTCAGAATTTTTATTATTAGTTTTGCTAAAAATTGACTATAATAGGTTTACTGTACAACTACTCAAAGCACCCTTGCGGGTGTCTACAAATACGTAAGAGGTTTTTGTCCGTTTTTTTAGATCGTAACACCATGTTAAATGAATAGGACATATGCAGCAAGCCTAATAGTGTTTAAAAACCAAGTTAAAAGTAATTTAGGCACACTTATTTTTAGAGCTTGTCTTAACAGATGCAAATCTAAAAAAAAAAAAAAATGTTTTGGTCTAGCCTAATTTTTTTAATATTTTTTTCAAAATTTTGAATTTGATATAAATTTGTGTTTAGAATATTTGGCTTATAAAATTTATACTCAGGTGTTAGCTCTTGTCTTTGTCTTTAAATTTTGTATTGAAAAAAAAATTGTGGTTAGCATAATTGCTGCAAATAATTCACAATTACAATTTTGATCCACAACTAATCCGGGGACTGATTGTGGATCAATGCTGATACCGGGCGTCCAGAATCAAATTTGTCAGGTGCGGCTGCATCACTACTTATGAAACATATCAATGAACCCCTGATATCAATTTGAAAAGTTTTAGGCTGATGATCCACAACTGATACCCAGGTATCAGTTCTGGATCAAAGCACTACTTTTTTTAATTGGCTCATTTAGTACCTTCGTAAACTTTTTTTAAATTTTTTCTTTTGCAAACATTGTCGGAAAGTTAATCAATAAGAATATAGTATGTGGGAGGAAAAAAAAAAAATCCTGATACTCAAAATTGTAATATTGCTTAACCCGATCCAGAACTAGTTCCCTTACCCTAGTGTATTTTGCGTGAGGCGCTATGCGGCATAATTACCTTAGATTTAGATTTTTTTAAATTTGTCGAGCCCTGCTAGGCCTACCAGAAACTACCTACCAGGTAGTGATTGTTCATGATCCGATGAGAGGTTCTGGCAAATTTCCACATGCTGGGGCCCAAACCGCCCAAGGTAATTTTTTGTGAATGGTAGGGCCTAGCTTGGGGTACTTTGGCCATCTAGCCTAACCTAGACGCTAGACCTAGCCCTAGCCCTACCTAGATTTTGATTTTTGTTTAAAAGGTTCAGCTTTAGCCCTGGTTTTCATATAATTGTGGGCACCAGTTAGCCATTCACAACCAACCTAACAGGTTTTAGGGCTAAGGCCTACCCTTCGTTGGCGAGTAACTCACGATCGCCAATAAAACTTGGAACATGTCTGCATGTACAAAAATAGGATTCATATTTAGGCTACAGAGTTTTTTTTTTTATCGAAACGGGCGTCTTGTCATGGTGACAAGCTAACCTAAACAACGTTTGACAGCTGCCGTAGGCCTAGCTAGGCCTAATTAAAGTCTCGGTATTACGGCGTATGTCGAGGCCTACACAAGCAAACTGATTTTAGATAGGCGTTATAAGTCCAGGAGACGATTTATAAAGCATGCTGCAAGTTAACAAATCTTTGGTTTCATGCAAATAAGTATTATTAAACAGCTGTCATCAACACGATTTCTTTTAACATGGAAACGCCATTTAAGCACTCCCTAGCAACTGCATGGTTACCGTTTGTTTAAATCCATCATGGCCGCGTCCGTGCTGCCGCCTAGTAATCCATGTAACCACTTGGAAGGAACTAGGATCGGATCGGATGGATCCCCTAAAAGTTGGGATCGGATTGAAATATCGGATAGAAAACAAGCATGTAAACAGTTTTGAGTATTGGATCGAGAGCACAGCACACACACATCACAGTTAGTCGTTTTCAAAGCTACCGCTAGATCGCATTAGTTTGGTATTGAAAACTGATAGAATCCCTTGTTCAATTCGCGAAAAAAAGTCTATCGAAGCGCGGCGGCGGCGGCGCGTGTACTACGCATTGCGGTATTGGTTGTAATTGGCGGCGATCATCCCATAAGTAAACAAGGCTCGTTGACTTCGTTATTATGTCTCTATGGCAAATACAAATGTTTGAAATAGCTACTGCTCCGTTTCTAAATGCAACAGTAAGGGGAAAGTTGTGTGTTTCCATCTTTTTCCTAAAGACCTGACGCTTAGAAAGAGATGGGCACACGTATTGAAAATCGGGAAAACTACTAGGGCTAGCCTATGCCTAGGGGTAGGGCCTAGGCCTATTACAAAATTGGCTGTGGATATTCGCACGGTCAGCCGTAGGACTAGTGCAAAATTATTCGTACGGTCAATGATCTGATTGGATAAAGGCGCGCCGTAATAAAAGTGTCGTTCCTTTCCGTCGTCCATTTTTGCTGTTTTAGTAACAACAAAACAAACATCAAGACCTTTAACGTCCGCTATTTAAACGAGAGTCCTTTTTGGTAGGCCTAGGCCTAAATGTCGTCGTCCTTTTTGCTGTTTTAGTAACAAGACCGTAAAGACCTTTAACATTGCTATTTTAAATGAAAGTCCTATTTCGGTTGTGGCCGTCCTTTTTGCTGTTTTATTAACACAAAAACCTTCCAGACCTTTAACGTTTCTATTTTGAACAAGTCCTTTTTAGGCTGCCTACCTACACGTCGAGGTGTAGAGATAAGGCTTTTCCTTAAAATAGGCCTAGCACTTTTTAAACGCTTGTTATCATCTAGAATTGTGTATGCGACGGGGCCGAATGTAGTGAAATCATTTGTAAGAAAAAACATGGACCCAAATAGAATGGTAAAAAAAAAACGACAAACGAAAATTTGAACCGCCGACCTTTCGCATAGAATTCGGATGCACTACCACTCTGCCACAATGCACTGTGATTTTTTGAAGCTATTGGTCTAGTTACGTGGTATTTAACGGATGACCGTTTGAATAATTCGCACTAGTCGTACGGCTGACCGTGCGAATATGCACTGCGTAAAAAAGTATGTAGGGCTAGTGTTGGCTCATACTTTACAAACCAAGAAAATATTTAAAATAATAGGTTAATGAAGAAATATAAATCCATTGCTTATGCCTAGGCCCTTGCAGAGATGCCTTTAGGGTAGGCCTAGCCGCGAGCTGTCAAAATGGGCGTAGGGCTGGCCTAGGCCTAGAATAGTCGCCCTAGGCCCTAGATATAAAAAAAACAACAGTCGTAAGCCTAGGCCCTAGGCCAAGAATGTACACTTAAAACTCTTTTCTTCACCAGGAACGGCCGTTTCTTTCACATCATTTCCTTCTTTGGTCTTGGAACATAGGGTCAGCTATGCATTCTCGACCACCTTTCGTCTTAGCAAAATAATTTGTTCTATGTTTTACTGTATTTCAGCCATTGTATCTCCGAAATAGTTGGGGAATGTCTCAAAACGTTCCGGCGATCGAGGCTGTCCAGGGTAGTGTACCAAAACGCAACCTAATGTTTATACTTCTGGTCGAATCAACTAACAATCGAAGGCTGCATCGAATCAATTCTCGACCTAGGCTTTTATTTCGTAACCTATTCTCGACCGCCCATGTAACCAATTCTCGACCGCGGCAAATCCATGTTAAACTTCGCCGAATATTATCAAAATCAGAAATCGACCCAGAGTTTAATAGCATTATAAAACGGTATAAATGTCCATCAAAATACATATTTCTGGTGCAAAACAATCAATAATGAGCAAAATAGACCATTTCCGACCACGTACGCCACGGCCCTAAACCTAGGTCGAGAACCCATTTCCTTGCGGCCGAGATCTGATTACGTTCCGCCATGACAGTTGTCCCGTCACTTGCCGTGCTGAATTCAATATTTGAGGTGTAATTATAAGTTATATACTAAAAGTAAGGGCAATTAACGTAAATACAATGTTTAATAGTCAACATAAATGCAAACAGTATGTCCTGAGCCCTAATTAAACAGGAGAAAACCCTTGTTGAAAATGTGCGACGCCGACGCTAGCCTTGTTAGCGCGATCTATTTAGGCCACATTCATTGAGTCAAACCCATAACGACCTATTAAAAACTCGATAGTCGATACATTTTAATCGTTTACGACGTCGATTTTTGTACTGTCTTCATGAAAACATTGTTCCCGATGTAATAAAAGCAATCCCAGAGCTGTCACATCAACACAACATGGTTTTTATTTGATAAATAGGTGGCGTGCGCGTAAGGGTGGTCGAGAACTGGTGATGGTCGAGAACTGCATACCTTACCCTACAAAGTTCCTGCAGTTCGTTTTAGCTTGCCCCCCACTTCTTCTCAAGATCGGTGCAGCTGATCTTCAAGTGAGGTGATGTAAATCGTAACTAATCAGGTTCTCTATGTACCTCGTAACAATCATTGACTTGTATTACTGAATAGAATAGACAATAAATAGGTAAAGGAAGGAAATAAGGGCTAGGGCTAGGTAGGCCTAGGCCTAGTCTAGGCAATGTCAAGGTGACAGCAAGTAATGGCCAGAAGCAGCTGCCTTAATTGTGCACCTGTTTAGTCAAATCATCACATACTGTTATACTTAGGCCTACTTCCAATTTGTGAGGCGGCGTAAATTTTTAGGTTTGTAAATAAAGTGTTAAAGTCTCAAAGCAGTCTGTTTCTGCCTTTTATCCCACGGCATAGGACCGTAGGCCTAGGCTAGGCCTATGTGATTTGCTTCCTAAACACCTTCCCCCTCCTTAATTATAGGCCTACGGCCGTAGGCCATCACCTATAAACCTTATAACTTCGTCCCACCTAACCTTAGGGTTTTCTGACATTACAGATTATTATTTGTATTGGACAAATTGCACCCGAAAATACATGAGTGGAGATGGAGTGCGATCACTTTATACCGCAATGATCCGCCATGTTGTTTTTGTAGTGCTGCCATCTACCATGACTTTTTTTGGCCAATTCATGACAATGCTAAACGCTCACCTGAGAATCCAATCCAATCCCAATACAGAATTGAATCCTTTGAATTATTCTACCAAATATAAATAGTATTTTAACCGTGAGCAGTGTTGAGGAAAGTTTTGACGTTGAACAATGGAAGGAAGCACAAATTATGCGAAATGCTTTTTGTTATCGAAAAAAAAATGGCCGGCACCGCGCCGGTTTTGCCGGTGTGTGTAAACGGCCTACAGTAACGGAATTCTGCGGTGACGGTGGTAATATTTCACGATGGAGTGCTTATAGGTCTACTTTATCAGTACATAACTGCTAATCACACTATCAGTAGACTAATAGGATATGATAGGTCAGTCAAGAAACAAGAAAGTATAAGTACTCACCCACCCACAAACTTGTCTTGTAGCGCTTGTAGTCTCCCGTGCTGAGCGCGTCTAGAAAGGTAGCAGCATAGACCTACACCGAAGCCACTTCACTGGAGAATGAGACCGCGTCGCACTCGCGTCTCGCGGAAGCCAAGCCAACAAGTCTGGTCTGTGAGCGCCTGCGCGGTGGTGATGGTGGGTTGGGTAGGGGAGTTGAGAGTTTCCCGGGAACAACCACCACTTTTCAAAAGAGACTACACCGATAAAACCATGGAATACGCTAATACCTCTGAGTATATAACCATCCTCTAATACCCCCGAACACACAATAAATCGTAACTCAAGTTAACTCCTTAGCTGCAGTTACCATTGCAATGTGAACAGATAATAACTGGAGTTCACGTTATATTTCCCATGATTCTATGCAGGTGCGTAGGAACGTTTTGAAAGTTGAGGAGGCCAAATTTATTAGCTGATTTGTCATATTTTAACTGCACTCGGTCTCTGTAAACGATGTTTTACAACTAGGAAGCTTCGCAAACGCTTTTTCATGCGCGTTGTTGGATGAGCGTAATTGGTGCATTGAGCTGCCATGTGTTATGCAGATTTTCTGTTGTTCTGTCAAAAAATCATAACTTAGTCAAAGATTTTTTTAAAAGAAAAAATCGTAATTTAAAAAAATGAAAAGAGTCGTAAAATTGCGATTTTCATGAAAAATAATTTTTTAATTGCGCTCAAAACGTGGCAGTTTAAAGTTTAGAGATTTCGAAGGCCTCCAGAAAATTTCATCTCAATTGGAGTAGGTATCAGTTTAGCCGGAATCGTGTTAACAAACACACAAAAATACAAACGGAAACAAAAAAGAAAAATCGTAAAACTGCGATTTTCATGAAAAATAATTTTTCGATTGTGCTCAAAAGCGTGGCAGTTCTAAGTTCAGAGATTTCAAAGGTCTCCAGAAAATTTCATCGCAGTTGGAGTATCGGTTTAGCCGAAATCGTGTTAACAAACACACAAAAATACAAACAGAAATAAAAAAGAAAAACGAAACAAATCGTAAAATTGCGATTATCATGAGAAATAATTTTTTTATCGATTTTTCGAACCGTGCAGTTCTTAGTTCAAAGATTTCAAACGACTCCACAAAATTTTATCGCAATTGGAGTATTGGTTAAGCCGGAATCGTGTTAACAAACACACAAAAATACAAATTACGATTTTCATGAGAAATAATTTTTCGATTGTGCTCAAAAGCGTGACAGTTCTAAGTTCAGAGATTTCAAAGGTCTCCAGAAAATTTCATCGCAATTGGAGTATCGGTTTAGCCGAAATCGTGTTAACAAACACACAAAAATACAAACAGAAACAAAAAAGAAAAACGAACAAAAATCGTAAAATTGCGATTTTCATGAGAAATAATTTTTTGATCGATTTTTCGAACCGTGCAGTTCTTAGTTCAAAGATTTCAAACGACTCCAGAAAATTTTATCGCAATTGGAGTATTGGTTAAGCCGGAATCGTGTTAACAAACACACAAAAATACAAATTGCGATTTTCATGAGAAATAATTTTTCGATTGTGCTCAAAAGCGTGACAGTTCTAAATTCAGAGATTTCAAAGGTCTCCAGAAAATCCGGAATCGTGTTAACAAACACACAAAAATACAAACAGAAACAAAAAAGAAAAACGAAAAAAATCGTAAAATTGCGATTTTCATGGGAAATATTTTTTCGATCGATTTTTCGAACCGTGCAGTTCTACGTTCAGAGATTTCAAACGTCTCCAGAAAATTTCATCGCAATTGGAGTATCGGTTTAGCCGGAATCGTGTTAACACACACACAAAACATACAAAAAAAACAGTCCGGATTTTTTTCTCCAGTGTAGTACCGTTGAGTGACTAATACTCAACGGTAGTACCATTGAGTGTATAACCATAGGTAGTACTATGGAATCTTCGCTTCACTCGCTACGCTCATCCAACTATCTGCGATCTAAAAATTCATGGAAATTAACGTGAAAAAAAAAACAATCTAATTTTCTGACGGTGCTTGCAGTAAACATATTCGTTTTACCAATGTGACTGCCGAATTGTATGTGTATGTGCATATTTACTGCGGAAATTCTGGGATTAAGGCTATTCCAGAGCACTCGTTCCGATATTTTGAAAGTCAATGGAAAATGTATGAAAGTTAGTTGAATGAAAGAGGAAATTGAATAAAAAGGAAAAGAAAAAAAAACTTTTTTTGAACGGGATAAAAGCTCCATTTTGGCTATTTGGATGAGCGAAGCGAAGACTTCATGCAAACGACATATTTGCGATCTTGATGAAAATTGTAGGGGCCTTCGAAATCTCTGAACTTAGACTTGCCACGTTTTTGGGTGCAATCGAAGAAATATTTCTCATGAATATCGTACTTTTACGATTTTTTTTCCGATTTTTAGTGGGGATATTTTCGGGACATTTGGGCCGATTCTGACCAAACGGGTGGGCTACAAAATTATATTTTACATGGACATTAAGGCAATGGTGATGTTTGCTTTTTGAAAGAAAAAGTTTAAAAAATTAGCCAGAATCCATAGAGTAAAGGTTTTAATATGAGTTTTTTTTAGGTTTATAATAACAATTTACAAGTAACAATAGAAACTTGACAACAATCACCTACAATGCATTCAAAAAGCACTGACAAAAGTAAAGTGATCCCACGTATAAACTAAAAACTTTAAAAAAGCTCATCCATCAACGCGACTAAAAAAAGCGTTCGCGAAGCGGCCTAGTATGAACATAAAGTTTTTTTAAGCATAAACCCGCTTTAAGGACATTATTAATCAATGATAGCAGTTGTAATAAAAGTATGCCCCGACTGGGGAATATTTTAATTATAATTTTTTTTTATTATTATTATTATTATTATTATTATTATTATTATTATTATTATTATTATTAATTTAAGGCTTTCGGGCCCGGGGAAATAATTAACACAATTTATTGGTCGGGACATTTCGCCGCGTCGAATCTGCTTTTAAATTTCTTTTGACGTTTCAGCCCAACTGTGTGGGCTATCCTCAGAAAAACATCTAATAATATCTTGTTTTTCTGAGGATAGCCCACACAGTTGGGCTGAAACGTCAAAAGCAATTAAAGCAGATTCGACGCGGCGAAATGTCCGACCAATAAATTGTTGTTAATTATTATTATTATTATTATTATATTATTATTATTATTATTATTTTTTTTGTTGTTGTTGTTGATGTTGTTGTTGTTAGTTGGATGAGCGAAGCCAAGACTTCAATTTCACTGACCCCCTAAAAAATTAGCTCGGGTGTTTTTTGTTTGTTTGTTTTTGTTTGTTTTTTGTTTTTGTCTGTTTTTTTCTCTCTCTACCGGGCAAACGGCATATGCAATTTTATTAAAAATTGTAGGGGACCTTCGAAATCTCTGAACTTAGACCTGCCTCGTGTTTGGGTACAATCGAAGAAATATTTCTTATGAATATCGTCCTTTTACGATTTTTTTCGATTTTTAGTGCGATATTTTCGTGACATTTGGACCGATTCTGACCAAACGGTTGGGGCTACAACGTTCATATTTTACATAGACATTAAGTTTATGGTGCTGTAGTTAGTGTAGTACCTTTGAAAGAAAAAGTTGAAAAAGTTAGCCAGAATCCATAGAAATAACGGTTTAAATATGAGTTTTTCGAGATGTATAACAATAATTAACAAGTAACTATAGAAACTTGACAACAATCACCTACAATGCGTTCATAAAGCAATCTTCGGGTCTAAGGATATTTGACATTCTAATTACCATAGCAATTAGTACTACTTCATAAAAATATCCTAATTGAACAAAAGTGATTTTGCAATGGAACTTGAAGAAGTAAATAGATCCCACGGTTACTAAAAACTAAAAAAAAAAGCTCATCCATCAACGCGACCAAAAAAAGCGATCACGAAGCGGCCTAGTTAGATGACACCTCAGACTGCACCCTCATCTCAATCCATACCCCTTTCACTAGCTGTTGTGCTGACCAAGGATTACAACTACGGTGCTGACCATTGGACCACCCTTGGAGCGAGTCGAGAAATCTTGCGTACGGCCGAACAAAAGTTTCGTTCTGTGGTTCCAACATTTGCCACCGTGCCATCGCTAGCGCCACCTTTCAGGGGAGAGCCAGCCCACTGTACGATATAGTATCTAAATACTCCGCTAGCGCCAATGAACGGTACGCCTGCAGGGAGAGCTCAGGCAGCCCGCTGTACACATGGCATGTGTTCGGGTAGTTCCTACATACTCCGCTAGCGCCACTGCACGGTACAGCCGAGCGCATGGAAAGTCAGCTGTAATCTCTTCAGCTTCAAGGTCACTCAGAAGGAGACCGCCCTGTACATTTTAACTCTTTTAACTTCCAGCCCTTTACCCACTAGCGTAACTACGGGGGGCGACTTCACCCAAAAATGAATGTGTAATTTTAGAAACAACATAAGTCCAAAAAGTAAGTTCTGAGATAATCAAATAAAACCTTCTAGATTCTCTTAACATGTCATAAATGAATATTTTATTTTCCCTGATCATTAGTATGTATTAAACAATTATTAAAAAAAAAAATGGGGAAGAATTTATATTCACATGTATATTTTAATTTAAAAATTTAAAAATTATGTTGTTTCTAAAATTATATATATATTTTTTGAAAATGAAGGTGATTTGTCAGGTAGTTAATGAATAACGCCATGGCTATTATCTAAAAAGTTTTTTTAATTATATGGTATGTTTGGCACAAGTTAGTAATGGTTTTAATTAAATTTAAAAAAATTTTAAATGCAAAAGTTAGGTTGTTTCTAAAATTATAATTAAATTTTTGGGAAATGAGGGTGATTTGTCAGGTATTTAATGAACAACAAAATGCTTATTACAAAAAAAATCTTTTTTATTTATAAGGCATATATTGCACAAGTTGGTAATGGTTTGCTCTAGCTTTTGAGTAATAGGCCTAATATGCTGTTGATTCAATGAAGATCGTTGTCCCGTTCATTTAATTAAGTGCACAGCTGATGACACAAGTCAACACTGCCTTTGAAATTGGTTACACAATGCATACACCGCCTTTAAAAATGACTGACATGAAAATATTTGAAAAGTAATTTTTGAAACTACATAAGTCCATTGACTTATGTTGTTTCTAAAAATTACTTTACAAAAATGAATTATTTGAGACCCTATCGAAAAATGATGGTGAATGAAAATTATGTTGTTTCTATACAGAACTGTCCATAAGGTCGATCTAAATATGAAAAAAAAATAAAACCGGAAATCGAAAAAATGGACTTATGTTGTTTCTAAAATTACACATTCAAATTGTCAGAGGGTGGTGGGGCACAAGTTTTATTTGATATGAAAAATTAATTGAGATATTATATACCGTAGCAAAATAGAGATATTTTTCTTAATTTGCAAATTCATACATCTTTTATAAGGTTTCTGTGAAAAAAATCGGCTGACAACATTTTCCAAATTTTCAACTTTTTAACCCCCAAAACCCCCTGAAACAACCCCAAAAACCGTCAATGCTAGGGAAATATGTCATTTCTATACCCTTGAACATAGAAGTCTCAAATCAATTTTAAAATCTTCTATTGGCTCTGCATTATGATCTGGTGCATGGGTTTTAAGTTCTTACTTATATATTTTGAGTGGCACATCATTAAAATAATTTATAATATATGAGAAATAATTATATAATATACAATATAATAATAATAATTGGATGAGCGTAGCGAGCGAAGCGAAGATTCCATTTCACTACACTGGAGGAAAAAAATCCGGAATGTTTTTTCCCCTGTATTATAGTGTGTCTGTTAACACGATTCCAGGTAAACTTTTCTGGAGACCTTCAAAATCTCTAAACTTAGAACTGCCACGTTTTTGAGCGTAATCGAAAAATTATTTCTCATGAAAATCGCAATTTTACGATTTTTTTCGATTTAAAAAAATATCCTTTGACTTTTAACACCTACATACTTTATCCGATTGTAATGATTTATTTCAACAGAACATTAATTTTTTAAATTAATATATTCGTGTGAAATTTTAGCGCAATCGAAAAAATTGTTTTTCATGAAAATCGCAATTTTACCATTTTTTGTTTTTAATTTCAACGACTTATAACTTATCCGATTGCAATAATTTTTTGACCGAACCTTAATTTTATGAATTAATATAATTATTCGTGTGAAATTTGAGCGTAGTTGAAATATTATTTCTCATGAAAATTGCAATTTTACGCTTTTTTTCGTGTTTAAACAATTACGCTCATCCAACAACGCGCCTGAAAAAGCGTTTGCGAAGCTTCCTCGTATAATATAATATATAATACCGTATAAACGACCACTTTTAACAAAGCGTACACTGTGTTGGCGTTATTATGAACGGAATGTTTAAATGGTTAACAAGATTAATGACTTTAGGCAAGTACATGCACAGTGGCCTTGGGAATGACCCCCGTTCCTTGGCCTAACATAGAGGTACATAGCTTTATTTCAGAGCGAGTGCCTATCGCTTGCCCTTGACCTGGTACATGCAATCGTCTCGATAGCCAGCGTTGCACCACCATGGGTGAGTACAGAGTATATTGGTTGCTGGCCCAAGGGCGCGAAGCCATGGGACGCTTGTTTGGACGAGAGTCAGGAAAGAAACTCAAGGTTTCTTGACCTATTATTACACATTCTCCGCATTTGCATATTCAGTACTCGCGTCTAACAATAACAATGCAGATGTAATCGATACCGACAAAGATAGCTTGTCGGTTAAACGCGGGAATCTGATTCAAGAAGTAACCGGTTCGATACTAGCTACAGGCAATCCTGATTGAAGGTGTTTGCCAAGGTTTGGTTTGGAGCAGTACAAAGATTAATGTTGGGATTGAGAAGTATTTGGATGAGCAACGCGAAGACTTCAATTTCACTTACCCTGAGAAAAATAGCTCGGGTGTTTTTTTTTGTCTGTTAGTCTCTACCAAGGCATATGCGATCTTGACGAAAATTAGAGGAGACCTTCGAAATCTCTGAACTTAGATCTGCCAAGTTTTTGCGTAAAATCAAAAAAATATTTCTCATAAATATCGTACTTTGACGATTTTTTCGATTTTTAATTGCGATATTTTCGTGATATTTGGCCCTTGACCGGGCAAACGGTTACTCCGATCTTAAAGAAACTTTATGGGAACGTTCGAAACCATGCACTGAACTTAGGGGTATAATTTTAGGGACAATCGAAGTTATATTTCTCATAAAATACGTTACTTTTAGGGCAACGATTGGTCAATATAACCTCGCCGCCTGCATCTTTTCGCGGCTACAAGGCGCATGACGGTTCTCGGTCTCTTTCAGACTCGCTGTCGGTCGCCTCGTATTGGTGAAGGCAGACATGATTCACTCTTGCTCTTGATAATGACGACAATGATAATGATGACAACAATGACGACACAAAACAGTAATCATTGGACAAGAATAATCAACCATAAAAGCTCATCCATCAACGCGACTGGAAAAAGCATGAGTTTTGAAATGCATAGCTGCTGCTACAAATACTAGCGACTACAAAGAAATATTGGAAAGTACTAATAAACGTTTGTCAATCTGAAAACTGGTTGGGAAAGACGTTAAAACCCTCTCAGGCCCGAATTAAATCCGTGAAAATTACGAAATTTTAAGCAAACAATTCGAGTTTCGCATTTTTTCTAAGAATTTGAGTATTTTTTTCATATGTTTTAACATGAATTTTAATGAATTTCGGGAAATTTTGGAATTTGAATAAAAGCTTCATTTCATTTTAAGTAACAATTCAAATTTGAAATACATTCCTGAGATTTTTTCTGGATTTTTTTGTCATATTTTGAATTTTTTGTATCTCAAATAATAGCAATTTATTTATTTATTTATTCATTTATTATTTGTTTCTGTAATTTGTACACATTATACAAAAATTACAGAATGAAACAGGAAAGCAGATATATAGTCATAGAGATATATTACATTTCCGGGACAAGCCGTTTTACCACCATTTTTAGCCTTGTTTGCAAATGTGTGTTTTCAATCTTACAAAAAAAATCGGTTTTGGTCCTATTGGAATGTAGAAAAAAATTGTTAATTTATTATTAAGCAACAAAAAAATTTAAAATATAGGGATCAAATTGATAAAAGTATTATTTACACAGATTAAAATTTATAAACGTTGTGGGTCCATATGATACCATTGGGCAGAAAAGTGCTGTAAATAAATATATAAAAATAGTCCAAAGAAATTTGTTTTTAACATATCGTGGGAAGCCAGCCCATGCGAAATCAAGCACAATACAGGGAAGAATATTTAAAATATAATAATTATTTAAGGGAGTCGTAAAGGCATACACAAGGAAGGCTGAGGCTAGAATGAGAATATTATGTAGAACGTGAATGTATGGAGAGAATGGAGAGTTCATTCTAAACAATACACAAGAAGAAGAAGACGATGACGATAAAATTCGAGCATGTGGTGCCTTTCTTTTCATATATCGCCCACTATCGTATCGAAGAGAATGAAAGGAAAATCAACAAAAACATCATCAGTTGAAAATGAAAGATCCAACGGATTTTTTCTAAATTCTTGCCTCATTTTCACGTCCTCCCTCGTATTATGTCGCACGACTCAGCGAATTTAAGCCCTCTGCTGAAACCTTTCATCCTTGTTTTCCGGCCGTTGTCGCTTCACAACCCGGGTTGAGTAAAGAACTCATCAATCAAAATATCCAATCAATCAATTAATCAATGCCCTATTCAATCAAGCCTTCCTGTCTTTATTATCAGCATCTTAATTTTTCTCCTATGACCTCGTCTCGGGGAGTATAAAGTAGGTCGCAACGATGGAAATTAGGAGTTCAAAGCGCAAAGAGGGCCGATTCACTTTTTAAACAAGACAGAGTTCTTCCAACAGATTTGTTAGACGTAACTCAATTTTTATAGCTAGGCCGCCACATGAATGAGTCTTGAAAATAGTCAAAACGAAAAATGAATAGTCGAGTTGATGGATGAGAGGATAAGGCCTATCTCGCTGCATTCCTTCACTAGTAACCAAATGGTAATTTTGTGGTTTTCATGAGAAATATTTATTTGAGTGTTTCTAAATACGTGTTATACTCATACATAAAGGTCAGGTATTTCGAAGGTACCATGAAAATTTAAAAAAATATCATTATTTTTCTGTTTTTCGGGAGTTAGCTTACAACCACACAAACAATTTGAAAAACAATCCTTAAAGAACAATATTCACGAGAAGTATATTTTCTTCGAGTGTACCAAAAACGTGGCAGTTACGTGTTCAGAGATATTTTCGAAGGTCCCCTGAAAATTTTATCGAATTCGTAGAAGCTGTTTGTCCGGTAGAGCTAGCGACAGAAGAACATACAAACAAAAAGCAAAACAAAGCACACGAGCTATTACTCCAACGAATCAAATGTGTCTTAGCTACGTGAACTACGCTCATCCAATGATGCTATTCTAACCGACAGTGTTGGCTCGGGCGCTAAGCGCTCGACTCTGATTCGGGAGGTCCCGGGTTCGAATCCCGTCGAGACCGGCAATCCTGACTGAAGGTTTTTTCCGAGGTTTTCCTCAGTCGTTAAGGCGAATGCAAGGGATTGAGTCCACTTAAATAGCCCTCGGACATCCCTTCACAATTTCCTATCCGCACATACCTAGTTCACCTGAAGAGGGGCAAATTGCACCCTATAACAGGTTTCCCACGATTAAAATTTAAAATTTAAATGCTATTCTAGACGTGTTACGCAAAACGCATGGTCATGGGATATATGCGGCATTCAGACCAGTGTCACTTGGTTTCCATACGCTTTGAACGTGCGCCCCAAGCATATGTGATAACAGGAGTGGTTGTGGTAGTGGTTGTGGCATTTCCGAACCCAAACCTAGAATAATATAATGATCCATCTACATTGAAAGTTAACCGTTAACAGGCTCTTTGGGCGATGAGAAACCAAGGTCACTGATAACAGCTGCAGTAAGAAGTATAGTAGCAGTATGAGTTAACAGTAACGTAGAAGTTTGCAAGCTCATGATTTCTGTTGATTCACGTCTCATATTCGAGACGATGAGTGGTGATAGATGACGATGAATGACAAAACATGACGTATGCGGGATTCGAACCCACGTCTTCGTGGAGTCATACGCTTCGGACCAGCGCCCTAATCGTATGTGCCACCACGGACGACATCGAACCCACGTCCTCGTAGAGCCATACGCTTCGGACCAGCGCCCTAATCGTATGTGCCACCGCGGACGTCATAGAACCCACGTCCCGTAGAGCCATACGCTTCGGACCAGCGCCCTATTCGTATGTGCCACCGTGGACGTCATAGAACCCACGTCCTGTAGAGCCATACGCTTCGGACCAGCGCCCTATTCGTATGTGCCACCGCGGACGACATCGAACCCACGTCCTCGTAGAGCCATACGCTTCGGACAAGCGCCCTAATCGTATGTGCCACCACGGACGACATCGAACCCACGTCCTCGTAGAGCCACACTCTTCGGACCAGCGCATGTAGATTTCTACTTTCTGTTAAGGAAATACTATGTCTGAAGCAGCTGTAGATACATGTTCGTGTACTAACTTGTAAATTACATTTTTATAAACAGAATAAAATAACATCGAAAGTGTATCATGTCGAACGGAGTTCTTATGTTACGAAATACGTAGAACAAAGAATGACTGTGCTGGAGATGGAGACATTAGCATATGGCTAACATTTCGAATTCACGCTACACATACTTCTGTCCATAAATGTTTGGTCCGGTGCACTTGTATATCTTGGTAAAAAATAATTTATTCAACTAATAGCTCCGACTTTCTTTACTTTCTCTGTAATCGCTCCAAATTTTGGAACAGCGATACGAAGTTAATACAAGTTTTAATTATTTCAAAACCATGTCTTACATTACGATATTATTTGAGATAATACATAATTGTGTTTGCCCTTCTTCCGACGACTAACTATAGAGCTTGCTAATGGGATGGGAATATCCTAAATATAGTACTTAATCATAGTATTCGCTCTTTTACTGACACCATAGATTAATAAGCTGACACTCTTGGAAACGCCTTCTGTCAGTAACCTCGGAGGAATAAATCGAACCTGGGTATCAAGTGGAACGCTTAAGCTGCATCTATCAATGTAAATGTTTATTCGATTTTCAAATGTTGACAAAAGATGTGTTGTAGACTATCGTAGTTAGTGTTTGTGTATTTCTTTGATAATTGCAAATCAAATCAAGTTATATATTAATATTTTGTTTAGTGGTTTAGTTGGCAGTAGAGTTGCGAACTTAAATGCCAATTTTATTAAATATATCTTTAAACATGACCATTAAATGTACATGTAAGGAAATTAATGGGTCGAGTATCTATACTATGCCCAGCCGATGATTTGATTTACTTCTGTTCGAGTGTATATGCCTTTGATGGATGCCTGCGTTGTAATGCACACGTTCATACTGCGTTGTGTCCCGAGGGAGGGGGGGGGGGGGGGAAGTTCTAGCTTCTCCCGTAATTTTACTTCAGCAATGAATTATTTAATTAAGAATAACTATATGTCACAAGGTGCAAAACAAAACAGGCCTACGTGCAAATGTTCTATAAATTCAATTATATTCTTTAACTAAGAGACAACCTGCATTGCGTCGTACTTATACAAAAACGTTTAAAACGCACTTGCACGGAAACTTTTTTCGATTGCCCGCGAAGCAGAATTGGATGGTCTTCCTCCTTACATAGTGCGTCGAGACAGAATCTAAAAAAAAAAAAAATTATCTCTAGATGATTTTCACAGCTCTCTACCCCCCTCCCCCCCAAAAAAAAAATCCTTTAGACATACGCCACTGCATGCACACAAATCCCGTGTTGTCATGCAATAACCCCATGCAGTGTCAACTCAGCTGTGTAAGCAAGTATCCGAAGACTAAGAGGCCAGCCAAGTGCAGTGTGTGTATGCCATAATACAGTTGCAGGGAAGCCATACATACTCCATACCCCACAACCACTAATCCCGGAATGAGCCATGATCCTTTCACTGTTCCGCCTGCGCCCCAGGCTTAGTGCAAGCAAGCTATAGGAATAAGATCTGCCTGCCTGCCCTAGCTAGTGTGACTTGACTTGGTGTAGGAAGTCCTTGGCATCTCACTAGAACAAACTTGCAATATTCAATATGACTTTCACTTGCGGGCTGGCGCATTCATTCGGTTCCTGGTGTTAGAAGGAGTAGTAGGTGTTGTGTTGATGTGTGCTGTGAACTGTGCTGTGGGCTACTGCGTGCAGTGTGATATGGTTCGGCACTCGCTCTGATCTCACATCGCCTGGTGCACTCGCTTCTCCCATCAGTTCTCTTGATATGTGGATCTACTTAGAAGGCTGTTGGTTCGTCTTGCGTTGACATCTTGTATTTACTTCATGTGAGAGGTAAGTTTGATTGTAATACGATATTTACCGTGAGAACGGAATAGGCTTGTACCGCGTGCGATTAAGGTACAGGTAGGTAACCGCGGGCGGCGGGGGGGGGGGGGGGGGGACTAGGTCGAGGTCTACTCCTACGACTAGGGGGCAATAGTAATTAAACTGATGGAAGATAGCGAAACACATATGTAAATCATATGTGGTGTTTGCTCTGGCAAAGTGGCTCGACTGTCGGCTGAGACTATAAGAGTTCTTCACAGGCTCGGAGTTAGGGTGGACTATTGTGGGGTGACAGGTTGTTGAAATGCCATTATGTTTATGATTCCAGGATGGCTATACGACTTAAAACCTAGAAAATCGGCAAATTTTATAGTTTTAGAAAAGTCGGTGATGTTAAATTTTTAGAGATATATCTGAAATCTTCATATTCTAAATTAAAATTTACATAATACACAATTGAGGGGATAACCCCAGTGAGTCTCCTACCAATCATGCCGATGAAGCAAAATTGTTTGCTTATTTGAATGCATAAACCCAAAACCAAATTTGTAGCCTGAGAGATATAATGATATTTGTCTTCAAACCAGGTAACTGTGACTTAAAATATGCACAGGTCATCCTGAGATCTTATTAGTTTCAAAATATTGTTTGATCTCTACATTTATATATTCCCTATAGTTGAATCAGTTTGCAGCCGTACGTCAAGAAGGTTGAATTTATTAATCAATCTTTGCAACATTTAATACGAGGCCACTTCACGAACATTTTTTCCAGGCGTATTGATGGATGAGCGTTTTTGTTCCGATAAGCTATATTTTCCTTCGTTGAATTTTTCTTCTGTTAACATAGAATTATACCTACTTTAAACAAAAGTACCTTAAGTGCTTTATTACTATGGAAATAACAACCGGTAAAGAGTACATAAAATGTTTAAAACTATTTATATAGGAATCACACTGTTTAAATTCGGTGAGAAACGATATCTTGAGACATTTAAAAAACTTACCCAAAAGAGCAATTGTCATTAAAATCACTCATTTCATCATTGTCATTGTAACATTAAAAAAAAAATCTTTTCATTTTACCTTATTTTACTCAAACATGTTGCAGGCCAAAAGATAATATGTAGCAAATTTCAAAGACTCTAAAAACTTAATTGAAATCGGAAGAGCCTTTTAAGCATGGCTTTCGTAAAACAATTATCTTCAATTGTATTTTAAAACGTGGCAGGTTTAAGTTACGACGATTTAAAAAAAAAAAAAAAAAAAACTCACCATTTTTTCTCCTGGTAGTCAAATTAATGTCGTCGCTTGCTCATTGCGCGAATGTAGCCTAATCTTTATACAGGACAAGTCACAAAACTGGCAGAATGATAAAACTACGGTTTGGACCTTCTCCCTTAAACTCAAACTATTCAAATATTTTCTCGCCCACTCGCATAAAACCGTGCCTGGCCCGTGTCTTCACACATTGTCCCTTAGGCCATGGTAGCCATCCCTATGATTTACTCTGTTGCCTGGATGCAATGGGAACTTATATTATATACGCCCTGGAAAGTAAAATATATTTTAAACGTTTTGGAGGAACTTGTTAGCCAAACAATGTATTATAAATCCAATTTGACATCTACAAGTTCGACGTCCAAACTCCGACTATGTGTGTGTTACAGATGTTAAATTGCAATGTTTTATTCAAGTTATAAAAAAGGAAAACCTCATGACGTGCGTTTTGGGTAACTAGGAAAAACGCTTAAGTCCCGCCGCGTTGTTGGATGAGCGTAATATTGGTGCATTGAGCTGCCATTGTGTTATGCGGATTTTCTGTTGTTCTGTGAAAAAATTATTACTAAGTCGAAGATTTTTTTAAAATTAAATTAAATTAAATTAAAAATTTACTTAATTTTTTTATTAATCGTAATTTTAAAAAAAGAAAAAAATCGTAAAATTGCGATTTTCATAGAGAAATAATTATTCGATTGCGCTCAAATTTTACACGAATATATTAATTCATAAAATTAAGGTTCTGTGAAAAAATCATTACAATAGGATAAAGCATGTAGTTGTTATAAGTCAAAGAATTGTTTTAAAAAAGAAAAAAACTGTAAAATTTCGATTTTCATGAGAAATAGTTTTTTGATTGCGCTCAAATTTCACAAGAATATCTTAATTCATGAAATTAAGGTTCTGTGAAAAAATCATTAAAATCGGATTAAGCATGTAGGTGTTATAAGTCGAAGAAATTTTTAAAAATCGAAAAAAATCGTAAAATTGCGATTTTTATGAGAAAAAATTTTCGATTGCGCTCAAAAACGTGGCAGTTCTAAGTTCAGAGATTTCGAAGGCCTCCATAAAATTTCATCACAATTGGAGTATCGGTTTAGCCGGAATCGTGTTAACAAACACACAATAATACAAACAGAAAAAAAAGAAAGAAAAACATTCCGGATTTTTTTCTCCAGTGTAGTAAAATGGAATCTTCGCTTCGCTCGCTACGCTCATCCAAATATTCACCCTTTGTCAGAATGACCATACTTTGACTTACTGTATTTTTTTACTTATTATGTTATCTTTTACAAATTATGTTCTCCATTATGTCTGAATGACAACTTGTTTTCAATATGTATTTGTTTTCTTGCAACTAATGTTTGAAATAATTTATAGTTGTACAAGAGGGAATTATGCCCTACAATGGCCTTCTCGCCGAGTGGCGAGAAAAATACAATAAAATAAATCAAATAAATGTGAAATACCTACACGTATTTCAGTGGGCCCACTGGATCATGATGTGCACAACTTTTCTTCGTGCTAGGGTAGAATCACATAATACTGCTATGAAGTCCTACCCACCATGAGCGTAATCGTGTAAGATGCGAGTTAAAAACTTAAAAGAGACTAATAGGACACATTTGACAGCTGGCACATGGCTATTCGTTTGGCCGGTAAGAATCCGGCGTATCTGATACTTTACATAGTGGTCAATAAAGCATACATTGACAGCCCTACAGTCGTAGATTTTCAATATTTTATGTATATAAGCCAGGATCAGTCCATGAATGTGATCAATTCTAAACTTTCTAAGAAAATCCAAAAACCTGAAAACCAATTTTTTTTAAATAATTTAAAAATAATTTCTTGAAAAGTGTTAATGTAGAGCCCTATGTCTCCGCTTCCTTGACAACTACTTAACATTTTAAACATCTGTGGTGACAGTCTGCCAAGCGAACAGGAGTTTGCTTAAAACGCGTGTCCTACATCCTCATTCCCAACAGAAACTTAGGCCTACATTTCCACAAGTGTGGAAACTATTACAAAGATAAACACAAAAATACAGAACAGAAAAATTACAAAGCATATTATTACATTTTATGATAGTTGATAATGTTGGCATTGCTGTCTAATCTGCAATATTAATAATCGTCAAATTGTCCTACTTTGTAAATCAGTTTTTTTTTAAAATATCTGAATATGGTAGACACTTTCAATAAATAAATAAATACATACATATAACATGTCTGTTCTGTTTCTTGACAACATCATCTAATGTAATCAGTTTTCCATACTGGGTATATGAAGGTAAAACTTTTTCGTTTGGATGTGTGCTGTGGGGTATGTATGCACACCAGATTACTCCACGCGACCCTAATTCATGTGACTTAGAGTTAATTGGGTTAAGGGTAGTTGTCAAGGGAATACCCGAGGGCTGTTTAAGAGGACTCAACCCAAGCAGAGATCAGAGCATCTTACAACAATCTGTCCGACCAGCGATCCATAGTATTACCTCGGCAGATGTGCAACTATAGAAGTATTGTATACCGAATAAAAAATTTTAATTTATTTATGACGATTGCAACCAATATTATTTCACTGTATCTTCGTTTATTTGAATTTCTCGCTAAAAATGAATTTATGTATCCAAAACATTTATGTCATACCATCGCCCCCTGCTTAAAAAAAATATATATTATTCATAAATTTTTTACTTGAATTTTTTAAAAAAAATTTTGAAAAAAAATACCCTTTTTTATTTTTATTTTTTTATGAAAGGAAATTTCCCCCCTTTTTGGAAAAGGAAAAAAAAAAAAGGTAAATTTGGGGTTTTCCCCAAAAAAAAGAGGGGTGATTCCCCCAAAAAATTTTTTTTTTGGTTTTTGAAAATAAATAAAAATTTTTGGGGGGTTTTAAAAAAAAAAAGATTGAATTTTTAAAAAAAGAAATAAAATTTAAATTTTTTGGGAAATTGCAAAAAAAAAACTAAAAAATTTAAAAAAAAACGTCCTATGTTCAATTTTATTTATTTTAAAAAAAGGACTAACAGGTATTATCATTGCTGAATTTAGCTAGAATATCTGTTTTTTTTTATCTTTATTAATTGTTCATTATTTAAAATTTCTTTTTATTTACATGGAGAGGTAGTCACAAACGAGTAGAAGCTGTTTGCTGTGAGATATTTTTTTAACTTGTGATTGAAGGAGGGCAGGGTGGGGGAGGTTCTTATGTGCTCTGGGAGCTTGTTGTAAAGGTGGAGGAAGGGTACTGGGGGCCCCAGTGCAAAAAGGCGCGGGTGGTGGGGTGGCCTATGAGGGAAAGGATGGTTTGTGTTTGGCGTGCACAGACGCTTGAGGGGGGAAGAGGTTACATTTGTGCGAAAAAAGAGTGCAGCAACGGATGAGTGTGCATGCTGAGTTAAATTTCAAATTTCCCTTTTAAAGAGCTCCCTACAGGGGGTTTTTCTAGAGCACCCGCAAAAAGCGTATCGCTCTCTTTTGGGAGGAAAATTTTTCTATTTGCTTGGGGGGGGCCCCCAAATACAGGCCTAGGAAATTTAGGGGGGTTTGGGGGAAAAGTAATTTGAAATAAGATAGGGGGGTGAACAATTTTTTTGAGCTTACGGATAGAAGATCCAGATAAAATTTTGTTGGCAACATGGTTAAATGGATAGCCCAGCGATTTTTTTCGGTCAATGAAAGGCCGAGGATTTTTTAAACACTAAAGCGGGGGGATTATATCAACTCTAGATGAACTAGGGGACTAGCCAGTGGGTCTTATTGGGAGTGGGAAGTATAATAAAAAACGTTTAGAGCGCGAGATGTAGAGTTCATTGTCGCGGTTTGTATGATGACATTTTGGCCACTTGGTGTTGATTAGGGGGGCAAGTGCCTGAGAGGGGATGATGTTTGGTAGGGTCAGCAGATGGGTGGAGTCATCCGCAAAATTGTGTGAGAATACCCTCATCCAGAAAGGTGGCCTGATCATTAACATATATGATATAGGCTAGGGGCCCGAGTATGGAACCCTGGGGAACCCCACAGACTATGGACAGAGATTTAGAGCGGGTTTTGGTGACGGATAGACCATTGGCTGTCTCGATTTCGACTACTTGAGAACGGCCGGAGAGAAAAGAGGAAATCCAATCTAAAGCGATCCCCCGGATGCCATAGGTATATAGCTTTTCGAGGAGAATTTGTGATCTATCGTATCAAAAGCCTTTTCATGTCATAGAAAAATCCTACCGCGTGGTCACCTTTGTCCAAAGCAAGTAGAGAGGGAAAAAAAACTGAAGATTGCGCTTGTGGGGATTTGTTTTCAAAAAACCATGCTGAGTAGGGGAGAGAATGTTGTGATAATTTTGAAATGATGATAGATGATCATGCATGATGTATTCATATATTTTGGGAAAAAGAGGAGAGCAGGGAGATGGGTCGACAATCCTTTACATTCGCATTAACGACTGAAGAAAACCTCGGAAAGAACTTTCGGTCAGGATTGACGGTGTCGGGGTTAGAATCCGAGTCTCTTGCCGAGCGACATCGTCGCGCTCGCCTTGAAAGTCACCCGAGTCCGTACACTCTTCTTGCGAACATTGCGATTACACGCAACAAATAATACAGGAACCATCTGACTTCGACCTTGAGAAAACGATCATTACTGCTCTAGGACCAGCTATTATTTCTTTACCGGGCAGTCGTTCCATAATTCAATTATTGTTACTAATTACACAGCTGCTGTGCTGTGACCTTTGTGCAATTCTAGTTTTATTCTGCTAAATATAGACGTTGATTGAATGAATTTGCGTTTTGTATACTTCCCCATAAAGTTACAGGGAAAATTCCGACAGTGTTGGCTAGAGAGTTGAGCGCGCGACTCTGATTCGGGAGGTCCCGGTTTCAAATCCCGTTGAGACTGACAATCCTGACTGAAGGCTTTTTCCAAGGTTTTTCGTGGTCGTTAATGTGAATGCAAGGGACAGCCCTCGGACATTCCTTCACAATTGTCCTATTCGCAACATACCTAGTTAGACACCTGAAGAGGGGCATGAATTGCACCCTGGGCAGGCTTCCCACAAAAATTATTATTATTAGGGCAAAATGTATTAAAAATATTATGTTGTAGTGCATTTTTATCCATTACATTTTAAAGAAATAATAATTCCCTCAAAGGAGTGTACCGTATGTACATGTAAGTTGTAAGTAGACCTTAAAGATGCGGGTTTTGACGTTATTTTAGATATACGCTGGATTTATATTTATAAATGTTTCGTAACCAACAAATCATCACCAACTAATCAACGATTTATATTATCTGGCTACATATGAAAGTACCTTTACTTCAGTTTAGTTTGTTAAACGTAATATATCATCGAATTGAAAAAAAATGTTTCAATAAATGTATTTAAAAAATAAATTACAGTCAATTGTTGGGATAAGTTTGGCATTCCTTCCTAATTACCCTTCACACCCAACATAAAGACTTTCAACATCTTAAGTGGTGCGTTTAAAAGCAGAATGACGTTCAATGCTTTACATAAAATATTGAATGATATTCATCACATTGCATCCGCGTTACATTGTGTCATGTGTCATATGTGTCATGTATCATGAGGTTGTGTGGCTCGTTGTTCATGTGGTTAGCCTACCTGCTTCCAATGCAGAAGGTCCAGGGTTCGATTCCCGCCAAACCAGAAGTTTTTTTTTAGGACTAGGAGTTTGTAAACGGTGACTTTGGAGCCGTCGAAGCAACGAAGCACATAATAAATTCAGAGTTGTTCTGAATCGGCCTTGTTGATTCTGGCGTTGATCCGCGGGTGTTCGCACTATCCATACCACTGATTGCTATATTTCATATTAAAAATATCGATCTTTGGTTGGTTATCGCTCGCTCGTCGATTGCGTCAGGGCCTACAGGGTTGGCTTGGTCGCTTTGATTTTTAAGTCCCCCGCTGAAAATCAGTTATATTATAACTGAGTAGACTCTAAATACAATTTATTTATTTATTTATTTATTTATTTATTTATTTATTTATTTATTCATTCATTTATTTATTTATTTATTTATTTATTTATTTATTTATTTATTTATTTATTTATATATTTATTTATTTATTTATTTATTATGAGGCACGTTAGCATGGGTATAGTCACTGACGGAAAAGTGGAGCGAGACAAGAAATAAGAGAGCCTACATTACTAATTGCATGATAAATACCATTCGCTAGTGAATGAGCATTAAATATTGTTAGATATTGAATCATTTTATCGATCTTAAATTTTTGATCAATATCGAATCGTTTTCAGGTATATCGATCAATAGATTGGATCCGATCCAACACGTGTCCAAACGATTCGATATTGATCAATGATTTAAGATCGATAATAATCGATTATATAACATTTGAATACTTTACGTATACGCGCGATTTTCTTAATGAATATAACTTATATTATACCAAAAAACCGCTCCCCAAGTTTAAGGATACATATTTTGAATGTTCCCTAAAAGTTCCATCAAGATCACAGAGACCGAAGAAATTAGTGTAGAACCGTAGAAGTATGATTTACATTAGCAATGCTTTTTCAAGTGCATTTATAAAAGAGATATTTATACATGTTACACACGGAAGATGTATTTATTAATTAATTGACAGCAATCTGGATCATCTGTTTATGTTCGAAATAATAGAGCGAAAGTCGCAAGATGTTTAACCTGCGTCTGCGACTTATTGGACGAGAGTACCGAGGGAAGAGAAAACTTCATCTGACCACACCCAATGACAAAAGATTGTGTGTGTTTCTTTGCAAATCAAACAGCTACTCGGATCTTGATGAAAATTTCAGAGAGCCTTCGAAATCTCAGAACTTGGGTCTATATCTTTTTTAATGAAGTTTAAAAAAACATTACTAATGAAAATCGTTTACTCCTAAGGATTTAACAGTACATTCTTTCCTCCCTATTATTCAAACGGTTATTTCGATATTGATGAAACTTTAAAGGGGCTTTTAACGCAAAAAGTTATTTTTTACCACATAATCTATACCATAATACTACACTAAAATGACCGTTTAAAAATTATATCTTGTAAATGTGAATTTATATCAATTTTTCAATTTTTTAGATTCAGAAAATAGCGAAAAAAGGCGTTTTGGGAAATTTCTTAAATCGGCTTTAGCCTGCATCATTTTTGTTCCACAAAGATACTATCATACTAGAGAGTATCATACCAATCTAAAATGGCCCTTTGTAACATCGTGTCTTGAAACTGGGCACAAATATACTCTCAAACACGCAAAAATATGCTTTCCAAAATCACACCCCTTCTTGGTAATCTGCAAATTTTGAATGAACCACTTACCCAAATTACAAAACAAAATATAGAGGATTTACAGAAAAGGCTGTAGAGTACGTCAATAATGGCCAATAGTTTTTGGATCAAAATCCTCCAAGGTCACGGGGCTTAAAGATCGTCCCCATGTTATTTCTTATGGGAGATTTTTGCCGATGGGACCTAGCTCGAAAAATACCAAGTTTGACCATTTTCTGGGGGGTCAATGTGCATGGACCCAATAATTTTTCTGTTAATTTCGAAATTCATAACTAGCTATCTTGAATGAAATATATTTTTTGAGTTTAGCGGTTGAATACATCGAAATCAGTTATCTTAGACTTGAACGATTTTAGTAAAATATAAATAAATCATACTAATATAAAAATCGCATGTACACAAAGGCATTCAAATATATTATAAATTTTATATTATATTTATGTCAAACGATTATCAATTATTGAATCGTTATCGATATACCTGGAAACGATTCGATATTGATCAATGATTTAAATCGATAAAATGATTGTGGTTAGCGTATCTGCTTTCAATGCAGAAGGTCCAGGGTTCGATTCCCGCTAAAGTCAGAAGTTTTTTAACTTCTGATTTGGACTTCAGTCCATCAGTTCTTGTCTTAGGAGTTTGTAAACGGTGACTTTGGAGCCGTCCTAGCAACGAAGCACATAATAAATTTCAGAGTTGTTTTGAATCGGCCTTGTTGATTCTGGCGTTGATTCGCGGGTGTTCGCACTGTCCATACCACTGATTGCTATATTTCCTATTAAAAATATCGATCTTTGGTTGGTTATCGCTCACTCGCCGATTGCGTCGGGGCCTACAGGGTTGGCTTAGTCGCTTTGATTTAAAGTCCCCCAATGAAAATCAGTTATATAACTGAGTGGGTAGACTCTAAATAAAATTTATTTATTATTTATTTATTTATTCAGTATTGATTAATGAACAATAATTGTTCACTAGAGACGCTTAATATTAATATGAATAAGAAAGAGAAAACATTGTTGATAAACGGTTCATTTACCTTTGAATAAAATTTTAAAAGGCATTATTAACAAACATATTTTTCGGTTTTAAAAACGCAAAATAATGCCGATAAAACTATATTTTCGACCATATCTAATTAATTCTTAATGATTATTGAGCTTATATCTAGATCGAGGGAGCGCCGTGTCCAGTAGTTGTGTTTGTGGGTCAAGTCAGTTGTTTCAGTTGAGTCAAAGTTATCAAACTAATGGTTACAGTCCAGTTCAACCTTCAAAAATTTGTCGTTTGTTGTTTCTGTATGCTCGTACGGCAACGCTTGCGACGTGATGAAAATTGAGGGACTTCGAATTTGATTGTATGTTTTGGGTAATCGAAGATTTTTCGATTTTACGCATATTCGTGACATTTGGGAATTGACAGGCTTGGAAACTCAACAGTCATTTTAATGGACATAAGTTTTGTTGCGAGTCTTTGAAGGAGTGAACGGAAGGCCAGAACCAAAGTATAAAGTTTAAATGAGTTTTATGAAGTGTATAGCAATAATAAACAAGTATGTGAAACCTTTGAAATACTAAATGTAATAAAGCAACTTCGGGCCTACAGATATTTGACATTTAATACATAGCAATTAGCACTACTTATAAATTATTTAATTTAAAAAATGATTTGCAAAATTGAAGTAAAAGATCCACGCATTCTAAAAACTTAAAAAAGCTCATCCATCAACGCGACGGGACTTGAGTTTTCCTAGTTATGGAAATGGAATGAGACAGGTTTGTTGCTAGGTACAGCATTGCTGCGCACTCAACTGCACGAATTGCGAATTTTAAAGATTTTGACAAAAAAAAAATTCTTACTGAGTCAACTATAACATTTACATGTTCCCATGCGTGATTTATTGAGAATGTCTGAGGTGATGTCGACGAAGATGCGACGCCTGGGTGCTCAGGGTCGGTGGGGGTTGGTTGGTGGAGTGGGGCGTGGGATTGGGGGTTCACAAAATTCATAAAGTATAAGTGTGAGGCGCCACTTTGTTTAGTCAATCATTATAGAGGTACGTGAAAAAGCGTTTTGTGAATAGATGCTACAAGCGCTATTTTGTATTAAATAGGTTTTTGGTCATTTTGTTTTATTTTCATAGTAGGGATAGTTTGTTATACACATTTTTATGCATGATATTGATTGCAACCTTGATGAATATTCAAAAATAATATGGAAAAATTTCTTCACAAAGTTTTTAAGGTGGCCAAAAATAGATGCTTAAAACGCTATAAAATGACATTTGAAAATGCTTTTCACGTACTCTAATCATTACCCATCTCACGGCTGATCCAAACAAAGAAAGATGAGCCGGAGGGTTTGGTTATGAGAAAGCAGAGAGGCAACCTACCACGTTGTCCTCTGATAGACCTTGATACATTGTTAATGGGTAATGATACAATATCTTACATACACAAATTATTCCAGAAACCTATAACAAAACTTTAAATCAAAAGAAAACAACCCCTTATGTTTTCATATAGGCCTGTCAAGCCTTGAGGTTATGTACAATACAATACCTTGCATAAGATGATGACTAACTATATACAATACCTTGCATAAAATAATGATTAATTATCACAATAACCCAGCAAAACTGAAAATCAATAGAGAAACAACCTCGTCAGTCATCTTACCTCAAATTAAGCCTCAAATGCCTTGGGGTTATGTACAATATTGTTCTATCATGTCTTAAATTATGTCAAACTACTACATCAATTCATAATCAACTACGATTCTGTGTCCACGCCGCAAAACCGAGGGAAGGCGCGAAGCCACACGAAGAATTACGATGATACACTTTAGAACATCGCTTTATACGATACCAAATTGCAGTCCTCAGTAGACAGGGGGTGTCAAAAACTCCGTGGGGGGTGGGGGCTTATAGTGACGGAAGCAGAGGATCGGCAACAGTAACTACCAGAATTCCAGGGGGGGGGGCTGCTTCGTCCTCCGGTTGAGATACTTCTCAATCGTTCCAACTTGTAAGAATTCTTCTTAAAGGGGCTATTAACCCCAAAAAATTATTTTTTACCACATGATCTATAGCACAATACTACACTAAAATGACAGTTTAAAAAATTATACCTTGTAACTGTGATTTAACACGAATTTTTCAATTTTTCGGATCCAGAAATTTGCGAAAATTGGTGTTTTGGAAAATTTCTTAAATCGGCTTTAACCTGCTTCTTTTTTGGTCCACATAGATACTAGAGCATAGTACCAATCTAAAATGCCCACTTTTACATCGTGTCTTGAAACTGTGCCCAAATATACCCTCAAACACGCAAAAATATGCATTACAAAGTCACACCCCATCTTGGTAATCAGCATATTTTGACCAAACTACTTGCCTAAATTACAAAAACAAAACATAGAGGTTTTACAGAAAAGGCTGTAGAGTACGTCAATAACGTCAATATTTTTTTGGATCAAAATCCTCCAAGGTCACGGGGCATAAAGATCGTCCCCATGTTATTTCTTATGGGAGATTTTTGCCGATGGGACCTAGCTCGAAAAATGTCATGTTTGACAATTTTTTGGGAGGTAATGGGGGCCCCAATAATTTTTCTGTTAGTTGCTAAATCCATTACTATAGTTAGCCTGAATGAAATATATTTTTTTGAGTTTAGCGGTTAAATACCCCTTTAAACAATTATGACTGGATAGTAAGGCTCGCACACGCGACACTGTCTTCATCCAATAAGAAACTTATTTACCACGTGAAGTTCAACCACTAGACAATGCACTTTTATTATGTATTACAACTACTAGGGAAAATGTATTTACCTATCGCAATATTTGTGTTGGCGACTATGTTACTTACAATAACCTGAAACAAAGTTAGGTAATATTTATTAAGTCAGTCAGGTACCCAGAGTTGAAAGAGTACCGCCGGCAAACGTCTAATAGTTGCGACCAAGCTTCGTTCTAACGCAACGCGCATGCCCAAACCTCCCAAAGACGTCACGGTCAGTCATAATAGGCTATAGTGTGGGCGGGAATTGTTCACCAAAAAATTTAAATCCAAAAATGCGTATACAATAGTTATAGAGTAAGATCAATAATCAAAGTCTTTTGAAAAGACCATTTTTTAAATTCATTTTTGATGCATACTTTTGCTATTGCTTTTTTTTGAACGATTTTCGGTGCTAAAGTTTGCAAAAAGTATACTATTTGGATGGCTGAAATTTTTATTGTAGCTTACACTTACCTTTGACTATAAAATGAGGTATTTTGAATTGTGAATCTTCAATACCTTACATTTTACAGCGTTTTACATTTTTCGGTACTTTTATGATGTTTGTACGGTCAAATGAGAAAAAAAGCATAGATCTTAATTTAAGATACGAAAGCTATACATTCTATAGTCAAAGATGAATGTATGCTACAATAAAAATCATCCAAATAGTATACTTTTTGCAAAACTTAGCACTGAAAATCGTTAAAAAAGTAGTAATAGCGGAAAAATGCATCAACCAAAAAAGGAGGGAAAATGTTTTGGTCGTTAGTCGTTACAAAAGACTGTGATTAATGATCATACTCTATACAACTACTGTTTTATGCATATTTTGGATTTTGATTTTTGGGGAACACACAGCCTTAAACACCCATAGAAGTAGAACGTGCGAATTTTATTTGTTATTATTTTTGTAAATTTTTATGTTTATTAAATCATCAAATACAAATTTTTAATTACGTAAGATGTACTTTTGAAACCATGCCAGTTCCCTATTAAATAATCAAGGATACGAGGGTTTAGTTAAATGGTGCATGAATGCTGCCCCTGAAGAGGGTCTTGGTTGGCCCTGGTCACTAATCAGGATTGCCAACTAAAGTGTTCTTCTGTTTCAGTGTGAATGCTTTCCACTATCTTCGCCTAGCTACGGCAGGAGAAACATGGCCGCAACGAATGGCTTCCCTACTAGTTACCGACTCCAGTGAGTATCCCAGCCGCCACATCTCACTCTATCACCACTTCTTCGGGGCATGGCTGGCTCGCAATGAGAGCCGACAAGACCGCTGGAAGGAAGGAAGTCAGACTGCGCAGCTCCAGCTAAACAATGCGCAGCCGAGCGAAGCGAAGACCGCAGGAGGCAGCCGGTTCTATGCGTTGAATCAGAAGATACAACTCCTCAAGGAAGAAATAGTAAGACTAGACAATAGAGATTTCGTAGTTTTATAAAGTTCTACTTTAAATTAAATCTTTTAAAAAATCACAATGATAATACCTAGGCTGTTTTACAAATGCTTTTAATAGTTGCAAAGATGGATGAACGTATTTGGACCATCTCTCTGATTTCCTACATCTCTACTATAGTTTATCAATCGTTGGTATAAAAACATTTTAAAAACTATTGTAAAAATCAATATCTCCAAGACATAACTTTCCAAACCTCGCCGCCCCGCACCTCATCGTTTTGCCGCGAAGAGCGAGCAGCGTCAAAGCACAAAACCCCGCATTCAAGTTGATTTGAATGGTCCGGTTTAGCCTTAGGAAAAGAAGTAATGGTCAACCTACAGTATGAGCTTGTTGATTTTGAAGATTCCTTGAAAGTTTCGTCAACATCAGAGTAGTAGTTTGCCCGGTAGATAGCGAAGAAACCAAAATGATGTCCGAAAAGAAGAAAAATTGAAAAATCTAAAAAGTAAAGTTTTCAAGAGGAACATTCCTTTGGTTGTACCAACAACGTGGCAGGTCCAAGTTTAGACATTTCTAAGGTTTCTTTAAGTTTTCATTATGATCGGACTTCAAAGTTGCAGTTGGTCCAGACAAAAACATCAATTAAATAAAATAACAAATAAGGCATCTGATCTGTTTTCTCAGGCTAGACTAGTCAAAGTGAAGTTACCACAACATAGATTAAAGGAACTGCGTTCTCCTGGGAGGTGCGGGCGGTGCTAAAGGGGTCGGCAAAGACTCGGGAGTGCCCAGAGAAGACATGTTATGTCAGCTTCGGACATGTTTATATATGTGGTCGTCATAGACTATATGTATCCTTACACCAAAAATAATTTTCGAAATAGCCACACTCACATATCCTTAGTAACATTATTAAGACGTTACATTTACGAAACGATATCAATAAAGAACATAATGATTAGATATTAATTTGTTAATACAATACATTTATAAATCATCTTGCTAAACCTATATATCACCAGAGGCAGGAATTTGGTGGGAAAATAAAATTCAATTTTCGTTTTTATTGTACCCAAAAACGGTGAATTGGTGGTGAGAATAATTCAACATTTAGTTGAAAGCTCTATACCTCTCTCCCCCCTGATATTTTTTTTTTTTTAAATTGGGGGTGGGACCTTGTAAAAAAATTGCAGATTACAATAAAATGTAGTA
Source organism: Sweltsa coloradensis (assembly GCA_024449915.1). Classification (NCBI taxonomy): domain Eukaryota; kingdom Metazoa; phylum Arthropoda; class Insecta; order Plecoptera; family Chloroperlidae; genus Sweltsa; species Sweltsa coloradensis. The sequence goes on from JAMZAV010000113.1 coordinate 235,885, forward strand.
ATGAGAATTCAGAGGCAGATATTTGTGGTGGGACTTATTTGCATCTTTGGTTTTGTTCTGACCAAAAACGGTGAATTGAATTGGTGTTGAAAATGATTTATAATGTACGGTTTTTAGCGGAGAAAATGTCGTTTTTACATTAAATACATGCCTCTGCCAATCACACAGCTTCTTAGTTCGACCATCTCTTGTTCACAGATCGGCTTGATAGCCCAAGACACCGCCCTCTTCCAGCAGCTGTTTGCATTACAGAAGGCGGTGACTGAGTTCCGGGAGGAGATGGAAGGTTCCTCCGACTCTTATGGATCCTCCGGCGAGGAGTCTTCCTCCTACAGCTCCCCCGGTACCTCCGAGGCCGGGTCACGCAGACCGGCCAGGGTGGCGCGTAACGATGTAGGTATTATCATAGTCGCCTATAAAGACAAGGTTAAACATTATATATCCCAACTCTAGGGTTACAGAGATGGTTTGTATTTCTCCAGTTCATTTCGTGTGTAGTCTAATAGGCAGTGCAATCTGTCTTACACACGTTATCAACAATGTATTATTAGACCAAGAAGTTGACTGAATCAAATCGGTGTTTTTATAGTGGTAAGAGCATGGCCCGGACAGCCAAGGACCCGGGTTCAGTCCCCGGTGGAGGCATTTTTTGTTTTAAAATTTCTGTTATACTAACGTAACACCGTCATAGTCGCCTACTACAAAACCAAGGTTAAACCCAATATTGCTAAGATTTTGAAAGATTTTTGATAAGCGTAGCGAGCTTAGCGAAGATTTCATTCCACTACACTGGAGAAAATAATCCGGAATGTTTTTCTTTTTTTTCTGTTTGTATTTTTGTGTGTTTTAACACGATTCCGGCTAGACCACGGATACTCCAATTGCGGTGAAATTTTCTGGAGGTCTTTGAAATCTCTGAACTTAGAACTGCCACGTTTTTGTGCGCAATCGACATTTTTTTAATGAAAATCGCAATTTTACTCTTTTTTTTGTTTTTGAAAATTCTCCAACTTATAATACCTAAGTTACATGCTTTATCCGATTGTAAAATAAATAAACTTTTGTAGGAAGCCTGCCCAGGGTGCAATTCATGCCCCTCCTCAGGTGTCTAACTAGGTATGTTGCGGGTAGGATATTGTGAAGGGATGTTCGAGGGCAGTTTAAGAGGACTCAATCCCTTGCATTCGCATTAACGACTGAGGAAAACCTCGGAAAAAACCTTCAGTCAGGATTGCCGGTCTCGACGGGATTTGAACCCGGGACCTCCCGAATCAGAGTCGAGCGCTTAGCGCTCGAGCCAACACTGTCGGTATTATCCGATTGTAATGATTTTTTTTTCACAGAACCTTAATTTTATGAATGAATATATTCGTGTGAAATTTGAGTGCAAACGAAAAATTATTTCTTATGAAAATAGCAATTTTACGCTTTTTCTCGTTAAAAATAAATTACTTTCATCCAACAACGCGCCTGAAAAAGCGTTTGTGAAGCTTCCTAGTATATTCTAATAGTTTGCCTGAGGCATGAGTCTACACCTAATAACATTAGTGTCTAATATCAAAATGTATTCATGTTATAACATCCATTGACACCGAATAATACCTTACGTTAGTTATCTGACAACATTGTACTTTGTTTGGTCCATGGGTTGATTACCGACACTAAACCAGCAAAACTTCTTTATCGACTCTGGTTGCCATGGTAACCAAGACCCTTAGACCATATATCGGGTGGACAGAGCGCGCGCCTATACCTGCCGTTGCAGCGGTTGAAGCCGAGCTGGGAACAAAGAGAGTGAGAGAGAGGGAGAGATTCTCGGAAGTCGGTGGTGGCAAGAAGAGCGTAGTACCATTTGAACGTACAGTAATTTCGCGTACTAGAAGTAGTGAATCTCTCGTTACTTTCGACAATGTGATGGTTTCTTAAAATGTATTATGCATATTTATTCCATGGGACAACACATCAAAGAAGATTTTAATTTATTTTAACCATATTCCGATAGAAATTTATTTCTATGTGTTTGGCGGAAATATGCCAGATTTCAACATCTTCATCATCATCATCATCATCATCATCTGTAGCCTACTATATATTATTTTTATTTACGGGAAGGAAATGTTTTTTCTAAAAGGGGTATTCACCCTTCACCCACCAAACTCAAAAAATATATTTCATTTTGACTAACTAGTTATGAATTTAAAACAGAACAAATGTTGGTCCACCGTTACCAGTAAATTTTCCTTACGTTAATTTTCCATCTAGACGTCCGGTAAATCTCACATAAGAAATAACAAGGGGACGACCTTTGAGCCCCGTGACCTTAGAGGATTTTGGTATAAAATTGGCCGTCATTGACGTAGGTATACTCAGCTACGTTGTCTGTAAATCATTACGTAATTTAGCATGTGGTTTGGTCAAAATATGCTTATTACCAAGAGAAGGTGTAATTTCGGAACGCATATTTTTGCGTGTTAAGAGTGTATATTATTCGTGCAAGTTTCTAAATGCACATTGTAGATTGGTAATGCTGTAGTAATAGTATAGTCTATGTGAAACAAAAAATAAGCAGGTTGAAGCGGAATTCTCCAAAACTCAAATTTTCTCAAATTTCAGAATCAAAAGCTTCTAAAACATCGTGTTTTCATGGTAAAATAATAATATAATTTGTAAACAGTGTCATTTTAGTTTTGTAACCTATTGTGCTCTATTAAAAAATAAAAAATCTATCAAAAACCCAAGATGTAGATGACATAATTATTATATGAAACCCTTTGCAAATAGGGTTCATGGGGGAATGGCTGAATAAGTAGTGATAGTATTATATAGAACAGAATTTTGTAACACTTAAAATGTTAAATTAATTAATATTTTGATTTTTGATAAAGGTGCCTATTCTGCAAGTGAGGTTGTTGGTTGAGGAATAGGGTGGGGGGGGGGGGGAGAGGTACATCAGATGTCACCATTCTCAAAATCACTTTGTTATTGTTTGGCTGTAGTGAGGGCATACAAAATAATAGTAGAACGAATATTGGCCTGCACTTTTTTAAAGAAAATAGGCCTATGCAGTGGCGTATCCAAGGGGGGGGAGAGGGGGGACAAAACCCCCCTTTTGAAAAAAAGTGTAAAGGAGAAAATAAAATAACTACAAATTACCATCTGACTAAAAGAGGATTTTAGTAGATACAAAGTTGGTTATTTTGATGCTTTAAAACGCACAGATTTTCACCAAAATGACCTTGAAAGTGAAAACTTTTAGATTAAAAACAGGATTTTAGATAAAATGTTGCTGCGATGCTTTAAAAAACGCACAGGTCTTCACCAAAATAACCTTGAAATAGAAAACTTTTAAATCAAAAGCAGGATTGAAGTAGATAAAAAGTTCGTCATTGTGATGATTTAAAACGCACTGATTTTCACCAAAATGACCTTGAAGAAGAAAATTTTCCGGGGGGGGGGGGCAAGCCCCCGGACCCCCACTTAGCCTTCGGCACATCTATGAAAAAATGATAAAACCCCCCCTTTATGAATTCCTGGATACGCCACTGGGCCTATGTTTCCATCCAAATATAGGCTAACAATTTTTGTGAAAAACAGTTCAAAACAATAATTATGCATATGAATACGAAATGATATTTTGCACTAAAGTGAGCTATAAAAATGATAACAAAAATCACTTTATACATTATACTGTATTTTATTTATATAATAATACCAAATCGCCTTCAACAGCCATTATATACCAGAAGTATAAGGCATATTATGTTCATGACAGGCCATGTGCTTTCTCAGGTCTATATTCACTTGAAATATATATTTGGTAAAATAACCACAATAATAATCTGAAGTAAAATAGTGTCCTACATTACGAAAAATAAATTCAGTAAAATATTTGCACGTGGAATGAAAATCCACATTGTTTTACAGCTCTTTACTGTATCTTTGCATACAGTCAAACGCAGCGCGCGCGATGTTTTGCCACCACCTCGTTCTTGGAACTGGCCGCAGGTCGGCTTCACGAATATTGCCGCGCTATCCGTCTACCCGAAGGGTATAGATGGTCTAAGCCAAGACCTTGGGCTCACTGCCTTTGCTAGGATTTTTAAAGTTTTATTTTGCCAGTAGATTGGTACATAGAATTTGAAAGGCGGTGCTCCCGAGTATCTGAATAAAGCGGCATTATCACAACAAAGCTCGACCTGTCAACAAGAGATCTAAAAGTAAAATGAAGTTCGTTAATGGAACAACTTTCAAGGACCCTTCGGGCAACATTTTACCAGCCGAAAATGTTGTAGGGCACAGAAACATAGTTTTTTATATCGGAGCGGCAATTTATTCCGGAGTTCCACCAACCAATCGGCGTAATCCAAGGCAAGAAATTGCTCTACAACGAGAGGAAGCGCCGCACCAGCACGGTTTTATAATCGTGTATGTTTCTTGCGAGACTCACGAAGCGGACACTGTAAATTACTACTTGACTCAGGGACCTTGGTATTCGGTGACCCACTCAAACGCATCAATGGTTAAAGATCTCATTCAATCCAGTTTCAATATTGAAGAATATCCGGTATTGGTCATAACTGACCATACTGGAAACCTGCAGCGAATAATTACGAAGAATGAGTTGCACCAGGGGGCCCTAAACAGTCTGACTGTTGACGAGTGCGTGCACAACGTGCAGTAGGCCTTTTTTATACCATGTTTAATGAGCCAATAGGCCTAGAGATTTTAGGCATGTATCCAAATAAACCTACCAAATAAATCTAGTTTCTCCTGCGCATGTCTTTCGTATATTTTATCATAGCTAGGCGCTAAGGCAAGATTAGGAATTGGCACTTCTTCGGTTGGTAGCCCCCAACTTTTTAACACTGATATTAGGGGAAAAGACTAGGTGAGGGGGAGGGGGGCGGGCGCGAAGCGCGTATGTTTTACAATATTATCATTATAAATTATTATTATCAAAACATACGCGCTTCGCGCCCCCCACCCCTCCCCCGGGAGCCACCAACCGAAGAAGTAGGCCTACCTGTAGTGTATGTAGACACCTGTTTATAAACTAACCGCCGACTTGACCACCTGTCCCTATCGGGAGGACGAAGAGACGTGGAGTGTTATGGACGTGTAAGGTACGTAAACGCTACAGTACCTAGGAATTAAGGATAGGCCTAGGCCTACTCCATGGTTAACCGGTAGGCTTGCCTGCAAGTAGGCCTAAGCCGAGGCATGAAGGCCTATTCCAAAATACATAAGTGTAGGCTAGGCCATGCCATTGAAAATAATAAACAATTTGGTCAGGCCTAGGCCTATGATCAGGCAAAGCGGTATTACCCTGGTAGTTAATATCAGGGCGGACTCGTCCGCACACTTATTTTTTGGAAAAAGGTTTTCTGGTTTTTGCACTACACAACGATAGTATTTCGGTATATTGCATTCAGTCCCGTATTTTTTCTGAAACGCTCAGAAATCACTCTAAAAACCTTGATTTAAAAATTTTTGTCTGCGGCGCTGTGGTTGGGGGCTCGCCCCCCAACCCCCCCTTCTGTTTTTGCTTGAAATTGCTTGTCCCGCAAACTTCACTTTGAAAGAAATATGGTACCCTGCCCACGACCTCGCCCTCCCCCCCGCCGAGGAAAGAGATCGTCAAGCGTCCAACCACTTATTGGATTGGATATTGCTTAACGTCTCATATTTATGCAACTTGGCTAATCGAGACGAAGGGAGGGACGTAAGTGATGACGCGGGGGGACAAGGGGTGGACAGGCCTGTACTGGTCAGAACCAGCCACAAGCGTATGGGGAGGACAGGGGTTACCCCACGTCGTGGTCGTCTACGTCTGTGTCATCATCCGTCCGTGTTGAACCACTTATTATTTTAGAGTCTACTATCGGTGGGGTTACCCAGTGGTTAATAACCACTTATTATTTTAGAAATTAACCACTGGGTAACCCCACCGATAGTAGACCTCCGCCTACGACATAAATGGGGACCTTTGAATGCTGAGAGTTGGGGCTAGGCCAAGGCTTAGCCTCAGTCTATAGATAGCCTACACTTCATGTAGGGCCATATGAAATCTCCTTTGACCTAGGCCCTACCTACACAATGGCCTCTAGGACACCTATCCAAATCCAATCCAATTGTATTTGGTCTGAACGATCTAGGCTGTAACTAAATCGTAGGGGCTTAGGCCATAGGCCAAAGTGCAACTTTTAACATTATAAATAAAATAAATAAATAAATTGTATTTAGAGTCTACCCACTCAGTTATATAACTGATTTTCAGTGGGGGACAGTAAATCAAAGCGACCAAGCCAACCCTGTAGGCCCCGACGCAATCGACGAGTGAGCGATAACCAACCAAAGATCAATATTTTTAATAGGAAATATAGCAATCAGTGGTATGGACAGTGCCAACACCCGCGAATCAACGCCAGAATCAACAAGGCCGATTCAGAACAACTCTGAATTTATTATGTGCTTCGTTGCTAGGACGGCTCCAAAGTCACCGTTTACAAACTCCTAAGACAAGAACTGATGGACATAAGTCCAAATCAGAAGTTAAAAAACTTCTGACTTTAACGGGAATCGAACCCTAGACCTTCTGCGTTGGAAGCAGGTACTCTAACCACAAGACCAACGAGCCACACATTAAGCAAGTAGGCCTAGGCGGCTAGGCCTATACTGGTTGGCACGTCCTATGGGCAGCGGGGCGTGGCCCTACAGCACAGTGATAGTGGGGCATCATGCGCCCCTAGGATTCTATCCCGTGCTCTTGGGTTGTACGTGCGTCAACCGTAAGAGCCACCAGGTCGGTGTTTATCAGTGGCGTATCTAAGGGGGGGGGGGGGGGTTATGGGGTTGGAACCCCCCCACATGCCCTATGTATGTGCCCATAATTCAGTTTTAAAGTGATCATAATGTAATTGGTATTTTATTTATTATGTAATAAGCAATGACATGTCACAAGTAATTTTATTACAAAGTAGTTGAGGATTTAATGGCTTTTTATTTCGGCTTAGACACTATGCCAATATCTAGAGCATGCATAGGATGCTTTCTGCAACTGCAAGTACATCAATATGCTACTGACTCATGTTTCGTTCAAGGGCTTAAATAGAAACTTGATTGAAAGATTATTTACATGATTCAAATTGAATTGTTTCATGTTTTCATCGGAAGTCGGAGCTAGCGAATGGTGTTGTCTAAAATAAAATTATGTATTCGTGTGCCTAAGCTATAAGTTCAAAACGTATTAGCGTGAAACCCTAACAAATTTCCAAGATAAAACAAAATCACCTCATTTTTTATTTCCTATTTAACACCCCTCAAAAATAATAATATGTAGGTGTGAAAATATAAAAAAATTGAAAGTAACGGGGATCGAACCCCAACCCTCCGTGCAGAAGGCTAAATGCTAACCACTAGGCCACTTCGGCCGGGTGGGTCTCGCCCCGCTAGCTGCCTGCTTATACGCAGTGAGCTGAAGTATATAAACACATTTTATAATATGTTTTGATCGCCATCGTTCGGGCGAACGATCGTTCAGGCTAACAATCGATATCTAGGCAAAGTTACATGATTGCAGTGCAAGACTGAAGAGTCCACTGCCTGTGCTAGATAATCGTTCTTAAGAAGGCTACACAGAACTCATGGATTTGAACAAGCCATTGTTCCAAAATAGAACGTTTCATTGTAGGCTATACTTACGAATCACCTGCAACAGTCACGAAATATTATGTTTTATTCATACGTTTTTAACAATAAAACACGTTAAAAATAGATCAAAACCAATTAATATGCGTTCGCGCGCTGGATTTAAACGCTTCTCACGTACCCAAGTTTTAGAAAAGTATTTTGTTTTGGAAAAGAGGTTTTCTCAAAAACACCATTCATCTCACATTTACGTAGATTTACATAAAATAAACGTCTAATTATTGTTTTAGAACCACGAGGTTTTCTCATTTATACCTTTTACCCCACTTTTACGACAATAAAAGAGAATTACGCATCGAACCACGATCGTGGCTGCGGCTGAAAACCTCTATAAATAGTGTTCAGCACATATTTATGTATTGTATTATGTTTTATTCATACGTTTTTAACAATAAAACACGTTAAAAAAAGATAAAAACCTAGCACTATATGCATTCGCGCGCGGGATTTAAACGCTTACCACGTAAGTTTTAATAAAAATATACAGCTTTTTACAACAATCAAAGAGAATTTCACGTTTTATTATTAGAACCACGAGGTTTTCTCATTTACACATTTTAACCACAATATTCACCACTTTTACAACAATCAAAGAGAATTACGCAAGTTATTATTAGAACCACGAGCTTTTCTCATCTACACATTTTAAACCACAATATTCACCACTTTTACAACAATCAAAGAGAATTACGCGTTTAATTATTAGAACCACGAGGTTTTCTCATTTATACATTTTAAACCACAATACTCACCACTATTAACAACAATAAAAAAGAATTACGCGTTTTTTAGAACCGGTTTTAATAATAAACGCGTTATTCTTTTTTATTGTTGTTAAAAGTGGCGAAAATTGTGGTTAAAAATGTATAAATGAGAAAACCTCGTGGTTCTAATAATAACATGCTTAATTCTCTTTGATTGTTGTTAAAGTTGTGAATAATGTGGTTTAAAATGTATTAATCAGAAAACCTCGTGGTTCTAATAATTAAACGCGTAATTCTTTTTTATTGTTGTTAATAGTTGTGAATAATGTGGTTTAAAATGTATAAATGAGAAAACCTCGTGGTTCTAATAATAACATGCGTAATTCTCTTTTATTGTTGTAAAAGTGGGGTAAAAGGTATAAATGAGAAAACCTCGTGGTTCTAAAACAATAATTAGACGTTTATTTTATGTAAATCTACGTAAATGTGAGATGAAAGGTGTTTTTGAGAAAACCTCTTTTCCAAAACAAAATACTTTTCTAAAACTTGGGTATGTGAGAAGCGTTTAAATCCCGCGCGCGAACGCATATTAATTGGTTTTGATCTATTTTTAACGTGTTTTATTGTTAAAAACGTATGAATAAAACACAATACATTACATAAATATGTGCTTAACACTATTTATAGAATAATATTGGTTATTTCCTACTAGAAACCCCATTTACTACCCATGCAGTCGTAAGTTGAAAACTCCATGTTAAATTACCACCGTGGGATCTAGGGATACACCTTCATCCCACGACCGTGGCGTCTCAAGGTCCCCTGTATCTACTCCTAGCGGAGGTCTTACGAAGCCGTTGGCCATCGACATCGTGCCGACTTGGCTAATAGTGCCGACTTGGCTAACCTTTTCCCTCTGTCTGGCGTGGCGCGCGCACCATGCTAACCCACGTCCCGGGATGCGCGCGCATCACATAATGTCTGCCGCGCAGTTCAAAGAAATAGTTTACCCTAATTAATTTTAAAAGCGGGACATTATAATATTTGGTAAATAATATTCATTAGAGCGGACGTGAGGAAATAAAATAAAAAAAAACTTCAAAACCTTAACGTTTCTATTTAAAATATAAAGGACTTTTACCAGGAAAGGAGTTTTATTACTGATTATTAAAAAATAAACAAAAAAAACTTCAAAACCTTTAACGTTTCTATTTAAAATACAATGGCACAGATAATGGACTTCCAAAAAAAAACAAAAAAAAAACAACACATTGACGATGGTTTGAACCAGCGAACCCTCCTTTAACAATCCCATCCGTTACCACCCTGCTACAGCGCACTGTGAACATTGCCCGCCTATAAACGTGTATAGTGGCATCGCAAGCGAGCCGTGAGCGCGCGGAGGTGCGGGAAGGTTAGGCTGGGTTCACAAGCCAACGTTGCGACGTCAACGTCACGTCGCGATCGCCGATGTTGGCCGCTAGGTGTTCACATGCTATGAGCGACGTTCGGATTTTAAAACTACGATTATTTCGTATTCAGACGTTTTCAAGTGTACACAAGTGCACAGCACAATAAAAGACTCGCTAAAATGCTAACAAGTAGCTCCATTCTTCGTTTTCGTAGATATTTACATCATTTTAGGCTTGTATGTTGAACTTCCGGCGACGTTCCGGCGTGGAAAATAGGAATCGTTTCTATTTTTGACGACGTCGGAAGGGGAGGGGCACGTCGCGTCGTCCCGTCACCTGATTGGTCGATAGCTCACTTCCCTCGTCGCAAACGTCGCGAACGTCGACTTGTGAACCCACCATGAGCCAAGTCGGCCTAACGATTCACGCTCGACCTGTGCGCGGCAGCGAAGCCTAGCGGAAATCCAGTGGACCTTGGTGGCATCTGAGCTTTTCAGCAGCAGCCACGATCGTGGTCAGTGTTGCCAACTTGACAGAAATTCCGTTAAAACTGGTGGTTTTTACATGCCAAATATTCCATCTGACGGTTAACGGAAAATCTAGTGGAATGAAAATGAGTCTAGCGAAATACTAGGGGTTTTCGAAATAACCCAATTTTCGTGCTTTTTGGTGATATTTTGTTGACATTTTGTATGGGAAGCGGTAAATAAGTTTAACTTTTAGCAAATAATTAAAATATTTAACCCTTGTAATGATGATGATGGTCATAATTTTTACATATTTTACTCAAGATTACGCATCTTATACTTAGTTTGGAATACTACTATCATGTTTTAAATCCTTTTAGTCCAATTTAATGAATAAAAAAGTCAAATTAACCTGTAAAAATAACTTTAACGGAATGTACTGCTATCTGGCGGGAATTTAAGGTACTTTTGACGAGATTAGTAGGCTAGGAGTTGGCAACACTGATCGTGGTTCGAGACTCGGCCATTTTGTTGTAACCTTCATCCCTCGACAGTGGTGTCCATCAGCTAGCAGCAGCCACGATTGTAGTTTGAGACTCGACTTAAAAATCATGGAGTTTGTTATTGGCTGCAGTGTGAAAGACAGGAACGGTGTTGAATACTCGCCGGAAGAAGCGATCGGAGGCCGGCGCGTAATTTTTTACTTAGGCCAAGCCATGCCAGAGGAAACAATTGATTTCCGGTTCATAAATGCTTTGAAGAAGTTGTATGAAGAGCGAAAGAAACTGCATCGAGAAAACGCGCTCATGGTACTGTATGTACCATGTGAGGAAATAAGCGTAGATAGTAACAATTTCTTCCGGACCCATGGCATCTGGTACATGGTGATTCACGAGGACTCGGCGACGGTGCGGGACCGGATTGCCACAAAGTTTGACATCGAGGAAGTGCCCGCCGTGGTCGTTACCGATAACGACGGAAACCTGATAAAACTATTCACCAGGTCTGACCTGAACAATGGTTTATTGAATTCTTTGACTGTTCAAGACTGTATGCAACAACCTGGACCTGGACAGGTTTAGATAAACCGAGTTGCAGTTTACCAGGTAGGCCTATGCCGATGCCTATACAGAAAGCATTTACTAGTTGTATTCAATATATTTAAAGTATTTCATTAATCATAAGTGACAAATAAATCTTAATTGTTCCTTAATATATTCGCATGTCTTCGGTTAAGGCATAGCTTAGTGTAATGATTAGGATAGACGTACAACTCGGCTAGGTCTACTCCATGGTTAACCGGTACCTGCAAGTAGGCCTACGCCGAGGCATGAAGACCTATTCCAAAATACCACAAGATACCATAGAGCCTAGGCCATGCTATTGAATATAATAAACAATGCGGCCAGGCCAGGCCTATGATTACTGATAAGGCAAAGCGGTGACCCCATCCGATAGTAGGCCTACTACATAAATGGGGAACTTTGAATGCTGAGAGTTGGGGCTAGGCTTATTAGGGATGTAGTCAGCAAGGCCTCAGTCTATAGCTAGCCTAGCCTAGGCTTCATGTTATTACGTAATATCCTTTGGCCTAGAGCTAGACCCTACCTACACAATGGCCTCCCTAGGACACCTATCCCATTGCATTTGGCCTGAATGATCTAGGCCTAGGCCCTAAAGCTGTAACTACACTGGTAGGGGCCTAGGCCCTAGGTGTACTTTTAACATTAAGTAGGTAGGCCTACTGGTTGGCACCCTATGGGCAGCGGGGCGTGGCCCTACAGCACAGTGATAGTGGGGCATCATGCGCCCCTAGGAATCTATCCCGTGCTCTTGGGTTTCACATGCGTCAACCGTAAGAGCCTCCGGTCGGTGTTAATAAATGCCATGCAGATAATACTAGGAAGCTTCGCAAACGCTTTTTCAGGCGCGTTGTTGGATGAGCGCATGTTTTTTTAAACGAAAAAACTGTAAAATTGCGATTTTCTTGAGAAATTATTTTTCGATTGCGCTCAAATTTTACACAAATATATAAATTTATTAAATTAAGGTTCTGTGAAAATATCATTACAATAGGATAAAGCATGTAGATGTTATAAGTCAAAGAATTTTTTAAAAATAAAAAAAAAAACGTAAAATTGCGATTTTCATAAGAAATAATTTTTCGATTGCGCTCAAATTTCACAGGAATATATTAATTCATAAAATAGGGGTTTTGTGAAAAAATCATAACAATCGGATAAAGCATGTAGGTGTTATAAGTCGAAGAAATGTTTTTAAAATCGAAAAAAATCGTAAAATTACAATTTTAACGAGAAATAATTTTTCGATTGCGCTCAAAAACGTGGCAGTTCTTAGATCAGAGATTTCGAAGGCCTTATAAAATTTCATCGCAATTGGAGTATCGGTTTAGCCGGAATCGTGTGGACAAACACACAAAAATACAAAAAAAAGAAAGAAAGAAAGAAAAAGAAAAAAAACATTCCGGATTTTTTTCTCCAGTGTAGTGAAATGGAATCTTCGCTTCGCTCGCTACGCTCATCCAATGATTGTTTACAACGTGTGTATGAAACATATACGTGTGAGAATATCAAATGCTCAGTCTTGTTTCATCTTGCTGCTTGTCACAAGGACAGTGTGAACGGTGTGGGAGGGAACGTCCTCTATTTTACCAGTATAGACAGAAGAATTCACTCTATCGTATCTTATTCCCAGTGCAGATTTACAACCAGTTTACTCAATATGAAACCGAGAATGGCTAATTTTCATTCCAAACATAAAAAAATCGTATATTTTATTTCAATACGAATTCAATATAAATCGAATATTGTATTGAATGTGGATTATTAACACATATAGAATCATGTAATAATCAGAACAACTTTAACAGTCTGTTGTATTATATTAATAAACAATATAGATCTAGGAGCCCATTAGGGTGCCGCAGCCAAGCCGCGGTGCACTACACACTCGGGCACCTTATATACAGCAAGCAGAGTTGGTGTGATTTCGAGGTGTCACCCAGCCGTCATGAAACGTGATGTGAACTTGAAAACTATCAAAATTGGTGGGATTTAGGTAGGTGTACCTGACAACACATGCCAAATTTGGTTGGGGTACAAACATTCCTTATTGGTACGACTTGAAGGACTTAGACTTGAAGCATGCTCAAAACCACTTTAAGGATGTAAGTTACTGTCTAATTTGTCAGTTTCAATTGCCCAGCGATTCTGACCAAACGAGTGGGGCTACAACGTTCATATTTAACATAGATATTAAGGTAATAATGATTGCTTTATGAAAGAAAAAGTTGAAAAAGTTTGCTGGAAGGCATCCAAATAAAGGTTTTAATATAAGCCTTTTACAGGCATATAATCAACAAGTAACTATAGTTAATTGACAATGATCACCTACATTGTGTAAAAAAAGCAAGTCTTTGGTCTTTGGTGAGATCCACACATAATAAATACTTGTAAAAATACAGCCACACCTTCATCATCATTATCTGTTGCCACGTCCAACTCTGCGTTGGGTCGGCATTGAAGACAGGCCTCTCCATCTTCTTCTGTCCTGCCACCACTCCTCTTCTTCCACCACATTCCACTCTCCTCCCCTCTGTTCTACATCTTTTCTCACACTATTCTGCCATTGCTGTCGTGGTCTGCCCCTTGGTCTCCTACCTGGAATTTCCAATTCCATCATCCTTCTCGGTAATCTTGATCTTTCCATTCTCTTGACATGTGACACCTTGCATGACACCTTACACAATCAAAAGCAATGAGATCTAAAAGAAATGCCATGCTTATGTAGGCTACCCTCCTACATTTTTGCAATCTTAAAACATAAATCCACTTTGCCCTGTGACTACATCCTTGCAAAGCTTGGCAAAATTAATTTGAACAAAATTTTACATAAAAAAATAGGCGAAAACACTTGCCATTAAAAATACTCGTCGATTGTTCCCGGATCAGTATTGGTGGGGGTGCCGGGTCATGAATTTTCAAACTTTCTGAGTGGCCACTCTCCCCTTACCCCTGGGGTCACCAAACACATTATGTATCATCCATGTTTAGGCGCAATGCCAAGAAAAACGCATGTCATTCGGACGTCGTGTTCGGTTTTTACCGTGAGAAGACGTGACACGACCAGAATAGAAAATAAATAAATACATTTTTAGAGTCTACCCAGTCAGTCACATAATTGATTTTCAGAGGGGGACAGACAGTAAACCAAAGAGGCCAAGCCAACCCTATAGGCCCCGACGCAATCAACAAGTGAGCATAACCAACCCAAAAAAAAATAAATAAATAAATTAATAGGAAATATAGCAATCAGTGGTATGGACAGTGTGAACACCCGCGGATCAACGCCAGAATCAACAAGGCCGATTCAGCACAACTCTGAATTTATTATGTGCTTCGTTGCTAGGACGGCTCCAAAGTCAACGTTTACAAATTCCTAAGACAAGAACTGATAGACTTAAGTCCAAATCAGAAGTTAAAAACTTCTGACTTTAGCGGGAATCGAACCCCGGACCTTCTGCAATGGAAGCAGAGTAGAGTAGAGTAATTTATTCGCTTGACCAATACATAGTATAAGTATACACACTTTATCCTCTTGTGAGAGAGATAGTAGAGTGAAGTGAATATTTCTTAATAATAACATAGGTTATAAAATGTACATTAACATGTAGGCTTAGTGAAAATTATCAAACTAGGCCTAAATCTAATAATTAATAATTTGTATAAAAATTAATAGGCTAATAAATATATATACAATATAAAAAGTATGCGACACATATCATGGAAGAGATAGATTAGAAGTACAAGAACTATGGAATATTAAACATGTGGATATAGGCCTATCTTACTAACAGGTAATAAGTTATGACTTGGATTGATATGAGAATAGCAGCCTAAATGTAGATAAATGGATTTGGAGAAATAAACAAACCGACAAAGTGGATTATTACAAAAGTAAATTAAATTAATGTTTACAGTAGGCCTACATTAGGAATGGAATATGGAAAATACTATGGGTACAGTATAGAGTACCATATGTATAAAATTATAAAATACCATTGGTACAAGTTGCTAGTTACGGGTTTATAAATTCATTTAAGGTATAAAAACAGGTTTCTTTCAGCCACGCATTAAGTTTTGTTTTATAAATACTCGATGTCTGGGCATTTTTTATATCCAATGGTAGTTTATTATAGATAGTGAGACAAAGATAGGAGGGACTAGTGGAGAAGCGTGATGTTTTGTGAGTAGGGAGATGTATATCAGAGTGTGAACGAGTAGGATATGAGTGTGTTGCAGAGTTTCGTGGAAAAAGATTTGGGTTCTTGCGTACAAATAGTGCACATGATTGTATAAGACAGTTGGTTAGAGTGAGTATTTTAATGCTAGGAAAAATATCTCTGCAAGATGTTTGCCAGGAGGCACCCGCCATAACCCGTATGGCTCGTTTTTGAAGGCGGAATACTCTACTGGCATGTGGTGATGCACCCCAAAAGATCAATGCATATGAGATGTGTGAATGGATGTGAGCAAAATAAATTAAACGGAGTGTTTGTGGGCTTATGATTGGTTTCATTCTACGTAAAAGGTAACAACCGCTTCTTATTTTACCACAGACGTTATCAATGTGGATACCCCAGTCTAGAGATTCAGTCATTGTCAATCCTAAAAATTGTACATAACATGAGCGGGCAATGGTTTTTGAATTAAGACGAATGAGTGGACTAGAGGAGGGGATTGAAAGGCAACTGTGGAAATTTAAATATACAGTTTTCCGCTGTTGAACATTTAGAAGATTTTGTTCACAAAATGTTGACATATTGGCTACTTGTTTGTTTGATTGTTGAGTTATCACTGATGACGAGTGTGACGGAGTTGTTAATAGCTGACTCGAGTCATCAACAAACTGAGTCAGTAACCCAAAATCAAAAGCCTCAGGCATGTCGTTTACGTATAAAAGAAAAAATGGAGGACCGAGTATTGTGCCTTGAGGTACCCCACAGGGCAATGGGCGTGGGTGAGAAGTTAGTGAAGTATGCATATTGTTAGATAAGTGGCGGATTGTAACTACTTGTGTTCTGTTGGAAAGGAAAGAGGCTGCCCAGCTATTAGCATTGCCTCTTATCCCCACTTTGTTAAGTTTATGTAGAAGAATTTCATGATCGATGGTATCGAACGCATTGCTTAGGACATAAAAAATATCTATTGCTGTGTCGCCTTGATCAAGTGCGTGTGAAGTGAGGAGAGAAATGAGAAGATAGCTGAAGTAGTAGATTTACCTATTTGGTAACCATGCTGATTAGGGGATATGATTTCATGTTTTGAGAGGAAGGCAGAAAGTCTAATGTAGAAGGCTTTTTCAAATATCTTTGAGAAGGAGGATACTAGTGATATAGGACGGAAGTTGTTGGGGTCATTTCGACTGCCTTTATTTTTATAAAGTGGGATGACAATTGCCTCTTTTAGTTGAGAGGGAAATATACCATGCGAGAAGGATGAGTTTATAATTCGAGATAGTGGTTCTGATATAGATTGGTAGCACTTCAAAATAAGAGAGGTTGGTATGTTGTCAGGACCGGCAGAGTGCTTATTGTTGAGTGATTTTATAATTGTTGCAATTTCCTGAGGAGTAGTAGGATGTAAGAAAAGTGACTGAGAAACATTTAACGTATTAGCGGTTGAGTGAGAAGGGCTTAGGGGCACATGTTGCGGGCGGTTTTTTAAGCCGGCTTCCGAGAAGAATTTGTTTAGGTGATTTGCAATTGTTAGGGGGTTCGACGTGAGGACCCCGTTTATGTTAAGTGAGATGTCCTTGTGGGGTTGAGGGGCCAAGGATTGTGATTTAATAATGTCCCACGAGGCTTTTGATCTATTGCTAGCGGTGGCAATTACATAATCATAATAAGAGCGTTTTGCTTGTTTGATGCTAATAGTGTGTGCTTTTTTCTTTGCTTTGTATTTATCCTTAAGCAAGTGGCAATTGGGGGCTAATTTACACTGCTTGTGTAACATACGTAATTGATTGCATGTAGTTTTGATTTCCGGTGATATCCAAGAGCTGATCTTGTTTTTTTTTATTTTTAGTACTAATCATAGGGAATGCTTTATTGAAATGGCTTTTGAAGGTGGTTAAGAACTTATCAAACATGTCATTTACCTCGCCGTGTGACACCTTTTGAAAATCATGCCAGTCTTCAGAATTAATGAGGTTTAGAAATAGTTGAGTGTTGAGTTCATTAAATATGCGTTTTTTGGTGTAGGAGTTGTCAGTTTGGACCGAGGAGCAGAACTTAAGGAAAAGGGCACAGTGATCTGAAATATTGGCTTCTATAGTGTTTGTTACCAGCATAGATGCATCAAGTGAAGTAAATATGTTATCAATTAATGTATTGCTCTCTCCAACCATGCGTGTTGGAGAATGGATTGAAGGATGGATATTGTAAGATGCTAACAGGTCGAGGAGGAGCATGCTGGCGCGCGAGTTTGATAGGAGGTTAATGTTAAAGTCACCACATATGGCTAGTTTAGCTTTCGGGTGTAGCTTAGTAAGCAGCACGAGAGTTTCCTCTAGTTTACCAATGAAACTACATAGGTTTCCTCTGGGAGATCTGTATACAGAGAGTACTAAGATGTCTAGTGAGGGAAGTTGACAAATGCAGCTGCTGCATTCAAAATCAATTTCTGAACATATTTTGTGAATAATGGGTATTGGGGTTACTTTTAGATTTGGTTTGGTTAATATGGCTACTCCACCGTGTGTGTGTGAGGATCTGCAGTAGAATGCGGCATTTGAGTATCCTGGGAGACAAAAGAACTTGGTGTCATCTGGCTCTAACCAGTGTTCAGAGAGGCAAACAATATCTGGGGATAAGCTTTTTAAGAAAGTTTCCAGTTCCTCAATCTTGTTTCGAACTGACCGAACATTTAGAGACAAGATAGAGAGTTTGCTTGTTGACTTGGTTTTAGACCTACTTGATTGATTGATTGATTGATGGGGATTGATGGTAGGTGGGGATTGTGTTACCTTACTTTTTGTTTTGAATGGCTTTCCTGAAAATTTTGTTTTTTTCCGGTCGTATGCCTAGTGATTACTTTATGATTTAGTTTGGCCGTTCGTGGTGGTAGAGTTTTGGTTTCTTTATGACTGTTGGGCCCTATTGCTAGGGTTTGTCTGATTTGTTTGGATTGTTTGACTTGTTTGATGGGGGAGTTGTAGTGGTTGCTATTGGGGAGGGTGGCAGGTGTGGGGAGAGAAGGGGATTTGATTGGATTGAGATTGAGATGGCTTTGGAGTTTGGTGGAGCGGATGGTGGTGGTATGACCTGAAAATTTGTATGGAAGTGACCAATGTTAATACTAGAGTTGGGGCGTTTTGAGCGAGTATTTATAGGGTCATGGGAGAAGGCTTGAGTCGCAGCCATGACGGTGCTACTGCAGGAAAGGTCGGATACTTTGTCGAGCAGTGATTCAGGGGTCCGGACCTCATTCCCTACGGGAGGCTCGACGGGCAGCGTAGCTGGGGCCGGAACCTCCTCCACCATGGGAGAATCCCCGAGCGGTGTAACTGGGGGCGGAGCCTCATCCACCACGGTAGAATCCACGAGCAGCGTAACTGGGGCCGGAGCTTCATCCACTATGGGAGAATCCCTGAGCAGTGTAACTGAGGCCGGAGCCTGATCCACTACAGAAGAAACTACGAGCAGCGTAGTTGGGGCCGGAACCACTTCCACCCCGGGAGACTCAGCAAGCGGCGTAGTTGGGGCCGGAACCTCTTCCACCCCGAGGCGCTATAACCACAAGACCAACAAGCCACAGATAATTATACACAGTAACACAGTTAATAGTAGGTTTTATTTCCAATACATGTTACGATACAACATTGCAATTGACCCATCTAATCTTCCGTGGAGGATTACTATAATAGGGCAATTGGCCTAATACAATAACATAAAAATAAAAATTTAGATTAATATTACACTTAAGGCCTAATACAATAACATAAAAATAAAAATTTAGATTAATATTACACTTAAATTTTGGAATTCAAGACTGAAACATCTTTTAAAATATGTAGTGCACATAGATTTAGCCCACTATGCTTTATTAATCTTTCACGCTACTAGTAGACTATAGTTTACACTGTAATGAGATAGTATAAGCCCTATACAATTTTATAGTACAATAAGAAATATATGCATGCATGTCAATTGTATCCCCTCTCTTGGTTGTAACCCGGGCGGGTTGGTTTATTTTATATTATTATTATTTTTATTATTTTTATTATTATTATTATTATTATTATTATTAATATTATTATTTTTATTATTATTATTATTATAATTATTATTATTATTATTTATTGATTCATAGCAGTTGTCGAAAAAGTTTGCCCTAACAACTGCTATGAATCAATAAACTATGTCCTTAAAGCGGGCTTATGCTTAAAAACCATATAGGTATTCATTATTATTATTATTATTATTATTATTATTATTATTATTATTATTATAACTCGCTTTATAACAATAGAGAATATCTCATAGTCATGGTCCAATCTGGGAAGTCTTTGCATTGGCGAAAACTAAATCGAAACCTCATTATTACGAATGCTGGAAACTCTTGCCAGACCTTGGGATAAAGGCTATTTAAATATTATAGGAACATATTTTAATTGACTGGGATGTACACCAAATTATGCATTGTGGAATAGTGGCGCAATTCTTTTGTGTGTGTAGGGTCTACTTTACACTCAGGACAGGTGTCTAAATAAGTGCACACATTGAGATCTGAGAACGTGCATTGGTATTTGACACTATTTAGGGTAATAATTCTATCAAAATGCATTGATTCTAGATTTGGTTACATTAATAGCAGAGTGGATTCAGGATTGTAATAACATGTAGGTCTACGGGTACAGGAGCTTCAATTTTGGCACAAATAATAAGATAAATAATTATCCAATTTTGCAATGAAACTCAATCTGACTATATGTGGGATGGGGGAGGGGGGGAGTTGTGCTATTAAATAGAGATACGACAATACCAAAGTAAGAACCATAGTAGGCCTACAGTAGAAAGTAGTTTCATTTAAAAATCACCATTTGACCTTAAGGCTATTCCACCGCGTTTTTCTATTTTCCAAAATATGCTACTAAGTCAAAATATAGTGAATGGCTTTGAAACATGGCTATTTTAGAAAATCAAAAATATTTTTTCCAAATTTTTCTGATCCGGTACAAATCGGTAACAAATACTGCCAAACGAAAAAATTCTCAGGAAAGACAATTGTTGTTGCAGTCAGTCCATAGAAAAACAGTTAAAAATTAATGTCACAAAAGCACAACACCGTACGTAGAATGGTGTGCCCTGGCGAATTGAAGTTTGAAATTATTTTGAGGTGGCTATATTGGCCGTGTACCGGATCAGAAAAATTTGGAAAAAATATTTTTGATTTTCTAAAATAGCCATGTTTCAAAGCCATTCACTATATTTTAACTTAGTAGCATATTTTGGAAAATAGAAAAACGCGGTGGAATAGCCTTAAATATAAATCCTACCAGATTAAGTGATCTCTGACCTTAAAAGGATATTTAAAATAAGGGAAAATTATGAAAAATAGTTATGTTCCATTCCATCTGGTGTGGTGTGTAGGAACACATTTTCAAGTAGGGGGCAGGTAAGGAGGGAGAGACAAAATCTCGGTCACACTGTCTAGCGTCTTACCAATACTTCATGGTTCATAGTTTGCCAGCCAATATCGAGCAACGCAACTATAGAAGTTTATTCGCTATCAAAAATATATCATACGCGAACGTATAAAACTTGTAATAGAATGTGTAGTAAAGGAGGCGATTCCAGCTGGGCTTGCGCTATCCTAGAAATCACAGCTGTACTCACACCCAATCGCAAAAAAATATTACAAAACTGTTCCTGAAGAATGGCAGTATTTTCAAATCAATACTTTTGCAATTGAATATTTACAAGCATGTAAATAACTTGATGCCGTTTAATGCTCTAAAGCATCAAAGTGGTCATCTCATATTGAAGACCTGGGCAAGAGACTAAGCTCTTCTTGTTTCACAATGAAAGCCTTGTCCACCCAATGTAATTTGGATACAAGGAAAATAGTTTTTCATGCCAACACTCAGTCTCTGATAAACTATGGGATATTGTTTTGGGGGAACTCAACGAGTGTAAGTAAGATTTTTTGCCTTCAAAAGAGAGCATTGCGGTATATGCTCCATTTAGGCTCTAGAGAATCATGCAGACAGGCTTTTAAAAATGCAAATATATTAACTGTGGCTTGCCTGTATCTGCTTAAGGTTATCATGTATGTAAATAAATTTCCTAACTTATTTCAATTGAATGCGAATGTCCATAATATAAACACGAGAGGGAAGGAAAAATTGTACCAGACAAGCCATAGATTGAAGCTGCTGGATAATGATCCCGTGAACATGGGAATTAAAGTATATAATAAATTGCCTGAAGAGTTAAGGAATGTTGGTGTTACAAGTTCTAGGAAGGAGTTTAAGGCTAGGATTAAGTCATTCCTTTTGGAACACAGCTTTTATACAGTAAGTGAATATTTTGAGACTTGTATTGTATAGGACTAGCTTAAGCTAACTTTAGTACCAGTACATAAGTTGTATGAACCCAAATATCTCAATTTTAATTTTAATCTAATAACTGATATATTGTATCTACATTGAAACTGTTTTAATTGACCAATTGCACTCTTTTATAGAATTGAACTTTTGTAAATTTGCATCTGCATTGTCCATATAATACATTGTAAACTGTTTTATTTGTACCAATTGTACTATTTTATCGAATGAAACTTTTGAAAATATTGTAAATACCATGTAAATAATACTTAACAATTGTACAGATCTTCCTCATTGACAACTTCAAATACTCGCATGTCTATATGACGTGCATATGAGTGAACACTGTAGAGGGCTTACTTAAATAAATAAAATAAATAAATAGACATAACATTTGGTGAGATTGATGGAGGAAATTCAATGTTTTTTAAAAAATTATTAGCATGAGAAAGACATGGGCACTGACAACTTTACTGTTGTGTGCCCTGAACCCCACTAACTAACATGAGAAAGACTTTTCATTTATACAATTTCTGATAAATAAAAATATAACTTCTAGGCATTAAAAACTTCATTTGTTACTTAGCGCCTATATTAGGTTAATCTGATGTGATATTACAATAACATTACCAGAAAAAAAATGTTTGTATTTTTTATCAAAGTTCTGCGCTGAGTTTCGTATGTCACAGCCCATTGTTCTTTGTTCTTACGAGCAAATCAACAACATAAGAAAGTTTTGTGCAATGAAAAATGTTGTGTTTTATGTTTTACAAGAGTTGTTGTCCATGTTTCCAGAGTTCATCAAGTTTTGTGCGCCATAGAGTGTCGTACCCGCCTATTGCCCGCAACCGCTCTCACAGAGTAAAAACAACTGTTTATCACAGCTGTCAAGATTCGTACGATTCGGGAATCCACAATTCTGATCAAGAAATATTTGTATGATTCACTAAGTATAAGAATGATTTCACAGTGTTAATCTAATTATTGGAACTTCATAATGCGAAAGTGTGAATAAAACGCCATTTCTAAGACTTCACTATAAATGAGAATACGGTACATTTTCAAAAATCACAACGTACCTTTCTCAAGACTATTCAGACTTCAGTAATTGGCATTAGTATAAATAGCACCCATTTCTTTGTGCAACCTTACTTGATCAGTTGCACACATGTTATTCAATAAAAATATGTAACTATGTATGCATAAATCTGCAATTGTTGTTAACTATTATACCTAAATGTCTACAATAATGATTGGCTATTGATTGGCATGGGCATGTAAATACACTGATTACATAGGCCTAAAACAAACACCCAACCCAAATGATCTCACCACATAGCTAACTTAAAGAAGTATTTAGTATTTACCACATAATAAAAAAAATTCCCGATAAAAGCTTATTACTAATTAGTTGCAATTAAAAGGAGTAAAATAAAATAAGGTCCACTGTGAGCCAGGATAAAATTAACCCAAACATTGTGTTCTTCCACATGACATGACACTCACTTGAAGAATAACCAACAGTTTCGCTTCATCTTTTGACATTTCACCCTACAAGTTATTATTATTTTGGAAGTATAGTAGTATGAAAAAGTGTAAATATATAAAATAATAATGTTGAAAATGGGTTAACAAATGTAAATTTTGTTCTCTGATTGGAAGGCCTGATGTACATTTTCAATTCACTGCATTTCTGCTACCAACCATAAAACAATTATGTTGGGCCAATGCCATCCGAACTTGACGCCACCTTTTTAGAAGTAAGCTCCCTCCGAGATGGCTGCTAGTGCCGAATGCTAGGGCGGCCATGCTCTCCGGTATCCGGACTAAAGTTTTGAAACTAATTCATAGAAGATTTAGTGTTATTTATATAATTAAATCAAATCATATCATAATATGCTCAATATCAAACACAATTTTACTTCCTTTATAGAAAACAAGATGTTACTGATTCAAGAGTTGTTGGTGAAGTTTTGTTTTGCGAGGCTGGCAATCACTTAAGTACCTAGACAAATTAAACACTGTACCAATAAGAGACTCAAACAAACGTTTTCCTAAAAACTTAAAAAATAATTTGTACTTAAGAGGAAGCCGGCGTGATTTGATGTTCGGTAGCCATAATACATTACATGTTTATAATACAACTTATACAACATCTGTATGACCCTATCATATCAGATTTTCAATATTTATCATAGATCAATCAGAAAATGTGTAGTTATTTGGGTGTTTCTGACCATTTTGACAGATTCTAAATTCTAGAAAATCGAATTTATTTGTTTATTTTCTATAATCAATTAATGGAATGGCATGATAGATGCCTTCATAATTAATTTTTTGGATGAGCAAAGCAAAGACTTCAATTTCACTGACCCCCAAAAATTTAGCTCGTTTGTTTTTCTGTCCGTTTGTTAGCTTTCTACCAGGCAAACGGCATATCCGATCTTGATGAAAATTGGAGGGGATCTTCGAAATCTCTAAACTTAGAGGTGTATTGTTTTTGGGTACAATCGAAGAAATATTTCTCATGAATATCGTACTTTTACGATTTTTTTCGATTTTTAGTGCGATATTTTCGTGCCATTTGGGTCGATTCTGACCAAACGGGTGGGGCTACAATGTTTATATTATACAAGGACATTAAGGTTATGGTGATGTAGTACCTTTTGAAAGAATAAGTTGAAAAAGTTAGCCAGAATCCATAGAAATAAAGCTTTTAATATAAAGAAAAAGTTGAAAAAGTTAGCCACAATCTATAGAAATAAAGCTTTTAACACAAGTTTTTTACGGTAAATAATACCAATTGACAAGTAACAATAGAAACTTGACAACAATCACCTACAATGTGTAGGCAGCAAAGCAAAGCACTTGCAAAAGTAAAGATATCCCACGCAAACTAAAAACTTAAAAAAAGCTCATCCATCAACGCGACTAAAAAAAGCGTTTGCGAAGCTTCCTAGTACACAATTAAATAAAATCACAAATAGATGCCACTTAATTTGAAACAGCAAAAAATGAGCATGCCGGCCTCCTCTAAAAGGTGTATTCACCCGCTAAACTAGAAAAATATATTTAATTCAGGCTAACTAGTTGTGAATTTAGAAAATAACAGAAAAATTATTGGGTCCACCATACATGAAAAAAATTGTAAAATTTGGTATCTTTCGAGCTTGGTCCCATCGTTAAAAATCTCTTGTAAGAAATAACATGGGGACAATCTTTATGCCGCGTGACCTTGGAGGATTTTGATCCAAAAAATATTGGCCATTATTGATATACACTACATCCTTTTCTGTAAATTCTCTATATTTTGTTTTGTAATTTGGGCAAGTGGTTTGGTCAAAATATGCTGATTTCCAAGAAGGTATGTGATTTTGGAATGTATATTTTTGTGTGTTGGAGTGTATATTTGTGCACAGTTTCAAGACACCATGTTATAAAGGCCCATTTTATATTGGTACAATGCTCTAGAATCTATGTGGAACAAAAAAGATGCAGGTTAAAGTCGATTTAAAAAAATTCCCAAAACACCAATTTTTGCAAATTTCTGGATCAAAAAAATTGAAAAAATCATGTAAAATCACGGTTACAAGATATAATTTGTTAAACGGTCATTTTAGTGTAGTATTATGCTCTAGATTATGTGGTAAAAAATAATTTTTGGAGGTAATCCGAGGAAACAAGGAACAGTATGGCTCTCTGGCGCGCGAGTGAGGAACTAGAGAACCGGGGATAGGTACGCCCACCTGATAGGAAAACACATGGTGAATCGTGTCAGTCCACGAAAATACTAAGAAATATTATGATTGTATATTTAATTCACCAAAATTGCAATTTAGAAAGCAATAAAATACAGTAACCAAATAGATTTCCATCCATTTCAACCATTTACTCATACAAAACTACCTGAAATGTATTATCTAAACTTGACTTTTGGGTCTCGGCAGTGAATGTTGATAGGTTCTTGAATGAAGCATATATTTGGGACATTATTTTACCTAGCCGATTACACTACCGATTAATGTCTGTGTTTATATGTAAGCAGATTACACCAGATGTTTGAAAAATGGATTTAACCTCATATCGCCCTTCGTTTTGCACATTTAAATGCCTTTGTCAGCCGTTCACGGGAGATTTTTAGGCCTAGATTTGCTTGTGCGGTGTCAAAGTAGGCCTAGGGCCTACATGTTTATTATTTCGTGTAGGCTCTTCGTTAAATATTATAAGAAGCTCGAAAGGGTGTGATGGCCTACATACAAAATTAAGTCTGGTCAGAATATTATTATTTAAGCCAGAGTTTTGCACGTCTGCTAGGCCCTAGGCTAGGCCTAGGCGACTTGGCTGTAAATGCGAGATCAACACGCCTAGACAACACAGCTGACGGAGCCTATACAATTTATTGAAATAAATTGATAGTTTTGGGTTGGGATACAGACATGGTTAATTATTTTTTAAATTTATATTTTAGTAACAAAAATTATTAGTTTTCTTCTAGCCGAGTCATTTGACACTTAGGGATGGTTGAAACTGGCAAGCAGTAGGCCTAGGCCCTAGGCCAAGCTCCAAGCTAGGCGGCCGTCAATTTTCCGTGCTGTTCTCTCAGTTTATCACAGCTCTAGGCCAGTAACATTTTGTCAAATTACTAGTCCACGCTTGCTTTAGCATATTCTACTACAAGGTTATTTTATACTCTGGGATTAGTAATTGATGCTCTTTGTTTTAGGGCAAACAAATCATAGGCGCTAGTAATTTGAAATGCAGTACGTGGGAAGAACGTACCCTATATGAAATCACTTATTCTTTACAGATTTTCATTATGTTTAAACTTTAACTATACCACAATATATCAACCTATAGTTCTGAATCATTTTCTATTATGTAACTGGACGTTTTCAACAGAAAAAGTAGGTTTCAAGCTTGGGTCCATGCAATGTTAGCCAAGCGTGTGGACGGCAGCTATCCCCTTTTACCCGGCCATCTTGCTAAACAGCTGATTGCTCACTAGCGCTCCATCGGACCTTTTTTCTCCGGATAGCCCCTTTAAGGTAGAGATATTTGGTATATAGGGCCTATTGCAGCATTAAATTTGTCTATCAACATTACAAGTCCCACTAAAGTCCGGGGAACTCATACTATCTCATATTCAAAACAAAATAACAGTAACCGTCTATCATGTTAAAACTTACATTGATACTGAAGGCCACACACTTCTTATCGACGATGACGGAACAAACCGGTGATTCACTACTATTCAACGTATTAAAGTGCAAAACAAGGCGAAGAACAATACTAGTCGTTACGAAACACAATTCTAACAAACACATCCGCCAGACGACGACAAAAGTTCTAATTCATATGGAAATAACAAAATCAGAAATCTAAGAAAGCGTTTCATATTTAACAGAAACATAAGCAGCTACGATGAAATGTTGAAATTTGAGTGGACGGTATAGGCCTACACCACTCGCAATCTAGGGCTTCAAATCCAAAGTTACATAAAAATATGAATGCCTACACAGGACGATTCCCATTGCTACGTCAAGTTGTAGAAGCTGTTTCAACAGCGTCTTGCGAACAAGAATTTAGTTTTGTAAATCGT
Source organism: Sweltsa coloradensis (assembly GCA_024449915.1). Taxonomy (NCBI): domain Eukaryota; kingdom Metazoa; phylum Arthropoda; class Insecta; order Plecoptera; family Chloroperlidae; genus Sweltsa; species Sweltsa coloradensis. Next base: position 263,402 of record JAMZAV010000113.1, read on the forward strand.
ATCAAATATAAACAAAGGCCGTCATTGGATACCTCGACCATGCGTGACCTTTTACAATTAGCTATATCAATGGACTACTACAGCAACCGTTTGACCTAAGTCCAGCCGTCAACAGGTGGTACTTCACAGCCCGACGCTGTACACAAAAGCGAGAAGGCGGCGGCTGATCTGTAGGTATGTACTATTTTTGTAATTCAACACTCAACCTGCCAGCGCGGCTATATTTTATGCACACTGATAATTATTTTTCAACATTATTAATGACACAATCACGAGGTAAAATGCAAATTCAAGGCCATCAAAATTAATGCATTGTGAAATAAATCGCGTTTGTTGAAAGCCTACGGTGGCTGGGGCTTCACCCCAGACCCCGGTGTTCACCCTCCACCTTGTTGCGAGTGAATGTTGCTTCGTGCGAGTGACCTGTTATAGAATTTGTCAAGGGTTGCACACATGTGCTCCCAAATCATGTGCACAAGGTGGCCATATTCTTATTTTAGGTTATAAATTATTTCACTTAACCAATAAAATGTAACAAAATAATAATTGTCCAATAATCTCGATAGGAGTATATATATTATTAGAATGATATGTTTGTACCAGCGATTTAGCCGCGATCGTTTAACCAGTTCTCACTCGAACACTGAAGTTAAGCAACATCGGGCGTGGTCAGGGGTAGAGTGGGTGACCGCTCTGCCCTGAAACTCACGTATACCGCTGGTTAAAGCAGATGGAGGGTTCGAGAGCTAGTGTAACGGCTTCGTTCTCCTTGACGCCGTCTGCTCGGCAGTCCGGGTTAGTGGAGGAACCTATACGACTGTCAAGGTTACACCGTCCTTTCGGATGGGACGTAAAGCACTAAATTACCGGGCATTTGAATAAGTTTACGTGTTTTAGTGATTTTTACAGTATTTTGAATTGTGTGCTGCACGTTCACTTCACAATATTTCAGGAATCTAGATGAAACTAGAGCACTGGGGCACGAGTAATGTTAAGATGCCAGTGGTTGAAAAAAGTAAGTCAAAATGACGGTGTACGACTACTCCTGGGTTAATTATTTGACTAGTAACCCACTTAAAATGTAGCCTACAACAAAAATCATATTTGTAGGCTACTTAATCTCAATAGGTACATGTTATTAGAAGTATACATTTCAAATACTAAACGAGCTCGTTGAAATGGATGTAAATACATATTTTACAGTTCATGTAAAAATTACTTCAAAAAACGTTTCAACAAATCTCAGCGATGCTTCCGACTTCCGAGGAATGTACAAAATGAAACTTACAAGACAGTGGAGAAACACGTCGGCCAAGCAACAGATGTTTTCTACGTGGCCTAGTAGGACGATCCTTGGGTCTATTGTTCCTCAACCTGCTCCGCCGAACGTTCTAATATAGTCGACGTCTCCCGATCACAATCTGCCACCTACAACATGTATAAAAGACTCGTTATAATAACAAACTCCCGCAATAGATAACAAATACGTAGCAATTAAATTCTCTATACATCAAAGCTAAGCAGAAATTACACCTGTGTGTGTGTGTTTAAGTGTGCTTGACAATAAAAGTGAGAAAAAACACTATCAAATTAATATAAGACAATTTACTTAGCCAGTTTATGATTATATGACATGAGGCAGTAACGGCCCCTGGTTAGAGCTGCGAAGCTGCAGCTAGCTCTAGTAAAGTTCTCCTAGTCCTACCCAATTATCAATTTTTCAAAACGTTACCGTAAGGACAAAAAAATCCGAGAAATATTCCTATTTCTATGCTAGTTTTCTGGATTGGGTTTTATATTGGATTTCAAAAAAGTTTTATTAACAAGGCAATCACAGTCAGTATTGTTTATTGTAATTAGGGATGCACATCAATTCTTTTTTTCATAATCGAATATCAAAATGGTAATGTCATTATCGATATCGAAATGACCAATAAAAAACTCAAGCCAGTTCCAACATAAATGGAATCTCAAATGTGGTGAATGACATTCAAAACAAATCATTCTCACGCCACTCGCTGCCTCGTCCTGTCTGTGTTGTCTTTGTTTTTGCCTCCCGCTATCGGCTAAGTTTGCTCCCAAACATAAATCTGGAGTAAGACACCTTGTGACCTTTCTCTGCCTGTCCAAGCAGGAAATACGAGTTACGTGTTTCGGGCCGTTTTCAACCGATTATTGATGTTTTGATTATTAAGATTATTGATTATCGATATTTGATTTAATATTGATTATCGATCGATAATATCGATTAACGTGTGCATCCCTAATTATAATACGAGAATTGAAGGTATAATTTAGATATTAAAACACTGGATTTTGGAAATATCAACTGCAAAACAGGGTTTTCTGGGGATTTTTCTTTTGAGCTAAGAGAAACTATATTGAATAGGAACTAGGAATACATTGTCCACGTAATTACCAGCGATAGTTGAATGTTAATTGTGCATAGAAGTGGAAATCAGCTGGTTCTCTGATAAGCAACATGTACACTACGATTTTGTGATGTAACACTGTTGTCTGAACCGAAAATATGAAAGACACCAATTATTATGTTGGTAATTTGAAGGGGAATACTTTTGCCATTTTTTAAATCTTTTTTTTTCGCCATTTTAAAGATATATACGGTACTAAAACAACCATCTTTGTGCAAACATTTTCGAAGGTGGCGGCCAATGCACCAGTCCGGTTTTTCAGGGCTTTTTTTCCATTATTAAGGACACTTTCTGGAAGGTACGTGAAAAATTCAGCTTGCCCGGAAATTTTCTTCTTTATCGTCCCTAAAGGTTCTTTGTTGCTTGGGCTATTTTTGTAATGTCACAATTTTTGGATCACTCTTTAGTCTTCCATTTTATCATTTTATTTTTATTTATTTATGTGATGGTAGTCAGAAGGCGACAGTGCTGCGATCCTGGAACCAACTATACACGGAGAATTATTTCTTATCCATAACATTTGGCCGTGCCATATCCCATGGGAAGGTTTTAGGAGATTTTATATGTCAAGTGGGACAAATTCAATCTGCCCCCCTCTTCCTAAACAGAAAAAAGCGCACTTAATCTGAAAAGCTACCAATATTTTGCGATTCCACTGTTCCACAGTATGAATGCCATATCATTAGTGCGCCTTTAGTTTAGGGTTTAGGAGATGAAATTTTCTCTGGGACAAGCCAGGTCTTTAAACTGACCCGTAAACTTGAACACTCATTCTTAACATTGCTATAGGTAGGGTGTTGTGTTGGTACTTAATTAACGCTGCACTTAAACAAATTTAAGAATTAAGTTTCAAAATGATTAACCTCAAATGAGCAGTGGGCTCTCCGCCCTGCACCTCTACCTTTCTCCCGCGTTGATCGAGGCAAGGTTGTCTTTAATCAATGATGGCACCGCCGCAATGGGGGACAGAACAGCGGCAACCAGTCTGGGGGAAGGCAGGGTTCTCACATCGACGGCCAGAGCTCGCCACTAGTTTCTGGGAGTAAAATACTTCCGTACATACGCCTACTAACTGAAATTTGCGAAATGGACTTTGTCTTTTTCTCGCCTTTTACCATCAGCAGAGTGAAACTTTGCGAGGAATTAGTGAGTGATACAGGTACAGGCATTGCAAAATCTAAACACGAAAATCACAAATTTGGTAAGTCGTCAGGTAATCAATGTTTCAGTCAATGAGTGACTGACGAAATATTGTTTAACATATTTTAATCTGATTTACTGTAATTTAAGTTATTTATTTGTTGATTGACTACAATTAGAATTTTTGTAGGGAATTTTTTTCCCCACATTTTTTCAAAAGGCCAATGGCAATATTCAATCATAGCATTGGTTGTTTTTTCCTGACCCAATCACAAAACCCAAAGCAGTTTACTACACAAACTCCACACGATTGTCTAAACCTCTCGCCGTAATGTGACTTTGATGTCACGATTACCACGCACGTGATCAAGAGTCAGTTTCAATTTTTCATACACGTTGGTCACTAAGATTGATTGAATTTGATTAAAATTGTTTTCAGAAGGTTTTTGCCGTTTCTTTAAAGCGCGAGTTTTTGGCGGGCGCAAACAGAGGTATGATCCATACCTCTGGTTCCGGCTTGGTCTTGGAGTTTACTCATTTTCTCGTTTCAGGTTTGGTTCGAGATATTATGGAAGTTCAGACAACCCTAGGAATACTTCACACATTTGTCACTCACTACTTAATGGCTTTATAGTTTATTACACTATTAATATGATAATAATAGTAATGAAATAAGCGAATGACATAAAGAGATAGGTGCCACTCATTATAGCTCTCCAGTCACTGAGGAAGGTCACGTGGACCGAAAACGTTTTGATTATGTAGTTTATTTGTGTTTATATGTTATCTTTCGCGGCGCGCTTACTCCAGTAAGGTAAGCTGTTGGCACCATATCTCTTTATGTCAATCACATGATCCAGCTTTTTGGCACTCCTTTGAAACACATAGTATTGAATTGAGAACAGATTTAATAAAACAATATAATTACAATAAAGGATAACAATATCAAGTGACAGGTGATGATTACAATTACAATACTTGTTCATAATATGAACTGGAATACAGTCTCTATAGGTTGCATAAAATGTAAAATATTAGTATTATATATTATGTCTATACTCTTAAATGTTAACTCTTAAAAATGCACAATTTGTGGTAGGCCCCTACACTCTACAGTATCTACTGTTTATTCATACATTTTAACTGTTGGATACACTAGAATACAAATAGGGAAGTGTACTCAACTAATTTCATTATTCCACTAGCTAAGTCAACAACCAGAAAAAAAAATAATTTAGTAGTTGTTTTGGGTATTATTTTGGACATGAAAGTGAGATGAAATTCCCAGCAAATTTTTGACTAACGGGGTATGATCATAAATATTTAGTGCCACAAATAACCAATGCTCAAATAAGTGGCATAGAAACTTCTTTTTACACATTTTCTTACTCATAGAAATGTATTTGCATTTGGACTAAATTGGGGTTCTAGTTTACAAAACAATATGGTATATTATATTACACATAGCCATTACATTGGAACATAAATATAATAAAGCATAATAATTAATAATATGGTATATGTATTTTAAGTAAATCTATGGACTTGATGTTGATTTCGTAACCGTCAACAAAAACTAATGTTCTATAAAGTTATGGAAATAAGCTCTTTGGGGTTCACTTTGCTGCATCATATAGAAGGTAGTGAGTAATTATAATATGTTTGATGTCACACATTGTTTGAAAATGAATGCGTAGTAAAAAAAATGTGTGAATCTTTGAAACATTCTTGATATTAAATCATTTGCTTTACACATTTTTCACTACTTTCCTGGCCCTTGTAGACAAATGTTTTATACGTGCTTGCACACATATTAAATATTAAGCCCACTTCCCTGTTATGGAACCTTCATAAGACACTCAGTATAATTGAGACGAGCGAGCGTAAGCGGTGAAGCGAAGACTTCAATTTCACTACCCATAAAAATTCAATCTTGTGTTTGTTTTTTGTTTTTTTGTTTTAGTTTTTCCGTCTGTTTGTCGAGGATGTTCCGGCAAACGGCATGCATCTTGATGAAATTTGACCGCACTTCTTTTTCCTGAACTTAGAGTTGAATTGTTTTTAGGTAAAATCGAATTGTAAATTTATTATAAATATCATTTTAAATTCAGTATTATTTTTCGATTTAAGTGCGAATTTTCGTGACATTTGGCCGATTATGTAAACGGTGGGGCTGTAACGTTGTTATTTCCATACAGCTAAGATTAGTGATAAGACCTTTTAGACAAAAGAATTGAAAAAGTTAGCTAGATCCATAGAACATAAAGGTTTTAATATTAGTATTCAATTCTATAGTGCGATATTTTCGTCACATTTGGGCCGATTCTGACCTAACGGGTAGGGCTACAACGTTCAGATTTCAACATGGAGACCATTAAGGTTTATGAGGTATAGTTGATTTTGAAAGAAAGTTGAAAAAATTAGTCAGAATCTACAGAAATAAAGTGTTTAATGTAGAGTTTTTGAAGTTTATAATACGCAATAATAACAAAAACAATAGAACTTACAAATCACCTCCAAGATAGCATTCAAAAAGCACTTGCAAAGGAAAGTGCAATAAAACGCACAAAAGCATCAAAAATAAACTTACAAAAAAAACTGTCATCCATCAACGCGGGGATTTAAGCGTTTTCACAGTGCTAAATAAACCATAGGCCTTGACATCAATTTCAAAATAACACTGACTAAATGTTGTTGGCCTACTACCATCAAAATATAAATAACCCTGATTTATTAAGTGTGCAATCCTTGTGATTGCCATATGCTTGACAAGGCAACTTCGTAGCATATTTTACTTGGAGGGTCGGAGAGGAATGTTTGTCCGCTTAAGAGTGGTCTTCTTAATAAGATCGGCAAGCCCTCCATCGCCATCAATGTGCTTTTCATCCGGATCTTCTGAATCTGAAATAATGTTTAAGTTAAAAAATAGTTTGATGATTTATTTTATAGATTATAAGAATTTTGATTATAATGATAATCATTTGTAAAATTTCAGTCAAGTCAAAATTATTTGAGAGTAAAAGATTTATTCTCGACAACTATAGCTATCATGCATCATCCTAAATGTAGTTTGATAGAGGACTTATAGCTTGGTTAGCCGAGTAACAGGCTAGGAGTAGATAAAACACAAGAGCATGCATCACCCTAAATGTAGTTTGATAGAGGACTTATAGCTTGGTTAGCCGAGTCACAGGTAGGAGTAGATAAAACACAAGAGCATGCATCATCCTAAATGTAGTTTGATAGAGGACTTATAGCTTGGTTAGCCGAGTCACGGGTTAGGAGTAGATAAAACACAAGAGCATGCATCATCCTAAAAAAAATTTAAAAAATATACACACCTACTCAGTAAATGCAAATGTCCATGATCATGACACACGTAAAAAAAATCACCTACAGCTAAACTCATATCACAAAAACTTGGACAAGTAAACTCAGACTACTTACATAAATCTCTTTATAACCATCTTCCAGAATCCATTAAAAACATTTCAAGCTATGACCGTTTCAAACATGAACTCAAACAAATTTTAATTCTAAAAGCCTACTATTATCTTATTGATTACTTAAATGATACACTCACAGAAATTCCTGTTATCACTTGATATTATTGATTAACTATAATAATATAATGAAATGAACCTTACTTTATTACTTTTCAATAATTATTATTATTTACAATGTATTACATATTATGACAATTTCTCATTATATTAGTATTTGTAACATTTTTTTTTATTTAGCTAAAGGACACATACACTAAAAATTGTGTTGTTGTTACATAAAATGTACAATTTGTCCTAATAAAAAATTGAAAAATTGAAAAAATTAAATGTAGTTTGATAGAGGACTTACAGCTTGGTTAGCCGAGTCACAGGTTAGGAGTAGATAAAACACAAGAGCATGCATCATCCTAAATGTAGTTTGATAGAGGACTTATAGCTTGGTTAGCCGAGTCACAGGCTAGGAGTAGATAAAACACAAGAGCATGCATCACCCTAAATGTAGTTTGATAGAGGACTTATAGCTTGGTTAGCCGAGTCACAGGTTAGGAGTAGATAAAACACAAGAGCAGACCTCGCTCGTAACTGACCTGGATGCACGACGTGTTTAGTCCATCGGAGATACGTCTGGCGGATCTAGTACACAACAAAGCACCTACTAAAGGCGGATTCACACAAAAACATAACACATAAAGGTTTTAGGTGTAGTGTGTGTATATATGTGTTTTGCCTTAAGCTTTCGTCATCCATGGTTTAATGTTAAAATTAAATTTACCGAAAATATCCCGCACATTATTATATAAAAATACTTTTATTCCCAACGTTTTAGAAAACTAGGTTTCCATTTTCAAAGGAAGGGTAAAACAAAATTCAATAAAACAACAACAGCATTATAAAAATAAACAAATAGGCCAAGATATGCCAGTTGTCTTACCAGTTCTTTGCAGAGAGAACAGAGAGAAATTTGATTAAAGAAGGATTCGAAGGTTATAATAAAGATTATCATTAATATTATCATTTTTCTAATTGATGTTGATAATTATGCAAACAATGCTCCAAGTCCTGCCAACTTTATATATTTATTATGGAGGTGTAGTTGACTGTAGTAGTCAAGCCTTTCGAAGTATATGCTAGTTTGACTTAACTTTTTGTACCTAGTTTTGTCGTAAAGTTGAAAATTGTTCAACTTTCTTTTGCAATTAAACAGCGTCTTATGCGTTAAAACTACATGTCTTATTTATTAATTTATTTATTTATTAGGGTTTCTTTAAAGTAGTTAGTACATACATTTTAATAAAGTTACATGTTATGATTCACTCCTACTTGATGCCCTTATATTAAATTAAGATAATCTATTTAAATTGAATATAACAATAATTATTTCTTACTTAGTATTAAACTATTGGTTGTCATCGTATTTTTAAAATATAATTATATATTATTCTGTTAAGCAATAAGGAATAGTTAGTTAGGCCTAATATAATATTTCATAGAGAACATACAATTTTAACAATTCATCCAATAAACGCTAATACTAATCTATATCTAATATAAATCTATTGCCAAGTTAGTAATATGATTTTATATACATTTAATCTTTGTACACATACGTCTGATCATAAGGTTACAATACTAAACCAATACGTGTTTCCTATGTTCCAACTTCACGACTACCTAGGCGTTATACCTTTATGTTTACGTGTTATGTTTTTGTGTGATCCACCTTAAGCTACACACACAAAATATTTGCTACTTTTTACCAAACCTGTAGTAGTAAGGTATGTAGTATTAAGTTTATATTAATTTATTTGGACAGAACCCAGTTATGTTTAAAATAAATATAGTAACAAATCAATGTAATTCAACATTAAAATTATTAAAACAAAACCACACAATATTTTAGCTGATTCCCTGCAGCCCCCCAAGTTCTTCTGTTGCCATCTCTAGTGCTGTCCAGATTCAGCGCCATGTTGATTGTTAATAATTTTGTTTAAAAAAATGAAATATCATCAAAACAGCAGTTTTCATTCAATATGGCGCTGAATCTGAAGACAACAGAAGACAAATTTCAAACTTGGGTTCACAGTTTTGTTAATGGCTGCTGAAATATTGTGTGGAGTTGTTTTTAAAAAAATGAATGTTGAATCGAGTTGATTTATTATATTTTTCAAACATAACTGGGCAAGTCAAATTTAATATAAACTTAACTTAGTATTGAGCAAGCACATCACAAATTTATTCACCCGCTCACTCTACAAAGATGTTTAAAAGCTTACACACTCCCATAATATAATATATGCATTTACATTACAACGGCCATTTGACATGACCAAAACTATGTTTTATTACATAAACCCATTATATATTGTGACTTCCGATGGAAAATATGATTAAAGGATCCCACCAACAATATATACTTGTTGAAAGGCTGACATTGCTAAGTTTACAATTGTTAACATCAGAGATATTTTTAATAACAAGTGTCAGTAAACATATATAGCAAAGACATCATTTGACTACCAATAGAAAACAGCTTCGATGAATTTTAGTTATCAAACGCAAAACTTGAGACTTGGGACATCACAACCCTAGGCTTTCCTGGGAATGTAAATAACCTAATTTTTTTCATGAATTATGCAGAAAACTAGAAGTCGCTACCTAGTAACAGAAAGTAACAACACACGATTTAATAACAATGATAATAGTGGATGCTATAAAAAAATGAAACTATATAACAGGTAGTAACTACATATACAAATCATTGGACTTTTCACTGTTATTTATACATAATATCTTTATTTAAAAGTGATATCATGACTTCTTTACAGAAGTCTTCATCAAACAATTTAACAATTAAAAAAGCACAACAGACAAGAAAAAAACATTTTACAAAATATTATAATTATGGCTGTGAATTAGTACCAAATTATTAAGGCTCAACGGAAAATGGCTTAAAGTTGGTTGGATGAAAGATGAACTTGAATAAAAAAAGGGAAAAAAATAACTTTTTTTTGGACGGGACAAAAGCTCCATTTTGGCCATTATATGCAAATTTTGGGTCAATACAAAAATGTTCCAAATGCAATACTTAATTTTTTACTTTGATTATTGTATTGCTTAAAACACACCTTTGTCTATGGACTGAGTACAAGGGAAAATAATTTTATGAAATAACTTTCGATGAACGATTTTTTTCGTGTTCCGGTTCAAAACCCTTTTTTGTACCATGTGACAAAAAATCGCACAAAGACAAAGGTGTGTTGAAACAATATAAAAAAAATCATAGTTCAAAATTAAATATTGCCTCTAGAACATTCATTTTCGTATTGACCCAAAATTTGCATATAGGCACCGAGCGTTCGTCCTTGTGGCGCGGCGAGCGGCGAAAAGCTGCATTTCCATGAGGCTAGCTTCCGCAGTGAGCATTGAAACACGTGTGAAAATAATGAACTGTATCTCGGCTGTTTTTGTAAATTGAGCTTACATCGACCTCTGTGATCACAGTTCTGAATCTCTTACTTTGCACTACCAACTTGATTTTTGCTAATTACAACTAGAAATATTTTATTTGACAACTTTTGGTGGACCTGTACGTGTGCGCGTTCCACAGGAACCATGGTTTTGTCGGCTCACTGACCGGCTAGATGCCTAGGGTAGCAAAAGTATTTATTTGACATCCACTCAAAGGCTAGGCCATGGCTCTCCACGAAAGTCATTCAATTAATCACCACCGCTCCCCTCCAAAAATAACAAAATATAATCTATGCTCAATTTTATTTAAAGTTACAATGTGCTTTCGATAATGCAACTGACATATTTTAGAAGTCTGATTGGGTAGGTAGGAGGGTAGGCCTACCTACATTTCGTTTAATTTGCAAAGGGGACCCAATGTGAAATTACGAATTAAATTTAAAATTAGCCTAAATTCTAACAGATCTACACCAATATTGAAATCTTAGGGAAGCAGCCTAGAAACTTGCAGGTGACAACCAACACAGCATAGTAGACTTACGGCTTAACGCCTCACAAGCCACAGTAGGTCTTAAAAAACAGCAAACATAAACATGGCTTAGGATAAACCTGGCCTAGGGCTCCTCAAGGATGATCAAGAGGGGCCTAGGCCTAACTATGCTTCTCAACAATTCGGCCCCAAGTTCTGCAAACAACATTGCCTAGGCGTGCGATACCATCTACATATTTATAAGCGCGCTTCCAACTCACTGTGAGCTTGGCTGAGTGGTTCTGCGTTTGACATCTGATCAATCTGCAAATGATTTAATTTCATTAGATTTGGCCTCGTCGCGGACGCAATATTTTACGTCGGAGATAATAAAAATGTGTAACACTGTGGTTCACCCTGTGCTACCAACGAAAAAGTCGAGTGCATAGGTGCATAATTTTATTGTTATTATAATAATTTGGAACGTAACATTATGATCGAAAGTAGCAAACAAAACGAAAAGTAGGTCCATGTGTAATGTTGGCCTCTGCCTAGCTAGCTGTATAATATGCCTATGTTCAGCCATTTAGCACCACTAGGTATTTTGTCAACACTTGAACATGAACACAAATTGTTTCTTATTATTACCTTGTCAAATAATTTGTCAAGCCACTTTTTGAGAGTTTACTAGAAGCAACTGACCGTACGCATTCATACAGCTGACCAACGCCCGTCACATCACAGAACCTAGGACTACCACTTTTATGAATGACAATGATGGCAGTCATAGAGCCAATCAAATCTTTAATTGTAGGAATAATTTTGCACTATTATTACAGCTGACCATACGACTACCCACAGCCAAAGATAATAGCATGGGCCAATTGAGCGAGCGTCTCCACTTGACTCTTATGGCTCGAATGTCTTTCTTTTTTTTCCTGTTACTGCTTCGGTACAGGTCGCACCGTTTCTCTGATCGACCTGAAATTTTGCACACATGTACATACCACCTATGCGGGTTGCTGTATAGTTTTTGAACAAAATCCGATCGTTGGTTATAAAAAATAAAATATAAAATAAAAAAATAAAAATGTTCCGATCGTTATGAAATTTTGCAGGGTCAATAAATACAACATTCTCTCCTATTTTACAAATTTTCAGCTAAATCGGTCAAGACCTTAAGTTGTGTAGATAGAAATTACATTTTAACAAAAGTAACGCTACCATGGCAGCGAAAAGTTGCATGAGAATTCTGGTCACTATGCACTGCCACCTAGAAGTAATCAAAATACTATCGAGGAAGCAGTGTATTATTTGTTATCAAAGAGTTAAAATAGTTTTCCCAAAGAAATGATGTCAAGGTCCTCTAGATGGCGGTGGATTTTATCCATTTTCTCCTATTTTACAAATTTTCAACTAAATCGGTCAAGACCTTAAAGACTTATTGGTATGTAACATTATGGGAATGTCGTACTCGGGTCGTGTTGCACGTACCCGTGCTCGCTCAACAACGCGACGGGACTGTAGCGTTTTCCTAGTATAAATGAAAAATGTCCTATCCTTGATGATCACTGTGTAAGCGCGTAGACTGACACCTTTTTGTCTCACCACTTTTCTATACATTATTATTAAAAGAGTATTTATAACTAGGCTCTATAACTTTAACACAATAAAATTATTACTTTTTAATAATGCTTGAACTTTATCAAAGTAGTGTTTTTACACTCGAAACCGGCAATAACACTCCTAAATCCGTAATTATAACTCGATCCCCATTCAATTCCATTACGTTAGCGCGGGCGAAGCCCAACGGTTGTTCCGCCAACTCTCACCACGCTGTGCTGCCTGTCAGCTCAGTGGCACGCTCAGTGGCTAAACTCGGTGCCCATGATGGCCAAAATAGAGCTTTTGTCCCGTCCAAAAAAAAGTTTACTTTTTCTTCTTTTTTATTTCAAGTTCATCTTTCATCCAACCAACTTTCAGCCATTTTCCTTTGACTTTCAAAATATCGGTAAAAGTGCTCTGGAATAGCCAAAAAAGTTTTTTTATGAATAAAAATAAAAATACCAAAAAACAGAACATTAAATTGACATGTTGGACAGTTGGTGTATGAAAAAAAACTATTAATTGGATGAGCGTAGCGAAGATTCCATTTCACTACACTGGAGAAAAAAATCCAGATTTTTTTTTTTTTTTTTTATATTTTTTTTTTGTATTTTTGTGTGTCTGTGAACACGATTCCGGCTAAACCAATATTCCAATTGCGATGAAATTGTATGGAGGTCTATGAAATCTCTGAACGAAGAACTGCACGGGGGGAAAAATTGATCGAAAAATTATTTCTCATGAAAATCGCAATTTTACGATTTTTTTTTGGATTTTTAAAAACATTCTTCGACTTATAACATCTACATGCTTTATCCGATTGTAATGATTTTTTCACAGAACCTTAATTTTATGAATTAATATATTCGTGTGAAATTTGAGCGCAATCGACAAATTATTTCTTATGAAAATCGCAATTTTACGATTTTTTGTCAATTTTTAACATTTCTTCGACGAATAAAACCTACATGCTTTATCTGATTGTAATGATTTTTTCACAGAACTTTAATTTTATGAATTAATATATTCGTGTGAAATTTGAGCGTAATCGAAAAATTATGTATTAAAAAAATCGCAATTTTACGCTTTTTTCGTTTAAAAAAAATTACGCTCATCCATCAACGCGGCGGGACTTAAGCGTTTTCCTAGTCTAGTGATGAAATTGATGGACAGAAACTCTTCCAAATGGCTGGATAATTAACACTAGGCACACTGATAATATAATAGTGGATGCGCGGGCGCCAATAATTGAGACGTAAACATTGCGCACTCTTCACGACCTTGCAGATGCTCAAAAATATTTTACAAGTGCGGTAAAGAACTATCTCTATAGCCGAAGATAGTGTTTTGACAAAAACAAAAAGTACCATCGTGTTCCGTGGTCTTTTTACAAGCGTGATGTAAAACTAAACATTTTTGTTGAAAAATAAAATTAGTTTTGATTAATATGTAAATGTACTGCGCAACACGGATAAATATAGTGTATATTTGATGACCTCAAAACCAAATATTGACAAAATGTCACGATGTTTTAACACCGGCATATAGCCCATGCATGCATGCAGGAAAAAAACCTTCATATGTAGTTAGTTTGAAACGTTCTAGTATGTATGAGATACATTGATGCGTGTTTGCGCTGTGGTTCACCCGGACAGATCCTGCGATCGCTTACAGAGGTGTGTAACGTGCCGGGATCAGCCACGAGCTAAAACGTTCTACATGCGGCAAAAGATGTTTTATTGATTGGTAGTATTATATCCTATGCATACCAGACGCGATCCGCTCTTCATGGGGGTCGGTGCGGACTCGCCAGAATGGTATGTAAGATATTAAATAAAAACTTGCATACCTTTGCGTCGATTTCCATGTAGTATTTTTTGGATTTTGCAACGTGCATAGGGCTTATATGCCGGTGTTAAAATATTGTCACATTATTTCAATCTTATTTGGTATTTGGTAGCTACTATTAACATTGTAACATTAAATGGAAAGATTGAAGAGGTAATAGATACAATGATGGGGCGAAAATTAGACGTTTTTGGGATAAGTGAAACAAAATGGAAAGGAGAAGGGTTCAAGGAACTCGGAGATGGTTTCAAAATATGGTGGTCTGGTGGAAAGGAGGGGAGGAATGGTGTTGCGTTTGTTGTCAGCCCCGGAATTAAGCAGGATGTAGTTGAAGTGATAAACATCAACGACACAATGTTAAAGATTAATATCCTACTAGGAAATAAAAACACTGGGATAATCCAAGTGTATGCGCCTCAAGTTGGAAGGCCTATGGAGGAGAAGGAAGCTTTTATGGAATCTCTAGAAATGGAAATCACTTCAGAAAGAAAAATGTCATGGGTGATCTAAACGCTAAGGTGGGAGACGACAGGAGAGGTTTCGACAAAATTTTGGGAGCACATGGGTATGGAAGAAGAGATCGGGAAAGAGAAATGTTACTTGAAATATGTAGCAGGAAATTCTCTCGCCATTGCCAACAGTATTTTTAAAAAGAAGAAGGAACATAAAGTCACCAGATATGGATGGGATGGGGAAACGAAAAGCGCGATTGATTATATTTTAATTGGCAAATGGATTATTACACCATTGGTAAAAGACGTAAAGGTGATTCCCAGCGTTGCGATGGATGGAGACCACAGACTATCGGTTGTGATTTTAAAAGCCGAGAAACCACTAAAAACAAAACATACAAGACTAAAAAAGCTCAAGGTATGGCAATTACAAGAAGACAGTCAGAGGGAGATGTTTAGTATGAAAATAGCAGAGAAGATACTGCAAGGAGAAATAAAAGATGCAGAGTAAGAGTGGTGTTTGTTCAGAGACACATTGATTAGTATCACAGAAGAAGTATGTGGGAGAGTAAGTGGAAAGAGGAAAATCAAAGAGACGCCGTGGTGGAATCATAGGGTAAAAGCGGCAGTAAAGAGAAAAAGTAGCATGGAAGACGAAAGAAGAAGATAGATCGGTTGCAAACAATTTGGAATACAAACAGAGCAAACAAGAGGTGAAGGAGTCTGTTACAGAGGAGAAGCAAAGAACTATGTTGGAGCTGGCTAAGAAATTGGAAGTTGATTTTGCTGGAAACAAGAAAATTATTTATGGAATTATTAAAAAGAAACGCACAGATAAAGACCACCCAATATTTTTAACTGACAAAGGACCCACGTGAAATCAAATATGTGTGTGTGTGGAAAGAACATTTCAATAATCTACTACTTAATGTTTCTGAGAAATCACAAAGCTGTAATGAAACAACTGCAAGCTCTTTGAATGAAGGTAAATCGGAGGATGAAATGGACCATGAAGAAGATGAGGAAGAATTAACTCCAGAAAAAGTGAGCAAGGCAATCGGAAGCATGAAAAATGGAAAAGCGGCAGGCATTGACAAAGTATGCATGGAAATGATAAAGGCAGCAGGACCAGTAGCATGTGAATGGATGTATCGAGTGGTGAAAGCAGCCTGGAGTCAAAAGACAATTCCTGAAGATTGGCGGAAGGGTGTAATTGTACCACTCTTTAAGAAAGGAAACAGAAAAGAGGTTAAAAACTACAGAGCCATCATCTAAAAAGTCATGATGTACAGATATATGAAAGAATAATTGAAACAAGATTAAGAAACCAGATAGAGGAAAAAGTGAGAGAAGAGAAATATGGTTTTCGAAGTGGTAGATCAACCATTGATTTGATCTTTGCAGTGAGACAAATTATGGAGAAGAAGTGGGAGACTGGTCAAACGGTGTGTATGGCTTTTCTCGACCTAGAAAAAGCATACGATCGTATGCCACAAAGAAAAGTGGAATGCCTAAAAATTAATGGAGTAAATAATCATATGACTGAAAGAATCAAAAGCATGTACAATCAGTGCACCAGCAGTGTACAGACTAACTTTGGAAACACAGATTGGTTCAGTATTCACTCTGGCCTGAGGCAAGGTAGCGTGTTATCCCCGTTGTTATTTGCAATTGTCATGGATGTGATAATTAGGAGAGTAGAGCCGATCGTGGAGGGACCAGATACAAGAACAATGATATATGCTGATGACATTATAATATGGGCAGAGACAATTGAAGAACTGCAATGGAAAATTGATAAATGGAAAGAAGCTATAGAGGAGTTTGGATTGAACATAAGTATTGACAAGAGTAAAACTTTAATAATGGAAAGGGTCAAGAAAGGAGCCAGTAGGATACGTAGAAATAAGATAAAAGGTTGGTGAAATGAACTACAAGAAGTTGACAAGTTTGCATACCTATAGGGGAGTACGCAATGCCCCAAAAGACGTCAAATAGGCGAAATAGTGGCAAGATCTTGGTGACCAACCTTTGACGCTTGAAATTGAAAGAACATGAGTCAAGGATGTAGGAAAACCGAGTTTACCGAAATTTACCGAAATGGAAAGGGCCTAAATGACGTCATCAAGATGGCGGACGAGAAATATTACGTTCCTTTAAACATGACCCTGGCTTTGCCTGTAGAAATATTTTGTGTGATCAAAGGAGTGTGATATGTTCAGGAAGGTTCATACTTCAAAATTATTAGGAAATAAGTTTTTTATTGTACCTCCTCTAATGACTATTATGATGACTATTTCAAATTTGTTATTAATGTTGTTGGTCATTTCCCCCTCTTTAGCCTGTAGATTTTTTATTTGGAGGTAAATACAAAAATATCTCAAACAAATGTTTGAGAAACTCCTTTTCTGAAAAAAAGTATGTATGACTCAGACCTCTAGTGCAAATACATCGCGCAGTACGATATTTTGAAGGACACAGAGTGGGGGCTACGGGATGCGTCAACGCGCCTTCTGATTGCAGTGGGATCCCAAATTCATTGGAAAATCGTGATACAAGCAAATCCTTTGGCAAAGTTGTTTTATGAAACAATAAAAACGGTTTATCTTGTGGTATTGATCCATTTTCCCCATTAAATTCAATATGGCGGCCATTTTCCAAAATGGCTACCATAAGTACTGAATTTGCTTTTTTCAACACACAACTATTAATGATGAGTCATTTTCAACTAACTTGAGGTTGCTGAATGCAAATAGCACATTAAAAACCCTTTTTGGCGACAATTCGAGCGCTGTTTTGAAAGAAAATGTTCAAATTTTGACTTTATTTTGAGCATGGTAATAATAACGAAACCTAAGTCACTCGAGATGGACACACGCTGTCTGAACTCAGTAAAATATACAGATAATTTTTATTTTAAGGCAAACATTAAAATCAGTTTTGTGATTGCTAGTTCAATAACAATAAACCAATGACAACAATGTTTATAGCACGAGATTGTAGTCTTTCATTGTCTAGTACCATATGAGCATGTGAAATACTGTCTTTGTCCGGTGAATGTGGTAAGAACTTGCTAACTAGACGATTTGGTGATTGGTTGAAATGTAACAGTCTATTGGTGAGAATCATTTATTGCCGTCGTGTGTCACTGCATGAATTGAGTGAGTTCTATCACGTTTCCAGTTGCTTGACCAATGTTGACCAGTCCATGTGTGTTTGTCGAAGGCAAAATGGTTTACTTGGTATGCTGTCATCTTGCAACGAGATTATGGGGCCATCAAATTCCAACTCGCAACCTTCTCATGGTTTGGCCCGTGATTAGGGGAGTTTTTCTCCCTCAAACTAATGGCGAGCTTTGGGTCGTCGTCGGGGAACTTTCCCCTTCCCTTTTGACTACCTCCCCGATGGCGACGACAATGACAACACGGACAGATGATGACACAGACGATGACGACCACGACGTGGGGGAACCCCTGCCCTCCCCATATGCTTGTGGCTGGTTCTGACCAGCACAGGCCTGTCCACCCTTTGCCCCCCCGCGTCATCCCTTACGTCCCTCCCTTCGTTTCGATTAGCCAAGTTGCATAAATATGTGACGTATAGCAATATCCAATCAATCAATCACGAGATTATGGCATTACATCTCTTTGGACAATCACCAATGTGCAGAGGGAGACTGCAATACATTCTTGAACACTGGACGTTTACTCCTCACTTGTACATTGATATTCAATGCGTTTGGCCAATACACACACATCTGATAATATGGTTAATATTGGTATGCCTAAAGCGGTACTTTACGATCATGCAGCACATTTCAAATCTAAATTATGGTCAAATTAGTCGATATCAGGACTCGTTGTTATAAACACACACATAAAAAATAAAATATAACTCTATAAAACCTTTGCCATAGGGCATATTACATAATATATCTAGAATTCTGGCATTATGAGTAAGCCATAAGCAACTTAAATTTGATTGAATTCAGTGACACACGACATGACAGCACAATGAACACAATCATCATCAATAGAGTAACAATTTTCAACCAATCACGAAATCGTCTGCAAGTTCTTACAATCTTACCAGATCCACAAGTCTGCGACAGTATTTCACATGCACAAACGGTGGTACCGGCAAATGAAATACTACAATACCGTACAAATAAACTAAAAACATTACATGGCAGAGTTGGGGCAGCAAGTGTACAATGCAACACATGGTGTAATAGGGCGTATACGAACTGCTAGCGCTAGAAAAGTTTCATAAATACACTGGTTTTGCTTATGATACGAGTGATAAGCAAAAATGACAGTCTTGTATCCATGGTCGTAACAAGCATCGAGTGACGGTCACCTCTTTGTTATTTTTTCGATTGAATTTCTCTTAAAAAATCTCTGAAACTCACCAGATCGAAAGTATAAAATCATCAGTTTTCCGGAGACAAGCCCCCGGACCCCATTTTGCAATTCAACACAAAAACCTACATCACTACCTGGCTTATTCCGACAATTCAGTACAAGTACTCAAAAATGTTGAGCCCTTTCTCGAAAATTTGAAGTGTGGAACAGGTGGAGTGGAGCAGACTTTCCAAGAAAGGAAAGACAAAGGTTGTTTGTTGTGAAGAGAATAAAGAGTGAAGATATAGTTTTAGTTATATAATTTGAAAATATATTATATATGATATTAGATTCATCCGACTCAATGTATAAAAAAGTAATGTTTTAGAAAGGTCGCATTATCTTTAATACTTTCTGAACTTGTCTACTACACGTACGTGTGTTAAACTGAATGTTGTTCAATCCTGTATTTTAGTATACTTGGAAAACGCCAAAGTCCTTGTTAAACGAGTGAGTGAACCATGTGTTGAGTACCCGGTAACATTCCTTTTCTTCCCCCTACCTAAGGCCTCCATAGCCTATCATAGGCTAGAGTGGAGCATTATGGCCTTACAGTTGACGCGCCCTTTTACCAACTAAATTTAAAAACCCTATTATTTATACCAATATAATTATCAAACTTCAATGCAAATGTTCCCAGGTACTCAACACAAGACTCGCTCACTCGTCTAACGACTTTGGCGTTTTACTAGTCTAGTTGGCTAAGGCGCGGTTATACACGAAATGTGGGAGACCTGGGTTCAATCCCCTGGTCGGGAATGATTTTGTAATTTCTGGATTGTATTTTTAAAATTATTAAACATGTTTTGAAATGCATATAACGCAGTGTAGTTCATCATCTGTGACAATACAATGGAAAACATAGCCAGTACAAAATACGTGTAAATATTGCAATGTTTACTCGATGTCCGAGCGGAATTTGGGGTACCTTGAGCGTGCAGTCGCTCCGCTCCCTCGTCTTAAGACTTAAGCAATGTTATGTAAGTAGGTAACTATAGGTCAACAATAAATATGCACATATCCAAGGACCACGAATACATTACCAAAAAATATTAATTTTTAACATTACATACTAATGAGGAGTGAACAGCAATACAGACAGTTCTGTATTCTACTTTATGGAGCTATTGAAATTTCACATGCTAGTTATAAGTCAGTTCCAGGCAAGGTGAAATCTTCGTTATATGACCTGATTGAGACGAAGAGAACCAATAAATGCTTAATAAAATTGGAAGTATGCCCCTTATTTTATATTGAAAGAGAAATGTTTTCACATATTTTAATAAAATTATATATCACTATAATGTTTTCTTTGTTTAAACTCCTAGTAGTAGCAGCTGTATGCTAGCACGTTGAACTAGCTTTATACTATTGAACTGGGCATCACACTGTACATTTTCTGAGTAAAGATAGCGTGTTTCATCTCCGGTGACACGGTATTATGCGAAAAAGACACCAAACTCGACTTAAGTTTCGTTATTATTACCATGCTCAAAATAAAGTCAAAATGTGTATATTTTCGTTCAAAACAGAGCTCGAATTGTCACCAAAAAGGGTTTTTAATGTGTTATTTGCATTCAGCAACCTCAAGTTAGTTGAAAATGACTCCTCATTAATAGTTGTGCATTGAAAAAAGCAAATTTAGTACTTATTAGTGATGACATCGGGTAGTAAATATTGGAGTCGACTCCGGAGCCTTTGGAACCGGGTAGGAGTCGACTCCCCGATCCGCAATAAAAAAAAAAAAAAAAATTGATTTTTTTTTGCAAAAGTTATTTTTAGCCCACTACTCTAGTTGCACAACGCTGTCCGGCCGTTCCCCCCCCCCCCCCCCCCCCCTCGATGGGCACTGTTAACTTTAATGTTTTGTGCCCTAAAATCCCAATAACTAACTCCACCCGCTAGCTTGCTTGTCTCTTGGCCCGGCCAAGACTCTCGCTGATGTTTTATGTTTACGTTTTGAGATAAGATAACGACTAACGAGACAACAAGTGCAATCTCATTCAATTTATCATTAAAAAAATTAAAAAAAAAAAAAAAAAAAAATTTGGGGGGGGGTCGACTCCTTGAAAATGGAGTCGACTCCGATAGGAGTCGGGTAGGAGTCGGGTACCCGAGTACCCGATGTCATCCCTAGTACTTATGGTAGCCATTTTGGAAAATGGCCGCCATATTGAATTTAACGGGGTAAATGGATCAATACCACAAGATAAACCGTTTTTAGTGTTTCATAGAACAACTTTGCCAAAGGATTTGCTTGTATCACGATTTTCCATTGAATTTGGGATCCCACTGCAATTAGAACGCATCCCGTGACCCCCACTCTGTGCCCTTCAAAATATCGTCCTGCGCGATGTATTTGCACTAGATGTCTGAGTCGTACATACTTTTTTCAGAAAAGGAGCCTCTCAAACATTTGTTTGAGATATTTTTGTATTTGCCTCCAAATAAATAATCTACAGGCTAAAGAAGGGGAAATGTCCAACAACATTAATAACAAATTTGGAACAGTCATCATAATAGTCATTAGAGGAGGTTCGATAAAAAAGTTATTTCCTAATAATTTTGAAGTATTAACCTTCCTGAACATATCACACACTACTTTGACCACACGAAATATTTCTACAGGCAAAGCCAGGGTCATGTTTGAAGGAACGTAATATTTCTCGTCCGCCATCTTGATGTCGTCATTTAGGCCCTTTCCATATCGGTAAATTTCGGTAAACTCGGCTTTCCTCCACCCTTGACTCATGTTCTTTCAATTTCAAGGGTCAAAGGTTGGTCACCAAGATCTTGCCACTATCCCGCGAAATTATCGACAACTTGCTCCCCTACTAGGCGGCATGATAACAAACAAGGCAAAACTGGAAAGTGAAATCTGCAAAAGAGTAGCCAAGGTCAAAACCTTATTCAACAGGTAAGGAAGTTGTTGTGGAATAAAGATTCCCCAGTCAAGTGTAAGTGTACAAGATGTACTATTTGCCATCTAACGTATGGTGCTGTGACTTGGACTTTGGGAGTGAGGGACTCGAATAAAATACAAGCAGCAGAAATGAAATTCGTAAGGAGTATAGCGGGTATATCCAAGCTTGAAAAAATCAGAAGTGAAGAAATTAGGAAGAGTGTTGGTGTTGACAAGCTTTTGTTCAAAATAGGAAGAGAAAGATTGAGATGGTATGGACATATGAGAAGAATGGATATAAAGAGAATACTAAGAGCAGAATTTGAAAGTGGAAATATGAACAGAAGAAGACCTGAAAGACCGAGAGACAAATGAGAGGACCAAATAATAAATGATGTTGAAGAGAGAGATGAGTGTAGGGAATAAGTAGAAGCAGATAGACTATGGGAGGACAGAAGGAAATGGCGTGAACTGGTGGTAAGAAGCAAGAAAGAAGAAGACGATATTGACGGAAAAAAAGAAAAGATGAAATTGAAGACGAAGAAATCGAAAGAGAAAAGAACATGACAGGCCCGGCAAGCCGGTGTTAATAAACTCTGTGTGCCCTAGAAAATCTGGTGGTTAGCCACCTCCTGACCCGACTTATGTTGAAAACAGGTGTAAGAAATATATATATTTGGTTTGGAGGTCATCAAATATACACTATATATCCGTGTTTTGCAGTATATTAAAATACTAATCAAAATGAATTTTATTTTTCAACAAAAATGTTTACTTTGACATCATGCTTGTAGAAGAAAGACCACGGAACACGATGGTACTTTTTGTTTTTGTCTAAACATTATATCTTCGGCTACAGAGATAGTTATTTACCGCGCTTGACAAATATTTGGCCGTCTGCAAGGACGTGAGGAGTGCACAATGTTTATGTCACGATAAATGGCTGCGCGTGCTTCCACAATTATTATTGTTATTAAATCGTGTGTCATTACATACTGTTACTAGGTAGCGACTTCTAGTTATCTACCTAATTAATGAAAAAAATTAGGTTGTTTACATTCCCGGGAAATCCTAGGGTTGAGATGTCCTTTAATTGACTACACTACTTAAGAAACCATTCAAAACGTTTATTATTTTGATTTGTTCGATGACATCCTTCAGTCTACATCGAGGGCTTGTTTAGACAATTACAAACGTGATTGCTTTAACCATTAAAAAACAATGTTCTCAATAGGCTACTAGCAACCGACGTCACTGCTCGGTGTCACCGACCGCAAATCGTACTGAAGGACAAGCATCCTCATTTCGCAAGACGACGTCTGTTTCACGGCGCAACAAAATCACGCTCTAACTTTTAATCTGTTCATTATCTGGTCAAAACAAGAGGAATAATATTTAGTAAACATATCATTCCTTCTAATAGCAATTATGTTCAATTTTTTTACACAGCTGTTAGCTTGTTATACACACACAGCTTGTACAATGTACGCATTATAAATGAAATAACTATCAATGACTACAAGTCTTCTCAACTTCAAATGACAAAAAATACCGATCAAATTTCAACAAGAATTCTTTATAAATATGCATCTAATTATTAAGACAAGAAATAAATGAACTTTCTAAATAGAAATGGCACTGAAAGAAAATTTACAGCATAGCGTGCAGTTTTTCACGGCTCATCTGCACTTCAAAAGTGCGTATTTTAGATGAAAACACAATACCCTGCAAATTACCCTATGCTATAAATTTTTGCTCAGTGCACTTTCTATCTAGAAAGTTAATTTATTTCTTGTCTAAACAGTCAGATGTATATTTTGAAAGAGGTCTTGTTGAAATCCGATTAGTAGGTTTTTATCAATTGAAGTTGTTTTATTAAATTTCATAAAAAACAAGTAAAAGTCTTACATTTTATTTCAATACGTACATCGATATAACAAGTTAACAACTGCCTAAAATTTTGAAATAGGAATTGCTATTAGAAGGAATGGTATGTTTGTTAAATATTATGTCCAAATAATGAATAGAACAAAAGTAAGAGCCTGATAAGTGTTGCGCCATTCTACAGACTTCAACTTACGCAATGAGGATTTCTTGTCCTTCAGTAGGGCTCAACGCAGAGACGCCGGCATGCTCCTGGATGCATGACGTCATTGCTAGTAGCCTATAGGGATGTAAGTGTATTATCATTCAATATTCCATATTCTGATAATTTATAATGAAAATATTATTGAATAGGTTGTTTTTTTAAACGAACTTGTCCAAAATGCATAGTACCCATATCAAAGTTTATGTGTTTAAGCAGAATGCTAGCCAATTCGTTTGTGTCTTTTGTGATGATAATAACTTTACATTTTGTGGCACCGAGGCTCAAAGATTTCACACTATTCATGACGGAAACAAATATAACTTGTACATGCAAAATATATTAAATAAAATAAGACAACCTACCCCATATTTTTGTCTTGATCTTTGATTAGAGAAAACACAACGTGCAAGATTTAATTACATCACCGTCTAGCCATGTTTGGGAACAAGAAGCCCATCTTTTGCATTCACTTTTCATCAACAGATTAACTGCATACGAGAAGTCCATGTACTACGATCCCATTACTTTGGACGCTTAAATGCACAGTTTCAAGGACTAAACATTAAAATATGTCCAGGATGGCAAATTTTGAAGATTTTGTTTCAAGTGTGAAGGTTCAGGCAGTTATGTTTTTGCAAAGAAAGAGATTGTACCCGAACCTTATTGATATTTTTATTCTTTCGAACCAAACCTGAACTTGCTAAATAATTGTACCAAACCCATTTTAGTCGAATCCCCTGATATTTCTTTTGTTGGCCCATTCACAGGAATAATTTACTGAAGTTTATGTAATTTCACAGCAATTCAGTACAATAGTCTCTGAACTGTATTACGTATGATTGAAGTGCTTACCGTTTGTTTTTCCGCCCCAGATTGCACTAGCGCGTTGGTGAGTTGGCGGAGCTTTCTCGGCTTGTGCCTTGTCGGGCGTTTCTTCAACCTTCTCACGAGCTTTTGCCAAAATAGCTCGTAGCTCGGATGAGCGGACAGTGTTGTACTGAAAGAGAAGTGTTTCAACATGAATATACAATCAATTTGTATTTTCTCTCTAAACTCACACTAATGCACTGACAAAGCAATTATATGAAACACGCCTTGGACACTACAATGAATTGGTATAGTAGTCAATCAATTTCACGAGAGTTGCAACACTACGCGGAGTGACAATAATTGTCAATTGCTAATTATTAGCAAGTCATTGGAGAGCTATTGGGAGTAAAATTGACTCAGATCTGAATATTATTGAAGGATTCTGATTTTTTAAATTGAAAAATTTTAAACAGGGGCATGAGAGTTCTCCTAGTATTGCATCCAGCAGTTTCAAGTTTTCTTCAGACAAAAATGGAGCAATTGTTTCAATATTATTCTTCTATAGTACTAGTAGAAGTAGTAGTTGGATGAGCAAAGCGAAGATTTCAATTTCACTGACCCCCCCAAAAAATATAGCTCGGTTTTTTTTTTTGTATTTTTGTCTATTTGTTCGCTCTCTACCGGGCAAACGGCAAATGCGATCTTGATGAAAATTGGAGGGGACCTTCAAAATCTCTGAACTTAGACCTGCCACGTTTTAGGGTACAATCGAAGAAATATTTCTCATGAATATCGTACTTTCACGATTTTTTTCAATTTTTAGTGTGATATTTTCGTTTTATTTGGGCCGATTCTGACCAAACGGGTGGGGCTACAACGTTCATATTTTACATGGACATTAAGGTAATGGTGATGTATTGCTTTTTGAAAGAAAATGTTGAAAAAGTTAGCCAGAATCCATAGAATAAAGGTTTTAATATGAGTTTTTTGAGGTTTATAATAACAATTAACAAGTAACAATAGAGACTTGACAACAATCACCTACAATGCATTCAAAAAGCACTTGCAAAGGAAAAGTAGTCAAACGCAAACTAAAAACTTACAAAAATCTCATCCATCAACGCGACTAAAAAAAGCGTTTGCCAAGCTTCCTAGTAGTAGTAATAGTAGTAAAAATAAGTATTGATCACGTAGGTTTATCAATTATTATTATCCAGACCTCTTGTTATGATTGAAATCAATACAAACAGACATGATCTCGTTACGGGTGTAGTGATGTCTTGGGGTTACTTACCCCCGATATACTCCGCTGAATTGTGATCTGTGAATCGAGTCTTTGCCCCTCGGTTTGGCCGAAGTACTGAACAAGTTGTTTCTTAGACATCCCAAAGAGTTCGTTGCCACTCATTCCTTTCAGTTGTTTGCAGATTCTGGAAAGTAATTCACCAAGCTAGTGACATGCGGCTTGTGTATGAGCAAATATAGATCTTCTCTAGCACGGTATATTTGGGAGCAACATTCAAAGGGGTCCTCTGAGCTTGGCCCAACTCAAATGCACACACTCAGTTGTTGATCGATATCCACATTTGGTTGCAAAAAATTAGCCATAAAGATAAATTACAAGAAATTAGTCCAAAACGTGAAAAAATGGGAAATCAAAAACACGGATTTCAATTAAGGAAATTCCTACCAAACCGTTTATCTTACGATTTACTAAATTAATCTGCGGGTTCATATTGATTTAAACGTTGATATCCAGTATGCAGTTTTTCGTTTAAAAAATCAGTAAACTTGGAATAAATTCCCAAAGTTCGCCAAAACTGAGTAAATTACGGAGATTTTTTAAATTTTTTATTCAAAATAAATGTATTAACATAGGAATATGCGTATTGGATCTCATAAGATTGATTCTTTATTAACGTTCATGTGAAATAGGTTACTGAGTTGGTTAACAGTTTACCTGGGAAAAACAGAAAGCTAACCGCTAAACTCGTCTCCGCGTCAGCCTCAGCGACTCATCTTAATTAACAGCAAGGCAAACATTACTTGATGACTATCGACCACTAAGGACGTGTTCAGAAGCTAACACATCACATATGCATTTTACTTGCTTATTTGCTTGATTTCCTAACAAAGTTGAAAGCTATTAATTACCATGTAAGAAATAAGTCGGAAACCCACAGAATCTAGCTCTACTTCGCAAAGAAATAAAATAAGAATGTAGATAGCAAAAGTGTATGTACTTGCATTTGCATTGTTGTTGTAATAGGTTACTTTTTTAAATATTTACTTAAATGTAGTTCATTAATGTGTCTGCATCTATGTAATTAAATTTATTTAGTTGTCCTCCTTTGTAAATCAGTTTTTATAACTGAATAGGATAGACGTTAAATAAATAAGTAGGTACTTAATTAAAATGTTTGCTAAAAACAATGGCTTGAGTTCATGGTTACAATATATCACCGGATGCAAGGATAGAAAAATATCAAGTATATGGAGGCCAAAGGCATTTCTCTTGTTGCCAAAGGTCTGATGTTTTAAAATAGCGCATTACTATTCACACTACCTTTTCTGCTAATTTGCCAAAAAAAAACTGAAAGATAACATAAAATCACATAGGAAACGCCAAACAGAAGCCATTGAAGTACCGGTAGATACGGAAAGGAAGTGTGAAGGTATGAGGCAACTGACTGCATGCAAGGAGGTAGGCACAGGATCCCTATTCTATAACTTCTACTATATTGGATTTGTAAGGTTATCACAACAGCCATAGTCGAACGCGATGAATAACAAGGGTGTACATACATTATAGTAAACAGATCTGTGTATGATCGCTTTCGACCTCAGATGTTGCAACTACTGTATGAATACAATTCAGGAGACGTTATAGAAGGGGCCCTGGCCACTGATGTTCTTAGATAATAATGAGCACAAGTGTGTCAAAAGAGTAGAAATAATTTTATCAAGTAAACGGAGACATGACAAAATAAGTAGCAACATTATTTTCTATTTCTTAAAAATGAAGCATACTACTCACAATGCTACCATGCTATTCATTGCAACATGCCCACACCTAGATACTAAGGTTGTTGTCCTCCTTTGTGAATCAGTTTTTTAACTGAATTGGATAGACGTTAAATAAAATAAAATAACAAATAAAATAAATAAATAAGGAAAAGTAGCATGCTGCCAGGCTCAACGCAGCCAATAAACAATGAAAGAATGTTGATGAGATGACGTTGATGTGTGCATCACATGCCTCTCTACTCAATGTTTTTCATAGGACCAGGTGCAAACTAGAGGTGGGGCCAACATTCAAGTATGAACATTGTGAGCATAGCAATCTAAGCAAAGCCTTCAATTTTACAACCACGCTGTTCTATTTTAAATTTTATGGATATTGTTTTCCTTCTACCAGACATGAAGCTAGTTTATTTGCAGAAATTACACTTTTTTTTTAAAAATTGTTCTCTACAAATAGACCAATGGCTACTGCAACCTCTCTACATTTTCAGTGTGCCATTCAATTTCTCTAAATTCAGACCAGTCACATTTACAATTTTTTAAATTAAATGACAAAACTTGGCTCCACAAGCGGCTAGGGCAACAGTAAAACAGGATCGTTCCCTAACAAGACACACTTTTGGGAATCTCAATCATCCCTCTAAAAATACTCCATAACATAAAATACTTTAGTAAATAAATGCACTTAAATCCAATTTCCCATGAAATTCGCAAGTTTTTGCACCGTTTTTTTTTTCTTTAGGTTCTTTTGGATTTTTTCAATTTCTACCTAGGGTTCCCAACTGTGGAAAGTATAATTCCGGGCCCAAAGTATATGGTTAAAAAGGCACTAAGCATTGCGAATGTGCTCGAAGGGTCGGCGGAGGCCCTTTCGACGAAGTCAAATTTTTTTTGAACATGTTATTTCCTGAGAGTGCTTTTTTACACTTAAAATATATGATAAATATCTATTATCTAACAATTAAAGTCTGCAAATGTAGGATGTGCTAAGGAGGAACTATGAAACAAGCAAAGGGAATTAGGCCTACCACAAAAAGCAACAGAACTTTAATATATATATATATATTTTGATTTATTATAATTAAATAAAAATTTGTGATTACATGATAATAAAAATAATGATTGATTGGATCTTATATCATGCATTTTTGCATTTAAATCTATAATTTTTTTACCTTTCACAGCTTCAACCATATCTGGGCATTTTTTTGCAAAGTCACAAAACTGACTGCAACTCATGTTGTAAGGTACATCTTTATCCATTTGAAAGAAGTGTTGTCACCTTTTGAATTATCAGTACTCTGTAGTAATTTAAGCTGGGATTTTATGGGGTGGGAGCAGCTCAGCCATGACCTGATTTTCACAGCCTCCCTCATTGGCGGAGAGGAGCCTGCGCCATGCGGCCGGCTACGAGCTCATAGAGCCAGCCTCAATTTGCGCCTCGCGGTAAAAACGGCCACAGTGGGAGGGCCGTCGGGCGCTCTATTGAAATTCCAGGACATGACCGTCCCGGAATCAATTTTATTTCAACCGGGACCACGTCTTTCATTCCTGGGCTGTCCCAGAGAAACCGGGACGGTTGGGAACCCTATTTCTACCTGACAAAAAACCAACTTTGATTTTTAGAAAACTTTCTGCTATAGCTTTTAACATATTGTTTATTTCCATTTTCCATTCTTTACAGTGTTTTCTTAGTTTGCTCTACAATTAACAATTAATCACGAGGATTTTACTATTATACCGTCAAAATTTCTGAACTAGGCATGTTATGTTTTTTTTACTACTGTCAAAAATATAATATTCATACCTTTGTGTGTGGAATTGGATGAGCGAAGCGAAGACTTCAATTTCACTGACCCCACAAAAAATTTAGATCCGATGTTTTGTTTTTTTGTCTGTTTGTTCGCTCTCTACCGGGCAAACGGCATATGCCATCTTGATGAAAATTGAGGGAAACTTCGAAATCTCTGAACTTAGACCTGCCACGTTTATGGGTACAATCGAAGAAATATTTCTCATGAATATCGTACTTTTACTATTTTTTTAAATCTTTAGTGCGATATTTTCGTGACGTTTGGGCCGATTCTGACCAAACGGGTCAGGGGGGGGAGGCTACAACGTTCATATTTTCCATGGACATTAAGGTAATGGTGATGTATTGCTTTTCGAAAGAAAAAGTTGAAAAAGTAAGCTAGAATCCAAAGAATAAAGGTTTTAATATGTTTTTTTTTAGGTTTATTATAACAATTAACAAATAACAATAGAAACTTGATAACAATCACCTACAATGCATTCAAAAAGCACTTGCAAAGGTAAAGTGACCCCATGCAAACTAAAAACTTACAAAAAAGCTCATCCATCAACACGACTAAAAAAAGCGTTCGCGAAGCGGCCTAGTAACAATATTTTGTCATCCAATCAAACTACCCTACTTCATTCAAATGAACCATTCTGATGTTAAAACTTCCAAAACAGAACCAACACAACACTCTCACACTTAAACGCAACTACTGTACATAAATATGTGTCACGATCACAACGCCATATTATGTCTCAGTTACATCTGAAAATTTCCACTGAAAATCAGGTTACCGTCGCAAAAAGCAAACAGTAACGAAACATGGATTGCGTCCAATAGATGGCTGGGACCCGAGTTACACCACTGCCAATACTCTTCAGAGTGTATATATATTGACACAAATATATTATACACTGTAAGTGTTAAGTCAGGGCATCAAATATTCTATTTTAATCGATGACTGGAATTGTTTTTGGCATTGATCATTTGGGTACAAAATCAATTTATTTCTCATGTCAGTCAATAAATCTCACTTAGACACACGATAATTTCAAATCCCTATGTACCATTGTTAGAGATACGGAAAAATCGTAATAACGATATGTGCGATGAACTTCTAAAAGCATTTTTTTCCGTTTTCTTCACGTTTCATGACATCACGATCGAGAAAATAGCATTTTTATTTTTGCGGATAAATGCGATACGGAGTCTATTTTGCGATGCAATGAAATAAATGCGAATTCGTGCGATTTATCATTGTTTTAAGCGTTCCCTTCCCCCATGCCGTTTTTTAGGTGAAAATACGTCGAAAAACAGTAAACCGCCAGTCATTCTCCCTACAATGCGAGAGAAAGACTGACTGACTCTGCCACACCTCGACAGATGCCGCTACTGGGCGACGCTTCCCTTCGAGTGACGTCATATTACAACTTCGGAGCCGATCGTGAAACTTCGTTATTCTGCCTGAAAACTGATGTAGTGGAGGCACCGCTTTGCCATCAAGATTCAAGCAGGCGGTGAGTGGAGGCGTGGTTAAAATCAACGATAAAATAACCAAAAATAACCACAACGTGTTCTGAAGGCGTATTCTTCGTGTTGTTGCGTGGAAATAGTCTAGGCCTAGGCTAGGCCCCTATTGTCTTCGTTCAACATGGGTCGAAATAAAAGTATTAATATACAAGAACGTGCTGAGAGTTACAAGGATGACGAAAAAAAGACACCCTGAACAAGCATTATTTCAACACAGGGGCACACAGAAAAAAAAGACAAGACTAAGAATACCGCTATCAAACGCCAGGCTACCATACAGGGGTGTATTGAAAACCAAAAGAAGGCAAAAACAGAAAAAAGTGTTTTATTCAAGACACTGTAAAAATGTGCCTGGATGCAAATATCCCACTGAACAAAATTGACCATCCGGCGGTGCGAGATTACCTACAAAAGTAAGTAGGCTAGGCCTAACCAATGATAGCGATAGCCTAGGCCTAGGGCCTAGGCCGGGGCCTTTTCCATCCTAGGTTCTAGATGCTGGGTATATGTTTTCCCTTTGAAAGTTACTTGCAGAGCCTAGGCCTAGGACTCTTAAGATGTTGTCAAGCTAGGGCCTAAACATTGTATCATTATCTTCATTTTGTATGCAGTTTTATGTGCATTTTTTACTGTTTTTCATCAATTTACATGCGCATTAACTTTAAAATAATTTTTGCTATATAGGCGCTATAAAACACAGTTTTTGAATTTATTTTTGCTACAAATGCATAAAATTATTGCTATATTTCCGTAACTCTAACCATTGTTGTCACCCTGGATTTTGTTTTATCATGACATAAGAAATGCACACATCTCTACAAATAACTTACTTGTCACTGAACCCCTTGGCAGCCAGCCATTGCTGGACCTCCTGAGGATTGGAGGTTTGAGTAATGTAGACCTCGGGAGTCTTAACAATACCCAGGGTTGGCCGTTTCTCACGGAACATAGTAAGGACTGATTTTAATTCCTCATGCATTAAGTCCTGGTTGCTGTTAGCTGCAAAAATTACAAGCTTAATGTTGAAGCATGCAATACTATTTAAAGTTAACTGTACAAGGACCGCAATAAAGGAACTTGAGCCTATCACAGAGCACAGCGGATGGGAGTCGTGAATTATGGTGATGTATAAAAATAAAATGATTATTGCCATTGAAGAAATTGCAGAAATATTACATCAAAATTCTTTATGTAGGCTCTATAACACTAAAATGGAAAGAGTTCCTTTAAAAGTTCTAGAAAAATAGCATTCATTTAAACAGTTACTTCCCCAAATATGATACAGTGATCTAAAAAATATTTACAAACTACTAATAACAAGTATCATTTGTAAAATCAATGGAATTATTATTAATAACTCCTTTTTGAAACTGCTATGAATCAGTATGTGTTCTCGGAATAAAACGATTACAATTGACAAAATACCATTTTTTGACCTTATTGCGATCTCGTGTAGGGTAAAATAACGGAAAGTAAAATCACGAATGCAAACCAAATAATTGGAAGAAATTGCCATGTTTAACTGACAATACTTATAATGATGATCGTTTTATTAGATCGAGATTGTCAGTCCTAGCTGTTAATTATTAATTACTGTGAACACCCACCTACTCCATCAATTCGATGCCATCGCGCGCTAGGTCTTCATACCGAACAGTATTCGTGATTAACGCGCGGTTACGTGAGCCGCGTATGTGCACCAAAACAACTACCTCGGAAGTTTTTTCTGCTTCAATCTGCTGAGTTTGGTCAGGGACAAGTCGGAGTGCTGAGGTTGTGGTGAAGCGATGTTCTTCCTTCTTAACTCGACTCCGTTGACCGTTTTTTTTGTTTTTTTGAATTTTTTCGAGTCGTCTTGAATTCATTGAATCGCGAAAAACCACGTATCGTCGATCATTTTGTCCAGTAAAACGAAACGCAGTTTATACGCACAATCATCACCTCACCTATACATAAGTCACACTTCTGTGAACAGTACATACTGGAGGATAAAATTTACCTCAAGTTGCAACACGTCATACTAATGAATTGTTATATGGAAGTTATTAATTGAGAAAAAAACAAATATCCATTCAACCTTGACTATTCTATTTTGACTTTATCCTACGTATGTAGGTATACACAATCAACGTGACAGAATTTCAATGCCAAACCAAATATATGTAGGAAAAATTGCCAATGAATAACATTGCAGTAATTATCAAGAAAATACATAAATTTTCAGTCATTGTACTACAGCATTGTACATCTTAGGTGTAGAATTATAATACTAGTGACACCTAGATCCACTGTCATTCTGATGCCCATGCAGCGCTAGTGTTATGTCATACCCGACAGTATTCTGTTTCCACGGGTGTCCACGTGAAGCCAAGCGATGTGAAACTAGCAACCTACCTCGGGAAAGTGTGTTGTCTCGCTTCAATCTTGGCGAGTTTGGCTCAGAGGGGATGTCCAGGGGAGGGAGGGGAGGTGGAGGGGGAAGGTAGATGTCTTCCTTCTTCCTCGACACCGGCAACCCGTCTTCGTCCGAACTCAGGTCGGAGTCGGATCCTGTAATTCAGAAGCGACAAAACCACCGTATCGCTCGATCCATTAGTTGTCCAAACGACACACGGAACGCACGGAACGCACAAACACCGACGCCACCAACACTGACACTACGTGAACAGGGAGATATCGGGAGGGAGAGAAACGGGTTTACATTAATCACAAACACGTCATACAAGATAATAGATTTTTAATGGAAGTTACGGTAATTAATATGAGAAATAAAACAAATATACATTCACCTTGGCTATTAAGTACTCTGTTGAGATTCATATACCCTACTTTACAAGGTATCGACAACAACGATCGGATCTTTGGAATGCCAGACATACGTATGTACGAGGTGCAAACATTGGTAAATGATAATGCACGTTAAATACAGGAAAAATACACTAAATACATTAACATTTCTGCTGGTATGGATTTGTCCATTTCAGGTGAAGAGACTGTGAATAATTTCACCTTTGTTCTGTTGAGATTGTAACATGCATTAACATTGCAAGGTGTGCATGCACGAGTCATCTACACTCGCTACCGTACAACAACAAACAAGGGAGATTACTAGGTAATGCTGGTTTTGGTTTACGCTATTGTTACACATTAGATATAATAAATGAGATAGGGATAGATTTAAGACAGTTTGATGTGGATAATTGTTTGAAAATTAGATAGATCTACTACATAGGTTGAAATACACTTACTGTGACTTATAAAAGGCATATTGTGATTGCTTGGCTCGAGTTAAGAAATATTTGTTTGGCGGTGAATCGTTTATACCTTATGGATGGCATTAGCTGAAGTAAAATAATTGAGGCAATTCAAATAGAATGTAGAAGTTAGGCTGACTTGAGTCTGCAAGAGGTAGCGCAAGCACGCAAACCTCGGCACAATCCTCACGTTTCAAAGCTGCCAACTGGTTTTGTGCGCAAGCTTTTCTTTCCCACCGACTCACAATCACACCACCCCATAAAATCCCCGCTTTAATTACGGTACTACAAAGTACCGATAGTTCAAAAGGTGACAACACTTCATTCAAATGGATAAAGATGTACCTTGCAAGATCTTTATACTCTCCATACAAAACTTTAAATCAACTTCCCTCTTCTCTTGATAAATTATTAGATCTTAAGCCTAACTTTTAGGCTTGCTATATATTGCTTATTAACGGTACCACGTATTTTCTATTTGCAGTAGTCTTACTACCTGACTTTATACCATTACCAGCCCCTTCTCTCCCACCCCAAATCCTTCTAATGTACTTACTATTCATCACCTTTGTTAAGCTCATAGCCATTTTTTAAATCAATTAAGCTTCTTATTTTTTTATTTTTACGATGTACAACATGAAAGGATTTCTCAACGTCCACAAATGCCATATATAAATTCATAAATAATTTTAAAATACAGCTCTTTATATGTTGAGCAAATTTTTTGAACTCTATATTTAAAATTGACATATTTTTACATTTCCCTTATAATGTAATTACTACCTATTTCTCCAGGGATTGGTAGATTTCTAATCCTTAAATTCTTCATAAAACAGGTTAAATAGTTTTTTCCCATTCAACTTCTATTTTACAAAAACAATTACCAAATTCTACACAAAGAAAGTTGCATGCAACTACAATGGGTAAAACTAAAACCCTAAAAACCATTGGATGGTACTATGCATCAAAGCACTAATCAAGTAACGGTACATCAGCCCTGAGAGTAGAGAAGGGTACACACGATGTTCTAGCCCAACAGAAGAAAGATCAACAGCTAGCTTGAAAACAGTTGACCGGTAACGAAGACAAGCAGGAGATAATCTCAATATGCCTTTGAGAAGTCAAGATGGAACTAAATGCACAATACAGATTACAGACAGCACCAATACATTGCAATTGTTAGCTTTGAGACACAGTCTTCACAAGTTCATTGTTCTTTATAGGCAACAGAGCAAAGCCCCACAGTAGTACATTACCTTGCAAGATAATACCATTTCATTGTACTCGACAGTCAAACAAGCCACGATACTAGTTCACTATTAGTAACACACTGTTCAGATCTATGCTATTGTTGCACAAGGTAGATCAACGGGATAAGGGGGATGAAATAGAGTCCCTAGAAGCAAGCAAAGCGCATCCAAGAGGGTAATGTTTCTTTTCGTTTTGCAACAAAGTGTCAACGTGTTTGTTTTGCCCAGTCGATCACATTAAGCGGACGATTAGAAGTAACGGAATTCACCTTTCTTGCCGAGGCGTTCTTTTCGGACCCAGTCGGCCGGTGCTGGGGGTGGGGCGGGCGGGGAGCGCGCGGGTCTAGAAGTCTCCATCCCCGGACCCCGGGCGAGATCTCCTTCCTACCCAACAAACTTACCTTTAGCTTGACGGAAAGACTAGCAACTGCCCTAGAGGCTTAGAGTAGCAGAGTGCGTGCATGCATGTGTGCCTCAGCCCAGACGACACAGCTCTAACTGTGCTTTCATCGCAAAGAAAATAACTACCCCTGCATGCAGCTATCAGAAATGTGAAATTATTTACAATCACTAGTAGAAAAATATTCAACGGTAGTATTTTAGGCAAGCAAAAGTGGTTTTCAAATTAAAGCAACATGGTAATAAAGTGCTTGTGTTATAAAAATAGAATAAATACTGTTTGGATTAACATTGTTGAAAATAAAACTAGGTTTCTTGGCCACATAAAAATAGAAAGAGCAGTGCTAGAAGTATAAAGGGTTGAGAGGTGTAAGGGTAGCAAGATCATAAGTGTTCACGATACATAGTAAGTACGTACTACACTAAATGTAGCAGGACCATAAGTGCAATAGACCACTAAGCATAGCAAGATCATAAGTGCATAGTGTACACAATATAACAAGGTAATAGCTAGATTGTAAGTGCACTAGTGTACATAAAACATGGTACTGTACAACACTTAAAAACCTAATCTTTAAAATATAAACTTTAAATTCCCTTTTCTTTTAAGTAACTACTCCACGCATTATTACTTTTGCATTTGTACATAGCATTGAAAAGTTAGCAATGAGAAATGCTCAGTTAGCTCTAGACACAAGGGCATAATAACAAGTTGTTTATTTACGCCTGTAAATAGTTTCAAGCTAGTTTCTCAGAATTAAACACAAACAGTAGTTAACAAGTTTAGTGGTCAGTCCAGTTTAGTCATCATAGGCTTAGGAGATGGTAGTTTTACATCATCAGTTATGGCTAGGGGTGTGCGAGTAGCACATTTTGAATTCGAGTCGAGTCAAGTCGAGTATTCCTTTAAGTACTCGAGTATCGAGTTGAGTCGAGTCGAGTATTCATTTCATTTTTTTTTTTTATTTAGTCGGTCCACTTGGAACACAACGATTTTTCTGTTGTAAACATATAAAAAATACATCATTGTACTTGTATTAGGCTACTGAGGCCTTCCTGCCCTTTGTGCTGGTCAATTTCAATAAAATTATAATTGAACAGAATGTTATCAGGAGTTCCTGGCCCCATAACAATACTGCTGCGATGTTTTAATCCGAAAAAAAATCCTCCAAATTCGCACTCGCATTATAATATTCGCGGTCTAGGCATATCCAATGCTATTTCAGCACATTTGAATATTCCGCGCCCTTGAATGGAACGAGTTCCAGCAGTCGATAAAGAAGTCGATAAAGAAGAACCTTCTTTATCGACTCTAGTTCTAGCGATGGCCGACGGAGCGCGCCACGCGTCGCTCGCGTCATATAAAACACTGGCATCAAAGCAAAGATGGAAGATTGAAGGAAGAGACATAAAACATGTCAAACTACGCCAACTACGATTATAAAATACGTAAAAAGTGCATTAATGGAATGTTCACTGGCATTTTTTCTTCTCGATAGTTGATCTGAAATATTAGTGATATAGACGCAACGAAACCAATAAAGGATATTTGTTTTCGACGCCGTGTAGGCCTAGGTTAGGCCTAGGCCTAGTCCTAGTCCTATTCCCGATTCCCGCATCCAAGTCTCCGTTGTTGTTTATCGTAATAATTTTGAAAGCACGCAGTCTCTAGGGCCAAGGCCTACTTTTTGCCGTCACAGTACACACGTAGTAGGCCTAGGTTGTAATAAGCCTAGGCCCAGGTCTCTGTACGTAGGCCTAGGCCTACTGCGATGATGGTTCTTTTCAGTTTTCATAGGATTTCATATGTTTAAAACTCGACTCGAAAACTTCGAGCCTAAAACCAAACTCGACTCGATGTCGAGTATAAAAAAAAACTCGAAAAAACTCGACATTTCGAGTACTCGCACACCCCTAGTTATGGCCATATAAAACCTTGCAACTAAGCTCCCCTGAATACGGTACATAACTTGGTAGAACTAGAGTCGAAAAGAATGATTTCATATCTTCAATAAATCATCAATCATCTGCGTCATGTTGTCCATAAAAAATTACTAGTACATAAGTACCAGTAAATGCAAAGTAACGTCTTGTCTACACACGTTGTTGCATATTTTGGCAGTGAAGTTTAAAAGAAAACTGTTAGCCATCAAGATGAGGCAATGGCACTGGT
Organism: Sweltsa coloradensis; assembly: GCA_024449915.1. Taxonomy (NCBI): domain Eukaryota; kingdom Metazoa; phylum Arthropoda; class Insecta; order Plecoptera; family Chloroperlidae; genus Sweltsa; species Sweltsa coloradensis. The sequence goes on from JAMZAV010000113.1 coordinate 301,954, forward strand.
ATTTAGGAAACTATCCAAGACCCTAGCGTACCAATCCGACAACGATTACAAATAACTTTCTTACTGTATTTAATTAATGCCCATTATGTTGTCAAGTAGTCTGGTTTGTCTGTCAACATGAATTGTTAATTCAAAAGCAGTGTTTTAAGTTTTTACTATTCAAGAGAGGGCAACGGAAAACACTATACCCTCAAAGTGAAGGGGTCTGGCTATAAAGAGGTATGGCTCAATTCGTAACATTCTATGAATGTTTAAGTATAATTTGGCCTTACACATATTTAAAATTTAAATAATATCTCCCAATTCAAGCAGAACTAAATCATATTAATGTCCATCAATATATTAATAATAATTGGCACCACATGAACAAAATTTTTCCCTTAACCCATCTCAAATCTTGTCTGTAAGAACCTACTGTAATCATCGAAAGAAATAAACATTCTTTCATAATCTTAACATAACATTCATTAAGAGCTAAAAATAAATTTTGCTTACAAAAAATAATTAATGATTACTTTATTTACTACATATGACGCTTGCAAAAAAAAAAAACGTTGAATTAGCGCCGACTACCGGTAATATCTCGTCGACGGCGTAAGACCATAAAATGGCAACTAACGAATGTCGACAGGATCGTGAGTTTCGAGCTATAGCTGGAAAAATTATTTTGATAATGTTATAGCAAAATAAATAAATGCAAATAAACGCCTAAGTAATAAACGTCTCCAGACTGGAAGTCAAGTGATATGTTAACGTCCCCCCGGGCCATCGTGAGGTAGCCCCCCACGAGGGGGGGCGTACAGGGGGTTGCTGAATACGTCGCTACTCTCACCCACCTGAAACAAGGTGACGATCGTGTGGGGCACGTGAGCCACTTGGCCACGGATGTTGCGAGCCTTCCACCACTTCCTGCTGTCGTCCACCACCTGAAACACAACCACACATTACCACCTTTACATTGAGGAACAAATAGCTATTTTCATTTTCACACTCAAGCATAAGGGTATAACAAAAGAATCTACTTTCTTCCATATCAAGTCCAAACATCGATCTAAAGAATAACCTAAATACCAAAAAAAATAGGTGGCCTACTCTCGCTTTTTTACCCATCACTTATAAATAACATATCATATCATATTCAAATAGAATCCCACACTGCGATTGTGTGCACAAAGTGGGAATTGATTGATACCTGCAGATCAGAAAACTACATTCCGCTACAACCTACAACCAAAAATCTATTACTTCTTCCCAAGGTAACACACTGATACATACCTCAAGATACTCTCCACGTATGACTGTGAGTTCCTTATCGTTGTTTGCCGTGCGAGGGTATGTAACCTGGACTATCTTCGCCCCTCGTTCTCGGAGCTCTTCCATCCAGCGGGTCTGAGCTCGATCGAATCTCTGCTGCCCCTCGCCGCCACCGTTCCTCTCTATGGAGTCTGCCGAGATGTCACTCCGAGCGCTCGCATCTCGCACTCCGCCCGCCGGGCTCGGACCCTCGGGGAACTCGGCTTCCGAGCCTCCGGGGCTCTGGGATCGACCCCTGTCATACACGTTCGGATTAGCTACATCATACTGGCGTTATCATCACTAGTATTATTGATAGTAAAGACACTACATCGGGAATTAGAGAATAGGGAATAATCATTAACTTTTTTTATCACTCCACTACATTAAGGGCTTCATTCTGAATACGTTAATCATATTTTTTTATTATTTAGATAAGATTTTCATTTATAAAATTAAGCTGAAAGTTGCATCAATAATAATGGCGGGAAAAATGAGCCTCTACGTCACTATATGGTACTGATGCGAATCAGCCAATAAGGTGATGCTAAACAGGGATATTAACTTTGCAATCAAGTTTGTATGTAAGCCCATTGGTCAACAATGCCCTAGCGTGCTCTAGACCTGAATCTTGACGTCACATGCTGTTTGCGCGGGAAATAAAATACTACAAACTTTGAGCCTCAATAGAATTTAAAATATTTGCTTTAAATTGCTTTTAATTGCAGCATAATGGCGTTTTAAGTGGTTTTCTATCCATTTCTTACACCCACGTCAATATTTGAACTTGGTATGCAATATTCACCTACGTATAATGCAATGATATAATTTCTCTACACTTAATAATATGCAATATGAATAGGTAAATGATTGATTAGGTATTGCTTAACGTCTCATATTAATGCACATTGGCTATTCGAGACGACAATAGGTTAATGAAATAGCGGTGCGATTATTTATTGTGAATACGTGACTTAATTAATGGTGACAACAAACAATTATTGGAGGTGACTCTTTTCTCTTGATGCAATGGCTGTTCAAGTCAATTATTGGCAAGATGCATTTATTTCTAACATAATATTTTAATATCACAACATTCAACATAATATAATCGTTCAAATTTTATCTAGGTTCTGGGTCCAATCCTCAGTCAGGGCAAACTTTTAATTGCTACTGTTCAATATATCGAATTAATTAATATGGTTTAACAATGAACATTGTTATGAAAATAGCAACAATCAGTCAGTTGTTTACAGGCTTGATGAGAGGCCAATAAGAGATTTTCAGAGTTGGGTAGTTAGTAGACAGAGGTTAGATGAACCAGCATTCATAACAATATATTTCTAGTTGCACTAATGGGATGAAAACGTGTGCAATGCTGAAATAGTAAAGATATAATTTATAATCAAGGCCATTGCTGTGAACACAAGACAGAAAAGACAATTGCAAGCATGCAACACACACACACAAACACACAATACACAAAGCACATTTGGGACGTTACAAGGAACACTCTTATTAAATGGGTCAATTAATAAAATAAGACTGTTATGTGGAGACGGGTTCCTGTGAGATACGTGGGGTGCGGTCGGCTCGATGTGTGCTTGATAGACGTGCAGTCGGAAGAGAAAGAATGTTATATTGCAGAGAGGAGCTTGCTCGCATGCATGTTAGTGTTTTAGTATCAAGAAGAAACAGGAAACAGTCGATATATCTCATTGTTTCGTGTTATAATCCGATACTTGTAAGCATGCAAAACTCGGAGCTTTCAAGCTGTACCTCTCTTCGCGGTATCGGGGGTCTGGTCGAGCGCCATAATTACGGTTGTCGAAAGCGTATCCTCCTCGGTGAGGTTCTGTGGGCGAGGTCTCTTGATGCTCGTAGTCAAAGTAATCGCTGCTGTAGTGCGACTCCTCGCGGTCGGGCTCGCGCAGCGGATAATGCTGGTCGACCTCGGGATGTTGGGGCTCTCGATGTTGTTGGCTTCGCTTCAGTTCGACAGGACCGGCTCCGACAGCAGGAGGGGGGTGTTCACGCTCGTCTGATATGGGGTAATCGGGAGACCAACCGTCCAAAAATACGGGGTGGTATTCGGGCACGTAACTTTTCCATTGGTCCCTGATGAATCGTGAAGCATTGTAATATTTTATTGGAGGGACACATTAGATATACCCTTACAAACCAATATCCTGTTGAGCAAGTTATATTTACAAAATAAACCCTCATACCATGTAATATTATTTTTAGGGGGGAGGGAGAAAGACGAATCCAATTACTACACTAAGAAACATCATTTTCATTTGAAAAGTAGGAATACTGTACACCTTCTTCTACATTTTTTAACGTCAATCGTCTTCCTGCTTGCGATGACTAGGCGCACACCCACCACTATGTATAGCTACACTTGCAAGTCGAGCAAAGGCCAAGTTAATAAAGAACAGTTGCTATTGTGTGATACTGATAAGATAACTGCAAATCTATGATACCTACAATGCATTTTATGAGCGCTTCGTTGAAGTATTTTCTCATACAATATTGATATCTGATTCGGACCAACACTACACACCAAGTGATGTACCGTACCGTGATCTCTGTGAATCATTATTTCTATAATAATCACAGTTTCTACATAAAAAAACTATAAAACATTGACCAGAAAGAAAACAATTATGCCCAACAAAACAATAAGCAATTAACAAGTAATAAAATAATACAAAAATATATTACACTACAATACAAAATTAATACTGAAAGCATTGCAATGCCATTTATATATTTCAAGCATCTGAAAAGAAAATAATGTAACTGACCACCAGAAATGGTTCTTATTTTTAAAATACTTGATTAAAATGTTTCAGGCAAGGTCACTTGTTGAGATAGAATGATTAATGAATAATAAAATGAAAATCGGTACCAAAGGAAGGAAGCCAAATCGGATCAGTCACATACCTTGGTATAAGCCACGCGTCTCCGAGAGAGTTCCATAACTCGGTCTCCTTGCTGGTAACGCAGTTGACGAGCAGATTGACGGCCTCTCTCGTCAACAAGGGTGACACGACCTTGGCGGGCAGGTTGGGGCCGTAGTGCGTGTCGTGCGAGGCGTCCACGATCAGAGCGAGTGGCGTGAACAAGAAGTGTACCAGCTCCGGTGCGTTGGGGTCGTGGATGTGCGCCTTCAGCTTCGCCTGGTGCATTCACGCGTTTGTTAGTACAGAACGGACTCGACTTACGTTTCATAAAGCACAACACATACTCTGGGCTGAGGTTTCAATTCAAGTAAAGACAGACAAATAATCCATGGATTCTCCTAATAACATTTGAACGTTTAAATTCGAGTTAAATTGTAAGTTTGATGATTACAAAGCTGTGTCGGTTTGTTTAAATTTCAGTCTCATTCAAACTAGTGATGAAATTAATAGATTCATTACTTATTATTAGAGTTCATTTTATTTCTCTTCTAACTTGTTTTTAACGTATCAAACTAAGAATTGAGAGATTACTAAAGGGCCCAGTTAACCAACGAACATTACCTTAAAAAAGACAAAAGTCATACTTGTAAAATGTGGGATTCTTGACAGGCTGACGGCTCAGGTATTTATCCTCCACCTGCCCAGCAACTACTGACCAGGACTAAAATACGATTTCCATGGCCTTTTGGTTTCTAGGGACAACTTTAGGGGATTCAATAGATACAGTAGTGGTTAATAAGATTTGAGATGTCTTGCAATTACTAAGTCATTACTTATAGTGAATCCTGCCGCATGGAGCCTTCAACATACTGGACCATTCTCCTCCCGCCTACCTCACCTCGGTACTTCGGTGGCTTTAACTAACGCAAACCCCCAATGCAGTCAAGTAACCTAGCTTAAGCAACACCTCAGCTCTCTCTCTCTCTCTCTCTCTCTCAATCTCTCTCTCTACTCATTGACTAGTAAATGTAGACAGAAAACATCTTAAGGGTTTGTATTATTTGCATTTTTTGTTATCTATAGTATCTTGTAGGGCTGTGTGAATAGTGATTTTTCACTTCTAATCGAATTACGAATAATCCAAACGAGAAAAGTTTAAGTATTGAATATCAAATAATTTCGAATAATGACGAAATAACAACAAATGCGACCATGAAAACACTGAAAATCTGAAATCGCCAGAAATGGTCATGCAGCAGCTGTTGTTGTAGTTGTAGTCACCACAAAAATCAATTTTATGATTTGTCACTAGCGTGCTCTGTCAATGAAAATGTGAACTTCTTGCTCTCTTGCAGCGAAAATTGAAACTACTTGCACTGAAAGCGGGCTTTTTAATAGTTGTGTGTTGAAAAACCGCGAGACTCGCAAAAGCCAAAATAATTCGACTTTCAAATAGAATATAGGTAAAAAATTATTCGAGAATATTATTCAAAAGTCGAATATTTGAACAGCCCTAGTATCTTGCCATCATCACTTCATCCAGGGGCTACATAAATTACCGTATCGGGCCAAATATAGCGCAATGTTTTTTTCCAAAAATACAATCTCAAAAACAGCACTCGCGTTATTTCCGTGCTCTTGCATTTGAAATAGTGCCTCGGAAAAAGACCGCGGGAATATTGCCGCGTATCACGGGTTCCGCAGAAAATGGCCACCAAAATAACTGCGCGTACAATTAAAATGTTTTTTCTTGTGAATCGATTCTGAATCGATTCTTAGGTCACAATGATCAAATTCAATTCCAATTTTTATGTCATCCCTAAATCAGACTGGTGAATTGTGGTTGGCCTAGGCCCTATGTGAGCTTGTGCTTGGCCCTACACTGTTAAAAATCATAACACTAGGCCCTAATATTGTTCAAAATGTTTTTTTGTAGAGTGAAACTTTATAGGCTATTCATTCATTGTATTGTTTTTAGGGCTGTGCGAGTAGGCCTACTCGATTTCTCGAGCTTTTTCGAGCTTCAGTTTTGAGCTCGCGCCCAGCCGAGCTTGATTTTAGGCTCGATTTATTCAAGCCGAGCCGAGCTTGGCTTTATGCTCAATTTATTCGAGCCGAGCCTACAAAACACGCAGTACACGCGCTCATTTTCATCAACACTCAACAGACATTCTTGTCAACAAAGACTTTCGCGGAAGAATGCGGCAGCCTGAGCCAGCGATCAACAGTCTACTCGACGAAGTAGAATGCGATAGGCCTAGGCCAAGAATGAAAACGTGTCTCTCCCTCTCTCATGTGGGAAAACCTATCACACTATCGCCCGCGCTGAAGCTTTCGTCGCAAAATAAGCCTAGGAAAGAAAGGAGATAAGCCAAGGAATAACAATCCAATGCGTCGTGATCGTAGAAACATGATCACATCGCAATAATTCTTCTTCCAACTAGTTCCACACCGACCATCTTTGTTCTTCGTCAGCTGTGAGTTGAGTTGGTTGGATCGACCAAATGTGCACGTAGTTCGTGCAGGTGTCACGTGTTGGCTTACAACGCGCTCTGTTGTCAACTCGAGTTACTCTTTAGCAGAGTCGACAAAGAAGCCCGTAAAATAATAAACCCGTGAATTAGCCTAAAAACGGTCGCGAAAAATACCCTGATCTTATAATCAGCTCCGGGTAATTTCTAGAACCGGGTACCCAATGACATCCCTAGAAAATATGTAGCCTAACCATTTTAAATTTTATTTATTTATTTTTTAAAAAAAAAAAAGTTTTTGAAAAAGCTCGGCTCGGCTCGAAAATCAAGCTTTTTTTAATACTCGGCTCGGCTCGGCTCGACTTAAAAATTCTAGGCTCACACAGCTCTAATTGTTTTTAAAAAATGTTTTTTGAACATAATTTTCTTTAGTTATTTATTTTTTCTTGAAATGATTCCGAAAAATTTGGGGTTGCGTTATATTCGAGATCGTGCTATATTCGGTCCAATACAGTAATAACTTTGACAGTGTGTGTGTGTTTCTATATCTTCACAGGTAAGCTGTTGGAATCCTATTTCTTTCGTAGTACTCCCAATACGTAATTGGATGAGCGTAGCGAGCAAAGCAAAGATTCCATTTCACTACACTGGAGAAAAAATCCGTAATGTTTTTTGTTTCTTTTTTTTTTGGTAATTTTGGCTGTTTGTTAACACTATTCCGGTTAAACCGATACTCCAATTGCGATGAAATTTTGTGGAGGCCTTTGAAATCTCTGAACTTAGAACTGCCACGTTTTTGGGAGCAATTGAAAAATTATTTCTCATAAAAATTGCTATTTTACGATTTTTTTTAATTTTTAAAAAATTTCTTCGACTTATAACACCTACATGCTTTATCCAATTGTAATGATTTTTTCACAGAACCTTAATTTTATGAATTAATACATTCGTGGGAAATTTGAACGCAATCGAAAAATTATTTCTTATGAAAATCGCAATTTTACAATTTTTTTCAATTTTTAAAATTTCTTCGACTTATAACACCCAGGCCTACATGCTTTATCCGATTGGCGATTGTAATGAATTTTTCAGAGCCTTAATTTTATGAATTTATATATTCGTGTGAAATTTGAGCGCAATCAAAAAATTATTTCTCATAATAATTGCAATTTTTTATTTTTTTTTTCCCGACTTATATGACCTACATGCTTTATCCGATTGTAACAATTTTTTCACATAACCTTAATTTTATGAATAAATATATTCGTGTGAATTTTGAGCGTAATTTAATAATTATTTCTTATGAAAATCGCAATTTTACGCTTTTTTCGTTTTTAAACAATTACGCTCATCCAACAACGCACCTGAAAAAGCATTTTCGAAGCTTCCTAGTCATAATTCATAGTTGTTGAAATGAACAAACTTAATCTACCTACCTACTAAAGTATTATTAGATCCTATTGGTTTATCAAGTGCAAAATACTAGCTAATCTACGTACGTAGCCTATTAATTGACACTAGAAAATAATGTGAGTGTATAAGAGTTGTTAAAAGGTAGGCGGTAGGCCTAACAAAGCTTTCACTCCGACCGTTAGTGGTGTAGGTGATTCAATCATCAGTAAAACAATAAAAACAACATTAAAAGCGTTTTCCATCCATGTGACCTTGCTAAGTTAGTTGAGAGAGAGAGATCGAGGTGTAATTTAATACTAGGCTATGTGTCAGAAAATTTAGTGGGGGGGGGGATTATTGTTGTTTAGACAGTCACAAAATCCAAAATCATTAAAAAAAGATCTGATATTTTGAAATATTTTTCTAAAACCCACCAGTATTTTTACAAGGCGTCCACTTACTAGAAGACTTGTGATTTTTTTCAATTAAGTTTGTGTTAAGTTTCTTATTTATCACTGGCTGCAGGAAATGCTCCCCTAAAACATGTGTAAAATTCATTTTTTAAACTAGTTCCTGGTCATGGTTAAAATAATCATTTTGGTGAATTTAGTCTCCATACTGGTTAGTAGATATCGAACGATGTCTCAGTAAAACAAAATCCGTAGATTTAGCTTTGTCAATAACTCGTCAGCATTGGGCTGTCAGATCCCGCTCTCAAGTAGATAGATAGATGATAGTTAGTCTTTATTTTTGTTGTACAATGGGTTACATGGATAATGGATATAATCATGAAACACATGGACAAAAAGCAAAAAAATGGCGAGGTTCGATGACAGATCGTTCTTCCACCTAACCAGTGACTGACTTAGAATTAACTTAAATTATTTAATAACTTAACTTAAAATTAACTTAAGAATACCTTAAAAACTAACAACACATATTTCAAGGTTACACATATTACTTGATACAAGCCTAAACTTCACTTATGTTTGCAACAGTGCAGTAAAATAAAGAAAAGAGCATTTATAATAAATATGTATGTCATGAAGTAGAAGTGTACCCAAGTGAGTGGTTTTGATTTAACCTTATTTCGGATTATTATGCTTTCCTTCTGTATTTTCATCAGGTGATTTTTGTAGTTAGTTTTAAAAGGACCTACTGATTTAGTGCTCTTTAAGGCCAAAGGTAATTTGTTCCAAAGTCTAGGCCCGTTTATTGAAAAAGATGAGGAAGATTTGGAATTATGATGATTGAAGACGAGGTTTTTTTGTTTGGCGGGTGTTATGGTTGTGTAAGTTTTTTGGTGAGGGAGAGTTTATGGTACAGATATTTCGGAGTTTGAGTATTTACAATTTTATGCATTAGAGTTGCCATGTGAAAATTTCTCCGATTTTTCATGTTTAAACCATCCAAGTGCAGGGAGATGAGGTGATATTTGTTCTCTATAAGGTACATTAAGGATGAAACGTAAAAGTGGTTCTATGCAGTTACCTATGTGCACCGGTACCAATGATATTTAACATCTATAGTAGGCTAGATCCTCAGTCATTGGCCACTTCCGTGACAATTTGAAGTCATCTTGAAAAGGGCAGTTTGCATGTTAAAGTAGATGGGAGCGATTTGTAACCCAAATATTTTTCAAGATGGCTGTCAGGTTGACAGGTGAGCATATTAGTCATGAACACCAAATGATTACTAAATTCTCTTATGCAATAACTTCTTATTGTTTCTGTTTGTGCATTCCCATGCTGCACAAGATAAAACCATATCAAAACAATCCAGAAAAATACTTAATCGCATATAAAACATAATGTAAAGCATAATAAATTGGAAGCGCCAAATCGTTATCTTGAAAAGGTCAATTTGGTACGCTCGAGCCTGTGCGGACGTATTGGAGACTGGGGATCTAGCCTACTATAGATGTTAAATATCATTGACCGGTACTGTATCTCCCCCCCCCCCCCTAACCCTATCAACACACTTCGGAAAGGAAGATCATCTTTCATTGGTTGTAAAGAATATTATGGCTTACCAGTAAATTGAACGATAGCTTGAACTTCTGGAATATGTCGATGAACTCTGCTTCTGGTGGAGGCTTAGCCCGCATCGTCAGCATTCCATCGCCGAGGTCCTTCTTTTTTGATTTACGGTTCCTAGTGGATAGAGATCAGTATTAGATTAGTATGTTATCACAATAGCTGCTTAACCCTTCGGAATAATTTCCCAGTTCAGTTACTCCCTGACATGTTCGAATACTAGTTCAGAGTAATCTGTTTTAGTAATCAGATCAACTTAAAATGACTGTGTGGGGAGCATGGCAAGTGTAATTAGTTGTGCATTTTGTCGGAAATTTTGAGGGAAATGAATACACGATGGATGGAAGTGCAATGTTAGTAAAATGGAGGCCTACATAGCGTCCAAAAGATAAAATTAATTTTGGACCGCAATGTTGTTTTAAGTCCATATTAGAAGTTAAAATGTTCTATTTCAGAGTTAATAAATTGGAAAACTTTCAGCCATAGGCTTTAGAGGCTACAAACCGCACAATATTTGAGGATATCTACTAGGGTTGCTGTTCGATATGAATTTTAATATCGGTAATCGGCTAATCGCGCATGTGCAATCGATTATCGATCGATAAATATCAATATTTTTTATGTCCATCGATAATCGAATAAAAATTAGGCCATTACTTTCTCGCATACAACGCAGACCGTGGACCTTTTGCGAGTGCATCCTTTTGTTCCTTCTATTTGCTCAAAACAGGGTTTTTCAAAACTAGCGACGTCTTTCACGAGAGCGCTCCCCCTCCCACGCATGGCTGATCGGCCCGACGAGAGCACACTACGTAGTGTAAACAAATGCTACCCGGATCGTTTGTTGTCTTTGTGAAGGTCGTGCTTCTCGGACATCTTAGTTCTGTGAAGTTTCACTTCAGCTTTTGTTGTGATTGTCGTTCATTCATTTAAGAAATACTATTAGTAACTATTCAATTCTCTGATATTTATTGCGTGACGTGATAAATAATATTTAACATTACTTTGAAAGACGACGTAATATTGGTCTGAGAGAACTGATAGATAATATAATCGTAGCACTACGTAATGAAGTAAAGTGGTACCGAGTTGGCGTGGGGTGGGGAGTAATGCTAGATGTGTGGTTGACCTTGAGTGGCGTACGACAATATCGGTTGAGCAATCGGCGCGGCGAGCGCCATGCAAGTTGTCTACACTTCAGGGGCGATGTGTTACGCTTCGGACTTCGCGCTGTACGCGTGTTGTACTTATGCCTAAAATACAAAGTTACTAACAAAAAAACAAAATATATGTTTTTAAAAATTTTGAATAGCATGAATTTGAATTTCGAATTGAATATAAGGTAAGAAATGGTCGAGAATATTATTCAAATTTTGAATATGAACCCAGGGTCTAGTACATAAAAAATATCAAAGTAAAGTTTTACTTATAACTAGGAAATAAGTGGTGTAGTGTAGGCTGTCCGCAGTTAAGTGTACACACATCAACCGTCACAGCATTGTCTAAACGTTAGCATAACATAGTTGAGGTTCAAGGAAATGAATATTTCCTATTAAAAATAATCGATCTTTGATTTGGTTATCGCTCACTGTCGATTGCGTCGGGGCTGCAGGGTTGGCTTGGTCGCTTTGATTTAAAGTCCCCCACTGAAAATCAGTTATATAACTGAGTGGGTAGACTGTAAATAAAAATTTAATTATTTATTTTATTAAAAATGTAATTACATACAAGAGATAAAATCATTGTATTCTGATAGTTTTAAATAAAGGCACATAAATAATTCTCTAAAATACTGTGAATCTATGACACATAAGTACTTATACCCTACATCATGAAATACCTTGCAATTGTCAACATTGTCGTACACACTGTTGCTAAGACCTATTCTTGTCCAGTGCATTCAGTCATTTAATATATTTTTTACTGCATAATATATAAAGAGCTTCATTTAAGTAGCACGTTCTTTCATGCAAGACAGGTAACAGGATAAAACAAAGCCGCTTGCAAAAGTTTGAGGAAAAGTTACCTGCGCCTGCGTTCCAGTTCTCTGGATGCGGCAGCCGCGTGTTGAAGCCTCGCGATAAACTTCTCGATGTCGTCGAAACAATGATTGAGGATGGTGACGTCTCGCTCGTACTTGTCGCTCGACGTCGAGCTCGTCTCGTCGTTCAGCGAAACTCCGTCTCTCGGGAACATTCCCTCGGGGTGTGGCACGCCGCGACCATCGATGGCTGAAACAAACGCTCAATCAGTACCAGTTGGGCTTTATACAACGGATGGACCAAATATTGGTATGTAACAATCATTTTAATATCAATATTTGAACTATATTGTTGAAGTGTGGCTGAGGTGCACATAAAATTTGTAGTTATGTTATGTTGTATTTGTTAAAATGTTGTTGTTTTGTATACCGTATATTGCATTTACATAATTATTGTGAAACAACTAACTGTTAACAAATTGATACTACTTATAAGGGATGCATAACGATAAAATTAAAATTAAAAATGATCAAAAAGGTGGCTGTTATTGATCAAAAATATAAGACCATGTAGGCAAAAAATTATGCAAATTTTTTTCAAACTGCGCCTCTCAATGTGATCAAGATCAGAGATGTCTCAAAGTCAGCTCACCAAATATTTTCGGTCAGAAATAACTGTAAAATCTTTTAGCCTTTGTGATTGCGAAATGCCAAATTATTAATTTTATATACCTACTACTTAACATATTATTACATTATTCATAGGCTACATGACACGAATACAATAGACAGTCTGCCTAAATGCTGAACATTATTTTTGTTTTTTTCATAAAATACTCAATTCAGTAATATTGTGATTATTGATCATCACAATTTTATTGATTATCGATTATGGTGTGCATCCCAAATTCTTAGAATATTAGTACAAAACATTCAGAGAACAGGCAGCTACGTTAAGTATTCTGCCAGTGGTGGTTAATTGTTAAAGCATTCCAATGGCATTAAAATATTTTTTGTGTAATACAGCTTAAGACTATTCCATAGCACTCTTACCAATATGGCTAAAAAATGGCTGAAAGCTGGTAAAATGAAAGTAAAAATTGATTTTTTTTAAAGGGGCAATAGCTCCCTTTCACATTATGTATATTATGCAAGTTTTGGGTCAGTAAGTTCTAGGTGTAATACTTAATTTTGAGCTACACTGTATTTAATTGTTTAAACACACCTTTGTCTCCCGACTGAGTATAGGAGAAAATAGCTTCTGAAATAATGTTTGTTGTGTGATTTTTTTGTCACAATGGTACCATTAGCATCATTGGTAGAGGTTTGAACCGGTGGACGAAAAAAATCGCACAACAAACGTTATTTCAGAAAATTATTTACCCTTACACTCGGTCAGGAGACAATTAAGGTGTGTTTAAACAATAAAAAAATCACAGCTCAAAATTAAGTAATGCACCTAGAATTTTCGTTTTCTAATTGACCCAAAATTTGCATATAATGGCCAAATGGGAACTATTGTCCTGAATTTTTTCTTCAAGTTCCTCTTTCATTCACCCAACTTTCAGACATTTTCCTTTGACTTTCAAAATATTGGTAGAAGTGCTATGGAATAGTCCTAAAGGCCTACAGTATAGGACACTTTACAAAATACTATAATCTTGTTCATAATGTTAGTATTGTTCAATGTAAATGCAAGTCAGCTTCATTTAGTTCACACACCATTATTGTGTTGTTGTGACCTATTATTGAGAGCAGGGAAATTCGTACAATTAATAGCAGCATCAACAATACTAATTATTATGGTAGACTTCCAATAGCCACTTGTTTCATCAATTAGTATCAACCTTACATTCTCAGTCAGTTTTTATTAACTTACAGAAAGAAAAATAGGGAGATTTCCCATGATTGTTATAGTATAATTTGAAAACCTATGCAGATCAAAACTTGCATGACAATCTTTTTTAATATTGACTTGCAAGTGACACTGATGGGCATTGTGACATTGGGGGGGGGGGGGGGAGGCAATATATTTTTATTTACAGCTAGTTTAGTAGCCTTGCATGATATTACAGTGTAAACATTTTTTTAGTTGGTAATTTGGTTCTTTAGTTTATAACTATGTACTAACATCTACTAGACCACTTCTCAAACTTTTTTCCTGTCGTGTTGATGGATGAGAGTTTTTAATTGACTGTTTCTACGCTTTTATTATGGTTTCATGTTTTAGATAAATAATTTTTTTTCCCCGTATTTAGAGTCTACCTACTCATTCATATAACTGATTTTCAGTGGGGGACAGTAAACCAAAGCGACCAAGCCAACTCTGTATGCCCTGACGCAATTGACGAGTGAGCGATAACCAACCAAAGAGACAAGAACTGATGGACTAAAGTCTAAATCAGAAGTTGAAAAACTTCTGACTGTAGAGGGAATCGAACCCTGGACCTTCTGCAGTAAAAGCAGATACGCTAACCACAAGACTAATGAGTCACACAATTTTTTCTTGTTTGTGTACGTGAAACACGTCTGCCTTAAACAATACGAGGTGACCGACTGCAAGCCTACGAGTCAGTCAGATAAGACCGAGAACCGAGACGCGCCGCGTCGTGCCAGCCACAGAGAGGTACCGGGCGGCAAGGTCATATCGATCACTCGTTGCCCTAACAGTACGAGTTTTAGAAGTATTTCTTCAATTGTACCCAAAACCACGACATATCCAAGTTAAGTGATTTTGAACATTCCCGTAAAGTTTCATCACGATCGGAGTAGCTGTTTGCCCAATATAGAGACAAAAGTCATAAGTATAAGAATCGAAAAAATCGCAAGTGTAAGATATTCATGAGAAACGTTTCTTCGATTGTGTCCAAAAACATAGCAGGTCTAAGTTCATAGATTTCAAAGTTCTCCTAAAAATTTCAGCACGATCGGAGTATCCTTTTGTCCAGTAGAGCACAAACAAACAGAAAAAAAGAAAAAAGAAACACTATTTTTCTTAGGGTAGCAAAATTGAGTCTTCGCTGTGCTCATTCAACTTCTAGATTTGTTTTCTTCAAATGAAATACTATGGTCTACTTGCCACCTCATATGTTGTTATATTAACTAATTTACATACTTATTTTAATATATTAAATTGTAGACAATGCAGTAATATAAATAATACAAATAATAAATAAATAAATAAATAAATAAATAAATTAATAATAATAATAAGAAGAATATAAAGTTTTTATGCATAAGCCCGCTTTAAGGACATAGTTATTGATTCATAGCAGTTGTCGAAAAAGTTTGCCCTGACTGGGGATCGAACCCAGAACCTCTGGCTTAACGTGCCATAGCTCTGCCAATTGAGCTACCGAGACATAAGACACACCTTCATTAAACTTATAATAATAATAATAATAATAATAATAATAATAATAATAATAATAATAATAATAATAATAATAATAATAAAAGGCCAATAAATAATGAAATGTTCTCATTTCAAAACAAAATTACTATTCAAATGCAGGTATCACATGTTTATTTATTTATGTTTTAATTATATTTTTGAAGGGTTTATTTTATTAATATTTGCATTCTTATCACTAATATTTGAACATATTACGTTATAAATATAGAAGTGACAGAGCCAGAAAGAGATTGGTAATATAATATGTTTGAATAAAAAGTGCTTATAAAACAACATCAATACCGCAAGATACCGAGTTGATAAATATCAAATTAATACATTATTTGTAGCCTTAGCCTACCCTCACAGTAATAAGAAAGATTTCAGTAGCGGACTTAACTATTCCATTTACTATTTTGTTCGCATTACAAAAACACAGGATTTGAAGCCAGGACCTTCTGCATTAAAGTAGGAATAAACCACTGATACAACAAGCAGCACACAATACCAATAGTGAACAGATGATAGAGAATAATAGTAGCATTAATATTGTTATCCCCCATTGAACTTAAACAGGGATTGTAGCATAGTTGATATGGTTAAGTATGTAGACCTACACTATGAATTAAAACAGCTACATAAGGCCTAATTCAAAATACCATGCAATTTTATAAAGACTGATTGACAAAGTGACAACTAATAATTGGATGTCATCCTATGAGATGACATTTCAATGCTTACCCCTGTCCTTCCAGTAAGCTGGCAGGCACTTCCCTTTCCCCCCACTTTTTGAATCCCAGAAATTTTCCACATATCTTTGACTTCTGCTCTTGGCCATAACCAAACACAAAGTAGGGACATTGTTTCCTTGACTGGGTGCTACTTGCAAGCAGGTGGAAGTGGGAGTTTGGCAGCTTGTGAACTAGGTCGCTCTAGTGAAAGTTAATGCTTTAACTAACACATACGTGGGAATGGAGAAAGTGGGAGTAAAACATTTAACTAAGGTTACTTCCTGAATACAGTTCATTCATTAAAGAACATGTAGAGTACTTTTCAATGTCACTCAGGTTTAGTGGTCAGTTGGGTGTCAACGCGTGTGTCCCCGGTTGGCACTTCATGCTAGGCTACTGGCATGCCGTTGGTTAGAAAGTCAACACACGGCCATGCGGAGGCCTACCAGCCAGACTCACAGACAGTTATGTAACTTCTTTATCTACATCTAAGCACGGGATTCAATGAATGGGTAGCGCTTACTCAACATTATAGGGCATAGGCCAACAAAACAAAACATGCATGGGCATTTCATGAAGTGCGGGGCATTATGGCATCTTCCAGGAACTTAGGAAGCAAAAAATAAAAAATATTGAGTATTTGCATACTAGTAAAAAATATATATATTAGTACTTTAAACATAAATTAAAAAAGTGACTACACCGGGGATCGAACCCGGGACCTTGGCTGTCCGGGCCATGCTCTTACCAACTGAGCTATGCAGCCACCAATTTAATTATGTCTTATATCTGTCTAATCTAAGATCTAACAATATTATATACATACATGTAGCTTATATGCCAAGTTTTAAGCAATAATAAATATGATTGGGAAAGTGGTGGGGGTAATTTTCTCCCCGCATTTTCTTGCAACTCAAAAACTAGAGACGACTTTTAAAAATCAATATCCACTTTCTTCAACCTATTGTTTTATGGTCACTTGGCAAAAAAATACCAATGCTCTACACTTTTCTTTGGTGGTTGAGACTCTACCTAAAACACTAACCACATTATATACGCCACCCCCCCCCCCCCAACAATTCAACACAAGAATTCATATGAACCTGTAGCTTATCCAACATGTTATAATTCCGCAAACAGATTTACGAGTGACAACATTGTTGTGGAAACTTAACAATGACCTTGACCAGCTGCATCTTGAATGAGGTAATTTCAAGCTAGAGAATGTAACTGCATACTTTGCACCATCATTGAATAAAACAATTCACATTAGGCCAGGAAACATGTGCCAACTGATATTCAATCTACGAGCTTGTTATAATAAGAACACACATCTAGGTCTAACTCCAATACATACATAACAGGTTCATAATATAGAACTACCACATATAATTTAATAAATTATGCAGAATGTAAAATGATTTCACTAAACCGGTTTGTGAATATGCAAAAGTTTCACAGTACGTCACCGATACCGAACCACATCCCATACACTGCATTTGCATTATTAACCGATGGCTTTTTTTTTACAACTACTAGCATTGGAAAGCATTTTCCTTGCATGTTTGTGCCGTCATTTCTTTTTATTTGCAGTTAGAAAAGGTTTCTTGTTTTAAACTCTATTTAATGATTAAGAGACTTTTCTCGGGAAATTTTCTACTTAAGATAGGTGATATATTAAATTATTGGATGAGCGAAGCGAAGACTTCAATTTCACTGACCCCTCAAAAAATTTAGCTCCAATGTTATTTTTTTTTGTTTGTTTGTATTTTTGTCTGTTTGTTAGCTAACTACCAGGCAAACAGCATATTCGATCTTGATGAAAATTGGAGGGGACCTTCAAAATCTCTGAACTTCGAAGTGTATTGTTTTTGGGTACAATCAAAGAAATATTTCTCATGAATATCGTACTTTTAAGATTTTTTTCGATTTTTAGTGAAATATTTTCATGACATTTGGGCCGATTCTGACCAAACGGGTGGGGCTACAACGTTCATATTTTACAATGGTCATTTAAGGTTATGGTGCTGTAGTACTTTTGAAAGAGAAGTTGAAGAAAGTACCAGAATCCATAGACAATAAAGGTTTTAATATGAGTTTTTGAAATGTATAACCAATAAACAGTAACTATAAAACTTGACAACAATCAACCTAAAATGTGGTTATAAGTAATGTTTCGGCGGCCTTCAGATGTTTTTGACATTCTAATTACCCTAGCAATTAGTACTTTATAAAAATTAATTCTAATTTAACAAATGGATTTTGCAATGGAACTATGACGAAGTAAGAGATCACACAACGCATACTAATTTTTTTAAAGAAAGCTCATTCATCAATCGACGGACTTTACATTTTTCTATTAAAGAATAATGTAGTATATGATACAGCCTATTCCGTTTCAGATAAGCTGTTGATACCCTATCGCTTTCATTACTCTCATAATGATTTTAGTTTTTACATTTAATTCACTTACCATTGGGAAGAGCATTTTCAAAGTTAGTTGAATTTTTATTTTTAAAAGATAACTTAATAAATTAATAACAAGAACATATGTGAATGTTTTGATAATGCATTTTTTTTATCGAATTAAAAATTCAATTGGTGCCTACTTTATAGTATAAATATATATATATATGTTAGTACTTTATAGACTGAAATCAGACAGTTTAAAATTGATGGCTGCATAGCTCAGTTGGTAAGAGCATAGCCCGGACAGCTAAGGTCCCGGGTTCGATCCCCGGTGTAGTCACTTTTTTTAATTTCTGTCTAAAGTACTACTAACATAACAGCGTCATAGTCGCCTACTATAAAGCCAAGGTAAAATATATATATGTTAAGTTACCACCATTTTTTCTGGGTTTTGTCACACGATAAAACGAACACGTCACAGAAAAAATGGTGAATAATTACATATATCTATATATCTATATATATATATATCGATATATATATATGTATAATCAAATGGGAGACCGAGAATTAACAGAAATATGTTGTATGAAAAGATGGTAAAACCACACAGAACCTACACAAACATGATAGCCTTGAGATCTGAACAGGATGGAATCAATGTTCGCCTGCTTTAAGCTGTGACTCGACAGACAACCTGAACCTACCAACTTGTAAGCCACTCAGAGAACTTCACTTTGCTTTCAAGTCCCTGCAACGATGGAATGTGTATTGCACTTGAGTAGGTGTGACTTTCTCTTGTTGCCTATATAGCATAGTTTGTTCAATACAAGTCATTTGTTGCTATTCTGTTGCACAGACAATACAGACTATTCTCTATACTACTCTGAATGGACACTGCCTGACGTGTAATTCAGAGCTAATTTAGTTTTAGCTAACCTTTAAAGGGGTATTTAACCGCTAAACTCAAAAAATATATTTCATTCAGGCTCACTAGTAATTAATTTGGCAACTATCAGAAAAATTATTGGGGCCACCATGACCTCCCAAAAAATTGTCAAACATGACATTTTTTCGAGCTAGGTCCCATGCGGCAAAATCTCCCATAAGAAATAACATGGGGACGATATTTTATGCCCGTTACCTTATGAGATTTTGATTCCAAAAAAATATTGGCCATTATTGACGTACTCTACAGCCTTTTCTGTAAATTCTCTTATTTTGTTTTGTAAGTTGAGCAAGTAGTTCGGTCCAAATAATGCCTGATTACCAAGTAATGGTGTATGATTTTGGAATGCATATTTTTGCGTGTTTGAGGGTATATTTGGGCACAGTTTCAAGACACGTGTTTATATAAGGGGCATTTCCAGATTGGTACTATGCTCTAGTATCTATGTGGGACCAAAAAAGCATCATGGTTAAGCCGCTTTAATAAATTTTCCCAAAACACCGATTTTCGCAAATTTCTGGATCAAAAAATTAAAAATTCCGTTGTTAAATCACAGTTTACAAGATATAATTTTTTAAACGGTCATTTTAGTGTAGTATTGTGCTATAGATCACATGGTAAAAAATAATTTTTCGGGTTTTTAGCCCCTTTAAGGATAGACACCTTAGACTAATTTCTTAAAAAGTCCTCTCAAGATAGATAAGCAGCTGGCTGAATGAAAGAGGGACTTAAATATGTAACAAAAACATATTTTTTATAACACTTTGGGCCACAATGAGCCATTATATTAAGTTATTAACATAATTAGGCACAGCTTTAAATTAACTAATTTAAATTTTGACTAACTTGGAAAACGCTAAAGTCCCGCCGCGTTGATGGATGAGCGTTTTTTGTAAAGTTTTTTGTTTGCGGTTTTTGCGTTTGTTGCACTTTTCGCTTTGCGAAGTGCTTTGAATGCATTGTAGGTGATTGTTGTCAAGTTTTCTATTGTTATATTGTTAATTGGTCTTATTAAACCTCGAAAATCATATTCAAACCTTTGTTTCTGTGATTCTGACTAACTTTTCAACTTTTCTTTCAAAAGGTCCTACATCCCATAACCTTAATGTCCATGTTAAATCTGGAACGTTGTTGGCCCACCCGTTTGGTCCGAATCGTTCCCAAATGTGACGAAATATTGCCCTAAAAATTAAAAACTATATTAAAACTTTATTTCTATAGATTCAAGCTAACTTTTTCAACTTTTCTTTAAAAAGGTACTTCAACACCATAAATCTTAATTCCATGTGAAATATGAACTTGTAGCTCCACCCTTTTGGTCAGAATCGGCCCAACTGTGACGAAAATATCGCAACCTAAATCGAAAAAATCGTAAAAGTACGATATTCATGAGAATATTTCTTCGTTGTACCCAAAAACAATACACCTCTAAGTTCGGAGAAAACGAAGGTCCCCTCAAATTTTCATCCAGATCGCATATGCCGGTTTGCCCGGAATCGAGCGAACAAACATACGGGGGAAAAAAAAAAACAAAACATTGGAGCTAAATTTTTTTGGGGGTCAGTGAAATTGAAGTTTTCCCTTCCGCTTCGCTCATACAATGATTTGTTATATCCATTGTACAGAACTTTATTAATAACCTAGACCTGGCTTAATATATAGGAAAATGTTTTTCTGAAAGAATGTTTGATGTACGATTTTTTGGTTGGTGGTAAAAATACGAGCTATTAACAAGTTTCATACAGGCGATCGAAAAAATCATGGTAGGGCCTACGTAAGTTATGACAGAAAATCGTAACGTTAACCTCGTATTTAAGTTACAAATATAGGTGAGAAACAAACACAAAATTTTATGCCAAATACCATTGGTGAATTATTGTGAACTTATGTCCCGCAACAAAAACTTTTTGGAAAAATAATTTTTCTTTTATTAGACCCTCTTTCATTCAGTAAATTACTGTGATTTTAGAACTTGGACCGAGGTGAGTGGATCAGCGTTAATAGTTTTGATCCAGTGTCATTGAACGTTGAGTTTTTTAATGACTCGCCTACGTATTTGAGTCCAGCCAGCCAGCCAGCTCAAGAGCTTAATGTCTGCTACTTTTCCATTACTATGACTTCTCAAATAAATAACTTTTACAGGAATTCAACGAATATCAGAAAAGGGCCACTTCGTGAACGATTAGACTGGTGTTAAAGAAAGGGTCAATGTGAAAGGAACCAATCACAATGAATTATCTTCTTCCATTAATTACAAGCTACATGCGAATCTTTGCCCAGCCTACTACGTATCTCCACTCTCCTGAGGGCTGCATAAAGCATTCTCTACAAAACAGCTTCTATGCACTAAAACAACACCCGGTTTGAATGATGCCGATAACATGGATGAAGCCTCCGAGATCATATGTTTGATGTGGTTTTCTGCAACCTTTATCATCAATGTAAGCCTAAGGTCATTACGACAAATTGTATTACTAGTTGGGTTGTTATTTCATTTCATTTCATTTTATTAGCCTCTTTAAAATTCTTTTGGTACACATAGTATATTAGAATATTCGAGTTGTCAAGTTGTCATATTATATATTATATATTATACAGCAGTTAAATAGGGTGTAAGATAGAAGATAAGCTACAATTTTTGTGTGGACACTTTTAAGGCCCAATTCGTTAAATAGTTAATAGTTACACAAACAAATCATATAATAGCCTAATCACATTTCCCATATAATAATACAATATGCACATTGCATGGAGAAAATCTAGAAACATAGTTTAAGATAGACAGAATATCAAATAACATTAAAGTGCGGTAGAAAATCAATTGAGTATGTACAATAAACATCAGTCAACTAAACGTAGATTCGCGGATGTATACTTCTTAGCACTGGGTATAGTAACATCTTATCCAAAGCAATTCTTTAGTTTAACTTTTAAACCGGTCTACGTCTACTTATTTTCCTTTAGCCCCTCAGGCAAGCAATATGTACAGTTTTTATTTCCCTCACAAGCAAGGCCTGTTCTGGCGCATTGTCAAGTTACATGTTGTATCCTAATTGGTTTTTTGTTTCTTGTATTAAGGTTGTGAGCATCGCGAGTTTCTTTTTGAATTGTTCTAAATTACAGTGTACAAAAGTAATGACTTCATAAATGTATGTGCAAGGCATAGGGAGAATTTTTAATTTCTTAAATAAAGGTTTACAGCTGTCTCTGTTGGTTCTGTGTTGGTTCTCAATGAATAGTTTGTTCCTTAGAGGGGCTATTACCCCCAAAAATTATTTTGATCTATGGCATTATACTACACTAAAATGACTGTTCAAAAAATTATATCTAGTTAACTGTAATTTTAGACGAATGTTTTAAGTTTTTAGATCCTAAAATTTGCGAAAATTGACTTTTTGTGGAATTTCGAAAATCGGCTTTATTCCTGCTAATTTTTTGTTCAACATATATACTAGAGCACCATACAAATCTACAATGGCCCTATAAAACATTGTATCTTGAAACTGTGCACAAATATACACTAAAACACTAAAATATATGCATTCCAAAATCACACCCCTTCTTGGTCATCAGCATATTTTGACCGAACCACTTGTCCAAATTGAAAACAAAATATAGCAGATTTACAGAAAAGGTTATTGTGTACGTCAATAAAGGTTAATATTTTTTGGGATCAAAATCCTGCAAGGTCACGGGGCACAAAAGATCGTCCCCATGTTATTTCTTATGGGAGATTTTTGCCGATGGGACCTAGCTCGGAAATAACAAAGTTTGACAATTTTTTTGGGGGGTCATGGTGGCCCCAATAATTTTTCTGTTACTTTGTAAATTCATAACTAGGTAGTATGAATGAAATACTTTTTTTGAGTTTAGCGGGTAAATACCCCTTTAACTTGGCCTAGTGATAAAAGAATTAGAAATTATATCTCATATAATGCGACTTGCGCTGGAGGAGTGATTGTGAATGGAGATGAATCTAAACCTGGAGGAAAGTGAGATAGGAACCCACACCAAGGGAAGGCCAGTGATGGACACGTCCACCAACGGGTGACTCCAGACTGCGGCACTTCAGGGCAGAACCGACCCACCGGACACACCATGGTTGTGTGTCAAGAATAAGGAGAGGAGAAAAGAAAAAGAAAAAAGGGGCTTATTGGGAATTCAGGGATCACGCTGATAAAACATATTTACATAATCCAAAAGAACGACTGCATTATCATATTGTGGTAAAAACAAGGCAAAATGTTTTTTGGCAAGATTCAAAGAGGTGTGTGACTTTGGATATTTGTCCCAAAAGTGAATACTAACTATTTTTGGTCCGAAATAGATATGCCTATGTGTGGAATTATTTAAGCATGTGATCGAGAAAGACCAATTGCCCATTGTTAATCTATCATTCACACAATACAGGAATACAAAAGTGATGGTATGGCAGTCCGAGTAAATGATGAAAAATTATTGTATGGTGCGTTTTTTGGATTTTTTAACCAAAACCAAATGTTATTTATAATATTTGTACTATGATTATCATATGCTCCCTACAAGCAGTGCCGTATGTAGGCAAGGCAACAAGGCAGCTGCTAGGACGGCAAAGTTTTAGGGGGGCGCCATTTCGAACGGAAATACTGAAGACTATGTAATTTAATTTTTTCTCACCGAACTACTGAAAATTAAAAAAATAAAAAATACTTTTTTGCAGACACTAGAAGCACTCTGCTTGTATTTTAATTATTTATAAACATGTTGTGGAGTCTTTTCAAAGCACTCAATTTGCAAAAAATTTGCCTTCGGAGATACCATTTTGGCCGCAGGTGTACTTATGTCTCTACCCCAAACACCCACTAGTTTTGCCAGGGGTTTCGTAAATTATAAAAATATACTTTTTTTACCTACGATTGTGGTGTTGGGAGGAATGGTCCTAGATTACGATAGACAGGCAACTTTGTGCAAAGAAGGTGCGACATGTCCAGTCATTGGTCTTGTAAAAGCAATTAAAAGCGAAAACAGTTACCTAGACTGTATTAAGTTTTTTTTGGGGGGGGGGGGGGGGGAATTTCATTGCCTGGGGCTAGGGCAAGCTCATTACCTAAACACGGCCCTGTCCCTAATAGGAAATTACAACTCATTTCAATTAGCGTGCCTACTAGTGCCTATCGTATCTTCCAGCTGCTGTTTGATGCTCCGTCAAGAGTGCTGCTATCTACGATGCCAATAACACACAATGAGTGACATGCATGCCCCACAAGATCTATAGACAGAGCCAGGATGTGAACCTTAAATGCAAAGACCATGGCCAAACTCCAGCTCACATTCATTCTTCTGATGTAAAAATAATTTTTTTTAAATACTTTGGCAAAAATCTGAAAGGCATTGGCTACGATTTTGACTTCGATGTCAATGTCGACATGATTTAGTAGTAATTATAAAGTTAAAAATCTAAAATTAATTTTGAAAACATGGCAAGCACTGATTTTAAGCATGGTGCTAAATATGAGTGGCTTCTTGGGAGGTTGGTCATAGCCCCCACACCCACTACGTTTGAGTTGCTTCGAACAGATATATCCGTTTTTTATTTAATACATCGAGAAATTAAAAAAGTCCGCCCAGACCCCGGGACTCGAACCACGGATTCTCCCACATTCCAGGTGAGCGCGTCCTTAGCCCGACATCCAGCGGGTACATTTAATCTCTGAATTGTAGTTGCATTATACATCTGTATCCTGTGCATCTGGGGTTAAGACGCTCACCCTGAATTGGGAGATCCGTGGTTTCGAGTCCGTCCTGGCGGACTTTTTTTAATTCTGGTTGTATTTAAAATAAAAACAATACACCTACGGAGTGTTTTCCCGATGATCCAATATCGAGAGATATTATCCTTCTCTCTCTCACCTTCGTACGCATCGCGCTACTCTCGTTGGACGGACGGACAGCTGATACAACGCGCGAGCGCGGCTGTAAAAACCAGTGTTGTTAAAGTAACTGAGTAAAGTAATTGGTAAAAAGTAATTAGTTACTTTTGAGTAATTGAATTACTAAATTTCAAATTACTTTTATTTTAAAGGTACTGTAACTGTACCCTGAATTACTTTTAAAAAGTACTTATACTCAGTTTTTCAGTTACTTTTTACAGTTACTTTTGCAACCATTCTTGTTTAGCAGTTAGTAATATAAAATGAAAAATATCACAACGTCTGAAACCAAAAAATATATTTTTTTTGACTCTAGTATGGAACGAGATTTTCTGCTAACTCAACTTGCATTCCTATTGCTGAATTTGTCTTGTCAACATGACAACAATAATCAAAGCAAGTGCTAGTTTGCACGAAAAATTGCAAAGATAGACAATTCCTTTAATTCTACTAGGCCCCGCTTCGCGAACGCTTTTTCCATTCGCGTTATGGATGCTTTTTTTAATATTTCTGTCCAATGATTACGTTTTTTAAGTGGGATTCTCATTACTTTTTCTTAGTTACTTGATATTACTTGTTAATTTATACAACGTGTAAAAGCCTTATATTAAAACCTTTATTTCTATGAATTTGACCAACGATTTTCAACTTTTCTTTCAAAGGCACTAATCACCATAATCGTAATGTCAATGTAAAATATGAACGTTGTGCCATACCCGTTCGGTCAGAATCGTCCAAATGTCACGAAAATAATTGTATTATGACCGGAAAAAAATCGTAAAGTACGATTTCTAATGAGAATATTTCTTTAAATGTCTCTAAAATCATAAAATATATAATTTCAGTGATTTTTAAACGTTCCATAAAGTTTCATTACATCCGAGTAGCCGTTGCCACATTAAAGAAATAAAACGTAAAAGTACCTATAATCCTATAAATATTTTGATCAATTGTACTCAAAATCGGGAAAGTCTAAGTTCACAGATTTTGAAGGTCCCCTCAAATTTTTTATCATATCGCATATGCCGTTTTTTTTTGGGGGTCAGTGAAATTGAAGTCTTCGCTTCCTCATCCAATTAATAAGTGTCTGCAGAATCAAGATAGTGAAAATAAAAACCATCAGAAGATTAAACAGTAGATTGTATTGAATTTAGTTTCATTCCTTCAGGAGAAATTTTGTTGGCACTTTTTTATGTGCATTTTGGCAAAAACCAAGCTGACAGCTGACCAAACACACAGTTGCTTTCTTAGTTTTTCCTATTATTCCTTTACAGCTTTTTTTGCATGACAAAGATCCGATGAAAATTGTTTTTAAATGTATTACCCCACACTCTTAATCCATAGCTCAATGTGACTCAATCAGGGCATAGTATACTATCAATAGCAAATTCCTATCTGAATTTTTCATTTTACGTAGTATACATATTATATAATATAAGAGCTTATTTATTTGCTACATGATCAGAATGGATGTCCCTCGATAAGCAGTTGTCAATGTAGAAGTCCGCAGAACTAGGCAAATAATTATAATGAATATAATATTAATGTAATGTTCATTCACCACATAACCTGATACGAAATAGTTTGCTCTTCCATATTTTTCTACATTATCATTATCAGAATATTGGTTCACCCACTATGCTACATCGTTAAAACTAATAAAAAACGATATTTTGCGATGTTGCGGCAATTTATTTTCATGAGCAAGGGTTGGTGTTGCATATCTGTACTATTATTCTTATTATAATACAATTATTTTAATATAACGAAAAAATATTAATTGTTTTTGTTCCCATAATGAGTGTATTAATGAAGGATAAAAACAGGTTTGAGTAATATTTTTTTGGTAAAAAAAAATCTGTTCGTCACGCTGTTATAAATGCCTTTTTAAAGAAAGTAACTTAAACAGTACTCAGTTTTACTTCATAAAGTAACTGTAACTGTAACTCAATTACTTTGGCAATAAAGTAACTGTAACTGTAACTGAATTACTTTACAAAAGTACTTTACAACACTGGTAAAAACGTAATCTTAGGTAGTGAAGTACACCTTTAAACAGATTTTTGTAGCAATAAGTTGGGAAAAGGTGGGGATTAGATGGTACAGTTTAGGCAGTAAATTTTTTTAAGTCCTACAGGTTAACATAAAAAAATAAAAACAGGCAAAATTCAGAAGTTTTTTGTGCAGGAGAACACGTATGAAGGGAAACGTTTTAGCACGGTTTTCCCTGATATGTCCTGATAAACCTATTTTACAACATAATTTTAAAAAAAATCATGTAAGTTTCAGTCTGGAGCATGTAAAATTATCTCCAACATGCCCGTCTGGGCATTAGCCATTTAAAAAATAATTTGAGCCTGCTTCCCGCACCTCAAAACCTTCATTATTCTGAACTCATCAGGCTACCTTTAAAATCGTGGCGCGCTACCCTTAAAATCCATTTTTTTCCAAAAAAGGGGGTGCGGACACATTCCATAAAAATGTTTACTGCTCCTACAAAAATAATCCGATTTCCCTGAAATAATTCTGAATATAGCCTAAATAAATGTCCTAGAGGTTATGAACTCCTCCTCAAGATTTTCATGGTGTGCAAAATACGACACCCATCGTAATTGTCAAAACAAGAAAAATGTTTGCACATTGCCGTCCCCGCCATATCGCCCACGATGTCAAACATAACTTTCCCTTCAAGCTCGACACGCTCGAACTTGACCTAGATACGATCAACCATAGCGTTGAATGCATTGCAAGGCGTAGAGTAACAATCGAGCGCGATCTCTTGGTGATCGGACGAACCATCTCATATAACAACCGATAATGGTAGGCGTCGCTGTTCAAGCCGTCTGTCTGAACGACTAGGTAATTTCGGCGGCGGCCACTACACGCATCCCGTCGAATCAACAACTAGGGAAAGCCGGTTGGTTAAAGGGTATCCATTTCAACCCCAAAAAATATATTTCAATTAAAGGCTAACTAGTTATTAATTTACAAAGAAACAAAAAAAATATTCGAGTTCACCATTACCCTAAAAAAATTGCCGAACTGGGTAATTCCAGCTAGTCCCATTCGCAAAAATCACTCATAACAACAAATAACATGGGACCATTTTGAGCCCCGTTGACCTTGGAGGATTTTGGGTCAAAAAATATTAATATTACATTTCACCAAATCACAAATGTTTGCAAATTTCAGCATCAAAAAGCATAAAATAATATAAGTCATAGCTACAAGGATAATTTTTAAACTGTCCATATAACATTTAGTGTAGCATTTAATGCTCTCTAGGTTATTGGTAGTAAATACTTTTGGTGTTAATAGACCCTTTAGAATAAATCAGATCCGGTTGCTTCAAGGTGGAAAGCCCTGCCCAAACCTTCCCCAAATTAAATCTCACACAATCGTTTAACGGTGATTTTTTTATGACCTTTTTGTTGCTTAATGTCTTTATTAATGCCTAAGGCTATTCGGAGGCAGTAAGGTGATGATTTAACGAAAAAAGGCCGATTACAAAAAATCATGCATACTGCGGTTTCAAGAAACCCATGTCCTTGGAGAGCCATCCACACTTAGGACCCGCGCCTAATCGTATCGTTTCGTATCAAGTGATGTAAGTCCGTATCAAGAATTACTTATTTCAAAACCACATTCATATAAACTCTATAGGCCTACATTTACCTATAACTATAAAAAGTAACCTAGTCCTATGTGTAGGGCCTACTATGTTTGGATCTAATAGCTAGCTATGTGCTTTATCTCATTTTTTGTGTTTGTGAAAATTCCGAAATTCATTTGAGTACCTGTACCGCAATTGATTTAGTGAAGCGCATAGCCTTGCCGTCACAAAATTGGCATTACCACATGTTGTAACACTTCTCGAGAATAGTTAATCTTTATTACTAGGACCGTCTACCATGTACAGATCCAACCAGCATGACCGCTAGTCAACTTTAGCTCAGGCACATATCATTTCAAGGAAAGCCTTATGATAATCTGTTTTAATCCAGATAGGCCTATCTAAGGACTTGTGACGAAAAAATAATGCTATCACATAGGTACACATCATACATCATTGTCATCTCATTACTCATGTTTTATCAGATTCAGACTATCTCAAATTCTATTCTTATTCATTTTGACTAAAAGTGGCACTCATATAGCAACATTCTGGTCAGGGCATATAGCAAGTTGGGTAAGCCTTTTAACCCAAAATGACAGGTTATCAAATTGAAACTAAAAGTCCACAAACATTGATGTACAAATTGAATGTAAGCAGCTTTATTTTTTATTAGTCTATGTAGGGATGCGCAACGATTCAAAAAAAATCAAAAGGTGATTTCATTATTGATCCAATATATCCAATGTTGTTTTACGTTAAACTTAGAAAAAAATTACAATTTTCAACAGACAGGCGTGATCAAGATTGGATTACTCAGGTCAACCCAGAGATTTTACTTTCAGCAATAATTGTGGAATCTTTGAGCCTCTGTCAATAGGCGTGCATAGCTCCTGTTTTGTACTCTTTTAGTTAGGGGGGGGGGGGGGGGGGGGGGGGGGGGGGGGGGGGGGGGGGGGGGTTAAATTTTACTCATTTTCCACAGCAGCTGTTGTTGCTTGGTTTGGGAGATGAGGTCTTGGCAGAATGCCAATACAAGCTCTATAGAACAAACAACAGCCTACTTTTGGAATTTTGCCAGAAGACACCGGATTTAAAGCCTGGAACATAATATGAGTCCTTAACCCCTTACGGTGGAATTTTTTTCAAGGTTATTCTTCCCCTGTGTATTAATTTTTAGTAAAATCCCCTTGTTCTAGTTTGTATACTTGAGTTGAAACTATCATTACTTTGCCTTTTTTTGCAGTATCTCCATATTTTTTTGTATCATCACTATGTAATAAGCTAGGAAAACGCTCAAAGTCCCGCCGCGTTGTTTGGATGAGCGTAATTGGGTGCATGACTGCCATGTGTTATGCGAATTTCTGTTGTTCTGTGGCAAAATCATTACTAGTTGAAATTTTTTTAATTCATTTAAAAATAAATAAAATTAACTTAATTTTTTAAATTTTTTTTATTAATCGTAATTGTTTAAAAAATCGTAAAATTGCAATTTGTTATAAAGAATACTTTTTTCGATTGCGCTCAAATTTTTTACACTAATATATTTAATTCATAATAAAGGTTCTGCGAAAAAATCATTACAATCGGATAAAGCATGTGGTGTTATAAGTCACAGAATTGTTAAAAAAAAGAAAAACCTGTAAATTTCGATTTTTTATGATAAATATTTTTTCAATTTTGCGCATCAAATTTCACAAAAAATATCTTAATTCATAAAATAAAGGTTCTGTGCAAAATCATTAAATCGGATAAAGCATGTAGGTGATATAATTCAAAGAATTTTTTTAAAAAAAAAAAAAAATTGAAAAAAAATCGTAAAATTGCGATTTTCATGAGAAAATTTTTCCGTTGCGCTCAAAACGTGCAGTTCTAAGTTCAGAGATTTTCGAAGGCCTCCATAAACTTTCATCCGCAATCGGAGTAATCGTTTAGCCGAATCGTGTGCCAACAGACAAAAATACAAAAAAAAAAGAAAGAAAAAAAAACATTACGGATTTTTTTTCTCCAGTGAGTGAAATGGAATCTTCGCTTCGCTCGCTACGCTCATCCCATAAATAATTCAGTTTTCACCTGCCAAACTCTATCTGAATCTAAAATAAGGGGCATGTTCTGGATATATAAACACCCTTCGCGACCGCCACTATGCAACGCACATCAGATGAAGCAACATGCTCCTATTACCCTTAGGTAGCCTCGAAAAATCGATCCTCTACCCACCAACATAACAAACAAAAATCGCTAGAATGAGAAAACCTCTGCTGCCGCGATACTACCGCGTATATATACGGCATACACAGACACTCGAAGTGGGAAGTGTTGCGTGGCATTTATTTACGCATGCACAGTAACGGACTCCCATTTGGCATGGATGTATATATACGGCATGAACAGATAAGGGGTTAACAGTTGCATAGCTGGCGGTACTTAGTTTACAATGCTAAAATGGTCCATTTAAAAATACTTCTTTGAAAGTCGCAAATTTTGCATATCATTCTGGAGCATTTTTTGACCATCCAATATTTACCCACCCACAAAAAGAAGTAATAAGGTTCGGAATTTGGTTTTACAAAGGATATGCACATAGCCAGTCATTTGAACATTTATAATATTTGTCTCCCAGACAAGCTTTGTAACTTAAAAAAAAACTCTTGGTAGGCTAGTTTATTTATGGTCAGTTACTAAAAAAGAAAACAATACTGGACGAGATATAGTAGGCTTTCACGACCCGTCGATGACTTCTGTATGAACACTGGGCTTTGCCTAATCATCGACACGACGCAACAGCCAGTTGATCATACAGAAGTCAGAAAACATCTAATTTTGAAATTGTGCCAGATTGCATCAAACATATTCTAACTGACATGGGTGCTAGTGGGTACCACAACCCGTTTAGAACAGTGGTTTCTCAACCGGTCGCGAAGGGGTGGAAGTGGGTCGCGCCGCATAATAATTTTTTGGAAATTCAAGTAAAATTTTAAGGGAAAGAAGATGGGATAGAAAGTGGTGGAAGTGATTTTTGTACATTAAATTTGAATAAAACAATCATCCTACATTCAGTTTTTGGGTTTACCGTAACAAACAACGTTGCCCACTACGTGATATTTTGTGGAAACCTCTCAGCAATGAAATGGAATGAAACCCTGACAAACTGCAACACTACCTCATGACTGAACATTAATCAGTAAAGACTAGCCAGTGGATGTTTTGCTATATAAAAAAAAGATTAAATTAAAAGGACAGCAAAGCTTTGATTATAGATTTCTTCCGTAATCAACAACAGCATTACTGATCATTATTACTCAATCTCATACGAAAGTGATTAATTTAAAGTTATTAAAATTATTTTTTTGTTATAAAATTTGGGTCGTAAAATTATTTGAAGGTAGGCCTATCAAGTATGTCGCTGAAAGCAATAAGGTTGAGACCACTGCCGTAGAGCTTCGAAGGGATCCTAATAACCACCCCTTTCACACACTTGTAGCTCCAGCACCTTATACAAGCCCAGTCTAGATGATCCACACTTGCCGTTCTTACAGGGCTATTCCCTAAAAATAATATTTTTGGATGAGCGAAGCAACGACTTCATTTTTCACTGACCCCATCAAAAAATTTAACTCCAATGTTTTTTTATGTTTTTATTTATTTATTTTTTCTGTCTGTTTGTTTCACGATTCCGGTCAAATGGCGTATGCGATCTTAATATGCAAATTGGAGGGTTGCCTTCGAATCTCTGAACTTAGACCTGCCACGTTTTTCGGTACAATCAAGAAATATTTCTCATGAATATCGTACTTTACCATTTTTTCGATTTTAGTGGCGATATTTTTTCGTGATATTTGGGCCGATTCTGACGCAAACGGCTGGGGCTACAACTTCATATATTTACAAACATAAGGGTATATGGTGATGTATTCCTTTTTAAAGAAAAGTTGAAAAAGTTAGCCAGAATCCATAAGAATAAAGGTTTTTTGATAAAGTTTTTTAAGGTTATAATAACAATTAACAAGTAACAATAGAAACTTGACAACAATCACCTACAATGCATTCAAAAAGCACTTGCAAAGGAAGGGTCCCAGAGCAAACTACAAACTTAAAAAAAGCTCATCCATCAACTGCGGCGGACTACAGCGTTTCCTAGTTGTCAAAAAAAAAAAAAAACCACATAATGTATAGCATAATACTACACTTTAAATCACCGTTTAAAAAATTGTATCTTTTGAACTGGGATTTTACACTATGTTACAATTTTTTGGGTCCAGAAATTTGCAAAAAATTAGGCATTTTTTTAAATTTCTTAATTTCGGCTTTAAACCTGCTTTATATTTGTTCCGGGCACATAGATACTATAGCACCATAACCGAATCTAAAATGAACCCTTTATAACATTGTGTCTTGAAAATGTGCACAAAACAACTCAAATACACAAAAATATGCATTCCAAATCACACTCCTTCTTGGTATCAGCATATTTTGAACAAACCACTTGCCAAATTTGCAAAAACATATATAGAGTATTACAGAAAAGGCTGTCGCGTACGTCAATAATGGAGAATATTTTTTTGATCAAAAATCTCCAAGGTCACGGGCATAAAGATAGTCCCCATGTTATTTCTTATGGAGCTTTTTGCCGATGGGTACCTAGCTAGAAAATAACCAAGTGTTGAACAATTTTTGGGGAGGTCATGGTGGCCCCAATAAATTTTCTGCTAACTTCTAAATTCATAACTGAGCCTGATGAAATTATTTTTTGAGTTTAGCGGGTGAATACCCCTTTAAAGAACTACGCTACGGGAGTGAGTCATTTAGTCATTTAGATTCATTCATAGCAGTTAAGGTTGGTAATCTGCGGTGACACGACTGCGAAAAGCTTTGAGTGCAAAGGCCCAATTAGTGATTGATTGAATATGCCATTGCAGAGTTGCCACCAAGTAACATTTTTATCATGGATATACTTGAAAAATCCCAGATAAATCCTTGGAAATACCGTAGCTAGTTTTTATTTTATAATAATAAATTTATATATTTAAAGGGGTATTTAACCTCTAAACTCAAAAAATATAGTTCATTCGGCTCTAGTATTGCTCTCTAGCCTTAACCAAAAATTATTGGGGCCACCATGACCTCCCAAAAAATTGGTCAACATGACATTTTTCGAGCTAGGTCCATCGGAAAAAATCGCCCATAAGAATAACATGGGGGACGATCTTATGCCCCGTGACCCTTGGGGATTTTGATCCAAAAAAAATATTGGCCATTATTGACGTACTCTATAAGCCTTTTCTATAAATTCTCTATATTTTGTTTTGTAATTTGGGCAAGTAGTTTGGTCAAAATATGCTGATTACCAAGTTGGGGTGTGGGATTTGTGGAATGCATATTTTTGCGTGTTGAGGTATCATTTGGGCCACAGTTTTCAAAACACAATTGTATAAAGGGCATTTTAGATTTAGTACTATGCTCTAGTATCTATGTGGACCAAAAAAGAAGCAGGTGTAAAGGCCGATTTAAGAAATTTCCCAAAACACCATTTTCGCTAATTTCTGGAGTAAAA
This sequence comes from Sweltsa coloradensis, assembly GCA_024449915.1. NCBI lineage: Eukaryota > Metazoa > Arthropoda > Insecta > Plecoptera > Chloroperlidae > Sweltsa > Sweltsa coloradensis. The sequence goes on from JAMZAV010000113.1 coordinate 336,595, forward strand.
AAAATCAGAAATTCGTGGTTAAAATTCACAGGTACAAGATATAATTTTTTTAAACGGTCATTTAGTGTAGTTATTGTGCTATAGATCACGTGGTAAAAATAATTTTGGGGCTTTTTAGCCCCTTTAAAAACTTTTCTTTTATTTTCAGTGCAGCGTATAGACTAAATATTTCATACATTATTAGTATTTGTATAATTTGCATATTATTAAACGAGAATCCAATTTCAGGCTTCCATACAATGATGCGTTATGCCTAGATTGAATTTCAAGAATTTCCATTACAAGCCAACATATGAATAAAAGAACGAGTACAGCGAAGCGAATGAGATATAAAACGGAGTTTCACGAAGAAATAAAAGCTAAAGCATATAATCTCGTAATAAGAACCAATTTTGGGAATATGGGAAGTGCGATATGGTAACCCTTATAAGGATAACCAATACAGCATTCGACAAGGTTCAGCGAGTTAGCACAAGGAGAGTAACTGGAAAAGTAAAGAGGTGGAATGGATAACTGATTCTAAAGGGAAGGAGGATAAGAACTTATGATAGCTGTCACTAAAAATGATAGAAGAGTTAGGATGGGATTCTCTGAGATGAAAGAAGGAAAACATACTGTGTAACTTATTTTTGTGCTACTAAGGAATGGAAAGGTATGGAATGAGATTAGTGAAAAATTGTAAAAGGATTTTAACAACGGGAGGAAGACCATACTGGAAGTTAGAATGTAATGGTCAAAGAAGGATGTTGGGAAGGTTGTCATTTCCTCAACAAAATTGTGGAATGGAATAAACTGCCAGCTGCAGCTGTTGAGGAATCCAAAGTGACAAGTTTCAAAAAATGTTTGGAGGACGTAGATAAAGAAATAATTTTTGTTAGGTCTTGTTTTGTTAATTTTGATATTGTAATTAATTGTTAATTTTAAAAAGTTAAGTTAAAGGATCTTTGGAAGCAGGTATAAGGTACCTAGAATCCATTTATGATGTAGGACTAAACATGTTGATACTGTATTAATTGTTAATTTAAAAAAGAAAATTGTTGAGTTAAAGATGAAAATGTAAATACCTACTTGCCCCATGTGATAATACATATTTGGCAAGGTTTACAATAAATAATAAATAATTAACACCATTTGATCAGGGTCGTCGTGTGTCCGTCGTGAGTTCTAAATGTGTCTGTCATATGTTAATGTCTGCTGTCAGGTCCCATACGGCCGAACGGCCAAATATATTGGCTGAAATTTAAACAGCACCCTGACAGGTACTGAGACTGCTAACAAATGAGAAATCCGTGCAATTTAAACCTACAAGAAATCATAAATTGAAAAAATATTAACTGAAATGGTTGTAGTTTTTATTTTAACAACATGGGTTTTTTTTTGAAGAATGATTTTTTATCGAATCCTTTTGGCTGTGATTGTCTGGCAGTGACCAATGGTGTATCAATCTATACCTCACGTTACCTCCAAATTCTGCTCGGAGATTGAGTAAACCTTGAAATATTTACACGTACTTCTTACCTGCTATGTTTTTCCATAGTAGTGTCACAGGTTGATGTAGCTACACTGTGTTATATGCATTTCAAAACATGTTTAATATTTTTTTAAATACAGTCATACTACAAAAATCTTTTTACGACCCAGGGGAATTGAACCCAGGTCCTCCCAAATTCCGGGTAGAAAGGCGCCTTAGCCAACTAGACTAGGAAACGCCAAAGTCATTGTTAGAGGAGTGAGTGAAATCATGTTTGAGTACAAGGGGAACCTTTGCATTTTAAAGTTTGATATTAGATAGATAATAATATAGGGTTCTACATTTAGTTTTGGTACAAGGGCACGTCAACTGTTAAGTCATAATGCGCCACTCTAGCCTTGATAGCTAGAGAGAAATATAAATTGAAAAATAGACAATGTGGGTAGGTTTTTGTTTTAACGACAATGTTTTTTTCTCGAACTAATTATTTATTTTTTTTAGTGATTTTTTAATGTCAGGAGGGTGCACTGCACTGACCAAGACGGTGTATCAAATCTTCACGCTCAAGGTTACCCAAACTCTGCGCACATAGATTTAGTAAACCTTGCAATATTAACACGTATTTCTTACTGGTTATGTTTTCCCTTCTAATTCTAAATGTAACACTACGAAAGGAATTTATTTAATTAATCTAGAAAAACGCCAAAGTCTTTGTTAGGCGAAGTGAGTGAGGCCATTGTTTTTTATTGAGTCCCCAGTACATTCCCTTTCTCCCCCTCCCTAAGGCTGGATCAGTCAGCATGAGTCTTTCCTCCCTAGCCTATATAGGCTACAGTGGCCATTATGGCCGTTACAGTTGATTCACCCTTATACACACTAACTCAAACCCTATTCTTTATATCTATATAATTATTAATCAACCTTTAATGCACATGTTCGCCGAGTATCAACACATGACTCGCTTACTCGTCCTGACAGAGCGACTTTGGCATTTTCTATAATTATGTGAGATGAAAAATAAATTATTCAAGGCAATTTAATAAGACATAGGCAATTTAAAGAAATACCCAAACAGGAAATAGCATCCTTTGCAATACAGTATTTGGTTGAACATATATATAAGATGAAGCGCTTGGGGCTGATAGAAGATTTATTATTAGACGATGGAGCGGAGCGACCGGGATACAATTCAACTCCAACGAGCCTTCGTCATGATTAATTTGGTCTGTTTTGTTAAGATTTAAATACTTAATGTCTGTCCGGTCCCTACGGCCGAACGACCCAAATAGATTGAGCTGAATTTTAAACAGACATCCGTGACCGGTAGGCCTAACAGAGAACACTGCTAACAAAATGAGAAAAATCCGTTGCATTTTAAACTACAAGAAATAATAATTAGAAAAATATACTGAAATGTCTAGTTTTTTTATTTTAACAACAATGGTTTTGTTTTTGGAAGAAGTCATTTTTTATTGAATCATTTTATCTGGGCCGTGATTGTTTTGCAGTGACCGAAGGTGTCTCGAATCTTGCCGCTCAGGTTATCCTAAATTCCTCTGGAGCTTAAGTAAACCTTGCAATCTTTACCTCGTATTTCATACTGGCTATATTTTCCATAATAGTATGCATTTCATGTTTTATAATTTTTTTATTAAATACAATCCCAGAAATTAAAAAAATATTTCCCGACCGGTTTTTGAACCTAGGGTCTGCCACCTTTCGGGTTAAAAGGCACCTTAGCCAACTAGACTAGGAAAACCGTCAAAAAGTCGTTGTTAGAAGAGTGAGGAGTCATGTGTTGAGTAGCCTACCAGGTAACATTCCCTTCTTCCCCCTACCTAGGCCTCTCTAGCCTATTCATAGGCTAAGAGTGGCGCATTTATGGCCTTACAGTTGACGCCCCTTATACGAACTAAACTCAAAACCTATTATTTATACCATATACTTATCAACTTAAATGCAAATGTTCCCGGGAACTCAACACATGACGCGCTCACATCGTCTTGGCGACTTTGTGTGTTTTCCTAGTAGTATAATTTCCATAGAATAATATATTAGGCCCTAACAACGATTTACTTTTTCAACATCGTGTTCTATAGGGTTTATTATTACTACTAGTATCCGGTGCTACTGATTTTTTATTATTGTTTTGTGTTCGTTACTGTTGATCCGCATTTCAGCTGTACTAAAATTTAGATAAAAAATCCCAAGATTTTTACAAATCTGGTATCCCTTGAGACACTTAAACTCTCTAAAAGGATCAATCCTTGAGGTGCAACCTGTAGCAGCAGAAGCATTGGCTTTCGAAAAAATTCCTTAAAAGTTTTATATTCCCCAAAAAATATTAAAATTGTATTGTTTGTGCGTATGGAAGTCCAATCCTAAGTTCATAGTTTTGTGTCAAATCTGGACATTCCAATTAAAATAAATTACAGTTCCTCGTTATATATTTTTAACTATTATGTAGGCCTATGCTATATGATTCTAAACCACAGAAACCAGTGATAAAAGATGAAATGCAGTTGTTACAACACTAGACAAAAGAAAGATTTTTTATACACCATAAATTGTCGATACATAGAGAAGCCCAACCTGTGCTGCGAGTATACTTTTTAATTGCTTGCCCAACACATAAAATATATTAGACTGTGTTAGATTTTAAAAGGAAACTCCAAAGACATTTTTAATACACAAAAATGTTTCCTCAGTTGATTATTTTATGAATATACTAAGTGTTTGCTTTTATTTTTAAAGAAATTTTGTAATACTGGTCTGATACGTTTGCTGTTTTTTAATTTTTATAATTTTAATCATCATGACATTTTGTGTAAGAAAAGAAGCAGGAAGGAAATAATAAATAAATACATATACATAAAGTCATGTATTCTTGTATCCGAGCACACGATAATGTAAAAATCTGCACCAGCCCAGCCACAATTCCCAAAACCTTGATTTGTTCGATTTTTACCCTGCGAAAATCGGGTTACATTTTTTGACAGCCGGGACAAAACAAAAACAAACACCCGACAAGACGATTTTTAATTTAAATTGAAAAAAATTCATGCTAGGTTTGGAACATGCTTTTAAGCATTTTTGTGGGTTTCTTTCTGCTTCAAGTGACGATGTCTAGGGATAATCCTTGTTGCTCATGGCTATTTAACTTCCCGAATGGACTTGTCCTACATCTAATTTGATGGATGTGATAATGTAACCACAATGAAAATGGTGATTTGGAGCCATCTAGAAATCAAACCCATATTACCCGTAAGTAGGCCTACCTAGGCCTACATGCCGTATTACAATAACGAAAAATAAAAATGTATATTTTTTCTTATACAAATTTAACTAGTTAACAGGAAGAGGGGGTTGCCAGTCCGCATTTGACGTCGATATCCCTCCAGTAGGTATCAATTGCTGCTCTAAACATGAGAGTTATGCTGTTGGTATATGCAGGGCTGGCCATTTTTACGATATTTAGGTCTCCAAAATGATCAATTACACACGATATTTACTTTTTCCAAATTTCTCATATTCTTTTGTTGCAATGAAGCAAGTTTTCGATGTTTTTTTTTGTCGCCCATCCTGCACAACAAACATTGATATAGCGATAGTATATTTCAAATCTATGGTGTGACACCCACTAGTCGATCAGCATTTTGATAGTGGGCCTATTATCTAAAATGGTTTAAAAACGTTTACCTAAAACATTTTTATTGGGTCGGGCTGTTCTTGTCACAGTGGTGTATATGATAAGTTTCACAATTCCTGTTCACCGACGTTCTTCGAATTGGTTTTGTCCTCAGCCATTCATGGGTTCCTTTATTAGGGTATTCACCCGGCTAACCTTAAAAAAATATTTCATTCAGGCCAGCTGTTATGAATTTAGAAATTAACAGAAAAATTTTAGGTCCCACCATGACCCAACAAAAAATCTCCAATAAGAAATAACCATGGGGACACCTTTATGCCCTAGTGAGCTTAGAGGATTTTGATCCAAAAAAATATTATCTTCGCCATTTTAGACGTACTCGCGAGGTTTTTTCTGTACATCCTTAAATTTTGTTGTAATTTGGACAAGTGGTTCGGAATCAAAATATGCCTGATTGTACCAAAAAGGGAGTGCTTTTGGGATTCATATTTTTGTGTGTTTGTGTGAGTGTAGATTTGTGCACAGTTTCAAGCCAACGATGTTACAAAGGGGCCATTTTAGATTGGTACAATGCTGCTAGTGTCTATGTGGAGCAAAAATGGCAGATTAAAGCCGATTTCAGAATTCCCAAAACGCAGATTTTGTTCAAATATTCACATCAAAAGTTGAAAAATTCGGGTAAAATCACAGTTAAAAGAAATAATTTTTTAAACAGTCATTTTTGTGTAGAATTAGTCTGTAGATTAAGTGGTAAAAAATCATTTTTCTAGGATAATAGCCCTTGAATCGTCATTAATAAGAAGGCAATACAGAATAAAGAATTCAAACCCTAATGGAGAGACTAGACCAAATCCAAGAGATATTGGCGGGATGAACATGTCTGGCGGGGTGTGGACTACAAAATAGAACGGTGTCTCTGGCAAATGAACAATCTGGCAGTGGAAATTTAGAAGATTACTAAGATCATCAATCAAAATTACTCAATAGTAACAATAGATACAAACAGAAACAAGAACTAGCATCAATTCAATAAACTTTCCTGATGAAGTAGACACTAAAAAAAACGTTTGACATACCCAGGTGGGCGACCGGGGAAAGCCAATCAAGAGATAATGTGTCGCGACTCGCGAGGCACGTAAACAGTTTTTATGTAATTGTAATATAACCGACAGACTCGAATATAGCCTGATGTTTTCTTCCAAAGATACATCCCAAAAAACAGCGCATGCGTTATTTTTGCAGTCTTGCAATTTGAAATCGCGCCTGAACACAGCCATCCGCAATCCTAAAACCCCGCGCATCGACTGCTGTAGCATCGCAGCCCCCCCCCCCCCCACCCACTCCACTCGACGTGCGGTGGGCGGTGACGTCATCACGGAAAAAGACCGTGGGAATATCGCCACGTAATCACGCATTCCGCGCAAAATTACCACCACATAACTGCGTGTACCGTTAATCCCTACTGTTTCTAATATTTTCACCTCCCGGAAACCCAAAAATGCCTATTGATTTACCCTACACTATTCTGAAAATTTGTAGCCTAGTGGTCAGGTATTCACTACTACCTAATTGTCCGATTTGTTGATATTTCCAGTGTTTTGTGCATTGTGTCCTAGCCTCTTAAGCTTACAAGCATAAGCCTAGGTTTTAGGCCTAAACCTGTCAGTTACGACACACTCATGTGTCAATTGCCTAATTTTCAAATCATGACCCTTTGATCACTTAGTTCATTTCCAAGCATATCACTACACCCAATTATCACTATAAACACTTTCACCATAAAAATGACATCAACTATTGTATCTCACTGTCAGCACCACCATCTTCTGAAACACTAAATATCTCATTCCTGATCAACACAATAGTGAGCAATGTTTAGCCGCCATGTTTACAGATAGAACCGCTGACTTCAAACAAAAGCAGGCGCCTGCAAATACTACCGTCGTTTCAATGTCATGCAACTGCTGAAATAGAAAACTTCTGTTACCGACGTAGTTTCCAAATTTTTCCTGTAACATAGCAACACTTTCACAGAACTGGAATACCGCGAAAATTTGACTTTCAATCTTCGAAATAGTTTACGGCTGCTACGGCTCCGTGCGGACGGTAATATTACGGCAAAACCAGTTAGGCCTAAGGGGTTAAATGTTTTGGGTGGAATCGATTCTTGATGTCATATGTGAGCTTGTGCTTGGCCCTACACTGTTAAAAAACATAGCCTAGGCCCAACATTGTTCAAAATGTTTTGTTGTAAGAGTGAAAGTTTAGGCAATTCATTCTTGTATTGGTAAATAAAAAAGCTTCATTGCAAATATTAATTTTTCTTTGATTTTGTTGAATTTTTCTTAAAATGTTTAAAAAAATTGGGGTCATGTTATGTTTGAGATTGTGCTATATTCGGGGGGGCAATACGATACAACGTTATAAAATTTGAGTGGGAGAGCAATTAAAAATTGAAAGTAGCTTAAAAAGAGAAGTATAATGATCTTTTGGCATTTTGAAAATATTGTAAGGTAAAGAGGGATTAGAAAAGATCAGATTGCCACGCAATCACACAGACACTTAAGCAAAGCAAGAGATTTTCTTCAAGCAGTTCCCCGACGACTCACTTTTCACGATAAAATTACAGCGCTGTTTATGCAGATCCGATGGTGTCTATTTTGTGGTGAGGACAATTTACCACGCATGGCATTAAGACAAAGTAACAACTTAACCAAACTGCATGTGAGATCATGTAACTTGGTAACGATAATTTTATCGAGAACGCGAGAATTGTCGACTGCCCATCAACTCGGGCAGCGATCAATGTAACTTTGTACGATTTGAAATTTGAATGATCGTTCCCGTTATATCACCAGACTCAGACCTACGTGATAACGCGAACGATTTGTGAAAAATAAATGTAAAAAGCCCTCAGAGGAATCTTTCAGCAACACTTTGCCATGAAATATGCATACAACCATCATTATTTGTTGTTATTAATGAATTCAGTTTTAAGTGATAATATTGTACGTAATTACTATTAGACATTTTATTCATTATGTTATATTAGCAATGACCATGTCACAAGTGATTTATTACACAGTAGTAGATGCATTTAATGTCTTTTGTTTATTGCAAATATACCCTATGCCACTAGCTAGAGCATATTATAAGGCTAAGGATGTTTCTGCACCTACGTCTCATCCTATTTACTGTCTAAAGCCGTATTTAGACGCTCCAATGTCTAGTTCAAGGGCTTGAAAAGAAACTTGATGGAAAGTTAGAGTGCATTTACACACTTTAACTTGTTCAATGTTTCAAATGAAAGTCAGAGCGAGCAAATAGTATTGTCCTAGAATAACAATGTACTTTGTTAGAAAACTTCATTAAAACTGGAACTCACTCTGCAACAATAAATGATTAAAAATGAGCATAAAATGTGAATCGTGTGCATAAGTTTCTGCCCACAATGGTTAAAAACGTATATCGTGAAACAAATAATATTTAAGCTCACAATCGCCGTACAGCTTTTCAGATCGTTCGGGCCACGCTCTTTAAGTTCCTAATCGTAGCAAAGTTACGCATGATCGCACTGCTGGTCCAAAAGAATGTTTCCAGATTGCCTATCGCTAACGAGTTATAAACTAGTTTAATAATTAAGCAGCTCTTGGGGAACCATTGATCGAAAGATTGTCTGCTGATGGAATCCTTCAAGTTTTTACTCTTCATAGTAGTACTATAACAACTATAGGTAGCCTATATATTATAATGTTTTTTACGTAGGTTTTCTCGCATGTAATGTGACATAATGATTCTTTTTGAGTTTCCGAGTAAATAAGTTTTTATTACCCACTTTATCGTATCTCCAGCTGCTGTTTGATGCTCCGTCAAGAGTGCTGCTATCTACGATGCCAATAACACACAATGAGTGACATGCATGCCCCACAAGATCTATAGACAGAGCCAGGATGAGAACCTTAAATGCAAAGACCATGGCCAAAACTCCAGCTCCATTCATTCTTCTCGATGGTAAAAATAATTTTTTTAAATACTTTGGCAAAAATCTGAAAGGCATTGGCTACGATTTGACTTCGATGTCAATCTCCACATTGATTTAGTAGTAATTAAAAGTTAAAAATCTAAAAATTAATTTTGAAACATGGCAGAGCACTGATTTTAAGCATGGTGCTAATATGAGTGGGCTTCTTTTCTGTGAGGCATAGCCCCAAACACAAATACCGTTTGAGTTGCGTCGAACAGATATATCCGTTTTTATTTAATACAATCCAGAAATTAAAAAAGTCCGCCCAGACCGGGACTCGAACCACGGATCTCCCACATTCCAGGTGAGCGTCTTAACCCCTAGACCACCAGGACGGGTACATTTTAATCTCTGAATTGTAGTTGCATTATACATCTGTATCTGTGCATCTGGGGTTAAGACGCTCACCTGGAATGTGGGAGATCCGTGGTTCGAGTCCCGGTCTGGGCGGACTTTTTTAATTTCTGGATTGTATTAAATAAAAACAATTACACCTACGGAAGTGTTTCCCGATGAACCAAATCGAGAGATATATCCGTCTCTCTCTCATTCGTACGCATCGGCGCTGCTCGTTGGACGGACGGACAGCTGATACAAACGCGCGAGCGCGGCTGGTAAAAACAAGTGTTGTAAAGTAACTGAGTAAAAGTAATTGAGTAAAAGTAATTAGTTACTTTTTGAGTAATTGAATTACTATTTCAATTACTTTTATTTTAAGGTAACTGTAACTGTAACTGAATTACTTTTAAAAGTAATTATACTCAGTTTTCAGTTACTTTTTAACAGTTACTTTTGCCAACCATTCTTGTTTACAGTTCAGTAATATAAAAATAAAAATAATATCACAACGTCTGAAACCAAAACAATATTATTTTTTTTGACCTCTAGTATGGAACGAGATTTTTCTGCTAACTAACTTGCATTCCTATTGCTGAATTTGTCTTGGTCAACATGACAACAATAAATCAAAGCAACTGCTAGTTGCAACGAAAAATTGCAATAGATAGACAATTCCTTTAAATTCTACTAGGCCGCTTCGCGAACGCTTTTTCCAGTCGCGTTATGGATGAGCTTTTTTAATATTTCTGTCCAATGATTACGTTTTTAAGTGGGATCTCATTACTTTTTCTATAGTTACTTGATATTACTTGTAAATAAAACACCTGTAAAAGGCTTATATTAAAACCTTTATTTCTATGAATTTTGACCAACATTTTCAACTTTTTCTTTCAAAAGGCACTACATCACCATAATCTTAATGTCAATGTAAAATATGAACGTTGTAGCCCTACCCGTTCGGTCAGAATCGTCCCAAATGTCACGAAAATATTGTATTATGAACCGGAAAAAAATCGTAAAAGTACGATTTCTATGAGAAATATTTCTTTAAATGTCTCTAAAATCATAAAATATATAATTTCAGTGATTTTAAACGTTCCCATAAAGTTTCATTACGATCGAAGTAGCCGTTTGCCAAATATAAAAATAAAACGTAAAAGTACTATAATCATAAGAAATATTAATGATCAATTGTACTCAAAATCGTGGAAAGTCTAAGTTCACAGATTTTGAAGGTCCCCTCAAATTTTTATCAATATCGCATATGCCGTTTTTTGGGGGATCAGTGAAATTGAAGTCTTCGCTTCGCTCATCCAATTAAATAAGTGTCTGCAGAATCAAAGATAGTGAAATAAAAAACCATCCGAAGATTAAACAGTAGATTGTATTGAATTAAGTTTCATTCCTTCAGGAGTAAATTTTGTTGCACTTTTTTATGTTGGCATTTGGCAAAAACCAAGCTGACAGCTGACACTACACAGTGCTTCTTAGTTTTTCCTATTATTCTTACAGCTTTTTTTGCATGACAAAGATCCGATGAAAATGTTTTTAAATGTATTACCCCACACTATTAATCCATAGCTCAAATGTGACTCAATCAGGGCATAGTATACTATCAATAGCAAATTCCTATCTGAATGTTTTCATTTTACGTAGTATACATATTAGGGCCTATATAATATAAGAGCTTATTTAATTTGCTACATAATCAGAATGGATGTCCCTCGATAAGCAGTTGTCAATGTAGAGTCCTCAGAACTAGGCCTAATAATTATAATAATATAATAATTAATGTAATGTCTTCACCACATAACCTGATACAAATATTTTGCTCTTCCATATTTTTCTAATTATCATTATCAGATTAGTTGGTTTCACCCACTATGCTACATCGTTAAAACTAATAAAAACGATATTTTCTAATGTTGCAATTTATTTTCATGAGCAAGGGTTGGTGGTTGCATCATCTGTACTATTATTATTATAATTACAATTATTATTAATATAACTAAAAAATATTAATTGTTTTGTTCCATAATGAGTAGTAGTAATGAAGGATAAAAACAGTTTGAGTAATATTTTTTTGTAAAAAAAAATCTGTTCGTCACGCTGTTAGTAATGCATTTTTAAGAAAGTAACTTAAAAAGTAACTCAGTTACTTCATAAAGTAACTGTAACTGTAACTCAATTACTTTTGCAATAAAGTAACTGTAACTGTAACTGAATTACTTTACAAAAGTAACTTTTACAACACTGGTAAAAACGTATCTTAGGTAGTGAAAGTACACCTTTAAACAGATTTTTGTAGGCAATAGGTGGGAAAAGGTGGGGGATTAGATGGTAAAGTTTTAGGCAGTAATTTTTTTAAGTCCTACAGGTTAACATATAAAAATAAAAAACAGTGCAAAATTCAGAAGTTTTGTGCAGGAGAACACGTATGAAGGGAACGTTTTAGCACGGTTTCCCTAATATGTCCTGATAACCTATTTTACAACATAATTGTAAAAAAAAATCATGTAAGTTTTCAGTCTGAGCATGTAAAATTATCTCCAACATGCCCGGCTGGGCATTAGCCATTTAAAAAATAATTGAGCCCTGCTTCACGCACTCAAACCTTCAATTATTCCATAACTCATCAGCTTACCTTTAAAAATCGTGGCGCGCTACCCTAAAAATCCATTTTTTTTCAAAAGGGGGTGCGGATCACATTCCATTAAAATGTTTACTGCTCCTACAAAAATAAGCCGATTTCCCTAAAATAAATTCTGAAATATAGCCTAAATAAATGTCTAGAGGTTATGAACTCTCCTGCAAATTTTCATGGTGTCAAAATACGACACCCATCATAATTGTCAAAACAAGAAAAATGTTGCACATTGCCGTCCCCGCCATATCGCCCACGAATGCAAACATAACTTTCCTTCAAGCATCGAAATGCTCAAACTTGACCTAGATACTAGTCAAACATATCGTTGGATGCATCGAAAGGCGTAGAGTACATCGAGCGCGATCTCTTGGTGATAGGACGAACCATTCTCATATAACAACCGATAATGTAGCGCGCTGTTCAAGCCCGTCTGTCTGACAACTAGGTAATTCGGCGGGCACTACACGCATCCCGTCGAATCAACACTAGGGAAAGCCGGTTGGTTAAAAGGGTATTCATTCAACCCCAAAAAATATATTTCATAAAGGCTAACTAGTTATGAATTTACAAAGAAACAAAAAAAATATTTGAGTTCACCATTACCCGAAAAAAATTGCCGAACTGGGTAATTCCGAGCTAGATCCCATTCGCAAAAATCACTCATAACAAACAAATAACATGGGAACAATCTTTGAGCCCCGTGACCTTGGAGGATTTTGGTCAAAAAATATTAAATATTACATTCACCAAATCACAAATGTTTGCAAATTTCAGCATCAAAAAGCATAAAATAATAAGTCATAGCTACAAGATATTATTTTTTAAACTGTCATTTAACATTGAAGTGTAGCATTATGCTCTCTAGGTTATGTGGTAGTAAATAACTTTTGGTGTTAATAGACCCTTTAGAATAAATCAGTCCGGTTGCTCAAGGTGGAAAGCCTGCCCAAACATATTGCCCCAAAATTAAATCTCACACAATCGTTTAACGGTGATTTTTTTATGACTTTCGTTGCTTAATGTCTTTATTAATGCACTAAGGCTATTCGAGGCAGTAAGGTGATAATTAACGAAAAAGGACGATTACAAAAAATCATGCATAATGCAGGTTTCAAACCCATGTCCTTGGAGAGCCATACACTTAGGACCAGCGCCCTAATCGTACGTTTCGTATCAAGTGATGTAGTCGTATCAAGAAATTACTTATTTCAAAACCACATTCATGTTAAATAAACTCTATAGGCCTACATTTACCTATAACTATAAAAAGTAGGCCTATGCCCTATGTGTAGGGCCTACTATGTTTGGATCTAATAGCTAGCTAATGTGTCTTATCTCAGTTTTGTGTTTGTGAAAAATCCAGAAATTCAATTTGAGTACCGGTACCTTGATTAGTGAAGCGCATAGCTCTTGCCGTCACCAAAAATTGGCATTACCATGTTGTACACTTCATCTAGAATAGGTAATCTTTAGTACTAAGAACCGTCCACATGTACAGATCCAACAGCAAATAGACCAGCTTGTCAACTTTAGCTCAGCACATATCATTCAAGGAAAGCCTTATGATAATCTGTTTTAATCCAGATAGGCCTATCTAAGGACTTCTGACGAAAAAAATAATCTAATCACATAGGCTACACATCATACATCATTGTCATCTCATTACATCATGTTTATCACATTCAGACTATCTCATATTCTATTTAAATTACATTTTGAAACTACAATAGCGGCACCCGTGCAACATTCTGGTCACGGCATATAGCAAGTTGGGTAACCTTTAACAAAATGACAGGGTATCAAATTGAAAACTAAAAGTCAAAACATTGATGTACAAATTGAATGTAAGCAGCTTTATTTTTATTAGTGCTGTGTAGGGGTGCGCAACAATAAAAAAAAAATCAAAAAGGTGATTTCATTATCGATCAATAATATCCGATAATTATTACGTTAAAACTTAGAAAAATAATAACAATTTTCAAACAAACAGGCGTGATCAAGATTGGATTATTCAAGTCAACACCAGAGATTTTCTTTCAGCAATATTGTGAAATCTTTGAGCCTCTGTCAAATAGGCGTGCATAGCTCCCTGTTTTGTACTCTTTTAGTTATGGGGGGGGGGGGGGGGGGGGTTAAATTTACTCATTTTCCACAGCAGCTGTTGGTGCTTGAGTTTGGAAGGTGGGGGCTTGGCAGAAATCCCATACAAAGCACTTTTTGTCTATAGAACAAACAACAGGCCTACTTTGAATTCGGCCAGGAGACAACCAGAAATTCAATCAGAACATAATATGAGTCCTTAACCCCTTAACGGTGGAATTTATTTTCAAAAGTTATTCTTCCCCTGTGTATTAATTTCAAGGTAAAATACCCTTGTTCATAGTTTTATACTCGAATTGAAAACTATCATTACTTTGCCATTTTTCCAAGTATCACAATAATTTTTTTTGTATCATCACTAGTGTAATAAGCTAGGAAAACGCTCAAGTCCCGCCGCGTTGTTGGATGAGCGTAATTGGTGCATTGAGCTGCCATGTGTTATGCGAATTTTCTGTTGTTCTGTGGCAAAATCATTACTAAGTTGAAATTTTTTTAAATTAAATTAAATTAAATTAAAAATTAACTTAATTTTTTAAATTTTTTTAATTAATCGTAATTGTTAAAATAAAGGTTCTGCGAAAAAATCATTACAATCGGATAAAGCATGTAGGTGTTATAAGTCAAAGAATTGTTAAAAAAAAGAAAAAACCTGTAAAATTTCGATTTTTATGATAAATATTTTTTCAATTGCGCTCAAATTTCACAAAAATATCTTAATTCATAAAATAAAGGTTCTGTGCAAAATCATTAAAATCGGATAAAGCATGTAGGTGATATAAGTCAAGAATTTTTTTAAAATTGAAAAAAATCGTAAAATTGCGATTTTCATGAGAAAAATTTTTCCGATTGCGCTCAAAAACGTGGCAGTTCTAAGTTCAGAGATTTCGAAGGCCTCCATAAAATTTCATCGCAATCGGAGTATCGGTTTAGCCGGAATCGTGTGGACAAACAGACAAAAATACAAAAAAAAAAGAAAAGAAAAAAAAAACATTACGGATTTTTTTTCTCAGTGTAGTGAAATGGAATCTTCGCTTCGCTCGCTACGCTCATCCAATTAAATAATTCAGTTCACCTGCCAAACTATATCTGAATCTAAAATAACTGGCATGTTCTGGATATATAAACAACCCTTACGCGACGCCACTATGCAACAGCACATGCAGATGAAGCAACATGCTCCTATTACCCTTAGGGTAGCCTGGAAAAATCGATCCTCTACCACCAACATAACAGAACAAAAATCGCTAGAATGAAGAAAACCTCTGCTGCCGGCGATAATACGCGTATATATACGACATACACAGACACTCGAAGTGGGAAGTGTTGCAGTGCATTTATTTACGGCATGCACAGTACGGACGTCATTTGGCATGGATGTATATATACGGCATGAACAGATAAGGGGTTAAACAGTTGCATAAGCTTTGGCGTACTTATTTTACAATGCTAAAATGTCCATTTAAAAATGACTTCTTTGAAAAGTCCAGCAAATTTTGCATTCATTCTGGAGCATTTTTTGACCTCCAATATTTAACCACCCCCAAAAAGATGTAACAGCTTTAGAAAGGTTGGTTACAAAGGATATGTGCATGGAACAGGCATTTGAACATTGCTAATAGTCTCCCACACAAGCTTTGTAAATTAAAAAAAAAATCTCTTTGGTAGGCCTAGTTTATTTATGGTCAGTTACTAAAAAAGAGAAACAATACTGATGAGATATAGTAGGCTTTCACGACCCGTCGATGACTCTGTATGAACACTGGGCTGTTGCCTCATCAACGACACGACGCAACAGACCAGTGATCATACAGAAGTCAGAAAACAATACTATTTTGAAATTGTGCCCAGATTGCATCAAACACGTTCTAACATGACATGGGTGCTAGTGGGTACCACAACCCTGTAGAACAGTGGTTCTCAACCGGTCGCGAAGGGGTAGGAAGTGGGTCGCGTCCGCAAAACAATTTTTGGAAATTCAAAGTAAAATTTAAGGGAAAGAAGATGGGATAGAAGTGTGGAAGTGAATTTTGTACATTAAATTTTGAATAAAACAATTCATCCTACATTCAGTTTGGGTTTACCGTAACAAACAACGTTGCCACTATGTGATATTTGTGGGAAAACTCTCAGCAATGAATGAATGAAACCTGACAAACTGCAACACTACCTCATGACTGAACAGTAATCAGTAAAAGACAAGCCAGTGGAGTATTTTGATAGATCAAAAAAAAAAAATTAAAAGGACAGCAAAGCTCGATTATAATTTCTTCCAGTAATCAACAACAGCATTACTATCATTATTACTCAAATCTCATCGAAAGTGAATTAAATTAAAGTATTAAAATTATTTTTTTGTATAAAATTGGTTCGTAAAATTATTTGAAGGTAGGCCTATCAAGTAGGTCGCTAAAGCAATAAGGTTGAGAACCACTGCCGTAGAGCTTCGAAGTGATCCAAATAAACCACCCACTTTCACACACTTGTAGCGCCACCTTAGTACAAGCCCAGTCTAGATGATCCACACTGCCGTGCTTACAGGGGCTATTCCCTAAAAAAATATTTTTGGATGAGCGAAGCAAAGACTTCAATTTCACTGACCCCTCAAGAAATTTAACTCCAATGTTTTTATGTTTTTATTTATTTATTTTTTTCCTGTTTGTTTGCACGCTACCAGGCAAATGGCGTATGCGATCTAAATGAAGATTGGAGAGGACATTCGAAATCTCTGAACTTAGACCTGCCACGTTTTTGGGTACAAGAAGAAATATTTCTCATGAATATCGTACTTTTACGATTTTTTCGATTTTTAGTGCGATATTTTCGTGAAATTTGGGCCGATTCTGACCAAACGGCTGGGGCTACAACGTTCATATTTTACAAACATTAAGGTAATGGTGATGTATTCCTTTTTGAAAAGAAAAAGTTGAAAAAGTTAGCCAGAATCCATAGAATAAAGGTTTTAATAAGAGTTTTTTAGGTTTATAATAACAATTAACAAGTAACAATAGAAACTTGACAACAATCACCTACAATGCATTCAAAAAGCACTTGCAAAGGAAAAGTGGTCCCGCGCAAACTAAAAACTTACAAAAAAGCTCATCCATCAACGCGGCGGGACTTAAGCGTTTTCCTAGTTCACCACATAATGTATAGCATAATACTACACTTAAATGGCGGTTTAATAAATTATATCTTTTAACTGTGATTTTACACGAATGTTACAATTTTTTGGGTCCAGAAATTTGCAAAAATTGGCATTTTGGGAAATTTCTTAATTCGGCTTTAACCTGCTTATATTTTGTTCCACATAGATACTAGAGCACCATACCAATCTAAAATGACCCTTTATAACATTGTGTCTTGAAACTGTGCACAAAAACACACTCAAATACACAAAAATATGCATTCCAAAATCACACTCCTTCTTGGTAATCAGCATATTTTGAACAAACCACTTGCCCAAATTGCAAAACAAAATATAGAGGATTTACAGAAAAGGCTGTCGCGTACGTCAATAATGGAGAATATTTTTTTGATCAAAATCCTCCAAGGTCACGGGGCATAAAGATAGTCCCCATGTTATATCTTATGGGAGATTTTTGCCGATGGGACCTAGCTAGAAAATAACCAAGTTTGACAATTTTTCGGGAGGTCATGGTGGCCCCAATAAATTTTCTGCTAACTTCTAAATTCATAACTAGAGCCTGAATGAAATATATTTTTTGAGTTAAGCGGGTGAATACCCCTTTAAAGAACTATGCTACGGGGAGTGAGTCATTTAGTCATTTAGATTCATTCATAGCAGTTAAGGTTGGTACTGCGGTGACACGACCTGCGAAAAGCTTTGAGTGCAAAGCCCAATTAGTGATTGATTGAATATGCCATTGCAGAGTTGCCACCAAGTAATTATTTTTATCATGGGAGATACTTGAAAAATCCAGATAAATCCTTGGAAATACCGTAGCTAGTTTATTTATAATAATAAATTTATAATAGTTAAAGGGGTATTTAACCGCTAAACTCAAAAAATATATTTCATTCAGGCTAACTAGTATTGAATTTAGCAATTAACAGAAAAATTATTGGGGCCACCATGACCTCCCAAAAAATTGTCAAACATGACATTTTTCGAGCTAGGTCCCATCGGCAAAAATCTCCCATAAGAAATAACATGGGGACGATCTTTATGCCCCGTGACCTTGGAGGATTTTGATCCAAAAAAATATTGGCCATTATTGACGTACTCTACAGCCTTTTCTATAAATTCTCTATATTTTGTTTTGTAATTTGGGCAAGTAGTTTGGTCAAAATATGCTGATTACCAAGTTGGGGTGTGATTTTGGAATGCATATTTTTGCGTGTTTGAGGGTATATTTGGGCACAGTTTCAAAACACAATGTTATAAAGGGGCATTTTAGATTAGTACTATGCTCTAGTATCTATGTGGACCAAAAAAGAAGCAGGTTAAAGCCGATTTAAGAAATTTCCCAAAACACCAATTTTCGCTAATTTCTGGATTAAAAAAAATCAAAAATTCGTGTTTAATCACAGTTACAAGATATAATTTTTTAAACGGTCATTTTAGTGTAGTATTGTGCTATAGATCACGTGGTAAAAAATAATTTTTGGGCTTTTTAGCCCCTTTAAAAACTTTTCTTTATTTTCAAGTGCAGTGTATAGACTAAATATTTCATTGCATTATTAGCTATTTAGTATAATTTGCATATTATTACGAGAATCCAAATTTTCAAGGCTTCCATACAATAATGCGTTATGCCAGATTGAATTTCAAGAATTTCCATTACAAGCCAGCATATGAATATTAAGACGAGTAAGCGAAGCGAATGAGGATATAAAAAGGAGTTCAGGAAGAAATAAAAGCTAAAGCATATAAATCTCTAATAAGACCAATTTTGGAATATGGAAGTGCGATATGGGACCCTTATAAGGATAAACATATAAAAGCATTAGACAAGGTTCAGCGATTAGCAGCAAGGAGAGTAACTGGAAAAGTAAAGAGGTGGAGATGGATAACTGATTCTAAGGGAAGGAGGATAAGAACTTATGATAGTGTTACTAAAATGATAGAAGATTTAGGATGGGATTCTCTGAAGATGAGAAGAAGGAGAAACAGACTGTGTAACTTATTTTGTGCTACTAAAGGAATGGAGGGATGGAATGAGATTAGTGGAAAAATTGTAAAAGGATTTTACAAAGGGAGGAAAGACCATATCTGGAAGTTAGAATGTAATGGGTCAAAGAAGGATGTTGGGAGGTGGTCATTTCTCAACAGAACAATTGTGGAATGGAATAAATTGCCAGCTGCAGCTGTTGAGGAATCCAAAGTGAAAAGTTTCAAAAAATGTTGGAGGAAGTAGATAAAGAATAATATTTGTTAGGTCATTGTTTGATAATTTTGATATTGTAATTAATTGTTAATTTTAAAAAGAAAATTGTTGAGTTAAGATAAAAATGTTAAATAGCCTACTTGCCACCATGTATAATACATATTTGCAAGGTTTACAATAAATAAATAAATAAATAAATAAACACCATTTGATCAGGTCTTCGTCGTGTGTCGTCGTAAGTTCTAATGTGTCTGTCATATGTTAAATGTCTGTCTGTCAGGTCCCATACGGCCGAACGGCCAAATAGATTGAGCTGAAATTTTAAACAGGCATCCGTGACCAGGTAACTGAGAACTGCTAACAAAATGAGAAAAATCCGTTGCAATTTAAACCTACAAGAAATAATAAATTGAAAAATATACTGGAAATGTGTAGTTTTTATTTTAACAACAATGGGTTTGTTTTTGAAGAAGTGATTTTTATCGAATCATTTTGGCTGTGATTGTCTGCAGTGACCAAGGTGTATCGAATCTTATACGCTCAAGGTACCCCCAAATTCTGCTCGGAGATTGAGTAAACCTTGAAATATTTACACGTACTTCTTACTGGCTATGTTTTCCATAGTATTGTCACAGTTGATGTAGACTACACTGTGTAATATGCATTTCAAAACATGTTTAATATTTTTTTAAATACAATCCATAAACTACAAAAATCTTTTCCGACCAGGGGATTGAACCCAGGTCTCCCAAATTCCGGGTATAAAGGCGCCTTAGCCAACTAGACTAGGAAAACGCCAAAGTCATTGTTAGACGAGTGAGTGAGTCATGCGTTGAGTACAAGGGAACATTTGCATTTAAGTTTGATAATTATATAGATATAAATAATAGGGTTCTACGTTTAGTTTGTACAAGGGCACGTCAACTGTAAAGTCAAAATGCGCCACTCTAGCCTATGATAGGCTAGAGAGACCTTAGGTAAGGAAATAATAAATTGAAATATAGACAAATTGTGTAGGTTTTGTTTTTACGACAATGTTTTTTTCTCGAAGAATTATTATTTTTTGAGTGATTTTTTAATGTCAGGAGGTGCACTGCACTGACCAAGGTGTATAAAATCTTGCACGCTCAAGGTTACCCAAAACTCCGCGCACATAGATTTAGTAAACCTTGCAATCTTGACTCGTATTTCGTACTGGCTATGTTTTCCATACTATTCTACAATGTTAAAACACTACGAAAGGAATTTATTTAATTAATACTAGGAAAACGCCAAAGTCGTTGTTAGGCGAGTGAGTGAGCCATGTATTGAGTACCCAGTAACATTCCCTTTCCTCCCCCTACCTAAGGCTGGATCAAGTCAGCATGAGTCTTTCCTCCCTAGCCTATCATAGGCTACAGTGGCCCATTATGGCCTTAACAGTTGATTCGCCCTTATACCAACTAAACTCAAAACCCTATTATTTATATCTATATAATTATTATCAAACTTAAATGCACATGTTCCCGAGTAATCAACACATGACTCGCTTACTCGTCTAACAGCGACTTTGGCATTTTCCTAGTAATTATGTGAGCTGAAAATAAATTTATTCAAGGCAATTTAAATAGGCATAGCAATTTAAAGAAAATACCCAAACAGGAATAGCATCCTTTGCAATACAGTATTTGGTTGAAGATATATAGAATATGAAGCGCTTGGGCTGATAGAAGATTATTATTAGACGAGGGAGCGGAGCGACTGAGGATACAATTCAACTCCAACGAGCCTTCGTCATGATTAATTTGTCTGTTTGTTAAATGTTAAATGTCTGACTGTCTGTCCGGTCCCATACGGCCGAACGGCCAAATAGATTGAGCTGAAATTTTAAACAGACATCCGTGACCAGGTAGGCCTAACAGAGAACTGCTAACAAAATGAGAAAAATCCGTTGCGATTTAAAACTACAAGAAATAATAATTAGAAAAATATACTGGAAATGTCTAGTTTTTATTTTAACAACAATGGTTTTGTTTTTGAAGAAGTCATTTTTATTGAATCATTTTTATCTGGCCGTGATTGTTTGCAGTGACCAAGGTGTCTCGAATCTTGCACGCTCAAGGTTATCCTGAATTCCTCTGGGAGATTAAGTAAACCTTGCAATCTTTACTCGTATTTCATACTGGCTATATTTTCCATAATAGTATGCATTTCATGTTTTATAATTTTTTTATTAAATACAATCCAGAAATTAAAAAAATCTTTCCCGACCGGGGGTTTGAACCTAGGTCTTCCACATTTCGGGTAAAAAGGGCACCTTAGCCAACTAGACTAGGAAAACGCCAAAGTCGTTGTTAGAAGAGTGAGCGAGTCATGTGTTGAGTAGCCTACCCGGTAACATTCCCTTTCTTCCCCCTACCTAAGGCCTCCCTAGCCTATCATAGGCTAGAGTGGCGCATTATGGCCTTACAGTTGACGCGCCCTTATACGAACTAAACTCAAAACCCTATTATTTATACCAATATACTTATCAAACTTAAATGCAAATGTTCCCGGGAACTCAACACATGACTCGCTCACTCGTCTTGGCGACTTTGGTGTTTTCCTAGTAGTATGAATTTCCATAGAATAATATATTAGGCCCTACAACGTTTTACTTTTCAACATCGTGTCTATAGGGTTTATTACTACTACTAGTATCCGGTGCTACTGATGTTTTTATTATCGTTTGATGTTTGTTAGTGTTGATCGCATTTCAGGCCGTACTAAAATTAAGATAGAAAATCCCAAGATTTTGAAAAAATCTTGGTATCCTTGAGACACCTTAAACATCTCTAAAAAGGATCAAATCCTTGAGGTGGCAACCCTGTAGCAGCAGACATTGGCCTTTCGAAAAAATTCTTAAAAAGTTTTATATTCCCCAAAAAATATTAAAATTGTATTGTTTGTGCTATGGAATTCCAATCCTTAGTTCATAGTTGTGTCAAATCTGGACATTCAATTAAATTAAATACATTTCCTCGTTTATATATTTTTAAAACTATTATGTAGGCCTATGCTATATGATGTCTAAACCACAGAAACCAGTGATAAAAGATGAAATGCATTGTTACAACACTAGACAAAAGAAAGATTTTTATATCAAGCCCCATAAATTGTCGATTTATAAGAGAGCCCAACCTGTGCTGGCAGTACACTTTTTAATTGCTTGCCCCAACACCTAAAATATATTAGACATGTGTAGATTTTAAAAGGGAACTCAAGAAATTTTTAATTCAAAAATGTTTTTACTCAGTTGATGTATTTTTTATGTAAATCTTACTAATTGTTTGCGTTTGTTTTTATAGAAATTTGTAATAACTGGTCTACGTTTGCTGTTTTTTTATTTTATAATTTAATCATCATTGACATTTTTATGTAAGAAAAGAAGCAGGAAGTAAATAAATAAATAAATAAATAAATAAATATACATAAAGTCATGTATTCTTGTATCCGAGCACACGAGTAATGTAAAATCTGCACCAGCCCCGCCACAATTCAAAACTTGAATTTTTCGATTTTTACCCGAAAATCGGGTTACATTTTTTGACAGCCGGGACAAAACAAAAACAAACACCCGACAAGACAAATTTTTAATTTAAATTTAAAAAAAATCATGCTAGGTTTGGAACATGCTTTAAGCATTTTGTCGGTTTCTTTCTGCTTCAAGTGACGAATGTCCAGGGATGAAATCTTGTTTGCTCATGGCTATTAACTTCCGAAATGGACTTGCCTACATCAATTTGATGTGATGTGATAATGTAACCACAATGAAAATGGTGATTTGGAGCCATCATAGAAATCAAACCCATATTACCGGTAAGTACCTAGGCCTACATGCCGGTATTACAATAACGAAAAATAAAAATGTAGGCCTATATTTTCTTATACAAATTTAACTAGTTAACAGGGAAGAGGGGGTTGCCAGTCCGCATTTGACGTCGATAGCCCTCCAGTAGGTATCATTGCTGCTCTACAATGAGAGTTATGGCTATTGGTATAATGCAGGGCTGCCATTTTTACGGATATTTAGGTCTCCAAAATGGATTCAATTACACACGATATTTACTTTTTTCAAATTTTTCATAGTCTTTTGTTTGCAATGAAGCGAGTTTTCGATGTTTTTGTTATGTCGCCATCCTGCACAACAAACATTGATATAGCGATAGTATATTTCAAATCTATGTGTGACATCACTAGTCGATCAGCATTGTTGATAGTGGCCTATTATCTAAAATGGTTACAAACGTTATATACAACATTATTTATTGGTCGGGCTGTTCTGTCAAAGTGGTGTATATGATAAGTTTCACAATTCACTGTTCATCGGACGTTCGTTCGACTGTTTTGTCCTCAGCCATACATGGGTTCCTGTTATTAAAGGGGTAGGCCTATTCACCCGCTAAACTTAAAAAATATATTCCATTCAGGCCAGCTAGTTATGAATTTAGAAATTAACAGAAAAATGATTAGGTCCACCATGACCCAACAAAAATCTCCCATAAGAAATAACATGGGGACAATCTTTATGCTCAGTGAGCTTAGAGGATTTTGATCCAAAAACATATTGGCCATTTTAGACGTACTCGAGAGGTTTTTCTGTAAATCCTTGGCCCTAAATTTTGTTTTGTAATTTGGACAAGTGGTTCGGTCAAAATATGCTGATTACCAAAAAGGGGAGTGATTTTGGGATGCATATTTTTGTGTGTTTGAGTGTATATTTGTGCACAGTTTCAAGACACGATGTTACAAAGGGCCATTTTAGATTGGTACGATGCTCTAGTGTCTATGTGGAGCAAAAAATAGGCAGATTAAAGCCGATTTCAGAAATTCACCAAAAAGCTGATTTTTGCAAATTTCACGATCAAAAAGTTGAAAAATTCGGGTAAAATCACAGTTACAAGATATAATTTTTTAACAGTAATTTTAGTGTCAGAAAAGTCTGTACATTAAGTGGTAAAAAATCATTTTCTAGGATAATAGCCCCTTGAAGTCGGTCATTAAATAAGAAGCAATACAGAATAAAGAATTCAACCCTAATGGAGAAGAGATCATAGACCGAATCCAAAAGATAGTGCCGGTATGAACATGTCTGGCTGGGGAGGTGGACTACGAAATAGAAAAGTGTCTCTGGCAAATCAATCTGGCAGCGGAATTTAGGAAGATTATTTAGATCAATCAATCAAAATTACTCAAAAGTAACAAAAGATACAAACAAGAACAAGAAACTTATCATCAATTCATAAACTTTACTGATGAAGTAGACAATAAAAAACGTTGACATACACCAGGGCGACAGAAAGACCAATCAAGAGATAATGTGTCGCGACTCGCGAGGCACGTAAAAGTTTTATGTAATTGTAATATACCGACAGACTCGAATATAGCCTGATGTTTTCTTCCAAAAATACAATCCCAAAAACAGCGCATGCGTTATTTTTGCAGTCTTGCATTTGAAATAGCGCCTGAACACAGGCCATCCGCAATACCTAAAACTCCCGCGCATCGACTGCTGTACATCGCCGCCCCCCCCCCCCCCCCCCCACTCGACGTGCGGTGGGCGGGTGACGTCATCACGGAAAAAGATCGTGGGAATATCGCCACGTATCACGCATTCCGCGCAAAATTACCATCAAATAACTGCGTGTACCGTTAATCCCTTAACTGTTCTAATATTTCACCTCCCGGAACCCAAAAATGCCTATTTATTATACCCTACACATATTCTGAAAATTTGTAGCCTAGTGGTCATGGTTAATTCACTACCTAATTGTCCGATTTGTGTGAAATTTTCAGTGTTTGTGCATTGCGTCCTAGCCTCTAAGCTTACAAAGCCATAAGCCTAGGTTTTAGGCCTAAACCTGTCAGTTACGACCTCTCATGTGTCAAATTGGCCTAATTTCAAATCACTGACCCTTTGATCACTTAGTTCATCCATATCACTACACCCAATATCACTAGAAACACTTTCACCATAAAAATGACATCAACTACTGTATCTCACTGTCAGCACCACCATCTTCTGAAAACACTAAAATCTCATTCTGATCAACACATGTGAGCAATGTTTAGCCGCCATGTTTACAGATAAACAGCTGACTTCAAAACAAAAGCAAGCGCCTTGCAAATACTACCTCGTTTCAATGCCAATGCACTGCTGAAATAGAAAACTTCTGTTACCGACGTAGTTTCCAATTTTGCTGTAACATAGCAACACTTTACAGAACTGGAATACCGCGAAATTTGACTTTCAAATCTTCGAAATAGTTTACGGCTGCTTACGGCTCCGTGCGAACGTAATATTACGGCAAAAACAGTTAGGCCTAAGGGGTTAAATGTTTTGGGGGGAATCGATTCTTGATGGCCTATGTGAGCTTGTGCTTGGCCCTACACTGTTAAAAAACATAGGCCTAGGCCCTAACATTGTTCAAAATGTTTTGTTGTAAGAGTGAAAGTTTAGGCAATTCATTCATTGTATTGTAAATAAAAAAGCTTCATGCACATTTTAATTTTCTTTGATTTTTGATTTTTCTTGAAATGATTTAAAAAAATTGGGGTCATGTTATGTTTGAGATTGTGCTATATTCGGGCCAATACGATACAACGTTATAAAATTGAGTGGGAGAGCAATTAAAAATTTAAAGTAGCTTAAAAAGAGAAGTATAATGATCTTTTGGCATTTTGCAAATATTGTAAGGTAAACAGGGATAGAAAGAACTGGATTGCCACTAAATCACACAGACACTTAAGCAAAGCAAGAGATATTTCTTCAAGCAGTTCCCGACAACTCACTTTTCACATAAAATTACGGCGCTGTTTATGCAGATCCGAGGTGGTCTAATTTTGTGGTGAAGGACAATTTACCCGCATGGCATTAATTTAAGACAAAGTAACAACTTAACCAAACTGCAGTGAGATCATGTAACTTGGTAACGATAATTGTATCGAGAACGCGAGAATTGTCGATGCCCATCACTCGGAGCGATCATGTAACTTGTAACAATTGAAATTTGAAATGATCGTTCACGTTATCACCAGACTCAGACCTACGTGATAACGCGAACGATGTGAAAAATAAATGTAAAAAGCCCTCAGAGGAAATCTTTCAGCACACTTTTCCATGCAAATATGCATACAACATCATTCAATTTGTTGTTATTAATGAATTCAGTTTTTAAGTGATAATATTGTACGTAATTAGACATTTATTCATTATGTGATATTAGCAATGACCATGTCACAAGTGATTTATTACAAAGTAGTAGATGATTTAATGTCTTTTTATTGCAGAATAGACCCTATGCCACTAGCTAGAGCATATTATAGGCCTAAGGATGTTTTCTGCACCTACGTCTCCATCCTATTTACTGTCTAAAGCTGTATTTAGACGCTCCAATGTCTAGTTCGAGGGCTTGAAAAGAAACTTGATGGAAAGATTAGAAGTGCATTTACACGGTTAAATTACATTGTTCAATGTTTTCAAAGGAAGTCAGAGCTAGCAAATAGTATTGTCTAGAATAAATGTACTTTGTATAGAAAACTTCATTAAAACTGGAACTCACTCTGCAACAATAATTATTAAAAATTGAGCATAAAAATGTGAATCGTGTGCATAAGTTTCTGCCACAATGTTAAAAACGTATTAGCGTGAAACAATAAATAATTTAAGCTCACGATCGCCCGTACAGCTTTCGATCGTTCGGGCAAACGATCTTTAAGTCTAATCTAGGCAAAGTTACATGATCGCACTGCTGGTCCAAAAGATGTTTCCAGATTGCGCTATCGCTACGAGTTATAAACTAGTTTAATAATTAAGCAAGCTCTTGGGGAACCATTGATAGAAAACATTGTCTCGCTGATGGAATCCTTCAAGTTTTTACTCTCATAGTAGGTAACTAACAACTATAGGTAGCCTATATATTATAATGTTTTTACGTAGGTTTTCTCGCATGTAATGTGACATAATGAATTCTTTTGAGTTTCCGAGTAAAAATAAGTTTTATTACCAACGTTTATAAATGATGTTTAACATTGGCTTTTACAGTAGGCGGCTATGACGCTGTTATGTTTAGTATTTTAGACAGAAATTTTTAAAAAAATACCGTATAATATATAAATATATAAATAAAGAGCAATTGTCGAAAAGATGTGTCCCGACCGGGGATCGAACCCGGGTCCTCTGCCTTTACGTAGCGATACTTTACTAAGTATGTGTGATTGATTAGGTATGTACATGATGTCTCAAATAGTAAACTGCTATGCTGCATTCATGTGCTACAAGAGCACCAATTAGGCAATCACTTTTCTCAATGATCATGAGTTGGGGGAAGTGTGAAATAACAATCTTTCAACGTAAGCCTGTTGTAAGGACAGAAATATATATATAGGCATAGAAAGGACCAAAATACATTCTTTTAAGAACATTTTCATGTTTCCTAAAGGTTATTTTTGTCTGACTGGAGTAAAGCTTTGTAACAAAATAACTGTATAACTCAAGAACTTTGCGCCATCTGGTAACAAAATCATTTACTTATTGGAGGTCGAACGTCAAACAGCCAGTGTACGTATACAAAAAGGTGCGCCTAAGTTCTGTCGTTTCTGCGGCACAAAGTTATAGCTCTCATGCTCACATAACCACAATGATGCGAAAACAAAATATAAATAACAAAGATAAAAAAAAGATTTACGAGTAATTTCCCCATTTTCTTACAAAGACAATGAATGAGCATACTCTTGTAACATTACGATGGCTATCACAGATTCTGTGCGCTACGCAAGCCGACGCGGTGCAGGGAATTAATGCCCCGAGCCATATGGGCCATCACCAATGCCACTTTGCTCCCAGTAAATATCCAGTTAACAGGTAGGTAACCTAGTAGGTAATAACTTGTGTACTTACGATGAGCGACGGCATTGAAGACGGAAACTTGTTCCCGCACGTTGACCCCGTTGCCGGGCGGTTCTGGCGGGGGTGTGGCCGGCGGGGGAGGGATGGGCCGCGCCCTGCGGCTGGCCGGCATCTTGCCCACGCGCAGCAGCTTCAGGTCCTCCACCAGCTCCTGCGCGGAGATGCTCTGGCACTGAAAGATGTGCATCTCCGAGCGAGAGTTCATGCGGTCCTGCCGGTCGTCACCGACGATGAACACGAGGATGTTGTTGTACATCTCCATGGGGTCGTGACTCGTGAAGGCCGTCGGTTCTTGGATCAGCTTTACCGGGAACCTCTCCATCACAGCCTAGAGCAGAAAATATACCAAAATGTTAACACTGTCATGAGCTTATAGACCAACTTATCTATTAGGTAGGTTAATGTCCATTTCAAAACCACTTGATTGCCATATCCAGCATATTTTACACAGTCTGAATCACTTATTGATAGAGATGTGAGTTGAGAATATTCTCCGAAGAATATTCTTAGAGCATGAGATTCACTGAAAGATTATGCTTGGAGCATATTTGAGCATTTTCTTCCCAGAGTCTACATTGCTTACAAATTGTTGAAACTTCAAATATATATACATAATTTCCTACATTTTTAAGAATGTTTAAGGCTACGGCCAAACTTTCACTTTTTGTAGTATGCTGTTAGGCACTGTGTGCTTCAGGCCTCTGGCTTCAACACAACAATAGGCAAAGGTACACACACAATATTGTGTGCTACAGTGAATAGTCTAATGATTTGTATATTTAAATATAGGCCTAATACCCCGGTAAAAATTACTACAAGTTTAATTTTTTTACAGAAATAATAATGCATAGACCTCTGTTATTTAAGTAGGCCTATAGTTCTAGCTGTCTGAATTATTATTCCCTAATTTCCAATATCCAAACACAACCACCAAGCTAAAAACAAAATTTTCAATTAGCCTCTAGACCACAACTTAAATTCACAAGTAGTAGGCCTCCGCCTAGCCACTTCAAAATTTACAATTGTCCAATCAGATTAGGCCTAAGGGAAAGTTCAAGTAACATGACATACATTGCAATTTTAAATAAATTGACAAAATTATCTAATTGTGCTTAGTTATAAGACAGTTTATTATGCAGAATATGAAGTCTTTAGAATATAATCAGAAAATGCTTGTGCTCGAGAATATTTTCCCGAGAATATTCTCCAAAAGAAAATGCTCGAGCATTTTACATCACTGCTTACCATACTAACAATAACTTCTAACATAAAGGTTGTTTCGAGTGTGAGGTTCTTATTGGCTCCAGAATTTAACGAGTAAAATTTGAAACTGGCTTTCAGCCGGAAAACAACTCGTGACATAATCTGGAGGTAGGCGTAAGTTGTGACCACGTTGCGACCTATAGCGTGCATGCGTTAACTACACAACGATGTCACATGACCAATCTTCATTTAAGTTGTGTGTGGAAATTCAAAACCTAACAACTTTGAACACCCACAGAACAAAATGTTATTTGTTTATTATTTTTGTACATTATGATGTTTATGTAAGCAAATGCAAATTGAATATAAAATATAAAATGTATTTTTGAAACCAAAGCCAGTTCCCTATAATCACCGAAGAACATGTAAGCTTCTGGGTGATGTTTACAAAGGATTTGCTCATCGGATTACATAAATCCACGAAACCAGCACCTGTAGATTGTGTGGGAATGGTGAATATAGGACATACAGCATCTGGCAGTGAGAGCGTCACGCAATACCTAACGGCATGAAGATTGAGGAAAGAGAGACTTGTCTCTACTGGTTGACTAGATCTAGCATGATAGCATCATAGGCCAAATGTGGAAATAAATGGTTACCTACTACATACGGTGAAAGTTCTATATTTATAAATAGCTTATTTACAAGACAGTTATTTAAAAAAATACATAAATATAAAATATGCCTGTGACATGTAGGCATAGATAGATACTAGATAGATCGATAGATTTATTAAATAAATCAATAAATTTTATTTGCATAATATTAGACTCTTCCCATTTAGACCATGTTCAGAGTGTATTGCATGTCATGGTATTATATCTTCTAGTTAGGCTAATACATAAATACCACGTGACAGAATTATCCCAATTTTCAGACTTCCATACAATAATACGTTATGCTAGATTGATTTTCGATAGTTTTACATGCGAGCATAGGCCTAAGAATCTGATTTTTTTTAAGAATATGAATTAACGTTTTAGTTTTTGGCATCATGTTATGTAATACCTACTTCTCTTACTCACTGGGTACGTACGGTATATTAAATTATTAGGTTATTGTTGATTGCTTTTTAGGCAGACCCTATTAAAAATTATATTACTGTATTGTCATGAATATAAGCCTACCCTTTTTTCATTACTTTAAGTCTCAAAAGTCCCTTGCCAGCTTATATGCATGCTTATGCATATGTTTTTTTTTTTATATTTCAACAAGAAAAGTTAGGGGGCTGGCTTATATTCAGGGTCGGCCTATATTCGGCACAATACGGTAATTTCATGTAGGTATTTTTATTTTTTAATTATGGTAGAAAATTCTAAGATTTTGAAAAAAAAACTGGTATCCTTGAGACACCTCAAAAATCTTTGAAAAAGGATACAAACTTTAGAGTAGCCTACACCCACTCAGTCAAATAAGAGATTTTCTGTGGGGTCTGGAGTAAATAGACTAAGCCAAACATGTCGGAACCGAGGCCACCCCAACTACACTACAGACCGGTATTTTAAAAAGGCAACACCCACCAAACAAGCTGGACACGATTTCACCCGCTAAAGGCGCCAGAATCAACAAGGCTAATTAGAAACAACCTTGGAATTTACTGTGACTCAATGCTAGAAGGACTCCCAAGTCATTATTTACACATTCCTAAGGCAAGAAATGATGAACAAGAAGTCCATACCAGAAGCTTATCTTATGCAAGTAGCGAGGTTTGAACCCGGGACCTTCTGCAAGGTCAGCAGGAAGCACTAAGAAGGGACACAAACTGATGAAGATGAGAAATTAGGATTAATGTACAAACCGATACTAATCAAGTGCAAATCAAAACTTGTTTGAACCAATTCGAGAAGTAATTCATGAAAATCATCCACCACTAAGGCAAAGTTGTATCAGCAAGGTGAATATTGCTTGAAACATGACTTGACGACAGAAAATGAAGTAACATTAACGCACACCTGTCCTAATACAAGACAAATGATATGCTTCAATAATTGATATTGATGCCGTGAAATCAAATCAGCATTAATGCATTACATTCAAACATCTGTCAAGTGGCAAGTCAACATGTGCTCGACAGATGGTATCAACGGGCAAGGCTTGATAAAGAAAAGAACTAGGTGTACTTTAACACACAGAACAAACTATAAGAACCAGATTGTGGAAACACCTAAACAATGGCTTATGGGTGTGCCTGTTTGGAGATCAAAACTGCCTTGACAAGGTCAAAGGTAGGCTTATAGTTATAGAGCCTTACAAAGATCATGACAATTGTTTAACATACATTATGTCGTCTAAGTGGAACGAATGACAAACAGTACAACGGATTATTATTTTAATTCAAGAAACATGCGGATCTTAGGCAGTTTGAAAAGCATGGCGCTTCCCAAGCGCTCCTCTGCAGGTTGGAAGTTCTACATCTATGTACCTTCTTTGGGAATATAAATCCTTGCCTTCATCATATCTGGCTATAAAAAGATAACATTTATGGCCTTTATCTTAAACAATGAAATTGTCATTTTATCTCAAACTAGCACTTCAAGTTAAATGTCACAACTGTCAACATTTTAAGAGTAAACTACTTTGCATTCTGGCAATGATTTATGTCATTGTGTACATTTTCTTCGTGTACGTTTGCATAGAGTTTAAATGAATCATCATTAAAGAACACATGTAGAGATGTACAAAAGTACTCTCTCTTGGCTCTGTACATAATAATTATAATAATCTATTTATAGTGTAGCAATTAGTGTAGGTCGAGATTTCGCAACATATCCCCTCTTGAGTTTAATGGGGGATGGTCCCATCTCTAGCATCAATCAGTACCGGCACAAAGAAAACCAAAATACAAAGCAGAGCAGAACAATCAACCATACTGAAATCACTGAATTTGTCGGAAAGTAATAAATACTGGTAGTTAAATGATGGCCCAGTAAGCCAAAAATGCGGGCATATGAAAAGAAGAAGAAGAAGTTAAATTCTTAAATACTATGGCTGACTTTGCTTTATTGATGACATGTATCTCTTTTATATATATTGGCAAGGACACTTTGGAGATAATATTACAAACTTGGGACACTTCAGAGTTTAAATGCAACTACCTAGACATTGACATCCACATGGAGAAAGAAACTATAAGAACAGCGGTCCACTTCAATCCGACAAACCAGCTATATCTACACTAAGAAACTGCCACCCCTCATACACCAAAAGTTCCCTTCCCACCTCATTACCTGTTTGTGGTCGCACACTCTGCTATTCCAAGCCAGATCTAAAAAACTACATCCAAAAGATACTGCAAGCTTTCGTTGCTGGAGATTACCAAGAAGATCAAGTCCACAAATGTTTTACTAGACAGACAACCACTGACGGCAAAGTTATATAGCCCGTACAGAAACCAATATCTTTCTGCAGGTCACGAGTTGTCATCTGAATGCAATCCTACAGTCATATCTTAGCTGTCACCCCAGACCCATTATCCTCGGTTTGATTTTCAGACAACCCTCTAACTTTGGTAACTAGCTGGTGAGAAGCGATCTCGTGAAGGTGAATCAGGTTGACGCCATATGGCTGCATTAGGTACTGCACGGTTCCTCCCCTAGCAACCGACCCAGGTGTACGACCTTCCATGCAACAACTAGTGAAGACCTACACTACTCACATCACCAACAACAATACGTGATCCACTATAACAACAACTGTGGTCCAAATGCATATATGCTGCCCTGCGGAATCTATCGGGTAGACCTCAAACAGTCTTAGTAGCAGGATAACCAGAGAGAGTCAGGATGGACGAGAAGAAAACCTGGAGGAACATATGGCACTGCATGCGGCATGCCCATGGACTTCACAGGCTGTGTCAGAAAGTCTGTCCCTTCCACCATACACAACGGTGAACTGAGAAGAAAGAAACTTGACAACAATGCCCACCACAAGCGGAACCTAAACCAATGGTGATTGATTCTCTTATCAATCTACCCCCTCCCTCTCTGCCATCATGAGATCCACTCCACATTCATGTACTATACTAATTATCACCTGTACCGGTAACTAGTTAATTACTGGTACCCATCATCTTGACTAGGGATGCCCAATGATATCAAAATCTATGATCGATATCGCCGAAAAATAGCCATTGGATATCGATATATATCGATTTTTACCGTCCATTTTTAACACAAAAATATCCACTCAAAAAATGACAGACGAAAACTGCATTTAACACAAAGCGACAGTCTATCAGTGTCGCACAGCGAGAACACACGGTACAACAAGACTGTGACCGACTGATAGGCGCTAGCAGCCACGTTATAACACTTCAAAAGATGGTAGATCACTCCGCTTCCCTCAGAAAAACTGCAATTTTTTACATTTTGACGTGTTTTTAACTTAATTTTAATACTTTAAAATTTTCATTAAATATTGTGATGTAGAATAAAAATATCAATATCATAAATAACTTTGTTTATTGATATAGGTATATTGATATATCGAAATCATTGGGCACCCTAATCGTGACAAATAATTCTAATATCTTACAAGGAAAACAAAACATGTAAAATTACAAAACTTAAGACCATTAACCCGAGAGTAGTCGCGCCCCTGTTTGTAACGTTAGTAGTCGCGCGCGGTCCTTCAGACCGCATTATTTTATGGGCTAATAACGTTAGGATGACGTTTTGATTACGAATATAAGGTAATTTATAATATATGTAACAGCATACCTGGTTATATTAATCAATTGTCAATCAATAATCAATAAAAAACACAAAAAAGTACAAACCTACAAAAAGGTATAAAAATATGTTTTGAAACACCCTGTAGTTCGTATTATTAGTAAACCAAGACAGTAATATTATGCCAACACTGTATGTTGAAGAATAATCAACCTACAATAACAAAATACATGTCTCATAATAGTGATTGAGTATGCATATTTTTGCCTCCCTTAGTAGTCGCGCAGCGGTCGAAAAGACCGAGCAACCAAACAGGACCTCTCATCTGAGATGAAGTTCTGCAGAAAACTGAATCGCGTATTGCACACTGGCTTCACAAATCTATTTTGGGAAGGTAGGCGGAACTAGACAAGCCACGCATGCGCGCTGTGCAGATACCAACTGTTGAAAAAAAAAGTCGGTCTAAAAGACCACACGCGACTACTCTCGGGTTAAGATTTGAAATACAATCGACTCACCCCCGTTTCGTAATCCATTATAAGGAGCCAGTTCCTATCGAGACGTAGCTGCATCTTCTGCGACCATATACCGTTGGACTTCTCCAGCTGCAGCAACCTCCGCATACCGTCTGCGGGGTAGACGATGCCCGTCTCCTTGGCCACTGTGAAGGTCGCCAGGTGCTCCATGAGGTAGGTGGGGGCCTCCTCCGCACCACTCGGCTGGCCATCTGCACAACCACAGAGAGGTTAGAACCAGGGTGTTTTTTTATTTAAATCAAATGATTTATTTAATAAAAATCATTGATTTAAATCAAATGCACTTTTTCTTCATTTTGAGCAACAAACACAAGAGTTTTAACTGATTTAGGCAAATTTTTCCGTAAAATAATTTTTGAATTATATTTTCTGAAACGCTTGTGAAAGTAATTTGATCCGCTCATGAACTTGACAACTTTTGAAACACTGATTTTGTTGATTTAAATCAAAAAAATCTGATTTAAATAAATTGATTTAAATCAAATAAATCATGATTTTTTTATTTTTGTAGCCCTAATACAAATCAAAAAAATCGCACACCCTGGTTAGAACTAGCGAGTGACTGAGTATTGACTGTCACCAGCAGAATCAAGTCTAATCATAATCACAAAAAATTTAAAAGATTGTGTTTATTTCTCTAAATTAGTGTAGAGTACATGTGTTCAGTGAATTGGTAGTTGGTATGTTTGTTTATAGCCCTAGTAATTAAAAAAAAAATAGGATTTGTCAAGATGTTTATTTAGAGTAAAAAATGAAAACAAGTACTCTGGCTAAAACATACTGTGCAGCCTTAAAGATAGTCTGGGCTTACTAAATGTTTTAACTAGTTAGGCCTAAGAAATAATTACATAATGTCGAAAGTCTCCACTTTAAAAAGCAACGTTCAGTTTGGGAGTAAAGTGTGTGACGCCATGGCGTCAGGTCTAGGCCTACTACTGGTGAAGTATCGGTACCTACATTTATTTAACATAGATTTTTGTGCATAGTTGAGTTAGCTAGAGGCAATTTGGTAAAAGCTACTATGATAAGAGATTAGAAGAGTGGCAGACAAGATCTTGACATCAATACCAACACAAAACTGAAGAAAGCCACTGAAGGACAGAAGGCAGAGCAATATTGCACAGCATTTCAGTAAAAGTATATATTGGTAAACACTTGTTGTGAAAGCATCACATATAGTTTATACTTATGAGATTTTTTGGTCCAGAGGAAGATAATTATTCTCCAAAATTATTTTACAAAAATAATCCTCCATGATGCACTTGTGAGGATTGACAGTAAATCACTAGCCTATGTGTATATGAATTTGTATGACAGTAAACAAATAATGTTGTGAAGGTCAGAAAGATGTTTCCCAAATGCCTGCGTGCGGCAGTTACGGGAACCTTCGCTTGCCCTGTACCCTCTCTGGTACTAATGCTCAGCAGGTAAAAAACGTTTACTTTTCATAAGGTGAGGTACTATAGTAAACATGTAGGCTACATGCCCCAAAATGTATAAACGTGCAAATGATTACACATCACATACACTGAGTTCTTGGTAACTGGGGATATCTAAGTGCACTGCACTAAGTTGTAGGCTACTTGCTAGAAAATTAAACATGTGTGAAATTGCAAGTTAAGATTTAAAAGCTATTCACATTGCATTTTAAATTAAACAAAGTGGTGGAAATAATAAAACGTGTAAGTAAATAATATTTCTTAGTCTGTGACAACATCTTCACATTATGAGAAGGTTGTTAACCAAGCTAGCTACCAACCAGGAGGCCTACTCATGACAAGTGTTTGTGCAATGGTTGAACCATACTGTGCAATTAACAATCTACTAATCCCTAGACAGCGGTCTGTCGCCAGTGATTTGATGCAACTGTTAGTCACAACAGACGTGTAATGATAAGAGTAATAGACACTCCTAGAGACTAGTCCTATATTTCTTAGCTGTACAAACAACATACTTTAAAACCATTGTGTAAATACGTGAAAAGATTGTAGCAATTGTG
Organism: Sweltsa coloradensis; assembly: GCA_024449915.1. Lineage (NCBI taxonomy): Eukaryota > Metazoa > Arthropoda > Insecta > Plecoptera > Chloroperlidae > Sweltsa > Sweltsa coloradensis. Next base: position 373,567 of record JAMZAV010000113.1, read on the forward strand.
CAAGAACATAACCTTAAGATAACAACAGATAACCGATGGGTTTGCTTAAAAAGAAGCAGCCTTCTAAGTGTGTACATAACCTTTGTCACAAAGCCCAGCGATGATAATTGTTTTCAGATAAGCAATACTTTAGCAAGTTATGGTGTTGGCGATAACCCCCTATGCAAATCCATTCTAAGGTGTAATCTGGTTATTTGTTGTCAAAGACGTGACCTATTTGGCAGAAAATAGTTTAAGGTCATCAGTTACTACACTGGTTCATTACCATTAGGAGGAAGGAACAAACAAGCCACGTGTGCCTGCCTCACAAAAGAATTTACATTTTAAAACATGTATTTATAAGTAAGTAGGTAGGTATGTAGGCATATCTATCCAATCAACCAACATACATATCATATTGTTACTTATTAGGAGTAAGAATGTTAACTATCATCATATTGATAAAGAAATATGAGTGCCTGTTGATGAACATACACATAAAAGTAGTAAAATACCCATGTTTTAATGGTAATACCACCCACATCTTCCGTTTAGTTGTTGCTGCGCTTGCATTTAGTATTGCCAAGTGTGACATATCGTCAGGGAAACGACATTATCAGGCATCTGACTTCTACACATCTGAAGATGTCGGTTCCAATCCTCAACAAAATGTAGCACTTGACAATATGCTCTACGCAGCAACACCGATAATACTACACCTTTTCACATTATTGTCAAGAGGAAATTCAAAATAAAAACATTAAATTCATAATCTCTACGTCACAAATAGGCTCTAGATCATGGAGGAATTTATTTAATATTTGTTGTTGGTCAAATAAAATAAATTGAAACCAGCAATTAAAAATGTTTAAGACTAGATTAGTGTTTAATAGGGCATACCGTACTCTATAAATATTAGGTAGTTCAGATAGGTAGGTACCGGTACTTGGCAAGTGAAAAACCCAGGTTCAGGGTAGGGATGGGTTGCGGTGTGCATGAGCGACTCAATCATATCCACTCACGAGTGTACTAGAAATCTGAGTTAGGTAATAGTTTTCAAGTAGGTAGGTCTAGGTACTGCCTGGTAGTAGGTTCATAATTTACAGCCCAACATTTGACATTTCTACACAAGTAGAGAGCATTAAATTTTAATTTATTGGTGTGTAGTTCAATCTTATTCAGCTAGTTTAAGAGGATGGGATAGTCACGAAATTCAAACACCAAAATAACAGTTTTTTCGTGAATCTCAAGAATGATGCAAAATATCTAAAAACTGTTTCTAGACCAAATTGTGGTATTGTTAGAACAATATAATGCAAGAAAAAATATTGTAATGCTAATGTGATGGTAATTAAGTTTTTTAGTGGAATTTTAATTAATTAAATGCATATCTTAAATACAAAACACACCAATTATTATATTTGAATATTTTTTCTTGCATTATATTGTTCTAACAAAACCACAATTCGGTCCAGAATCAGTTTTTAGATATTTTGCATCGTTCTCGAGATATCACGAAAAACTGTAATTTCGCGTGGTTTTAATTTCGCGACTATCCCATCCTCTTAACTGAACTTGTCTGTACTCACCTGTGGAGTAGCCATTAGAATGAACGCTATCTCGGTGGTAATTCGGCATGCTATCACTCTGTTCTGTCGAATAGGACGGACTGAAACAAGAAAGGTGCTTTTCTAAGATGCAGATACGTATCAACAGAGTGGAGACTGTTAGTAAGAAGATGGTAAGTAAAGAAAGATGACTAGCCTATGGTGGTTATGTTCCTCCCAGTTGTGAGATAGAGTCTCGGCCGGCATCGCTAGAAGGGCGGGGATGAGCGTAGCTGAAATTTGCATCCCAAACAACAACCAATTAAACTGTGCTAATCACTTGATGATGGTTAAAAATGTAGGCCTAGTTTGATTCATAGGACCAAGCATGTTAGGGAATGTCCACATATAAAATACACAAACAGTAAATTGTAATTGAATCAATAAACCACATAGAGGTAGTGGGTAATTGGAAACACTTTTGACCTTATTTGTAGGCTAGGGTATTGATAGGAGAGAAAAAATGTAAGGAGCAAAATTGTGCTTTGGGATGTAAACTAAATCATGACACCAATAAGAATTTCATGGAAGAATATTGTATGGTATTTTTATTGCTTTTTTTAAAAACTAGAATTTGTTTCCAATTACCCCGGATATTGGGGTAAATGGAAACAGCCATGGTACAACTCGTAGACCCATAAGGAAACTAAAGTAGGGTAATTGGAAACTAAGCATTTTAAGCTGTGATTCTAACACAAAAAAATTAATACATTGTGATACAAACTGTAGATTCTGTGTACATTTAAAGAAAACCTTCCGTCGCAACGCAGAATTGTACGGAAAATCTCAAAAGCATCACAAGCATGAAAATAAGGCTGTTGTATTTTTGTCCCTTAAAATTAAATTTACAAAAACTACATCAACAGATTGGTAAATTACCTACAAAAACAAAACATGCATCGATTGGCCAAATGGAAACGTTAGCTGCGGTTTTTTAGATTTCCCGTGATTTTGGCAAAAAAAATGTAAAATGCACATATTTTCAATGGCATCTTGGTGTGGGTCCAAGACAAAGTCCACAGTGCCAAGTTTATCGTTATTGGACCAGCAAATATATTATTTATCAATACCGAATCGTGGTCATCTCTTCGAGGGTATCTTTCCTTCCAAAACATGATAATCTGAAGCCTAAGTAAGAAGGCTTATCAGGAGAAACTATGATAATTATCTAAATTTCACCTGTACCATATTGTTGACTAATGTGTCTTTATTAATTTCCATCAAAGAACAAATTTCTTAAAAACAAAATAAGGACCATAGGCCTAACAGGGGAAATTTTGAGAAGTGTTTCAAATTGAAAAAAGTTTTTTGTGTAGGTTGGTTGCAATGTGTAAGACATGCATATCATCTAACAGAAGAAGCTGTAACTACTTGCACATTTTCCATAAAGGTCTGGACCATGCTATCTAACAATTTTTTTTAAATTTGAACTTAACATACGGAAGTTATAAAGGGCGTTTCCAATTACGCCCTGTTTCCAATTACCCACATTACCCCGAATCAATAAACCACATAGGCCTATAGGCCCTAAGAAACAAGAAACAAAAATCAGAATCACCCCCCCCCCTCCCCCCTCCCTCTCAGCATTGGCCACTGGTTTATTAGACCATAATACAAAAGTTATCATGTTGTATTTTGTTATTATTGATTGTTTTGGGAGTTATAACAAATTTAAAATTAAAGGGAAAATAGGATTTTGTTCAAAAAAAGTTTGAACTTTGAACCAGTTTGAATCAGATTGATATTTTGTAGAATAGGATCATGAGCCTTGTTAAATGTGATTAGGTAAAAAAAGTATACATCTAACCCAAAAGCATAGGATTCAAAGAGTGACTTAATTTCTGACATTTTTCAGTCATCACTAGACCTACTGGTTTGTGTGGCAGTGAAAGAAGGGCATTATGCCTAATGTGAGTGGGAAAGAGATTTCTTATTATTATTTCAATCACTAATTTGTCATGGGCCTAATTGCCCTCTCTCATCACTGTTAAGTGTGCAAGCAAGGCAAAAGTAAGAAGTTTTATGCTTTTTTCATGTACGTAGGATTGCACAAAATATTTGAAAGAGCATAATGGCGTAGACTAGTACCGGTACACCGTATTTTCATTTCATTTCATTTATTTTTATTTGTAGGCCCTACCATTTCAATTTTATTTACAATTACATGTAGAAGATCGTGTGACACATGTCACAAATTACAGATAAAAATTCATCTAATCCTACAGTATTTACATGTTCAGAAAGTCATCTAGATGTCATGAAATTCTTTATCAATTAAAAAATTCTCCAGCTCCAGTTTAAACATTCCTATGGTTTCCAGTTGCTTCAGATTACTTGGCAGTTTGTTATACAATTTGGCACCGGCATAAGTTGGCCCTTTTTCAAAGAGAGTTGAATTGTGGGGCGTTAGTGAACACTTCAATTTGGCTACCCTGAGATAAATATAGCTCGTTGTTTAACATAGGACATGTTTTTTGAAGATCTCTGTTTCTCTCCACAAGCCAAACAGCCATTTACTGATCTTGATGAAATTTTCAATGGGCCTTCGAAATCTCTTCACTTAGTCCTGCCACATTTTGGGGTAAAATCAAAGACATAATATTTTTTCATGAAAATTGTAGGGCCTATTTTGTAGGCTAATTACGGTGTTTTCCCCAAATTTTTCTTGCTATTTTTGTCCATTTGTTTGCTCTAGGACAAACGGCTACTCCGATCTTGATAAAAACTTTAGGGAACCTTTGAAATCCCTGAACACAGACATACCACGTTTTGCGAACAAACGAAGAAATTATTCTCATGAAAATCGCACTTTGACGTTTTATTTTTAAGGTAGGTAGGAATGCAGGGAGAATACAAAGTTTTATGGTCAATGATGTTCTGATACGTAACATAACAGTTTTACTATTAGTAAAGTACGGTAATGACAGTTAAGTTATGTGAATGTCTGGACGCGTACCATATATTTGTCAGGGTCACTAAGTCAGTGTGTTGGCTATGGTGTTTTCCCATGTATAAGTGAACCACATTAACAGTAGTCCTTGCAATTCGTGGGAAAATAATTAAATACGATCATAAAAAACGAAAGGACTCTCAAAGAAAACGATGGTCCCTATACATAGAAAGAGAATGAAGACTAGTGGGACCACACCACGCATTTACCTACGCATGGTGAAGGGGCCAGCGTACAGGCTATGCAAGGTAGTCGCCCAAAGTGTTGGAAGCGAATTCCGCGCGTTGTCAAGGCCAAGCTCTAAGTGAGCGCGCCTACCTGTGCGATCACGTCATGCGAGTACAATCCATCAATATTCATGTAGGGCCTACTACCTTGTTGGTGTGCGAGCGTTGCGTTACACAACGTCCTCGATAAGAGACATTTCAACAACAAGCTTGACTAGTGACGAATGTTACTTGGAACAGCGTGACACGAAACTAATTCCCCCCCCCCCCCCCCCCCACGCAAATCAAGATATCAGATAAGGAGACGTGTGTGTGATTGGCGACCGCGCCATAGATTTTTATTATCTGAAACTGGCCTATATTGGTAATATCGTTGTTGACTTAGCTCGCAATTACACGTAGGCCTATGCGCGCTCTTATCGAATACTGACAAGCTCTATTGTTCATTGAAATTGCGCGCTAAATTATGCTAACAGCGACAAGGATGTGATTGCTTTGTGGCGCGTGCGTGCGTGTGCAGTCCGAATAGGGAGGGTGACCATGATAGTGGAGATAAGAAAAGAGGACATTTTGTCACACTAGGGAAAAGCAAGGAGCGTCTAGCGGGCGAGGGCCCCCCTGCAAAAAATGTAAATATGTTTGATGCGTTAAAAAAACATTGGGCTGCATGTTGTTTTTAATTTATAGTAAAATAAAGAATACATTGACATGCGCCCAGTTAGCACATAATTACATAACGTTTAAAGTAGTATTAACCTTGTGATCGTCTGCTATAAGCCTACTGCAATGGCCTCTGATCAGTGGCGTAACTAGGAATAATTTCGAGGGAGTGTAAATGCCCGGTAGATGGGGTCTGGGGCAAAGCCCCACTTGCCACCCAGAAGCCCTTTCACCGAAGGCTGAAAAAATGTCACCATACTAAAGTTATTTCGTCATATTTTGAATAAAAATTGGCAACTCGAGGATCTCCGTTTTGTTTATGAAGAATATACACACTTTAGTTTTTTAAAATAATTATCGAACTAAACCTCTAAATATGGAAAAACCCAGACATTTCCCATTTATTCAAAAAAGAACCTGGACACGGATTTAGGACCACAAAAAGAGGACATGTCCGGAAAAAAGAGTACAGATGGTCCGAAGCTAATGTAACCGACTGCTGGGTATTGTCCAGAATTAGTTTGGGTTTTCCTTCGATCGGTTCGAATCCCGTCGCTCGCAAAATATTCCCTTTCGTATCAATCTCTTATGAGCACGAAATTCTAACACTTGCCAGTACACGTGTACACAATAACATACGTGTTAAACGGAGGGCCTAGTTATTCATTCACGGCGTAAACAAACGCGAGAAATAATTTCACACACTTGCCACTATATCAATGTTTCAGATCGCTAGGCGGAGCAAAGCTAGTTTTAACATGGTAGTGAGCATGTCGGATCGGACGGGTCTCTCTTCGCAAGCTGACCGATATACCAACCCACTTTCCCAGCCCACTACTCACTACTGTGTGTCTGTGTGTTACGTAACAGTCCCAAGTCATGTGTGGCGTCTGGGGCATCATCGGCAAGCCAGGCTACGGGGTTTGCACCACTATGTGGGTCATTCTCAAATAAAATGACCCTTGTGCTGTCCCACCTTAATATTATTTTTTTTTAGATCAAGATATTGATTTGCATAAATTTTGGTTGTACATTTTCAGAATACTTATAGTTTTTATTAGCTCATGAATTTTTGCACTTCTATCTTGTAAGGTTGACCTTTAATTCAATGTCGGGTATTGCAAAATGTGTTAAAACCCATGTCCCTATCCTCAAAACCAGAAGTGTTTTTGTAAAATGTTTGACTTTAAGACTAAATTTATTTAGTCTCTAGATTGGAATTAATGCAGAAATAACAGTTAATAACTGTGTGTTAGTGACTTTTTTTAACAATTTACATTTTCAAACAATAACTAGTGGAAAGTGTTTGTCCCTAATGTGGCAATCATAATAATGTCATGACTGTTACCATTGTAAAAGAGTTTAAATAATTTTCAAGAAGGCAAGAAGGCAGTGGATCAATCTAGAAGAAGAAGAAGAACAGCTCCTGACATGGCATCATGGAAGTTTGGTTTGTTTTGACATGAGAACTCTTTAAAATTGAAAAGTAAACATTTTAACGGTGAGTATTTTAATTCAATGTCATGAATGTTACCAAGATAAAACAATTTAATTTGTATTTAATATTTTATTTAACAATTGAGTTAAGTTACAATCAAGTTCCAGCTCATAGCAAACATAACCCTACTTTTTCAAATGGGATTGTTAACAGCTAATGAATTAATGAAGTTGAAATGTCATGCATGTTACTTGTCAGGTATGTTACTTTCAAAAAGTAACATTACCAAGGGCATCGTGGATTACTGCATTAATTTCCTGCAACTGTAGATTGTTTTGAAGGGAGAGGTTGTAATTCATTGCCATACTCAAAGTAACAAAACACTTGTTTTTATTGATTTTCAGTGATCACTTGTCAAGAATGTTACTTTTTGTCAAGACCGTTACCCGTAGTGTCTCTTTACTTTAAACTCAACACAAACTTGTTGGATTAGATGGATTTTATCTTAAGGTTGACTGATTTGTACACTAACAAGCAACATGATCTTAGAAAAAAATTATTACTGTTAGAAAAGTAACCTTTTTGTCAAGACTGTTACTTTTTGTCAACACCGTTACCCGAGCTAATTATTAAATTAAGTCTTATTTAAAGTTTAAAATAACTGAATCACATTTTTAATCTTATTTATAATATTAATACTTCATTGCTAACAGTGATCTTGATAAAATTTGATTTGCCATTTGTCCATTATTAGTAAGTTAATTACCAGGTTTTGAAATTTGAGAAACATTCTTGACATTTTGGTATTATAAAAAGTGATTAAAATAAAAATGTATATTTTATTGAATGTATTAGTTTTGTGTGATAATGTAACTAAAACTATTGTGCACATGAATATAGATTTAATAAATAACTTCTTACATCAATTGTCACTTTTATGTCCGGTAACAGTCATGACATTTTCGTACACTTGGATTGATGAAATGCTTGTATGTAAAAAAAAATTGTTTTTTTAGATAACCCTTTTAGGGCTGTAAGAACAAATTATTGGATAATGTATTGTTAAAGGAGGCATCCAATTTTATGTTATAATTTTTTCTTGCAAGCATTTTTTTCAATATGGTCATTACGTTTGAGAATGACCCACGTACGGATGGCAAGTCGTCAAGTAATATTTGTACTTGGCATCACTCATTCTTCAATGGAAAGTCAACTTTTGTTACATTCCGTTACAAATTTGAAATTGGACAATTCACCACAGTGAGCATACAAAGTGCTAGTAAATTCCCTCATTTTCATCGATAATTATAATCATCATTGAACGTTAATCATGTATAAAACTTGGTTGCATTGTAGATCATGCCGCTCACAATAGAGCAAAATATACCTTTTTTATTTGATCGACTTTTGGTCAATTGTCTAATTTTAATTTGACCTGTCAAAGTGCCATCCCTATTAGGCCTAATTAGTATGTCAAGTCAAAATGTGTGTTTGACGCAATCAGAAAGCATTGGGCAGCCCAGCCCAGGGGCAGCCCCCAGGGCAGGCCAGCAGAGTTTATTTTTTGAATTTCCAAAGCTTGTGCAAGAGACAATTTATTTGTATTAGAATATTGAAACGTTCTCTGTTTCCTTTGTAAACAACCTTCCAAAGTTCTAAATGTGCTAGAATAAAATTGGAGGTCAAAAGTACGACAAAACGAATGTATTATTTGAAATTCTCCGGTTTTTGCGATAAATGTTTTTTTAAATGGTAGTATTTTAAAATTGTAAAAAAAAAAACGTTGCTTAGGAAATTTTTTCAAGTTGGATTCAACAAATTGTAGCAGGGAAGGAGGGTAGGGCTTACCTACATGATTGAGATGTGATCGTAATCAAAAAACCAATTGATTAAATCAACAAGCAAGTCCAGTTTCGGCTTTCGTATTTGTGCAGGCCTGATTGCCATTGGTAAGCTTAATAGTAGCTAATCTTCGGTCTAATTAAAAAAGTAAATTTGTAGGCTACCGGTATTTATTTCTAAAAAAAAAATCTAAACGCATTCAATGTCTTGAGGATGTGCACCCCGCGGAAAAACACACGGAACGCGTTGCCGTTTCCCGAAATTATTAGGGGTTGCTTCTAAACCAACTTCCTACCTAGCTCATACATAGGGCCTACATCCATGGTTACTCACTCCCTCGACGCATGTGACTGCCTTGTGTTGACGTACACGAATCGACTCGGTCTCGGTGGTTACTTGGCATTTTTGTGTACTTACACGGAAAACCAGATTTTACCAGAACCGAGAACCGGACAGTCACATTTATTTATAATAGTTTGGTTTTCCCCAACAGAAATAATTGCTCGAATCGAGAACCGAATTTAATACAGGGCTGGATCTAATATCGGATTGATTCCCTGCTTATGAGGGCTTGAGGAGCACTTGAAGAGTCGAAACTGCGTGACTCAGTGGCGGATACGGGGGGGGGGGCAGCGAGGCGATCCCCCCCATGAGTTGCCAATTTGGATTGCGTTAGCCAATTATTACCATCACCTATTATGCAATTTCGATTTTGTTGACGTGTTTTTAGGCCCTCGAAAGTTGCAAATTCGCAAATTTTGTCGCTTTCGGCGATAAGGGGCGTTAACAACTGGAACTCTTGAAACAGACCCTGTAGGTCTACTGGTTTTGCAAAACCGAGCATCCTTTGCCCCCCCGACAGATACACAAAGTACTACTTCCAAGTCCAAGTTCGTTTTATAATAACCAAGACTATCAGGAAATCTAGGGGTGGGGGAAAACTCCCCCCCCCCCCATGAATCAGGGCTAGATCCGCCACCGGTGTACCTTACAGAGTAAGGTATCCGGACATGCCACACTTGAGTTGACACTAGCAGGGCACACTACGACCTAAGTGTACCGACCAGTACCTACATGAGAGTAGAGTGCGAGGCTAGCGCTCAAGCCACTTCAAGCAGCTTTCTGTTCTGTTCTTCCTGGTAAACCACATCACTAGGCCGCATCGCACACTTTTTATATGCGCGTTATGCGTGTATTTGATCAATCTCATCTCACTAGGCCTACATTACATCCTAACATTTAAAAACAGTAAAATAACGATTTTCTACCCAAAAACGTAGCATAGTTCAAGTCTCCCTGAAAATTTACTCAAGATCGGAGGTAACCGCTTGCCAGGTAGAGTGATAAAATACAAAATCTTTTTATGAAACATCGTAGGAATATTTCTGCGAGTGTAGGCCTCCTACCCGAAAACGTAGGCTAGCTTTTCGAAGTTTCGAGATTTCGAAGGTCACCTGAAAATTTCGTCAAGATAGGAACATCCGTTTGTCCGGTGAAGAAACGATGAGTGACGATATATAAGGTTGAAGGACAAAAACAAAAAAACATACGGCGGGATTCGAACCGACGTCCTCCCGCCCTTGTCCGGAACAAATTTTAATCAATTCATCGATGCAAAGTTAAAAAAATTATTCAAACCTCCATGTAAATTAGAGCCTACTCAATCATAGTGAACATTGTTTTCCAACGGCCTTGAATCATTTCAAGAAATCACAAAGTCCACAAAAACTTGACGGGGACAATTTGCGACTGAAACTGATGGTTTGGATTGATGCCTTGCCTTATTGTGCGAGACGTATTATTTGTAACCAAGTGTGGATAATACCGTTTCTCTTCATCTGGTAACGTAGGGCTAAGTAAGAGCTGTTCTCCAGCTAACATCAGAAACCTAAACGTGTCAACTTTTCCCGCGCTCGCCTCATCAGTCCTCTGTAGGTAGCCTACCGGTGCCATAACATGGAAATTAATTTTATAAGGGTCGCTCCTGCGTTGCGTAACACCAGGTCGTCGGCCTATTCGAGCCTCGCGCAATCCTGACTGAAGTTTTGTACCCTATACAGAAGGTTACCTACCTACAGCATGAACTATTGGCTATAATCTGTATTATAACAGTTAATCTTCATGTGTTCGTGTCGTGTTCAACATTCTGTTAAAATCATTTTAAAACCCTGTTATTTATTATTTGTTTATTTAGAAAACGATCGTTCAGCTGTTACGAGAGTTGTTAGAAAAGCTATTAGAGCAGCAAATACATTACGAAAGTCGAGAACAGCCGAAAATGCAACAATTTCAATTAAATCGGGATGAGTTCCGGATAACATAATAATTAATTTGGTTATCTGGGATTTCAGATAATCCGGCGTCTTCAAATTCACCGACTATTAGGTCTGTAGGCCTACTTGTTGGTTTTCCGTATCGGAAGTTGCTTTATTGACAGTCTACTTCACACTTCTACTGATTCCAATCGAGTCACCGTTACCAAGCAAGACCCCATAGTATTAATTATTATGTGACCACCCACGGCCAAGGAGCCACAAACCAACACGAATTTCGTCTGAAAAGTGAAATGTATTGTACACCATCTATATTTTCACGAAGTTATTTCGCCCGGATGTCCCCCCCACACACACAAAGCACAGCATAAATCTGTAATATTTTAATGCACACTGATCTTACAAAGCTATGACGCACACGTAATTCTGCAAAGTGATTTTACACACGGATTAGTGGTAATTTAACGTCAGCAATGCCAGCGTTCAAGGGATAAACAATTATATAAATTGCAGTGCAGCTAACATAGCCTAAATTATGTATCCTACCACATGGGCTTACTTAATTTTTGTTATGTGTTTTGTTTTGTAACGAAAAGCTAGCGTGCCGGTATACCTTACCCTTAGGGCGTTAGAGTGATGATTACGTAGGGCCCCTACTCGATAAAGTTGCGTGCGTCCCTCACCGCACACACTCAAAACTCAAAACAAATCGCCACTCCACCCACGGTGACCCATACGGTTGGGGCCATGGGATGAGGGTTTGCTTGGGCGTGGCGGTATGCAATTACCCTTCAACGTCACTCATAAATCTTTACATCTCGAAGAGCACAATTTCCGTATTAAAATATATGTAAAACAAACAATTTATTATACAAACGCACCGTAGGCGGAAAATGCAACCATCCAATTTTGTAAAACTAGGACGTTCTCCCCTTTCTATACGTCGAACCTACAATTACATTACCAGGTTACAAATTTCACGATACGTGATCAATTTCATTTAGCAAAACTTTCTTTCATGTGTCGACATAAGCCAATCGACGTTCATACACTTGAAGGTAAGGTGGCGATTTCTACAAGTTCCTCGACGTAGTATGCTAAGCTAGAAGGCAGGTATTGCTGGTATGCAGGTCACAGAGAAACAAGGTCGCATCACGACTTCTTGGAGCGTGTCCATCCGTCTATCATCTACTCAACCTACCCACACCACACAGCCTCTGCTCTGCAGTCTCATACATTACGTCTCGGCTAGGCCTACGACAACATGGAAATATATTCGAGGCCTAAGCCTATGCATAATGCAAGTTAACTTGCGCGTGTGTGTACGCAAGTTCAAGACGTCGAGTGAATGCCAGCTTCGGCTGAGGAATGCAGGCCCAATAAGGGGCCAACAGGCCGCGCCCATTCAGAGAGAGAGAGGAATGCTAAGTGTCAGAACGACACTCACTTCAATTTAGGCCCACAACAATTAGCCTATTGGTAATAAACATTAAGGGATGACAAAATATGTAATAAATCTAGGGCCTAGTCTACAGTCTTCTCCTTTAATCCTTAACTTTGCAGGAACAACCAATTACGTGATACGGTGCGGATGTGCCCTAGCCTAGGCCCTACCTAGCCTATAAATGAATGGCAGGCAAATAAACATCAGTAAATCATTATCAATGTATAAGCTCACATCCCTACCCTGAGCCTTATTGAGGTGTAACCGAGGCATAGGCTTCTGGCTAATCGAATTCACTAAACGTCTTAAAAAACATAAGAAACGAAGTAGTTATAGTAAAGTGCCAGGCCTAGGCTAGACGATTCAAGGCAAATAATAGGTAGGCCTAGGCCCTATACTTACATTGAACAAATGACCTGACTCCATGCTAACCATAAAACACGAAACAAACGTTTGAATAATAGGCCTAGTTGTTACTGAAAGGCTATTAGTTCCAGTGCACCACTTCACCGATATCACATCACAATCGCAGAAATGACGTATCCAGATAAATGATTCCAAACAACTGAATGTTCTACAGGTGGTTAGCGCTAGTGCTACCCACGTCCACAATACTACTAGTTTCACCTCCTGGCCACGCGATTCCAACAGGTAAGCGCTAGCGTACGTCGCTCTTCTCGACACTCCACCTTCTGATACAGCTCTTTCAAAGTAACATGACTGCATTCCACAAATGCAAGGAAACATAGAAATACCCCGGAGGTTATATATGCTGAATAGATAGTATTATCTGAAACGTGTTATCTTCAGGTATAAACACATTTTAATAGTGCAATTAAAAGAATCTAAATTAAATTTGCAATTGCCTGTCAAGTTACACCTATCCGCTTATGTCAATGCAAGAGAACCTTGCCCATGGCTATATGGGGCTCGGGAGCGGATGTCCGTCTTTATGTTTTTCGTTTTTCTTGTCACTCTGACAGTCGATGCATTTACTTGCAGATCATCTGGGCCGTTGATTGTTGGTCTGTAGATGGACCCCTGAAATTGCAGATTTCCATGTTACTGCAACTGGAATCAAGCTTCGCAAACGCCTTTTCAGGCGCGTTGTTGGATGAGCGTTATTTTTCAAAAACGAAAAAAAGCGTAAAATTGCGATTTTCATGAGAAATAATTTTTCGATTACGCTCAAATTTCACACGAATATATTAATTCATAAAATTAAGGTTCTGTGAAAAAATCATTACAGTTGAAAAAAGCATGTAGATGTTATAAGTCGAAGAAATTGAAAAAAACGAAAAAAATCGTAAAATTGCGATTAACATAAGAAACAATTTTTCGATTGCCCTCAAATTTCACAGGAATACATTAATTTATAAAATTAAGGTGCTGTGAAAAAGTCATTACAATCGGATAAAGCATGTAGGTGTTATAAGTCGATGAAATGTTAAAAATTTAAAAAACTCGTAAAATTACGATTTTCATGAGAAATAATTTTTCGATTACGCTCAAATTTCACACGAATATATCAATTCATAAAACTAAGGTTCTGTGAAAAAATCATTACAATAAAATAAAGCATGTAGGTGTTAGATTGTTTTAAAAATTTTAAAAAATCGTAAAATTGTGATTTTCATAAGAAATAATTGTTCGATTGCGCTCAAAAACGTGACAGTTCTAAGTTCAGAGATTTCGAAGGCCTCCACAAAATTTCATCACAATTGGAGTAATCATGTTAACAAACAGCCAAAAATACAAACAAAAAGAAAGAAAAAAACATTCCGGATTTTTTTCTCCAGTGTAGTGAAATGGAATCTTCGCTACGCTCGCTATGCTACGCTCATCCAATAAACGTTGGCTACATTGCTGTTTATTTAGACTGTGAGCTCGTTTATTTATCTCCAACGAAAATATACGTGGCATATCCGAAAAACCGAGTACATTAATATATATATTTTTACGTAGATTTTCTCGGATATAATGTGACATAATGAATTATTTCGAGTTTATACCAATTACCAACGTTTCGGGCAGATCTCCCTGCCCATTCTCAAGGCAACGATATACAAATTAAACTAGGAAGCTTCGCAAACGCTTTTACAGGCGCGTTGTTGGATGAGCGTAATTGGTGCATTGAGCTGCCATGTGTTATGCGGATTTTCTATTGTTCTCTGAAAAAATCATTACTCAGTAAAAGATTTTTTTAAAAATTTAAATTAAATAAAAAATAAACTTTAATTTTATTTAATTAATCGCAATTTTAAAAAAGAATGGTGTAAAAAAGAAAAAAACCCGTAAAATTACGATTTTCATAAGAAATTGCACTCAAATTTCACACGAATATCTTGATTGATTGATTGATTGAATATTGCTTAACGTCTCATATTTATGCACTTTGGCTAATCGAGACGATGAGTGGTGATAGATGAGAATGAAGTATGAACAGAAGGGAGGAGGGGAAACCCGGTACCGGCACGTAGCCTACTCCTTTCGAAAAGTACCAAGGGGACCAACGGCTTAACGTCTCATCCGACAGGACGGTGTAACTTTGACAGTCATATAGGTTCCTCCACTAACCCGACTGCCGAGCAGACGACAAGGAGAACGAAGCCGTTACACTAGCTTTCGAATCCTCCATCTGCTCTAACCAGCGGTATACGTGAGTTTCAGGGTAGAGAGGTCACCCACTCTACCCATGACCACGCCCGATTCTGCTTAACTTCGGTGTTCGAGTGAGAACCGGTTAAACACGAATATCTTAATTCATAAAATAATGGTTCTGTGAAAAAATCATTAAAATCGGATAAAGCATGTAGGTGTTATAAGTCGAAGAAATTTTAAAGAAATCGAAAAAAATCGTAAAATTGCGATTTTCATGAGAAATAATATTTCGATTGCGCTCAAAAACGTGGCAGTTCAGAGATTTCGAAGGTCTCCAGAAATTTTCTTCGCAATTGGAGTATCGGTATAGCCGGAATCGTGTTAACACAAAGCCAAAAATACAAAAGAAAAAAAAAACATTCCGTTTTTTTTTCTCCGGTGTAGTGAAATGGAATCTTTTTTCTTTCTTTTTTTTGTATTTTTGTCTGTTTGTTAACACGATTCCGGCTAAACCGATACTCCAATTGCGATGAAATTTTCTGGACGCCTTCGAAATCTTTAAACTTAGAACTGCTACGTTTTTTAGCGCAATCGAAAAATTATTTAACATTAAAATCGCAATTTTATGATTTTTTCGATTAAAAAAAAAATTCTTCCGACTTATAACACCTACACATAAACCTTAATTTTATGAATTAATATATTCGTGTGAAATTTGAGCCCAATCGAAAAATTATTTCTTATGAAAATCACAATTTTACGATTTTTTTAATTTTTAAAACATTCTTCGACTTATAACACCTACATGCTTTGTCCGATTGTAATGATTTTTTCACAGAACCTTAATCTTATGAATTACTAGGAAGCTTCGCAAACGCTTTTTCATGCGCGTTGTTGGATGAGCGTATGTTTTTATGAAACGAAAAAAGCGTAAAATTGCGATTTTCATGCGAAAATATTTTTCGATTGCGCTCAAATTTCACACAAATATATAAATTAAAAAATAAAGGTTCTGTAAAAATATTATTACAATCGGATTAAGCATGTAGGAGTTATAAGCCGAAGAAATGATTTTCTAAACGAAAAAAGCGTAAAATTGCGATTAAAATGAGAAATTATTTTTCGATCGTGCTCAAATTTCACACCAAGACAAAAATTCATAAAGTTAAGGTTCTGTGAAAAAATCATTACAATAAAATAAAGCATGTAGGTGTTATAAGTCAAAGATTGTTTAAATTTTTTTTTTAAAATCGTAAAATTGCGATTTTCGTAAGAAATAATTGTTCGATTGCGTTCAAATTTCACTCGTATATTTATAAATTCATAAAACTAAGGTGCTGTGAAAAAATCATCACAATCGGATAAAGCATGTAAGTGTTACAAGTCGAAGATATTTTAAAAAATCGAAAGAAATCGTAATATTGCGATTTTAATGAGAAATAATTGTTCGATTGCGCTCAAAAACGTGGCAGTTCTAAGTTCAGAGATTTCAAATGCCTCCACAAAATTTCATCGTTATTGGAGTATCGGTTTAGCCGGTATCGTGTTTTAACAAACAGACAAAAATACAAAAAAAAAGAAAAAAAAGATTCAGGATTTTTGTCTCCAGTATAGTGAAATGGAATCTTCGCTACGCTCATCCAAATATATTGGGGTGAAATTTGAGCGCAATCGAAAAATAATTTCTCATGAAAATCGCAATTTTAAGCTTTTTTCTTTAAGAAAAAATGTCTTCGACTTATTACACCGACATGCTTACCTTTTTGCTTGCCGATTGCAATGATATTTTCATAGAACCTTAATTTTTGGATGAGCGTAGCGAGCGAAACGAAGATTCCATTTCACTACACTGGGGAAAAAAATCCGGAATGTTTTTCTTTTTTTGTATTATTGTGTGTTTGTTAACACGATTCTGGCTAAACCGATACTCTGCCACGTTTTTGAGCGCAATCGGAAAATTATTCTCATTAAAATCGCAATTTTACGATTTTTTTCGATTTAAAAAAAAATTCTTCAGCTTATAACACCTACATGCTTTATCCGATTTTAATGATTTTTTTCACAGAACCTTAATTTTATGAATTTAGGTATTCGTGTGAAATTTGAGTGCAATCGAAAAACTTTTTCTTATGAAAATCGAAATTTTACGTTTTTCTTTTCTTTTTTAAAACAATTCTTTGACACCTACATGCTTTATCCTATTGTAATGATTTTTTCACAGAACCTTTATTTTATGAATTAATATATTCGTGTACAATTTGTGCGCAATCGAATAATTATTTCTTATGAAAATTTCAATACTACGATTTTTTCCTTTTTTAAAATTACGATTAATTAAAAAAATTAAAAATTTAAGTTAATTTTTTATTTAATTTAATTTAATTTAAAAAAATCTTCAACTAAGTAATGATTTTTTCACAGAACAACAGAAAATCCGCATAACACATGGCAGCTCGATGCACCAATTACGCTCATCCAACAACGCGGCGGGACTTAAGTGTTTTCCTAGTATGAATTTAAATATTTATGTGAAGTTTGAACGCAATCGAAATATAATTTTTCATTAAAACCGCAATTTTACGTTTAAAAAAACATACGCTCATCCAACAACGCGCCTGAAAAAGCGTTTGCAAAGCTTCCTAGTACTACCACACTAGACACCCAACGGTACTACTAATACTACTACTAATACCACTAGACACCCAACGCTAATACTTACTATAATTATGATAATTTAGTTGGGTTATCCAAACGACATTGTATACACCAAAATCGACTAAGTGAATATACTGTTCATAAACACTTTCAGTCAAGAAGGAATGATATAACCGTAGTAGAGAGGAAAAACTTTCGCAATTGGCAAAAGAGACTTCGGAGGCTGGGGCTGTGCAGTGGAAGATACAGGGGGGCGGTGGGGCGATCGCCTTCCCATGGTTCTTTAAAAAAAAAATGTTATTGGATGAGCGTAGCGAAGATTCCATTTCACTACACTGGAGAAAAAAATCCGGAATGTTTTTTCTTTTTTTTCTTCTTTTTGTATTTTTGTGTGTTTGTTAACACGATTAAGGCTAAACCGATTCTCCAATTGCGATGAAATTTTCTGGAGGCCTTCGAAATCTCTGAACTTAGAACTGCCACCTTTTTGAGCGCAATCGAAAAATAATTTCTCATTAAAATCGCCATTTAACGATTTGTTTAATAATTCTTCGACTTATAACACCTACATGCTTTATCCGATTGAAATGATTTTTTCACAGAACCCTAATTTTATGATTTAATAATATTAAATTAAATTATTAAAAAAAAAAAAAAAATTATTAAAAATATTATTATTAAATTAAATTATTAAATTAAATATTATATTCGTGTTAAATTTGAGCGCAATCAAAAAATTTTTCTCATGAAAATCGCAATTTTACGATTTATTTCGATTTTTTAAATTTCTTCGACTTAACACCTAAGCGCTTTATCCTATTGTAATAATTTTTTCACAGAACCTTAATTTTATGAATTAATGTATCCGTGTGAAATTTGAGCGTAATCAAATAATTATTTCTTATGAAAATCGCAATTTTACGCTTTTTTCACTGAAATTGAAATCTTCTAAACCATTCCATGTACACATTTGAAAATTTGTGATTATTAACCGTTTAAATTATTGAAAGTATTAATTACCAAAAAAATGTTTAAAATTCTTTGTTATTTTCCAACAATGGACATTTACATTGTTTAAACAGCGTTTTGCTAAAAATGCTTAGGCTTTTGCAATTTTCATTTTTTTTTTAAAGTGAAATGTGTTTTAGATTAAAAACCAATACATCTAAAGATTTACCAGACGGATTTTATAATTTTCGTTTTGTTTGATTAATATGATTTTTTTCCTTTGCATTGTTGGAAAATGTATGTTTTTTGTAACACATCTAAATTTCCCATATTTTAATTAAAAAACTATAAATCTCATCAAAAAAGTGTCTAGTGAGTTTGCCAGAATAAGACTTGTGAGCACATTAAAAAAGAAATTATCCTTTTATCTTAAAAACTGTAGAAGAAGTAGGAAAAAATGTTAGCAAATGTGCTAGAATAAAAGTTTTGAGATAATAGCATTTAAAGTTTATTTAAGTTGTTTTTTGGAAAATTTGAGTGTAACATAGCCAGAGCCTAAAGGTTCAGTTTATTTATTTTACATGAATTCACTGGTCATCCATTGCCGTTTCCTGCTTTTGGCAGGATCCGCTTGGGTTTAGCAACCTAATTTTCCACTTCTTTCTATCCTCCCACAATCGTATCTCTTCCACATCTTCCCAGCTCTCCTCTTGCCTCCAAGTCTCTTGCTATGATGTCCTTCCTTCTCTTCCTTGGCCTACCCGGTCTTCTTCTTCCTTCTTCAATCCTTCTTTCATACATTTTCTTGTGCATCCTATTTCCCCCCATTCGTTCATAAATATGTCCATACCATCTCAACTGTGTCCTTCCTATCCTGTCACTTAACTTCTCTACACTCAGCATTTCTCTAATGTCCGTGTTTCTTATTCTGTCCCTACTCGTCTTGCCCACTGTGCTCCTCAGGAATCTCATCTCTGCCCCTCTCCTTTCTCTCGATCTCCCATTTTCCAGGTTTCTGCTCGGTATAAAATAGGTTTTATATAGTGCCATCTTACACATTTTCCTATCCCACACCAGGCCAACAAATCATTGACTCCTAAAAGACACACGTAAAAGTGTGATTTTCATGAGAAGTATTACACTTACAGCACTTTGATGTTACTCAAGGACACTACCGGTCTAAGGTTCCTTGACAATTTCATTCAAGTTTGCAATACAGGGAGAAGTTCTCCCCCCAAATACTTTTCTTAGAATTTATTTTCAAACAGTCAACGTGTGGAAAGAAATCTTCTCACCTTGAATGAGGGTCGATGTGCTGTATAGTAGCCAAAAGCGGCGCCGGCCTAGGCCTACTACAGTAGATTACCAAGCAATTAGAGGCATTTCTAAACCAAAGACAAAATTGAGACCAAATATTTACTTTTTTTTTTTACCTTTTTAAAACTTGCAGTCTGAATTAGCTGTTTTTCTACATGTAGATCAAATCATTATTATATTTTCACTACCAATACCTACCTAGTTGTGATTTAAAGTATCGAGTCTGAAGTCTGAAGTCAGAGAAGCAGTCTTGTTTGGTTTTCTCTACAAAGACCCAAAAATTGCATAATTTCGTAGGTAGGGTCCTATGTGAAACCTTAGACAAAACTACTGCTCACAAAGTAGGCCTAGTTGTCTACTTTTGCCAAAGATTTAACATCAACACTCTTACTCTACTACAAAAATGAACAAAGTGCTGACAAACGTAGCCACAGGTTGTATTAAAAACATGTAACCCTACATTTGTAATATTTATATTTTACATGAATGGAAAAGTCGTGGCCGTGAATGTGATACTAACTACTTTTAAAACAGTTAAGGTTGTTTGTAACACATTTAACTGTAGGGTAGTTTTCCAGACCACAACTTTTCATTGAAATCAATTTACAGTTCATGATTTAAGTCTAGTCATTTGTGTGAACAAATATGCAGAAAAAAAAGCCCAGTGTAGTTAAATAAGTAGTTAAGTCATTGCTTCACTCTCCTTGCTATAATTGAAATAATTGACTTAGACCTAGGGGTAGATGTCTTCTGCTTCACCCAGCACTGGTGAGCAGCCTCAGAAGTAATGTATGTATCTATTGATAAGTGTTCCAACCTCTTTCTTCTGTAGGGAAGTGGTAGGTAGGAACAAGTGCTATCTATGGTGTAGCTGTATATTTATTAAGAGTGGGATATCTTTCTTCCAGAGAACTGACTTGTGCAACTTAAGCATTGAACACATTTTTGAATGCTCAGCCATTGAAATTTCCCGATATGAATATTGTTATTATGTGCTTATACAGACCCCCTAGTATGTTTAGGAGAAATCTAAATTTATTTTTTAGTCAATTAGAGAGTTTGCTGGACATTGCTGTCAAAGGGAAGCATTTGATCACTATGTGGGGATTTTAACATCAACATGTTGGGGCATTGTAAAGCAACTGGAAACTCTCCTCAACAGTTACGGAATAATTTTAACAATCAATGAACCGACCCGTCTAAATGGATTCAATTTAGAATATCAGGCTTGCCTTGACAATATTGGTACTAACGAGAAACATGGCTCATTTACCACTAAGGTATTCGAGCCTGGTCTTTCAGATCACTTAGCTCAAACTATAACAATAAACAACAACATCTTACAAAATACCAAACTAACAGATAGTCCTATGACAACAAAACGGTTCTTTACTATAACAAAGCATGACCTTTTTGAAACATATTTGCAACAAGAAAACTGGATTTACCCAAAAATATTGTTACTACAGCTGACAAATTTAATAATTTTCTCAATAAATTCCAATACCATTTCAACAGGGCATTTCCTGTAACTACCAAAAAATCATGTCCATAAAAAAAGTCTTGGATATCCAAAGGTATCAGGATCTCTAGTAAAAATAAGAAAGTATTTATTAAACTGTCTAAAGAATCCAATAGTGTAGTAGTAGTGCTTCACAAGTTGTTTTAATGGCAAAAAAAAGTTACATCCAGTCCCAAATAAGTAACTCAGACAACATTGCAAAAACAACTTGGAAGTTAATTAGCAAGGAGCTAGGAAGAAAGACAAATACATTGCTTACAACAAAGATTGAACTTGATCACGATGAAGGTAGGCCAACCACAAATAATCCAGAAGATGTTACAAATATATTCAATGTTCTTCCTGACTGCAGCATCCTTGAACACTCCAACTAAATATTTAAATGATGAAGAATCCATGAAACTTCTGACAAATGCAGGAGGCACCCGTGCAAACAATTCAATATTTCTCTATCCAGCAACAAAAATAGAAATTCAGTCACTCGTTATTCCTTAATCAATTAGGCAACAAATCGTGTGGCCTGGATGAAATTCCAAACATTTTATTAAAGAAATATTCAAATAATTTAGCTGAACCTAGGGTTGCCAACCATCCAACCCGTCCAAAAAACCAAGGACAGTCAGGATTTCAACACATTTGTACAGATGGAGGAATTGACTCGTTCCGGACGCCACTTTGTCCGGATAAGTAAAAAATTCGGATTCGTCGATTATGATCGTCTAAAAGCATTATTATACATCCTCTCAACTTTCGATGTCGGCTAGAATCACTCACAATATGTTTCAACTTGGTAATTGTTCTTGATCTCTGCCATTCTGTTGCCATCAGCTGCACTCTTTGTCCTCAACTGGCGGCATATAGCTCAGGTTCAAACACACTTCGTTTTGTCTGGACAGTCGGCACGAACGATTTGAGCAGTGAGCGGTGAACTGTGTTTGTGATGTTTATTGTTTACGTTCTGTTCGCGTTTTGAATTTTGTACTGCTACGCCTATTATCTAAATATCCTTGACATCATTACTAAAAGTATTAACTAAGATGTTCATAAATCACAACACTCTAATTTCTGTAAGTTGATCCTGGGTTCCATACTTCCATTTAAAAAAAAGCGAAGTTCTTTAGTTTAGTGAAATGGATGGTTATTGGTTGTAGTAAAAAAAATGTGGTGTGCCCTCCCCCCCGCCCCAATCTTATGACTGTGAGGCTTTGTCCGGAATTTCATACCTGTTAAGTTGGTAACCTTAGCTGAACCCCTTGCTGAACTGTGCAACGACTCAATGGAATCTGGCATTTTCCCTGACAAACTAAAATTCTCAAAAGTGATTCCCTTGTTCAAGAAGGGGACAAGGAGATCTAAAGATAACTATAGGCCTATTTCACTTCTCTGTGTTTTCAAAAATTTTGGAACGTGTTGTGCTCAATAGGTGAACGAATTACTTACACTAGGAAGCTTCGCAAACGCTTTTTCAGGAGCGTTGTTGGATGAGCGTAATTGTTTAAAAACAAAAAAAAGCGTAAAATTGCGATTTTCATAAGAAATAATTATTCGATTACGCTCAAATTTCACACGAATATATCAATTCATGAAATTAAGGTTCTGTGAAAACATTATTACAATCGGATAAAGCATGTAGCTGTTTTGAGTCGAAGAAATTTTAAATTTAAAAAAAAAATGTAAAATTGCAATTATCATGAGAATAATTTTTTGATTGCGCTCAAATTTCACACAAATATATTAATTCATAAAATTAAGATTCTGTGAAAAAATCATTACAATTGGATAAAGCATGTAGGTGTTATAAGTCGAAGAAATTAAAAAAAAAAAAAAAATCGTAAAATTGCGATTTTCATGAGAAATAATTTTTTGATTGCGCTCAAGAACGTGGCAGTTCCAAGTTCAGAGATTTCGAAGGCCTCCAGAAAATGTCATCGCAAGTGGAGTATCGGTTTGGCCGGAATCGTGTTAACAAACAGCCAAAAATACCCCCCAAAAAAAGGGAAAAATAAGAAAAAACAAAAACAAAAACATTCCGGATTTTTTTCTCCAGTATAGTGAAATGGAATCTTCCCTTGGCTCCCTACGCTCATCCAACAAATATGATATACTCTCCACCAATCAACATGGGTTTCGTAAAATCAAATCGACAATAACAGAATAACTAAATTTATACATTTTTAATACACTGAACAATAAGGAGCATGCAGTTGGTATTTTCTGTGACTCGAGTAAAGCATTCAATAGTGTGAATCATAACATTTTACTAAAAAAGCTCGAATTCTATTGTATAAGAGGCAAGGCATATGACTGGTTCCAATCGTACTCGTCAAACAGGAAGCAGAAGACTTGCATTTCACAACTAGATGATAAAAAAGAGGGATATTAAACTAGGGGTCCCACAAGAATTTATCTTAGGACCAGTTCTCTTCCTCATCTATATTAACAACGTGCCTGGCAATATTGCTGCAGATTTACTAACTCTCTTTGCCGATGACTCTAGTGTTTTATTAAAAAACTCGGATCTAGGATAATTATTAAACAAGGCAAATCTTGTTATGGAGGAGATAAATAATTGGTTCACAGCTAATTTCCTGTCTTTGAACCCAAACAAAACGAAGGTTGTATATTTTAGATATAAGCACGCTGCCCCCCAACAAATTGCTGAATATGTTCAGAACATATTTCTTGAACAGAATTCTCATGTGCCATTCCTAGGTACTATTCAGCTTGATGAAAATCAGAAATCTTGATTGGTCCAAACATATCTCTAGCTTATGTTATAAACTCTCGAGCTGTTGTTACGCAATAAAATTATGTCGAACATAAAACCAATACTTTCATTCGAAATTAAGCTATGGCATCATATTTTGGGGTAACTCCTTGCTCTGGGAAAACGTGTTCAAAGTACAGAAAAAAGCCATTAGAAAATATATACTTCACCTTAGCCGCAGAGAGTCGTGTAGAAATCATTTCAGAAATCTTAACATATTACCAATGCCTTCTTTATACATTTACCAACTTTTGACATTCATAAAGACTAATATCAAGGACTTTGAAACAAACGATGACATACACTCACATGATACGCGTATAACAAAGTCACTTAGAGTTCACAGACAGACAACTACTCGGTGTCAAAAGAGTCCGGTTTACCAGGGCACTCTACTGTACAATGCTCTACCTAGTGCAATAAGGGAACCCACAAGAGTATCGCTATTTCAATTTAGGCTAAAAAATATGTTACTAAATGAATCGTTTTATTCTGTTTAAAAGTTTAAAAAAAAGTTCCTACTCTCGACAATTTAAATTTTTTGACTCTATGCTTTGTGATTAAGTTACAACTAAGATATAATTAAACAGTAAGTATAGGGTCGTTCCATATCAAATCAACACAGTAAAGTACAAAAATTGACCTCACCCCCTCTGATTTTGAAACCAACTGGCACATCTACTAAAAAAAAAAAAAAATTCCCGTTGTATCTCTCACGGTTTTAAAATTGCGGGTGGCTCAAAAACTCAAACGTGGGCGCACCGACCAATTACCAAACAATTCCAAAATCTATACCGTTCAACATAGAAATCTTTTTTTTAATAATTAAAGGTCTTTGAAAAGCCATCTCAAAAAAGTCTAGTTTCATACTCTTGTAAACATATGGTACCAAGATAAGAGCAATTCAATTTTTCAAATTTGAATTCCCCAAAAAGTTATTTACTTAAAAAATTAAAAATTTCTGCACAAAAAGTTATTGATGTTTTGTACATGTGCAAACAAAATTAAAGTAGGCACTCTATAAGTTTAGGAGCTATAATTTATATTTATATATATATATTTATAATATGTGAACGTACAGTGTTTTTCAGTTTTTCTAGCTCCCAAGAAAAAGCAATTCCATTGACTAGGCCAATAAGCAGCACACAATAATTTAATATCTAGGGCCTATGGATATATTTTCATGTAGGAGCTGAAGGCCACTTTACAACCTGAGAATTTTTAGTGGTTTACGATTTTGCTGAAAATTACTCCTTTGTTCTGCAAGATGAAGCACAAGGATTCCATTGGAATAATTCTTCTGCTACAATCCATCCTTTTATGGCATACTTTGCAGAAGATGGCATTTTGAAGCCTGTAAGCTTTGTAATAATCTCAGAATGCCTTCATCACAATACTGTTGCAGTTCATTTATGTTTCTGCGGAAGATGATTGGCTTTCTCACTGAAAAGTTTCATTACATCTCAGATGGTGCCGCTGCACAATACAAAAATAGGAAAAACTTAATCAATTTGTGTTATCATCATAAAGAAGACTTTGGTGGAGTTAAAGCTATTTGGCATTTTTTGGCAACAACCCACGGAAAAGGAGCATGTGACTGCGTCGGAGGAACAGTGAACAGGTTGGCTGGTTGGCTGCTCGAGCGAGGCTTCAACGGCCATATGAGTCCCAGATCATGACACCAAGGCAACTTTTCGATTGGGTTGCAGGAAACATTGAAGCTGTTTCTTTTACTTATTGCACCAACAAGGAGCATGCTGAGGAAGTAAAGTTACTAGAAGATCGTTTTCCTATGTCTCGACCAATTGCTTGCATCTAGAAACTTCCACTACATGAAGCCAATTTCCAAAACCAAGGTTTAAACAAAAGTTCATTCTTCATCATTGTTTTCTAAGGAAGAAACTGTTTGTGCTATTGAAGATTAGGTGGAGTTTGAAGACATTAGGGGTTTTGTAACTTGTGCATACAATGAATTTTTGTATCCAGCTTGTGTTCTCGACATTGTCTCCCAGAAGAACTTGGTGAAACTAAGCTTCTTCAAAGAACATGGCCCTATGGCCTAGTCCATCATTCACATATTCACATACATTACATATATCCATCTCTAGCTGGCATTTTGTCAGTAAATGCAGATAGTATTCTTACTGCAATCGATCCGCAGACCAGAACTGATCGAGTGTACACACTGACTCCCGAGGACGTTAATGTTAATGTTAATACCTTTTTGTCTAAAAATTTTAAATTAAAAAAAATTACTTTTTGGGAAATTCAAATTTGAAAAATAGAATTGCTCTATCTTTAAGTACTCAAATATAGTGAGGAAATTTCACTACACGTACAATTATAATTGTGTACTATTCTTCTTTCATAGCTTTCTTAGCGAAGAAGTGCGATATCAATGAAGATTTTCGTTTCTCAAGTTTGCTTGATGTTTTGTTTACATCAACATTCGAGGCTCGCTCTTGCTGCCTCAAGGACAATGCAATCCTTGGGCAACAATAGCTTCATACATGTTTTTCTTTTGTCCTGAAGAGTGTCGGCTGATTTCTTCTTTTCATTGAAGAGTGTCGGCTGATTTCTTCTTTTCATTGCTTGCTTTTGTGCAGCTGTAAGCTAAGATTGCAGTTCAGCAATCTTTACTTTTGACTCTGCCAATTCATTCAAGATTATTTTGATCTTCCTGCTGTTTTTCCACTGCCTGGCCTTGTTTCTTCCTCAATTGCCAATCATTTTCTTTCCCTCTCATCTTCTAAGTACAGTTCATACATTTGGTCATAGATATCTTAACACCTATAGCACAGATAATAGAGTACACTACGCCCACGTAGTGTACTCTGTTATCTGTGCCTATAGAAGCTAGATTAGCAGTCTCCAATACCTCCGCACAGGCGCGAGCGTACCAAATTGAACGTCAATCACACCCATTCAAAATGGCAGTTTGGCGATTTAATTTATGCTTTTTTATTGCAATGAAGTATTTTACTGGATTGTTTGATATGGATTTAGCTTGTGCAGCATGGTATAGAACAAACAGAAACAATGCAAAGTTATTGCATAAGGGAATTTAGTAATCATTTGGTGTCTAAGTCGAATATGCTCACCTGTCAAACTGGCGGCCATCTTTAAAAATATTTTTTCGATTAATCGCTGTCACTGTATGCCTACATGTTATTTATATTTAAAACAAATGATTTTTGGAACTTTGAAAGTATGAAAACATGAAAAATGCCAAAATAGTGAGTAATTGAACGAGTGAGCGTAGCGAACGGTGTGATTTCCATTCGACTTAAACGGCCCTAATTGTTTTTCTGCGTGCGTGCGTGTGTGTGTGTGTGTGTGTACGTTGAAAATCAGCCGAATCGCTGAACAGATTGCGCTGAAATTTTAAACAGACATCCGGTACGAGTTTATTGAGAACTGCTAACAAAATCAGCAAGATTCATTGCGATTTAAACCTACAAGAAATAATAAACTGAAAAATAGACTTCCAATGTTTAGAAATTATTTTAACGACAATGTTTTGGATTTTGAAAAGATATTTTTTGTTTGTTATTTGCCTGGCCGTGAAATGTCGTGCCCAAGGTTTCTAGGCTCTAAATGAGAATGTATTTATTAATTTACTTTCTTATGGACCTTGATCACAGCCTTCCACAAATAATCAAAGATCCAACCGCCTATGCCTATGGGTCTTGTATATTTTGTTGTTTGTGTCAACAACAATCCGAACATCGCCGCCATCTTTTGGTCTGGCTTCCCTCAGTTCGTGAAATATTTGCATTTTATTAAAAGTGAATTGAACTATTTGTAATTGATATTTTATTAAGTTATCAATCAAATTACTATAGCCGGAAGTATCCTATAGTGGCTCGTGTATTTACTTTGTAAGTTATCGGATGTGTTGACGTATATTCCCTGTTATTTATTTCGTCATTGGTTTGCATGTATTCTCTCTGAAGGCCTAGGTCTGTCCAGCACGGTTGTGTACCGTCCATAATAACCCTTCTTTCCTCCCCCTACCCGTGTCTGGTTCTGACCAGCATGGGATTTTCCTCCCCACATCCCCTAAGACGAGTGAGAGAGTCATGTGTTGAGTACGCGGGAACATTTGCATTTAAGTTTGATTATAATATTCGTATAAATAATCGGGTATTTTAATTTAGGTCATAGTTTAGGCCATAATGCTCCACTGTAGCCTATGATAGGCTAGGGAGGCCTCAGGTAGGGGGAAGAAAAGGAATGTTTAAAAGTCATTGTTAGACGAGTGAGAGAGTCATGTGTTGAGTACGCGGGAACATTTGCATTTATAAGTTTGATTATAATATTCGTATAAATAATAGGGTATTTAAGTTTAGGTCATAGTTTAGGCCATAATGCTCCACTGTAGCCTATGATAGGCTAGGGAGGCCTCAGGTAGGGGGAAGAAAAGGAATGTTAAAAAGTCATTGTTAGACGAGTGAGAGAGTCATGTGTTGAGTACGCGGGAACATTTGCATTTATAAGTTTGATTATAATATTCGTATAAATAATAGGGTATTTAAGTTTAGGTCATAGTTTAGGCCATAATGCTCCACTGTAGCCTATGATAGGTTAGGGAGGCCTAAGGTAGGGGGACGCAAAGGAATGTTACCGGGATCTCAACACATAGCTCGCTCACTCGTCTTACAACGACTTTGGCGTTTCCCTAGTAGTAAGAAAATGAGGAAATATTGCAAAAATAGTGAGAATAGAATAGTGACTGGACCTCAAAAATAGTGAGTAATAGTGAATAAAGTAAGTGGATGGAAGCCCTACATATGATTAAAAGAGTATGAAACTAAATTTTTGAGAAGGCTTTTCAAAGACCATTAATTTTTTTTTAAATTAACTTTCTATGTTGAATGGTATAGATTTTGGAATTGTTTGGTAATTGGTCGGTGCGCCCAAATTTGAGTTTTTGAGCCAGCCGCAATTCAAAAACCATAAGAGATACAACGAAAATTTTGAAAAAATATTTTTTTTTGGGGGGGGGGGTTGAGTAGATGTGCCGATTTTTTCAAAATTGGAGGGGGTTAGGTAAACTGGTGTGTTGATTTGACATGGAATTACCCTATAGACCTATGTCTCTAGGATCGGGCACTAACTTCCTAGAATCAATCTGCATCTCATACATTATGTTGTAACTTGACTACCTATTGGGTATAGGCCCTACCAATATTATTACTTACCACTAGGAAGCTTTGCAAACTCTTTTTAGTCGCGTTGATGGATGAGCTTTTTTAAAATACGTTTTTAGTTTGCGTGGGATCTCTTTACTTTTGCAAGTGCTTTTTGAACGCATTGTAGGTGATTAGGTATTGTCAAGTTTCTATTGTTACTTGTTAATTGTTATTAAATACCTCAAAAAACTTAATTTAAAACCTTTATTAATATGGTTTCAACTTTTTCTTTCAAAAAGCAATACATCACCATTACCTTAATGTTCATATGAAATATGAACGTTCTAGCCCCACCCGTTTGGTCAGAATCGGCCCAAATGTCACAAAAATATCGCACTAAAAATCACAAATTTTTTTGTAAAAGTACGATATTCATGAGAAATATTTCTTTGATTTTACCCAAAAACGTGGCAAGTCTCAAGAGATTTCGAAGGTCCCCTCCAATTTTCATCAAGATCGCATATGCCGTTAGCCCGTTAGCGTGCAAAGAAACAGACAGAAAAACAAAAAAAAAAACAAAAAAAAAAAAAAAAACATTGGAGCTAAATTTTTTGAGGGGTCAGTGAAATTGAAGTCTTCGCTTCACTCATCCAATTAGAACCACTTCGTATCTGTTTTTTTTATTACGGTGCCTATTAATATTATTGTTATCAACTGGTAGACCTTGGCAGAACAACTTATTGTCTTGGTTTACCAATTGACATTGAACAATACTATTTATTCAGAACAACTTTGTATTTGTAATTTAACTATTTTTCCATTATATTGTCATGTTCTGTATCAGGCAGGCAGGCCTAGACTTCTATATATTAGCCTATGTGTAGCATTCTGTTAACATGTTACACTAGTATCTTATTTATCTATATAACTAACTTTTTTCTAACTTCTTAACGTATCACTGTGTTACAAATTTTGGTTGTCAATACTCTTATTTAACTTTTAGTTCAGATAATAGATAGGCTAATACAGTATTGTACAATCATTGTAGGCCTAAGCTCTCTAGTGTATGGTTTTCAATTAACCTACTCCTCTATTGTGTCATTTATGTGTATGTTAAAATGTATATGCCCTCTAGGCCTCATTACCACTCTTCGCACATCTCTGCAGAGATAAAGACTAATTTGTAAAAAATTGTCAGTATGAAGTATAAATCTTATCTTAAATGAAAATAAAGCGTTTAAGGCAATTTATTGTTTAAATCATTTACTGGTATTTTTTATTTAAAAGAAAAAACATTTACAGTAGGGCCTACCTAGTGCAGTTGAGGACTACTGAGGTTGAACAATGAAAGAAAGCAGCCATGTGGAGACCAAACTTGGAACAAGTAATACCAAACTTCACAAAAGATACATGTCCTCCCAGTCATCTTCAGTCTCGGAAGAACTAGGGATGTTGTTGGAATCCTGGGTATCAGAGGCACAGTAGAAGTCGCCATCCACCATTCCTTGAATTAAAACACAAAATAAAACAATTGCAGTAAATTACAAATAAAAATAATACAACATAGTACATATGTAGTACTTATTATAACATTTAATTGCCATGATTACAGAAGAATTTACAGGTTGGAAGAACATAAAACATACCTAATATTTAGAGGTCCGTGAAATGGTTTTATTTAATAAACCCGAAATAATGACGCTAAATGGTAATAAAACCATATAACACCGCCAAATAGTTATAACACCAAATTAACCATTATTCTGCGAAATAAAACCATATTTTACTATTTCCTTTCACAAAATCAACATTATCTACACTATTTACAAATTTTGAATCTTATCTTGCTGACAACTTGAGTGTTTCTTACTTAAATTCATGCTGAAACAAAAAGGGTGCTCTTAAATTATTGATTTTTAAAATAAAAAACTGCAGAAACGATCCTTGGGTGTTGTCTGTGCGCTAAAATTGATGGTGATTTTTGTGCATATTGAAATTCCCTTTGCATACTAAACAATATTATTTATTTCATCACAGTTTTGTCATGTGAGAAATGCAAAAATTTAATAAAAACATATAACACCACTTTTTACACTTTTAAAAACGAAATTTAAGAAATCATAAAACCATTTACACGGACCTCTACAATATTCGTAAGTTTTTTTTGGGGTAAAATTAAACTGAAAGTTTGGACCCATAATAAAGTAGGGCCTATGTAGTAATTTTTGTGTGTGTGGGGGGGGGGGGACAATATTTGTTTATTCAATCAGCTGTTTTAAATGATTGATGTCAATTTCTATACATTATTACATCAATGGCTGATAATTAGTCGCAGGTGTCAGGTGTCTTGAATTCGGTTGATGTAAGAAAATTAAAAACATCAATACGAGCATTAGGGGTGGAATCCAAAACCGTGTGCTGTCCCATAGGTGCTTTTCATGGTGTTGCCTCTTACTGGTTAGTTTTAATATCATTCTATGTAACTGTCTCACTCAATGTTTCTGTGTTTTCCCTTCTGCTAATTTATTTCTTAATAGAAGGCTTATTATGTTTTTCACGAGGGCTGTGCCCATTGAGGTTTGTTTGGTTGTGAATGTTTTGATTATTGTTAGAGATATTGATGAGAAGAAGTGAAGGTTTTGGGGGTTGAGAAGGGAGTTGTTTGCTTGGAGACGAGGGTCGGTCTACGGATCTTGAAAGGTACAGATTACGTGTTTGGTGCCTCTTCATAATTGTAATAATTAATTGTAAAATAAACTTATTTTTTAATCCTACGTACATACGCGTAGTTATTTGCATTCTCTTTATAAAATAGCCGTGGCAGGAGATTAGCAATTGGCACCCAACGTGCAAACCCTATGTGAAGTGGACATACGTGTGTTGCGATTTGAATAGAAAATTCATTTGTGCAAATCAGTTGTACGTAAATACATTACATTCTTTGTGAAGCGGCCATTCGTGTGTCATGATTGAAACTATAAAGTACAAACATTATTTATTATTTGTGTAGAACAGTTGTACGGTATTTTATTTGTCAGTATGCCGAAAGCACGACCATTACCAGCGCATCACCAGAGTTGTAACAGGGTTCAGACGAGTACCTTTCAAAAAAAGGCTATTGACCTATTGGAGACCGCACTAGCAGGTTTCGGTGGTTTACTTGCTACACTCACAGAAAGTGTCACCAATCTCGAGCAGCGTGCAGGTTTTTCGGGAGCTGCGACGCCGCCGATGCATGGACACAGCTATTGTGTTGGTGTGGTGGAGATGTGTCCGATTGCGGACTTGTTACATGACGACGACATTTGTCAGGGTCAATTCACCGACGACGAGCGGATGGTCGGTCCGGAGGACGCTAGTAAGGGGAGGAGGACCCTGTCTAGAGTGAGAAGCTGGGAATTCTGGTACAATGATGAGAATCGGCAGAGGAATGGTGGGCGACCTTGCCGAGGAGGACACCATGGAGAGGTATGACGCCTGGAGAGATTGTGGGCCCTGAAGAGGAATATCGGATTCAAGTATCACCTGACTTAGTATCTCAAACTGAAGCCAGAGAGAGTGATGTGCAGGTGGTTGGAAGCAGGGATGAAGTTGGCGTGCCAAGAGTGTGAGGACGCACCAAATTTTGTGTTTGTGGACACATGAGCGACTAGCAACCGTTTGTACAACGGTCCTACCACTTTCCAAAAAAGCGGCCGTTGACAAACAGATCGAGAGTATGGTTACCACGGGTGTTATTGAACATGCAACACTTTCTGCTTACTCCAATTCTTTAGTCACAGTTGTTAAGAAGGATGGGTATCTGTTTGGATGCAAGAAATTTGTTTATTTTGTGCCCTTAAGGCTTATAAGAGTGTATGACAAGTGTATGTATGATGAGACAAA
Organism: Sweltsa coloradensis; assembly: GCA_024449915.1. Classification (NCBI taxonomy): domain Eukaryota; kingdom Metazoa; phylum Arthropoda; class Insecta; order Plecoptera; family Chloroperlidae; genus Sweltsa; species Sweltsa coloradensis. Next base: position 406,817 of record JAMZAV010000113.1, read on the forward strand.
AACGCATTACTCTTTATCTCAGTCTGTGACACTTGACAAGTTATTACCCTCAAATATATTATTATATATCAAATAATATCACATATAATATAATATCAAATATATATCAAATAATAAATACAAGGAATGATACCCTATTGTTGGAAGTGTTTGATGGTGATGTAATTTTCCTAATCGTTATCGTTAGTTGTGTTGTGTTGTAGACGCGATGTTATCGCTCGCAACAATCCTTTATTTTATAAGCTGCCGCCCCCCCCCCCCCCTAGGGCCAAGGCTGAATGCACTGCCAGGTATGATAATTGAAATGTTGTATCTGTATTTTGCACCAAATTCCAAAATAAATACCACTGACTTTTCTTTGCACGCTATCTTTTGTTAACTCAAGTGTTGGCCATAAACCAGATTGCCTTCATTTACCTTTTATCATAGACCTATTCTTGAGACTTGATTTACTTTACATAAAATATATCCGGATTTCGACACAGATGGTACCAATACGTAACGACTTAAAATGTATTAAAATTCGACATGCTTATTCCATCACGAAGTCAGTAATAATAATTATTTATTCTGAAATGCTCCATAGTCATTCAGACCTTTATTTCGTTGCTATTCAATAAGAGCGATATGCGATGTACTGGCCGCAGTGAGGGGGGTGGGGAGACGGTGGAACTCGAGACGATGAGAATGACTCACTCGCTTGCTCTCGCCTATGCTCTTGCAGCTGTGGCCATGCTCGCTTCAAATATCCCACACTTCTGGGCTTAACACATGCCCCTCAATATCCGGTTTTTATGGGGCACAGTCTGTCGGAAAAATACTGCTTTTAAGCCAATTTACACATGTTACGTGATCCGTAGAGCCAGCGACTCGAATCACCAGCACTAGTTAGTTCTTGTTCTATACGCTAGGCGATAGATTCGCCTTAAGCCAAAAATGTATGCAGATGATGTGGTACTATGGTAGGCCTATACAGGTAATAACAAAGAGGACAGGGATTGGGAAATGAACAAAGTTTTAAAGGCACTAGAAGAATGGACAAAAATAAATGGGATGGAAGCATTGATATTGAACCCCTATTGTAGGCTAGATTAGCAGTTGGTGATCCATTTCCGTGACAATTAGAAGCCATCTTGAAATTCCAGTTTACATGTTAATCAAATGGGAGCGATTTGTAGCCCAAATAGTTCTCAAGATTGCCGCTAGGTTGACAGGTAAGCATTCTAGCCTTTAACATCAAATGGTTTCTAAATTCCCTTATGCAATAACTTTGTATAGGGAACCTAAGTTTTGAAGGCGGGAAGGAAACTGGTTCTCTCTGGTCTCAGCGCCCATAAGAATTAGCATGGTACGAAAATGTAACTCGCCGTATCTTTTGACTCGCGCAAAAGAAATCTAAACCAATAACATCACAAGATGCATAATTTTGTGAAGAAGATGATGGCATCTTACTTTGCTCGATGACGCTTCCTAAATTCAAACTATTATGAGTTAAATGGACCCATGTTTGCGCGCTGTCGCAAATGTACTCTGACTGAGCGGCAACCTAAGCAAGACGCAGCCACGTTGTGTGCAGCTGTGGCATCCTCGCATACCACGCGCCTGTCCATGGTTGCTAAATGTACTTCGCATTCAAGATTTTGTTGGCACATTAGAGGATATTTTATTAGTAATGTATAATCTAGTACAACCCAGTGACCTCACAGTAGCCCCACAGCAAGTCGGATACCAAATGTTTTGCTGATGTCACGGACAAAATGTTTTTACGTGCTGTTTCATGAGCAGTTTGGAAGGTTTGGCAACAGTGTAAATGTAGAGTTCACTTCAACTCAAAACAAATGTCATTAATATTTGTGATAGAGCAGAGTTATGTATATCCACGCAAAGAGGACAGATTATAGTTTCTTACAGTATGAATATAATTCCGGTCCGTGGTCGGGTTCTCGCGCTATCGCTTACGAAACATTTAGCACGGGTTAATCGCCTATACCACGCTGACCGGAGAGAACCGAACAACGCCCACTTAGGTTCCCTATTGTTTCTGTTTGTTTAATACCATGCTGCACAAGCTAAAACCATATCAAACAATCCAGTTAAATACTTTATTGCATTAAAAAAGCATCAATTAAAACGCCAAATCGCCATCTTGAAATGGGCCGATTGACTCTTCAATTTGATACGCTCGCGCCTGTGCGGAGGTATAGGAGATTGCTAATCTCAATGGTTCAATATCAATGGATGGAAGTTAATATGACAAAGACGGTGTACGACTATCACACCCTTGGAAGAACAGTGCCCGAGTTCAAGTTAGAGTATGGAAGTGGGATCATCAACAAGGAAGAGAACCCGTGCTACCTGGGTATGACAATGGCCCAGAAGATGACCGGTGCTAAACATATAGAGAAAATATGTGAATGGGCAAAAAGCAGACAAATTAATGAAAAGGGTCGCCGGGGTGAATTACAACGTACAATAATTACGTACAGAAGTACTTGCCACTACGTACAAAACGTATACTAGACAAACTTACTATGTACTTGAATACGGGGGTGCATTACTCACTACAGCACCTAAGAATGCACGAGAGACTCTTGACAGAGTGCAAAACCAGACAATAGGATTGCAACAGGAGCAGTGAAATCAACACCTACTGATGCTGCAATGGAGGCACTAACCGATATACAGCCTTTGGAACTTAGAAGATGTATGGCGGCTGGCAGTCTACATGAAAAGTTGCTTAGGTTGGATGAGGAGACGTAGAAAAGGGTACCATATGAGAAGCTGAAAACTCAAAAGACTTTCATAACAGCTGCATAAGAGATTAAAAAAGATCTGCTAAGAACTACAATGATAAGTACTAGAATGGAACCACCAAAGCCTAACATCAGAGTGGCCATGCTGGATGTACACCATGTATTGACAGTGGGTGGATGGGTTGAAGAGGAAGAAGAGGGAATACAGCAAACAGGAGTTAAGAAGATGTACAACTGAATACATTCGTAAGCAATATCCGGAAGAGGAATGGTTGCATATATACACTGATGGGTCTGCCTCACCTGGGGAGGGCATGGCGGGGGATGGTGTGTATTGTAAGAGGTTTGAACACTCCTGGGCAGCAGGAAAAAATGCAAGCAATTACAATTGATGCCCTTCCACTTGGCATGAACTATGAGGAAAAGAAACCTGTCTACTGGAAAACCAGAAAATGCATGATGGCCCAGTAAGCCAAAAATGCGGGCATATGAAAAGAAGAAGATAGCCTATATTATTGTCAGTATCATGGTATCAGCTAAAATAAATGTTTAATTTTAGATGATACTTTTAATCATAAGACTGTATCTGTATCTCTACTCTAGATCAATAGATCTATAGATTAGATTAGAAATGTATCCAGCCAATTCTTGATTAGCTATTATTTTTTCTATTTAATATGTAGAACATAAAGGTACTTTAAATATTATCCACTTGGCACTTCCTACTTACAATAAGTCTACTGCATAGGTCTCGTAGCCTCATCGCCATCTTAAATAATTATATTTAAATTTGATTTGAATACACCCACACACAGGAGCTCCGGTTCTAGGTGGGTATTCTTCTTCTTAGTATGGGCCCTAACCGGCTAAATATGAAATGTATAATTATGTATTTGAACTGGAGATGAATAAAGACTTATCTTATCTTATCCGCAAGTACGAAAAAAAAAACTATGCCTATAATAATAATGTGAGTCTCAAATTCAATCTAAAGACGGAACATTTTCTTAAAAGGGTATTCACACGCTAAACTCAAAAAATATATTTCATTCAGGCTAACTAGGCTCTAGTTGTGAATTTAGAAATTAGCAGAAAAATTATTGGGGCCACCATGACCCCCAAAAAAATTGTCAAACTTGGTTATTATTGAGCTAGAAAAGCTATCATTTTGCCATCGGCAAAAATCTTTGATAAGAAATAACATGGGGACGGATTTTATGACCCGTGACCTTGGCGGATTTTGATCAAAAAAAAATTGGCCATTATCGACGTACGCGACAGCCTTTTCTGTAAATCTTCTATAGGCCTATTTTGTTTTGTAATTTGGACAAGTGGTTTGGTCAAAATATGCTGATTACCAAGAAGGGGTGTGATTTTGAAATTTCAAGACACGATGTTATAAATGGTCATTTTAGATTGGTACAGTGCACTAGTATCTATGTGCAACAAAAAAAAAGCAGGTTAAAGCCAATTAAGAAATTTCCCAAAACTGTAATTTTTGCAAATTTCTGGACAAAAAATTGAAAAATTCGTGTAAAATCACGGTTACAAGATATTTTTTTTAAATGGTCATTTAAGTGTAGTGGGCCTATTATGCTATAGGGTAAGGGTCTGTATCGGGGTTGAGTTGTGGATCAAAATCTTTGGGCATGTAAGTTCTACATGTAAGTACTAGATGCACTGTCAGTAGATTTTTCTGATTAATTGATCCAAGGAGCATTGGAATTGCACACTGTCATCACCAGGTTGAGTCATTTGTCAACAAGTAGAAATAGTCAACAATGCTGTCAAAATGGTTGCCGTTTGCAACAGAAGCAATTGCTATAAACATGCAAGTATCATTGTAATATTTCATCAGTTATTAGCACAGCTTTCAAACTTTGTCAGAATTTTTATTATATTAGTTTTGCTAAGAATTGACTATAATAGGTTTACTGTACAACTACTCAAAGCACCCTTGCGGGCGTCTACAAATAAGAGGTTTTTGTCCGTTTTTGTAGATCTTAACACCATGTTAAATGAATAGGACATATATGCAGTAAGTCTAATAGTGCTAAAATAACAAGTTAAAAGTTTTATAGGTAGGTACTGTACTCTTATAAATGTTTAGGCCTAGGTCTATTTTTTCCCAAAATTTTGAATTTGATCTAAATTTGTGTTTAGAATTTTTGGCTTATGAAATTTATACCCAGTTGTTAGCTTTTGTCTTGTCTTTGTATTTTGTATTGAAAAAAAATTGTGGTTAGCCTTATGGCTAATTCATAATAGGGACAATTTTGATCCACAACTAATCCGGGGACTGATAGTGGATCAATGCTGATACCGGGCATCCAGAATCAAATTTGTCAGGTGCAGCTGCATCACTACTTAAATGAAACATATAAATGAACCCCTGATATCAATTTGAAGGGTTTTAAGTTGATGATCCACAACTGATTGATACCCAGGTATCAGTTCTGGATCAAAGCACAACTTTTTTTAATTGGCTCATTTTAGTACCTTCGTAAACTTTTCTACATTTTTTCTTTTGCAAACATTGTCGGAGAGTTAATCAATAACTCAATAAAAATATAGTATGTGGGGGAAAAAAAAATCCTGATACTCAAAATTGTAATATTGCATAACCCGATCCAGAATCAGTTCCCTTACCCTAGATTATGTGGTAAAAAATAATTTTTTAGGGTAATAGCCCCTTTAAACTTTGGTATGACTGTGATTAGAAAAATATAGTAATTCCTACTATCGTTCGCTTTTACTATCTTGAGAGGAAAAGAAATCTAAGTTTAAACTCAACTTACGCTCCTCAACACTTGGTGCACTCTTAGCAGCAATTTTTTCGGCTGGGTCAAGCCTATGATCAGAATGATCCGAGTCTTGTTTGTCATGAACACTTGGCGATTGATTTTCAGATGGTTTACTTGAAGTACAAGGCTCATCAATTCCCGTAATCACACTTGGTTGTGCAGCTTGTAGGTGTACTGGATGACAAATGCGACAAGTATGCCTACGAGGGCTACTTGAAGCATTCACTTTGGAAATCGTTGAAGATGACTGTTTTTGATGCTCTATTTGCTTCTGATATGCAGCCATCACTTCATTAAAAAGCTCGAATAAGTCTCGTTTGTCATGAACACTTGGCGATTGATTTTCAGATGGTTTACTTGAAATACAAAGCTCATCAATTCCCTTAATCACACTTGGTTGTGCAGCTTGTGAAGCATTCACATTGGAAATCGTTGAAGATGACAGGTTTTGATGCTCTATTTGCTTCTGATATGCAGCCTTCACTTCATTAAAAAGCTTCAATTCATGTTTCAAGGACAATGTCTGAAGCTGAAAATGAGAACATTACATGTAAGCCACTAACACATTTCAATTTACAAGTAAGATTTTCAAAGTTAAGAGATCATTCTGGTGCAGTTTATGTTTATATTTGGGAAGGGTGACCATAATTCGAAAACGAAAAAGCGGGACATCTCGAGACTTTGACCACTATAGATTTGCGTGGGCATTAAGGGGCCTGGGGCAAAGCCCCAGCCGGTGAAGGCAAAACTTTTTCTGGATATTTCTGTCCTCAAGATAGCCTAGCTTTTAGAGCGATCTGAGCACGAAAGACAAAAATACTTTTTGAAATATTTGCTGTTAAATAAAACTCTAAACGTTTAAACTCCACATGTGCATTTAAACATTTAAACGACTCATCACTAATTTTTAGACTATGGAACTAAAATGGTTGTTTTGACTTAAGAAAACAAAACTTCAAAGTGAAGCGTTGTATTACCATGGACTTATGGTATTACCATTGATTAAAGAAGGCTAGCCTTCTTTAATCAATGGTATTACTACGTACCGGTATATATATATTTAGTTGGCATCTTTCAAAATAAAACAAGATAGGCCTACCCTGGTGAAAATTCTTGTCAAGATCTTGTAAGATCCTGCAAGATCTTGACAAGAACTTGTGTTTAGTAAGATCTTGTCAAGATCTTGCCAAGATCTTGCATTGAAATAAGATCTTGTCTATTTCTTGCCAAGATCTTGTCAAGAATATTCTTGTTAAGATATTGGCAAGAACTTGGTTAGAAACAAGATATAAACAAGATCTTGTCAAAATCTGCCACCTGGTGTTAGCATCTTGAACCTCATCAGTCATAACTAACAGTTACATCAAACAAGCCATGCAAGCCTGCATTTGTGCTGTCTCACTGTTTCAGTTTATTTAGAACTAGAGTAGATAGTTGATAATAGATCTGGTCTACATCGTAAGCAAAGGTCACATACACATTTAAATAGCTACAGATAGTTGCCATGTCTTAGACCTCAGACTATGTGAGTATTTACAACCACTACTGTAGCCTAGGTAGTAGGCTTAGATGACAGTTGACTGTAAGTATTATGCCTTGCACTATAGGTCTAGGCCTGTGTTTTGCCCTAGCCTTGGGCTTTTGTTCTTGTTCACAGGGCCTAGATTAACAAGCCACGGATAAACATCTAATAAGGTGGGCACTAGGCCTAGGCCTGTGTTTGCCCTAGGCACTAGCCTAGATTAACAAGCCACGGATAAACATCTGATAAGGTGGCAAAAAGTGTGTAGGCCTATCGAAATTGCATCAAGTAGGCGTACCGGTACCGCATAAATAGACCAACCACAATCTTGTCAAGATTATACAAGATCTTGCCAAGATTATACAAGATCTTGGCAAGATCTTGACAAGTTCTTGTATAATCTTGGCAAGATTTTGACAAGTTCTAGCAAGATCTTGGCAAGATCTTGGCAAAAAAAATACAAGCTTATAATACAATCTTGGCAAGATCTTGCCAAGATCTTGCCAAGATTTTTCACTAGGGTAGTATTTAGAAATTCGAAAAATGAGCATAAAAGTAATAAAACAGTCCTTGAGGGAAAACCGGGACAATTACCCATACCAGATGGTGTATCTCGAAACACTGGGACATGTAGGCCTACCTGAAAACCAGGGCTGTCCTGGGAAAACCGAGAGATCTTGTCACCCTTCATTTGGGGGGCAAATAAACACAATTAAAAAAAAAATTATAAACACCAGAAACTTGTTAGTATAGCCTACCTACACATTTGCAAGCAAGTGCAGTCGCAAGTGCAGTCGCAAGCGACTAAGGGTGACAATGAAAGGATCGTTTAAGAGTTCCACACATAGACCTAACTGATTTACAGTGAGGGATGTAAAATTTAAAGCAGACTAAGCCAACGGTTGACCTTGTGGCAGGCTCGTACAACCTCTTCATCCAGGTTCCACGTCTTGTGTAGGCCTAGTCACAGTGGCGTAACTACGTGGGGGAGAGGGGGGGTACAGTTTTGTGGCAAGGTTTTGTAAACTGAAAATAAAACTGGCAATCTTCACAATTTTAAAAATTATCGACGAAACCACGCTAAAACCTAGTAAAAAAACACCACTTGCAATGTTGAACATAAAAAAAATCTGGGGCTCAGCGCCCCAGACCCCAGTGGCGGTTTATACGGTGTGCATGGATGTGACAATTGCAAACCTGATCAGTCAGGAAAAATAGCCTAACAAACCCAAATTTAATGAGAGAAACTTATTTTTTAAGAATGTTTGAAGAGCCCACATAATTGGATGAGCAAAGCAAAGACTTCAATTTCACTTCCCTTCCCCCCCCTCCCGTTGCTTTTTTTCTGTTTGTTCGCGTTCTACTAGGCAAACGGCATGTGAGATAGAGGACCTTCGAAATCTCTGAACTTAGACCTGCCACGTTTTTGAGTACAATCAAAGAAATATTTCTCATGAATAATGTACGTTTACGATTTATTTTTATTTTTAATGCGATATTTTCGTGATATTTATCTCGCGAACGGGCAAACTGCTACTCCGATCGTGATGAAACTTGATAGGAACGTCTGAAATCACGTGATTTAGATGTTTTATGATTTTGGGGACAATCGAAAAAATATGTATCGTAAAAATCGTGCTTTTCCGATTTTTTCGGATTTTTAATGCAATATTTTTGCGATTTTTTGGCAGATTCTGACCAAACTGGTGGGGCTGCAACGTTTATATTTTACATGGAGATGAAGAATGGTGATGTAGTAATAATAATAATAATAATAATAATAATAATAATAATAATAATAATAATAATAATAATAATAATAATAACAATAATAACAATAATAATAAGAATAAGAATAATAATAATAAATGAGTCTTTATTTTTAGTTTGGCGAAGCTTAAAGGGGTATTTAAACGCAAAACTCAAAAAATATATTTCATTCAGGCTAACTAGTACCGGTAATGAAAAAAAAGAAACAAAGAAAAATTATTGGCGCCACCATGACCTCCCAAAAAATTGTCAAACATGAAATTTTTCGAGCTAGGTCCCATCGGCAAAAATCTCCCATAAGAAATAACATGGGGACGATCTTTATGCCCCGTGACCTTGGAGGATTTTGATCCAAAAAAAATATTGGTTATTATTGACGTACTCTACAGCCTTTTCTGTAAATTCTCTATATTTTGTTTTGTAATTTGGGCAAGTAGTTCGGTCAAAATATGCTGATTACCATGATGGGGTGTGATTTTGGAATGCATAGTTTTGAGTGTTTGAGGGTATATTTGGGCCCATTTTCAAGACAAAATGAAAAAAATGGGCATTTTAGATTGGTACTATGCTCAAGTATATGTGGACCAAAAAAGAAGCACCAATTTTCGCAAATTTCTGGATCAAAAAAATTGAAAAATTCGTGTTAAGAGGGTACGCTGAGCTTGGCCCAACTCAAATGCGCGCAAACAGGTGTTGATGATTTCTGCTGAACGGTTTGGTAATATCATTACCAAATTTTGAATGGATGTTAATAAAGTACTTTTATATTGATATCCGTAATTGGTTGCACAAAATAAGCCTTAAAGATCCATTGCGAGACATAAGTCCAAAACGTGAAAAAATGGGAAATCTAAAACATGGATTACAATTCTGGAAATTCCCACCAAACCGTTTATCTTACGATAAAACCAAATTGACCTGCCCGTTCACATGGATTTATACGTTGTTATCCATTATGCAAATTTGAGTTAAAAAAATCTGTTCACTTGGAATAAATTCCCAAAGTTGACCAAAATTGAGTAAATATTGGTGATTTCACTAAATTTTAATTCAAAATCAATGAATTAATTTAGGAATATGCATAATGGATAACATAGATTTATTCTTTATAAAAGTTAGTGTGAAATTTGATAATGGTGTTTTAAACCGTTTACCCGAAAAAAACAGAAAGCTGAGCGCCTAAACTCGCCTCCGTTCTAGCCTCAGCATACCCTCTTAAATCACAGATACAAGATATAATTTTTTAAACTGTCATTTTAGTTAAGTATTGTGCTATAGATCATGTGGTAAATAATAATTTTCTGAGTTAATAGCCCCTTTAAGGCCATGAGGCCTTTTCTTCTGCTTGACCAAACATTTTTGGTTACAAGTTTACAATTTGGAGACAGAAGATACAACTTTACAATGCAAATATGTAAACTTAAAATAGTATAATGAGATTACTAAGTGGACCTACAACTAAAGCTATTCTAGCACTAACTAGAACTAAACTAAATAAAGTAAAGTATAAACTTGAGTAAACTGAACAGGTGTATGATGTGTCTGGTTTTGTTAAAAGTAGCATGCATAGGAAAATTGTATAATTCGTGCACATACACACCGAAAATAGTAATAAAATCTATTAAAACCTGTTACTTATTACATTTACATATCTGTCTAGATTTACAAACAGGACTAAACTAGAACTTAAACATTGCACACTCTATGTCCCAGGAAAGACACTCAACAGTCACGTATCGTCAGCAACACACCTTTATTTTATACATAATTATTCGATTGACGACGTACAGTTAAGTTTGAGAATATATTTTCATGTATTTTGAAAGAGAAGTAGAATTAAGAATATAAGGACGGCATTTTTGCTTAAAAGCTACAGATGACTTTAAAACTCGCGTGGAAGGGGGGATTGTATTCCAAGCACGAGCGATTGCTACAGGAAATGATTTGCTGTATTGTGATGTATTGTGTTTGGGTATTTCTAGGGTCATGTTTGAAATTGAACATGTGTTACTTTCTGGGTTGCAAAATGTATGATCAAAGTGAATAAATAAACTATATAGTCTGCCAGATATTTCGGTACTGAATAATTGATAATGTTGTACAAAAGACATAATGAACGATGAAGTCGGCGTTGGTCTGTGGTCAGCCAAGCAAGTTGCACTCTTTGTGGAGAGACGTAATCGTATCGTAATATCTGAGGTTGAATATGAATTTGATACACGCATTTTGAAATTTTTGTAGTCTATCAGCGAGATTTTTTGCTAGATTACTTCCATAAGACGTATCGCAATAGTCGATTTTCGAAAAGAAGAGAGATTGTGCTAGCATTGGTCTTATTTTGGTTGGAAGGAAGTTTTGCAGCCTATTAATTGAATGTAAGTCCTATAGGCCCTATGATTGTTGACAAATTTGAGCTATGTGGTCACACCATGTTAAGGATTTGTCCATTTGTAGTCCTAGATTTTTAACTGATCTGGAATAATTTATTTGTGCATCATTCACAAGGAGGTTTGGAATGGCGCTTTGATTAATTTTATGTAAAGAAATTTTAGTGCCAAAAATAATAATAGCTTGCCATTTTGACGGGTTTATTTTCAGACCGAGCCATTCAGCTATTTGGTGAAGAGCTTTAAGGTCTGAATTAAAATTCCTAATGGCTTCACACAGAAGTTGGATTGAAACCGAGATATATATATATATATATATATATATATGTACAATACTAGGTTCTTGGGTTAAACCGCGTCGAAATGATGAACCAGTGCGGAGACTGGGCGTCCACCGACGTTTCGTCTGATCTACGTCAGACATCATCAGGGTGACTGTGATGACAGTGGAAAAAAAAGTAAAAAGTGATTTATTATACTGCGAATGAATACTATTACATTAGATATTGAACTATTACTACTACTAATAAAATGTGTGTTTGTCATTTCGGTAAAGGAAGCAATGCTTCCTTTGCTTCCCCTCAGTGCACGCCACTGGTTTGTGGTTATAAAGATGTTCACCCTCCTAAAAAACAAGTGCTAGTTACGCCACTGCTGCCTAGACATCAACATCCTATCCAGGTCCGTAGCTAGGGCATAAAAATTACCCGGGTATGATTGGATAAAATACAATGGGGGGCCTGGGGGGGATGCCCCCCAGCCAATGCGGGTCCGGGACGCACAGCCCCGGAAAATTTTTTGATTCTTAGAGCGTGATTGCAGTGTTTTAAAGAGTTTTAGGCATGTTTTTGAAACATTTCGTTGCTGGTGACTAGTGAGAATTGTGAATTGTGATTGCAAAATTTTTAATTTTTATCATAATATTCTATGATTTTACATTGGATTTCTTCATTAGTACAAAGACATTTTAAACTTTCATTCTTCTAGAGTATACTCTATTCTATATAAATAATTGTTCACTTACAGTTACGCGCATGTCAATCAGCTTTCTGAAATGCTAGGGCTATCCGCCTGTGTCCTGTTGAGTCCCAACGTTGCAGAACGTTCAAGAAATCAGAAGTAAAATGTTGTAAAACTATTAAGTCGTCATTCTATCACAAAACTCGAAAACAACGCCAAACACAACACACATTAGTAAACCAATCACTCGATCACTCACTGCACTGCTCTCACTTTTCTACGTTCAGAAGTCAGAACCACACTGAACTTGCATGAACGGAAAGACAGGGTTATGGGTTGTATTGTACTCTTAGAACACAAAAATGTTGCCATCTCGTCACAAACAAATGGATTGACTATTTCTTGGAATTCGAGATGAAATCGTGTTTGGTGGCCACAAATCGTTTAGACATGGATAATTGCATTGGTCAAACAGAGGGGGGTCTATTATATCTACAAGAGACGTGTCAAGACAGACTTCGTTGTAGTCACCACAGTCCCGTTTCCCCCCCCCCCCCCCAACAACCTACCCACCCTTCGCCGCCACCACCACTGGACTAATGGGGTATAACTCAAACTTTTGATATTATTGTACACATTCGTCGGCGTGCGTAGCGAAAACAAATAAATCTTAGTGCATTTAATTTGTGGTTAATAACATGAACAGTATTATCAATTCAAAATGGTCCACTCCAGATTTTTTACCCGGGTATTTACCCGGGTTACCAACCCCTGGCTACGGCGGTGATCCTATCCTCTCCATGATTTAGGCCTACCCTCTCATCAGCAAGGCTGTTTACCTATAGGCATGGAACTTCATTTAATTTACAAACACCTTTAGAACCCCCAATCCCCTAGCTGCAAGTCAAAAAAACTTCCCCACATCAGACTGGAGGCACTTTGTGCATGAAATATCCCTTTGAAGCGATAGGCCCAGGCCTATTCCATACACAACGGTCAGTGGTAAATTTCTAAAATAATAAGTGGGCTAAGTAGTATGCTGGGTTTATATATCTATTATTAAGAATTTTTTAGAAATTCACATTATAAACAATTGTTTCGGGAAAAGTATGTATCCTGGTGTACAATGGGTTGTATAGGTGTATGCCCACCAGCAAGTGCGGGTGTGGGGCAAATTTGCATAGCCTAAGAAATTTATGGATTTTTAACATTCCAAATTGTGATATTTTACTAGTTTTTAGCGTGCTGTGGTCAATAATTTTGAAAATTGTGAAAATTCATCCACATATTGTCAGTTTAGAGTAGGTCTACCTTGCCACTTCAAAAAAAATTAAGAACTATTTAAACAAGCCAGAACTGCCCATTTTGTGTTGTTCATGGACGCCGGCTGGATATTTTCCAATAGGGGGCAAGACAAAACAAGTAGGCCTACACAACACTAGGTATCCCTATTTAGGCCGGAGAAGGGGGGAACGGGGGTGAGCGTAACGCCTTGCAAAGAGTTTTTTTTTCCGTTTAGTACTCTATAGCCGACTTTGGAATGTTAAAATGTGATATGAAAAACTAAAAATTTTGTGAGTTTATTTTATTATATCCTAATAAACATAAAAAAGCATTGCAAGCAGTAGCGTATCCACGAATTGACAATAGGGAATACTCCTAAAATTAATTTTTAATATATTCATAAAGTAGTTACTAAAAAAAAAACGATTCCCCAAAAACGTCCGTTGAAAAATGATTTTACTTGGTTTTATGAGGGTGTGATTCGTGTTTAAATTCCGCGCGAAAACAGGCCGAGCTGGCTCTGTAGTACACATATGTATCGTTTCGTCAGTCTGCTGGTAGGTAGCAGCAGCAGTGCTCAGCCGCTAATTTGCACTCGGGCCGAATCATCCTGCCACACCGCACTGTGCTCATTTAGCCGCGGAAAGGTTAGCCAATTCGGCCTAACAGTCGCACCCTCAGCCGCGGAGCTCGAGCCAGCTGAGGTAGACATCTTGAGCAAATGTCAGTCTGCCCTGTCACACGCATTTCTAAGACCGGTTAAAGGTATGTCTAATCGGCCTACATACCGTTAATGTTTGGTCCCGATGGGCCCAAATACCTCAATAATAACACCAAATAAATATTCATTTATGTGCCGAAAGACCGACGAAATAAGTGGTTCAGGGCATCGAGAAGGGACATAAAACGTTGGCCTGATGTCAACACATCAATGTATGTGGTGCTGTGAAGATCACTTCAATTAGGTAGTCCTCTAGGCCCAAGGTCTAGTCCCGAGTTTTTTCGATAGATAAATATATTATCTACGGCCAAGGCCGACAAGAATCTAGGCTATGTTAGGTCTAGGCTAGTAAATACAGGCTCGCTAGGGCTAACCTACTTCACTGTTAGCCTGTAAGGCCTATAAGAGTGTCAACTAGGCGCCTACCAATGTAGGCCAAGGCCTAGGCTCTACGCCTAGCAGACCAAAAAGTTGAAATTGAGGTTTCCGACTAGTAGGCTTTGCATAGGCCTAGGCATAGCCTTCAACCACTGTCTCCTGGATGTCACTCGTCCAGCGGCGAGCAGAGTCGAAAAAGAAGTTTCCCCGTTAAACTTCCTTATATCGACTTTGCTAGCGGCGAGCGTGTAGTACAGCGCACCCGTGGAGATCTATTCAACTATTAAACCATTATGGAATCCAGAGTGTTTTCGTCCCGCTTCGCCACTTGCCAATTTATAACCTTCATAAGTACGCCAAAAATTGTTAGTTTTTAAAATAGATTTATATTTGTGAATATTTCTTATTAAATGTTAATTACAATAAAGTCGCATAATAGAGTTGAGGAGCATTCCCTATTGTCTCAAACTAATACGGGTGAGCTGGAGTAAAGTTCCAGTTCTACCAATGATTTCTATGACAGGGAAGGCAAAAAAAATCAAATTTGCTACTTTTAAACGCCTAAAAACACGCTTAAAATTGTTCTATAATTATGGAAGAATCTTTTACAACTCAAACATTGCATTTTTGGAAATTTTATGAGTGTGCAACAACATTTTAACTGTATTGACTATACAATTATAAAATTTCAAAAAGTAAGTGGGCAGACGTGTCCGCCCACAAAAAAAGAGTGGGTGGACGAGTCCGCCCGCGTCCGCAATGAAATTAACTACTGACAACGGTCATATTTAAGGCCCTAAACCCCACTTGCCGGCACTCTTTCGGTTGGTGTAGGCTAACTTTTAACACTGTTTTTTTTCAATAAAAAACGACGAAAAACCACTGTAAATTATTGATATCTTACTAGGAAGCTTCGCAAACGCTTTTTTTAGGCGCATTGTTGGATGAGCGTAATTTTTTAAAAACTAAAAATACGTAAAATTGTGATTTTCATGAGAAATAATTTTTCGATTAAGCTCAAATTTCAGACGAATATATAAATTCATAAAATTAAGGTTCTGTGAAAATAAATCATTACAATCGGATAAAGCATGTAGGTGTCAAAAGCCGAAGAAAGTTAAAAAATCGAAAGAAATCGTAAAATTGCGATTTTCATGATAAATGATTTTTTGTTTACGCTCAAATTTCACACGAATATATTAATTCATAAAATAAATGATCTGTGCAAAAATCATTATAATCGGATGAAGCATGTAGGTGTTATAAGTAAAATAAATTTCCAAAAAATCGAAAAAAATCGTAAAATTGCAATTTTCATGAGAAATAATTTTTTGATTATGCTCAAAAACAAGGCAGTTCTAAGTTCAGAGATTTCGAAGGTCTCCAGAAAATTTCATCGCAATTGGAGTATTGATTTAACTGGAATCGTGTTAACAGACAGACAAAAATACACACAAAAAAAACATTCCGGATTTTTTTCTCCAGTGTAGTAGAATGGAATCTTTGCTTTGCTCATCCAATAATTGCAGTTGTATAGGCCTATAATTAAGACATGCACTCACAAGTTTCAATTCATGTTTTATAATTAACAAAAGTAAGTTATAAATAGCGATGAGTGACGCGCCTTTAGGCCGACCGATCATCCAGAGATGCTGAGAATTGAGCACCGCTAGGTCCTACCACAGATAATAGTTTACTCTAGTCTATTATCTGTGCCGCTCCCGCTACCCAGCCCAGGTTTGTACTCACTGCAAGTAACCTTACAAAACGTAATACAAAAATCCTCAAACAAAAAATACCTTCAAAACCTTTAACGTTGCTATTTTAAACAAAAAAACTTCAAAACCTTTAACGTCGCTATTTTTAAACGAAAGTCCTTTTGTGTCAAGAGTCCTTTCTATTTAAAATAGCGACGATAAAAAGTTTTTTAGGTGGAGTATTTTAAGTCGAAAAGGTTGGTATAAGTTCCGCATGTAGAATGAAGGAGGCATCGCCTAAATGTAAATATCGTATATGGTCGTCAGCCTAAAGTGCGTGTCTTTATGTAACCCTAATAAGCTACTACATTGTAGCCCTACATTTTGAGAACAGGTAAATATAGATTAATCGTTCATAATTACTATTTCTATATTTATTTCATATTTACAGTGGTTTTTCACCGTTTTTAATTAAAAAAAAAAACAGTGTCAAAAAGTTGGCCAACACCAACCGAAAGAGTGCCCACTTACCTAGGTCTATCCAAATAATGTAGGCCCTAGTTGTTAGTAGGTAGGCCTACCTATCATTGGGTCTAAAGGGCGATGCACAATTGCCCGGTAACGATAACGTTAACGATAACGGAAAGAAAGTTGAATCACACGTTAACTTACGACATGATGCACAAAAAAGCTGCCCATTGCCGGTCGTTCCCGTATCCCGGCAACGACAACGGGAACCAGTGGCGTGCTGAGGTTGTGTTACAAGTGGAGCAGACGTCCTGGGGGGGTGGTACCCCTCCCACCCCAAGGTGGTTAGTGAAGTGTTTACGGTGGGGCTACCTGGGGTCTGAGGCGAAGCCCCAGCCGCCGGAGGCGAAAAATTTTTCACACTTACTTTTTGCCTAAGTGGCCGGAAAATGGTTTTAGAGAAAGAATATTGAATACATCAGGAACTTAAAAGTAAGGAGTTTGTTCCAATAGTTGGGAGGTTGTGTGATAGAGGATCAGGTGATACCAAATGGGGTTAAAAGTTGTGAACAAATAAATAAGACATTTTCAGGTGAGACAAAAAGTTTTTTTCTATATGCAGCCTTGTAGAGCATTCGTAGCACCGCTGGCACAAGGCCTACTATCACTGTTTTGAAAGTTGGTGCGGGAAAATCCATTAGAAGATTTTGTTGGCGTCAGCCCCAGCCGCCGGAGGCCCTTTCGCCGAAAGCGAAAAGAAATTCACCATACTACAGTTATTTCGTCATGTTTTAACTGCTTTCGGACTCTGTAAACGATGTTTTACTGCAACTATCTGCTATCTAAAAACTCAAAAAATGAACGTGAAGTGGGCCATTTTAGTAAATTTCAACCCAATGTTTTATGTAATGACGAATCATACAGACAAACATATTCGTTTTACCAAGGTGGCTGTCGAATTGTATAGTAAGTGCATATTTACTACATGAATTCTGGAATTATTATTTAAGCCACGTAGGTTTTGCCTCCCCCCCCCCCATAGGTTCCTACGCGGACGCCACAGCAACAGTTAACACACGATGTTAAACATGTTAAGAAAACACACGCGGACTCAACGATGCAAATTCGTTGGAGGGTGAGGCGGTGAAGCCGTCGCTCCTTTCGTAGTCTAGACAAAGGCTAGGTTTTGGGGTGGGGCTTGCCACTCGAAAGCGCGCACATTAAGAAATGAGCTATTATTATTATAAATCAAGACACAAACCAGAGCGTACCTATTCGGCACCAAAACGACATGTAGATCGCAGCACTAGCGACCTGCTACGTCACAACATGGCTGGCGTAATTGTGATTCCGGGCTGGAGCGTATATGGCTCTAACATGTGTCAGTCACGCCGGTTATGACACTTCGGGGAATACTCCCAATCTGTTCACTCTTATTTACCTATCTCGCACACGCATTAAATAAGATGTATATTTTCATCTACGGTTTACATTTTTTATGCTCTTTTACAACCACAATTAGGCGTAATTGCGTACGTAGGCCAACTATAGCCTAAATTGACCTAGATATACCTTCCTATTCCTATATTCCTGAATGGGATAGGGGTTAAATGTAAAATATTATATAATAATAGCATCATAATAGTTGGGTATATTATTATGTTTGAGCGTAAGAATATCCAGAAAATAATTCATTAGCAGATTATTATTTATTAGTAGTGAATTGTGTCCTACAGTCCTACTACTATAAGTAAAGTTGCCCACCAAAATTGGTATTGGTCCAAGGAATTATTACCAAATTTGAATTAAGAATGTTAATTTTTTAAAGTGATAGAGGAGTCTGTTCATTGTATCAACAAATATTTCGCAACAAATTGATATAGGCCTAACACTGAACAGCTGAAGTGCAAGGTGCAATATTTAACATTTTCCCGCGGTAATGCAATTACAATAGTACAACTTGTATTATTTTCATCGTATTCCCTGAAAAGGTCAATAAATTAGGTCTACATCTATGCTAAAATCCGGGTGTTGTCAATTTGTAATCATCGACAAAGTGTGCCTTATTTTTGGCGTGATAAAAATGCACTGCAGTGTAGTAATTTTGAGGTAGCCCATCACTTACGAAACGATTTGAATGTAGGCCTGTATGTGTAACAATTGGGAACGGTGTGATAGCCTTTTGGCATAGACATGAATTAAAATTATTGTCTGAATTGTAAAACGCGATTTAATATGAGTGTCGGTGAAGGGCAAAAAAACAATTAGCATAATTATTAAAAAATTAACGTAAGTAAATAAAATCTATCAAACACAACGGGAAAACTCAGTGGGTGACACCACACTGTCATCTGACTTTATGTTTTCGGACTTTATCCCTGGACTTAATTGTAAGAATAATGTTTTTACTAAGAGTAGGCCCTACCAAAAATTGAGATCACGATTATTTAAAAGTTGTTATGTGTAGAGAGTTGTAGGCCCTTTTTTAAAAGATAAATGTAGGCCAATGCTTAACCATTCGAGACATAACCCTTGCGTCAGGTGTCCACTTTATGGTGCACTTACACTATTCACTACACTATTCTTTCATTTAAAATGTGTTTTCTTGTGATAACCATAGCACAAATATTTCTTTGTTTTATGTCTAACGTTCAACATCCCTAAACAAAACGTATCACGCCGAAAACTCAACTTTTTAGTTACATCTACACGTTATTCCACGTTATTTGCCGCTGTGTCTACCCGAGTGATCACTACTGCTCGGGTTCTACGTTCCGCCAACAGGGCCGCGCTAGTGTGCTTTTTGGTGCCGAATAACAACTTTTTCTAGGGTATCTAATACTCGCAATAATCAGTATGACACAATATCTTCTGTAAAGTTTTACTCTGAGTGTGATAATATATTTCTGTTTTTATTTGTTACACCCAACCACCCACCCCATACAAGCAAGGGGTGGGTACACCCACCCCATTTTAAGGTGGAGCAAGCTGCTCCACCTTATACATTGTCGGCACGCCACTGACGGGAACATCACCAAGTTTTAACTTTCCGTAACGTTCCCGTTCCGTACGTTACCAGAACTAATCGGAATCAAGATGTGCACGGCCTAAAACTATTTTATCAGCTGATTGAAGGTTTATACGCGAGTAATATGCGAAATAAATTAAATACAAATGTGCGCGGAATAACAAAATATAATTAACTGTAGGCCTACTTACTAGGCCTATTTGATTTGTTCCCGTCGGTTTGCTTCGCTGGCTATTGTGCATCGAAGCTCTTAACATCCTTAACGAGAACGGGAACGAGAACGAGAACGGGAAGACGCTAACGTTAAGGGCTTCGATGCACAATAGCCCGTGAAGCAAGCAACCGACGGGAACAAATCAAATAATAAGTGTTAGTTATATTTTGTTATTTTGTTATTCCGCATATTTGTGTTTAATTTATTTTGCATATTACTCGCGTATAAACCATCAATCAGCTGATAAAATAGTTTTAGGACGTGCACATCTTGATTCCGATTGGTATCGGTAACATACAGAACGGGAACGTTACGGAAAGTTAAAACTTGGTGATGTTCCCGTTGTCGTTGCCGGGATACGGGAACGACCGGCAACGGGAAACTTTATTGTGGGTAGGCCTACTTCTTCGGTTGGGGCGGTCCAACTATCTTTAGGTCGCGCCACTCCTCGTTTCTAAAAAAATACTCTACCTACAAAACCTATAACGTCGCTATTTTAAATATAAAGTACTTTCAATGCAAAAGTACTTTCGTTTGAAATCGCAACGTTAAAGGTTTTAAAGGTTATTTTTGTTGTTGTTGGTTGTTGTGTTGATAGTTGGACCGCCCCAACCGAAGGAGTGCCTTATTGTGCATCGTGTCGTAATTAACTTTCTTCCCGTTATCGTTAACCAATTGTGCATCCGCCTTTAACCCTTGGCCTAGCCTAGGCCCTACCACAATTCACACGTAGACCCATGCCTACCTAGGCCTAGCCCTAGTAGGCCTACCTAGTCTAGGCCTACCCTAGGGCCTAGGCCTACGCCTTTCAAACTGTTCAATATCAAACAGGCATAGGCCTAGGCCTAAAAAACACAACAGGTTATGCTCAGCCCAGGGGCCAGGGCCTTACCAGAAGTTCGTTCTCAGCATATTCGACCCGCACTCTCGCTGCAGCCACTTCTGCATCCAATTGCCCAGGTTTGGCCATTGTACGTCTAGGGCCTACTAGGTTGTGGTGAGCAAAAGTAAGGTTATAGCGTCTAAAAACAAACCCACGGCGTTCCCGGCCCGCGTTCACGGGAAACCGGAAAAGTAGGCCCACTGCCGCGTGGTACTGCCAGAAGCCAGAATATTATTTGTTTTGTACAATAATTCAGACTTGTGTACGATAATGACTCTGATAATTTAATTTTGGAAGATAATTCCGGGTTTTGCTATTCTTTGTTGTGTGTGTAAAATACATGAAAATAAAAAGGCGAATCTATGGCCGAGCGTAGAGAACAAGAACTAGTGCAAGGTAGAATGTCTTTGTAGAGAACAAGAACTAGTGCAAGGTAGATCGAGTCGCTGGCTCTACGGACAAAGTGTGGGAAATTTGAAGCGAGTAAGGCCACGCAGGCAAGAGATAACGTCGTACTTATAGCGCACCCTAAAACTTGACCACAAAATGACGATGTAGAGGCCAGAAAAGAATCGCTTGCATTTTGAGATAATAAAATTGACAACCCAATAATAATGAAGCTAGTAATTTGTTGTAATGTAATTAATAAAATGAAATCATTTTAAATACACTATGTAATAGCTTTGGGTTTGTTATAATGTGATGTGTAGGATATCCACGAGCAATTTTTCTTACGATTTTCAAAATTTCTTTCTTTCATTTCACTACACTGGAGAAAAAAATCCGGAATATGCTTTTTTCTTTTTTTCTTTTTTTCGTACTTTTGTCTGTCTGTTAACACGATTCCGGCTATACCAATACTCCGATTGCGATGAAATTTTATGGAGGCCTTCGAAATCTCTGAACTTAGAACTGCCACGTTTTTGAGCGCATTCGGAAATTTTTTTTCTCATAAAAATCGCAATTTTACGATTTTTTTCGTTTTTTTTAATTTAATTATTATTATTATTATTATAATTATTATTATTATTATTTATTTTATTGTATAGTATTCATTATGATTTTTTACTATAACTTATATTATGAGTAGACATAAAAGTTCATTTCTTCGACTGAAAAACCGGAATGCTTTATTCTGTTGGTAATGATGTTTTCACAGAACTCTAATTGGATGAGATTGCGAGCGACGAAATTCCTTCACTTAAACACTGGTTGAGAAAATCGGAAATTTTTTTTTATTTGTTTTCGTTTTATTTTGATTTTTGAAAAATTCCGGACTTAAACCGATACTCTATATGCGATGAAATTTTCAAGACCTTAAAATCTTGAATTAGAATTCATCGTGTTTGAGCGCAATCGACAAATTTTTCTTATGAAAATCGCAATTTTACATTTTTTTTTTAATTTTTAAAACATTCTTCGACTTATAACACCTACATGCTTTTTCCGATTGTAATGATTTTTTCACAGAACCTTAATTTTATGGATTAATATATTGTTGTGAAATTTGAGCGCGATCGAAGAATAATTTCTTATGAAACTCGTAATTTTACGCTTTTTTCGTTTAAAAAACAATTTGTTCGACTTATAACACCTACATGCTATATCCGCTTGTAATGATATTTTCACAGAACCTTAATTTTATACATTTTTATGTTTGTGTGAAATTTGAGCGCAATCAAAAAATAATTTTTCTTGAAAATCGCAATTTTACGCTTTTTTGGTTTAAAAAAACAAACGCTCATCCAACAACGCGCCTGCAAAAGCGTTTGCGAAGCTTCCTAGTTTTATAAATAAATATATTCGTGTGAAATTTGAGCGCAATCAAAAAATTATTTCTTACGAAAATCGCAAATTTATGATTTTTGTTATTTTTAAAACATTCTTCGACATATAACACCTACATGCTTTATCCGATTGTAATGATTTTTTTACAGAACCTTAATTTTATGGATTTTTATATTCGTGTGAAATTTGAGCGCAATCAAACGATTTTTTGTTATACTAATTGCAATTTAACGATTTAAACAGCGTTTTGATAAAAATGCTAAGGCTTTTATAATTTTCATTTATTTTTTAAAGTGAAAGGTGTTTTAGATTAAAAACAATACATCTAAACATTCACTTGACGGATTTTATTATTTTCGTTTTGTTTGATAAATATGATTTTTTCCTTTGCATTGTTGGAAAAAGTATGTTTTTTGTAACAAATCTATATTTTCCCATATTTTAATTAAAAAACTATAAATCAAAAAGTGTCTAATGAATTTTTCAGAATAAGACGTGTGAGCATATTAAAAAGAAATTATCCTTTTATCTTAAAAACTGTAGAAGAAGTAGGAAAAAATGTTAGCAAATATGCTAGAATAAAAGTTTTGAGATAATAGCATTAAAAGTTTATTTATGTTTTTTTTTTGTAAATTTGAGTATAACATAGCCTATAGGTTCTCCTCCTCCTCCTCCTCCTCCTCCTCCGCTAGGCGGAGATCCAGCAGACCTTGATTCTAGCCAGTTCCACCGTCTCCCCCCACCTCAACGCGGCCCGTACACCGCATATCGCTCATATTGAAAGCAACAAGAAGGTCCTTTGAATGACTATGGAGCATTTCAGAATTAATAGGTATAACTTAGATACACAGAACAAAGTCAGTAGCCTAATAATAAAAAAAAAAAGCTCACTCGCGAGTGAATGATTTCTTGCAATGAAACAGCCACCATCCCTTTCCCTTTCCCCCTCCTTCCCCTCCCGTCCCCCCCCTCCCGTCCCCACCCACCACAACTCAGTCTCTAAGTGAAAAAGAGTTTCCTCCCCAAAAGACAAAATATCACTCTTTCAATAAGAGCCCTAGGCTCGGTGTGAAACTACAAGCATGCACAAAAGTACCAAAGTGTAATGCATTCGACATAAAGCATAAAGCAATCATTATTACCTATATTACTGAGTTCGTGATGGGAAAAGGCATGTCGGTATTCTCAGTCGATATTATCGTTCAGTTATAGATAGTAATCAATAACATAACGAGATTATTAGGTACTTTTTCATTAACCCCCCCCCACCACCACCACCACCACCCAAAAAAAAGTAAAGTAGGTTAGTGGTAAGTAATACCAATTATTATCACTTGTTAACTGCAAAAAGTCTGTTCAAAAGTCAAAACGCGTCCCATGATAAATTTCAGCACTTATACGGACCGCCATTCATTCGTGTCTTCTCTTATGTGAATGACAACAAATTGAATAATTTGTCACACGTGCTGTCACACGTGCTCATTCGTATGCCGCCTCGCCTGTACAAGATAAAAAGACACGTTTTGTTCTGTCATTAGATTTCGTCTCGTTAGCTCGATACTCGACCATGACTACGTATATCACAGAGCTCGGAATCGGTTCAGGCAAATCGATTCCGATTCGCCGGAATCGGTTTGAAGTTGTTGATATACCTGTCGGTTTTGGCCAAAAACACTTTAGTTCCAAATCACTTCGGAAAGTGATTTGGCAAACTCGAATCGATTGCAAGGGAAATAACAACGACATGACAACGTGATATGTCAATCTCAGAATTCAAATATTGACTTAGGCCTAAATTCGACTTCCGATCTGACTTTAGAAGTTAAAAACATACCCTTACACCATTATTATCTATACTTTTTAAAAGTTTTGTACGGACGCAATCATATTATTATCTAGAAGATAAACATGAATAAATGTCACTTTTAAGTTTTAACCTAGAAATTTGTTTTCCAAAATGGTTGCCGTGTTACAAAATCTCGAACTGTTTCCGTCAAATCGGTTCGAAATTTACTGATATACACTTCTTGTTCAAACCGTTTCAGCCTGAATCGATTTGCCTGAACCGATTCCGAGCTCTGTGATATACGTAGTCATGTTAGGCTACTAAATGCAAGGTACAGACGCGTATAGGAACGTTTTGAAAGTTGGGGGGGGGGGAACCATTACTAGATTTTGTGGGTAGCAGCTGGGGTGTGGGGCAAAGCCCCAGCCGCCGGAGGTCCTTTCGCTGAAGTCGAAAAAATTATACCATACTACAGTTATGTCGTCATTTTTAACTGCACTCGGACTCTGTAAACGATGTTTTACAGCAACTATCTGCGATCTAAAAACTCCAAAAATGAACGTGAAGTGGCCCATTTTAGTAAATTTCAACATCATTTTTTATGTTATGACGAAGTATACAGACAAACATATTCGTTTTACCAAGGTGACTGTCGAATTGTATAAGTGTATGTGCATATTTACTACGGAAATTCTGGGATTAATATTTCACTCACATTAGTTTCACCCTCCTCCCCCCCCCCAGTTACTACGCCACTGGCAAGGTATGAGTATGACGACAAAGTGTATTCATTGAAATGTTATGTAAATTGTAACCATTACGATTTACGAACTACAAAGAAAGGTAGATAAACAAAAGACAAAATCTAAAATCTAATAATAACAAAAAATAAATACGATTTTTTATTTTGACGCGCCAATGAAAATAATTTATTAGTAAAATATTTCATCGAAATTTGACTGTTTTTTTCCAGTAAAATTTCACCAGAATAATTATGGTTTACGGAGACTGGCGGGGTGAGGGGAGGGGTAAAATTGATTTTTTGTGACATCCTTAGGAGGGGAGGGGGGGGGGGGGCACACAAACACAAACTGTTACAAAGGGAAGGGGGGTCAAATAATTGGTCATAAGTGGTGTGACATTATGGACAGTCCCTTTCTACAGATATAAAACAATAATCGTCCAGATATTACTTAAACTGATAAATGATCAGTGGAGAGTCATTACGGCACACTGATTACGTGCGGTAGGTAGGCACGACGTCGAGTGGTGAGTACGACAGGAGAGGTCGGGGGAGGTTACGATTACAACACTAGTCAGCTGTCGAGTTTGAGAGGTCGTAAGGTGAATGCTCAGACTTTTAGTCACTTCCTGGGGATTCTATTTCAAGCCAGTGGCGGATCCACGGGGACTCGGCAGGCGATCGCCCCCCTCCCTGATTCTTAAAATTATATTATAACAATCATCCAACAATGATAAGTTGATAAGTTGGTCGTGTTATGTTGTTGTATGTGATATCATTTAATTGGAGGGGGAGGAGGGGGGGGGGGGGTCACACTTTTTGTGACTAACTGAGACAATAGGTGTGGGGGGGTCTAATTTCATTGAAAATTGTGTGACGTCTGGGATATTTACTCGTTAAACTAAAAAAAAAAATCATTCAGACCTAACTAGTAATGAATTTATAAATTAATAGAAACATTATCGGGTCTACCATGACCCCCTTACCCCCCTAAAAAATGTAAAACTTGGTATTTTTCAAGCTAGGTCCCATCGGCAAAAATCTCTTATAAGAAATAACATGGGGACGATCTTTATGCCCCGTGCCGTGGCCTTGGAGGATTTTGATTTTAAAAAAATTGGATATTATTGACGTGCTCGACAGCCTTTTCTGTAAATCCTCTATTTTCTGTTTTGTAATTTTGGCAAGTTGTTCGATCAAAATATGCTGGTTATCAAGAAGGGACGTGATATTGGAATGCATATTTCTGCACGTTTGAGTGCAGATTGTGCACAGTTTCAAGACACGATGTAAAAAATGGGCATTTAAGATTGGTATATGCTCTGCAGCTCTAGTATTTATGCGGAATAAAAAAGAAGCAGGTTAAAAGCCGATTTAAGAAATTCACCAAAACGCCAATTTTCGCAAATTTCTGGATCAAAAAACTTAAAAATTTCGTGTGAAATCACAGTTACAAGATATAATTTTTTTAAACGGTCAATTTAGTGTAGTATTAGGCTATAGATTATTGGATGAGCGAAGCGAAGACTTCAATTTCACTGACCCCCCAAAAAATTTAGCTCGGTTGTTTTTTTGTTTGTTTGTTTGTTTTTTTTTTTTTTTTTGTTTTTTTGTCTGTTTGTTCGCACGATTCCGGGCAAACGGCATATGCGATCTTGATGAAAATTGAAGGGGACCTTCGAAATCTCTGAACTTAGACGTGCCACGTTTTTGGGTACAATCGAAGAAATATTTCTCATGAATATCGCACTTTTACGATTTTTTTCGATTTTTAGTGCGATATTTTCGAGACATTTGGGCCGATTCTGACCAAACAGGTAGGGCTACAACGTTTATATTTCACATGGACATTAAGGTGATAGTGATGTATTGCTTTCTGAAAGAAAAAGTTGAAAAAGTTAGCCAGAATCTATAGAAATAAAGCTTTTAATATAAGTTTTTTGACTTTTTGTGCGATATTTTCGTGCCATTTGGGTCAATTCTGACCAAACGGGTGAGGCTACAACGTTCATATTTCACATGGACATTAAGGTAATGGTGATGTATTGCTTTCTGAAAGAAAAAGTTGGAAAAGTTAGTCAGAATCTATAGAAATAAAGCTTTTAATATAAGTTTTTTTACTTTTAGTGCGATATTTTCGTGCCATTTGGGCCAATTCTGACCAAACGGGTGGGCCTTCAACGTTCATATTATACATGGACATTAAGGTTATGGTGATGTAGTACCTTTTAAAAGAAAAAAGTTGAAAAAGTTAGCCAGAATCCATAGAAATAAAGCTTTTAATATAAGTTTTTACGGTAAATAATACCAATTCACAGGTAACAAAAGAAATTTGACAACAATCACTTACAATGCGTAGGTAGCAAACAAAGCACTTGCAAAAGTAAAGATATCCCACGCAAACTAAAATCTTTAAAAAGCTCATCCATCAACGCGGCGGGACTTTAGCGTTTTCCTAGTGTGGTAAAAACATTTTTTGGGGGTAATAGCCCCTTGGACATCCCCAGGGTCTATGAAATTATCGCGTCAAAATGACATCCAAACTATTTGCCGACATGGAAGGGAGGAAGGGGTAAGGAGGAAGGGGTCATGGGGGGAATAGGCAAATTTGTCTTGTGCAATGTGCAGAATTTATCTTCATGCACAATTATTTTATGAGCATTTTATTGGATGAGCGAAGCGAAGACTTCAATTTCACTGACCCCTCAAAAAATTTAGCTCCAATGTTTATTTTTTTTTCTGTCTGTTTGTTCGCACGCTACCGGGCAAACGACATATGCGATCTTGATGAAAATTTGAGGGGATCTTCGAAATCTCTGAACTTAGACTTGCCACGTTTTTGGGTACAATCGAAGAAATATTTCTCATGAATATCGTACTTTTACGATTTTTAGTGCGATATTTTCGTGACATTTGGGCCGATTCTGACCAAACGGGTGGGGCTAGAACGTTCATATTTCACATGGACATTAAGGTAATGGTGATGTATTGCTTTTTGAAAGAAAAAGTTAAAAAATTATCCAGAAACCACATAAATAAAGGTTTTAAATTAAGTTTTTTGAGGTATTTAATAACAATTAGGCCTAACAAGTAAAAATAGAAACTTGACAACAATCACCTACAATGCGTTCAAAAAGCACTTGATAAGTAAAGAGATCCCACGCAAACTAAAAACTTAGTCCACAAAAAGCTCATCCATCAACGCGACGGGACTTTAGCGTTTTCCTAGTCGCGTGCGTCGCTCGTGTTCTGACACGCCCGGTTGGAGAATATTCCACCCCACACTCGCATGTCCAGCCAGCGACGATGTACTGACAGGAGAACCTGGATCATTAATACGTTGAATAAGATAAAGCGGCGTAGTACGACGGCAGCCGGGCCGGGCATCAAGGTTGATATTCACACGACGAGATCGCGACAATCCGCAGTGCAAGGTTTAGGTACTCCGAGCCAACAGCCTCGGAATCGGACGTCCCTTCACAACTGTCCTAACTTCAATGGCACCAATATTAAAATCACGTGAAATAACCTCATTTTATAGTAATGTCTCTCAAACCGTACGTAAAATCGAAAAAAAGGCTAATAGGTCTCACGTAGTTTCGTTAGAACTACACCCTGCATGAAAAATTATTCAACTATTGCAATCAGTAACACGTATTTAAATTATTACGGTATCGGGTATACATTAATTTAATTTAAACCTTGATTAAAATCATTACTGGTTACAATATTTGTTAAAGGTTTTATGCCAGATATATATTATATTAATTATTACTTATCGTTTATTATTATTATTATATATTAATTCCTTATTGTAACGCATACGAGTCTACTACATACTGATTATAAAGGTACATTTAGCAATAATACAGTAGATAATACAACAGTAGTGAGTGTATTTTATTGTGCGTGTGTGTTAGTGTATTGTGTTTGCGCGTGTATTTTTGTGTGAGGTGTGTGTGTGATAAGTTCCCTGATTTTCAGTTTAAATGGTAAGGTTTATGCATCGTCAATTGTAACTGATAGTTGACTGTAGTCTATTCATACACGAGTACTTGTAAACATCTATACGACTAGGTGGGATTTGGAAAACTGTTGTGCCTACGTGTGTTTCTTGGTGGTACATGATAGTTGATTCTTTCTGTTAGGGTGGAGTTCTAACAAAACCATGTGAGACTTATTATCCACTTTTTCGTTTTTGTGTAGCGTTATGTGAGTTATTACTAAAATAAGTTTTTTTCGCGTGGTTTTAATATTGGCGGTAGTCCTTCCTCTTAAACTTTGAAGAGGGACATGCATAGGAAGGTTTCCCACGATAAATTTGAATAAAGAATAAAATGAGCACAGCTGAATATGGCTCAATTCGCAATCTCGTTTATTGTGCATGGTGCCGAAATTATGATGACAGTTTTAGTGTTCTTATGCAGGCGCTTAGGAACTCTTTTCCGAATGGGGGGGGGGGGGGGGGGATGGATGTGCCGATCATCTTTTTTTGTTTATGCATCCTTCAAACTTGTAGCTACAAGTCGGCACGTCCTAGGAACACAAAGCCGGGCACGGGAAGAAATAAGAATTTCCCCTCCCCCCTCCCGATGCGCTTGTTCTAGTGGAATGTGAAATGGCCAAATGAGATAACACAAAGTGTTGTTAAGAAGGAGACAGCAACAATCTTTACAATTAAAATGTTTTATCAGATTAGGCAATTATTTCTGAGATTCAGTTGATAGCGTATTATCTAAGCACTAAGGTGTTTATGTAATCCAGCCATTATGTTTTTAAAGTCATGATTAACCGAAAAATATTTAAGTATATTCATTTGTACATAATTAAAACTGGAATGTATAAACTTGTATTTGATTTATTTATTTATAGTTAATTATTATGTCTGCATTTACGTTATTAGTTTTATTTAGTTGTCCTCCTTTGTTAATCAGTTTTATAACTTTGGATAGACGTTAAATTAATAAATAAATAAATATATACACAATATTACATGTTTTTGGGTCTGTCGTGGACTCGGGGTAAACAAATTATTGCGACATTTTGCAATAAAACACTAAACTTGTCTTATCATGTAATTTACAGGTGATGATTTCAGTAACAGATAAAGATGTTTTA
Source organism: Sweltsa coloradensis (assembly GCA_024449915.1). Taxonomy (NCBI): domain Eukaryota; kingdom Metazoa; phylum Arthropoda; class Insecta; order Plecoptera; family Chloroperlidae; genus Sweltsa; species Sweltsa coloradensis. The sequence continues at coordinate 437,120 of JAMZAV010000113.1, forward strand.
GTCAGCGAGAGAGATACGCAGAATATTGTTGAGATACAGATAAATACAGTAGTAGCCGTTTGACTGGTACAGACAACAGACACAAAATTGTACAAAACATCAGAAAAAATTGTTTAAGTGCAATTTTCAAGTGAAATATTTCTTCATTTGTACCCAAATTATTAGCATTTCTTAGTTCAAAGATTTTGAAGGTCCACCGAACATTTATGAAGATAGGAGAAGCCGCTTGTCCGATACAGAGCAAACAATCAGACAAAAAAGTAATAAAAAAACAAAAAATCATACAAGTACAATTTTCATGAGAATGTTTCTCTAAATGTTCCCAAAACGTGACGTGTCAGTTTTAATTTCCCAGATCTCAAAGGTACCATGAAAATGTTATCAATATTGAATTAGCTGTTTGTTCGGTACAGAGCTAACAAACTACATAAAAATGTTACAAAAAGTATAAAAAACACAATTTTCAAGAGAAATATTTCTTTGATTGTACCCAAATTCACAGCAAATCTATGTTTTAAATTTCATCAAGATCGGAGTAACAGTTTGTCCTGTAGAGAGCAAACAATCACACGAGAAACTGTACTTAAAAGCGAAACCGTAAAGAATGATTTTCATGAGACTATTTTCTTCTATTGTACCTTCTAAAAAAGGTGACAGTTGGTAGGTACCCTGAAAACTCTATCAAGATTGGAGTAGCTGCAAGTTTGGTTGACAGCGAATAGAACAGTGCACAAACAAGGGGAAAAACATCCGAGTAATTTTTCTTAGGGTAAGCAGTCAAATGAAAGTCTCCGCTACTTGCGCACAAGCACACATTTCACAAGCAATCAGTTTAATAAAGAAAGCAATGTCATTTAAATTGCCATTGATAAAAATATGAATTTTTAATTGTTATCATTTGAAAATTGTGTTGTATAAAATGCTATCTTCCTTTGTAAATTTGTTCAAATAACTGAATATATTATATCTTCCTCTGTAAATGTGTTCAAATAACTGAATATATGACAAATGAAGATGAACATTTTAATACCTACAACGAAAACAAGATCCGTGCACAGTCCAAAACACGAAGACTACACAAACTTGAAACACAACGTACTTTGCATGACAGCAGATACAAGTTGCATTATCTAAATGTATGTTAATTTCTATGCAGATGAAGTATAAATTACATACTGATAAGTACGTGCTTTTAAAGATAATGTATTGTACTTTACGGATAGTTCTTTATTTAGCTTACAAGTGTGAGGTTGATTTACTAACTGTTAACAATTTATTTATTAAAAATTACTACCAACATGCATAAAATAGTGAAATTTTTTTGGTAAAAAAGTGCATTCCAAGGTAGTGAAAATAATATAGCATACCTCCAGGGTTAACTTCAGTATTCTGGCTTCATTTTCTTAAGCAGTGTGTTCTGTTAGAAGTCGTACATTGCATGCACGTGCTCCCAGCCGAGGCTAAGTTCACTCTCTGTTTGCTGGTTCAGTTCTTGTAGGCAGCCATAAGAGACAATCTCCCCAGTAAGACTATGACCTCGCCGCCCCGCACCTTTCGTTTTCTCTGCCGGTCGCTCGTAGTACATGCATGCCCGCCCAATCACGTACATTCAAGCCAACACATCCGTTTTGGCCAAGGATTTTATGGTGTTCGTATAGGCGTCCACTTCAAAGGAAAAGGATTTAAAAATTGCATTGCCAGTTCATATCTTCAGCATCAATAAAGAATTAAATAAAATCATCCATGTAAGCGTACCGTAATCCTGTGGTAGGCTGGAGTATTGGTGTCGATGCTAGGATTATAGAGGGGAGGGAGGACAAACCTCAATCACAATCTGGACTTGTAAAATCTCCCCCCCCCCCCCGTCTTTTGTTGCCAGATACAAATTGCCATGAAAATAAACTCTTATTTTACCCCTAATTGTGATGCATAATAGAATAGTCTAACCTATAGATCTACCAACACCACAAAGCCCTGGCCAAAACGGACGAGTCCAAGTTGTCTTGAATGCAGGCGATGAGCACATACGCGCGTACTGAGAGCGATCGGCGGAGAAAACTGAAGGTGCGGGGCCGGCCAGGTCATATCGCTCCCGCTGTAAGCTTATTGGGGCGATGTGTTCCTCACGGCTGCCGACAAAAACTGAGCTGTACGGTGCCTGTATCTACGGAACTCCCCTAAAAAGAGAATGAACTTGGCCCGAAGGCGCGCGCACATAATGGCGAGGGCCACAATGGTCTTGGTACATCTATAATATGTTTATTTATTTAATGTGCATCTATATTCTATTCAGTTAGGCCTATAAAAACTGATTTACAAAGGACAAGAAAATAAAACTTTTCAGACAAGACATAATAATGAACTATTGTTGTTAAGTCAAGTTTGAAATAGTATTATTACAACCAACAATGTATAGTAAGCAGTGTAGTGACTAGATAATTCAATTTTTATCTACATAAAGATAATCCTCCAAAAATGTATCTAGATAAGATAAAAGATAAACTACAAAAACATTATCTAGATAAAAGATAATAATTATCGCAGAAAAGGCAAATTTATTTACGAAATTTTGCTGCTATTTTCAAAATGCAGACTATGAAAAACATAATGTAGTAAACTAATAAATGTAATTTTAATTTAAAAAAATTATTCATTATTATATTTTTCCAAAGTATTGTTACCTTACTATTTTATCTACAAAAATTATCTAAATAGCTTATATTAGATAAGATAAACTTTATTTTATCTAGCTAGATAATTGAAAAAGATAATAGCAAAAAACCCATCTAGATAAAATAATAGATATCAGATTGTATCTAGATAAGTCACAATTTATGGTATGGAACATACTGAAGGAAGGTAACAACAGCAATGTTCCGACATGACCTGCTGGCAAAACATCTCCACAAATTTGGAATTTTTAAATCGGATGTGAGCAGATTATGTTACGACGGAGTACAGGACACACGACACCTGCTTTTACGTGCTGTATAAAAAATCTTGACTCAAATATATAATTATTTATGATTGTGTAAGTCAAAAACTGACCACAGCAACTCCGCCAGTGGACGGCAACCAGGCAATCAAGACAGATATTTTAAAAATATAATTGAAAATAATTTGCTTATATCATAAGTTCATAACTATTTAATATTTATCAATTTTCATAACAAAGCAATAATGAACAACCACTGCAATTAATAAATTTACCTGGTTAATGTATGCTATTATGTAATTATCTACGTACTGATCTTATAAATCCATATAACTCAATATTGAAATATTCTACAACTAAAAGCCCTTGTAAAGAGCAAAAGCTCAGTTTGTTGAATAAAACGATTGAATTGAAATAGTTGAATCAAATAAATATGAAGAGAAATTAACATTACACAAAGGCAATATGTTTAACCGTAATTAAATAAAATTCAATTCTTGTTAGGTCTTTGATTCATGATTATTGGTTCAATTTTACTTTTAATTTGTAAGATTCCTAGCTCGGTAAACTGGCTTCTAATATGACATGAAAGTGAATTCCAAAAAGACGTGCCTTTGTGCAAAAATTACTTTCTAAATGATTCATAAATTAATGTAGAAACTTACAATGTGTATATTAGAACAGAATTTCTATACCGATCAACAATTTGAAAAATATCAAAGATTTTCAAAAAAATAATATGCCAGTCTCGAACGGGGCTATTGTACATTTTATTACAAAGATACACTTAGTTGTCCTAGTCATGGAAGGTAGGGGGGCCTACGCTTGTAAGCTGCACTCCATTCAAAATTTGAACAACACACATGTGAGTTCAAATTCATCCTAGAGCTCTTAACGGAGATCATTTCTTCGTATGCACGTAAACTAACTAATCAATGCTTTGCTTTCACAACAAAGAATTACGGGAACACAGGCTAACACAAGCTAAGAATAGTATGCCTTATTACTATAAATAAATAAATAAATAAATAAATAAATAAATAAATTTTATTTAGAGTCTGCCCACTCAGTTATATAACTGAGGGTTCGGTTGAGTTATATAACCGATTTTCAGTGGGGGACTTTAAATCAAAGCGACCAAGCCAACCCTGCAGGCCCCGACGCAATCGACGAGTGAGCGATAACCAACCAAAGATCGATATTTTTAATAGGAAATATAGCAATCAGTGGTATGGACAGTGCGAACACCCGCGAATCAACGCCAGAATCAACAAGGCCGATTCAGAACAACTCTGAATTTATTATGTGCTTCGTTGCTAGGATGGCTCCAAAGTCACCGTTTACAAACTCCTAAGACAAGAACTGATGGACTGAAGTCCAAATCAGAAGTTAAAAAACTTCTGACTTTAGCGGGAATCGAACCCTGGACCTTCTGCATTGGAAGCAGATACGCTAACCACAAGACCAACGAGCCACACAATGGTTTGAATGGTATGGTTTGAATATAGTAACACTCATTGTTGTGGGGTGAAGCTGATGTTTAGGGGTGGGGAAGGGTGGAGGGGGGAGAGGGGCATTTGCCCCCTAGCATCGTCCCTGGTTATAATAAAGGGAAGACACACATAAACAAATATTTATCTAGGCCAATTATAGATCATATCAAAATATTTATTTTATTTTAAAAATAAAATACATTGGTTGTACGTGCTATATTTAAATTAGTACTTACGTAAATTTTGAAAAAGTGAGAATATTTAAAATCTTTACTTTGCCAGTGTTTGTCTTACTCATAAAATTTAAATTTTTCATAAACTTTCTTTTAAATATTTTTTAATGAGCGAAGCAAAGACTTCAATTTAACCGACCCCCCAAAAAATTTAGCTCGGGTGTTTTTTTTTTTTTTTTTTGTTTTTTGTTTTTTTCGTTTTTCCGTCTGTTTGTTCGCTCTCTACCGGGCAAACGGTATATGCGATCTTGATGAAAATTTGACACGACCTTCGTTTTCTCTAAACTTAGACTTGCTAAATTTTGGGTACAATCGAAGAAATATTCTCATGAATATCGTACTTTTACGATTTTTTTCGATTTTTAGTGCGATATTTTCGTGCCATTTGGGCCAATTCTGACCAAACGGGTGGGGCTTCAACGTTCATATTTCACATGGACATTAAGGTAATGGTGATGTATTGCTTTCTGAAAGAAAAAGTTGAAAAAGTTAGCCAGAATCGAGAGAAATAAAGCTTTTAATATACGTTTTTTGACTTTTTGTGCGATAATTCGTGCCATTTGGGCCAATTCTGACCAAACGGGTGGGGCTACAACGTTCATATTATAAATGGACATTAAGGTTATGGTTATGTAGTACCTTTTGAAAGAAAAAGTGGAAAAATTTAGCCAGAATCCATATAAATAAAGCTTTTAATACAAGTTTTTTACGGTAAATAAAACCAATTGACAAGAAACAAAAGAAACTTGACAACATTCACCTACAATGCGTAGGCAGCAAAACAAAGCACTTGCAAAAGTAAAGATATCCCACGCAAACTAAAACCTTTAAAAAGCTCATCCATCAACGCGGCGGGACTTTAGCGTTTTCCTAGTTTAATGCACATTACCCAATAAAACAGCTGTTTGCACAACAAATTACAAAAGTAGGCCTTATAACAATTGTCTACTATTGTCATTTGTTTGACTTGCTACATTAAAAAAATACCTGCATGATAGAATATATTATGAACTGTTGGACAAACCATTAATTTTGTTTCATCACAAGTACAAGAACAAATTATTTTATAAAACTTCAAATCCAAACAAGAGAAATTAAACTGGATTAGCAGCACTTCTATTGGATGTGGCATATGCAGGTCTACTTAGTTCGAATGAGTTAATGGTCGGTTTTACTCACGGTTTAAGATTTAACAATAGAGTTATCAACAAAGAAGATAATGCCATTTACGTACTCAAGTGAATCATAATGGCAATGCACTAATCATTTTTGCTCGGAGGGTACCACCCTTAAAATAATTTTCAAATTATTCGTCTGCGGAGTTAAAATTTCAAAATCAAAAATCAAAATCTTGATGTTTCAAGTTCAAAAACTTTGCGGGTACTACAAATTTCTCAGGGAAGTCTTTTCTTAACATATTTTGTTAGTAACCAACCATAGCACAGGCTCATGATTGTGAAATAATACCTAGTGCACCCAAAACATTATTGATTAAACTTCAAACATTATTTACGTAGTTGTTAATGGTTTGTTCAAACAGATAAAACAATACAGGTTATACACGTTGTTGTGTTTAAGATTACGCCATTTATATGGCCAATATGGCACCATTGAAATCTATTAATATGTCACTCATCAATCAACAGGCATAGACATAATATTCAGATTAACATCTTAGAATATCTTAAAAGTTATAAGGAAACATAACACTAAAATATGTATAATGGTTAAATGGAACACCTTAGGAGTGACAAAACTGCACTTGCTTCAAATACTGTACCAGTTCATTGTATTTACTTTTTATCACTCAATAATGTGATGAATCTGATAGTATAAAATTTATTTAAAATATTGAATATTCACTAATAATTGTAAAATTGTTTTGGATAAAATGTTTGAATGCATGGACGTACAAAAAGTATTGTTCTTTGGCTCCTAATCACCATTTAGTTGAAGTTGAATACATGAACTGGTATAGAAAGAAATACACTTGGCATTGTTTTCACTTCATTCAAAGCCCCCATGTAACATGTATGTAGTATGTACAATGTACATAGATAAACATAAGAATAAGCTAGGCTACATAACATGAAGTAGACATATAAACTATGATGATGACAACATATACTGTTCTAAAGGGATTAGGAACACAGCTAACAGTATCGGCTGGTAACTGACATTGATGCACAAAATATTGCCAGAATCAGTTTGCCTGAGTTCAAACTTAAAACCCAAGATAGATAAGAGAAAAGGGGATAACAAAATCAACCACTTGATTTTCTCCAGGGACGCCAGCAACCACAAATGTGTTGTCATTACAAGGCTAGTTTTCCTTTTATTACATTTTCTCTAATTTTTCTCATCCCATCTGTCACATTAAGAGAAAATGTCTTATAAAGTATTATAAGGCCCAGTTCCCACACCGTCGTAAGAATTTGTTATTGTTATTATAAGCCAGTGGTGTACGCAGGAATTTATTTCGGGAGGGGCTTGGAAGAATTACTAAATGGGGGTATGGGGGGGATGCCCCCCCACAATAGCCCCTCATGTAATTTTTGAAAAATACATACTTTACACGTGGTTTTTATGTGTTTTAGAAGAAGTAAATTTATTTCGGGAGGGGCTTGGAAGAATTACTAAATGGGGGCATGGGGGGGATGCACCCCCACAATAGCGCCCCAGGCAATTTTTTGAAAAATACATACTTTTCAGTTTTCACATGGTTATGTGTTTCAGAAGAAGTTAAGCTGAACGAAAAACAAGAAAAATTAATAGATGAATTTAATTTTTGCGTAAACCTATATGATTTGCAGAATATAATATATATTTAAGCTGGGATTTCGGAGGGAAGCCAAGCCCCCCGGCCCCCTGGATACGCCAGTTATAAGCCTAAGGGGATAGGATTTACGTGTTTAAAAGTTTTTGTTTTAGTCATAAGAAATCGTTATAAGAGCTTATATCAACAACAAAATTGTTACGACGGACCAATCGACTGACCAATCAAAAGGAGTAACTCTGTAAATTCATTATGACAGGCCAATAAAACATTACTAACCAATCAGATTTCTTACTAAACCAATTCCTTACGACGGAGTGTGACCCGGGCCTTACGTGACTTAAGTTATTTCCCTTAATCTGAAGAGAGAAGCTTCAAGAGTTAAAGCCAAAGAACATTAACAGACTTGCAAGCCTAACAGGATACCAGATGACGCCACGTTTCCTTAGCTAATGGTGTTTCCAATATACTGGGTTGCAAAAACATGAAATATTGGCATAAGTAGGTAAGTTTAGACACGCAACATGCAATCATGATTTCCAACCTCTCGGGCCGGTTGAGAGAGTTTCCCTTCGCTATTCCATGGTGAGTTAAATATAATGTGAACATTCTGTATACATCTTTGTTTTAAACTAGGAACTGTCCCTACTGATGTATGGATGGATCAATTGAAAAACTCATTGCAAATACTGGCCATCATTGAGTAGAATGTTGTCAAATAGTTGTAACATTATTTCTACTTGGAGTGCAGAAGGGTTTCTTAAAACACAAAAATGGATTTGAAAAGAATTGTAAGTACTGATTAGAGGTAATATTTTGTGCAAATTCTGGCTTGACAGGTTAAGCACAAATCCCTTCAGAACATATTAGGCCTGCATGTATGAATAATATCATACATGACATTATATTTTTTTTATATCCTATACAATATGATGTTCAATCGTGCTAATTCTATTAATAAGTGATTAAATATGTAATAAAATTAAAATAATACAAAGAGACTCAATCAAAATGAATTAATAGTCACTAATCTACATTGTTTGCACTTTAATCCCCTAACCATGTAGGATAAGCTGTGTTTAAGAATACTGTGGTCCCTAAGCACATTGTGCTAGAAGATGCTGTTGATATGTTCATATTTATCAGTGGTGTGTGGGTACTCAAAATGTTGGGTCAGGTAGTTTGGGACCAAGCCATTAGTAAAAAAAATTGTACCTAATATCAGAAAAAAACAAATTGAAAACAAAAATTGTTTCCTTTTTTATCAAGGCTGGCAATTGGCATCAATTAATTCATTTTACAAAAATATACATTCCTATAGGCTTACGAAACAAATAATAAAACCAACAAAATATTGACGTGTCAATATTGATTGAGCTGCTGGCGGCAGTGAAGGTCACAGTCCTCAAGCGGGAGATACGTAAGTGTTAGAGGGCCAGCGGTGGCAAGAACAAGCCGATGAAATAATACTGTGTTTTGGCTAATAACGATACCGGACGTGATGGGTCAAATGAGCACAGAATGGAAAAATATCTGCAGTGTTTTACACTTTTACTCGAAAGATCTAGGCCTAATATATTACTAGTTACGACTGTATTACTACTGTACCTCGGGTATATTTAAAATAATCAAGTTCAAAAAGTGGGGTGCAGCCAGTATGTGAAGCCATTTGTCACCAATTAATATTTCTATCATATTCTTAGAAATTTGAGTGGTCAAAATAAAGGATGGCCTTTACTTGAAGGCGGCCTATAATAGAGTACAGTACACTATTAGCGATTTAAAATACTTTTGAATTTTCGATCTTAATGTTGACAATAACATCGATTATGCCAAGAACTAGAACATGACGTAAATTCGTGTGAGGGTCCGGATTTTTTGTAGTGCAAATTAATGACCTAGGTATTGTCGTAATAAGGCTGTTAATGAAACTAAAATAATATATACAAAAATACAACAACTTAAACCAACTACAAAGTTAGGGGGGATAAGGCACATACTATAAAACAGCTTGAAAATATTTAAATGCATGGGACAACCAATAAGTTGGTATCACCAGAAATAAAACAAGTGTAGCGTAAACAAAATGCTGTGTATATAAAAATGTATATATTGTCACAACTTATTCATCAATCCTTTAGGCCTATATGGAGGATAAAAAATAAAAATATGCACAATCCAAATTGACGGTAATTGGACTCAGACTGGTATACAGCCTTATCCATTTTCTTCTTCCTTTGAGTTCTCTTTCGTAAAATAGATTTTTTTTTCACTCACTCACTTGCAATAAGCACATTCCATCCCCTAAATTACTACTATTAATCAATATGAACTACGAAGGTAAATATACGTAATTGTAAATAACACTGATTGCACACTGACAGCAGTAGGCCTATGTACAGAGTATTTTGAGGACAAACATTTTTCTGATTCCAAAGCCATTGGGGTGGCAATGTATGCTGTCCAGGAATACGATAAGCACATGATGACATTAGTAGGATTAACAAATACAATGTTTACTGCTTACTAAAAATACGTAGACCTACCATATGGTGAGTTTGACTCAACATTATTGTACACATGTACTTATGCTGCTCATCTAATACCTTTAAGTTTAAGATAAGACAAAGAAACATAGATGGTATGTAACTAATTGAAGTAAGAAGTAGGGATGTCAACGGGTACCCGTTACCCGCGAGTAAGGTTCCAATTTTTCATTACCCGTTTTTCCTTTGTCCAAGGTGGAATTTCCCCATCACACAACACTGATCGTGATCTTTTTCTCGGAAGACACAATACTGTACATCGCGTCATTTTACCCCTCCCCCTGCCGCTCGTGGCTGGCTGCTGTAATTGTAGCGACAAGCGTTTACTGTTGTTGTGAAGATTGTACTTCTAAGGAAATTTTGACCCTATGAAGTTTGATTCCAGCAGATCTTTTGGTCAACTACTACTTGTTTTGTGCGTTTACAGAGCTATTCAAGTGTCTGATATTTATTACGTGACAACTTGGATGGTATAATGAACTGAAACAGAAGTAGTGCGCGGGGAGCAGGGGTACATGCATCGAGATAAAGGCAAGGTTTGACCTTGAGCAACCTATGATCCGATTTCGGTTGCGTACATATGCACATGTAAGGAATGTCGTAATCAATCAGTGTTCCTTTCTGCTTTATGTTGCTCTGACCCCATAAATCGTGAGTCATCGGACACTAAAACATACGTGCCCTTTTAGTTTTACCAATACTTTGCAACTGTCAATGATTTTTTGAATCATTAGACACCCAAATCAAACATTTACTACCCGCGGGTAACTCAGGTATCGATCGCGGGTACGAAAATTTCCGGGTATTGACATCCCTACTAAGAAGTAGGAACACAAATACTAATCATGTTCCATTGAGGGTAAAGGTAAAGAAGGATGACAGCTTACCTTTAAAACATTAGGTAGGTTGCACATAGAAACAAACAGAGAAAGGCTTATTGCATTACACCATAACATATTACTTTTCCAACATTCATTTTATTTCTAGAGTGGATACTAGATACCAAGCCATCGCTCAATGTTGGGACCCATCTGCAAACTTGGAACGGAATCCACCGTAGAGATAGTTTTTGTGCAGGCCTAACATAATATAATATAATACAGTAGCTCAATTATATTCACGGGGTATATTGATTTGACTCATGTTACCTCGTGCAAAACAACAGCAATATACTTGTAACGTAACAGATATCAATTCATTATCAATATATAATGAATTGGGATTGGATGTTTACGACTTTTGAAAGTGACAAAAATACAGACAAATAGTACCTTAAAAACACCAAAAGAGGACGTATCAAATTTATAATCAACCCTTGACAATTCCACTCGCAAGCTCGCAATTTGCGAGTGAAAATTTGTTGCTTGCGAGTTGGGAAATTGACACTTGCAGATAACTCATAGTGCGACCGCGCTACTTTTACGGTCTAGCATTTGAATCGCCGCGCCTGCAATACAACTACCGCGCATAACCTGATACACGTATTAAATAAAAAAAAATTAAAAAATTCGTATATAGAGTCTACCCACTCAAGTCACACAACTGATTTTCAGTGGGGGACAGTAAACCAAAGCGACCAAGCCAACCCTATAGACCCCGACGCAATCAACGAGTGAGCGATAACCAACCAAAGATCAATGTTTTTAATAGGAAATATAGCAATCAGTGGTATGGACAGTGCGAACACCCGCGGATCAACGCCAGAATCAACAAGGCCGATCAACTTTCAAATTTACTATGTGCCTCGTTGCTAGGACGGCTCCAAAGTCACAGTTTACAAATCCCTTAGACAAGAACTGATGGACTTAAGTCCAAATCAGAAGTTAAAAACTTCCGAATTTTTTTTACCCCGACCATGGTGGGTTACCAACCACTCGCCAAAAATGAACTATCAAGAAGTCAAGGTCAAGTTCCAGGCTGCCAGCAACGCATGTAACAAAGAGACGCCTAAAGTAAGCGTAAAGTCGACACAAACAATGAAAACATTGTTAATTATGTTTTCAACTTCATCTGACGTTATTCTTATTACTAGTTGGAGAGAAATATGAGATTCCACCAACAACCCTAGATCCCGTGCAACATCCTCCTGATAATAATTAGTGTTTTATATCGTTAAGAAATAATGAATGAGAGCAATGCGGTAATGAGAAATAATGATTATTAGGCACTATGAAAAAAGTAATTTTCAGTCAAAATAAAGTAAGTATTTTTGGCATCAATATCACTTGAAACGTACTCGAAACTATTTTTTAGGCATCCGCATATGCGACAAAAAAATAGGAGATGTCAGGAACATCCAATTCCTAATAAGTAATAATGAATGATATCGTACCATTATTTAATTCAGCTACACAAACTGTAGCCTACAAGGGTGTATGTATGCTACAGTAGGGCCTACAGGGCCAACATTATGCATTTAAAATGTAAGCAAATTAGTAGAAACCTGTTTCCGTCTAGATACGCAGGTTCTTGAATTTAATGAAAACTGGCCTCAGAATACTCCGTTTTTCAGTTTTATCGACATCAGCAGGAAATCGGCTGAAGTAGATGTGAGGATATGCATCCTTAAACTGAAAGCAGATAAAACACTGGATTAAAATACTGGTAGGCAAAGGCATACTTCATATCATAACATGAAATATGTAACCGGTATCTACATACAGCTACTAAAAGTTGGGATCTCTACTTATTTAATACTCTAGTAAAAAAAAGTGGCACATTAGCAATGTAATACTTATGACATGTGAACATTATGAAAGTACTGGACTAGAAACAGTTAGGTACGGTACCTAGATAAAACAAGTGGCATTGCACAGTAACTTGTGATACTGATAGTAGGTACAACCGTACAAGTGTAATTAAATTAGATGTATGGTCAGGGTTGGGTAGGTATAATACTCGACGTCGAAAACAGGTACTATTAGTATAAAGTTTGTCCGTTTACACTTTTACAGTACTATACGAATTTCGTTTTCCTCAAAGGGACAAAAGACCTAATTTATTCACACCTCTTGACAAGATCATCTTTCTCCGATTCAGCGGGAAATAGTCTTGGAGATCCCTAATGATTGACATGTCTTTTATGATAAATCGCAAACCCGTCGCCAGGCCACCTAGTTTGGTTTACATTATTGCGCTTCATTGGTTTGTCAAAGAGGCGCACAAAGAAACCACAGCCGGGCAGCACTGACGACGGTCATCGAAGATGGAATTTCAATTTACAACTCTTGCAATTGATTATAACAAGTAGCTTACAAGTTCCTGCTGCGTCGGCGAATCTTCCAAAATTCGTATACTGTAAACGGACGAACTAGGCCTATACGTATTGAATATACACGTCATAAATTACACTTTATGACACAAATTACACGTCAAAAATTACTGGGAGGTAGAGTTTAGGTAGGTGTAGGCTTAGTTATCTTTACTTTGAGCAAAATCAGTGTGATTTTATCTTTTTGTTTTTGTTTATCTTGTTTTCTTAGCCTACATCGGCAGTATGTAAATTAAATTAACTAGTAATTGGTAGTGTTAAATAAATTAACAATTAAGAATGACAGGTTAATAAAACGAAAGGAAGCGAGGAAGAAAATCTGTGGAGGCTTTTGGCTTTGTCCGTATATTTACGATCGGGAAAAGCAGGTGACCTTGGGATGTTGTAACGATGCCGGTTTCCTGCATTTCAAGTTCTAGATTAGGCCTACTAAGAATTATTGATTCATCATAGGAAATTAGTGGGATAGTGCAAATGCATGTGCCGAATATCTGCAAGTGCTTTTAGGAGACAATAAGATAATCATTGTAAGGTAGGGCCTACGTTTATCAGTGGCAAGTGGGTGGGGCGGAGTCCGCGGGCTCTTACATCTACACAGCTTGCCTTGTAATAAGTACAAACAGGTGATCAAGGCTAATGTATCCACCCTAGAGTCCGTGAAAGTTGACTGAATGAAAGAATACCTTTAATAAAACAGCAAAAAAAATCGGAACATAACCTCACTATCAGCCATTACATGTCGATTTTTTACAATAATGTAGCCTGCACATCTAGATCAAAATTTAATTTTGAGAATCGATTTCCTGGTTATAGTTTCTAAACACCTTTTGCTCCACCTAAGTATAAGGAAAAATGAATTTCTGTATTATTAGTTGGCGCACATTTTTTTTTCAAACAGTAGAAATGGGCTAGAGTATTTTCGAGTTTTGTACAGTCTGACAAAAAAATCGTACACTAACAGTTAGTATTTCAGAAATCTATTTTTCCTTATTCTAAGGTGGAAGCTAAAGGTGTTTAATAAAATTTTAAATAAATAAATAAATAAATAAATTGTATTTAGAGTCTACCCACTCAGTTATATAACTGATTTTCAGTGGGGGACAGTAAATCAAAGCGACCAAGCTAACCCTGTAGGCCCCGACGCAATCGACGAGTGAGCGATAACCAACCAAAGATCGATATTTTTAATAGGAAATATTGCAATCAGTGGTATGGACAGTGCGAACACCCGCGGATCAACGCCAGAATCAACAAGGCCGATTCAGAACAACTCTGAATTTATTATGTGCTTTGTTGCTAGGACGGCTCCAAAGTCACCGTTTACAAACTCCTAAGATAAGAACTAATGGACTCAAGTCCAAATCAGAAGTTAAGAAACTTCTGACTTTTTGCGGGAATCGAACCCTGGACCCTCTGCATTGGAAGCAGATACACTAACCACAAGACCAACAAGCCACACAATATATATAGAAACTACATTTAGAAAACCAATTCTCAAAATTAGATTTTGCACTAGATGTGCAGGCTTCACATGTCAAAATAACAACATAGATAGACCTATACCTGACCTACCTATAATGGGAATAGCCCACAAGGATTTTTTTGCTTTTTTATTATTAAAGGTAGGCCTACTCTTTCACTCAGCCAACTTTCATGGACTTTTTAGGTTTTTACCCTAGGGTGATTAGGCCTAACCTTAAAAGTTCAAATTATGTTAAGATGATTGATTTTCTTTTTAAGAGTAGCTGAAAATAATGCTGGAATATTTCAATTAGGGGTGTGCGGGTACCCGAAATTTCCGAACCAAAGCGCAACAATTTGGAACCGACTTCGGTTCGGTTTCGGTAGCTTGAATCGTGCGCGTAAGTCACGACTTCTCGCCAGTAGAAGGCGCTGCCTCAAGATTTCCGGCCGATTCGCTGATAGTTCCACACTCGAGCACACTACAGACGGCGCATAGCTCTAGGAGGCTTTGATCGTGTTGTGTCGATATCTCTGCCTGGATCGTGTCTGTTCGACGATCTACGAGTTTAGTGTTTACAAATTAATCCGACTTCCGTTCAAGACTTGCGATTTAGCCGCGGTCGTTTAACCAGTTCCCACTCGAACACTGAAGTTAAGCAACATCGGGCGTGGTCAGGGGTTGAGTGGGTCGGCCGCTCTGCCCTGAAACAACGTATATCGCTGGCTAGAGCAGACTAGGGTTCGTAAGCTTGTGTGACAGCTTCGTTCTCCTTGGCGCCGTCTGCTCGGCAGTCCGGGTTAGTGGAGGAACCTATATGACTGTCAAAAAGTTACACCGTCCTTTCGGATGGGACGTAAAGCCGTTGGTCCCCTTGGTACTTTTCGGTAGGAGTAGGCTATGTGCCGGTACCGGGTTTCCCCTCCTCCCTTCTCTATTAAATTTGCACTAGTGGGCTACATTGCCTGTTGCAAATAGAGACATAAATAATCACGGCATTTACTTATTTATTATTTATTTAACGTCTATCCTATTCAGTTATAAAAACTGATTTACAAAGGAGGACAACTAAATAAATCTAATTACATAGATGCAGAAACTACAATAAACTACATTTAAGTACATATTTGAAATATTAGCATTACAACAACAATGCATTTAAACACAACAATTTTGCTAACAAATGAAAATAATATAAAATGTTTTATTTAATTAATGAATCAAATATAAAAAAGGGTGGGGAATGAAAAGAAAAGGAAAAAAAAGAAAAAAAGGAAGAAAAAAAGAAAAATAGAAAGAGGAAAAAAATCTTTTATTTTTCGTCCGTGTTGATTTTTCCGATGAAATGAGTGACCATAACTTTATTTTAAGTGATCGCGCTTCTGAGATGGAAGATGATAGCCACACTCGTGCGCACTACAGACTGCGCATAGCTCTAGCAAACTTTGATCATGTTGTGTCGTCATCGACAACTCTGCCTGGATCGTGTCTGTTCGACGCACTACGAGTTTTAATTTAATCCGACTTCCGTTCAAGACTTGCAATCGCGGAATAAATTTTTAATTTTTTGTCCGTGTTGATTTTTCCGATAAAATAAGTGAGCATAACTATATTTTAAGTGATCGACTGATCGTGCTTCTGAAATGGAAGATGATATTGGTTAGGTTGCTGTTTTAGAAATTTATTTTATTTATTTATTTTTAAAACTAACTATCCGGAACCGAACCGGAGCCGAAAAATCGTGTACTTTACTACCCAAAACCAAAACCTGGAACCGCATATCCCTAATTTCAATAATGCAATATTTAATTTTCAACGCCTATTATATTCTACACACACATATTTTCGAAGCGACGTTACCCTACCCTGTGTATGGTTTCAAATTTCAATTCAACATACAGTGAACTAACAAATTCTAGGAATTAAAAAAACCAGCTCAAATTCCATCCGTGGCCTGCTTTGGGATTTTAAAAGCAAAGTTCAGAATCACTTCTCCCCTCTGCTAAATGACTAATTATTAGTAATTACTAATTAGTAAAATCAGTCACTAATTACTAAGTTAGTACTAGGTAGTCAAGAAGTTGACTGCAGGGGTGGAAAAGCACATTATAAAAATAACCGGGATATTCTAATAAGCATTCATCCAAGACTGAGATGGGTGTTTTGAACACATGAGTTTGGTTAAATTTCTTACACCAGGTCCTACACTAAATTGACTCAGTCATAAAGTGTGAACCCAGACATTTTTCCAGACACTATAGGAAAATCAGGCTTTAGAACTCAGTAACCAGTGGGATCAGGATCAATAGTCAACATTACTTTTCAGTCGCCTCATACTCCATGACTGTGAGTAGTAGGCCTACGTGTGGTACAGTATTGAAAAATTATTCACAGCCCATGCGTTGGGCATACAAACGGGTCGCAACGGACCGACTCACACATTGTTGTGGCCGGGGTTAGGTTAGGTTACTCAGTATGGACCCGGATCGTACCCTGATTCTGCTAAATCTCTATTTCACTGGCAACAAACGACTACTCCCTACATAAACAAAATCAAATTGCGGTGGGAAAACTTACCGATTTCAGTCGTTTCTTTTTATCCTTGGGTCGCATTTTATTATCATTGAGAATCTGTTCCAAAAGCTCCGCCAGAGCCATTTGTGATCCTGTCCTCCGCTGCTGCTCAAACTGCACGGAAGACACTTGTTTGCAGAACGTGATGGGCACCTGATGATTCGTACCTGCGGCGGTATTTTGTATCGGACGTAACGGAGCTTTTTGACGCTCTAGGGCGCCACCTCGGTCGACTGTCTTCGTATCGGACAGAGATACCTGGGTGCTTGCAATGCGATGACCTTTGTTGGGTGCTGAAGTGTTCACACTGACGTGCCGATGATCCGAGACGGACACCGGCGCATTACGTTGCTCTGTCAACGCAAGAGCGTAGCCCTTGACTTGCTGCAGCACGTCGCAAGGAACTACGAAGATCTGCTCGTAATGACCACTCATGAAGTTCATCATTCGCTGGTTAACATTTGGGTCTATTGAAAATGTTGTTCCAAGTGGAATCAGAGCATTGTAAAGCATCTGCACATCCTACAAACAAAGGTAAAACAACAAACTGTTAGTCTTAATACTTTATTTATATGTTTACTTATAAGTTGTACACAAATTGTATTTTTAGTATTTAATTCTCCAAACAAGAAAATCCTTAAGTGTCTAACTCCTTAATTGTGGAAATGATATTCATGAGTTGTTCTTCCACTGTGTATTAATTTGTAGGTAAAATAGTCAAAATAGACAAAAAATACCCTTATTAAAAAAGAATCATAACTTTGTTATTATTACAAGTAAGATCTCAATGAAATGGTAGTATCTTTACTGTAATTATTTAAATCACTCGGTTCACCCTTCAAACTATCCGATTCTAAAATAATCGAGATTTTGACATATAAACAGCCCTTGCACGATGAAGCAATAGGCTGCTATGCATGTACATAACGCATGAACATGTCATGTAAGGGGTTAAACAGCAACAAGCGCCCCCACAGTTGGAAGTGACTGATGCTTTACGCCTACCTGAGTCGAGTGCAGTGAAGACTGAGTAAGTAGTCGTACAGCGAGCAGCAACTGTTGTAAGTGACTCCGCTTGTGAGGTGCAACGCACAGCAACGCCAGCTGGAAGAACTGAACGGCAGCCTCCTCCACTTCGTTTGCCCACGGAGACGATTCTCCGATGCACTGACGAGAAGTATTCATCGATGTGGATGCGGCCGTATGGAAAGAAGCGCAATCACTGTCGCTGTCGCCAGCTTCGTACCCGTCGCTTCCGTCCGACGTGGGATCCACGAAGAGCGCTTCGCCACTCACGTTCGCGTACACGTGCTCGTGGTTCCGTCGCGTGTCGCTCACGTTCTTTTCCTCGCACATGTATTCCTCCCCGTCACTACCACCACACCCGTACGCGAAACCCCAGCGAGTACCGCTCTCGTTCGTACGATCCACACTCGAGTCCCACTTTGACGTGTCGGAACATTCTTTGCTTTTACAAAGCGTTTCCAGGACGTTCTTACGTGAACATTCCATCAACTTCTGCAGCGAAGTCAATGCGAAATCATAATCAAGGTTCGGCAACACATCCAAATCTTCGCGAGATTTGATTGCCTTAGATTTCTTGTGGCGTTTAATGGAAGCCAAACTGCGCAAACTTCCCCTAATGTTTTTCCCCGAGAAGGGCAATGCCAAGACGGACTTGCTCCGTGAAGGTAACTTTGAAGTTGGGTTTTCTTTGGTAAGTTGGAGATGGTCCAACGAATGCTGCGAGATGACACGCGTGATTGGACTGTTGTTGGTGAACGCAGTCTCGTAACAAGGAAGAAAGTCCGCGGAAGACCGACCACTCCGAACAACTTTGGTCGTCTGCCTTTGAACTCGGTTATTCCGACACTCTAAATAAAAATAACCTTTATATACTAAATTATAAACATCCAAACTTAACGTATAAAATGGGGTGAGCACCGAAAAGTAGTCTACTATTGTCTTGATCAACCCAGCGGGCAAATTATTTACGTGCAAAGATTTCAAGTGCTGAAAAATGTTTTCCAATAACGTTGCAAGGTTTGGGTTTTCTTCCACTTGATTATTTTTGGCACTAGGTAGAATCCAATGTACTGGCATGAAGAGTGGTGTGGAAAAGAGATCCGTTGACTTGGGAAAGAGAACATCCAACCTGGAAAATACAATCAAAGTTTATAGGCCTACAATCAATCAAAGCAAGTTGGTCAACATCAATTTATAACATTAAAGAAAATTTCTTCAAGCACATAGTAGATATTTGACAAAAGCGTACAGATAAGGTGCTTGAAATGTTATGCATCACGTTTCTTAATGTAAAGACGTTATCAAGATTTTTTTTTAAATACAAAAACTCGGCCAACCTGTTATAGGCCCTAAAGCAACTTTAACTAAAAGATTCTGAATGTAGTACAGCACTGAAGTTTTAGCTGTATTAATGTGTCCCCATTGTGGTTGGTCTTTTTCATTTCAGGTAAGCTACTTTTCTCTTAAATGTTCCAGCCTTTTGATACTTTTTAAAACAAGTACGGTATAAGTATTCACAATCACATTTACTGGTATTATTAATAATTAGTATTTAATATTTATGCCTAATACGTAGTATCCATTGCTTCATCCCAGTATAGCCTACATGGGAAGTTATGAATTATAATGTAATTATTATCTACTATAGGCATATATTTTGTAAGTTGATGTACATGTTACATCTCTTAAACAGTGATAGAAATGAACTTATTTTAAAACAATGTCTAGTGTAGTTGCAATAGTGATGCAATGCAGAGATTACGGTAATTGCCCGACACATCGAAGGAATGGTCTGTCGGCATTATGTCCAAGCAGCTGGGGCTTGAAGACGGACTGGGTGGGGGACAGGGCGTGAGCGAGTGAAGACCAGCTGCGGATACAGGATGAGAGGTTCGAGGACTTCCAGCACGGAGTGTTGAAGACCAGGTTCGACTTCGGGGGGTCCGCAACAGGAGCCAGCTGGTCACTCACTCAGATAAGACATTTGATTAATACTTCACCTGGGTCCACGTCTAGGCCAATCTCGAGTTCACCCCTGTAGATGAATCACTGCGGGCGTTATAATGTAGTTCACTACAAGTGTGGTAATAAACCTGAGATTTCACGGTAACTTTGTCGCCTACTTTAGGTTAAGCTAAAGTAACCCGGCAGTAACACCTAAGAGAACGTGGCGTCACAATATTTACAAAAATTGTTTGTCTTTATTAATAGTATTAATACATGTGTGGATTCTGTTCTGGGTAGCTTCACAAATGTGCCACACAAAATATGTCAGTCAATATGGTTATAAATGTACAACAAATCACAAAATTTTACTTAATAGCAAAGACTACCACCAATAATAAAACAAAGCAAAATTATGTTTTTAGTTTATGATAACACGAGAACGCTGCAAAATATCGCAAAACTGTTTGCAGACAGCTATGTGGTTTTGTAAGGATTGTAACCTGCACGAAAAAATATTGTAATGTGATGGTAATTACTTTGTATTTTATTTGATATTTAATTAATTAAATGCATATGTATTTATAAAACAAACCGCACCGATTATTGGATGAGCGAAGCGAAGACTTCAATTTCACTGACCCCCAAAAAATTTAGCTCGTTTTTTTCTTCTTTTTCTGTCTGTTAACTCTCTACCAGGCGAACGGCACATCCGATCTTGATGAAAATTGGAGGGGACCTTCGAAAACTCTGAACTTAGAGGTGTATTGTTTTTGGGTACAATCGAAGAAAGATTTTTTTCGATTTTTAGTGCGATATTTTCGTGACATTTGGGCCAATTCTGACCAAACGGGTGGGGCTACACCGTTCATATTATACATGGACATTAAGATTATGGTGATGTAGTACCTTTTGGAAGAAAAAGTTAGCCAGAATCCATAGAAATAAAGCTTTGATTAGAAATTTTTTGATTTTTTGTGCGATATTTTCGTGCCATTTGGGCCAATTCTGACAAAACGGGTGGGGCTACAACGTTCATATTATACAAGGATATTAAGGTTATGGTGATGTAGTACCTTTTGAAAAAAAAAGTTGAAATAGTTAGCCAGAATCCATAGAAATAAAGCTTTTAATATAAGTTTTTAACAGTAAATAATAACAATTGACAAGTAACAATAGAAACTTGACAACAATCACCTACAATGCGTAGGCAGCAAAACAGAGCACTTGCAAAAGTAAAGATATCCCACGCAAACTAAAAACTTAAAAAAAGCTCATCCATCAACGCGATTAAAAAAAGTGTTTGCGAAGCTTCCTAGTTATATTTGAATACTTTTTCTTGCATTACATCGTCCTAACAAAACCATATAGCTGTCTGCAACCACTTAAGATATTTTGCACCGTTCTCGAGATATCACGAAAAAACATAATTTCGCGTGGTTTTGATAGTGATGGTAGTAATGTAAATGAACTCTAAACATACCTAAACCTGAAAACCGATTTCCATGCCACGTTCCACTCTTCACCGTCGTCAAAAACAATTTCCACGGGTTGTGTACTTTTGGGTGCTCCTGCTCCTTCACTCTGGAAAATAGGTTACTGAATGAGTTATATATATATGTATATTTTAAGATGTCATTTAATAGATCTCCACAAGGCTTGTAAGTAATTTGGTGAAGAAGTCACCCGATAGTCCCGGAGTCCCGCATTGTTGCCAATTTTGCTTGCTTAGTTACCCAAATTATCGCACCACTAATGAGATTGTTAAATTTAAAGTATAAATGTTAACGACAATAATATATAAAGCCTTGGCAACCCTGCACTGACTTGCTACTTGCAGACATGCACGAAGAACCTGCTACCACAACTAAAGCCTACAAGTAAGCTGTATCACATTCTTTAAAAAATTTTGATTTGTTGCCAATAAATAAATACTTGTCCAGCAAATTACAATTTCCTAGTTATCCAACACAAAAAAGAAAGGTGAAAATAAATAACGAATAATAATATGACTACTTAATCCCTACCTTGTTGATTAATTTCGTTGCAATCGTTGGATTGCTGTCGCCAGTGGTTCCAGGACGCACTGACGCATCATCTGGCACTGTAATCATCAAAAACCTTTACAAGTTAATTCATGCATGCTCAGCATTGCAAGACCGACACTTGCACGGCATCATCCCGGCACTGTCAATCATCAAACATTTACAAGTAATCAAT
Source organism: Sweltsa coloradensis (assembly GCA_024449915.1). Classification (NCBI taxonomy): domain Eukaryota; kingdom Metazoa; phylum Arthropoda; class Insecta; order Plecoptera; family Chloroperlidae; genus Sweltsa; species Sweltsa coloradensis. Next base: position 459,600 of record JAMZAV010000113.1, read on the forward strand.
TCATTGCTGCAGCTGCAGACGAACTTGCACTCTCTCCCTTGGCACTGTCATCCTCAACTTGACAATAATTCAATTGCTTGCTGCAGTCATTGCAAGACGACACTTCCGTACATCCTGGCACTGTCAATCTCAACCATGTTCAAGTTATTCATGCATTGCTGCAGTATTGCAACCGAACTTGCACGTCATCACCCTTGGCATGTCAATATCAACATTTACAAGTAATTCAATTGCATTGCTGCATAATTGCAAGACCGACACTTGCAACGTCATCATCCCTTGCACTGTAATCATCAACCTTTCAGTAATTCTGCATTGCGCAGCATTGCAGACCGACACTTGCACGGCATCATCCCTTGGCACTGTCAATCATCAAACCATTTACAAGTTAATTCAATTGCATTGCTGCAGTCATTGCAAAGTCCATGCACTGCCTTATTTCCTATCATGTTTTAGGATGGCTTATGGTACACCTCATGGTATGGTCTACTTAGGTTTAGGGATAGCAAGCCGGTCAATTGACCAAGTAATATTTGTCCGGTCAAATAATTGGTCAAAGTAATATTTTGTTTATTTAATAACTATTTATTTGGCATCACTCATTCTTCAAAGGAAAGTCAACTTTTGTTATATTCCCTTACAAATTTGAAAGTGGACAATTCACTGTTGTTGCTATTAATACTTTTCTACAGTGAGTACACAAAGTGTTAGTAAATTCACTCATTCACTCATTTTCATCAATAATTAAAATCACCATTGAACGTTGATCATATTATATTGATTAGCCTAACTTGGTGGCAGACAATCCTGTCACAAAAGGCTTATACGAGCAAACATACATTTTTTTTTTATTCAACCAATTTTAATTTGACCAGTCAGTGCCATCCCTACTTAAGTTGGAGAAAATTCAATTTAATTTAAGGAATTATTATAGGTTGATATTTAGGAACAAATGTTAGTTTACAAAATTACAATTTTGTGCTCACGGATATAGGCTAGTAAGTGGAAGTAATATTGAATTGAACCTCTTTATATTTATTATCTAGTTTGGAAATGAATTAGTATGTAAAATAAAATATGATTAATGAATTACACTTTAAAGGGGCAATTACCCCAATTTTTTTTTTAAAAATTATATCTTGTAACTGTGAGTATACACGAATATTTCAATTTTATTTATCCAGAAATTTGTGAAAATTGGTGTTTAGGTAAATTTCTTGAATCGGCGTTAACCTGCTTCTTTTTTGTTCCACATAGGCCTAGATACTAGAGCATCATACCAATCTAAAATGGTCCTTTATAACATTGTGTCTTGAAACTGTGCACAAATATGGTTTGAATGAAATATTTTTTTGAGTTTAGCGGGTGAATACACCTTTAAAACAAATTTCAGTGATTTTAGTAGAAGCCACGAATCAATGACAAACGTCCCGAGGTGAGAATATTGGTTCCAGGGCAAATAGCTTCCAGAGATAGTTGGCCCATTGAGCAAATGAACCAAGCAAAAACAATTATGTGTCACATAGAATGAGAGTTGTCAAAATCTAAAACCAACAATATAACTACTAATTCCAAAGGTTCAGTAGCCATAGTTTCAAATTTCAAGGCAGGAACTTCCTCCCTTATAACCTGCTAATGCAGCAATGAACATTTTAACGTCAACGGCATTGCCATGTTGAATACACCGCTTCCAGATAGATCATCGAAGTTGAGCAACATCGGGCATGGTCGGTACTTGAGTGGGTGACCACTTGGGAACACCAGGTGCTGTTGGCAAAGGGGGTGAAGCAGATCACCTTAGTGTGCCCCCGATTGAAAACGATATTGCATTGTCACCTTGAGCCGCTTGCGGAGAACAATGTTCATAACATGTTTCTGGTGTTGGATAAATAAATAAAAATTACGACCGGCAGTCCTAGAAGCCTACACTTATCTAGAAGTCAAAACTAGGGACAAACATGCTTTGTTTTTGTGTTCTGCTTCTCAACAGCGGACTGGTTCGAACTTCAATTCTGTAGTAGTTTGTAAATATAGGGTAATATTAGAAAGAAATAATAAGTCAGCAATACAATGCATCAGCAATAACTGATGCTTCATATCACTGTGAGAGTATTATGTTTATTTTTAAGGTCATCTGTTTCAAGTTTAAAACATGTTCCTTGTGGAAGCATATCACCCTCCTTGCCAGCTGTGTCGCGTCTGACAGCGAGTAGCATTACTGTTGTGACTTGTAGGATTGAAATAAATTTATAGGTACTAAGCGTCATCAATTTCAAATAAACCACCAGATTCATTGAAATTGGCCAATGGCAATAGGAATCATTGAAAACGTTGCCGCAACATACATGGTGTATTGCACAACACTCCACAAAAACATTTTCATGTAGTGCGGCATGTTGGCCTTCTAGTTACTAAAGAGTTCACTCGTAACACAGCTCACACATGAACGTTGTTGCTGCATGTCTTCGTACCAGGTAGGCCACGTTAAAGGGGTATTCACCCGCTAAACTAAAAAAATATATTTCATTTAGGCTAACTAGTTATGAATTTCGAAATTACTAGAAAAATTATTGGGTCCTCCATGAACTCTCCAAAAAATGTCAAACTTGGTATTTTTCGAGCTAGGTCCCATTGGCAAAAATCTCCCATAAGAAATAACATGGGGCTGATCTTTATGCCCCGTGACCTTAGGAGGATTTTGCTCCAAAAAAATTGGCCATTATTGACGTACTATACAGCCTTTTCTGTAAATCCTCTATATTTTGTTTGGTAATTTGGGCAAGTGGTTCGGTCAAAATATGCTATCTAATTAGCCTACCAAGAAGGGGTGTCATTTTATAATGTATATTTTTGCGTGTTTGAGTGTGAATTTGTGCACAGTTTCAAGACACGATGTTATAAAGGGCCATTTTAGATTGGTACAATGCTCTTGTATCTATGTGGAACAAAAAAGAAGCAGGTTAAAGCTTATTTGAGAAATTTCCAAAAAACACCAATTTTCACAAATTTCTGGACCAAAAAAGTTGAAAAATTAGTGTCAAATCACAGTTACAAGACATAATTTTTTTACGGTCATTTAAGTACACCGTAGTATTATGCTACAGATTATGTGGTACAAAATATTTTTTGGGGGTAATAGCCCCTTTAAGATATTTAGTTATTTATAGATAGTAGTTGAATAAATCAGTATGATTCTCATTGAAATCTGTCATACAACGCTAATTTATACTTCATGCGACTATTAACTTGCTACAGTACCAGAAGGTTGCCGTGGAGCTACTACTTTACACACCTAACACATCAAACATGCATCTCTCATTATTTAAGCCCTTACTCTACAGCGTCAGCAGTGTACTATTACTAATACTTGCTTTTTTCTAGTGTAATAGCCAAATTAAGAAGAATACAAGGTCCCTACTTATGTATTATTTATAGTTTTAAAAGGAAAGGATGTACGAATTTTAGGCTAATTCCCGTTTTGTTCGATTCAATGACACAACACTAGTGAGAAATTTTATTCAGTTGTCACGTCACCGGAAATGAAGGACTCTATAGTCACGATTTTTAAAAATTATTTATAGATTATTTGATTTTTACAATTTAGGATTTTGCAAAGGTTCAAAATTTACAATTCTTGTGAATTGTTTTTGGCTGATTAATAACAAATATTTATAATATTTCACTGTGGGCTGTCTATGTATGCTTTCATGTCAACTATCGGTATGTTAAGTTTCATGTTCGTTGGATGCTTCCTGATTGATGAATAGTATGGTTGCCGTTTGATAATCGATATATCGATCGTACGATTATATTTCCCAAAACGCCCTGCTGCAGTGTAGGCAAGCAACTTGCATGGCGTGGGTGTGTTGCCGGGGGAGCTTCGCAGGCGCCGATCGCTCAACCTCGCCGCGTCACAGCCGATACCGTAGTACCCCACTCAAAGTCAACACAAGCATCTATCAAGATGCATTCCTTCCCACCCCGCGCTAACTCGGTATCGCTTTACTTCATTCCGTAGTGCTACGATTATATTATCTTATCAGTTCTCTCAGACCAATATTAAGTTGTCTTCCAAAGTAATGTGGAATATTATTCATCTCGTCACATAATAAATACTGGAGCAATGAATAGTTGCTGATAAAATCTCGTAAATGAATGAACGACAACCCCAACAAAAGTTGCAATGAAACTTCACAGAACTAAGATTTCTAAGAAACACGACCTTCACAAAGACAACACATGAGATGGGTAGCATCTGTTTACACTACGTAGCGTGCTCTTGTCAGGCCGGCCGGCCAGCCGCATGTGGGGGTGGGGGGGGGCGCGCTCACGTTAAAGACGTCACTAGTGTGGAAAAACTGTTTTGAGCAAATAGAAGGAACAAAAGGATGCAATCGCAAAAGGTTCAGTAAGTATAGGCCTAAGTTTCATTCGCTTATCGATCAACGTTCAAAATATCGATATTCAAATTCAAATCGAACGGCAACCCTAAAGAAAAGCTACATGAAAACTGCAAAATGTGTCCTATTCCATCCTAAATCAAACAACTTGTAGTAGAATAACACTTGGCAGCACATCTTGTGCTAGTGTGGTGTGAATGTGTTACGTACCCGGCAGACCGAGGGCCCGCGGAAGTGAGGCATGCTTAGAAGTGAGACCGGGGTCGGACTGGACGGACTGGACGACTCTTGCGCCGCTCCTTGTAGCACGTTCCATATCGTCGTGCCCTCTCCCTCCAACTGAGTAATAGTATCTTGACTCATTTGTTGGCAGCTTATGTTTTGAGATTCTTGGCCTTTCGGTTGCGACCACTTGCGCGTCACTCGCGTACGCTTTCCCCTCCTTCGGCGCGCCCTCAACCGAATCTGAGCAGCCCCTTGGTGCGATGCAGGGTCCCTCTGAGCCGAGGGTCCCATTTGTGGGCAATCCGGGTTGTTTACGGAGAAAGTGGTGCACTCCGTCGATTGAGCATATCTCTCTGGAATGGGTTGCAACGCTCGGAGGCATCCGATACGGTTCACCTGTGCCGAGGGCCTCGTTTGATGCGGCGTAGTTTGTGGACGGCTCAACTGTGCCGAGGGCCCCATTTGATGCGGCATAGTTTGTGGGCAGCTCACCTGTGCCGAGGGCCCCGTTTGTTGCCACTTGCACTCGGGGTTGTTTCCGTAAATAGTGATACTTTGCATCGATGAGATTAGACTCTTTGGCAAGGGTTGTCCCCTTTGAAGGAGAGTAATGGACTGCTCGGTTTGCACCTTGACCAACTCGCGACGTTGCCTTGCCCTTATACGCTGCATCGTCCTCTGTCGTGCTCGGGCCCCAAGCGCCCTCCTGGGGTGTTCTGATGGCCTTTGGGTCGTTTCTTGGAAGGTCTCTCGTCGAGCTCGAGCCCCAAGCTCCCTCCTGGGGGCTTCTGATGTTGGCCTTTGGGACACTTCTTGGAAGGTCTCTCGTCGAGGTCGGGCCCCAAGCTCCTTGGGGGCTTCTGATGTTGGCCTTTCGGTCACTTCTTGAAAGGTCTCTTGTCGAACTCGGACTCCAAGTTCCAAATTTGGATGCTCCCTTGCCCGAAAGTTTCCCTGATTTGGCACACTTTGTTGCTCCCACAAGAATACAGGAGCGTGAATCTGCGGCATCTGTGCTCGGTTCACCGCAGCCTGTGAACAAAGATGAAGAAACGTGGTTATTTGTGATACAAGCAACCAGTTTTGCAGAAAAGTTACATGAACAAATTCAAAAAATGAACCTGCAGTTCATTATGTTTTGCCGTTTTGGGTATACTGTGGAGAGGGGGGGGGGGGATAACTTTCTAAAATGGGGTTAAATTTACTGAAATTATAGGTATGGCTATGGAGTTGATTTTACATGTTACATGTAAAAACAACTTCAGGTCCAGGTCTAGTTTTGCTTAATTCCAGGTGTGATACATGTCCAAAAATAGCTTGCCGGGAACGCAGCACCCCCTTGATACACTCTAAAAAAAAATTCCCCGTACTTCATCAGGGCGGAATTTCGTTTCATGGACCCGCCCACAAAATTTCTACGGGGGATCCCCTAACAGATAAACACATACATAGGCTTAGTGTTGCATTCAGGTTTTTCATCCCGGGTGGGCTATACAATACCCCGGGGGTATTATATAGGGACCAAGTACGGGGGGTTTGGGGGGTCTACCCCCAACAATAGCGCCGCAGACGAAAATTTTGAAAATCAGGTTTAAAGAGTGCGTTTGGTGCGTTTTAGAAAAAAGTTGTGGGTTGAATGCAATACCAAAATAATGTAGTTTTTGTGTTATTGTGTTGTGGACACTTTCCTAAATATCAGCTAGATTTCACCTTCAAACCGCTAGATTCCTAAAACGGTTACAGTAAACCCTCGTCCCCAAAAAAGGCATTTTGAAATAAAAAAATTCGAACTAAGCATATTATCAAAAAAAAAAAAAAATTTTTTTTTTTAATGATTTGTACTTAGGCCTAGTTTTTTTTGTGATTTTACAACTGTCTAGGGGATAAAAGACAGGCTAAACTAGGAGCTAGGAAAAGGCTAATAATGTTATTACCTGACATAAGTTATGATAATAAAAATGTGTTACCTACACAAATTTTATTAATTAATTTGCATTTACATATTGTGCTGAAGGCTATGTCATTTTTCTAAATTTACAGTTCTATGTACAGTAGTATTTAACCACAAATACAAAAACTTGTAAATAAACAGCCAAACCTTTTACAACTAAAATAAATGAAATCTTAAAAATATACCAAGCAAATAATTTGATAGAAATTCACGATTACAAATTTATACAAAGAATATGCTTAATAAAAGTATGTATTTAAATATCAATCAATGAATCAGTAAAATCAATTTTAAATGATTTCAAAGAAAAATAAAATTTGATGTCGTTGATAAACTTAAAAAATCATGCTTTGCAAAATTATCATTTAATTTTTCTTGTTTAAGTTTGGTTGTACTAGAAAAGTGCTGTTAGTTTATAATTTTTCTATTAGTTATCATTATAGAAAACAATTGTTGGTTTTTTAAATCATTTTGCCAAGCATGATTTTTTAAGTTTACCAACGACATCAAATTTTATTTTTCTTTGAAATCATTTAAAATTGATTTTACTGATTCATTGATTGATATTTAAATACTTTTATTAAGTATATTTTTGTATAAATTTGTAATCGTGAATTTCTATCAAATTATTTGCTTGGTATATTTTTAAGATTTCATTTATTTTAGTTGTAAAAGGTTTGGCTGTTTATTTACAAGTTTTTGTATTTGTGGGATTTCATTTATTTTTTAAGTTTAAAAAATCTAAACTTAATAGTTTTATTTTAATAGGTTTTATGTTAATTTTTTAATAGAAGGACTATGTATTTAAATTTTTTTTAAACAATAAATAAAGGTAATGTACCGGTATAAGTATTTTAAAGTAATACAGTAGCTTCAAAATCTATGACAATTGTGTAGCTCTAGATAGCCCGTAGGTATTTTCATTAGTTTGTTGTAAAATTATTGAAAATGAATTCAACAAATTTAATATTAAATTGTGTGGAGAATTGTGATTTTTTTTGTAATCTTTTGAAGATTATTTATTAAACTTCTTTATCTTTATAATAATTACGTGATTGAAAATTTTTGTTGTTTTATAATTGTTTTTTAAATTTCTTTATTTAATTTTCATATATTCATTTATGGTGTCGTCAATTGGATTGACTGTTACCGAATACCGATAGGTGAACAGACATTGTTATTTCCGATGTTTGTTACTTTATTTTCATTTTTTATTTATTTTTCGTTTTGGAAACCTTAAAGATTTGTTATATTCAATTATAAATATTGATCGAATTTCCACATCACCTTATCAATTTTCATTGTTTGAAGGAGGTATCGGTTTGACGCGTTCTTGCCGTTTTTTTACGTGGACGTTTCCCCAGGAGGCCTACACAATACCACGACGACATAATATATCCATTGTGACTGGAGATTATTTGAGAGATCTCAGTGTAGTAAAATGTAATGGAATATTGATGCTTGTTGATTTTAGTTTTCAGATGGTTTTACTCAATACGAGCATAAAAATGTTTTTTGAAAGTTTTGGCCAGGGTTTCCGTGTTACGACTTTGTCGTTTGCACACATCCAGCTGTTGCCGAGTTTTAGATAACTGGTGTAATGGCCCGATGCAGCAGTGCGACCTTCGTGGAAGATGGAAGACGCAGTTTTATATGTTACGTTCCCAATTTGAATTGAAGTTTTCGGCACTCCAGTCAAATTAAAGGTTGTAATCTTTGAACCGTCGTCCTTAAAGATATTAAACATCAATACACAAATGCTACTAGCAGAAATTAATCTTACTTTGTAAATTGTATTTGCTGATCCACAATTGAAACAAAAGCGGTCAGTTACACGAATTGGTCTACATAAATGATCAATTAAGTCTTGTACTGTGAGGTAGCGTCCCTGTGGAGATGTTGGCAATGATAACATAATAATTGTGTTTAATTCTTCTGTTTCCGAGTAGAAGCTGCAATCTAGACAGCGAAGTGTGTTTTTCAATGTGTTTGTCATTTCCTCCCTCACTATGTTTGACTCGTTACATATAACTTGCCAGAATTCGCTTGCACATTGTTGTAGAGGTTGTATAAATATTCCTCCTAGCATTTCTCGTACAGGTAAAGCATTCATAATGTTGTCGCCAGTTTCATATTGTATGGCAAGTGATTGTAGTGCATTTTTCATTGTGCTTGATGCAAGTCTCTTTTGTAATGTAGTGGAGTGGAGTAAACATTGCAAAGTTGCATTTGCATAGCAAGACACGCTGTCATTATTTGTGAAACCTCTTATAGTTTTGATAAATGAAGTTGTTTGAACTACAATGTTGCGAGTACTTGTAGGAGGGGGAACATTCATTTCTTGAATCTTGTCTGCATCTTTATGTTGTGTCCAAGCTCGATCTCGTTTGCTTAATCTTGAGGAATTCTTGTCACGGTACAGGGGGCACAAGTCAGGTCTGTGTTTTAGTCGTAGTCGGTTGTACTCAGTGATAGCCGAAGCTTGTGCGGTCACCTTAGCAGGATTAAAATTAATTAGGTGAAGGCCATCTAAGCATGTGACGCGCGAGAGTGCAACATAGGCTTGGCCGTACGTAAAGACAGATGTACCGATGTCCATTATTGCTGTTGTCAGACTTAGTCCCTGGCTCTTGTGGATCGTAATACCATACGAACGAGTGATGGGGAAGCCCTCACGATAAACAAATGCTTTTGGCATAATCATGAACTTTGCTTTAATTGGAAGGAGTTCATGATGGAATGAATCGGCAGAGCCATGATTAAAGTCTATTTTGATTGAAGTTACCTCGTTGCTTTGAATGTCTTGTTTTACAGACAAGACCACGCGGCCACGCCAATAACTCCGTTGACCAGACCGAGAGTGACGTCTATGTTGCGTCGAAGCATGACCTTGGCGCCAATCTTGATGATTATAACCTTTTCTAGGCCAGCCGTGTCTGAACTGTCCTCCTCGTTGGTGTTGAGCATCTTCTTTACTTTACTTTCCAAATGGGGTTTACAGTCAACAGTGTCCTTTGCAACTAGTCTTATTTCTTCCGAGTCGATTAATGCCATCATGGAGTCATTGAGCTTGTTACATAAGTGGCGCAAAGGAAGCAGGCAGACAGTACCAGCTGAAAGACTGTTGATGAAGGAAGAAACCCTCGGTCATCTTTCCGCAGGTGGTGCTAGCATTTAGCGGCACCAATCTTGTGTTGAGTGAATCACAGTCCTCTGAGGTCACAAGTCCTAGCCGGATTCTGCTCAGTATATTGGCGTAGTCCTTGTCTTCTTGTTGACGCATGTTTATTGTTAGCTCGTCGTAAGAAAACAGCTCTGTCCATAGATTGGGAGCACCCAGAGCCTTCAGGTACTTAGTTGTCTGTGCTTGCGTCAACTTCACGTACGTGGTTCATCGTGCACGGGAGGTAACTGGAGGAGATCTCCAAACAGGAGCATGTGCTTCCGCCCAAAGTAGCCATCTTCGGTGTCCTTCGTAGCGTATATTTCGCTCAACCTTAGATGAATGCACATCAGGGTCAGGTTGGACACATAGATCTCGTCAATGATGAAGAGAACTACGTTTGAAAGTTCGCTGCGGATGACCTTAAGAACCTGATCTGAGAGTGGTGTGTATGAAGGTGTTTTGTGGTGCTCTATTGGAAGTTGCAGAAGCCTTTAAACAGTCATCCCACTCACGTTGTAGGCCGCGATCCCTGTAGGCGCCATCACTGCTACGTCTTTGTTAAGATTGCTTTTCACCCAACATTTGATAACCTTAATGAGGAAGCTTTTGCCGGTGCCACCAGTTCCGCTGACAAAGTGGCGTAGCATCTTTTTAAATTTGGGTACAGCATCCTGTAATACGTTCGTGACATGATTAAATACTCTAAGCTGTTCGACATTTAATTGGGTGATCATCGTATCAACGTCCACGTTATCTGGATCCTCAGTGTTGACAACATCTCTAAATTCCGTCATAGCACCCTGCGCTTCAACTGGTTCAAATGCAAGAGGATTGTCGGGAGCGTCGATAACTTCTGCACCATTACACTCGAACTCAGCAACGCGCTCTCGGATGAGATCAGTGACTTGATTACGTACTGTTAGCAGAGTTGCAAGGTGTTCATGGTGGTCGACGGCACCTTGTAGGTCATTTTTAGACACGTTGAATGACTCTGCGTAGGTGTTGTAGCCGGCCTTTAGTTCATCAGTGTCTCTCCAAGGTTTGAACATGAGAAGAAGTGCATAAAAGTACTTTTCCGGCTCCTGATGTACATTGATATGGTAATGATTTATTAGGTGATCACGAGAACGTCTTCTTAGGAACTTTCCTCCTTCAAGTTCGTAAGTTTCTACCTCGGCAGATCGCGGCTTGACGTCTACGATGTCGTACTTTCGCACGTAGTCAACGAGGTGTGTATTCTCTAGTTCTACAGGACGAGAGGGGTACTTGTCGTCTACAACTGATTGAAAATAGATATCTGTTGAATTCGCCGCTAGTTTCTCTACCTCTTTGCGCGACTTAAGTCGCCTTGCGCGCACCATGCTGACGTCCAACCACCTGATAGTCGTCTGTGGATCTGTACCATGGAGAGGGATGCCCAGGAGCGTGTCAGCAGCTTCAAGGGCACCACATTCTCTGTGGTTCATGCTCCTCATACCGATATTATAGAGTTTGCTGCTCAACGACCTAGTAGAGTTGATTTCTTCAAATGTATCTTGGGCGTAACTTTTCTCACTTTTTGTTGTATATTTAGTAATGTACCAGTTGAGAAGAGCAGTTCGTTCACCAACAAATTGAATGTCCATGTTTCCTCCCCACGCCAACAATACTGTAGGGTTATAGTCGTTGATGTCGATTTCATCATCTTTCCGTGGCACATCATATAGTCTGCTATTTGTTTTCAAAGTTTTCCGGGCAGCAACCGAAACAACAACGTCTCGCGAAATGAGCTGATCAGTTACTACACGGGGGAATGAAAAGCGACAAACTCTGCGGAATCCTTGTCTTGTTTTTTTATTCCTCATGCAATAAGAGTTGTGTTTGTGACGTTGGAAGTGAGTAACTCTATGATGAAGCACCGGGCAAAGTGATGCTTTTGGTTTTGCACAGGTGATATATTTAGTTATAAATTCTGAAACTTCTTTTTTTGGTGAAATTCCCAAGATAGGCGCCGAATCAATCCAAATTAGTAGGTGAAAATGTTGCGTTCCTCGTCCTTGGTACTCGCGACGCCAGAAGTAGTGGGTCACTTTGCCATTGGCGCGTCATCTGAAGTTATGAAATCTAGCATAGCACGAAAATTGTTGTCCATAAAACGAGAAGTGGACACTGGATCCATGACAACAAGTTCCCTTACCGATTTGTTTGCAGCAACCGATCCATTGACGGTACGTACATATGAGGCCAAGTCATCCCATTCCATTCACTGAGACTCAAAGTCAAGAACCACGTGGCTGGGCCATACTTCTCAGTCATGCACACTAGGTCATTACGTGGCACCTTCCAAAAACCCTCCGTGTCCCGTAACCTGGCGAATATTATTTCCAGATTACCCTCCAGTTCATCATTATTCATCTTCTCGATGACAGTTGCAGCCGAAAGGCGCTCCCGATGCGATACATTTAGCTTGTGAAAGATTCCTGCACTCAGTTGCCTTATGCATGCATCGTTTAAGAGGAAGAATATGTACTGTAAATTAAGCCTAAAGTGTGAGTGCCTGGACATTAACCTAGTCTTGATGTAGTCCGCTGACTTTAAGGGGGTCACGCGCTGCTGCCATTGACCGTTAACTCCCGTCGGGTACAAATCTGGAAAACATTTAACATCTAGTTGTTTATCTCGAGAATCTATTGGGGCTTCGCGCACCTTCAACATCTGGTAGAGCGCAGTAGCAGATTTATTTTGCAATGCGCAGATGGTGTACTGCTCGTAGTTCATGTTGTTGTCATTTGGATCAACCTCACCAACATACCTTGCACATCTGCATTTGTGGTGATGTCAACTTCTTTATTTTCGCTATCTACATTAACTTTTGAGTTTACGGCAGGTAAAATGATTTGAAATTCAATTTACACCTCACTAACCAAAATCTCAAGAAGGTGTTCAGCACACGTTAGTAATTTGATTTTTTCATATATGCTGTTTGTTTTGTTTTAGGTAGGTTAGAGCTGTGTATACCTTTTCTATGTTTACCAAATTCTCCCACACTACTTTGGATTTAGTTGGGACTCCTCGCACAATGATGTAAAGTTCTTGATTTCTGTGTATTGGTTCATCCGGGTTGGGCAAAGTTTCTGAGTCTTTTCCAAAGGTAATGGCAGGTGGAAAGTTCTTCCGTGTACTTTTGGTATCATCTCCCTGTGTGGCATATTTCTTTTGAGACTGTTCCCATTCTCATGATGACCTGAAAAGCTTTTGCACGTTGAATAAGGATTCTCTCAAAGTCATTCAACTCGGTGATAACCGCTGGGCGCACTCCTACTTCAAGGTTATTGAGCTTACATATAGCGGGCATTTCTTGTTTCTTAAATTTACCATCACAATAGTGACAGATGTAGTTGACAGTTATTCCATTTAGTTCGTTGTACTCCCTTAAAAGGTTCCATACTTTACCACACAGTTGTGCTTTTGTTTTTCTTGCGATGTCCGTGACGTCCCTACGATAACAGAGTTTATCACAGGACATACACTCGTATACTGGAGTATTCATTGAGCGTCTGGTGAGTGCCAAGAAAGCATTTTTATATTTCTCCATTATGATGGTCTCGTTGAGGTCACTTTGACAAGACTCATGGCAATATGCTTTAGCATTCTCTTCTGATATTGAGGCGCAATTTTTCAAGTACACTAGATTACCACAACGTAGAGCTTTGTCTATTCTTGAATATTTGTATATTAATTTGACCTTGTAGAGGACACTAATAATACTACGAATCTCAGGGTAGTGTGGAGGCGATTGTCCTCAGAAGAGGAGGGTTGATTTGCAACAACTGATGGTTGTATGACAGTCAATCGCATGACCACGTTTTCCTACCCAAGAAAATGCTTTACCTTTACTACAGACATCAATGTTGGCAATGAATGATGCTGCATTTTCTGGAGTTGATACCGCCAGCTTAAGCATAATCGCCTTGATTTTATTTTCGATTGTAGAATTATTTGAGATACATATTGCCTCGTTACACATCCATGAGAATGTTTTTGAACAAGGAACGTTAACAAATATGTTCATAGCCTCCCCTGATTCATTGATTTGTATAATGTCAGTCGTATTATTATTGAAAGATGAATTGTTGTAGACTCTATAAGTATATTCGTAATAATACGGTTCTGAATGAATCGTGTGCATTGGCTGGCCGCATAATGCTAACACGATGTCACTTCCGATGATACACTCGTCTGCCTTTGCTAAAGCTACCTGAGCCTTAACATTCAACGTTCCATGGAGCTTCTTAAAATTTTTTATACTGTTATTCCTTTTAAATAGGCACCATTTCACTATCCTCTCAGCCTCAAGGAGTCTAGCTGCTGTAGATAGAAGTTTTATTTTTCTAGCCAACAGGGAAGTCATGTCAGTGATCGATCCTCTTAGACGTAGACTATGTCGTGTACTAAGAGTTTTGTATTTTTTTAGAATATTTGCGCTGGTTTTGCGAATTTTACGTAGTGTATTTGATACATTTCGTTTTGCGTGGTATTGCAATAAGGCAGTAGATCGCCTAGAAAGAGCGTTATCAGAATATGATCTCTTGTTTTGATTCCTTCTTATTTCAGGGTGGGATGATCGCCATGTTTTCAAGTACACACTGTGTTGTTTAGGGTTGTTGCGATGAGCCATCCTTACCCTCTCCCGATGACGATCTAGATTAGCGAGGCGAGCCTTCTTCACACGATCTCGCAGATTTTGAGGATTGGCGAGGCGAGCCTTCCTCACACGATCGCGCTTATTTTGGGGATTAGCGAGGCGAGCCTTCCTCACACGATCGCGTAGATTTTGGGGATTAGCTAGGTGAGTCATTCTCGTATTATTTTGATGCCGCTCAGGATGTGACCGTATAGCATCAGCCACTCTTTTCCGGTGAAGATCTGGTTTGTTTGCGCGTAATGCAGCTCTCGGTCTCTGCTGACTGGGATTCTTGGCATATTGATTTCTTCTACGCTCCAACAGTAGATCATGAGGGTTGGATACGTCTGGTTGTTGTTGAGAACAAGTTGTTAGAGTTGATGTACTGGCCCTTTTTATTACCTCTTTTACATATTTACTTCTTCTCTTTTGGCGAGCTTTATGAACTTTATTAGCTATATTGGTTAGTATTGTGTGTAACTAGGTAAGAGATGGACAGAACCAACCACAGTCTGGTAGGGAGGGTGAGGGTAAAGGATTAAATATGGCACAGACAAGACCTGGACAGAACCAGTCACAGTCTAGCATGGAGGTTATGGTTAAGGGTTATACCAATGGATGGTACAGACGCGCAGGGCAACGCCTAGGATAATATTTAGCCCTAGGCATACTGAGAGAATATAAACAACCAATGACAAATAAATCCACAAAGGTATGTAAATGCAGCCAATAACTTACAAAGTAAATAACAGAACCACTAAGGATACCACCAAATATGCGAATTTGATTTATAAACTTTATAAATAATTAAATATTATTAGATCAATTCAAATTATAGAGGTAGTAATTATTTCCTGAACAAACAGAAAGCACGCCATTAAATGGCGGCGCAGACTTAGTTTTTGTTTAAAACAATAATGCAGTAAACACAAACCCATGCATTTTGCTAATAAGGCCAGTTGGATCTTTTATAAGTAATGCCAAGGCTACGATCAAGGTCCATGAATCTCTTAATAGAAACTTTCCCATGCTACAACTAATGTTACTGTACACCTTTCACTGCACCACAGCCATGTAAATCAACAAATTAACAAACAAATATTGAAAATTTGCACAGTTTTTGTTTATCGTTTTTATATAGTGACGAGAGTTTCGCGAAATTTTGCGAAAAGAAATGAATAGGTGTATTATTTTAGTACATTTTTGTATAGCCTAGTCCTAGGTAGACAATCATACTATTGTTTATCTGCATTAGGCTTTTAGTTATCAAAACTGGTTATTTGTGCGGGAAGTGTGTCAGAACAAAGTTGTGCTGGCCTAGGGTTGGCTAAGAAAGGCCTAGGGCTTGTCAAACATGTAATGTAAGTATTTTTTTTATCTAGTCCTATACCGGTAGCCTAATGGAAATTTAGACCTACCCTGTTGTATTTTAAATAATTTTCTACATCTGGGCCTAGGCCAGGGATGGTTTCTGATTTGTTTTATGAGAGTATAATGACAACTTTTCTCGTTTCACACATAGAAGCAAAATTTAAAATGTCCGCCATTTGTTTACGTATCGCACTTTCCCGCCTAACTCTGCTTATACCGTCAACAAGTGTCAAGTAACTATAGTTACTTGTTGATTGTATGCCTAGTGTATAAGGCTTATTTAAAACCTTTATTTGGAAGCCTTCCAGCAAACTTTTTCAACTTTTTTTTTCAAAAGAGACTATATTACTATAACCTTAATGTCCATGTAAAATATGAACATTGTAGCCCCACCCGTCTGGTCAGAATCGCGGGCCGATTGAAACTGACGAATTAGATGTTAGCAGTAGCAGTAGCAGTAGCAGTAGCTAACATCCTTAAAGTGATTTTGAGCATGTTTGAAGACATTTTTTCACCAAGAAGGAATGGTCGTACCCCAATAAAATTTGGCATGTGTTGTCAGGTACCTAAATCCCCTCGATTGTGATAGTTTTCAAGTTCACATCACGATACATGACGGCTGGGTAACACCTCGAAATCACCCCAACTCTGCTTGGTGTATAAGGTGCTTGAGTGTGTAGCGCACTGCGGCTTGGCTGCGGCGCCCTAACGGGCACCTAGATATGTAGGCCTACATTATTTACATCTTGTTGCTTTTGTACCCAGTAGGCTAGGCTAAGCTCGAGGAAGTTGTCATTCCTGTAGAAAGAAAAACCGTGGTTAGCACTAGGCCTAGGAAAAGCTATAAATTTCATTGTTTAAGAAAGATTGGATTTAAATTCACATACCTCACGTCGAACTTGAAGGTCGGAAAAAGTCTCCCATCATCCTCTGCACTAACTTCTGTCTCGAAGTCTCCCGAACGAATTTCGCAAGTCCATCAAATTGCTCCAAGGTCAGCTCTGTGGTATCCTTCGTCGCGATGTAGGCCTCCAACACAGCAAGCGCGTTGCCGACTTCTTGCCTGGTAGGAGCAGGGCGCTCGATCTCGTCGGGTTCATCTTCATCGTCGCTAATAGGCGTGCTGGTACTAGCCTAGGCCTATCGGATGGCCCTGGTTCCGACTCATTTGAAGGCTGGTCTTCAGGCTCTAACTCCACGGCCGAAGTTGCAATGTCTTCGTCCACATTCACGTAGTCGTTGAAGCTGGCACCAAACTGTGCATGGTCACAATTCACAACAAACACTCGCAAAACACGTAGTCGGCTAACAACGGAACAAACACTTGGCAATGCAACTGTCGTGAAAGCTTGAGACGTAGGCCTACTGTGCAATGCCACAGGCGCGTCGCCTAGGTGTTGATGTCGCCAGGCTGCAGTAGCTGCCGCCCGGCTCGGCCAGTCCAGTCACGTGGTGCGTGCGCATCTCCTTTGTCGTCGCTGCAGCTAGCCATCGGTTTGTTTTCGTGCGGCGTACTACAGACCGTTCAAAACACATTTTCCGAATTCGAACATCGGAAAAATTCTCGGAAAAGTTCTTCGAATTAACCACACTATTTCACACGTAAATTGACCGTTAAGGCCAAGATATTCTTTCGAATTACGAAATAAACCGAATTTCGAATAAACCGAATCTAATACACTGTTAAATCCTATACTGACCGTCGGGACCGATGTTTTCGTTCGAAATAAAGCATTTTTCAAAGTAACCGAGTTGGAAGTAACGAGGGTTTACTGTATTTTAGCAACGAAAACAAATGATTGATTTTTTTTTAATTTTTCTGACTTTGGAGTCAGGAAAACATTTTCACAAATTCGGTGAAAATATACGTTTTTTGAGTCAACCAAATAGGCCTAAGCCTAGATTTAAATAAATTCCCATTTTCCCTGACTTTTCCAGGTTTTTGAATTTTTTGCTCAATTCCCTGACATTTTGACCCATATTTTCAATTCCATGACTTTTCCAGGTTTTCCAGGTCGGTGGGAACCCTGATGTATTTAGAGGTCGGCAAATTGAAAAATGACAATTTCAAATTCGTAGTTCCTATCATGCATATCCCTTTTAACCCCCTCATGTCAAGGATTGCTGGTCAAAATGTTTTGATTGGTAAATATAACACTTCTGCAAATGCTTGTATCACAAATAGCCCAATTATTTTGCACCCACTCCGCTAATTAGACCATACCTATTTATGGAGATCTTACCTTTTCGCGTTCCAACTTTTGTCGAAGCAGGGGAATTTCGTATTTGACTATTCGTTCCAATTCTCTGTCTGGATGTGGAAGTTTCTTGAGAGGGCGGGACAGAAAATTTGCCACCTCTGGGTCTAGACTCGAGTTCCGAGCCAACTGGGTCCTCGTGGCGTCCAGTTGTGCATTCAGTGCGTACAGGTATTCCCTTGGATCCATCCCCACAAACTGAGGTCCCATTCCGTTCGAATCTAATACAGGAAACGTTAAAAGATAGGGTGAGACTTGAGGTATGCCTTCTTAAATCAAATCATATGACATGGATTTATGTTATGTTTTTCTTCTCCTTAATTCTAATCAACATTAATTTCCACTTATATTAGTGTACATTAGAAAAATGCCGACTCTCCTTCCTTAGTATGTCACACTTCGTATACCGCTCTGGAGCAACAGGCCGTTGCGGCAGGGGGGAGGGGGAAGCAAAGCTGCTGAAGTATCATCAGCATCATGAGTTATCTACATTGGTAGGCCTACAACAAATACATTGTTAAGATGTGTATTTTTGCAGATTACGTAATTTCTTTGTGGAGTTCTCGTAAATATGGATTCAAGTCTTTACACCTACACCATTGTCCTGACCAATATTTTCACAACAACCTGCAAACTTTTAAAAAAAATGATAAATCGATATTCAATCACCTTTCAATAATAGAGAATGAAAATATATTTTAATTGGATATTTTATTTTCTGAAAGAGCTTTCCAAAATTAGTCAATGTTATATTTCTTGCACTTATGCTGTAGGCCTACCAGCATGTTATTCAATTCATCTCGTGTATGAATCAACTGGTATAATTTGAAATTTAATGATCACAGTAATAATGATAGGGCCTATCAGTAGCTTTTTAACCAGATGGACGGATCGCATTACTCGCACTAAATAAAACAAATCAATAAACTCGTGTTTAGAGTCCATCCAATCACTCACTAAACGAATGTTTGGTTGGTCTTTTATTTAGAAGGTATGGATGTCAAAGAGATCGTAATACGTCTTCAAGAAGTTCTAAAGAGGATGGATGATTGGTTTAAAACTCAGGAACTTGATATTAATTATAGCAAAACAAAAATTTATGATTTGTCATAAGGCTAATGATAGAAGCATGAATGATATTTATTTGACGTTAAATTGTAATGGTAAGTTAATTTCTAGAGTGTATGAATTTAAATATCTTGGAGTTTTCTTAGATTGTAATTTAAATTTTAAGAAACATTATGAATACGTGTGTAATAAAGTATCATCAGCATTTGGAATTATAAGTAGAATGAAGAGGTTTGTAACCGAGAGAATGTTGAGGTTACTTGTAGATTCTTATATTCACTCTGTTATCGATTATTGCTTAGTGGTTTGGGCAGTAAGACCTTCTACTGAGTATGTTGTACTCCAGAAGAGAATTGACCATCTGTTTGATTCATTTCCCTTAAGTTAGCAGTCAGCAGTCTGATTGTTTCACGATTGAGGAAAGGATGAAGTATAGTGTGCTGGTAAATACATACGAAGTATTGAAAAGTATGTTTTTAGGTATTCTACCCAATATTTTTAAAATTGTTGATCGTGATAGAAATTCTACTTTAATAAACTCATTGGAAGTTCCTAGATTAAATTCTGAAGCATTTAGAAAGTCATTTATGTACAGAGGCGTATCCTATTGGAATTCAATTTCTTATGATATTAGAAGCCAGTTTACTAATCTAGGAATTGTACAATTTAAAAGTAAAATTGAAGCAATGATAATGAATCAAAGAGCAAAAAATTGATTTTTACTATTTATTTGTAGGTTATTGTCTGTGTGTTTGTGTAATGTTAATTTACCTTCATAAGTTCTTATTAATGATTTTGCTTTTCTCTTTGTTTGTTCATTGTTGCTTTGATTATGATATAAACAATGTGTTTTCAATTATATTTTTCTGCCTAGATTGTCTGGTTGCCGCCCACTGATGGAGCTTGCAACTTGAGTTAGGTGTCCTGTATCATTGCTGTGATCAGTTTGACATGAACAATTTTAAATAATTATATATCTGATATAATTATATATATGAGTCAAGATTTGAACACAAAAATGAAGATTGAACACAAGAATAAAGATTTCGCGTTCGGTGGTTTCTTCCGCGAAAGTTTGATTATACTCCCTGATTTGCTGTTCCTGATTTTTGGCAAACCTCATATTCGTTTGAGTGGGATCGTCTAATAAATCAGTTTTTTTCTTTTCGTTTTTCTTTTTTAATGTTTTTTTTTTCTTTTCTTTTCTTTTCTTTTTCTTTTTTTTCCTTTTTTTTCCTTTTTCTTTTCATTCTCCACCCTTTTTTATATTTGATTCATTCATTAAATGCATATAATATCATTTAATTTGTTACCAAAATTCTTGTGTTAAATGCATTGTTGTTGTAATGCTGCTATTTCAAATATTTACGAAAATGTAGTTTATTGTTGTTTCTGCATCTATGTAATTAGATTTATTTAGTAGTCCTCCTTTGTAAATCAGTTTTTATAACTGAATAGGATAGACGTTAAATAAATAATAAATAAATAAATAAAATAAATGTTCATGGATGGACTTTAATTTAAAGTTGATCCGTTGAAACTTGCTCGTAGTGAAATTTGGCTGAAATTCATAATATATAGTACTCTTAATAGTGTGCTTTTCAATAATACAACAAGCAAAATGGGGTTACAAGCTTACTTTAGGAGATTTTTCAAAATAAAAATCAAGTAAATCCCTAACCTTTAACATAGCAAGCGTGCAAAACCCTACACTTTCCGACCAAAAAGGCACTACAGTACACGAACCGCAATTGAAATGACTAAATTATGTATCAATTTGCAGGTAATTAAACACTGAAAAAAATAGTATTTGCAAAATACATGTTACCATAATGGATTTTGATATTTTAACGTTCAAAGTCAATATATAATTGTAGCAACCAGGAGCAACAGTGAAGGTTTGGCAACGCTGCGTGACGCCACCTCGAAACCGTGCTCGATTGACCAATGGTAGTGAACTCCATTGTAAAGTAGTAAAGGGAGCGAAAATTAAAAAAAACGGGTTTGGCGGCCTCTCCGTATTACAACACATAGTTTGAATGTATTTACGTTTATGCAGCTATTTGACGAATAAGGACATAAAAAAAGTTGTAAAAACTGTTTTACAAATAAAACTAAGATTACATACATAATATACACACAAAATAACTTTAGCAAGTTTATGAATAATTATTATTGAGGACCTATCACAAATTCATTACAATCTTTAATATAATTGGATGAGCGAAGCAAAGACTTCAATTTCACTGACCCCTCAAAAAAATTAGCTCCAATGTTTTTTTGTTTGTTTTCTGTCTGTTTGTTCGCTTTCTACCGGGCAAACGGCATATGCGATCTTGATGAAAATTGGAGGGGACCTTCGAAATCTCTAAACTTAGACTTGATACATTTTTGGGTACAATCGAAGAAATATTTCTTATGAATATCGCACTTTTCCGATTTTTCCCGATTTTTAGTGCAATATTTTCGTGATATTTGGTCCGATTCTGACCAAACGGGTGGGGCTAGAACATTCATATTTCACATGGACATTAAGGTAATGGTGATGTATTGCTTTTTGAAAGAAAAAGTTGAAAAAATTAGCCAGAATCTATATAAATAAAGGTTTTAATATAAGTTTTTTGAGATTAAGAGGATGCGATAGTCGCGAAATTAAAACCACGCGAAATTACAGTTTTTTCGTGATATCTCGAGAATGATGCAAAATATCAAAAATCTGATTCTAGAACGAATTATGGTTTTGTTAGAACAATATAATGCAAGAAAAAATATTGTAATGTGATGATAATTAAGTTTTTTATTAGAGATTTAATTAATTAAATTTATATCTTAAATACAAACCGCACCGATTATTATATTTGAATATTTTTTCTTGCATTATATTGTTCTAACAAAACCGCAATTCGGTCTAGAATCAGTTTTTAGATATTTTGCATCGTTCTCAAGATATCACGAAAAAACTGTAATTTCGCGTGGTTTCTAATTTCGCGACTATCCCATCCTCTTAATAATAACAATTAACAAGTAACAATAGAAACTTGACAACAATCACCTATAATGCGTTCAAAAAGCTTAAAACTTACAAAAAAGCTCATCCATCAACACGACTAAAAAAAGCGTTTGCGAAGCTTCCTAGTTATTTTAATTGAGGCAATTATTCCCATATCGAAAGACTTCTGTTCTACATATGGCAATATATGTATGTCATGTATGTAAGATATAAGTTGCATAAATTTCATATTTAAAAAAAACTAAATATTGGGCGCAGTGCGCTGCAGGCTGAAGCCGGTAAAAGCAAATACTCTAACTACACTATACACAAAGCTTATAGCCTAGCCCTAGCCAAACGTTGAGGGAAGAATGTCTTCAAGTTCGAGTAAATAAAAAAGTTTTCACAGTCGGGACTCGAACCGGCGACCTTTCGCGTGTAAGGCGAGTATGCTAACCTTTGGGCCAGCAGCGACTACAGTGTTCGGCCGGTCCAGAGCGATACTTTTGCAGCCTAGAAGATATATGAACGCTGACTCAAAACGAGCATAAAAGTTTTTTGGTGGCAATTAGGTAAGGTGACCATATTTTGAAAGTTACAAACCGGGACAACTAAAGTGTAAGAATATGTACTTTGTACTCTATGGACCATTTCGGGTCCTGGGGCAGAGCCCCAGCCGCCGGAGGCAATTTTTTTAAGATATATTTGGTCAAATGCCCAGAAAACAGCTTTCTGACATAAAAATATGAACTGAAAATGGTTTTGATGTGTACATTTTTGTAGTCGTAAAATCTTTATCTAGTGGTTTAAAAATGATAGTACAAAATAAAATACAAGCACTTGGCAAAAAATAATGCGTGTATTTTATTGATGAGGGCATCATACTAATGAAGTTCTTCTAATCAATAATAATAAAGAAAATTGAAAATGCATTGAATTTGTATAATATGCATGATTTATCTTTTAATACATTATGTCTTTACAACAAAATAATAAATTTAGGTATGTAATTAATCAAAAACGTAGTTCAGTTGCATGATTAACACATTTTGATTTTCATTATCTATAAACAAAATCAACGCAAATAATGACTGAGAAAATTAGGGGTGTGCAAGTCCTGATTTTTAATTCGAGTCGAGTCCGAGTACTTCGTCGTCTTTTCTTAAATTTCACTATTACTCTTAGCTATATATTTTTTTTTTACAATTATGTTCAATGTTAATTTTTTAAGCGAGCAAAGCGAGCGTTTCCATTTGACTCTGCCGGAAAAAATAGTCACTAGCTTTTTTTTTGTTTGTTTGTATGTCTCGACATAACGTTCGAACGGAGGCTCGGATCGATTTGAAATTTTGACCATCCGCAAGCTTCGTTCTCGATTGAATGCCATTAGTTTTGTGGCAAAATCGTTCAAAAAGTTACATTTAAAGTTAATCGAAAGTTTTTTTTTCAAACTAAACGGCGACAAAATCTGAGATGGCCAAATCATTTAGAATGTCCGTCCGGTCACAAATATGTTAATTTTATTTTGATCCGATAAGTAGTGTAGATGGAAATTACATTATAACAAAGTACCGTTACCATGGCAACGGAAAGTTGCGCAGCTTTTTTGGCTCATGATAGCGGTTGAACGGAGGTTCGGATCGAGTTGAAATTTGGACCATCCGCAAGCTTCTGTCTGAATTGAATGCCATTAGTTTTGTGGCAAAATCGTTCGAAAAGTTACAAAGTTACATTAAAGTTAATCGAAAGTTTTTTTTCCAAACTAAACGGCGACAAAATCTGAGATGGCCAAATCATTTAGAATGTCCGTCCGGTCACGAATATGTTAATTTTATTTTGATCCGATAAGTAGTGTAGATGGAAATTACATTATAACAAAAGTAACGTTACCATGGCAACGAAAAGCCGCATGAGGTTCGTACTATGCACTGCCACCTAGAAGTAATCAAAATACTATCGAGGAAGCAGTGTATTATTTGTTTCCAAATAGTTAAAATAGTTTTCCCAAAGAAATGATGTCAAGGTCCTCTAGATGGCGGTGGATTTTATCTACAAAGTAAAAATTTACCCACGGGTTTACCCAAATACCTTGCCAATAATAAATAATATTGGAAACATGGCCCCGTGGACAGCGAACGTCGCAAATTTTAAAATTTAAAAAAATGTGCAATGTGGGTCTAGCTATAACACGTGCTCGCTTATCAACGCGTCCAACTGAGCGTTTCCCTAGTTTATTGATAAGTCTATAATATGTTGGCTCCAAAAGTGAAAGTGTAACATCTAATTGATTTTAAAATGTAATCTCTCTCTAGATCATTTTAAAGGAGAACGGAACTTTAGATTGTCACTTTTGAGATTTTGGTAATTGGCTGTATTGACAAGAGGATGCCATGTGTCAAGTTGGGTTGGGCCGACAGCTAAGCCCATTTCTTGGAGGGCTAGCTTCCGGTGACTGCGTCACGTCGCTCAAGGGTAGGTAGCGGACCGCCCGCCCACTAGTCTAGTGCGTGCGTTCTAAGGGTGATGTTGCGATTTACACACTGCTTAAATCATCATTTGTTTTAGCTGATTTTGTAGTTATTATCTTTAAAATGCCTCGGTGTTCAGTGTATGGATGTGTGAACAACTCGGGTGAGGGATTATCAGTTTATAAATTCCCAAAACGAGATAAATCGCCGAAACGTTGAGCCGTGTGGTGTGATAAAATGCACAGGAAGAATTTTATTCCTACCACTAATTCAGTTGTTTGTGCGAAACATTTCGTGGAGGAGGATTTTAAGCAATCGGATTTGATCAGATCTAAGTTAATGCAAGATACTAAATTCAGAATTAATTTAAAACAATCGGCGATTCCTACACAACAATTAGTGCCATACACGATAACATCTCATGAACCTACCATATATACACCACCGTCTAAAATACGGAGAAAGTCTCGTTATTTGCAGAAGAAAAAAATAGACGAGATATTAACTGCATCTGTAACTGCAACATCAAGTGCAATTAGTGATAACGATAGTGACGAGTTAACATTTGAGCCTGAAATTGAAATAGGAAGAGATAAGTCTAGTTTTGAGGATGAGGACCCTAATAGTATCGGTGTACAATGCGAATTAGGCTCAGAGTTATATCGCAACTACAGTAATATATCCGTTGACGATAATGATACGAATTCTGACATTTCTAGTCAACCCGATTTAGACGCGTCGTTCCAAATTGATTCAGAAAACAATAGTGATAGTCAAGATTCAAGTAGGCTACTGACAGTGACACCAACGATAGCATAAACAGTGAGAATGTTTCATTATCGTGTATTATAGTGTTTTGGACTTGTTTATCACAACTTTTTCGTATGTGTCGTGATTGTGGATCACCAGTAATTAAAATCGTCAAGTCATGCAGAGGTGCGTCCATGAGAGTATCAACCGTGTGCCAAGAAGGCCACAAACTAAAATGGGACTCACAACCCAAACACAACAAGTGTTCAATAGGCAATATTATGATCTCATCTGCGTTGATGTTATCTGGAATAAGCTTTCAGGCATTTAATGTATTTTCTAAAACGCTACAACTTAAATTTTTTTCTAGGAAATCATTTGATAATATGGTAAACAATTACATTCAACCGATAGTTTCAAACGCTTGGATTTCGCAACGAAAAGCTAATTTAGACTCCATCAGATCATCAGATCGTGTACGGATAGCTGGAGACGGACAATTTGATTCGCCGGGATTTTCAGCAAAGTATGTTGTTTACTCCATTATGGACATCGACACGGAGAGAATACTAGACTTTACTGTGCTACAAAAAGGTCAAGTCAAAGGTGATTTGGAAAAAGCAGCATGTGCACAAGTAATTAATAAACTAGTTATTGAGGAAGCCTTGCCGGTTAAATTGTTTTTAACAGATCGTCATAGGGGGGTTAGATATTTCATGAAAACTCAGTTTCCTAACATTTTTCACGAGTTTGACGTATGGCACATGTCAAAAAGTCTGATGAAAAAGTTTAAATGTATAGAGAAGAAATTGCCCAACTTGTTTGCCTGGAAATCTAGCATAAACAATCACTTGTGGTGGTCGGCACAGACGTGTGCCGAAGACGGTCAGCTCCTCGTTGATAAATTCACTGCTATTCTATACCATGTTAGAAATATTCACAAGTGGCCTGCCGAACCAAATTACCCGGAAGAGTTTTCTCAGTGTCATCATAACGAGCTATCTCCTCGCGGAAAAAAAGAAAAAGAAGTGGTTGAAAAAGGACTCTGAGGAATTTCACACTCTTGCAAAAATTGTGACCGATCAATCCTTCGTATCAGATTTACAACATACACGCCATTATGTTCATACAGGGACATTGGAATCATACCATAATGTGCGCCTTAAATACACTCCTAAACGAGTTCATTTCTCTAATAAAGGAATGATCTTGAGGTCAATTCTAGCTATTTTGGATCACAATGCTAATTTAAACAGAAAGAAAGTGGGGGAATTTGTTCAATATTCAAAAGCATCAAAGTCGTGGGTCATAAAAACTAGAAAGGAAAGTAAGTCAGGTGTTTGGAGAGATGACATTATGATCGCTGTTTATGACGCAATAATGAGCGATGCGCACTACAATACCGTCACCGACAATAGTGTCCTAAACGTACCACAAAACATCGCCCCTGTGCCACGCCCGACAATAGAAGAACTTAGAGGCAGAAGGTTCTCACGCTTCAGTGAATTACCTAATTCAGAGTAATTCATTGACGACAGCTCCATTTGCAAGTCACGCTTACACTAGAGGTGAGTGTTAAATACGTACTGAATATTTATTTAATCAAACAAATTTTGTAATACCAAGTTTATTTAATCCCAAATAATTAACATTCCACCTATATAATGTCTAGTGTAGGCCTAGTTTCATGGGATGATTATTTTTCATCAAATTAATTATCCAATATTATAATTTTAGTGTGTTATATCAAATAGTAAAATACTAATGGTGGCCACTTTTGAGTTCCCGTCCGCGTCGGATACCGATTTCAACAATCAGTTCACAGAGAAAACATTTGCTTTGGTATAGAATTATTCGGCGTTGATTTGAACTGATAATCTGTTTATTCATTAGCGCGGGCTATAATTGCTGAACAAAATAATTGAATTCACGCAGTGTCAGTCGAACAACGCTAGCTGCACTGAAAAACTTCAAAATAACTATAGTGACTGCAGGTATAATCCCGCCTGGCGGGCGGTCAGCCGGCCGGGGGCTGAGCTCTGTGACGTAATCACGCAGACACACGGTCGTAAACAAACGGCTGTAGCTCGTGAAAGAGCACGCGGTCAACAATAAGAAGGGACGGTATTCTTTTCAGAAAGGAACTATCTGTTCATAAATAGCATCGATTACATGCAGATTCTAAAGTTCCGTTCTCCTTTAATGAAGCACAAATGTTATTAGGGCTAGGCCATGACATAATTCGTAGTTAGTGGTATATAACATGAAAATGTTGATACAAACATTTAAGTGACATATTTTTTACTATTTGTGCAAAGTTCAGAACTTCCAAAAAGAAAATACAAATTAGTATTAAAAGACTGAGGTTAGTATTATGGATATTTGACTTGATATGGTAACGCCAAGAATAGATAACAATATTTACGTTTTCACACTCGCGAGCGACCCGGCACCTCCACCAAAATCATTGAATAATACTCGCACACCCTTAAAGAAAAGAAAATATCTTCTTGGAAGTTGAACAACTATTACAATGTTATTACTGTTAGTATTTATTAGAGGAGTATATTTCTTCAAGTAAAACATAATCCTTCCACATGGTACTGACTGAATACCGGAACATTTCCCCTCCAAAATTGCAAACCGGTACAAATACGCCATTTTAATGAGTCTCTCGGGACACCGGTACATGTGTTCTGAAAACTGTACTATACCGGTCACCTTACAATTAGGACACTTTTGATACTTTTAAAGCCCACTGCCAATATTTCTTGAATGTAATAATTGACGTCTGTACATAGCATGTGTACGCAATTACTGTTTACTTTGGTATGAAACACTTTCGATGTGTCAGTTCTCTCGACGCATTCACACTCGATCAGAATGAGAACGTTTTATTTTGATGGGACGTTTCGATTTCCGAGGTTGGCACAACTGCACCAATAAGCGATGCAAATAAATATGTTTTCCTAAAATGTAACAATTAAAAATAAATTGATACTTACAGTAGTAAAATAAACTACTACAGTTGTAAGATTATCTGATACTAGGAAACGCTCAGTTGGACACGTTGATAAGCGAGCACGTGCTATAGCTAGACCCACATTGTACATTTTTTAAATTTTAAAATTTGCGACGTTTGCTGTCCACGGGGCCATGTTTCCAATGTTTGCAATATTATTTATTATTGCCAAGGTATTTGGGTGAACCCGTGGGTAAATCTTTACTTTGTGGATAAAATCCAGCGCTATCTAGAGGACCTTGACATCATTTCCTTGGGAAAACTATTTTAACTCTTTGGTTACAAATAATACAATGCTTCCTCGATAGTATTTTGATTACTTCTAGGTGGCAGTGCATAGTGCACCTCGTGCGACTTTGCGTTGCCATGGTAACGTTACTTTTGTTAAAATGTAATTTCCTTCCACACTACTTATCGGATCAAAATGAAATTAACATATTCGTGACCAGACGGACATTCTAAGTGATTTGGCCACCTCAGATTTTGTCGCAATTTAGTTTGAAAAAAAACCTTTCGATTAACTTTAATGTAACTTTGTAACTTTTTGAACGATTTTGCCACAAAACTAATGGTATTCAATCGAGAACGAAGCTTGTGGATGGTCCAAATTTCAACTCGATCCGACCCTCCGTTCGAACGTTATGGCCAGACATACAAACAAACAAACAAAACAAAACAAAACAAGTGACAATTTTTTTCGGCAGAGTCAAATGGAAACGCTCGCTTCGCTCGCTTAATAAAAAATACTAAGTAGGCTCTATTTTATAAGCTGTTACTGAATAATAGTATTATACTATTACTCTCGAGTCCGCTGGTACACTCGCTCGAGCCACTTTAAAGAGGACCGAGACACCATCCTGTGATCATTAATAAATGGAAATACCGGGTAACCTACACAATCAGACCTAGTTGCGGCTACCCCTTCAACTAAAATATGTTGTCATGAAAAAAATACATTAACTAGAACTACTACCTTTAGCTTTGAGAGTGACTAAGTAAGACTGACAAAAAATTAGGCTTACCTACTTAAAGGATATCACGACCCCAAGATTTCCCGGGAATGTAAATACTCTGTGAATAAACCTATGAATTAATCTAAAAATATGCCTACCGGTACTGGATCTCATAGATTGATTCTTTATTAACGTTGTTGTGAAATATGATACCGATGTTTTTTACCGTCGGAAAAAACTGAAAGCTGAGCGTCTAAACTCGTCTCCGCGCCAGCCTCGGCGACCCCTCTTAAACCGAAAAGTCGATTTAAATAAAATAAATCTGCTGCTAATCAAATAGGCCTAAATCGTGATTTTAATAAATACCATAACAATCAATCACCCTGCTTCTAAACACTATTAACTCTCTGCCTCAGTCTTTGTTTGACATCTTCGCAAACAATTAAGGTCGCTCTGACTTAGAGGCATTGTCAGAGTTTCCAACAAGTATCTTTTAAATAACTCTTAAGATTATTTATGAAAAGAACGAATTTGCAAAAAATGCCTATTGAGGGTGGTGTGGGTTGTACGGGGCTTTCCTTTCAACCCGCGCGAAATAGTTGTGACGTCAGTGCTGGGCACGGTCCTCGCTCTTGCTACCTGCTACGGAGCGAGCTATTCAGTATACGTCGGACGTCCGAACTCTTCAGTTTACCGTTTAGTTTTGTAAATGAGAATTGTAGTTTCATATCATACGTGTTTTATATTTATATTTATACTAGCGCTAATCATCGTTTATTTCACGTGATTTTCGTTATTAGCACTAGTGTTTTAATTTGACATTTTGAGCGAGAATTTAGTGGCAATGTTTAACTTTGTGTCAGCCTCTGTGCAGTTGCAAGTTGTAACTTGTAATAATTACATATTTACATTCAAAACGTTTCCGTGTTTTATTGACTAACAACAACAGTGATTGAATGGTTAACACGTGGTTGTGTGTATCAGTGCAACAATAGACACAAAAAATTATAAGCCGAAAAGAAAAAAGTGTCATTTCATAGATTTCCTAATCCAAATAAAATCCCCTCTCCTTTATAAACAATGGTTTCACAAGGTGAATCGCAAAAACTTTTAAACCAAATAAGTTTACAGTTGTGAGTTCTCGCCATTTCACAGAAGATGATTACGAATTAACACCCAAAATCAAAGCCACCCTATTTCCGAACTACAAACAAAAACTATACTTTCTAAAATTGCAATCCCTTCAAAAAATATGGGGGGTGAGAAAGATTCCCCTGTTATCAAACGTCCGAAATCTCAATACCAACAGAAGAAGGAACGTATGTCATTGTTAGAAGGAGCTACCGCGGCGACTGTAAGTAGTATAGGTGGAACCAGATAAGCTGTCGCACGTCAAGGTCAAGCGAGAGCACGGACGCCAACGTTGACAATTTACACACAACTGGCATTAGGTAGGGCCTACCGTATTTGGTCATGTTATCGTGATATGTTATCACATAAATCAACATTTTATAAGCTGTGAATAAAGTAGTTTGTCCCACAGAGTCAGGATTTTAGCGAAATAATGATTTTAAGTAATCACGATTACGAAAGTGTTTTTTTGCCTTGTTGGTAATGGTGTGTCCAAAGTTCCAGCTGTTTATAATGCCAACCTCGCCAGATGTGATGTCAATGTTTAGGAGCATCAAAATGTCTTGATTTTATTCGTACACTTCATAAATACTATATTTTTAGGATATATTGAGCAAGGCTTGGCTTTAAAGGCCCAGTCCACTCTTCAAACATCATTTGAATTTTAAAAAGATTGCATGTTATCATAGAGATCAGAAAAAAATGCATCAAAATCGCCCGACAAGTTTAGAAGCTATTCGCGCGCCTAGTTGGCTGCACCCTTCCTAGCCACACGTCACTTGACGTGAGTCCGCCCGCATACCGATAGCCAGGTAGAGGGTTGGCAGAGCCCCCCAGTGTTAGGCGATCACTCGGGTAAAGAAAACTTATGAGAAATCTGCAATACCTTGTGCTTTAGTGTGTTCATATTTAGTGTTACATATTTATGTTGTATATTTGTGTTGTTTTTTAAATCTTGTGACAATGGTGAACACGTGTTGCGTCTATTCGGATGTATAGTTATGAGCGTAATAATGATCGTGGCATTTCGTTATTGGATGAGCGTAGCGAAGATTCCATTCTACTACACTGGAGAAAAAATTCCGGAATGTTTTTTTTTTCTTTTTGTATTTTTGTCTGTTTGTCCACACGATTCCGGCTAAACCAATACTCCGATTGCGATGAAATTTTATGGAGGCCTTCGAAATCTCTGAACTTAGAACTGCCACGTTTTTGAGCGCAATCGAAAAATTATTTCTCATGAAAATCGCAATTTTTCGATTTTTTTCGATTTTTTAAAAATTTCTTCGATTTATAACACCTACATGCTTTATCCGATTTTAATGATTTTTTCACAGAACCTTAATTTTTTGAATTAATATATTCGTTTGAATTTTGAGTACAATCGAATAATTATTTCTTGTGAAAATCGAAATTTTACGATTTTTTTTCTTTTTTAAAATTACGATTAATTAAAAAAACTAAAAATTAAAGTTTATTTTTAATTTAATTAAAATAAATTTTGAAAAAATCTTCAAGTTAGTAATGATTTTTACACAGAACAACAGAAAATCCGCATAACACATGGCTACTCAATGCACCAATTACGCTCATCCAACAACGCGGCAGGACTTAAGCGTTTTCCTAGTATATAATTAATTATAATACACGATTTCCTTCACTACAATAAACTTTGCAAAATACATTGATTGAAAGAATGATACAATATGTTTTTCCCTATGTTTGTGTGATCCATGGTGTGATCGCCTCAACACGATACGGCCTCCCTCGCGCATACATCGCTGTGTCTGAAGGTTGCAGGTAGCGGGCGACCGGCCGAGCACGTTTCTCTCCCCCAAGTGACGTCACACGTAGTCTTAGCACGCCTCGGTTCAAATGTAAATAAATCCGATTTCGTTCAACCGATTTTGAAAATTCTTTTTGCTATGTACGTAGAACAGTACATGGAAGAAAATATCTGTTACGACTTCAAGACAAGACTGGGCCTTTAAAAAAGTCGTGTTTTTCTCCGAAAGCAGTTTTAGAGACAGTTATTTTATTTACTTTTTGCCGATCCTGTGGCCATAGTGCGTGGACGACAGTGCTGCGATCCCTCGGCGACCGACAGCTTATCTGGTTCCACCTATAGTGAGTAAGTAAGTGAGTGTGTAGTAAGTAGTAAGTACAAGTAAATATGAAAACGCAAATGAAGGTGGCAAGCGCCGCGTCGTTGAAGACATGTGCGATTCTGATTGCGACATGTCTTGTGACACTGTGGAGTATGAATCGTATTCAAATGAAATTGAAGTACAGTGTGAGCTCGGCACTGAAACGTATCGCAGCTCGTTACCGTCTAATAATGACTCTGAAACCGAACCAAATACGAAAATGATTCTGATTTGGACGAATCATATCTACCATCTGATGACGACATTTGACATTTCGAAAAGTGATCATGAAGTATATGACAGTGATTGTTCAGACGACGAAAGTGAAGGCAAGGGGACGTTTCCAAACGTTTCTTGATATTTTGGCACTGCCTGTCAACACTGTTTTGCTTTTGCTAGAAATGAGGATCCCCATTGTTGAAAGCAAGAATAAAATATTTGGCTCGATGTTGGTTGTCATAACCACTTGTCTTGATGGTCACACGAGTAGCCTACTTGGGAGTCACAACCGAAAAGTGGACATACAAACCTTGGCTTTATAAATATTGTAGCAGCTACATATGTGCACACATACACATGTGGGGTCAGTTTTAGTGCTTTTAAATTGTTTGCAACCATGCTAAAACTGAACTTTTTGTCTAAATCAACTTTTTACAAAATTGTTGGATGAGCGTAGCGAGCGAAGCGAAGATTCCATTCTACTACACTGGAGAAAAAAATCCAGAATGTTTTTTTTTTCTTTCTTTCTTTTTTTTTGTATTTTTGTCTGTTTGTCCACACGATTCCGGCTAAACCGCTACTCCGATTGCGATGAAATTTTATGGAGGCCTTCGAAATCTCTGAACTTAGAACTGCCACGTTTTTGAGCGCAATCGGAAAAATTTTTCTCATTAAAATCGCAATTTTACGATTTTTTTCGATTTTTAAAAAATTTCTTCGACTTATAACACCTACATGCTTTATCCGATTTTAATGATTTTTGCACAGAACCTTTATTTTATGAATTTAGATATTCTTGTGAAATTTGAGCGCAATTGAAAAAATATTTATCATAAAAATCGAAATTTTACAGGTTTTTTCTTTTTTTAAACAATTCTTTGACTTATAACACCTACATGCTTTATCCGATTGTAATGATTTTTTCGCAGAACCTTAATTTTATGAATTAATATATTAGTGCTAAATTTGAGCGCAATCGAGAAATTATTTCTTATAAAAATCACAATTTTACGATTTTTTTAACAATTACGATTAATTAAAAAAAAAAAAAAAAATTTATTTAATTTTTTATTTAATTTAATTAGATTTAAAAAAAATTTCAACTTAGTAATGATTTTGCCACAGAACAACAGAAAATTCGCATAACACATGGCAACTCAATGCACCAATTACGCTCATCCAACAACGCGGCGGGACTTAAGCGCGTTTTCCTAGTAAAAAAATATCTCAGACCTGCAATTTTATCTACATGGGATAGTATGCGAAAAATTGAACTTTTTAACTTAGTATCGTCAGGTGAACCAATATGGCTCTGCGGAGATGGCCAGTATGACTCACCCGGATTCTGCGCTAAGTACGTCACTTAAACAAAAATGCAAGTCGCTACCGGTACAAACAATAATAGATTTTATTGTATTGCAGCGCAAACAAGTCAATGGCGACTTAGAAAAAGCTGCCTGTCAGCAGCTTTTGGAGAAATTGACAACCTTAGTGAAAATTGACTTGTTCCTATCAGATCGGCACAGAGGAATAGGGTGCCTCATAAGAGAAGATTTCCCGAGTATCAAACACGAATTTGATGTGTGGCACAAGGTGAAAAGTTTAGGGAAACATCTAAGTCTGTTGGAAAGTGTTCACCAAAGCTATCACAGTGGTTCGACTGCATTACTAATCACCTGTGGTGAGCATCTAAATCATGTGGGGGGGGGGGGGGGGGGATCCACAAACACTGACAAAAAAATTCACTAGTGTTTTAAAACACATTTCAAACATCCATGAGTGGGACCATGAAAACATGCCATATTCATGTGAACACGGAGAGCTGTCAAAACAAACAATTGAAGACAACATATGGATAATGGAGGCAACAAGTGACCATCAGGCGCTCAGCAAAGTGGTGCTCGACAAAGTATTTCTCAGACTTGAGACACGTACGAGTAACTACTGCTATACAGGTAATTTAAAAAAATATATGTACATATTGATTATGTTGAAAAGCATCTGTATTCTTTTTGTTGGGATAGATTCACGTTTCGAAAGTTCTACTATTTAGTGAGGGACCATAGTGTAAAATATTGTATCCCGTATGCTCCTTCGTGAAGGAAGCAAGGGACCTATTTTACCTTGTTAATATATGTGTAGAGATACCAAAATGTCTTGGTGCCACTTTCAAGATGGCGTCATTAAAAATGGCGGCCA
Source organism: Sweltsa coloradensis (assembly GCA_024449915.1). Classification (NCBI taxonomy): domain Eukaryota; kingdom Metazoa; phylum Arthropoda; class Insecta; order Plecoptera; family Chloroperlidae; genus Sweltsa; species Sweltsa coloradensis. Next base: position 494,580 of record JAMZAV010000113.1, read on the forward strand.
TTTTCTTTTTAATCACGTTTTTGCTTGTATTTCAGTTAATTTTCATCATATTTGAATAGTGTTTTGTTATTATTATAGCTCATGTATGCTTTTTATAGAATATAGATACTGTGTTTCATGTGTGTGTAAAAGTTCAACTTTAAAGATGGCGCCGTTTTGAAATGGCGCCATCTTAAAGTCTTTTTTCTGAATCTGAATTTTCTTCTAAATCACGTTTTGCTTGTAATTCATTTATTTTCATCCTATTTGAATGGTGTTTTGTTATTATAGTAGCGTGTGTATGTTTTTTATAGTACTATGTCGATAATGGGTTTATGTATGTGTAAAAGTTCAACTTTGAAGATAATTCCATTTCAAAATGACGGTCATTTTCTCCTGAATCACGTTTTTGGTGGTAACTCAGTTGATTTTCATCCGATTTGAATGATGTTTTGTTATATTAAAGCATTTTTTGGTTTTTATGGTTTTCTTTAACGGCTTTTGTTTCACGAGAAAAAAAATATCACAGCCAGGTATCGAACCCGGGTCTTGCAATTGGCGGTTGGGTGCTAACTCCTAAGCTACCTAGAGAATAACCTAATAACTTTACCACACCAACAATCCAGAAAGTGAAACATAAATCGTCTTGGTAGCTTAAGGGTAAAGCACCCGACCAGCAATTGGGAGACCCGGGTTCGATACCCGGCTGAAATGGATATTGCATTTCTGGAATGTTTTCTTTTTAATCCAATACATTAAAAGAATGTTTCCCAATGAATGAAACTGAGTTACAATACTCTTCTCTTACTTCAGAGCGATAACATCCCTTAACTAATGTAAATATTCGATAACATATTCACAACATTGAAGCCCTGCCAAATAACCTGAGCGGGCCAGAGAAGGAAGCACATATTTACTGGATAGCCAGGAAGAAAAATGATTGAAAAATCAAGCTTTCGGCATAGGAAAAAAAAAAATTCACAACATTCATATGCACTTGGTCCGCATACAACACTCTTATTAGCTGTGCATTACAAATAAGTAATTACTGAAGTTTCTGTGCTACCACTCATTGCTTCTTCCCCAACAGACATTCAAACACAAACTGCGTTCATGAAGACTTTAGAGAAGGTCAACTCCATTGTTCACGGAAGTCAGAAGAAGGTAGTAGTTACATTGGATTTGGGCCTCTATAGACCTCTCAAACGTTTGGAATTTGCTCAAAAAGACAACATAAACAAATGGATCCTTCGAACAGGCGAGCTTCACACTATTATGGCACAATTAAGAGCCATTGGTATGTATATTGAAGGACCATGTGTTCCAGGATTGTGGATTGAGGGTGATCTGTACAGCACAGCCACTGTCAAGCAAATCCTGGAAGGCAGACATGTACAAAGAGCATTACACGCTCATAAAATAACAATCCTTATTCTTTTTACCCTTTATGAGCAAGCATTTTAAAAAGAGTTTCCTGATATGATTTCAATTTTAAGAGAAAAAGTACAAACTCTCATTAACGCATATCATAAGGATAATGACCTCAAAACAGCACATTACACACTAGTTGGAGATTTGGTCGGCAAAAATCTCGGAATTAAGTTTGAGGAGTTGGACTCCGCCAAAGAACTCACAAGTACTACATTTAAAGTGATGAGGCAGTACATGAAGATGGTTGTGTCCATGTTAGCATTTGTCAACTCTGTGCGAGGAAATGATTGGAATCTGCATATTCTGTGTTCGCTGTATGACTTCACAAAATATTTCTTTGCGCTGGACCTCTTGAACTACTCAAGCAGTCAAGCATGACGGCATGGTATTTAGCTGATATGGAAATTCTAAAGACAACAGATCCTGAGACGTGGGCAAAATTTCTTAGCGGCAATTGGGTTGGGAATAAATAGCAGGTCCCGTTTTGCAGTCTTGGTGCCGATGAGGCTTTAGAGTTTAGAACATGAAAACAGAAGGATGAAAGTGTTAGGTGGTCTGGTTGGAATCACACTGAATTCTTATTAACTGACCGTAAATATGCCACCAAACAGGTAATTTATAGTAAGTTTCCCAATTTTGTGTTAGAGACAATTATTTGAAATTTCCACATCGGTTTTGATTGGACCGCGTTCATCCTTTGTGAACAGCCTCCCAAAAATGCAAATTTTTGGATGAACATTAAAGGTCAAAAAGAGGTCCAGACTGTAGGGCCTTTGTAAAATTAGGTGGATTTGACGATCAAGCATATTTTTAAATGGGCATTTAACATTGTCAAAAAAGTTGGCCCGAGCTTGATTTCCATCCATCCACTAGGCTACAAGCACCATGTTTATCATTAAACCTTTATACTAGGAAAACGCTAAAGTCCCGTCGCGTTGTTGAGCGAGCACCGGTACGTGCAACATGACCCGAGTACAACATTCCCATAATGTTACATACCAATAAGTCTTTAAGGTCTTGACCGATTTAGCTGAAAATTTGTAAAATAGGAGAGAATGGATAAAATCCACCGCCATCTAGAGGACCTTGACATCATTTCTTTGGGAAAACTATTTTAACTCTTGATTACTTCTAAGTGGCAGTGCATAGTGACCAGAATTCTCGTGCGACTTTTCGTTGCCATGGTAACGTTACTTTTGTTAAAATGTAATTTCTATCTACACTACTTATCGGATCAAAATAAAATTAACATATTCGTGACCGGACGGACATTCTAAATGATTTGGCTAGGCCTACCTCAGATTTTGTCGCCGTTTAGTTTAAAAAAAAAATTTGGATTAACTTTAATGTAACTTTATAACTTTTTGAACGATTTTGCCACAAAACTAATGGCATTCAATCGGGAACGAAGCTTGTGGATGGTCAAAATTTCAACTCAATCCGAGCCTCCGTTCGACCGCTATCATGAGCCAAAAAGCTGCGCGACTTTCCGTTGCCATGGTAACGGTACTTTGTTATAATGTAATTTCCATCTACACTACTTATCAGATCAAAATAAAATTAACATATTTGTAACCGGACGGACATTCTAAATGATTTGGCCACCTCAGATTTTGTCGCCGTTTAGTTTGAAAAAAAAACTTTCGATTAACTTTAATGTAACTTTTTAACTTTTTGAACGATTTTGCCACAAAACAGCAACCCGCATAGGTGGTATGTACATGTGTGCAAAATTTCAGGTCGATCAGAGAAACGGTGCGACCTGTACCGAAGCAGTAACAGAAAAAAAAAAACAACAAAAAAAGAAACAAAAAAAACAAAAAAAAACAGACATTCGAGCCATAAGAGTCAAGTGGAGACGCTCGCTTCGCTCGCTCAATGAAGTCACCTCTAGCCTCTTGTGCTTGTAGATTTAAATGACCCCTACTCTCTAGGCTAAAAAGAAAAATAATTCTGTTAAAATGGGAGCTTCATTTATTTTGATTTAAATCAATGATTTTCATCAAAAAAATCATTTGATTTAAATCAAAAACACTCTGGGTCTATAGCTAAAAATGTCTGACATGGGTTTTAGGCAAATTGCTGTTCGCTCGGCCGAATGACACCACAGGCGTTTGAAATTTAACATACCGGTATGTCACAAATGTTGAAATATAGGGCTTTGCAGTAGGGCTAAAACATTTCTAGCCAAAATTTTATTTTAAAATAATTTAGGCCTATAAAAAATAAATTAGTTTTCAGGAATTTTGATTTTGTTAAAAACTCCAAAATTGACTATATATTTGTGACTTTTTATGGCTGATTAAGACAAAATTTCAAAAATCTATGACCGCAGGGCTGTCCATGTAGGCCTATGCTTTATTGACAACTTTACAAAGTTTCATATGTACGTCGGATGCATCTTGGCCGAGCGAATAGCTAGGCCTATGTGCCAACTGCCAAAAATGTCCCATTCCCTCTTAATTTCATCACTTATTCGCACACACCAAACAGCCATAATGAATGGGCTACTTGATGATCATGTTTAGAAGGCCGGAGGCCCTATTTATTTGTGTAGCCCTACAATTGCTAACAAAAATAGTGCTGTTGTTATATTAACCTGTAATGTAAAATGGGTCATTCCATACCAATTCACCAAACACCTGTTGCAGCACCATTTCAGAAAAAATTCAAATTTTACACACTTACTACTACATGTCTTAAAGGCACAAAACCAATTTTTAATAATTTTTTGGTCATGACCTCAAGGACTTACAGGCCCTTAAAGGTCGCAGCGCGTTGTAAAAATGGCACTTTTAGGGAGTAGCGGTAATTGGAATAACTCGGAAAGTACAAGTCGTAGGAGGATGGAACATACACCAAATTAATCGTCACAAACTGAGCTTTCATTTGACATATATTTTTATAACCTTACTACTTAACATCTATGAGTACGATTAGTACAAAGTTTTGACGTAAATGTACGATTTTTGCAACTTTCGCAGTAAGTTTTCTCATAGAAGGGTTGTGATCCCAATACCCATCATTTTTTTACAGTATATTTGGGTACCATATTAAATGTGTGTAAGATAAAAGTTGTGTGTTTTTAAACCCTTTAGCTGTTACAAGCTTTCAAAAATGTCAAAATTTGAAAATTTACCGTTTTTGGGCCCTCGTAACTCCAGTGGGGGACCTTTTAAAAATCTGAAATTTTTGTCATGCAAAGTTATGAACCTGTTAAAGACACAGTTAAAATTTGGAGTATGTGTTTTTCTTCCTTTGGAAGTTACATCACACTGAAGTTGCCCAAAAATTACCCTTGCTCGCTATGTATTAGCAAGTACAGATTGGTGCATTGCTGCCATACATTAATTTCTAATTTCAGTAATTTGTTGATAATGAAAAAATCAGTTAATAGTTGTAGATTCAATGTTTTACTTGCACAGCATAGTCGTTACATGAAAATATATCCTGTCAGTGGCTAGTTGAATATAGGTAAATTACACAGCCTACGTCCCTTTTTTCACTGGACTGACTGAAGAATCCAAATTGTTGTCAGTCTTACCCATTATCAAACACAATAATTATTTATGCAGGTGTGTTGCATGAAGGTCTAGGCCTACTTCTTAAGTTCTTGACTAAGGTCTTCATTAATGTTGTGCACTCGAGCGGAGAAAGAATCCATAACATGTTTTCAATAGTGACCCAAGACTTATCCTCCTTTCAAAACTTCAAGGCTGTGCTGAGAAGAAGTGTACAAAGTTATCTCCTTCATTGATGTCGTTGGACTCAACAACTCCAAGCCACCATTTAGTCATAAATGCATAGGCCCTACCACATAATCATTTACTAAGTTGCTTGTTTGACCTGATTTTCACTATTCAAACTTCTTTGTAGTTATTTGAATCGGATGTTAAGAAACATTTGACATTATTGCAATCAATCGATATCGAGCAATGTTTTTCTCTAGTATGGGGTACCCTTATAGCATTTTCAAACTGATCACTCAAACATGTTTCTACCTCCATGGGTATTCTTACATAGATAAATGTTATCCCATGAATATTTGTATTGCAAAATTCAAACATATCTTCTAGAGTCAAAATTTTATTGTCTTTTGTTCTCTGTAAGCTAAATTTAGAAATTAGACGTTTCAACAGTTTCTCCTATGCCGTCACACGGTCATTTCCCATGTGACATTAAAAAAAGTGCCACTGGGCTTCAAAGCCAAAATCAGCTTGATGATTGCTCCAGTTAAAGAATATTTTATACTGTAGTTTTTATACTGGCTTGCTGCCCCATCGACAAAACAAAAGTTTAGAAACATTCAGAGCTATTTTTTAATTTCTGGTAGAAGGTGTTTTTTGAAAAGTATACACCGCTGGAGTGGCGTGCTTTAAATGGTCACTTAATGATTGCAATAATGTCAAATGTTTTTTAACATCCAAATCAAATAACTACAAAGAAATTCAAATAGTAAGAATCAAGTCAAACAAACAACTTAGTAAATGATTATGTGACATGCATTTATATAATCATTTACTGACTAATTGGTGGCTTGGAGTTGTCGAGTCCAACCACATCAATGAAGGAGACAACTTTGTACACTTCTTCCCAGCACAGTCTTCAAGTTTTGAAAGGAGGATAAGTCATGGGTCACTAATGAAAACATGTTATGGATTCTTTCTCCGGCAAGCTATCAACGGCAACTGGTCGAGTGCACAACATTAATAAAGACCTCAGTCAAGAACTTAAGAAGAAGACCTTCATGCAACACACCTAAATAAATAATTGTTGTGTTTGATAATGGTTAAGACTGGCAACAATTTGGGTTCTTCAGTCAGTCCAGTGAAAAAAGGGACGTAGGCTGCGTAATTTGCCTATATTCAACTAGCCACTGACGGGATATATTTTCATGTAACGCCTATGCTGTGCAAGTAAAACATTAAATCTACAACTATTAACTGATTTTTTCATTATCAACAAATTAGAAATTAATGTATGGCAGCAATGCACCAATCTGTACTTGCTAATACATAGCGAGCAAGGGTAATTTTTGGGCAACTTCAGTGTGATGTAACTTCCAAACGAAGGAAAACACATTCTCCAAATTTTAACTGCATCTTTAACAGGTTCATAACTTTTCATGACAAAAATTTCAGATTTTTAAAAGGTCCCCCACTGGAGTTACGAGGGCCCAAAAACGGTAAATTTTCAAATTTTGACATTTTTGAAAGCTTGTAACAGCTAAAGGGTTTAAAAACACACAACTTTTATCTTACACACATTGAATATGGTACCCAAATATTCTGTAAAAAAATAATAGGCATTGTGATCACAACCCTTCTATGAGAGAACTTATTGCGAAAGTTGCAAAAATCGTACATTTGCGTCAAAACTTTGTACTAATCATACTCATAGATGTTAAGTAGTAAGGTTATAAAAATATGTGTCAAATGAAAGCTCAGTTTGTGATGATTAATTTGGTGTATGTTTCATCCTCCTACAACTGGTACTTTCTGAGTTATTCCAATTACCGCTACTCCTTAAAAGTGCCATTTTTACAACGCGCTGCGACCTTCAAGGGCCTGTAAGTCCTTGAGGTCATGACCAAAAAATTATTAAAAAATTGGTTTTGTGCCTTCAAGACACTTAGTAGTAAGTGTGTAAAATTTGAATTTTTTCTGAAATGGTGCTGCAACAACTTTTTTCAAAATCTGGTGAAATGGTATGGAATGACCCAAATAGCTGTAGCCTATACAATGCTCCAAATCCAATTGCCTCAAAATAATGCTTTAGCCTTAAGTATAAAGTTGGACCACGATTGGTCAATGATCAAAAGTTCGAAACGCACACAGCTTCGCTTACAATGCTGAACCGTTAACAAACCTAAATGCAGAATACTTCAGGCCCTAGTATAATGTCCATTGTCCAATGATGGTAATATCTCAAGTTTAAAATTAAGCAAGCAAAAAAAAATTAACACATTAGCACTCAACTAACACCTTTGTGTAGAAGTAACTAAGTTGCAATGGGTGGAAAATGAAATGAACGATTCACAGGGCTTCCACTGCATGTCTTACCTAAATATAGTTGCATTAGTCTCCTAAAATCTTCAAAATAGTCTCCTAAAATCTTCAAAATAGTCTCCTAAAATCTTCAAAATAGTCTCCAAATAGTCGCCTTAAATCCACAAAAAAGTCGCATTTAGTCCACAAAACAGTTGCAAATAGTAGTCTCTTAAAAAATAACTCACCTGAAATGTGCTGAAAGTTACAAATTGAAATTCTCATTATTACTATATGTCTAATGTCTAATGGGAAAATAACGCACTGAACTATCTTTCCCATATATACATTTGCTCTTGGTTTATTATAGTCTTAAATAGTATAACATTGAAAATAAAAATACACGCTAAATATAACAAGACAAATGAATCTTTTGTACTACAATTACTTCAAATCATGAATAAGAATAACCTAAACAATCAATTTATTATAAAGGATAAACAATTGAAAGGAACATTTTTTATTTATCGGGTTGTTTCGTAGCGGCGGTAGTGATATCTACGAAACAACCCGATAAATAAAAAAATGTCATCAACGGGTAGCGAGACATTTAAAAGTTTTATAATTGAAAGGAAGTTTAAAATCCGCGCGTAAATTCTCCGAAAATAGATTCAACTCCAAAACGGGAAATGTTGGAATGTTGGCACTTCCATATGAAATAGGCCTGTGGCCTGATATATGTTCGATGCACAGAGTTAATGAAAAATGGTGATATAAAAATCCAAATTTTGTGTTTTTCGCGATTTCCAAAAAATTCTTAAAAACGTCACCTTAAGTTAGGGATGACACCGATTCCAAAAAGTTAGAATCGATAATTGTGACCCAAGAATCTATTCAGAATCGATTCACAACAAAAAATAAATATTTGTACGCACCGTTATTTTGGTGGACTATTTCCGCGGAATTTGTGATACGCGCCGTTATTTTGGCGGTCTATTTTCGTGAAGCCCGAGACGCCACGGTACGCTGTTGTCTGTTTACTGTACCGCCTACTGCACGTGTAATATTCGGTCTGGACCGGCACCTCCACCAAAACTTGTCCGGCACCTCCAAAATGCCCTTAATTTTGCACACTAAAAGGTTCAATTTCGTGAGTTAATTCGCGCTTAGACCAGTTTGATACAATTTGGTTCGTTATTTCGCGCTATACGCGAGAAATTCGCATTTTCAAAATGTGTTTTTTTCCATCTCTAAATGATGTAATTCGTCGATAATATTACATTTTAGGCAATTCAATGGACATTAAAAAAAAATCGCGAAATTCGATATCACCATTTTTCTCTACCTTTATGCAAGAACACTGCCTAAAGTAAAAATAGTCGCATTTTTACTCAATTTGCCGAAAAAAGTCGCCTAATAGTCGCAATTTTGCTAATATTGCCAAAAATAGTCGCCAAAAAGGGACCTTGCTAAAAATAGTCGCAAAATAGTCGCATAGTCGCCTCAGTGGAAGCTCTGGATTCAGAGTCGACTCTGGCTCAGTTAGTGAACCGGAATGTAGCAAAGGGTCTTACCTGGCCAAGCAGGACCGACGATTGGAACCTCCGGAGTAGTAATGGGCTCCCTGGGTATTGACTGCCCCACCAGTAACAACTTTCCCAAGTCCATCGGCATCAATCTCATATCCACACCACTTGGCTGGTGCGAGCTCTGGTTTGGGAGCTGCGGCAATCCCATCCCTGGATGAAGTCCCCGAATAGTCGGGTGGCCCATGTACTCCAGGCCTTGGGTCGGTGGCAATCCCATCCCTGGATGAAGTTCCTGGATAGTTGGGTGGCCCATGTACTCGAGGTCTTGGGTCGGTGGCAATCCCATCCCTGGATGAAGTCCCCGAATAGTAGTTGGGTGGCCTGGGGTCGGTGGCAATTGCATCCCTGGATGAAGTACCTGAATAAGTGGCTGGCACGTGTACGCCTGGCTCTCGCCTACGGTCTGCGGCAACCGCGTCTCTAGATGTTGTGCGACTCGGCTTTGGTGGTGCATGTACTCCGAGCTCTCGCATACATGCGGCAGCAATCCAATCTGTGGAGAATGTGCCGGACTGGCGGCTGGCAGGGCCATATTCTCTGGGCACCTGGCTTGGGACTGCTTTTGTTCTATACGAACCTTGTGTTGATTGATTACTTGATCCAACAGCAGGTTGTCGTTGTGATCGATTGTGTTTGGGTTTGTCAGAAGCACTTCGGACGGAAGGGGCCCGATCAACGGCTCTTCTGGAGAGTTGGTCAACATGTACCACGCGATATTCATCAAGCGGGATAATTTCACCTTTATATTGTTGGGTCGTTCCAGGGAATTGTCTTGAGAGGTTTGTCGCGGTGAATGATTTGTTTCGACATATAACTCCTCCGTAAGGTTTTGCGACGTTGTCGGAACAAATGGACTGGCCAGTGGGTTTAATGGCGGACCCCAAGGATTCATTTTGATCGTATAAAGTTGGTTTGGAATTAGAGCATATGGGTGGCAGGTGAGGGTAGTTTGCAAGACCACCAGATCGGATAGGCTCTAGGGATTTGGACCGGGAAAGAGTTTTGTGCAAATGTCTGCGAGATATAGGCTTGATGCTTGTAGGCCTAATGGTTTTACCAGACTTAACACCTAAGTTTTCTTTTGACTTTTTGTAGCAGTTTTCCGTCTCTAGTCCTTGGTTGGCATTAATATTAGCATTGAGTTTACTTAATGAACATGGTGCTAACGGTAGCTTGCGCAGAAAACTGTCGGTTGTAGTCAATCTGAAACAAACAAAAAAAATGTTAGAAGCCAGTTTAAATTTGCCTCGTCCTCTGAAACGTCACTTTATTTATTTAAACATTCCGCAAACTGGATTTTATATATACATATATATATATATATATGCTCATCGCTTTGTAAATTCATTAGTCCGTATCAAATTTCAATAGGACAAAACTATGGCTGTGAACCTGTGACTGTGGGTCCACCTGAGAAACCTGGTGGCACTCGGAAACAAAAGTAAATCAAACAACTAACTAAATACTTGCTTCTGTGTAAAATTAGTCCAGTAGGCCTACTTACATGTAAAGATCAGACGTTCCTCTGAATTTCGTGTCCTTCCCATCCGTGGCGCTCTCAAAGATCCCAGCTTCAAGAAACTTCTCCAGAAGTGTAATTGTTTTACACCTTGTAACATTATAAGGTGCACAAGATTGCGGGTAATCTAGCAGTAAACTATGAAACCACTTGACAGCTTCCGCACCAGTAAAACTGTTTTCAATTACTTTGAAACTACGCCAGTGACGTTTGAGTGGCATCCCCGACACAAACATTTCTATTAGGTCCAACCACTAAAAAACAAACAAATATTTTAACAAGTGATGCAAGCAATGTCTGTTACTTTTTAAAACGACTGATTAACCTAGGCCTACCTACAGCCTACATTGTAGGCCTTTAACTGACATTGCTTTACTAAATGAGTGATAGGCCTATGATAGTTAGGCCTAACATGACCTAAAATTCGTATGGTGTGTTATTGTCAATCTCAAGTTTACTACATGACACAATTAGGATTACAAAAAAAAGCATACCTACTACCAGTACAGGTAGGCCCTATCTGAAAACATACACATTTCTGGGACAAATAAAAAAAAAGTTACATAGAATTCTATTTTACATTCCTCACACGATTCAAGTCTAAAATAGGCTACAAGTTCAACGATTTGGCAGTAAAAAATAAAACTGTTACAAAATCAGCAATTCACCCTTTGGGCAACCCTCATCTGCCAGTAGGCCAATACAATCTGTCCTATCTTGGAGCTGGTCTACAGTCCTTAAAAACCTTATCAATGTTTCAGCGTTTTTGTCGTGAGATAACTAAAACTTAGGGGTGTGCGAAGCTTCAAAATTATCGAATCCGAATCGAATCTTTTAGTATTCAAATTAGATTCGTTGGTCGAATCCGAAATCGTAAAAATTTTGAAGTATTGAAAGAATTCGGATCCGGCGCCAAACACCCGAGAAACTCACAAATATATCGATAGGTCGAATCGATCACGTGACAACATGGCCGCCGCATACGTAAACGAAGAATTTCCGTTTGCGTCTTGTAGTTCAAGAAAACGCGATGTTTTTCCGGCACAGCACAAAATTCTCCATTTTTATTTCGATAACATGACGTCATATTTTGCTTTAATACAGAGATGTTATTTATTGATTTGTTGGTTTAGCCTACATTAGACTAATTTAAATTTGATTGATTGATTAATCAATATAATTATTATTAGTTTTAAAGTTAGTAGAGTTCATTATATAAAATAAGACGGAAATAGTTTCAGTCATTTCCGAAACGTTGTTATTTATATAATAAAATAAAGAGTTTATCCACTAAAGTGTTTTAAATATAAATAATATAATTATTAACAAGAAACTTAAAATTTGACATGGTTTGCTTACACAAGAGGGAAAGACAAAACACAGAGCTGCACAAAAAACTCCCTGCCTTGTAAATATGCGACAGGCTGGTTTCATCAAACATTAGCATGGCGGTGGACACTTATTGAATGAGCGATTCCACTTTAAAAAAAATCTGTAGTGTTTTTTTTCTTTCTTTTTTCTGTTTGTATTTTTGTGTGTTTGTTAACACGATTCCGACTAAACTGATACTCCAATTGCGATGAAATCTTCTGGAGGCCTTCGAAATCTCCGAACTTAGAACTGCAACATTTTTGAGCGCAATCGAAAAATTGTTTCTCGTGAAAATCACAATTTTACGATTTTTTTCGATTTAAAAAAAACCTCTTCGTCTTATAACACCTACATGCTTTATCCGATTGTAATGATTTTTTCACAGAACCTAAATTTTATCAATTAATATATTCGTGTGAAATTTGAGCAAATCGAAAAATTATTTCTCATGAAAATCGCAATTTTACGATTTTTTCTATTTTTAAAACATTCAACACCTAGGCCTACATGCTTTATCCAATTGTAATGATTTTACAAAGAACCTTAATTTTATGAATAAATATATTCGTGTGAAATTTGGGCGTAATCGAAAAATTATTCCTCATGAACGCAATTTTACGCTTTTTTTGTTTAAAAAAAAATTATGCTCATCCAACAACGCGCCTGAAAAAGCGTTTGCGAAGCTTCCTTGTAATTTTTTAACGAAGGTTCTGATTGGCTCAACAATGGTAAAATCCTTGCCACAGACGCAAGTCTCGGATTGATTCCGACAATTGAAAACAAAACTCGAGCCTACCAAGAGTTTCTTAAGACTATTGTACCACCTCTGGACGATAATTTGAAAGTCGAAGAAACATGTCTGAAAAGTTTGCTGAATGAAAGAAGGCCTTTAAAATAACAAAAAAAAAATTGTGAATTTTTTGGGCGGGACATAACCTCACTTTTGGAAATTATATTTAGATTTTTGGACAAAAGTGTAATATACAAGACTAGGTAGTTCAAAATTAAATTTTGAGAATCGGTTTTCTGGACATAGTTACATAAATACGAGTTTTGTACCGTTTGACAAAAAAATTCGTACACCAACTGTTATTTTCAGAAAACTATTTCAGCTATAGTCAAGTTATAGCTAAAGGTGTTTAGAAACTATGTCCAGAAAACCGATTCTCAAAATTTAATTTTGAACTAGTCTTGAATATTACACTTTTGTCCAAAAATATTTGTATAATTTCCAAAAGTGAGGTTATGTCCCGCCCAAAAAAATTCACAATTTATTTTTTCTGTTATTTTAAAGGCCTTCTTTCAATCAGCAAACTTTTCAGACATGTTTCTTCGACTTTCAAATTATCGGCCAGAGGTGGTACAATAGCCTTAATGGACGGAATCAGATTTGTCGAAATATTCATTTCCACGCACAATTCGAGTTCAGTCGAGTCACACCCATCAGACGTGACTATTTCAGAAGTAAGAACATCAATAAGTGATAATTTGTTGCAGATTCGCAAACACTTTTTCCAGTCGCGTTGATGGATAAGCATATTTTTGGTTTATTTAATAGTTCTTTTTTCTATTTGTTACCTGAGGATTCATTATTGTATTGTCAAGGGTATTATGTTATGAAAGCTTATTCCATAAGTGTTGTGTTGTACACGCAGTAGGCATAGGGAACTACACGAATGCAATTTCAAACGAAAAAAGTAGCCTACCAGATTTCTACGCCCTACAATTACATCACCTTTAAAATTTATTTTTGACCGAGGTATCCTTTTGACGTGTTGTTGGCATTTTAAATGTGGACGCAGACCTATACCCTCACCCCTAAAAAACTACCTACCACACCGATATACCGTAGTTATGTTTTATTACAATTCCTAATTAACCCAGAGAAACCGAGAGCTGACATGCCAGGCACTTTTTAACAAATCATTCTCAGATTGTTCCCAAATTCATAGCATAAAGAAGAATAACAAATAGGTCGCTGAAATAAAGATTTAAAAGTTTCCATGAAATTTGCATCAAGATCTAAAAGCCATAACTCCAGTAGAGAGCAATGAATCAGACAAAAAATTGTATTTAACTAGGAAAACGCTTAAGTCCTGACGCGTTGATGGATGAGCTTTTTTTTAAAAAAAATATTATGCGTGGGATCTCTTTACTTCTTCAAGTTCCATTGCATAATCATTTTTGTTAAATTAGAATAATTTTTATAAAGTACTAATTGCTAGGGTAATTAGAATGTTAAATATCTGTAGGCCCGAAGATTGCTTTATGAACGCATTATAGGTGATTGTTGTCAAGTTTCTATAGTTACTTGTTAATTGTTATAATGTATGGCTTACCTAAAAAAAAACACATATTAAAACCTTTATTCTATGGATTCTGGCTAACTTTTTCAACTTTTTCTTTCATAAAGCAATACATAACCATTACCTTAAGAGAATATAGGACATGTGAAAATAGGCAGTATTTTGAATATAACGTTGACTTCCAGCAAATTGATGTTTTCCCGGCCGTTAATCAACCGATCGGCATGAAATCTTCAGCAATACAATTGTGAAAGTTTTCTATAGAGCCCTCTGGTGGCGGATTTTAAGAAAATGTATACATTTATCTAGCATGAATTTTTTAAAATGGCAATATTTTTACAAAAATACTGTTTCACGCGCTGTTTCATGGAACTTTAAAAAATACCCCCAGACTCTTATTTCAGAAAACTTTACTCTATCGCCCTGAATTGATGAATTTTCTCTTCAACCCAGTCAACAGAATTGTTCTATCGCCAACCGTTTAGGAAAAAACAGCAATTTCCCAGGCATTGTTTTGCGTTTTTTCTTTCGACTGTAGTCCGCTAGATGGCGTAGGCGCTGCGAAAAAGTCGTGAGACGATTTCGTGTTCGAGAGAGTGTTTTGTGGAATTTGAGGGGAGGTAAACTGACAGTATCTTGTTACGAGTAGGAAGTCAATGTAACTGGCCAAGGAATTTCCAACGTAAAATCTATGCCAAAACCGGGATTTGAGACAAGGACCTTGGAGCATTGTATTGGAACTATGCATATAGGACACCATTTATCATATTATTTTGTCCCCACCAACTATTATCAAAATAAAAATGTTTATTGTTCTTTTTCTTGATTGTTGTAAGTAGTCTATACTATTTTTAAATGTTCTATGCATTGTGTTTAGTGCTAGTGGTGATGCCATGTTGTTTATTTTCCTTTGAAAAAAACGAATCTTTGGCCGGATTAATCAATTTGATCGGCGATGACAATGGTAAAAATGAAGTGCCCCCATTTAGTTTAAGAAACTGACGGTCTGGCCGAGATGATTGTCAGAAATAAGATTGATTGATATTGACCTTTACGACTTACGACTTCGCAATGTGTGTAGCGCACTTCACTCGCCAAAAGTATCTGCACAAACAAGAATTTGAACCCTGGACCTTGTGCATCGGAAGCAAGAATTGTCCCTAAGGACCTAATTTATTATATTCGTAATTATTTATAATTTTTTTATTGTTGTGATGAAGGTACAAGTAAATAATTTTAAAATATATGATTTATTTACATAGGTAGAGCTATGTGCTATCGATGATACGTTTCATCAGATGGATTCATGAATGTTGTCGGCGAATACACAAATAACAAAATAGAAGAAATCAAGATCCCTTTTTCGGTTTTAAAACAGTCCCTGGCAGCCTTTCGGATACGAATTGTCTCCACGTATTATATTTATGCACTTACGCTAACAGAGACGAATAAGGTTTGTATATACAAAGAAATTAATGTAGGGTCTGGTTCTGCTAGATATCGCAAGTGCGGCAACGATTATCATAATCATTATCGGTGATTATGTGATTGTGTTGTCTTGGGGATGGGGAACGGATAGAGGCCGAGCTAACTTGTGCATCTGGCTATCATCCTACAGCTGTCAGATAACACGTGCTGTATCACGCGAAGCGTTGATTACTTCATGAAGCATGTGTGCGTTATTTTGACCATCTACGTCTATTGACGTCAAGGTGGATCAAAGGAAGAGGGAAAAGACAAAGCTACGTTTCAATGCAAAAATGAGATGCCTTTTCATTGAATTATAAATTAGAAGCTCGGCTTGAAGACTACAGGTCAGAAAAAATCCACGGACAAGAGAGAACTCGGCAAGTTTCTTGACTATAATGCCTAGTTTATAGTTGTAGATAATCTTCTAAAAACTTGTACCCCCCCCCCCCCCCCCCAATACCAGGAGTTGGAACGATTATTGCTCTTTGAGTGCCGTGTTGTAGGACTACATTCGACGATGTTTCCGAACAACAAAATGTTATACAATCATATTCATAGCCGCGCTAAAGTGAAGAGAGGTAGGACATGCGTTTTAGGCAAATTGCTTCACCGCAGGCGTCTGTTATTTCGAACATATATCACGATATACTAAATAATTTATGGCTCAACAGTAACACATTTATAAAATTTGTTTTAAAATAATTAATAAAAAATCAATTAGTTTAAACGAATTTCAAATTCAAAGTCAAAATTGACTATAATATATTCGTGATTTTCTTTGCAAAGTTTCATATAGGCCTATGTCGGATGCTTCTTGGCCGAGCGAATAGCTATTTGCTAACTGCAAAATGTGTCCTATTCTCTCTGAGGGCGAGATTACTTATTGAAATTACAAAACATATTATTTTTACAATCCGCTCGCTCTGTATACCACACTCACGCTCCGCTCACAAAAGCGGCCACTTCAATTTGAAACTAGGAGAACATTCAAAATATTTAAACTTACACCTGCTAGGTCTTTGTCTGGTTTAAAATAACCTTGTCTCTTGAAAATTGCACTTCTATATACATTTAGTTCATATCAATTTTTCCAAGAACACTCATGGAACGATTGCAGCCATTCTTCACATCGAAATAAAAATCAAGTTGTCAAAAGTTCTACGATACCATTTCAATCCCATACACTCACAGAGTTGAAACTATTAATCAATCAATGACTATACCTAAGAGTGTGTACGGTATTTACAAACTATTTACAAAATGATGTCAAAATGTGACGCGTGCTACCCACTGGTGGTGTCCAGCACCCTCAAGATAACGTATAGCGTGTTCCGAATGCGATCTATTTTGTTCATCAATTCAATATAATATAATAGTTAGATTGAAATCATAACAATACCAATATTACTACTTTGTCCTATATTTGATCCGGAGAGGATACTGCCACAGACTACAAATTCTCATTTCACCTTCACCTTTTGAAGAACTCAAGAATTCATTCTAGAATTTTGATATTCGCGATTCACATATAATTGGACTTCACAATAAAAGAACACATTGGAGACGATGGTGATTTTTGTTGCCTGACCTATCTTAGTAATGCACTATAAGGCTATTCGAGACGATGAGTGGAGAAAGATGAGGGTGAAGGACAAATAAAAAAACATGCGATACACGGAATTCGAACCCACGTCCTCGTAGAGCCATACGCAGTGTCGGAGTTGAAGAGAAATTAGATAATCATTTTTCTTCAATCGGGTCGCGACCTGATGTTGAAGTTGTAAATTTACGAATAACATTTTGGTTACACATCGCATTCGTTTTTTTTTTTTTTTTAAGTTAGTGCATGTGAGCTGCGGATGGAAGTTTCAGTTCTGCCAATCGAAAAATTTCAAATTTGTCACTTTAACAATGTAAAATTACGTACTAGTTGTTAGTGATACTGTATTTTACAATTATCTATTTACATCCTAATTTATGAAAGTAACTTTGGTAGAAATAGCGTCCAATTAGATATTAACAATTGGCTGGATGGGGTCGGCCGGAGGGCACTGGGGTAGGGGTTCTATCGAATTCTTAAATTTTGCAACTTTTAAAAGCCTAAAAAACTTCAAAAAATGTGAAATTGTCTATGCAACGTAAACCGGAGAGTCGTGATGGTCGCGTTCGCCCGCCCCCGCCCTTCCCCATATCCGCCCCTTGCGTACAGCCACTGCCAGTTATAAACTTTAATTTTTCCTTGACCATGGTTTAAACTGATTTAATTTTGTAATTTTGGTTCGGAGATAGTACAACTCTACAATATCACGTTACTTGTACGCATAAATTACTTTTAGGCGCTAGTGCGTGTCATGTCATCTTATGTAAGTGGTTAGGGGTTAATTTTGATTTCTAGTTCAATAAAATGTTTAGATAATATTTTTTCGTAGTGAATCATAGATAATGTATTACTTATTATTATAATATTTCGCAATTATTCAAAATGAGCACATTGCCATAAATTTTCTGGAAACAATGTACTGAAATATAGTAATGAAACTGCTCTATCAACAAAAAAAGTTGAAAGCAGTATTGAGAAGTCAGTATTTTATTTACTCCCTCCTCTATTATTATTATTATTATTTATTATTTTATTATTATTTATTTGCAACAGGCAATGTAGCCCACTAGTGCAAATTTCATAGAGAAGGGAGGAGGGGAAACCCGGTACCGGCACATAGCCTACTCCTACCGAAAAGTACCAAGGGGACCAACGGCTTTACGTCCCATCCGAAAGGACGGTGTAACTTTTGACAGTCATATAGGTTCCTCCACTAACCCGGACTGCCGAGCAGACGGCGCCAAGGAGAACGAAGCTGTCACACAAGCTTACGAACCCTAGTCTGCTCTAGCCAGCGATATACGTGTGTTTCAGGGTAGAGCGGCGACCCACTCGACCCCTGACCACGCCCGATGTCGCTTAACTTCAGTGTTCGAGTGGGAACTGGTTAAACGACCGCGGCTAAATCGCTGGCTATTTTGGATATGACAATAATTTTAACTCGCTGTTTTTAATGGCACACTACCAACTATGTGTGTACTTTACACTATTTAGATCAAACAAATATGTGAAAATATATTATTTTTATTAATTTGTGTGTAACATTGTAGTAAAATGTAGTGTTGATACTGATGATATATCTATAAAATAAAATTTGAAGCACCAAGAGATTGATAAATAATCAACCTATCATCCACCCTTCAAAAAAGCTAGAATTTTATTTTCCCTCCTCTCGTCATGATGTCCAGAACACCGTTTTACAACATTAGTTTCAAGTGTCAACACACTGTTTTTTATGGTATTGTTAGGATAGATGACTATGAGTTGTATGCCTAACACAACACTTGGCAAACTGGTTAGTTCAAGAAGATTGTGCCACAATAAGTGAAATAAATAAAATAACCTTTTGTTTAGACAAAAGTATTTTATTTTGATTGGCGTACACAACTAACTTTATTCCATCCATCTAAACACAGAAGAAATATGTACAGTATACCTCCTGCGAGTGTGACATAAGTGTTCCCAGACCCGATCTAAAAACTACGACGGACTGCCAAGCGACACGTCATTGCGAGTACCGTGCATTACTTGCTGGGTCTGTGATTGTGAAGTGTCGAGTTACTTATATCCCCCACTCCCAGTCTCCCACGGCTCGCCATCATTACCCCTACCCTCCCGCTTCTCCCCCGGATACGAGATTTTAAACGGTCTAATCGGAGAAGCCCGCGTCTCTTCAATGTATCATATCATCTTAATGTACATGTAAAATATGAACGTTGTAGCCCCACCCGTTTGGTCAGAATCGGCCCAAATGTCACGAAAATATCACACTAAAAATCGAAAAAAAATCGTAAAAGTACGATATTCATGAGAAATATTTCTTTGATTGTACCCAAAAACAATACAGGTATAAGTTCAGAGATTTCGGAGGTCCCCTCCAATTTTCATCAAGATCGGATATTCTGTTTGCCCGGTAGAGAGCAAACAAACAGACACACACACACAAAAAAAAAACACCCGAGCTTATTTTTTTGGGGGTCAGTGAAATTGAAGTCTTCGCTTCGCTCATCCAAAAACAATCTAAAATTATCATAAAAGTATGATATTTATGAGAAATATTTCTACGATGGGAAGCCTCTGCCTATGGTAGGGAGGGCCTACCTTAAAACATGGCAGGTCTAAGTTTAGAGTTTTTGAAGGTCACATCAAAATTTCAAGATTGGAAATCAATCAAATCATACATTTTTCAGGTAGGGCCAACATAGCCTAGGTCAAATTAAAAAAACAACATTAAAAATACTTATTTTAAACACCCGAGCAAGTTTTCTCGAGACCTCAAATTGAAGTCTTTGCTATGCTCATCCAAATAATTATTTGTGAACATGTAGTGTACTAGAGTAACTTAATCTGCTTCTCACACCAACTCTACGAACCTCGTAGATATGATAATTATTGTATTTCGTCCGTTTTACACTTTTGCGGTGTAAGCACAGTTGTGGAACGCTAATTGTGTCCTACCAGTGATGTTGAGCAAGGCCTTTTTGTAAGTTACGCTATTTTATGTTTGTCCATGATATGGAATTATTAATTATTCATAATTATAGGAATCATCAATTTAAACGTTGGAGCCATTAAATAATATATATCCCATCCTTCTTTCTTCCCTTGTAAAGGAGTTCACACAAATAGGTAGGGTAGGGCGGGCTTGCCAATCTGAAAGTGCCTAAACTTACCACTTTGGTTGCCCTATAGGGGCCATTTGTTTCCTCCATTTCCATTGTGACTTGCGAGTGCTAATCAAAAAGAAAAAGAATAAATATACACACTATATACGTACATGCAATTAGGTAGGTACTGGCAATTTTCCCTCATGTTATAGGAGTATCCGTATAGCCTAAGAAACAAATGCACTGCAGGTGGGTAGTTTGTGGAGTCACCTAGCAGACCAATAGCTCAGTAGGCCTACCGGTACCAAGTTAATTTACCAGTACATAAGTTCAGACGGAGCAGGTCACACTTTCCTCTAACCAGCATAGCACGTCACCAGGCATGTCGCTAGTCAGTACCTACCGGTACTGCCAATTTCAGCCAATAACGGCCGTTAACATTCATAGGCCTACGAGTACGGGGGTCTTGGGACCCAGCAGACACCCAGAAAACATCTAGGCCTAGGTTATTCGGCACTCTTGTCGTTGAGCGGGTCCAACTTTCAACCACACTTTTTTCCCAATAAAATCAATGGAAAACAACTAGGCCTACAAATTAGAAATTAGTTAATATTAAGTAAGTATGGTGAGTAATTAATAGTAAACACTCTCGAATTACACGAATAATGTTAAATAATTTACATTATTGAACATGAACGTCGTCTCACTCTGATCAACGCGCCATTTTGGATTTTGGCTATGTCATTGTCATTTACTTAGTAGGTGTACCAACCTTTTTGTGATATTGTGGGTTTTGTAATAAGTAATTTGTAAATATGTTGTTGTTATGTTAAGTGAACAATTAAATAGTCGAATAGCACGGGGGTTTGGGGGCGGAGCCCCGGCGGGGGCCGGGGGGCTGGCCCCCCAGAACAGAATGAGGTACAAACAAACAAACACGACAGGGACCGCAGGACAAACAAAAACGGACAGAATTAAACGTAAGTTTGGTGTGTTTTGGTTGGTACGTCGGAGAATGGAGAGACTTTGCTAAAATGGCCGCCGTGATCAACTAATAACAGTGAAATTAGTCTGTGAGTAATATTGTGTTCACCTATGTAATTGTTAATTTTGCAAAGTGGTAATTGATAATAAATTGTTGATATTGAATTTTTACACATTTATTTCTAATTTGTAGTTGTTTTCCATTGGTTTTATTGGGAAAAGTGTGGTTGAAAGTTGGACCCGCTCAACGACAAGAGTTCCGGTTATTCCATTTGGCAGTGTGGGTGGAGTAGGGCCTATATTACCCTCCTATTTCTACCCACGTGCAGTGCGTTAGCTCAGCTTAACAGTCAAGGGATTGTAGTCATTTCCAGACTTTGGGAGGAATACGTTCCAGGGACTAGTGACTAGTGTAGTTTGACATCTAGGGACTACCATGACTACAAATTTTCTTATTTAGGGCTATGGGAACTTTACTAAGGCTGCTCATTAAATAGGTACCCTACCAAACTATTTTTATTAAATTTGAAATAGTAGGTCTAGGACCTAGCCCTAGAAGTAGAACAACCATATTCTAACTTATCAATGCAAGCAAGTGTAGGGCTTAATCTTTAGCAGGTTACCAGTACTGGTAAACATAGCCTAGCTAGCCTAGCCTTACTGATTAGGCCTACAGTTAACAACTGCTCTAAAGGTATTTGCTTCAGGGCTTTTGCCTGAGGCGGTTAGGCCTACTAGCTGCTACTACTACAAGGAATGTACTGTAAATTCTGTCCGAATACGAGTATTTTTTAACAGGTCATATATGGGGTAGATTTTAGGACTGTCCTATTTACTCCATGTTCCCATTTATCCCACTTACCCCTAATTAACTTAATTTAAGCATTCATATGTAGGCCTACAATGTATTATGTACAATAAAGGCCTATGTACGAAAGGTGCGAAAGTTACAAATACAAACAAGCCATGGCCTAAGGGAATGGTACACAATCCACATAGGACTACGGCAAGGGAGTGTACTATCACCAATACTATTCGACGTAGTCAGGGGTCGAAATAAACGCTCAAGCCCGAGGCTAGTAAAACTTTGCTTGGGCTAGTAAAAATCTATTTCACTAGCCCTACAGGCGAGTACTTTTTCTAGAGTTCACAATGGTCGTTCAAAAAATCTTAATAAATTTCGAACGATAACCTAACGAGTTTCCAGTAGTAGTTTGCTACCTAGCATGGGATATCGTTCTTATGTAGGCCTAAACAAAATAAAAATCGCTCAATTTAGGTAGAATCTTAATATTATGGTGAACATTCATTTCCGGTCACTCCCTAGCTAGCCCCCCCCCCAGCCCCACCCACCCCCCACACACACACACACGCGTCAAACCCGGCGAATGTTGTGACTTAAAACATCCACGTATAATCGTTCTACATCAATATGACCTATTTGATTGAAGGTTTGTAATAATGTAAAAAATTAGCCGAAGGGCTAGAGGCAAAAAAAGTTAATTTCGACCCCTGGGCGTAGTAATGGACGAGATGCTGCAAAGAGTGGACTCAAGAGAAGAAGAAGTAGAGGGACAAGACTTAAGAGACCAAGACTATGATAGGGCCTATATGCAGATGACATCGTGGAATTGGGAGACCGTGCTGAAGAAGTGCAGCAGAAGGTGGATAAGTGGAATGAGGTGACAGAAGAATTTGGTACCGGTATGAAGATTAGCATTGTGAAGAGCGAGACATTAGTGATGCAAAGAGAGAAAAAGTCTCCAAGACATAAAAATAGGATTACACTGAGGGAAATAGAATTGCAGGAAAAGCAAGAATTTCAATAGCCTACCCTATCTACTATCTAGGAAGTACGGTGATAAATGAAGGAAATATATGGAATGAGGTAAAGCAGAGGGTGGGGCTGGCAGAAAAGTTTTACCAGAAGATCAGAAAGCTGATATGGAATGAGCAGTTCCCTAAAAAATGCAAAATGCTGCTGTAGGCCTATAAACAATTACCTACCAATGTTAACATAATGGCACGGTAACATGGCCAATGGGATGGAAAGAAGAAAGCGCAGTAGGCCTACTGGCTGATTGATTGGATATTGCTTAACGTCTCATACTAATGTACTTTGGCTATTTGAGACAATGAGTGGTGATAAATGCTCGAACAGAAGGGAGGAGGGGAAACCCGGTACCGGCACGTAGCCTACTCCTTTCGAAAAGTACCAAGGGGACCAACGGGTTAACGTCCCATCCGAAAGGACGGTGTAACCTTGACAGTCATATAGGTTCCTCCACTAACCCGGACTGCCGAGCAGACGTCGAGGAGAATGAAGCTGTTAGGCCTACACTAGCTCTCGAACCCTCCATCTGCTCTAACCAGCGATATACGTGAGTATCAGGGCAGAGCGGTCACCCACTTTAGGCGGTACTCTTTCGATTGGGAATGGCCTACTTTTCACCACTGTTTTTTTTTCCCACTAAAAAAAAAAGCACGAAATAAATATAAAAGTAATAATTGTAAACAATTTATTAATATTCACTCAACTGAAAATGTACAATATAGGCCTAGGCCTAATGTGTTTACAAATTACAAACACAAACCTCGGCTCGCCGCCATTGCTCAGTTCTCACTTCTCACCACGATCGGTCGGTCGCTGTGTGTGTGTCAATGCGTTGTGTGTAATGTTATTTAATTTTGTTTATAAAACAACATGAAATGAAACTTGTGAGTGCATTTTTTCAATACATACAACTACAAAAATATAAATCATTTGCAGTGGTTTTGCGACGTTTTTGAGAGAAAAAAACAGTGGTGAAAAGTTGGCCATTTCCAACCGAAAGAGTACCCTCTAGGCTACCCCTGCCTGACCACGCCCGAGTTTGCTTAACTTCGGTGTTCTAGTGGGAACCGGTTAAACTAACTCGGCTAAACCGCTGACTTTGCAGTACAGGCAGCTGAGATGAAATTCATCCGCAGTGTGGCAGGTGTCACTAAGATGGACAAGGTACGAAGTAGGCCTAGTGTGATAGGCCTACGGAAGAAAGTGGAAGATGAGAGACTCAAGTTCAAGATGGGTAAGGACCGACTACGATGGTGTGGACACATTGAAAAGAATGAGAAAAGAATAGGCCTAGGATCCAACTCCCAAGACAAGCATTTGTAGGCTAGGCTAGGCCTAGGGGCTGTTTAAGAATAAGCCTCTGCTTTCTAAGAGCATTGGCTTATTGGTTTTCAAAAATAAGCTAACTGTGGGCAGGCCCAGGTTTGGTCTTTGTGTAGCCTAGGCCCCTAAGGCTTATTTGATAATGGTTTGGTCGTCTAAGAATTGAATGCAAGGCCTAGGCCTAGGGAAAGGGTCTAGACTAGGGCTAGGCCTAGCCTAAGCGTAAGCCTCTAGTACCGGGGCACTTCTTCGGCTAGGGGGGTCCAACTTTTATACACCTTGTTAATACTGCTATATTGCCTTGTTACTACTTATGTTAAAGGTGTACCTTCGTTAGGTTAGCCAAACTTTCCGCTGGCTACAGTGCGCCGCGCTAGTTCTAGGATATAATCGATAAGAGCGCACCCGAAATCCTTTCCGTTACAGTGTATATAAAAGTTGGACCCCCCTAGCCGAAGAAGTACCAGTACCGGTAAGTCTCTAGCTAGGCCCTAGGACCAAAATCCAAAGCTAGGACTGAGCCCTAAATGCTCGGCCTAAGCTTAATGACTAGGCCTAGGCCCCTACCCTAACCTAGGTACTCCAGCTGTTGGCATTTTTAAACCTTGAGAGAAGCCTAGCTAGGTACTAGGCCTAGCATTGCAAGAAATGGGAAATGTAACCTAGGGCTCATGGGATTAATACACAAAGCTATTGCCTCTAGGCCTAGGGGGAGGCCTACCCTAGCCTAGGTAGGCCCTACCCTGGCCTACAAAAAAAGCGGGGGGATTCTTTTGACGAACACATATATAGGCCTAGCTAAAATTTACCCCTGGGCCTAGCAGCTGGGCATACGCCCTGCCCTAGGCTAAAACCCGTCTAGGCTTTGTCTAGGTCTCTAGGCTTTATAGTAGCCCTAATACTAGGGCCTAGGCCTAGGCCTAGCGGTAATGTTTGGCTAGCTAGGACCTATGTACAAACCTCTTGTTCAAGCGATTGAACGTAGAAAATAAATGGCTACAGGCCCTACCTATTGCAGCTCAAGTGCCTCACAAGACCAATAACTTCGCTTCGCCTTTATGTTGGCCTTCCCTTACATTTTTTATAAGGGTTTGCAGACCCATGAAACACCGCACGGAAACAAACAAAACAAAGCTTGTTTCAAAATCAAACAACCCGCTTACAAGCCCCTGGTTGATTTTTATTGGCTGGATATTTTAAATGTGTGTAATGTAATATTTTTATTGGTGGATGGATACTAGTCGCGGGACAGAGCATTCTAACGGGATATTAACGAAGCTTCTGTACCAGCTGTACGAATCTCTAGTGTCGGTCGGCAAAATATATTTCTGTTTTTACCGGCTTCTACACGTATTTTGAAGTCGAAATAAAAATCTTATTGTATTGTATTGTATTGTATTGTATTGTATCTCTCTCTCCTACTATTGACTATTATAGTCGGGGGGTAGGTTTTTTTCATCCTTTTCCTTTTTTTTCTCCTTCCTTCCTTTTTATTTTCATTCATCCTTTTGTTTATCATATTTCCCCCTTTCTTGTTTTCCCTTTCCCCTCTCTTTCTTGCTTTATTTCCATCTTTCCTTTTATTTACTCTTCAGTCCATTGGTTCACCACACTCATTTGCGGCCCTTTCCCCTTCTTTTTAAATCCGGGGAGCTTAGGCAAGGGGTTTTTAAAGACTTTTAAACCTTTGTTCCTTTTCACCCTACGGGACTAAACCCCCCCCCTTTCAGGGCCCATTCCATTCCACCACCGTTCTGGCCAAGAATGAGTTCCTCCCTACGTCAGTAGCCCATGTCCCTCTCTCATATTTCCACTTATGATCCCCTCTTGCTAGATAATTTGCCTTCCTTAGTAGACTGTTCATCTCCCCCCATCCTTCGTGATCTCTAGTCACTCTATACATTTTCCCTAGGGAATGTGCTCTAATTACCAAAAGGCCCAAACATTTTTTGTGGAATAATATTCTACAGACAGAATAGACCTTTTCATTCACAACATATACTAAAGTTTTATCCTTCACCTTCTCTCCAACAGTAGAGATAGACACGCAACGAAAGATTTTTTCTTGTAAAATGTCTGCTCAATAAATAAATAAATAAATAAATAAATAAATAAATAAATAAATAAATAAATAAATAAATAAATAAATAAATAAATAAATAAATAAATAAATAAATAAATAAATAAATAAATAAATAAATAAATAAATTGTATAAAGAGTCTAACCACACAGTTATTTAACTGATTTTCAGTGGGGGACTTTAAATCAGAGCGACCAAGCCAACCCTGTAGGCCCCGACGCAATCGATGAGTGAGCGATAACCAACCAAAGATTGATATTTTTTAATATAGCAATCAGTGGTATGGACAGTGCGAACACCCGCGAATCAACGCCAGAATCAACAAGGCCAATTCAGAACAACTCTGAATTTATTATGTGCTTCGTTGCTAAGACGGAGACGGCTCCAAAGTCACCGTTTACTACCTCCCAAGACAAGAACTGATGGACTTAAGTCCAAAATCAGAAGTTAAAAAACTTCTGACTTTGGCGGGAATCAAACCCTGGACCTTCTGCATTGGAAGCAGGCACGCTGACAACAAGACCAACGAGCCACACACAAGACCAACGAGCCACACGACAAGACCAACGAGCCACACAACAAGACCAACGAGCCACACACACACAATGTGGTTGTTTTCGTAAATCTTCAAAATTTCGGAAGATAGACTAAAAGTTTTTTTTTCAAAAATATTCCACTTATATTTTTCTACAAAAATGGTATCTAGGCCATATTTTCGATAGAGACAACGGTTACGTCACAAAATCATGGTTTGTATGTTGCTTATTGGAATACCAGCTGATGTCGTAATGATCGCGCCCAGTATCAAACAATGCTCGATAAATCTGTGAGAAATCGATTGAAACACAAAGTGACTTTTGTACGGTGTTCAATCATGAACGCTTCCATTAGTATTTTAAAAAATCAGGTCTGTGACATAGAATTTTGCATTCACCCGAAATTTTTGCTTTTCTATTGTTAGTATTTCCTCAAAAATGCCATGTTTGACTGTCCATTATTGAGGGCTAAATTGCATTTGAAGAAAAAAAAATTCTATGCACATTGAAATGATTTATAAAATTAAAATCCGATTACAACCAAAGTTTTTATCCAATATGGTAACTAATTCCTAATATTCACATTAAGAATACTATTTTCGTGCTGTTTTTACACTCTTTTTGTTATTCACTTTGATGTTGAGGATATGAGGAATTAGCAGCCATATTGGATCATAACTTTGCCTGTAATCGGATGGTTATTAGTCATTTCAATGTGAGTCGAAATAATTTTTCCACAAATGCAATTTAATGGTTTGTAATGGACACTCAAATAAGACATTTTTGAGGAAATACCAACAGTGGAAAAATCAAAAATCGATTTTGCAGACCTGATTTTTTTGAATAATATGGAAGCTTTTATGAACACCGTACAAAAGTTATTTTGTGTTTAAATCGATTTTCTCACGAATTTATCAAGCATTGTTTGTAACTGGGCGCGAAATGATGATTTTGTGACGTAACCATTGTTTCTATACCGAAAATATGGTAGACACCATTTTTGTAGAAAATTATAAGGGGAATATTTTTGCCATTGAAACTTTTCGTCTATCTTCCGCCATTTTGAAGATATATAAAAACAATCACTTTTGTGCAGACATTTTCCAAGATGGCGGACAACACTTCAAAACGATTTTTTGGGACTTTTCCCCCCTTTATTTAGGACACTTTCTGGAAAGTCTGTGCAAAAATTCAGCTTGACCGGATTTTTTTCTTTTTGAATCGTCTCAAATGATCTTTCGTTGCTTGGCCTGCTATTAGTGTGCCATGGTTCCTTTAGAAACCACTGCCTGACTCAAAACATTCCGCTGGTAAGGCGGAAATAACATGGTGACCAATGCGATAGAACCGACAGTGTTGGCTAGAGCGTTGAGCGCGCGACTCTGATTCGGGAGGTCCCGGGTTCAAATCCCGCCGAGACCGGCAATCCTGACTGAAGGTTTTTTCCTAGGTTTTCCTCAGTCGTTAATGCGAATGCAAGGGATTGAGTCCTTTTAAACAGCCCTCGGACATCACTTCACAATTGTCCTTTCCGCTACATACCTAGTTAGACACCTGACGAGTGGCATGAATTGCACCCTAGGCAGGCTTCCCACAAAAATTATTTTAAATTATAAGTGTGTTTGGAGTCATCTCTGACGTTACCACTTCTAACCCATTGGCCACCATGTTCTTTTCCACCTTCCCACGCCTTAAAACACAAATCGCTGAATGAATTTTGAGCAAATTATCAGCCAAATACATCTATCTATTATCAGTGGCGTAGCGTACACAGTAATATATTGAGGGGGGCTGCCAAGAGTAAGATATAACTGCAAAGGTGCTCCACAAACGACGCAATGGCGGAGTGGGGGGGGAAGCCCACCACCATAGCGCCACAGGCAATTTTCATTTTCATTTTTTGTACTGTTCTAAAAGATTGAGTTTGAACCTAGATGATTTGAAGAATGAAATTAGAGCTGGGATTTCGAGGGAAGTGGGCCGGGACATGCTCACCGAGGCGCAACTCGCTTGGATACGCCACTGTATAATATGTAGATGCTCACAAGGTTCATAAGCCTGCTTTGAGGACATAGACTATGACAGACATATGACATAGCAACAGTTATAAAGATAGGCCCTACCCATTCCCTGGTGGGGGCAGATTTTTAAGGCAATATTGCTATCAGTCAATAACTATGTCCACAAAGCAAACCCTTATCCTTGTGAATGAGTTGACAGCAACATGGCAGTATTCTGTTACTATTCCAACATCTTCTGTTGGATTCATATCAAGGTACTCATTACTCAACAATCATAACAAAATAACAATTTAGTTAAGGTTTTACTTATGGCACCGGTGTTAGAGCCCTGGCACCATGGTACGTAGAGTCGGAGGCTCTGGGTTCGATCCCCGGTCGTGGAAGACGTTTAAGTCAATAGCTATCAATCAATTAGTCCTCAAAGAGAGCTTATGCTTAAACACCTTGTAATCATACTGCCCAACTCATGGGAGATGAGGAGGTGATTAGCTAAAAATAACAATGAGTTGACAGCAACATGGCAGTATTCTGTTACTATTACAACATCTTCGGTTGGATTCATATCAAGGTACTTTACTCAACAATCATAACAAAATAACAATTTAGTTAAGGTTTTACTTATGGCACCGGTCAGTGGCGTAACTTACTAAGCGCGGGCCCCCCCGCGTACGTAATTCACTGGGCCCCCCTCCCTATAATCAACATATGCGGTGTCTGAGATGAGCGTCCAGGGGGGGGGGGGGTGGTGGTTACATAATTACTTAAGGATGGTTTAATTTGTATATCTTGGAACACTTAGAAATATTACTGTTTATTCATATGTAAACCATTTATTTACTGAAAAGCAGTCGTAGAAGATGGATATAGATTGTAGTTGCAACTGAGTTCTATAAAATGTTGCGTTTTCTCGCCTTCGCCTCTGCAAATGTATCTAGGAGACAGGGGCATAGCCAGGATTTTTGGTCAGGGGAGGGGGGCCTCAAGAGCCGGAGGAAGCAATGTTATATTGGTAAGCAAAATTCGTGGACATGGTATAGGGGTCTGGAACAACCGCCGGAGGCTAGAAAATGTTCCCACCTACTATTTGTGCAAGTGGCCAGAAAACGGTCTTAGATAAGAATACTTGAATACATGAGAACTTGCAAGGTGGGTTTTTAATGGCAGTAGTTTTTACTGTAGACGGTGTACGAAAAGGGTTTAAGTGCGAAAGGGATAATTTCATTTCCTGGCGACACTGACTCTGTAGCCAAAACACGGTATCAGGGGCCCGTATCGGGCCCCCAAAATCCACGGGCCCCCCTGCGATCGCGGGGGCTGCGGGGGCGGTAGTTACGCCACTGGCACCGGTGATAGAGCCCTGGCACCATGGTACGTAGAGTCGGAGGCTCTGGGTTCGATCCCCGGTCGTGGAAGACGTTTAAGTCAATAGCTATCAATCAATAATTAGTCCTCAAAGAGAGCTTATGCTTAAACACCTTGTAATCATACTGCCCAACTCATGGGAGATGAGGAGGTGATTAGCTAAAAATAACAATGAGTTGACAGCAACATGGCAGTATTCTGTTACTATTACAACATCTTCGGTTGGATTCATATCAATAGGTACTCTTTACTCAACAATCATAACAAAATAACAATTTAGTTAAGGTTTGGCTTATGGCACCGGTGTTAGAGCCCTGGCACCATGGTACGTAGAGCCGGAGGCTCTGGGTTCGTTCCCCGGTCGTGGAAGACGTTTTAGTCAATTGCTATCAATCAATAATTAGTCCTCAAAGCGGGCTTAACCCAACTCATGGGAGATGAGGCGAAAAAATCATACTATCGTGGAGTTTAGAATATAATATAATGTAAAATCTTTCAGTATTGACAGCACCATGGCCTCCGTGTGTTGGAGTTATATCGTGAACTCAACGTAACAGTCACAACAAGAAGTTTTCCGGGAGCTCAATTGGTTAGATCACTGGTAGGCTACGTAAAGCCTGAGGTTCAAAGTTCGTTCCCCGGTTGTGGAAGCGTCAAGCACGCGACTCTGATTCGGGAGGTCCCGGGTTCGAATCCCGTCGAGAACGGCAATCCTGACTGAAGGTTTTTCCGAGGTTTTCCTCAGTCGTTAATGCGAATGCAAGGGATTGAGTCCTCTTAAACAGCCCTCGGACATCCCTTCACAATTGTCCTATCCGCAACATACCTATAGTTAGACACCTGAAGAGGGGCATGAATTGCACCCTGGGCAGGCTTCCAACAAAAGTTTATTTTTTAGTGTCTACAAATGAAAAAAGCCGAAAGTGAGTTTTCAGACAAAGGAGATGAAATTATTACGTACATTAAATTTGGCATGCATTGTTATCTATGACCTCGTATAACGCTATTTGACATTAACAACCCTTAAAATTATTATTTTTATGGTAATAAAAAAATCTCCCGATATTCAATCAAAATTCGGACGAACAATAGCATTGTAATAATACTAGGAAGCTTTGCAAACGCTTTTTTTAGTCGCATTGATGGATGAGCTTTTTTGTAAGTTTTTAGTTTGCGTAGGACCACTTTTCCTTTGCAAGTGCTTTTTGAATGCATTGTAAGTGATTGTTGTCAAGTTTCTATTGTTACTTGTTAATTGTTATTATAAACCTAAAAAACTCATATTAAAACCTTTATTCTATGGATTCTGGCTAACTTTTTCAACTTTTTCTTTCAAAAAGCAATACATCACCATTACCTTAATGTCAGCCCCATTCGTTTGGTCAGAATCGGCCCAAATGTCACGAAAATATCGCACTAAAAATCGAAAAAAATCGTAAAAGTACGATATTCACGAGAAATATTTCTTCGATTGTACCCCAAATACGTGGCAGGTCTAAGTTCAAAGATTTTTTAGGTCCCCTCCAATTTTCATCAAGATCGCTTTGCCCTTTTCCCGGCAGAGAGCGAACGAACAGACAAAAATACAAATAAACAAAAATAAACAAAAAAAAAAACACCTGAGCTAATTTTCTTTTTTTTTTTTTGTTGGGGGGGGGGGGGGTCATTGAAATTGAAGTCTTCGCTTCGCTCATCCAATGATTTACTATCGAAATTACATATAATTATGAATATTAAAAAAGTAGTTTTCAAAATATGTTTCTACATGCGAAATAATCTTCGAAAACGAGTCATTTTATGAATGATACGTGCATTGAAAGATTGGAGTTTATGTCGAGCGACGTAATACCCCACAACCCCGTTAAAAATATTAGGAAATTGCAAACCACTTAGAAAAATGTTTTTTGTTTCTTAATCATACAAAGTATAAAATTTGATGATATTGTGATAAGGAAGGTCAACATAATAATGCAAATTTCTTATTGATCGGGAATATAATAAGCTTGTATTACGTTTTTATGTTCCATTGTTTTGTAAATTGGTATGACTAACAATGCATAGAATGACTGTGTTCAAATAAAACTCGGCGTTATTTGTGTGTTTTGCACTATCATATTAGATGCTTTTTAGTTTCTACGTATAGATACGTTTATAAAAATATATCTAGGTTAAGATAAAATATAGGTAATTTACATACGTAGACTCTATGAAACAAATTTACTTTTCAATGTAGAAATACTTCTATGAGCATGGAATTAAAAAGCTAGATATTTAGTTAACTAGGTCGCTTCGCAAACGCTTTTTTTAGTCGCGTTGATGGATGAGCTTTTTTGTAATTTTTTAGTTTGAGTGGGATCTCGTTACTTTTTTAAGTTCCATTGCAAAACCATTTTTGTTAAATTAGGATAATTTTTATAAAGTAGTACTAATTGCTATGGTAATTACTAATTAGAATGTTAAATATCTGGAGGCCCGAAAACTTGATTTTTGTACGCATTGTAGGTGATTGTTGTCAAGTTTCTAGTTACTTGTTAATTGTTATTATATACCTAAAAAAACTTTTTTAAAACCTTTGTTTCTATGGATTCTGGCTAACTTTTTCAACTTTTCTTTCGAAAGGTATCAAATTACCATATCTTTAATGTCCGTGTAAAATATGAACGTTGTAGCCCCACCCGTTTTGTCAGAATCGGCCCAAATGTCACGAAAATATCGCACTGAAAATCGAAAAAAATCGTAAAAGTACGATATTCATGAGAAATATTTCTTCGATTGTACCCAAAAACGTGGCAGGTCTAAGTTCAGAGATTTTGAAGGTCCCCTCCAATTTTCATCAAGATCGCATAAGCCGTTTACCCGGTAGAGAGCGAACAAACAGACAAAAAACAAACAAACAAAAACAACAAAAAAACACTCGAGCAATTTTTTTTTTTTTGGGGGGGGGGTGTCAGTGAATTTGAAGTCTTCGCTTCGCTCATCCAATAATTATTTCTTTGAATTGAGTGAGGATAAAGTCGATGATATGCGGTACTTCATCTAACAATGCACGGTAAGAATTTTATCTATGTATGTAAACGTGCAATAGACACAGTCATTCATACAGGCACCACCATGGGCACAAGACGTATTAATATTTTATTGAAGTATTAATCGATTATTAATTTTTAATATTCCATTTCTCTCGATCTCATCGGTACACTTGAACGTGAGGTGAAAGTTCAAGTACAGTACGTTATACAGTTTAAACCTTTACCCATAACTCATTAATTGTCACTGGCGATATATTGTAATGAAAACAGTTTTACTTGGTTGCGATCGTGGAACTAATAATATTCGTCTAGTACTAGCATGCTCCATCCACTCTTATGCTATTATGAAGGCAAGTCTCACTTGTAAATACTATCCAGCAGATGATTGATTTGGACGCCTGGATGACAAAACGTCTTGACACAGCACACCCTGGAACAAAAAGAATGAAAGTTATTAGTATTCTTATATTAAAGAAATGCTGGTCTAGTTTCGGTATGTTTGCAATTTCACCGAGTCTTAAAAAAACAGGGAATTTTTTCTGGATCACCACCTGAAGTCAAGTATCAGATAGTTACCAAACGTTGCACATGGTTATGATCATGTATACATGGAAACTTCGCAAACGCTTTTTCAGGCGCGTTGTTGGATGAGCGTAATTGGTGCATTGAGCTGCCATGTGTTCATGAGTAATAATTTTTTCGATTGCGCTCAAATTTCACAAGAATATGTTTATTCATAAAATTAAGGTTCTGTGAAAAAATCATTACAATCGGATAAAGCATGTAGGTGTTATAAGTCAAAGAAATGTTTTTTAAATCGAAAAATCGTAAAATTGCGATTTTCAAGAAAAATAATTTTTTGATTGCGCTCAAATTTCACACAAATATATTAATTCATAAAATTAAGGTTCTGTGCAAAAATCACTGCAATCGAATAAAGCATATAGGTGTTGTAAAAGTCGAAGAAATTCTTAAAAAAATAGAAAAAAATCGTAAAATTGCAATTTTCATGAGAAATAATTTTTCGATTGCGCTCAAAAACGTGGCAGTTTTAAGATTTAAAAGGTCTCCAGAAAACTACAACGCAATTGGAGTATCGGGTTTAGCTGGAATCATTTTAACAAACACACAAAAATACAAACAGAAAAAAAAGAAAAAAAGAAAAACATTCCGGATTTTTTTCTCCAGTAATAGTGAAATCGA
Source organism: Sweltsa coloradensis (assembly GCA_024449915.1). Lineage (NCBI taxonomy): Eukaryota > Metazoa > Arthropoda > Insecta > Plecoptera > Chloroperlidae > Sweltsa > Sweltsa coloradensis. The sequence goes on from JAMZAV010000113.1 coordinate 529,312, forward strand.
ATCTTCGCTTCGCTCGCTACGCTCATCCAATTACTTGGCCGCTTCGCGAACGCTTTTTTTAGTCAAGTTGATGGAAGAGCTTTTTTGTAAGTTTTTAGTTTGCTTGGGCTTTACTTTTTCAAGTGCTTTTTGAACGCATTGTAGGTGATTGTTGTCAAGTTTCTATTGTTAATTGTTATTATATACCAAAAAAAAACTTGTATTAAAACCTTTATTTCTATTTTCCCGGTAGAGAGCAAACAAACAGACAAAAATACAGACAAAAAAACAAAAAAACACCCGAGCTAATTCTTTGGGAGTCAGTGAAATTAAAGTCTTCGCTTCGTTCATCCAATTATATAGCCTTCTATAGAGGCACATTTTTAATAAACAACTATAGACAATTTTCCAAATAAATTCAATTGAGTTTTAGGATTATGGATTTTGGTAAAATCCTCAAAATTGGTAATTTTCGGAATTTATATGTGGCTAATCCCCAATAATGTTAAATAATCTTTGACCACAAAAGAGTGACCATTTCCTTGCTTGGCAACCATGCCAAATTGCATGTGAATCGGATGACACTGTTACTGGACACAGGAAAAGTTCCCCAAAAATGTCAAATATGTATGGAGATTGTGAGTATTATTAAGTGGGGAAGGGACTAATGGGAAAATTAATTTTTTTCGTCGTAAACCGTCCCAGATCCAATTACATGCCCCTCTTCGGGTAATTAGGTGCAAGGGTAGCTGTGAATAAAATGCTCAAGGAATGTTAAGTAAAGGGGCTAAAAACCCAGAAATATTTTCAGCAGTTGATCTATAGCACAATCTACTACATAAAATGACCGTTAAAAATTATATCTTGCAACTGTGATTTAACACGATTTTTTATTTTTTTATCAAGAATTTGCGAAAATTGTCGTTTTGCGCGGGAAATTCTTAAATCAGGTTAACTGCTTTTTATTTGTGTTCTACATAGATCTAGAGCATGAGGTACCTCTTCAATTGCCATTTATAAACTGTCCAAATTATACCTCAAACAGCAAAAACAGCATTACCAAAATCACACCATCTTGGTAATCTGCATATATTGAACTTCGATACTTTGCCAATTTATAAACAAATATAGAGATTTTAACAGGAAAGCTGTAAGTTGTCAATTGAAGGCCAAATTTGTTTTGGATAAAATCCTCCAAATTGGCTATAAAGATTTGTCCATTATTTCAAATGGAGATTTTTGCACAGGTACCTTTGAGCCGATACAAATGTATGTTGACAATTTATGGTACAAGAAAAGCCCCAAAAATTATTGTATAATTGCTAAATTTATTAGTAGCCTGAATGAAATATATTTTTTGAGTTAGCCTTAAATACCCTTTAAGAGGACTCAATCCCTAGCGAGCGTGTTGAGTATTGAAAAACTTGAAAGAATATTGAAAGTAGCATTCAGTCAGGCGTTGCCTTTGCAAGGGTCGACCAGTCGATCTATCGGATTAGAGTTTCGCATGACCAACCTCTTCTTGTTTCTGTGATAATTCTTGTTTTTCATATAATAATCATCTCCAGCATCATGGTTTTAATAAGGTTACTTATCGAGTCAGTTAGCAATAAGAAATTATGAATCAAGTAGGGTAGGTCTATGTTGACCAGCCCAAGCTAAGGCAAACAAATAAAGGTTACATGCGTGCCATGTTTTAGAATAAAATAATGAGTAAAATGTGTGGTTTGCAGTTCTTGAGCGAAGGGAAAACTCCTTCTTGCTGCCACGTCGTGACCATGCCTATAAGACAACGAGGTTTTTGAGTCCTCAACGCTTAACCGGCCTTTACAAAAAATACTAACTGTGGCTGCTATAAAACTTCTGTTTATTTAACCTTTATAGGTTAGTGGGACATATAGTTACCACCACCTTTCAAAATCTACACAATTAAATCTGCCAGTTTTTCATTACAACCGGTCAAAAAGCTGCTTTGTTTTGTTCTGAATTGGTAGCATTTTTCCTTACTAAATTCTAATGATTAGAACGATTTTTATAATTAATCAAAAATCGAATTGTGTACAAAAACACAAAAATACACAAATTTCGGGATGTCCCGGATATTTTGCTTGCCTGTAGTAGATTCAATTTGAACATGTAAAAAAAAACCGCAAAAAATAAAATAAAAAATCTAATTTTTAAAAATCAAATCAAATTTTAATTTTTTCCAACTTTGATGTCAATTTGGAATTCAAAATCAGCATTTTGTTCTTAAAATATCAAGGAAAAAAATCAAAAAAATTCTAAAATTCTTTTAAAAAATCACAAAATTTAAATTGCTAAAGTAGAAAGCAAAATTTTGGGTCGCTAAATACTGTCCTATAAAGAGATAAATAAATAAATCCGTATTTAGAGTCTACCCACTCAGTCACACAACTCATTTTTAGTGAGGGACAATAAACCAAAGTGACCAAGCCAACCCTGCAGGCCCCGACGCAATCGACGAGTGAACGATAACTAGGAAACGCTCAGTTGGACGCGTTGATAAGCGAGCACGTGCTATAGCTAGACCCACAATGCACATTTTTTTAAATTTTAAAATTTGCGACGTTCGCTGTCCACAGGGCCATGTTTCCGATATTATTTATTATTGCCAAGGTATTTGGGTAAACCCGTATGTAAATCTTTACTTTGTGGATAAAATCCACCGCCATCTAGAGGACCTTGACTCATTGGGAAAAATATTTAAACTCTTTGGTGACAAATAATAGACTGCTTCCTCGAAAGTATTTTGATTACTTCTAGGTGGCAGTGCATTAGAAACTTCGCGCGTCTTTTCGTTGCCATGGCAACGTTACTTTTGTTATAATGTAATTTCCATCTACACTACTTATCGGATCAAACTAAAATTAACATATTCGTGACCGGACGGACATTCTAAATGATTTGGCTATCTCAGATTTTGTCGCCGGTTAGTTTGAAAAAAAAACTTTCGATTAACTTTAATGTAACTTTTTAACTTTTTGAACGATTTTGCCACAAAACTAATGGCATTCAATCGAGAACAAAGCTTGCGGATGGTCAAAATTTCAACTCGATCCGAGCCTCCGTTCGAACCGGTATGGCGAGACAAAAAAAACAAAACAAAACAAAACAAAAACAAAACGAGTGACAAATTTTTCCGGCAGAGTCAAATGGAAACGCTCGCTTCGCTCGCTTAACCAACCAAAGATCCAAATTTTTTAATAGGATGCAATCAGTGGTATGGACAGTGCGATCACCCGCGGATCAACGCCAGAATCAACAAGGCCGATTCAGAACAACTTTATATTTATTATGTGCCTCGTTTGCTAAGACGGCTCCAAAGTCACCGTTTACAAATTCCTAAGACAAGAACGGATGGAGTTAAGTTCAAATCAGAAGTTAAAAATCTTCTGACTTTAGTGGGAATCGAACCCTGGACCTTCTGCATTGGAAGCAGGTAGACTAACCACAAGACCAACGAGCCACTCAAACAAGACCAACGAGCCACATAAGACCAACGAGCCACACAAGACCAATGAGCCACACAAAATATAAGAGATTAGATATAAACAAGAATATTCACACTATAAAACTTCTGTATAGGGCCTAATATTAATTTAGCATGTATTATTCTGTGCTTAGATGCAGGAGGATCAACATCTGAAAATAGCTTTAAACTATCGATATGACATAATTGTAAATTATGCAAACGGTGAATTTTGAGCTGCCCTGGAAACGAGGCACACAACTAAATAATGGTGTAATAATATCTCTCACTAAAACTATTTTTTTTTTTTTATTATTAATATTTGCATTTATTTGTGTACAACAATTGACATGTTTTATTAAAAATAAATGCGAGAGTGACAGATAGAGCATCTGCCCCATAGTACGTGAGTACCTGTCACCCTCTATGTATGTATGTATGTATGTATGTAGGCTCTACTGTAACTGAGTGAGAGAAACACTTACAAATATATTTATTATCAATGCACACCACTAAAGCGGAAAAAGCTTTTTTTCTAAAGCATTCTAAAGAATTATGATCCCGGTTGGGGCGGACTTTTTTAATTTCTGAATTGTAGTAAATAATAACAATTACACCTTCGGGAGTGTTTCCTGACTAACCAAAACACACAACAAAAACTTGTAGAAATACAGCCAAACCTTACACACTCAAAAGAAATGAGATCTAAAAAAAGGGCCAAGCTCATCTACCCTTCCACATTTGCGCATTCTTAATTCATAAACGTACAGTGTCCCATAACAGCATCCTCGAAAAGCTTGGCAAAATAGAATTTGCGATTATTAATTTAAACGTAATAGTTCATCCAAGTTCTTTTTTCTAATCAATTTAAACGTAATAACATTCAAATTTTATTTTGCCAAGCTTTTCGAGGATGCTGTTATGGGACACTGTACGTTTATGAATTAAGAATGCGCAAATGTGGAAGGGTAGATGAGCTTGGCCCTTTTTTTAGATCTCATTTCTTTTGAGTGTGTAAGGTTTGGCTGTATTTCTACAAGTTTTTGTTATGTGTGTGATCTCATTACTTTTTCAAGTTCTATTGTAAAATTATTTGTTAAAATATAATAATTTTATCAAAGTTGATTTAATTTCTATGTTATTAGCAATAACAATAGGATGTAAAATATCTAGACCCGGATTCATGTACATCCTGGGTATAGGTGGTATAACCATGGTATAACGACGGTATAAGGACTGGTTAAGTCTAGGCAACTCACAACAAGCGCACAACTAATGTTATTTTATACCTTTCACTGCATCCACAGCCATGTAAATCAAATGATTATCAAAAGAACATCGAAAATTTGCACAGTTTTTGTTTTTGTTTTTATATAGTGACAGGAGTTTTGCGTGAGATCATTGCAAGAAAAGAATAGGTGTATTATTTCCGTACATTTTTGTATAGCCTAGGTGGACAATCATACTATTGTTTATCTGAATTAGGCTTTTAGTAATCAAAACTAGTTATTTGTGCGGGAAGTGTGTCAGAACAAGGTTGTGCTGGCCTAGGGTTGGCTAGGCTTGTCAAACATGTAATGTAAGTATTTATTTTATCTAGTCCTTGCCTAATGGAACTTTAGACCTACACTGTTGTATTATAAATAATTTTCTACATCTGGGCCTAGGCCAGGGACGGTTTCTGATTTGTTTTATGAGAGTATAATGACACCTTTTCTCGTTCCACACAAAGAAGAAAAATTTAAAATGTCCGCTATTTGTTTACGTATCGCACTTTCCCGCCTAACTCTGCTTATACCGTCAACAAGTGTCAAGTAACTGTAGTTACTTGTTGATTGTATGCCTAGTGTATAAGGCTTATTTTAAAAACCTTTATTTGGAAGCCTTCCAGCAAACTTTTTCAACTTTTTTTTTCAAAAGAGACTATTATAACCTTAATGTCCATGTAAAATATGAACATTGTAGCCCCACCCGTCTGGTCAGAATCGCGGGTCGATTGAAACTGACGAATTAGATGTAGTAGCAGTAGTAGCAGTAGCAGTAGCTAACATCCTTAAAGTGATTTTGAGCATGTTTCAAGCCATTTTTTCACTAAGAAGGAATGGTCGTATCCCAATAAAATTTGGCATGTGTTGTCAGGTACCTAAATCCCCTCGATTGTGATAGTTTTCAAGTTCACATCACGTTACATGACGGCTAGGTAACACCTCGAAATCACCCCAACTCTGCTTGCTGTATAAGGTGCTTGAGTGTGTAGCGCGCCACGGCTTGGCTGCGGCGCCCTAACGGGCACCTAGATCGAGAAACATTCTAAAGAAGTTTTGTTTGATTTAATATCATTTATATGTAGTGCTGCATTAGTATAATAATTATTCCCTAATTTATATAAAATCAGTGGGTTTTAGTGAAGTAATGGGTACCACCATTACTAATGGTATAAGAAATCAGCTTTTTGTTATGTCGTCAAAAAATAGTTCTGGGCAGTATCTACTCTAATATAATTTAATACACCACTACAGTTGCAAACTTATTTAATTTATTAACATTATAATAAAACTAAGTTAACTTATTACAACTTATTAAACACTTATTAATGAAATTATCACTGTAAATATGGAGACATAGGCACTTACAGCACTTTTAGCAATGACCCAAATAAAAAATAGAAATCAAACAAGGATATTATGCATAAACTACTGTTAGAGTAGGATTAAGGAGATAAACTTGTAGATTATATCTGAAATAATAAATTGAAGTGGGGGGGGGGGGGGCGAACACTGATAATTAAGTACAACATTTTGGCAAATAAATGTTTGGAATTGTCGTGTGGCTCCTACCTAGTAACGTGCTGTCTAGTATACAGTCTACAATTTGTAGTCTCACAAATTGTGCACATAGAGGCACCAAATCACGAAATGGTAACTAAAGATATTTCTTTTGATTTATTACTTTCTTGAATTAACGTTTGGTTGGAACTATCATCACCAGAATGCCACAATTAAGTAATCTACGAGTGCTAAGTTACTACTTAATTAATTAATATGTTAAATTATTTAATAATATTTAATATGAGTGGAGCATACTCTCGCTTCCTCATATCAAAGCCCTTCTTGTACACAGTCTATGCTGTAAAACAAACTAATTATGTGCTAAACTGCATTGATCAGCACCTAGCTTCAGCTACCGTACTATGCTAATAGGATGCTGTGTTCATCCAGCTTTAGAAACGTATTAACGCTAGTTCAACAACAAATACTCCAACACGGAGTGTTTTCAATATAGCTTCGTAAATATCGCAGCAATATTTCGAGGAAATCTTAACTAATTACAAATTAATATATATACCTCCAAACATGATTTCAATTCGACGTGTGATGAGAGTATAGTGAAAATGTGTAATTTTAGAAACGACATAACTCCATTATTTTCGATTTCCGGTTATATTTATTTTTTCATATTTAGATCGACCTTACGGACAGTTCTGTTTAGAAACAATATAATTTTCATTCACCATCATTTTTCGATCGGGTCACAAATAATTCATTTTTGAAACATAATTTTAGAAACAACCTAGTCTAAGTCAATGGACTTACGTAGTTTCTAAAATTACTTTTCATGTATTTTCTTGTCAGTCATTTTTAATGGCGGTGTTTGCTTTGTGTCATCAGCTGTGAAATTTATAGCAAGAATGGAGGATGTGACAGAGGATGTTGTTGAAGTGAAAAACAATGATCTTGATTGAATCTCTAGTCATACTACTACTTTAAAGTTAAATTAAAACCATTACTTACTTGTGCCATGTATGCCATATGATTAAAAAGGATTTTTAGATAATAACCATTTTGTAATTCATCAACTACCTGACAAATCACCCCAATTAAAAAAAAAAATATTTAGAAACAACCTTACTGTTGGATTTTTAATTAAAATTAAAATTAAAACCATTACTTACTGATGATGCCATATAATTAAAAAAAGGTTTTTAGATAATAACCATTTTGTTTTTCATTAACTACCTACCTGACAAACCACCCTCATTTTCCAAAAGTAAAAATAATGATTTTAGAAACAACCTAATTTTTGCATTTTTAAATGAAAATATATATGTGAATATAAATTTCCCCAAAAAATCTTTTGGAGTTATTGTTTAATAGATACTAATGACCAGGGAAAAAAAATCATTTATGATATGTAAAGAGAATCTGGAAGGTTTTATTTGATTATCTCAGAACTTACCTTTTGGAGTTATGTTGTTTCTAAAATTACACATTCACTGTTAGTATCCAGCCATACACCAAATACATTGAATCATCAAACTGAGATAACTGGATGAGCGTAGCGAAGACTTCAATTTGACTACCCTGATAAAACTAGCTCGTGTGTTTTGTTTGTTTCTTTGTGTGATTTGAGTCTGCTCTTTCACTCTACCGGACAAACGGCTACTCCGATCTTCTTGAAAATTTCAGGGTTCCTTCGAAATATCTGGTTTTAGAATTTCTACGTTTTTTTTTGTACCGTCGAAGAAATTCACATTGTCCTTTACCTAATTAGACACAGCTGAAACGGGGTATGTAGCTGTCCACCTAGGAAAGGTTTCCATAGAGAACGAAAAATATACCAAATTTCTATCACATTGCACGATTGCATCAGCGTGTTTTTTATTTTTATTACTATATATTTACTGTAAGTATTTACATAAGTATAATTACAGAGTACGAACTGAAATACCTGAGCCTTCTGCTCTCTACTTTCAACCTTGACATACATTTTTGAGGAACCTAAAGATTAAGAATATAAATAATTACATATAAAAACAAGGGAAAAATTAATAAAAACCCTCTTCATTGGGTGATTTTTTTAAACAAATCAATTTATATTACTTATCACAAAAAGGTTATGAGTTTAAAGCTCATGTAAACAATTCGTTCATCTAACATGTAAAAGTAAACATAAATAATCATACTGAAGATTAAAGTAAAATATGCTTAGTGCGTTTGTGCCGATAAGTCATATAAAAGATAATAAATATATATGTATAAATAAATTCGTATTTAGAGTCACATAAGTGATTTTCAGTGGCCCGAGTCAACTATATGATCGCCGAGTCGTGTAAGATAGTAAAGTGTGTATAATACGAGTGTGCCTCCGCTGGGAATCGAACCCGGGTCTCTCACTTACTAGATGTTTCAGCTATTCAGACTGGTTATAATATTACAAATAATATATAATATAATCATGTTTTGTTTGTTGTGATGTATTGACCCTACTTTTTAGTCAGAATAACCGTCCTGGATCGGCGAGACCTGGGTTCGATCCCCGATTGTTACTTTCTATCGTATATACCTTCGTAATAAAATTATAACAACAGTATACTTTAAATCTAAAATGTACATTTTGTTATATTTATATGAATGCTTCGGTGATAGCAATTTAATTCGGCGATATGGGAAAAGATTTTATTTCTTTTTGTTAAGGTGTGACTGCAAAGATAAATCTTAATTATAGTTGAAGGAAATGCTCACGTATTATAATTATAATGCATTATTATATGCTCAATATTATATTTAATTCTTGTATGGGTTAATATTATCAAGCTGTCTGGTGTGCTTATTATGAATAGAGACGCGTTCAATCGATTTCCCAATAATTAATACCATAACACACAACCAATTAACAGAAATAAACGGCCGTAATTAAAATCATACCATCACCACGGGTATTCATAATCTCTAAGTCATGGAAAATTGTTTGTAATATTAGTTAATCTATCAAACTCCGGTCAATATTTTAGTTCGTCATACCACGTGCTTAATAGTTTGCAAGCAAGAATGTAGCCTTACTCGGCAGAACATGACAAAAAAATTACGTTCAATGTATCATCATTAAATACATACTGTTGCGTTTTAAATAAAAATATGACAAACTAGGCATAAACATTGTGTGCAGATAACACGCAATCGCTGTAACTATCACATCGATTTAAAGTCAACATAATTATAGATGATGACCCATGAAATCTGCAAAGTGTACATTACAATCTGTGTCTTTGTATGGAAGGTTATGAAAGCCAAAGTTCAATCTAGCAGAAAAAGAGCTACTGTTGCTGATAGTGCTATCTATTTCCAACACAAATAAATTCACTAAATTATCAGCAAATACAAATAACAAATCAATATTGAGGTACTATAGATCATTGTTACGGATGTTTTCTGCCGTTATGAGGAGAAAACACGACCGAACATCCTTATTTTAAATTAGGTGAGGAAATCGAAAAGAATTACAAATCTTGACACATGTATAAGGATTTGGGTGATGATGTGCGGGGGGGGGAGATAGGCGTTACAGGTCAGACGTATATACACTATTTACAAAATTCTAGTAACGTTTTCGGCGTCTTATTGAAATCTCACATCATCTACTTGTAGACTTATGAATTTACTTCCATTTTCGAATAAGATGTTTACAGTCTTGAAGATTTTTTGTATTTTCTCCCCCTCAAACATATAGACGACCTCAAAGTTTAATCAGGGGGGTGGGGGCAATTAGTGGATGATCTAGACTGCTAACGTGGAGGGAGGGGAGGGGGCAGCATAAACAATAACAAAAAACACAAATTAATAATAATAGGCCTAAATAATGCCATCAAAATAATACTTTTACTTATCAAAACCTCTTCCACCATGAAATCTCTTCCACCATGCACTCATTCCCTCCTTCAAAGACTGGGTATGTTTTATTCAGGGTTTAGGCCTACACCTCTTGCCAAGTTTCATTGACCTGTTGAAAACAGTATTTTCTTAATCAAGCTCAGTCATGTTTCCAAAAAATGAAAACAATTACAAAGAAAATAAAAAACTACTAGCGAAAATTTCGGTGGTAATATTAAAGGTTGGATTGGGTTTTTAGGTGACAATTATTTAATTTAATGGTAAAATCCTTTTTCATAGAAATAAGCAAATCTTGTCAATAAAACACTCAAATGAAGTTGTCGTCAAGCACAGAGTTCATAATACCGACCACAACATGATAATTATATATACATGACGCAAACTATTCGCAAGTTTCAATAACGGACTTGTATGAAGAGCCAAACAAAACTGAACTCAAATTGATGCTATATAGGATGTCAACGCTACCTATTGAATCCCTGCCACTCGAGTACAGGCGGTAAATGAAGAATCTACATTATTTTAAATATTATTATAGACACCATGAAAGGAATTCGAGTATTTAGATTTGAGTATAAAATATGAATTCATGTCGCCACGGATATAAATAAAATTAACGGATGTGGGACTGGTATTATTGAAGGAAAAGATTCCTATAATCATCGTCATAATAAAGAATGCCATCAAAATACTACTTTTACTTATCAAAACCAAATTTGTTATTTTCGAATGTAGGAAGGGCCGGAATCCCCATATTATAAGCTATTTAGTTATTTTCAGTTGGGTAGATGAGATGTTCCAACATATAATCAGCTATTATGTTATCTATGAGTTAGGTAGATGAGGTGTTTCAACTTTTAGCTGTTGTTAAGTTTCAAAAGAACTGAAAGTTAGCTCATCTTAAAATTAAATCCATTTGGCGGAGTATGGAAGAAGTTATACAGTACGTAAGCAATAGCGTGTGCAGGGAACCGGCATAAAACCGCATAACCCTATACATTATTTTGAAATAGCTTTTTCGTAAGAATGCCCGTTGTGTCTAGGTAGGTGTAGGCTGTGTGTAATTTTGATTTGCCATTGTATGTGTTATGATTGAGTAAGAAATCTATCCACACAAACAACATTATGGGTCTTGCTTGTTAATGTTATATTGAATTAAATTGCCTCGTCAACAATACATAAAGCTGCAGGCTCAAACAATGGTCGTCATTATTACAAGGTAATAACACTACAAATTCAAAAACTACCCATTATTAACAAAACGTTTTATGCTCATGAACGTTTTTCTCTTTATTTAAAAACACGTAGGCTACTTTTATCCACAGTTTTTTTAATAAAAATATGAACACTCCGAACTACGCACTACAATAAATATTTATATTTTGCTAAATGCTATTACAATAAGAAACAATTAAATTGTTTCTCAAATATACAATTTTAACCGAATGCTATTCAATATACAAGCAATGAGTTTATTGGTCAGGTAATATATAAGAATATTTGAATGAGCGAAGCGAAGACTTCAATTTCACTTCCCTGAGAAAAATAGCTCGGGTGTTATTTTTTGTCTGTTTACTCTCTACAGGGCAAACGGCATACGCGATCTTAAGGAAAATTGAAGGGGGCCTTTGAAACCTCTGAACTTAGATCTGACAAGTTTTTGGGTACAATCGAAGAAATATTTCTCATGAATATCGTACTTTAACGATTTTTTTCGATTATTGCGATATTTTGGTGATATTTGGCCCGCGACCGGGCAAACGGCTACTCCAATCTTAATTTAACTTTATGGGGACGTTTAAAATTTCTGAACGTTGATATGTTATGATTTGAGGGACAATCGAAGCAATATTTCTCATAGAAATCGTACTTTTAGGGCTACGATAATCATCCATAAACGCTCGTCCATCAACGCGACTGGAATAATTAATTAATGAACAAATTTTGTAGGATGCCCGCTGTAAGGTATACACATCGGATTTAGCCGGTGTGACCCTCTTCAGGTGACAAAACTAGGTATATTGCGGAAAGGACAATTGTGAAGGGATGTCCGAGGGCTATTTAAGAGGACTCAATCCCTTACATTCGCATTAACGACTGAGGAAAACCTCGGAAAAAACCTTCAGTCAGGATTGCCGGTCTCGACGGGATTTGAACCCGGGACCTCCCGAATCAGAGTCAGCCAACACTGTCGGTAAAGCGTCAGCGAAGCGTCACTTACAGTCATGGCCATGGACCATCACTACTTATAGTTGTGTGTATGGTTGTTGAGTTTTGCAATGAATAACACATTTCATCTTGGCTCAGAGTATAGAAAACATCCATATAGGTCCTGGCATTCGACATGTTTAGAATACTCGCCCTCCTATAATGTTATAGCTTGGGATGGATATATTCACAACATCTTCATGTATCTGCGCCGTGACCGGAATATGCTTGCTCCCAAATCTCGCCCAGTGAAGCTCAGTTGAAGAGGGTACCACTGAAGAACCGGCATTGAGGAAAAGGGGAACTTTTAAAAAGTAACAGACTGTTCCTCGACTTAGAACGGAACTTTTGGATTTCTGAAATGTTTAAACACTAGTTGGTTGTAGTAACACTAGTTCAATTCTTGGCAAATTAAATTTTCATATACCTCCCAAACATACACGCCTTCACAAAACTTTTCAAGCAGCCCTAAGTCATCTCGATCTCCATAAAAATTCATGCATCAACAGATTACAGCATTCCTTTAATATGTTAAAACCTCTTGAAGGAACAGACATTGATCTTTACTCTCAAAATATTTTAAAATTTAAATCTGTGCTCACTCAAGCTTTAGGATATTAACGTAATTTACTCACTAGCTTATTTCCATTAGTCTCTTCTTTCATATAAATTGTTTTTCTATTTTCTTTCAAGAATATCTCTAATTCATTTTCATTGTGAATAATTTTGATAGTTTCACATTTAAATTGATAATTTCAAATGTTTAATGAGTTAAATGTATTATTTTGTGTATATTGTATATTTTAATGTCTATAAGTATGTTTTTAAACCATTAGGTTATGCTATGATTTGGACTTGTGGAGTATTTGTACTCTGTTGTAATTGCATATTATAAATAAATAAATAAATAAATAAATAAATAAAAAAAAGTTCCTCGTTAAAATTCCTTGAGCAAAGAAATTATGATGTAGGATTTGGTCGCAATTTTTTGATCGATTGATTTTGGTGTCCGCGTCATTAAAATCCGGTTTTAACTTTCACGTTAAAAGTTCCTGTCACTAAGAAGGAACGCGTTCTTTGTAAAAAGTTCCTACTTATAACACTGTGAAGAACTACCTGTAAAACGTATAGGCCTGAGTTCACGTCAAAGCTAAAAGACGTGTGATTTCTGGTCAGAGATTTGATTTGACATGTTATTAGTTTTGCTTGTTTCTCCTGGTATATAACAAACCGTTATATGTCCAGGAAAAGCTGACTAGTAGGATCTGATTAAATCTGATTCGTATTTGATTTGTATTGCTTAACGTCTCACATTAATGCACTAGGCAGGGCTCCAAGTGATCAGTTTTAAAAATATAGGAATTATTATGCCAAATATATAGGAATTATTATGCCAAATATATAAGAATTATAGGAAATTTTCGGGAATTAAACGTACCGTGCTAAGGAGTATTTTACAGTTAACTGAACTGGAATCGATATTTTAAGTTTTTCTAAAGTGTAGTTCACTAGGCCTAAGTAGGCATTATTAGAATTATTGTGCAACTTACTCCAGTCACATTAATATACAAATAATAAGACCAGAATCTCATCGATAACTAACGTAGTACCGGAGCACCACAAGTTCTATTTTGTTAATTTACTTCTGAATGTTAGCCAAGTCTTCTTTGCGGGCAGCAGGCAGGATACTTGTGGAACCACTTATGAAGCTTCACTAAAAAATCCTCCATTTTCCATGTAGGAATAATTGTATCCATAGCTTTTCCAAATGAATAAAATATTAACAGATCCACCTACGGACAAGTGGCGAAGCGTGAATATTTTACAAGGTAGACGCAGACAAATTTATTTATTTATCTATTTATTTATTTATCAATATATCGTTAACAGTGCAGAGCCCCACCAGTAAACGTATCATGTTTCTTTTGGGTACAGGGTACATGTTAGTACTTTCGTGGGAAAGGAACCAAGCACAGGGGGTTTGGGGGCGGAGCCCCCCGACAATAGCGCCGCAGTCAAATTTTTTGAAAATCAAGGTTTTAGAATGCGTTTGGTGCGTTATAGAAAAAAATACTAGTCTGAAAGCAATAACAAAATAAAGTTGTTTTTGTACAGTGGAAACTTCATTTTAGTCTAACCTCCCTAATATATTTTTGCAATTTTGCAGCCATGTCAGAATCAAATTAATATTAAATATTACAAAACAACTCAAGCTGTAAGGCTGTAATACTTATTCAAGCACGCTCGTGCGCTCATTCAAGTGTATAATTAAACGAGGGAGCGGAGCGACCGAGTGTCTCCATTCAACTCAAACGGCCCTCATTCTGTGATTCTGTCTGTCTGTCTGTACGTCGAAAATCAGCCGAACCGCTGAACAGATTGCGCTGAAATTTTAAACTGACATCCGGTACGAGTTTATTGAGAACTGTTAACAAAATCAGCTAGATCCAATGCGATTTAAGCCTACAATAAATAAAAATGTGATTTTTAAAAATATCGATAGCATTTGTTTAGTAGCAGCTAGCGGGACGAAATCTGCGTGGCATGGCACGGCCTACTGGTAAGCATTAAGCCTACCGCACGGAGGGTTGGGGTTCGATACCCGTTAGTATGAACTTTTTTATATTTTTACACCCACATATTTTTTTTGAGGGGTGTTAAATGGGAAATAAAAATTGGGTGATTTTGTTTTATCTTGGAAATTTGTTAATGTTTCACGCTAGTACGTTTCGAACACGATTCGCATTTTTAATGTTCAATTTAAATAACTAGGGAAACGCCAAAGTCGTTGTTAAATGAGTGAGTGAGCCAAGTGTTGAGTACCCGGGAACATCCCATTTCCTCCCATATACCCAAGGCTGGATCTAGCCCAGTATGGGGAATGATACCGGGTACTATACACATGGTGCTCACTCACTCGTTTTACAACGACTTTGGCGTTTCCCTAGTTAAACGAGGGAGCGGAGCGACCGAGTGTCTCCATTCAACTCGAACGGTTCTCATTCTGTGATTCTGTCTGTCTATCTGTCTGTCTGTCTGCCTGTACGTCGAAAATCAGCCGAACCGCTGAACAGATTGGGCTGAAATTTTAAACAGACATCCGGTACGAAATTATTGAGAACTGCCAACAAAATCAACTAGATCCATTGCGATTTAATCCTACAATAAATAAAATGTGATTTTAAAATATCGATAGCATTTGTTTAGTAGCAGCTATCGGGACCACATCTACGTGGCTTGCATGGCCTCTTGGTAAGCATTTAGCCTACCACAAGGAGGGTTGAGGTTCGATACCCGTTAGCTCGAACTTTTTTTTATATTTTTACACCCACATATTATTTTGAGGGGTGTTAAATGGGAAATAAAACTTAGGTGATTTTGTTTTATCTTGGAAATTTGTTAATGTTTCACGCTAATACGTTTTGAACACGATTCGCATTTCAAATGTTCAATTTAAATATCTAGGGAAACGCCAAAGTCGTTGTTAAACGAGTGAGTGAGCCATGTGTTGAGTACCCGGTATCATTCCTCATATTGGGCTAGATCCTTAGGTATAGGGGAGGAAAGGGGATGTTCCCGGGTACTCAACACTTGGCTCACTCACTCACTCGTTTAACAACGACTTTGGCGTTTCCCTAGTTAAACGAGGGAGCGGAGCGACCGAGTGTCTCCATTCAACTCAAACGGCTCTCATTCTGTGATTCTGTCTGTCTGTACGTCGAAAATCAGCCGAACCGCTGAACAGATTAAGTTGAAATTTTAAACAGACATCCGGTACGAGTATACTGAGAACTGTTAACAAAGTCAGCTTGATCCATTGCGATAGAAGCCTACGATAAATAAAAATGTGATTTTTAATAAGATCAATGGCATTTGTTTCGTAGCAGTTAGCGGGACGAAGTTGACGTGGCCTGCATGGCCCAGTAGTGGCATGATTTTAGATTTGAACCCGGACAAAATTAGGAGAAAGCTGATTTTTTCAGGATCATTCAAGAATGTTGTTTTATGAAACATACTTCGGGTCCGCCAAAATCCGCCTTGTGCGTTAGCGGCCATCTTGGAAAATGGCGGCGATTACAGTTTTTCACTAAAACTCAATTTGTGGATGCTGTATACAACTTACAATTAAATTAAACACGTCTATTTAAAGCTAACTGTATGGACAATTGATATACATAGCAAGTTTTATGTTAAATATTATACTGAAGCCATAATAGGTATGAATCCGATCGAGATTATAATATATTTTCAAAATTAATTGTATTTTACTGTTTTATGGCTAAAATAGCTACATTTTTCATATTTATCTTCCTATAAAACATGACGTACATATTGTGCTGAGTGCACCTGCAAAATTGTACTTTTGTACGTTAAAAAGTGACTGACATATGAATTATTGTGTCCGTGCGTGACGCGGCAGCTGCCGCCTCTGACGTTGTGGAGCTCGCGCGCAGCATGGCTTACTAGACTGTAGTGAGTGACTCACAATTAAATGAAACACATCAATTTAAAGGTAACGTTATGGACATTTATAGAAATTAGTAGTTATAGCCTTTTTTGCATTTTTGAATTGCAACAAAGAATATTTATTATATAATATCATACCTATTGAAGAGGTATGAATCCGATCGATATTATAATATATAATATAGAAATAACTGTATGATGATGTTTTGTGGCTAAAATAGAAACATATTTCATATTCATCTTTCTATAAAAACGTGACGTACAAACTGTACAGAAAATACTAATAATAAAATATATGAGTGCATATTAATCAAATGATAACACAAAAGTAGCGACATTAATGTGCACAAATGTGCTGAGAGATCTCCGACTGAATATGATAGGTTTATTCAAAATAAACTTATTTTCACAATGATTAGTTCAGCTGACTCTTCGTATACTTCATTATTACCTTCGTCGGGTTCAAATTCTTCGTCAGACGGTTCTCCATCATTAGCACTGTATATACATGATATTCATCTGCATTGTTGACAAATTTCTGAACAATACTGTCCACCACGACGACATCCACATTTGCCACAACAGTCAATTTTACACGAGCACGAGATCAAGGACAATAGATGATGTCGTGCAGAATGTTTGATGTTTATTAGGTTTAAGCGCGCGTCAACCGTTAGGTCATATTGCGTCGACTGTGTTAATGTAGTTATTAGTTAGTATTAACTATATATTTTCCAAAGGGGCGGAACGTAAGGGGTGACGTGGGGATACGCGGGGTGGACAGGCTTGTGCTGGTCAGAACCAGCCACAAGCAAGGGCAGAGCATGGGAGTAGTTTTTGATGTTGGAATTAGCCGGAGTGGTTAACGAGTGTTCATCCCCAATGTAGGCAGTAGCTCATGTCCCAGCCTCATGCCAAACCAAGTCAAACTTGGCTCCAACAATTTGGCTTTTAACTCCATATAGATCCATATATCCATCCATATACTTCTATACATCCTCTGGTGACACTTAGATTAAGAGGAATCAATTGTGGAGACTCTGAGCCTCTCCTACGTCCTACTGTTTAGAAGCACAGTTACCATGTCGACGAATCCGTAAGCGTTCGTCATGTACATATTCTTTCTACTAGATTACCAATGTTATGAGCAATTTTATTGCATGTATCATGAAGACATAATGATACTATTTCCTGGCAATTCTGTCACTGCAATATTGTCTTGAAAAGGCGCAATTAGTTCTCTTTATAGATATTTGACAAGGTACAAATTCGTACTTTCACAAAATTCACACAATTTACTTCATAATTCTGACAAAGAGAACTTTAATATAAGATTATCAGGCATGAAATTGCAGAGCGATTGAAAAGCCTACGCTGTACCAGGGTCAGCACACCTGCGAGGAACATTATTGTTTTCAACTTACGACATTCGGCTACGAGGCTATGGTGTATTTCTTTAGTTTAGTTAACACAATGTGTATGATGTTCCTGTGATCTTCAGAATGGTTTTTCATGACTATCACTAGCAGTCTAGCCACAGAACAGATAGTTAACTTTAAAATCGTATTCGCCAAGACTTGGTCGAAGTCGTTGAGAGCAATCATCACGGGCTGTACAAATGACTGAATTTAGCAGTGTATAAAAACGAAATTTAATAATAACTGTAACATATAGTGCTTTCAAATACTTGAGCCCATCACTGAGACAACATTGAATGTATAACACAATGTGAGTGCATACTAACAGCAAAAAAGTGGCAACATTCAGACTTGATAATATTAGACGTAAATAAATAAGTATGTCAAATCATCATCAGATACACTTCACAAGACACAGACGTATAGTTTTGTTGTTGTAAATATAACTAAGGTCTAGCTGGAAATACAAAATAGTGGTTGTTACGTACATGCATCACATGAGTCACTACAGTAGTACAACGGTAGTACGCCATGCTGCGCGCCGAGCTCCACATGCATCGTCAGAGGCGGCAGCCGCCGCGTCACACGCACGTGCGCAATAATTCGTATTTAAGTCATTTTTTAACGTACGTAAATACAATTTTGCAGGTGCACTCAACACAATATGTACGTCATGCTTTACAGGAAGATAAATATGAAAAATGTAACTATTTTAGCCACAAAACAGTAAAATACAATTAATTTCGAAAATATATTACAATCTCGATCGGATTCATACCTATTATGGCTTCAGTATAATATATAACATTAAACTTGCTACGTATATCAATTGTCCATAAAGTTAGCTTTAAATAGACGTGTTTCATTTAATTGTAAGTTGTATACAGCATTCACAAATTGAGTTTTAGTGAAAAACTGTAATCGCCGCCATTTTCCAAGATGGCCGCTAACGCACAAAGCGGATTTTGGCGGACCCGAAGTATGTTTCATAAAACAATATTATTGAATGATCCTGAAAAAATCAGCTTTCTCCTAATTTTGTCCGGGTCGGTATAGGTAATTGGGTTAAAATCATGCCACTATAGTGGTAACCATATAGCCTACCGCACGGATGGATGGGTTTCGATACCCGTCAGTTCTAACTTTTTTATATTTTTACATCCACATATTATTTTTGAGGGGTGTTTTTGGGAAATAAAATTAGGTGATTTTGTTTTATCTTGGAAATTAGTTAATGTTTCACGCTAATACGTTTTGAACGATTCGCATTTTGAATGCTCAATTTAAGTAATTGTTGTGGCAAGCAGAGTGAGTTCCTGTAAGGTGACCAGACAGTCCGGTTTTAGAAGTCAAAACACTTGGCTAACTCACTCGTTTAACAACGACTTTGGCGTTTCCCTAGTTAAACGAGGGAGCGGAGCGACCGAGTGTCTCCATTCAACTCAAACGGCTCTCAATCTGTGATTCTGTCTGTCTGTCTGTACGTCGAAAATCAGCCGAACTACTGAACAGATTTCGCTGAAATTTTAAACAGACATCCGGTACTAGTTAACTGAGAACTGTTAACAAAATCAGCTAGATCCATTGCGATTTAAGCCTACAATAAATAAAAATGTGATTTTTTAAAGTATCGATAACATTTGTTGAGTAGCAGCTAGCTAGCGGGACGGGATGTGCGTGGCTAACATGGCATAGTGGTAATTCATTTAGCCTACCGCACGGAGGATCGGGGTTCAATACCCATTGGTTAGTTTTTTTATATTTTTACACCCACATATTATTTTTGAGGGGTGTTAAATGGGGAATAAAAATTAGGTGATTTTGTTTTATCTTGAAAATTTGTTAATGTTTCACGCTAATACGTTTTGAACACGATTCGCATTTTGAATGTTCAATTTAAATAACTAGGGAAACGCCAAAGTCGTTGTTAAACGAGTGAGTGAGCCATGTGTATAGTACCCGATATCATTCCCCATACTGGGCTAGATCCATCCTTAGGTACCGTATAGGGGAGGAAAGGGGTTGTTCCCGGGTACTCAACACATGGCTCACTCACTCGTTTAACAACGACTTTGGCGTTTCCCTAGTTAAACGAGGGAGCGGAGCGACCGAGTGTCTCCATTCAACTCGAACGGTTCTCATTCTGTGATTCTGTCTGTCTATCTGTCTGTCTGTCTGTCTGTACGTCGTAAATCAGCCGAACCGCTGAACAGATTGGGCTGAAATTTTAAACAGACATCCGGTACGAAATTATTGAGAACTGCTAACAAAATCAAGTAGATCCATTGCGATTTAATCATACAATACATAAAAATGTGATTTTTTAAAATATCGATAGCATTTGTTTAGTAGCAGCTATCGGGACCACTTCTACGTGGCTTGCATGGCCTATTGGTAAGCATTTAGCCTACCACACGGAGGGTTAAGGTTCGATTCCCGTTAGCTCGAACTTTTTTTATGTTTTTACACCCACATATTATTTTTGAGGGGTGTTAAATGGGAAATAAAACTTAGGTGATTTTGTTTTATCTTGGAAATTTGTTAATGTTTCACGCTAATACGTTTTGAACACGATTCGCATTTCAAATGTTCAATTTAAATATCTAGGGAAACGCCAAAGTCGTTGTTAAACGAGTGAGTGAGCCATGTGTTGAGTACCCGGTATCATTCCTCATGGGCTAGATCCTTAGGTATAGGGGAGGAAAGGGGATGTTCCCGGGTACTCAACACTTGGCTCACTCACTCACTCGTTTAACAACGACTTTGGCGTTTCCCTAGTTAAACGAGGGAGCGGAGCGACCGAGTGTCTCCATTCAACTCAAACGACCCTCATTCTGTGATTCTGTCTGTCTGTCTGTACGTCGAAAATCAGCCGAACCGCTGAACAGATTGCGCTGAAATTTTAAACAGACATCTGGTACGAGTTTATTGAGAATTGTTAACGAAACCCGCTAGATCCATTGCGATTTAAGCCTACAATGAATTAAAATGTGATTATTAAAAATATCGATAGCTTTTGTTTAGTAGCAGCTTGCGGGACGAAATCTGCGTGGCATGGCATGGCCTACTGGTAAGCATTTAGCCTACCGCACGGAGGGTTGGGGTTCGATACCCGTTAGTATGAACTTTTTTATATTTTTACACCCACATATTATTTTTGAGGGGTGTTAAATGGGAAATAAAAATCGGGTGATTTTGTTTTATCTTGGAAATTTGTTAATGTTTCACGCTTGTACGTTTCGAACACGATTCGCATTTTGAATGTTCAATTTAAATAACTAGGGAAACGCCAAAGTCGTTAAATGAGTGAGTGAGCCAAGTGTTGAGTACCCGGGAACATCCCATTTCCTCCCATATACCCAAGGCTGGATCTAGCCCAGTATGGGGAATGATACCGGGTACTATACACATGGTGCTCACTCACTCGTTTAACAACGACTTTGGCGTTTCCCTAGTAGTATCCATGTGTGCATCAAAAAAAAAAAAAACTGAGCTATGAATACGACAAATTAAAGTCTTTCCACTTATTGGTGTGTTGAAATACAATATGTATGTCCCCGGTCGGGGCACATCTTGTCGACTATTTATAATTTTTTCCATCATTTTATCCATTCATTCTTATTCATCTGCACTATCCTTAGACTTACTCGTCTCGAGTAGTCAAAGTGCATTAATATGAGACGTTAAGCAATATCCAATCAATCAATCTTAGCCTTACAGGTAGGCTCTAGCTAAATCTAAGAATACAAACAAAATGGTATTATTAAATTTGGGACTTCATGGTCGGTTTTTAAGTCGTTCGTCATTACACAATTTTTTTAATGAAAAGCTAAGTAAAATCTGTACATGAAGACCGATTTTGTCCATTTAAATTTTACAAAACGTACAGATTATTATGCTCTATATTAGAAGCATTTAATGGTAAATGAGTGTAAGATGAGTGTAATCTATTTTTTGTTTTCGGTAAACTTATTAAGGGAAGGTCTATGGGATATACCTACAATGTTAAATTTGATTACTTAAATGCCCCGTTATCTACTAAACCAATCAAACAATCTTTCTCAATTTTTTGTCACTTATAAGTATTATGTTTTGTAATAACCCAAGCAGACTTAACAGCCTTGATTAAAAATTTAAAAATTACACTTTATAAAAAAAGTTAGCTTTTGTTTTTTTTTGTTTTTTAACAAACAAATGTCATAATTTTGAAAACTATACATTCAAATTACTTTATTCTGCTAGGGGTCTTGTGAACTGCTATGATTGACATATCCTGAAAATTTTATTCAAATTGGTCTAATAGATCCTGATTGGTTTGATTGGATATTGCTTTACGTCTCATATTTATGCAACTTGGCTAATCGAGGAAAAGTGGGCAAATGTGGGGAAATGTGCTAATTTTTAATATTTAGAGAAAAACAGCTTTAAAGCTAGAACAGACATTCACCTGCTGCTATTATAATAAAAAGTTGTTAAGAACAGCCCAGCTCCATATGACGGGTCATCTGGATCCTCAGCATCAGCCACACATTTTAAATAAAAAAAAACTTATTAAAAAAAAGTGGCAAATTTTTTAGGGAGCTATATATTTTTTTTAGCATATACTATAAATCTGATGAAAAACTTAACTCACAACCTTACATTAAAAAAATCACAAAACATAAACGGGCAGTCCAATTTATTTCAAATAAGTTGCATTTTACACAGAAATAGGCAATTTAAAACTATTTGATACAATTGGAAAATCACATTTTGGTGATACCTTCCCACAGACCTCCCCTTAATACAATATATTAATGCTACCCAAGGGATCAGACTACCCGCTGTGGACTGTCAATCATCCAGAGTTACATTTCCTAGCAATAGGAAATTGCGTATGTCACTAGCAGACTTACAGAGGAACTACAAACGTCTCCCTGACCCTGTCTCCCTCCAGTGTTCAACGCACCCACTATAAGTCACTGCACTGCCTCACTCCCATTGTATAGACTTGTCTGTATGTGTTTCATGTGAACGCATACAATATTTCAATGTTTTTTCGTGGGAAACCTGCCCAGGGTGCAACGTATGCCCCTCTTCAGGTGAACTAGGTGAGTTGCGGAAAGGACAATTGTGAAGGAATGTCCAAGGGTTGTTAAAGAGGACTCAATCCCTTGCAACAACCTTCAGTCAGGATTGCCGGTCTCGACGGGATTTGAACACGGGACTTCCCCAATCAGAGTCGCGATATGGGACATGCGTTTTAGTCACATGCATGATTGCTCGTCTCACAGACACCACAGGTGTTTAAAATTTCAAATAGTTGGCACATAGGCCTAAATGGAAATATAGGGCTCTACAGCAACACTTTTCTAAAATTGGTTTTAGAACAATAAAAAAAATGTTTGTCAAGATTTTTTATTTTGTTAAAAAGTACAAAATTTACTACATTCGTGACTTTTTTTAGGCTTGAGACCAAATTTTGAAAATCTTCGACTCTAGGGCTGTCCATGTATGCATTGACAACTTTGCAAAGTTGAACATACTTCGGATGCTTCTCGGCCAAGCGAGTGGCTATTTGCCAACTGTCAAAATATGTATCCTATTTCCTATTAAGAGGATGGGATAGTCGCGAAAGTAAAACCAAGCGAAATTACAATTTTTTCGTGATATCTCAAGAACGATATAAAATATCTAAAAACTGATTCTGGACTGCTATGTGGTTTTGTTAGAACAATATAATGCAAGAAAAAATATTCAAATATAATAATCGGTGCGGTTTGTATTTAAAATGTGCATTTAATTAATTAAAATTGTAATACAAAACTTAATTACCATCACATTACAATATTTTTTCGTACAGGCTATAGTTCTCACTTAACCACATAGCGGTCTAGAATCAGTTTTGAGATATTTTACATCGTTCTCGAGATATCACGAACAAACTGTCATTTCGCGTGGATTTAATTTCACGACTATCGTCGGTGTGAACGTATAATATACAAAATATAAACACCCACTTATGTAAGTTTTTTTTGTTGCAATTTTTGATTAGGTCCAATTTAAAGTAGTTTCTTGCCCTTGTGGTGTATGACGGCTTAAAATCTCGATAAGAGCCAACTTTAAATAAAACTTGCATGCTCATGTGTTTAATAATATAGCTTGAACATTGTACATTTCAAGGAGTGATTACAAAAAGGACATGATGGCAAATGTTATAATGAAGGCACAAACAGTGCGAAGTAATTGCAACATTGCAACAAATGTAAGTGATGGTCGGCGCGTGCGACATTGCTGACCCCTGGTGGGTTGCTGTCGTGCAGTATATAAGCCCCTGGTAGCCCTCTATCATTCACAGTCTTCCAACATGGGGTGGTCAGTACTGCTCTTCTGCCTCGTTGGTGAGTACATCTCTTCTTCATACTCAGCTAGCACTGTTCAAACTTGTTCAATGTGCCTCTAGTTTAAACACATTCAGTAGCTAGCACTGTTCAAACTTGTTCAATGTGCCTCTAGTTAAACCCATTCAGGAGAGATTCAAATGGTAGCTAGTCTGAATTTCTTATGAGATACTGGACAAGATTCGTAAATAGTACAAATAACCTTCTTTTTTATAAATTATTTATTTAAAAGTCTATCCTATTCAGTATAAAATCTGATTTACAAAGGAGGACAACTAAATAAATCTATTACATAAAATTCAGACACAACAATAAATACAGTTAGTAATATTTGTATGTCATTACAACATCAATGCATTAAAACACAACAATTTTGATAACAAATAAAAAGGATATTAAATGCAATTAATTAATCAAATACAAAAAAGGGATGGAAAAAAAGAAAAAAAGAAAAAAGAAAAGAAAAGAAAAGAAAAGAAACGAAAAGAAAAGAAAAGACAGGAAAAAGAAAAGAAAGAAACGAAAGAAACGAAAAAAAGAAAGAAAGAAAAAAAACATTAAAATAGAAAAACGAAAAGAAAAAAATGATTTATTAGACGATCCCACTCAAACGAATATGAGGTTTCTAATTTATAATTCTAATGGGAAACTGAAATTTGTTCTTGCAGTGCTTCGCTTTCTTATGAATAACTAGACGAATAAATAGCTAACGGCAACAATTGAAATGTATTTATTACCAGTATATCCGTAGTGTAAAGATAACGTCAACATTTTAGTATAAAACTGTAAAAACAAAATTGTCATATTTGGATGAGCGTAGCGAAGACTTCAATTTCACTTACCCTAAAAAAAAAACTTGTGTGGTTTTTTTTCTGTTTGTTCGCACTATACTGGGCAAACGGCATATGCGATCTTGGTGAAAATGTCAGGGGATTTTCGAAATCTCTTAACTTAGACATGCCATGTTTTTGGTATAATCGAAGAAATATTTCTCGTAATTATAGTACTTTTACGATTTTTTTCGATTTTTAGTGTGATATTTACGTAATATTCGGAACCGCGACTTAGCAAACGGCTTTTTTGTGAAATTTTATGAGAACGCCTGAAATCTCTCAATTTAGAAATGTTATGACTTCAGGGGACAATCTAAGAAATATAAATTGTCATAAAAATCGTTCTTTAAGAGCAAAGATTGGTCAACATGACCTCGCCGCCCCGCACCTTTTTGCGGCTGGCACAACGAGGCACATGACGGTTCTCGGTCTCTTTCAGACTTGCAGTCGGTCGCCTCGCATTGTTAAAGGCAGACATGGTCTTAGTAATGATGACAATGACAATGACGACAACAATGAAGACACGAAACAATAATCATTGAACAAAAATAATCAACCATAAAAGCTCATCCATCAACGCGAGTGCAAAAAGCGTTCGCGAAGCGGCCTAGATAGTTGGAATGATAAATACTGACAAAATAATAATAAATTACAAAATTTCTGTGTGCGTTATAACAATATAAAAGTAAAGCATGCACACTATAAAACTAGGCAGGACAAAATAAAGTCTAACGACTAGACTTACAACTAAGAAAAAAATAATACTAATTCGGTTTTCATTCATTTTCAGCCGGGGCCACAGCCTCACAGTATGGTAAGTACGCACATCATTATAGTTTCCACAACAGCTGAACCATGGTTAATACAATTTGTGAAAAACTAGTACCTACAAAATATTGTAACAATTGAATAACAAGGTAATGTAATAGCTAAAAGGAATAAAGTACCTTACCATGAATAAATTAATAATCGTGGTTTGATAGTGATTGGAAACAGACGATAACTTGCAAAAAGACGTACCATACAGAGAATAAATCAATGACACTTAAGGTAACTTAAATAAAGAAACTATGAAGGTTTCAAGTAGAAAGTTAATACAATCATTCATTCAGCCAAAAATATGATCCACTTAAATATAATAGCTAACAATTAGGTATTTCAGTTAGTATTATTAATTAATATAACGATGAATTTGGTTGAGGTTCAGTAAACACCACATAAAACAATGAATGTCTGCGCAGGCTGGAAGAACAACACCAAGTACGAGTACCAGCTGCAAGGTCGAACACTGGCCGCACTACACCAGGTGGCCAACCAATACACTGGAGTTCTCATGAAAGCCCATCTCACGATCCAGGCCAAGAACTCGACCCTGTTGTACGCCAAGGTAAGGATTAGTTAAGAACGCAACTGTGCTGTGTATGTATGCTGCTGGACAGGATTTAAGTTAACGGTTCTTGCGGTTTCCAGATTTCTCAGCCCGAGTATGCGCAAGTAAACACCAAATTGCCTAGTGGCTGGCAAGATGAGATCCCTGAAGAGCAGTTGACCTACCATCACCTGCCCCTCAGTAGCCAACCATTCGAGATCAAGCTCAAGAATGGTGTTGTCAAGGATCTGATTGTCGGCGACAACGTTCCAACTTGGGAGGTGAACATCCTCAAGAGTATTGTCAGTCAACTTCAGACCGACACTCAAGGACAAAACCTCATCAAGTCAAAGATGAACCAGGTGCCCAGAAATAACAGCAACAACGGCGTATTCAAAACCATGGAGTCCTCAGTCACTGGTGAGTGCGAAGTGCTATACGACATCTCCCCGCTGCCCAAGTACGTCCTGCAAAGTCAGCCCCAACTGGCTCCACTCGCTAACCGCAGCGAATCCGAGGGTCATATCATCGACATCGTCAAGACCAAGAACTTCACCAACTGTGATAAGCGACTCGGCTACCACTTTGGTCTCACCGGCATCACTGATTGGGAGCCCGGTACAAACGAGATGGGAAATTTCCTTTCGGTAAGAAATTATTACCTTTATAGATCATTCATATGTTAAACAAAATGTTAGCTGTACACATCTTAACCTTATCTATTTTGCAGCGATCATCTGTGAGCCGAATTGTCATCTCGGGCAGCCTCAAGAATTACACCGTCCAGTCATCGGTTACCACCAACAAGATCATCCTGAGCCCCAACATTTATGACAACCAGAAGGGCATGGTTGTGAGTCAACTGAATCTCACACTTCAGTCTGTCCACCCTGCCTCAGGTAGTCCCCAAGGTCCTTCCAATCCAAGGTCCACTGGAAAACTCGTTTACGACTACAACAGCCCTTTTGGAGAAATGAAGAGCAAGAATAACGACACCAGTAGTAGCAGTTCTTCCAGCAGTGACAGTTCATCCAGTGACAGCAGCAGCAGCAGTTCATCCAACAGCAGCCCAAGTAGCAGTAGCAGAGCAGCAGCAGCAGTGAAAGCAAGGAGAACAATGCCTCAAACAAGCAAAGAGGCAAGAAAAATAGGAACAAGAGCGGATTTGGTAGTAACGAAAATGAAGAAGAAATGTCGAGAGGTAGCCGCCATTCGAAGAAATCCAAGAGTAAGCAGAACCAAAGCCAAGAACACAATTCTTCCGAGAGCCAACCAGCGCGAAGACGCACACGCCGTTCTGCACCTCAACATGCACAAAAGATGAACCAGATCAAGCCAAAGAATCAAAACCGAAGGCCAGCATCTTCTTCTTCTTCCTCGTCGTCTTCGAGCAGTAGTGAAGAAAACAAGAGCAGGGGTAACAACAGCAAATCTTCTTCTTCTTCCTCTTCATCCTCTTCCTCCTCTTCATCATCGTCCTCCTCTGATAGCAGCTCCTCTAGGAGTTCTTCGAGCAGGAGCAGCAGCAGCAGGAGTACTGAGAAATTCCACCAGCCACGACCCTCCCTTGACAGACCACCCAGCAATCCCATGCTACCTTACTTTGTTGGCAACGAGGGTCAGTCCATCCAGAGCGCAAAGCAAGTCGATACCGTTGCTACCGCGCAAAAGATCGCACACCAAATTGGATCTGAGCTCCAAAGACCAAGTTACATCCCGAGTCAAGGTACCTTGGACAAATTCACCATCCTTGGCAACATTGTTCGCACAATGACAGCTAAACAAATGCAGGAAGTTGGTCAAAAGCTCTACTTCTCAACATCAAAGATATCTCGAGCCAGCGCCAGTGAAAGTGAACAGAACTCTGCATGGTAAGATAAATTTGAAGTAAATAATTTACACAAGTTTGATAAATTGAAGCTCCTGGATATTAATAATACCACATTTTGTTAACAGGATTGCATACCGAGACGCTGTTGCCCAAGCTGGAACCGGCCCTGCTCTGATGACTATCAAGGAATGGATTTTAAGCCGAAAGGTTCAGGGAAATGAAGCCGCTGAGCTGCTCGCAGTTCTCCCAGAATCTGCAAGGAACCCCACTCGGGAATATATGGATGCATTCTTTGTAAGACATTTTTCCATTCTTGTTTATTTTATTCAAAATTAACAAATAATAATTATTTATAACTACTGAGATTCTTAGAACAGTTAGGTTAATTAGTATAAAACAATAATTGGAATTCACTCATGTTTTTATTAAATTAATATATTAAATTAAAGTTAAAGCAATATTTCGGGTACTTTCAGTACCCTTCAAAAGGCAACAAACCAAACAAAACATAAAACTCCGTCTCCCAGCCAAGGTCGAACACATCTATTATTAAGTTAATCATATTAATTTAATAAAGAACATGATGAGTCCATTATTGTTTTATACAATTAAATAATAATTAGTTAATTGAATTTGAATTTTATTTGAGTAAAGAAATCAAAACAACAGTAATATATTTCCAAAATCATAACAATTGTCTCCATAAAGATTATACATAATATGTCTAGTGCATAAAATATTAATTTTTCAGAATACATAGTTGTCACTGTCTTACCCTATATGCAATGATATCATGACCAAATTTGCATTGTTTTGAAAATAATTGCATTGAGGATCAATCTGTAATAGTAATACTGATGACTGTATTTTTGCAGGATCTCGTAACCAAGCCTGAAGTGACCAAGCAAGTGTACCTCAACAGCACTGCCATCCTCTCATTCACCGATCTGGTTCGCAAGGCACAGGTCAACAATGCTACTGCTCACAACCGCTACCCAGTACATAGCTTCGACAAGTTCTCTCGTAAGAGCTACCACTCAGTTGAACAAAAGTACATTCCATACCTGAACCGATCACTGCATCACGCCGTGGCACAAGCTGATAGTCACCAGATCCAGGTTTACATCCGTGCCCTAGGCAATGTGGCCCACCCGAAAATACTGAGTGTGTTTGAACCCTATTTGGAAGGCAAGGCGAATATGTCCAACTTCCAGCGTCTTCTCATTGTCGCATCTATGAATCAGTTGGTTAAAGGTTGAACCGAAATTGGCCAGGGCAGTCTTGTACAGGTTGTACCAAAATACTGGAGAAGCTCCTGAAATTCGTACTGCTGCAGTCTTCCAACTGATGAAGACCAAACCTCCAGCAAATATGCTCCAACGAATGGCAGAATTCACAAATGACGACCATAGCAACCAGGTGTCTGCGGCTGTTAAATCCGCTATCGAAAGTGCTGCTAGTCTGCAAGATCCCGCTGACCAACAACAGTAATTACTACTATCTAGCACTTTAAACAAGTAACTATTTTATTGTTTAGGATCATTGTTAATCCATTGTTTCTCTAATGCAGGGCACAGAATGCACGTGCTGCAGCCAACATGCTGAATCCCAAGTTATATGGTGCCCAGTATTCTCGAGCTAACCTCAGGAGCTATGCTAGCCAGCAGATGAACCTGGGCTATTCACAGTCCATCAACTACATCGGCAGCCAAGACAACATCGTGCCGAGCTCCGTCTTCTACAATCTCCGCCGTAACCTTGCCGGATACAAGAGAAATTCAATGGCCGTAAGAAACACAATATTTGAGCAAATTTCAGACAAATAATTGTCAATAACCTAAATGAATTAAGTATGCACTTATCACTTTGTTTTAGTTCCAAGCTATGGCGTCCAGTGTTGATGACTTGACCGAAGTTCTCATGGAACAATTTGAAAGAGAAAGTTCCCAGTCTTACAGCCACTCAGGTGGTAGAAAGTCAAAATCCGGCTACAAGTCATCTTCATCGCATTCAGGAGCATGGTCCTCTGACATGGTTGAGAACATTCTCAACATCCAGAGAGATCAGGCCAAACAACTTGAAGCTAATGTCCTCCTTAGCATGATGGGATCCAAGCGGTTCTTCGCGATCGACAACCGCACCATCGAGCAACTTCCACATGGTAAGCCTGTCACTATTTGGGACTAAATGTTCTGCGCACAGTGTATATTGGGGTACAATAGCACAACATTTAAATTTGATGCATCATACAATAAACAACATTTGTGTATCGTCTAAAGTAGTCAAATTTTTCATATTGGTCATTTAAACACAAATCTTTATTGGAACTTTTGATTTACAAAATACGTCCTTTGGAAATGAATTGAGACGATCTTCACATTTTAAAAATAAATATCACGCGTTTTTATAAATATATACTATTTAATTTACTACGAAACCGGAGCTAACGAAAGGTGTTACATTTTATAGTAATGATATTTATTATTGTGTTTCTAGCCGCCAAGGCTGCAGCTGAAGCTCTGCGTTCTGGTCAGAGCTTCAACTACACGAAGATGTACACTCAAGAAACTGTGACCATCGGCTTCCCAACTGAGATGGGTCTGCCATTTGTCTTCAGTCTCAAGACCCCCACACTTGTGAAAATTGGTGGTGAGGTGCGCCTTCGGACCAACCCAGATTTCGCCAGCGGACACAGAGGCGAAATTGAAATTCCCAGAACTGTAAATGCTTCAGCAGATGTTCAATTCGTGTATTCAACGAAGACCCAGAGCAAGATTAGTTTCATCACCCCCTTTGACCACCAAAGATACATTGCAGGATACGACACGAACATCCAGTTGAATCTTCCAATTCGTGCTCACGTTGATATCGACCTTGTGAACAACAAGACCCGAGCGACATTCTCTCCAATCAACCACAACAAGATTTACACATTGCCCACTACAGCGCTTGGCCATACACCGTCCAGCATGACATCTTGAATCTCAAGCCCGTCAGTGAAGAGAGCAAAATCCAATACATTCATGTCCGCAAACCAATGAATGTAAGTCACAGCAAAATTCCAAATGCATAGAAATCTTCATCTAAAATTTGTTAGATAATTTAACCTTTTTTATATTTGTTTAGATGAGCAATACATTTGGCCAGTACAGCACTGGAATGGTGTTCCGAATGAACGGCACCACAGAACAGGACTATCCAGATTTCCCCACAATATGGAACCAGGCCAAGGCGCACGGAGATGTCCTATCTGCGTTGTATTATCCCTGGGCGAGGAGCACCATTCAGCTCAGTAACATCAACCTTAGTTACGATGCTCGAAGTTCATCGGCAACTGCTGTCACCGTCACTGCATCTTACAGTAAGAACAGGTTTAACCAATATGCTACCGTTATTATTTTTTACGTTATAATTTCTTCAACTACGATTTTCATCCTGCTTCCTAGATTCATCGAGGTCATATAACTCGGAAGATAAATCCAGCAAGAGGAGTCACAGTGAAGAAAGTCAATGGTCTAGCGGTAACCCAGCTAACCCATCAACTCAGAACCCAGACAGCCAGCGTCGTAAGCAGGAATTCCTCAAGAAAGTCGCAGCTGGCATTCAAGGTTGGTGGACAGTTTACATAGTGAATTAGGTTTCTGTGTTCTGGACACAATGATTATTTGTTAAGAAAAGGCAGAGATGCTTATTGTACTAGGTTTCTTTCCTTCTGGCCAATCGATTTTTCTAAAAGTTTACTTCAAAAAATAAATTCAATTCTGACATATAAAGAACATATCCTAAAGATTAAACAACAATCTATGTCTGAACATTTTATCAATTAGAATTTTAATGTTGTAAATCTGTGTTCATAAGCGCATACATTAATTAATCCATTACTCACAATAAGGTAGGTGTTACTCACACATAATTATTTGTGGCTACTGGAATAATGAACGTGCTGAAAATTATAACAGCCATCCATACTGCTGCTTAACGTCATTAATTTGAATTCCAGGAAGCGAAGCATACGTGATCGACGCAGCAGTTGAGTTCCAAGGACAAAGCAAAGAACAGTTTGTTTCAACTCTGGCGCTGGCCAACAGCAAAGTTGACGAAAAGTCCCAAG
Organism: Sweltsa coloradensis; assembly: GCA_024449915.1. Taxonomy (NCBI): domain Eukaryota; kingdom Metazoa; phylum Arthropoda; class Insecta; order Plecoptera; family Chloroperlidae; genus Sweltsa; species Sweltsa coloradensis. The sequence goes on from JAMZAV010000113.1 coordinate 562,066, forward strand.
TTCTTTTCTTCTTCCAGAAAAACCCTGCACATTCGAAATACGAACAGAAACAATTCCAGGTAACCAAACCCTCGTTTTGAAGTGAAAGGATTTATTTTCGATTTGAATTCTTGTAACAATGTTCTTGTTTTGTAGATGTGCTTCTTCGGATCAAGCCGATCCCCGAAAGGACCTCGTTTCAACTACAAGCAGGCTCTGAAGGCTAATAGTGACGTTAGTTACAAGGGACAATTAAACTTTGGTGAAAAGTGCAGCTCCGGATCTCAAATTTCGGCAAAGGTACAGTATTGAATAATTATATAACATGAATCGTAAATTTTCATTAAAATGTGTATTGGTTGAATGACTGTACAACTTGTTTTTCTCAGGCATCTGCAACTCAAAGCGACGAACGCCGACAATGGTTGCGCCAACAACCCCTGCCCAAGTTGTGCGAGCAACAGATGGAACAGGGAAACAACATATTGCCAGCCTGCAGGAACTCGACGATGAGAGCCAATCTTCTTGACAAATATCAAATCAGTGTCCACTACGAGAATATTCCCAAGCAGCTCAAGAACTATACGTACAGTGCCTACGCTGCCGTACGCCAGATGGCTTACCCCTACATGTCTGAGAATGTGGTTGATCCCAGGTCTCAACAACCTGGCAAAATTGACATTGATGTGAACTTTGCGGTCGATTTGTTGTCTGCTAATATCTCAATGAGTGCACCTTATATGGATGCTGAGCTAACCAACCTGCGTGTCAATCGTTATGTAGCACCATTTGTTGTTGACCACCCTTACAAGTCTTCAGCTGAACGATTTGGTGACAAAGCCCTTTCAATGCAGTACAAGCGTAAGTAGAACCACCATTGAACAACATTGACATTTACAATACTTTGTGATCAAGATTTTTATGTTATGAATTTCTCATTACAGCTGCCTGTCAAGTAGACAACAGGAATGTCAGTACCTTTGACAACAGCTCTTATCCCCTGAACCTGGGCAAGTGTTGGCACGTAATGTCTAAGAGTACCCCGAAACAAAAGTACGAATCCAACAATTCTGGCAGCTCCAGCTCCGAGACTAACCAATTTGGAGTTTCAGTACTTGTGCGAGACTCCGCTTCCGGCAACCATCAAAAGGTAAGCTTGGCGTCCGTATACTGCGTGCGCTGTTTGACTGGAGTATTTAACGAATGACTAAACTAATGCTAATGCTATGGAAAGTCTCCAAGTGGATATTTGGTTTTCTTACATGTTTCTTTAATTTTGTTCCTCATTGAATGCAAGTTTTACTTTTGTCTGAAATGACGTTTTGATTTATATAATATGTAACTGAAAAAGTGAGTTAATGAATTGTTTTCTAATGGTAAATAAGTGAGAAGACATTTAGATGACGTGAAGTGTGTCTTTTTCGAAAACTTATTGAAATGTCACATATGCATATATATTTCAATGAATTGTTTTTCTTTTCTAGGACGTTAAGTTGATCCTAGGTGACATGGTCATCGACCTGCGCCCAACCGGTTCCTCTTCTGACAGGAGTGAAGAAAGAGGAAGCTCGTCTCCTGCTAGTGTCAAAATCAACGATCGCTCCGTCCGAGTGTCAAGCAAGGAGGTCAGCGAATTCGAGGACGACTTCGGCAACCAGGTTCAAATTTACATCCAGAACGGCAACACCTTGCACCTCAAGTCATCCCAGTCTGGCGTGTCACTGTCATACGATGGGTCCCGCGTCCTCCTGAAGATGAGCAACAGACACCGTGACAATGTTCGTGGCCTGTGTGGTACCTTCGACGGCGAGTCCGCTAGCGACTTCACTTCTCCCAAGAACTGCGTGCTCAGAGACCCACAACTGTTTGCCGCTAGCTATGCTTTGACTGCCGAACAGTCGTGCCAGGGCCATGCCAAGGAGATGCACAAAGATGCTCAAAAGGCGGATTGCAGCAAGAAGACCGTCTTGCTAGGCGACATCATTACCGAGTCCGAGGCTGGACGTAGATCCAGCAACAAGCGCAGTGGTCATCACCAGGACTCGGCCAATTCCAGTGGCAGTAGCAGCAGCAGTAGCAGTAGCTCTGGCAGTAGCTCAAGCAGTGGCTCAAGTAGCTCCAGTAGCAGCTCTAGCTCGGAATCTGGCTCTCGTTCCAGCTCAAGCGAGTCCAACTCCACGTCTAGCTCCAGCTCTAGCAGTTCGAGCTCCAGCTCCCAGCAACAACACTCGGGTAGCAAGGGCAAGAAGGGCGCATGCGGCACTCAACAACGTACCCGCGTGATCAAGGAAGGCTCCCAGACTTGCTTCTCCACCCGGCCATTGCCCGAGTGCAGCGGCTCCTGTCAGAAGGCGACCAAAGTGGAGAAGAAGGTAGACTTCCACTGCGTGCCCAGCGGTCCGGCAGCTAAGAACTGGGCCAAGCAGATCAGCAATGGAGCCAAGCCAGACTTGAGCAGGAAGGGAGTTACCAAGACCATCAAGATCAACTTGCCTCAAAAGTGCATTCCCAAATTGTAATCATTGTAAATAATTTGTTTTAATAATTTAACTTGATCGAAATTATGTTTTCAAATATTTATTTTTATTCTTTTAAACAAACCGTAGTTATTTACAAATTCTCCATACGATAACTTTAAAATATGTTACCACTCCGCATGATTGTAAACAGTTTCATTTGGCTGATTTATCTACTAGTTGATCTCGCAATGTTGACGGTTATGATTTTGATATTTGTATTTGTAATTGATATAGTTTGTAGTATTAGATTTAGGAGCAATCAAGAAAATAAATAAAAAAATATATTTAATTCAATGTTCTTTGTTATGTATGTGAATGTGATCGTCTTCACTTTTAAATGAATACTTTTGAGTATCTGTCCACCTTTCTCCTACTTTGCAATGCCAAATCTCCTACAGCAGGTTTTGCATGTTAGGTCTGGGACAAGAACCAATGTGCCACAAACATGTTTTCACGAATTCAATCAGTTTTAATTATATCTTACTCAATTTAGTTACAACCTTTTATGATTGTCATTTGTTTTGTTTCTTGTCTATATAAAGAATACAAGTAGTCTTTTGGTAACTTATTACCTGCTCGCTCATCCAACTGTGATATTCATTATGTTATTCTAGATAATTTCTTTTAATTATTTGTATTTTAAATCAATATAATGTATATCAAAATAATAAATACTTAATGATAGTCAGCTCCCTTCATATGATTTGTGTTATTATTATTTATACTAATTACAATGTAATCGCTTGAAGAGATTACAATGACGACGACGATGACGATGACGATGACGACGACGACGATGATGACGATGACGAGAATGTCGTACACAATGCGAGTCTAAAGCATGGAACGAGGATGAGTACATGAACTTATCCGTTCGAAAGGTTTTTCAAAGGTTTTCTTCGGTCAAAGGGGCAAGATGTTAGTGAATTCTCTTGAGAGCTCTTCCTAACTCAATGATCTATCTATTCTATAGTAAGTCAACTGAAGAGAGGCATGAATTGTTTCTAGGCTGGGCTGGTGTTACTCCTGTTGTTCTGCAGCTATGACTTGCTAGTCGACGAGCTGGTGACAAATGCTATGACCATTATAGTATTTGCGGGTGAGGTAATGTGGTCCAAGAACCAATACTACAAGATCGTGCGCTCAGGATGACCACAAACTCTCCACGTCTAGCTCCATGCAATACATCTTCTTCACCGTGACAACGACTCTCCCATGCTTCAAACATGTATCACTCACTTTTTCCGCAACTTTAACAAAGTCGTGGCTATTCACCCCCATCCAAAAGAAAAACGCCAAAAACTGTTTTCCAAACCCCGTCCATCAAACAGTCATCGCCGTCCCATAGCCAGTATCGATGTCGACCAGACTTTTTCCGAAATACCAGGAACATAGCAGGAACAGAACGCAAGACAAAACCTTTTAACCTAGCATCTACCATACATAGTAATCAACCCCTCGCAAAGAAGAGGCGATGGTAAGGCCCCGGGTCACCTATAGTAAGCTTCGGCTGAATGGTTCGCCTAGTTGTCCCCGGGTGTCCGAACTCAACACTCTTCTTGGTGTTCTGTCACTTCAGCAAGTATACTAATATTAGTTCATGTTTCACTAATACGAACAAAAGTTCTCTCCACAAAGACTTAAATCAGCCTTCCAGTGAGTGTTCAAATGAACACGGTATGGACCTCCAGCATAGATTAAAGTGGGCTTAGGCCCTAATGTGCCACATCAAGAATCAAGAATCATAACATGGGGAACGAACGTCACACACACCCCTGTCGGATCACTTTTCATTTCACAATATCAGGATTCTTTCCGTGTGATTGCTACTTTTTGTTACAAGAAAACAAATCCAGAGTCGATGAGAAATACCGCTTGGTCGCAGGTTTACGGGTGGTATCCCGACGAACGCCGGGCTCCAGATAGACTAACTTGTTACAGTTCTTCCAGGGTTTTAATATTGCCAGTCTCCATCAATCATCCCTCCAACCAACTCACGATATATTACATATTATATATTTTTTCCTGATGTTTAAAAAAATGTCAATGTAGAGATAATTTAGGTAGTAAATGTGAAAGGGCGGGGGGGGGGGGGGGGGGGGGGGTGTCCCCTTCTTGTACATCTCTAGTAGCCCAGCACTTTACATCTTGGACAACGATGTTGAAGTGTTTTTGAGGCAATTGCAAAATGTGTACAAAGTAAATATGTGCGTGTGCGTGTGCGTGTGCGTGTGCGTGTGCGTGTGCCAATGTGTGAAACTTAAATGTGTGACGGTGCGTGTGCCTATGCGTGTACTTGTACGTGTACTTGTGCGAATGTGTCTAACTTAAATGTGTGCGTGTGCGTGTACTTGTGCGTGTGCGTGTGCGTGTGCGTGTGCGTGTGCGTGTGCGTGTGCGTGTGCGTGTGCGTGTGCGTGTGCGTGTGCGTGTGCGGCGGGCGAGGTGAGGAAGTCTGCCTGCCTGCTCTGGCTTGAAGCCAGGCCGGGCGGGCCACAGCAAGAGATTCCAACCTCAACACGCGAGTATATGCAGTTGGCTTCTAGAGTCACACAGCCTCAAACTCAACTCGGATTAAGTGAAATTTCAACTTTCGTCTCGGAAAACGTATTTGTTATTTTCCTTCAGTTGTGATCAGTGCGATACGAATCAAGTGGATGCGTGTGCCAGTGCGCGTGTGTTTATATGTGTGTTGCTCGTGAATTACTCCGCTGAAGAAGACACAGCATCGTACTCTAGATTGGAATTTAAAACTTCTACTCAACAACTGATGGTGAAGAAACATATAATGCGATTGAAAACTCCTTGGTAAGTTACAAGTGATAATCTTTCTTAAAATAGTCCCCTAATTCCGTCTCATGTGCCAACCGATAAGCAGACAATTCTTGTTTTAAACTCTTCACCGCTTGAATGAATCTTAAGAAAGTTTCTCAACCGAATAGCAGAAACTGTTGTCTGATCAAACGCAGATACGGTAATAGGCGCACTCTAAAAATGTTCGGGACGAAGGGGAATGTATTAAACCACAGTCGACGTGTCGGCCTGGGTCTCGGGTTTCAGTCTATTTCAGCTCAGCAAGAAGGAAGAGTGGATGCTGGGCAGGCAAGGAATCACTCACTATTGTTTGCCCCCGTCACAGCCCCATGAGTCAGACCAGGACCTAAGCTAAATGAGGAGCATACTGGTATTTCCTTGAAATCACTCGTCATGTGTTCTGAGCTGAAACGTTGCTATTGCCACGTGGAGTTTGTACGTCTTAAGACGTGCTACACGTCATTGTCGTAAAGCCAGAATACGATACGTTTCTGACGTAAGGTATAATAGAAAGAGGAGACGCCATTTTTATGCACGTGGCATTAACATTGAGGTTAAGATACCTTGCGTTTGATGCTAGTCTCTTGCTTGATCTGCATATATTTTATTGAATGTCCGTTATTAAATAGCTTCTCATTCAGAGATCTCTTGCTGTTCAAGAATATTTCTCAAAACGTTTAGGTTTTGATTTAATTGAACATAATTTAGGTTTAAGGTATAATTAAATGTTGAATTTGTAATTTCTTGTGTATGGATGTTTTTTTCTTAAGATCGATTAACGATTTTTTGGGGGAGACAGTGCACGGAAATAGTTATACCTTGCATTTGCAGGTGAAGTGAAACACATTGTGAAATTGAGAAACATTATTTGAAACAACACTTTTAAGTGTCTCGCTACCCGTTGAACACATTTTTATTGATCGGTCGTTATTGTAACGGTGGTATTCAACGACTTATGATATTTTCTGTCGACATTTCAAAGACCATGTTTTCTTCTTCAGGACTTGAAATATGATGTGAAGTTTATGAATTGACTCTTGTTTCTTGTTCTTGTTTTTCCTATTGTTACTATTTCTTTTTTGATTGGTTATTCTAAATAAGCTTCCTAAATTCACTGCCATCATTCAAAACCTTCATAAACTTCACATCATATTTCAAGTCCTGAAGAAGAAGACAACTTGGTTTTTGAAACGTTGACAGAAAATATCATCAATCGTTGAATACCACCGCTACAAAACAACCCGATCAATAAAAATGTCATCAATTGAAATGTATTAATGTCAAAAAATGTAGAATTTAAACGTTTTTTGGCCATATGTCAGTGTTCATTGTTCACTAACGCATATAATCAGAAGCACGCATACTTACGTGGTGTAAATAAATATCGTGTTTACTGAAATGTTGCCCAAAAGCAGGGAATAGTTGAAAATAATACGACATTTTCGTTTTTAAATTTGTAAATTCACATTTAACATAAATCATTGCCTCTGCACATTGCAAACAATGGCAGATTCCAGTAATTTGTAAACATAAACTCAAATACTTAACTGAATCTATAAATTAAAGCTTCCAGCCTTGGTTTGTCATCAAGTCTCAAAACGGAAATTACTTTATGAAAGACTAGGAGTAAATACAATAATTTGAAAAATGAAATCAAAGTTGGAAATTCATTATGTTTTTACTATAACACATAGGCCTACAAGTGTATGTAAGGTTTGGTTTTAAATCTCATTCAATTAAATATTAAAAATCCAAAAGCAAATTACTTTCTGTACAACTACAAGTAAAAGCAATAATTTGAAAAAAATCAAAATTAAAATTAAAAACTCATTATATGATTACAATAACACATACAACTGTATGTAATGATAAAAAAAAATACATGAATTCAATGTTAAATATACTCGTCTGTCAATTTTCTATTTTTAAAGTTCTTATATCTAATAATAACCAAATATTTCCGTGGATTTCAACAAAGAATCTGCCAAAGACGTCAGATTGATCCATTACAGATTTCCCACGTCCAACTCTCTCTAGATCCGTCGCTGTGTGCAAACAATATTTAGAATAAGAAATATAATTTTATATTGAGTAGCACTTGAGCATGTTGAGGTGCTAAGTATAAGCATTGTCTGTTAGTAAAAGTACGGTCCACGTGCACATGTGGCATCGCTGCTAGGCCATTGCGCTGTGCGCACGCTCAGTCAAGTTGGACGCTTGCCAGCAGAGGTTCACGTGCACATGTGGCATCGCTGCTAGGCCATTGCGCTGTGCGCACGCTCAGTCAAGTTGGACGCTTGCCAGCAGAGGTTCACGTGCACATGTGGCATCGCTGCTAGGCCATTGCGCTGTGCGCACGCTCAGTCAAGCTGGACGCTTGCCAGCAGAGGTTCACGTGCACATGTGGCATCGCTGCTAGGCCATTGCGCTGTGCGCACGCTCAGTGAAGTTGGACGCTTGCCAGCAGAGGTTCACGTATTTGTGGATGCCTCCGAACCGAACGCAAGTTCATACGCATATACTGTTGAGACGCTCACTGGTTCAAGTACTTTACATACAAATACATATATTGCAGATGATATTCCATTGTACAAATAGTTTTAGATCATATCGTGGGGGAAAAGTTCACTTTTTGAGAAAATCCATCTTTGATATGGACTTGTTCGTGATGGTAGTACTGTCAAAGTCCTTACTGTATTAAAAGTATCCAATAATACAGTTTTATTTTTATATAGAAGTGTATCTAACAATCATGTCAAAAGTAAAACTGGTTAAGTCCGCTGTTTCAATTAAATTATCGTACCCCAAGAAGAAATGAATAAGTCCCCTGAATCCATTTTGTTTTTACATTCTATGCTGAAAACTGTTCAAGTCCAAAATCAATGGCATTCAATTAAACATTGTGCCAAAATCGTTCACATAATATCAATTCTAATTTTTAAAAATTAAGTCTATTATTAATGAATCTTTCAAATTTTACAGAGAGCGCTAAACTTTAAAATCGCTCTAGCTCAAAACTACATTTTTGGACTTTTACTTTAAACCCCACGGTATGTAATTATTGACCAAGGTTTGGCCTGCTCAGTTTCAATATAATTACATTTCCAGCAGATAAATGTAGACACCATGTTTCTGGCGTTGTAATGGATTTTTTATTACTAAACGTACTCTATATTCTCTATTTTAAAATGACATGCCCCTAAGTGTTGTTTTATCGAAACCTTGTTGAGCAAAGATTAGCAATTTAGTCAATGGAATCCTAAATAAAATATGACCAACATAAATTAAAACATATTCACATCGTAATGTGCAGATTTTCACGGATAGGTATATCGATAATATATTCCAATGAAGGTATTCTAGGTGAGCCTACTAGTTATTTATTTCAATACTACTGCTGAAGTTTGTATGTATTCAAGAAGGAAGCAAGCTCCCTTAAAGCATCCCACCAGAGATATGATCGTCACACACTCACAGTACTAGAAAACAATTGCTAGATAAAATACAATAGTAGTGACGATTTATATTGATTGTCTATCGTGTTGCTGTTTATACCCTTATCATAATGGCCATGGATAACTGGCTGAAACGTAGGTAACAGATGATGATAATGTTAATGAATTTACGCAATTATGGATAGGAACACATATTACTTCTTTCCGGTGCTGTACGTGCGTGTATTTAATTTATATTTAAATTCCAACGTTTCGGCGAGATCTCTCGACTTTTCAAGGAATTAAAACAACTGAACCAAACTTCACAACAGTCGCAGTTACCAAAATTAATATACATCCAAACAAAAAACATAGAAGGTCCATCAATTCACAGTAAAGAATACAAAACTTTCTGTTGCTAAAATAATCGACTAAAAGTCACACGGAAATATGTTTTGCATGGTTGTAAGGCTCTATTGTTCCGATCATCACAACCAGTTACTATCAAAGGGGCATTACTATTTTAGCAATACGTGTTATCATCACAACCAGTTACTATCAAAGGGGCATTACTATTTTAGCAATACGTGTTTTTCATTTCCATTGTCGAAATAGTATTTCTCTTTCATATGATTATCATTTGTCAGCTATGATTTTGTGAGTATTTGGTTGCAGTGAATGCCTGTGTGGCAGGTAGCATGGTTGCAGGGTTGTCAGGCCCTGTTTATTTTGTGCGATTTTTGATAAGACACAATAACCAGAAGTCAAGCAAAAGAAATATGTTCTAGACAACGAGTCCATTGGTCTCATCTTCTACGCCTGTGAAAGAATGTAATTATATTATTCTAAACTCTTTCCATATGTTACTTGTTAACAACTTTGGCATTGCTTGATTATTGTTTGTTTATTTTATTCGTGTGTTTTGGGATGGATTATTTTCGAGTGGTTTTTATCGATTTTGCCAAGTGCTAAAGATTTTAACAATACCGATAAGCAGTATAAAATAACTTCAGACAACGAGTCCATGGTCAAAATTTACTAGTTGTGAAAATTAACAAGATGTAACTTAAATTTTACTAAACAATATAACAATATTATATTTCATTTATTTTGTTTTCAAAATAATCGCATTTGGACAGTCAATTGTGCGTCTATAAGTGAGGTCGCTGTATGCTGCTACGGTTTCAGAACAAGCTTTACAGTAAAATTTTAATATATTTTATAAATTATGTAAACATATAAATATGATAATAAATTAGAAAAATTAATTAGAAAAATTAATTTATAATTTTCGTTTCACATATAACTTTTAATAAATTTAAATTAATTTTGAATGGGCGCACGTCAAATTATTTGTAATTTCCACTATACAAATTCCACGATAACGGCTGAAGTTTATTCACAGTATGACTCATAACCAAGTGTTTATATTCTCAGAATAAAATTGCAGAATTTTTTAAAGAGTCTTTCTAAGAACTTTTCAGCTGGTCGGTATCGAATGTTGATTACTGAACGGTCCATAAGATGAAACCCACCTTATAGCTTCTATAACATCAAACCAATCTAACGCTTGGTTGATTTAACTTGATAATGGTATAGACGCTAAATCGGTGAACGATACAAAATTCTATTTTTACCAAAAATTTATTAAGCGAGCAAAGCGAGCGTTTCCATTTGACTCTGCCGGAAAAAATAGTCACTGCTTTTTTTTTATATGTCTCGCCATAACGTTTGAACCGAGGTTCGGATCGAATTGAAATTTGGACCATCCGCAAGCTTCGTTCTCGATTGAATGCCATTAGTTTTGTGGCAATATCGTTCAAAAAGTTACAAAGTTACATTAAAGTTAATCGAAAGTTTTTTTTTCAAACTAAATGGCGACAAAATCTGAGGTGGCCAAATCATTTGGAATGTCCGTCCGGTCACGAATATTTTTGATTTTTGATTTTGATCCAATAAGAAGTGTAGATGGAAATTACATTTTAACAAAAGTAACGTTACCATGGCAACGATACGCACGAGGTTTCTGGCCACTATGCACTGCCACCTAGAAGTAATCAAAATACTATCGAGGAAGCAGTGTATTTTGTTACCAAAGAGTTCAAATAGTTTTCCCAAGGAAATGATGTCAAGGTCCTCTAGATGGCGGTGGATTTTATCCACAAAGTAAAGGTTTACCCACAGGTTTACCCAAATACCTTGGCAATAATAAATAATATTGGAAATATGGCCCCATGGACAGTGAACGTCGCAAATTTTAAAATTGAAAAAAATGTGCAATGTGGGTCTAGCTATAGCACGTGCTCGCTTATCAACGCGCCCAACTGAGTTTTTCCTAGTAAGTTTACACGTGCTTATTAAAAATAGATTTAACAGTGTAGTATAACCTTATGTGGTAAAAATGAAATTGCATTTTTATGACATAATAATTTTCAATTAAAAATGCAAGAAATCCCCCAGATTTAGTTTTTGATGGAAAGTACAACATACTTTAAAGTGGAAGTTGCTAAATAATTGAAGTTTTTGGACAATGTGGCTCACAGTAGGCTGTGTAACGTCAAGCGCGCAATAACATAGGTACGTGTTATTACACTCTAATTAACACGGTACAATGTCCCGACAACCGTTTAATTGGATGAGCGTAGCGAGCGTAGCGCGAAGCGAAGAATCCATTTCACTACACTGGAGAAAAAATCCGGAATGCTTTTTTTCTGTATTTTTGTGTGTTTGTTAACACGATTCCGGCTGACCGATACTCCAATTGCGATAAAATTTTCTGGAGGCCTTCGAAATCTCTGAACTTAGAACTGCCACGTTTTTGAGTGCAATCAAAAAATTATTTTTCATAAAAATCGCAATTTTACGATATTTTTCGATTTTTAAAAACATTCTTCGACTTATAACATCTACATGCTTTATCCGATTGTAATGATTTTTTCACAGAGCCTTTATTTTATGGATTTATACATTCGTGTGAAATTTGAGCGTAATCGAAAAATTATTTCTTATGAAAATCGCAGTTTTACGATTTTTTAAATTTCTTCGACTTTTAACACCTACATGCTTCATTCTATTGTAATATTTTTACAGAACCTTAATTTTATGAATTGATATATTCGTATGAAATTTGAGCGGAATCGAAAAATTATTTCTCATGATAATCGCAATTTTACATTAAAAAAAAAATCTTCGACTTATAACACCGACATGCTTTATCCGATTGTAATTATTTTTTCACAGAACCTTAATTTTATGAATTAATATATTCGTGTGAAATTTGAGCGTAATCGTTAAATTATTTCTCATGAAAATCGCAATTTTACGCTTTTTTCGTTTAAAAAATTAAAAAATTCCGCTCATCCAACAACTCGCCTGAAAAAGCGTTTGCGAAGCTTCCTAGTATTAATTTATAGGTCGGCGAGAGCCTTCAATCCTTGATGAAATTGAACGTACTCCCAGCCAGGTACATGGCAGATCACGCAGTGTACTGATGCACTTACCGAAGATTAAGTAATAACTCAAATCAGATTACTATCGATTATGACAAGAACGACATCTTTTCAATTCAATAATCAACGTTAACTGACTTTGTTGGCGTAAAATAGTTATGTTTGTACTAAATTTCAATATTGGTTGTGTGGTCACCCTCTATCACATTATCATTGTGTTAAATTTGAATGTCATAGATTCCTGATAGTGTGTTTAATCTGATGCCTGCTATGCTGAATATTGCTACGATGGCGTACGTCCCAACGAGGTGGAATTTATTTATGGTATTACATTGAAGCATTTATGCACTGTAAGTAAGCCAACTTATAGAGGAAGCTCACGCCTTTCAGGACGACGATACTTAAATCAGGATGTCCCCGGTCAATCTCAGCCCTCTGGCAATCCTTAGTATTAACGTTTCCTTCCAGAATTATACTTTTTAATATGTATGTGAATCGGTTATTTGAGAAACCGAATAAGTCTATAACCATTGTTCTGAGTAAAACGCAAAAAACGTGCATTTAATACTCTGAAGTCAAATAATGCGGGTTTTTTTATGTAGTAATTTAGATGTGGCATAGTTACATTTATTTTTGTTGATATTAATATTTATGAGCACGTAATTTCATAATTACGAGGTCGTAATTCGCCTGGACTTATTTGGTTTCTCAATTTAATGGGGCAGGGATGTATAAAATAATTAAATATAAGGTAGTTTCATTAGTTTTTATGATTGTTTATTAAAGTAAACATAAAACTACATTTTTTTAAAACTTTGTTTGAAATAAAAATTTCTCGTCAATGAGAGCTAATGACTCAATGAGTGGGTAGACTCTAAATACAATTTATTTATTTATTATTTATTTATTTTACTGAAAGTGACTTGTTCCTTTTCTCAAATCAATACAATTTTTTCTTCAGAACGTATGGACTGACTTATTCGGTTTCTCAACTCAAAGGGAAAATTGATACCCTGTAATATACACAGGCATGGTCGAAAAATATTTCGTTTCTCTACTAATCGATAGGTCTTGAAATTCTGAAGAAAATGGCTTCCTTAACTCATTTACGCAATTTGGGCGAATTATTCGGTTTCTCAAATAACCGATTCATGTGTTAAGTACAGTCCTGAAGAGGGGCAGCGGGCACTGGACAGGTAACCTACAGAAAATATGCTTGGCCGAACATTGTCAGCGAATGAAGTACATAGTTGGATTAAAATCATTTCTTAATTCAAAAAGTTAACATCATCATCAAAAGAAGGAACAAAATTAACGCGGAGAAACGCCTAAATATGAATAAAGGTTGTACGGATTTACTGAGAAAATTCTTCATTGATTGATTGGATATTGATTAACGTCTCATATTATTATATAATGAACGTCAACGCCGTTTCTTGTTGTTTTTTTAAATTTATTATGACAAGGATAAACAATAAAATAATGCACTTTGGCTATTCGAGACGATGAGTGGTGACAGATTAGGATGAAGTATGAACAGAAGGGAGGAGGGGAAACCCGGTACCGGCACGTAGCCTATACATTCTTTAACTGAAAAATCAAGTGTGAAAAATAACATGTGTGATAGTTAAAGGCTATTGTAATCACCCTAGGGTAAAAACCTTAAAAGTCCACGAAAGTTGGCTGAATCAAGAGTACCTTTAATAAAACAGCAAAAACAAATCTTGGGCGGGACATAACCTCACTATCGGCCATTATATGTCGTGTTTTGACAATAGTGTAGCCTGCACATCTAGTGCAAAATTAAATTTTGAGAATCGGTTTTCTGGATATGGTTTGTAAACACCTTTAGCTTCAGCTTTAGCTATAAGGAAAAGTGGATTTCTATAATAATAGTTGGTGCACGATTTTTTTGTCAGACTATTGAAAAAACTCGTATTTTTGTATCGTCCTACAAAAAAATCGTACACAAACTTATTTCAGAAATCGATTTGTCCTTATAGCTGTAGCTGAAGCTAAAGGTGTTAAGAAACTGCATCCAGAAAAACCGATTCTCAAAATTTTATTTTGCACTAGATGTGCAGGCTACATGCACTAATTGTCAAAAAACGACATACAATGGTAAATAGTGAGGTTATGTCCCTCCCCCAAAAAATAACAATTTCTTTTCTGTTACGTATATGCAAGAACCTTTATCATTCAGAAAACTTTTCCGACAAGTTCATTCGACTTTCAAATTATCGGCCAGAGGTGGATACAATAGCCTTAAGATTAGCGTATTCTATATATGTATAGCATTTAAAATTTAAATTTTATAGCACGTCATTTTGACTTTGTAGAATTTTCACCAACTTTTTTAAAAGTAGGAAAGTCCGAGGGTAGTTTAAGCAAAGACTGGCAACGAGTGAGCTATACCCATTGATATTTAACATCTATAGTAGGCTAGATCCGCAGTCTCCAATACGTCCGCACAGGCGCGAGCGTACCAAATTGAAGCGTCAATCTAACCATTTCAAAATGGCGATTTGGCGTTTTAATTTATGCTTTTTTATTGCAATAAAGTATTTTACTGGATTGTTTGATATGGCTTTAGCTTGTGCAGCATGGGAATGCACTAACAGAAACAATAAGAAGTTATTGCAAAAGAGAATTCAGTAATCATTTGGTGTTAATGGCTAATATGCTCACCTGTCAAACTGACGACCATCTTTAAAAATATTTGGGCTACAAATCGCTCACATCTATACTTAATATGCAAACTGTAATTTCAAGATGGCTTCAAATTGTCACGAGTGGACCAAGACTGCGGATCTAGCCTACTATAGATGTTAAATCAATGGTTATACCGCTATCTGTGATAGTTAGGATTACATCTGCATAGCTAAGTTTACTAAGATAAGTGCTGGTTTTCAACTGACCACAATGATTAGGAGAGAGCTAATAATAAACAATTCAAGGAACCCAACAGCTGGACTGAGGCTGTAGTATGTGGACAAACATTCCAGGATATGAGACGTTATTATTATTATAGAAATATTATGAAGAGACTGAAGCATTTTACTAACTAATACTTGGTGAAAATGTATGCATAATACAAATATCACAGATAGTATTGTCATTATTTATGCTAGTTAGTTAGTTAGTTAGTTATTGGAGTTTTAGGGCACAAAACAGTAAAGTTATTTAATTTTTGGATGAGCGAGCGAGCGTAGCGAGCGGAAGCGAAGACTTCAATTTCACTGACCCCCCAAAAAATTTAGCTCGGGTGTTTTTTTTTTTTTTTTTTTTTTTTCCGTCTGTTTGTTCGCTCGATTCCGGGCAAACGGCATACGCGATCTTGATGAAAATTTGACCGGACCTTCGTTTTCTCTGAACTTAGAGGTGTATTGTTTTTGGGTACAATCGAAGAAATATTTCTCATAAATATCGTACTTTTACGATTTTTTTCGATTTTTAGTGCGATATTTTCGTGACATTTGGGCCGATTCTGACCAAACGGGTGGGGCTAGAACGTTCATATTTCACATGGACATTAAGATTATGGTGATGTAGTACCTTTTGAAAGAAAAAGTTGAAAAAGTTAGCTAGAATCCATAGAAATAAAGGTTTTAATATTAGTTTTTTCAATTTTTAGTGCGATATTTTCGTCACATTTGGGCCGATTCTGACCAAACGGGTAGGGCTACAACGTTCAGATTTCACATGGACATTAAGGTTATGGTGATGTAGTACCTTTTGAAAGAAAAAGTTGAAAAAATTAGTCAGAATCTACAGAAATAAAGGTTTTAATATGAGTTTTTTGAAGTTTATAATACCAATTAACAAATAACAATAGAAACTTGACAACAATCACCTCCACAATGCATTCAAAAAGCACTTGCAAAGGAAAAGTGCAAACAAACGCACAAAACGCAAAAAAAAACTTACAAAAAAAACGCTCATCCATCAACGCGGCGGGACTTTAGCGTTTTCCTAGTAGTAGTCACATTTTATAATATAGATTTTTTTTAAACGAATATCATCGTGAATAGTGAAACTACATAAGTTGTTATGTGTTTTGAAAACGCAGGAAATATAAGTACTTTCCAAAGTTTTAAAGGTTTGGTTATTATTATTTTGTTGAAAAATTAATTCTTTTGATTTATTTTAAAATGTATACCTTCATTTTCAATTATAAGAGCAAGGAGGCAAGGCCACTAGCATATGGCAATTTTAAAGGCAAGAAAAAATTGGTGCAACGCAATGTAAATGAGGTCACTATACTAATGTAAGTTTAATCTAAGGAAGGTAATACGCTACTTACATAATATTATTTTGAGTCGATCAATTGTATTATATAACATGCAGAAGACTGCAGCTCAATGAAAGTAATTGGATGAGCGAAGCGAAGACTTCAATTTCACTGACCCCCCAAAAAATTTAGCTCGGGTGTTTTTTTGTCTGTTTGTTCGCTCTCTACTGGGAAAACGGCATATGCGATCTTGATGAAAATTTGAGGAGACCTTCGAAATCTCTGAACTTAGAGGTGTATTGTTTTTGGGTACAATCGAAGAAATATTTCTCATGAATATCGTACTTTTACGATACGATTTTTAGTGCGATATTTTCGTGACATTTGGGCCGATTCTGACCAAACGGGTGGGGCTACAACGTTCATATTTTACATGGACATTAAGGTAATGGTGATGTATTGATTTTTGAAAGAAAAAATTTAAAAAGTTAGCCAGAATCCATAGAATAAAGGTTTTAATATGAGTTTTTTTTAGGTTTATAATAACAATTAACAAGTAACAATAGAAACTTGACAACAATCACCTACAATGCATTCAAAAAGCACTTGCAAAGGAAAAGTGGTCCTACGCAAACAAAAAACTTACAAAAAAGCTCATCCATCAACGCGGCGGGATTAAAGCGTTTTCCTAGTGTATGGCACGCTTTGGAATCCAGGTGTATTATGTTGATCTAGCTAGTGATGAGAAGTACTGTGACTATTGTGGCTATCTTTAGAGGGCACTGCAAACACAGCTGTTCTGGGGACATGCAATATAGTGTGTAGTGATGGTTAGTTGTAGTCGCTGGCACACCGCACATACTCAAGAGTTATTAGAATTACAAATATAAGTTAATGAATCGATAACAAACAATCAACTAAATCCCCATCTAGCTTTAAAGGTGAGACCTCGATATAAGTTTGCATTGCATTTATGGAGTGCCACCAGTGTTAACATTTAATTGAAACTGTTCATAGGAACTCCTCTCTTCAGATGACTGATTACATGCCGAGTGTGAAGGTAGTTGGGGGGTATACAATAGGACTCAGACACAGATTTGTCTTTTTGACAGAAAAACCTTGATGAATATTTTCCTTCATAATCGCCGGCGGCAGGTATCGAATCAATATATTCGAGGGGACTATATATAGTAGTCTCCTTTCTCAAGTCCAAGAAACTAGACATTGGTACAAAACATAAGAAAATGCAAAAAGTTATCATCCGTCAAAAACCAAAAACAAAACATCATGGTACATATTTGATAATTACAGCTTGTAATCACAATATACAATAGAACAAGTAACACACTAAAAAACAATTAACCAAGGTCACTTACACAAAACAATTGCGAATTTTCGAGTCACACTTCCTGACTCTTCCTCAAGCAAAGGCTAACTGACGTCCGTGCGGTCTTCTCTCTTTGGGCTGGCGGGCAGGTACAATGTTGGCAGGGAGGGGGTGGCTGCGCGCTCAGTTTACGTCTGGACGAACTATCGGGATCCACATGGGGTGGAAGTCAAACGACGGCTGGCTGACAGAGGGGTGGCTGCATGCCATCACAGCAGCCTCCTTTATTTTTCTCTTGAAGACGTCTTCTTCTGATAGAAGGGCCCCCTGTCAGTGTCAGCCAGCCGTCGTTTGACTTCCACCCCATGTGGATCCGGATAGTTCGTCCAGACGTCAACAGAGCGCGCAGCCACCCCCTCCCTGTCAACATTATACCTGCCCGCCCTCGCCAGCCCAAAGAGAGATGACCGCACGGGCGTCAGTTAGACTCAGCCTGAGGAAGAGTCAGGAAGTGTGACTCGAAAATTCGCAATTGTTTTGTGTAAGTGACCTTGGTTAATTGTTTTTGAGTGTGTGTTTCTTGTTCTATTTCGTTCCGGGTCAATAAGCTTTCCGTTATCGACAATATACAATCATTCGGAGTCGGAGCTAACTGTTAAGTATCCATGTTTCGAGCGTTTTAGGTATAGGTCACACAACATTTTAAATAGAACGCTAGTTACAACATCAGCTAGGTCTTCGAGAAGTCTTGCTCAAATGTTACGTTTCAAGTCACTCTGAACTCAGACCTGGGTTTCCCCGACACTCACTACATTAATTCATGATTCCTATTTAGTATTGTGTGCCCTTAACCCTAATAACAAGAACCTAATATAAAATGTCCTTACAGTCACAGTAAAGATCAATAACTATTTGACATTTTTTGGGGAAACTTTTCCTGCATTCAGTTATCATCTGATTTTATGCAATATTGCGTGGTTTTCAAGCAAGGATATGGTCACTCTCTTATAGTAAAAGATAACGAAACACTATAGTGGATTAGCCACAAATGAATTCCGAAATTTACCAAGTTTGATGATTTTACAAAAATCCAAAACCCTAACAATCAATTTAATTTAGTAAGAACTTTATGTGTTTGTTTTTTGTGTGCCTCTTTAGAAAGCTGTATATTATACATGACATCCTGAAAAATTCACTGGTATTGCAGAGTCTTAATCAATTAATGAGTCTTTCTGCCTGATATTTATGCAAGAACTACTTTTTAAATGAGCGTCGCACGGCTGACGAGGGGGCCACACTCCACAGCAAGTACTAAAATACTCCAACTACAATATTGTTCTTAATAGTTTTCCCAGGCTCGTATAACGACGGTAAATATCACAATTCTCGCTGCAGGTTTTACATAAAGGTAAACATCTGCAAGTATACGAGATTTAATGATTTGTGTTTCCGTCTCATAAAATCCCTTTCTCTGTCCACTGTATGGAAAATAATCACGCAATTTTATTGTACCGTGAAATGATTCTAGGGGTCGTTATGCGTTTTACCTCTTCCTATACACTAGCGAGTGTAACGACCTTACAATAGTGCAAACAAAACAAAACCACATGGCCAATCAACATAAACTGAAACTACTTCAACAACGAAGAAAGCAACACAAGAAATATAAGAGTTATATATTGAAATCACTCATTTTAAGAATGTATAAGGTTGTTATTATTGTAAACTTTCAATGTAATAATTGGGCAATATAACTAATAATTACTCAATCCTGCATGAATTTAAATTTTAAATTTCTTGTGGGAAACCTGCCCAGGGTGCAATGCATGCCCCTCTTCAGGCGTCTAGGTGTTTTGGAGTAAGGACTGTGAAGGCATGTCCGATTCTTGCATTCGCATTAGCGACTAAGAAAAATCTCAGAAAAGCCTTCAGTCAGGATTGCCGGTCTTGACGGGATTATTTTGACAACACTTCCGCTAATCCTGCATGAATGTCGATAATGATGTTGTCATTTCATGAGGTATTGGGTACTATTACAGGCGATGGGTTATGAACTTAAATAAGAACTCGGAAATATTGTTCCTGATATAAAAACCAATGACGTGTAATGCTAATAATCTTGTTCGGAATGCGAAGTGAGCGAGGCCGGATGTTTGGATATTCATCAAGTGCATGTAGTGAGTAGCCGGCAGGCAGCTAGCACATGGACTAGGCCGCCGCGGCTGACCCCGGATCCACATGAAAATAGCCCCCGTCTCACGCGGCCAAAATAAGCTCAAGCGAGCACGAAGGTTCGGCTAGCGCCGCGCGCGACCGTCGAGTTTATTTGAAGCCAGCGCCTCGGCGAGCATCGCTCTCGTCTCTCCTCATCGCGTCGCCTAGCGTCGCAGCCACATTGTTAGGCAAACCTTCAGCATTATAACCTTCCCTAGCCGGGGATCGAACACCGGGCCGGTCGGTACCAATCATTCTTCCCCTATATGTCACCAACTCACCACACACGTACCACTCTGTATAAAACATGCATTCTTCTTGAAAACTAACATTTATTTATTATTATTATTATTATTATTATTATTATTATTATTATTATTATTATTATTATTATTATTATTATTATTATTATTATTTTACTTTTTTATTACAATGATGAATATAAGGTTTTTAAGCATAAACCCGCTTTAAGGACATATAGTTATTGATTCTATTATTCTTATTATTTTATATTTTATGTTTTCAGGTATAGATCCATTTTATTGAATTCTGTTCATTCATTAATTTATTCATAATGTCTAACGGCATTATAATATTCACATTTATTGTTTAGACTCACAGTCAATAATTTCAATAATATAAAAATAAAAAATAATTATATTATGTTAGGTGTTCAGAAGTGAATAATCCTTATTGGATGAGCGTAGTGAGCGTAGCGAGCGAAGCGAAGATTCCATTTTACTATACTGAAGAAAAAATCCGGATTGTTTTTTTTTCTGTTTGTATTTTTGTGTGTTTGTCCACACGACTCCGGCTAAACCCGATACTCCAATTGAGATTAAATTTTGTAGAGGCCTTCGAAATCTCTGAACTTAGAACTGCCACGTTTTTGAGCGCAATCGAAAAATTATTACTCATAAAAATCGCAATTTTACGATTTTTTACGAATTTTAACAAATGTCTTCGACTTATAACACCTACATACTTTATCCGATTGTAATGATTTTTTTCACAGAACCTTTATTTTATGAATTAATATATTCGTGTGAAATTTAAACGCAATTCAAAAAAATATTTCTCATGAAAATCGCAATTTTACGATTTTTTTATATTTTTAAATATTTCGACTTATAACACCTACATTCTTTATCCAATTGTAATGATTTTTTCACATCACCTTAATTTTATGAACTTTTATATTCGCGTGAAATTTTAGCGTAATCGAAAAATTATTTCTCGTGAAAATTGCAATTTTTCGCTTTTTTCGTATTTAAAAAATTACGCTCATCCAACAACGCGTCTGAAAAAGCGTTTGCAAAGCTTCCCAGTCTTTAAGAAACATAGTTCCATAGAAAAGCTGCATACGTAGTTTGTGAAAGGTCGAATGTATTGATTATGTAAGGGAATGAAAGAAAGAAATGTATCTCCAAAAAAATATATAAATATTATAATTTTTAATATTTTTATTTTTATTATTAAGTCTTAACTTGCAACAGAAGTTATTTTCCACCTAGTGTAATTATAATATATGAAAATATTTTAAATATTTTCTAGTAGGGGGGGGGGGGGAATTGGTATTCACATGTGGCTAACATCTCGCTCATACCGATACTAATAAGTATATAAATGTACAATTTTTGGTGGACGTGTGTGTATATCAAACCACATACGAACATTACATTAAATAACTATTCATCTGTCAGATTATTATAGCATTAAAACAAGTATTGGTGAATGTTATAGGTTATGGTGTATTGCACAAGTTTGCCGTAGTTTGCAGCCCACCTACTAGGTTTCACCTTGCCCTCGTCACTGGACGAGGAAGTAAGAGAGTTCGAGGAAGTTCGAGTGAGAACTCACCAAGCGAGTGATTCACTCTAACGGAAATATGTGCTGCTTTAATACAAGGAAATGAATGTTTTACCTATACTCGGCCTGCCCGCTGGAGCTACGGCGAGGACTTCTGTTTTTAGAGGGTGGTTCAGTTTGCCAGATACACTGCTAGAAACATACTTCACGTACACTTTGCTGTACAGTTTGTTGAAAACGCAACCCACTCAATGGAAATATTAATTCTCTAGTTGCATTTTAAGGCGCATTTGAAAACAGCTGTTATCGAAACTGAAATAACTTAATTAGAAATACGAGATAAATACTCAAGTGAAATTAATAAGTAATGCTTTACTTTGATGTATAGTTTGTTGAAAACGCAACCCACTTTATGGAAATATATTAATTCTCTCGCTGTATTTTTAAGGCGCATTTGAAAACAGCTGTTATCGAAACTACGAGATAAATACTCAGGTGAAATAAATAAGTAATGCTTATTTGTTCATGTTCGATTACATATATGTACACCCGGCGTCAGAAGTAAATCAAGTACTGGGTATTGTTGATACAACGACACCCCTTGATTTACTTCTGTCGCCGGGTGTACATATATATATGTCTATATCCATATTATGTTACGATAACATATTTGTAGATTTTAGCTTGTGCGAGTTCATTCTAAGGTTAGGCCTACGCGTTGAATTATCGTTTTCTAAAAAAAACAGTGGCATGTTTGTACTAAAATAAAACCTGTACATATGATATTCACCAATAGGACGTTATTAGGTATACGTTTGTATAGAGTTTAAACGAAAAAACATCGCATCGTACACCGTGACTGGCAAAAATAAAAATATCAAAACAAAATGTAAGTTTAGTTTTTTTAGTTTTTAACAGTCTTCCATCATCGTAGCTAAGAAATTGAACAGATTAAAGTTCTAATTGAGTTAAAACATCAATTCTTCTTTTCATCATCCAATTTGCATTTAATTTCTCATCCATCTCTCTCTCATCTTTCTAAGAATTCATAGAACTAATCCCTTCTAGTCCTTACAAGCATATGCGAGTGGTTCGCTTCTTCAGACTTAGTTATAGCTAAAGTTGCGTTCGTTCTACTGAGAAGAAGGGGGCGTGTCCATTGAGCCTATATTATATTTAGCTCAGTTTCCAGTGTGTGCACTTTTTACACGACCTGTCCATACCATCTTCTCAACTGAGATGTTGAGGGGGGGGGGGGCTATACTAATTGAGCGAGCCATACTCTATCGATGTTGGTTGGTTAGGTAAGGTTGTACAGGTGCTTTTTTTTTCTCTTTTTATACATTTGAATTTTATTTATTGGTTGTAATTTAGTAAAATTGGTTGTATTGGGAATGACTTGCAGAATAAAACTTTTCTGGTGATGATGTATGCAAAAAGTGGTCTACATACATGGAAGAAAATGTCTGGGATTACAGTGTTAACGAAACGCTGATGGCTATATTAGTTGCAAATGTTACACAAAGGTAAAAAGTTAGAATTCTATTTTAAAAAGCTTGGACCGATCTTTTTTTATTGAAATGGTCTATTCATGGGGCACCAATATTTTCTAAGTTTTGGTGGTTTGTCATGGAATGTGGCAACGATAGTCTCATGCAGGATTCTAGCGGCTTGTTTGCATACTTGCCCCCACTTGTTGCCGCGTAGCACTGCTCCCCCGCTCTGTCACAGCACTAAGTGGACTTGTAATTAGGGGTGGGTAGGACCTTGTGAATCTTGCATGATTGTAATGGCGGAAACATGTTCCGGCTTCCAGAATGTTTGATTTGCTCGTCTACCGTACGTACGATCACCGCTCGCTGACACGATGCATTGCTTAGCACTTGTGCTAGTCGAGAACTACAGTGTTGATTTGTTCATCACTGCTTTTAGGGCGGACACACTAAGTGTAGACAAATTGAAACTAATTTCGTTGTTCTCTGTATTTCAATTGAGTTACATCATTGTTTTGTGTTTAAGCAGTAAACATACATCAGATTAAAGTTATAATAATAACTTTTCAATTATGTGTTTAATGCAAAGCAATACATCATGTATAACCAGAAAGAATCACAGCATAATGCACACATATTTAATAACGGATATCTCGAGAGCCTGCTTGGTACAGATTATCCACTTATAAAGCTGCATACATGTATCGGTCTACATGCTGATTAATAGGTTCATGTGAATTACCATGTATCAGCATTGCTCTCTATTATTATAGCTAATTGTAGCGGAATTTGCAATTAAATATTACATTACTACTCGTCAGGAGAGCCAGCTTCTCCACAAGTTCTCTCTCTCTCTCTCTCTTTATCTCTCTTTTTTTCTCTCTCTCTCTCTCTCTCTCTCTCTCTCTCTCTCTCTCTCTCTCTCTCTCTCTCTCTCTCTCTTCTTGTAAAATTTTTGTTTTCACTTTTCACCAGAGAGTGCATCAAAGTGCATCTAAAAATTGGTTTTGTTTAAATAAATTTTATAATTTTATGAAGTAGTTTCATGGTTCAAAAGATTTTTAGTGTAATATTTGATAAATATTCTATTATTTATGTATTTTTGTGAAACATATTGTATTTTGAAGGATGTATTACTATTATGAAGCTGGTTAGATGTAAGAAAAGGCCTCATGGCCCTAATCTTGCCAGCATAAATAAAACCTCAATCAATCAATCAATCAATCAATCAATCAATCAATCAATCAATCAATCAATCAATCAATCAATCAATCAATCTCTCTCTCTCTCTCCTCTCTGCATATTATAATCTAAAACATGTATTATTTATGATCAAGGTTGGATGGAAGAAAAGGTTTAGCTGACCTTAATCCCGCCTGGCTAATAAAGACGATTATCTATCGATCTGTCTTTCATATTCACAGTAACTTCTTCATTTGTTGTATAGCTGTTTCTGTGTATGTATAACATTTTCTGTTCGAATTAATCAATCAATCTATATTAGCAATAATATACTGCAAAAGTCTGGTTTCGTCAAAGCAACCGCAAGACTACACTCATTGAACCTGTAGATTCTTCTGTTTGCTGGTGCTCATTCAATTAACGATTGTGATGCGCAATACTTCTATTGGAGGTACTAATTAATATTGCTGGCTCATAAGTGTCGGGGTATTGAATCACGCTTGTAACCATGGCTCACACCAGCTTGTTTCATACGATGCTCAGAAGGTGTATATATTTATAGATTACCTTTACCAAACGCAAAACCAAAATGTCTACACACATTTCTGATATGTAACGAATTTCAGTGTTTCTAGAGCTATATAAACGATTACAAATCACCGGTATGAAATTTAACATTGTCGGTGACAAGCGAAATGGTTAAAAAATGTCACGCACATGCGGCCCTATTTTAAAACATTAGCTTAAAAGCACGTGCGCCCTTCAACCAATTTTATAAAGTATCGACTTTTCATGCTGATCATATAATATTGTACGGAGTTTTACTATAAATTAGATTAAGTGTCAGGGTGGAAGTGGGCCCCACTTTATACCCAGGCGGACATCATTCATTTGTCGCTATCTGAAAGGCGAGTGATGGTGGCGACTATGCCACGTCGCACGTATTTCACGGACCCTCCAGGCCTCAGGCTACCGACAGTATTAAAACCAAGTAAAATTACCTTATTCTAGTGATATTTCACGAGAAGCTGAGCAAAAGTTAAAGAATACCTAAACGTGGTAGTTATGCAGTTTTGTTTGAAGTAATGTCTGCGTGAACAAAGTTGAAATCATTATTGTTATGGTATTAATGAAGTAAATCATATGAAATCAAGAACAATACCGATTATAATATTTGAAACCCTCTTTACGCTTGATATACTGTAGTTTTAACAAAAGTACATAGAAACTATAAGTCACTTTTCGATTTTGATAATAGATTTGAGAAAATTTAAATCGTGTAATTTCGCGTGCTTTTAATATTGGCGGTAGTTCTTTCTAATAAATGAGCAGAGAGTTATTTAAAATATGTGATATATGCATGATGTAGTGCTGTAGAAGACCAATTTTTAATGTATCTATGTAAAGGTAAATGTACTTTGGCCCAGATGGAACCAGGAATAGGTAGAAAACTAAAAACACACGTCTAAACACATTTCTAGATACTATATACTTAGAAACATACCTGAAGAAGAAGAAGAAGAAGAAGAAGAAGAAGAAGAAGAAGAAGAAGAAGAAGAAGAAGAAGAAGAAGAAGAAGACAAAAAACATTCGCCATGCATCGATATTTTTGGTGGAGGTGCCGGGTTACGACTGTGTTTCGCTTATTATTGCATTCAGTAGGTGCATTTGATTTGCCTACACTTACTGTAACTTTGCACTTACTGTGCTTAAAACCGTTTTAGTGTTAAGTGCAATAACAGATAAAACGTTTTATTTCCGAGCGTAGGGACGAAAGGTGTAGCACTTTTTACTCCTGCTTCCAGAGGTGATGCAGAAAGAGGAAATAACAAAGAGCGCCAAAAGTGACAAATGTTTGACATCGAGAAGTGCATATAGGATTGTTTGCAATTATTGATAGAATATGAATCTATTTTTCAAGAAATACTTAATTTATATATGACAGATGGTAAGAGTTGGTAAGTGTTGGGTTTTGTTTTCAATTGAATGTGAAATACGCGTAGGCCTCTTTATCTAGACCTCGTAACCAAAAGTGTGGTTATGTTTATATGGTTGCAGTAGCCTTTGCCTAAGTAACCATACATTTACTACCCACGTATCGAAAGTATATGACGTAAGCTTAATAATACTTGAATTCGGCCGTAAATGACACCAAAACCAACCATTCTTCACTAAAACAGTGGCTGTGGGGGCGCGGAACTGGGGAGAGGGTGCAGCCAATAGTCCTAAAAGCGTTTCATTATTGGTGGCAAAGTGTACCAACTAGCGAGTGTACTGACGCCATTGTACTGCCACCTCAGTCAAACCTAGCCATCCATGGTGGTGCCGCAGGGCACGTACATTGTCAAACTTTCGGGCGGTTAACCACCCCCCTCCATTACCCCCTAGGGGTTTCTTTGGTCACTGTTATGTCTTATTGGATGTATTATAAGCTGCTTTACCCGGTGTGACCCATTAGGTTATTAGCTTTAAGACACTTGATAAGGGGATGTCCGAGGGCTGTTAGAGAGGATTCAATTCCTTACATTAGAATTAGCGATTGGAGAAAACCTCAGCCAGGATTGCCGGAGGCGGAATTTAAAACCTCGACCTACCGAATCAAAGTCTCATGAGCTATATTTGTTGTAGGGTATAGTTTAGTTAAGGCATATCGCGTAGAAAGGAAAAGTGAAAGATAACTTTTATTTGAAACTAAGCTAAAACCGAACTGTACACATTTCTTATTCGTGTGTCCAGGGCTGTTTGTACAATTTGTTATTACACTTTAAAACGACTGATTCTACTTCCATTACCGTCAAACAAAATGTATTTCATCTCATCTTTCTAATTCCCCAGACGAAAACACTTTGCTTTTAATAAGTACTTTCCTTGCATTACGATAGTTAAACAAGTTCTTACTTTTCTTCGACAATTGTCCGCATTATACAAAACGAATCATTTCTATGGTAATTCTCTCGCGCAACTTGAAAGAAATCTCCCGCCGAATAACCCGGTGAACAAAACTGAACGTAGCTCTTGTAACGACGACACAATTTGCATTTCATTCGTATCTTGTTTCTTACTAAAACGCCTTTCAATTATCTTGAAGGTGACTTGAGTTGAGATGGAATTACAACATAATGGCTACGAGGGAATGAATGCATGGCCTAGATGTTTATTGACGGTGCGTTTACTTGGTTAAGTAGATTTATGACGACTGCGTGCTATAGGGAAGATGTTTTTATGTTTCTGATATTTTTATTCAATGAAAGGCAGAAACCTATTTAAAAAATGTAAAATATAATTCAAGATGCGTACAACATTGTGTTAGATGTAAATTATAAATAAATAAAATCTAATTAAAATAAATCCGTTTTGTGTATGATTGTGGTATCGGCACACAACCGCTAAGTTATATAAATACTTCAATTAATTTGCAGCAACTATATCAACAATTTTATATTTTCTTTGAGTGTTTCCAAATCTAGAAGTTTAAGAAAATTGTGCAAACAATAATATTCGTACTACACAATATTATTGTGTCAACATTTTATATCAAATGAATAGAATTTATGTATGCTTACTTTATGATAGGTAAATAAGTACAAACAATTTGCTTCTTCGTGGGTAAAATTAAGAGAGAGAAATAGTTGCATCACCATTACAAACTTCACTTAAACACAGTTAAATGATTTGCTCATTTCTCTCAAACCTCAAACCAATGATTAGTAAGTTGATACAAAATATTATTTTTATGAGACGCTATTTTAATGGTGGCTTGGCCACACCAATAAATAGAGTATTTCCAAAAGTTTTCCAAAAACTTCCTTATCATCCTTTTTGAAACTCGGCTTTATAGTAGGCGACTATGACGCTGTTATGCTAGTGCTTTGACAGAAATTAAAAAAGTGACTTCACCGGGGATCTAACTTTAGCAGTCCGGGCTATGCTCTTCTTCTCTCTTGGTAAGAGCATAGCCCGGACAGCTAAGGTCCCGGGTTCGATCCTCGGTGTAGTCACTTTTTAATTTCTGTGTAAAGTACTAATATATATGTATATAAAGTAAATGTCATTCGGAGATCATGTTCGGTTTCTATCATGATATGCGACACACGCACAGAAGCACAATCGGATAGACGGACGTACAGATGGACAAAAATGTGATGCATATTCCGGAGCTTTGCTCTTTAACTTACAATAATCAATAAATACAATAAAACTATAAAACTATAAAAAACAAATGTTGTTCGTTCGAAGTAAAAACTTGTATTGCAAAATGTATTTTACTTTATTTAGTCCACAAAGTTGCAACATATATCATACCATGATTTCAAATATATAAGACTTAATTTAACGAAATAAGGTCAATGTAAATCACAATATTAGTTACTTCAATCTGTACAAATATGTTCTAACTCTGCTACATAGATAGATGTTTAATCATAACCAACGCCTTGCACAATTTAATCAGTATTTACATTTGACTTGTATACCTGACCTGTATATTAGATCTGATTTCAACCAACCAGTCGCTCACTTGCTTGTATGAAGGAGCCAGCGCCTTGCTTGTGTAAGCTAGAACCACTGATTACACGTGCACCAATAGAAACTAAAATCGCGTTCATTAAACTGTCAACACTTGAATAAACTTTGTGCTTTAAGTTCCACAGAAAATCCAGCAAATCTTTAAAGGGAACTTGAGTGCTGATATATTCGTCTAAAATCTATTTAAATAAGCCGCTTCGCGAACGCTTTTCCAGTCGCGTTGATGGATGAGCTTTTTTAAAAATATTTCTGCCCAAAGATTACGTTTTTAAGTGGGATTTCATTACTTTTTCTATAGTAACTTAATATTATACACCTGTAAAAGGCTTATATTAAAACCTTTATTTCTATGAATTTTGATCAACTTTTTCTTTCAAAAGGCACTACATCACCATAATCTTAATGTCAATATAAAATATGAACATTGTAGCCCCACCCGTTTGGTCAGAATAGGCCAAAATATCACGAAAATATTGTATAAAAAACGTGAAAAAATCGTAAAAGTACGATTTATATGAGAAATATTTCTTCAAATGTCTCTAAAATCATAACATATATCATTTCAGTGATTTTAAACGTTCCCAGAAAGTTTCATCAAAATCGGAGTAGCCGTTTGCCAAATATCACGAAAATAACTCATTTAAAATCGAAATAAAACTAAAAGTACGATAATCATAAGAAATATTTGATCGATTGTACCCCAAAACGTGTCAAGTCTAAGTTCAGCGATTTCGAAGGTTCCCTCAAATTTTCATCAAGATCGCATATGCTTTTTAACCGGTAGAGAGCGAACAAACAAACAAAAAAACAAAAAAAAAAACACCCGAGCTGATCTTTTTTTTTGGGGGGGAGGGGGGCAGTAAAATTGAAGTCTTCGCTTCGCTCATCCAAAAATCCGTGTCACGTAAACACATGTGTAATCAATCTATACAACAATCTATAGTCAAATTAATGAAAGTCAAGTCACAAAAATTAGAAACATTTTAATGTTTAAAATTACTCGTTATGCATCTCTACTTAAGATGTTTCTAGTGAGCGTTGTTTACTATGCATTTCACCTCACAGCTTGTATAATATCAAAGCGTTATGCATAGCATCTTGTCTGATGGATGCGATCAGTAATGAGCGCTACGCCCTACCTCTCCATCTGCGCTCACATTATTCAGGGTAACTAGGTCATACCTTGATGAAGTTAGATGAAGATAATGTAGTAGGGTACTCATAATCGAATGACCGTATTGATGTTCTAAAGCAAACCAAATGAGATACCTTCAATAATATTTTCCTTAGCTAGAAACGACGACGGAATTTCACAAGAGGTTTTCAAGGATCTTTGTTAGGATATCGATGTTGACGTTGCAAAGAGGGTCGCAAATACTAAGCAGGATAGGGTATTATTATCAACAAAGCAAGTTTTAGAGCAATAAGCTTATCAAATTTACAACCATTGCATGCTTCATAACACACTATGGATGCATTACAATGTAAACAAACTGGTATCATAATAATTTCACCTCTTGTTTTCCCCTCAAGTTTTCTACCTTACAAAGTTTAGGGCAATGCTAAACTCATTCAGTGGAATTGTCCACTGTAATGGACACCAACTTTCAAAATTTATATCCGTGTAAAGATAGTTTTTTCAATTTGACCCCAATTTTTTTAATTTTTTTCCGTGCATTAAAAATAAATCTTTTTCCCCCATCCCGATTGGACAAAAAGTGCCTTTTTTTAGAGAAAATTGAAAAACCACATCTGCAAAAAAGGCTAAAAATGAAAAAAATTGGTTTGTCCCGGAAAAGTAATATATTTGAGGTATTGCTACAATTTGAGATACAAAAAATGTAAAATATGCCAAAAAATTCAGAAAAAATCTTGTTTTAGGGATGTACCTCAAATTTAAATCTTTACCTAAAATGAAGCTTTGATTCAAAATCCGAAATTTCCTTAAAAAACGCGAAAAAAATATTTGAAAAACACTAAAAATCTTAGAAAAAAATTAGTGTTTTGAAATTATAGCTTAAAATAACTTATTTTGGCAAATTTAATTCTCTACTGAATGGGTTAATTAGTGCGGCCCAGGACTACTTTTTAATTAACATCTCTCACCCTCTACCAAAATTTAATTTGCCAACAAAACGACCGTTGCCTTAGGATTTATTTTAAAACCAATATGCGTTTCGTTTCTTTATACGATTTTCAAATATACATTTTGTTTTGAAATCCGTTTCGTAACTAGACCTAAAAATCGAAAAACAAATTTGCAATGTTGCCGTTTGGTGGCGGTGGGGGGGGGGGGGGGGGGGCTTATGGGTAGTTTTGTAAATATGCTACACCTCCGCTCAATACTGAGACATCTCACAGACAGAACCTAATAACATATTTACATCAAAGAATCCAGATATTCAAGTTATTTCCTTTCTACATCGAGACATATTAAAGTTTAACTCACTCCCTCCACAGAAAGCGTCATGTTGGAAATCACACATCTAGCTTGAGACACCTCTGTGGAATCTTATTGACAATTCAAGACATACAACTCAAGAATGTCGTGTCTATATCGAGATACAGCTTAAATCTTATTTATCTCAGAAATGGAATTCCGAGAAGCCTCAGTATATAACTGAGGCACAGATAATAGAGTACGTTATTCTGTGACTGAGGGGTGAACCTGTTAGATTAGATGTATACACGTACGGGAGCACACACACAACTAAAAACTACTTAAAACTCTTTCAGAACCAAGTTTAATTGGGCTTTATTAAGTCGTTTTAGGCAATGTATTCAAATTTTAAAAAAATCAATGATTTT
Source organism: Sweltsa coloradensis (assembly GCA_024449915.1). Taxonomy (NCBI): domain Eukaryota; kingdom Metazoa; phylum Arthropoda; class Insecta; order Plecoptera; family Chloroperlidae; genus Sweltsa; species Sweltsa coloradensis. The sequence continues at coordinate 593,849 of JAMZAV010000113.1, forward strand.
TAATGTAAAAAAAATCAATCGTGTTTTTCAAAAAAATTAATTTGTGTTTTTTAAGGAATTCCGGGAAATTTTGTGTTTTGAATTAAAGCTAAATTTTAAGTACAAATTCAAATTTGAAACACATTCTTTAACCTTCATTTTTTGTAATTTGTTTTATTTGTTTTGTATTTTTTGTTTCTTAAATAATAGCAATATTAGAGATATTTAGTTGTCTTCCTTTGTAAATCAGTTTTTATAACTGAATAGGATAGACGTTAAATAGCAAATAAATAGATAAATAAATAAATAAATATGAGTTTTTTTTACATTTCTGGGACAAACCAATTTTTTTTCATTTTTAAGCCTTATTTGAAGATGTGTATTTTCAATCTTCTCTAAAAAAAATCCCTTTTTGTCGTATTGGCATGGGGGAAAATGTATTTCTTTATTATTCACCAAAAAATTTATATTTGGGTCAAATTAAAAAAACTATTTTTACCCGGATTAAAATTTTGAAAGTTGATCTACATTTAAATGAACGTGGGGTATTAAAGGGTTTAACAACTGATCGTCGAAGAAGAATAAACAAATAAAATAATTCGTAATGTTTGGACATTTTTGGTGGAGGTGCCGGGTAGCAGAACCAAGAAAAGAAGAATCAACCCACGATTCCACATTTAAAATGGGTGAGGTGCCGGATTATAATTTTCAAACTTTCTGGGGGTCTATAGTTACCCCCCCCCTTACCCTAGGATCACTAAAAACATTATGTATCATCCTTGTTGAAGCGCAATGCCACAAAAGAACAATCTATCATCAAAAATCAAAGAGACAATCGGAGGTTGTGTACGGTTTTTGTCGTGAGACGTGACACAGGCACAGACGGACGGACGGACAAGGGATGCTTATATAGGAGCTTCGCCCTCTAAAATGCATACACTGTATTTTATGATGCGTTTTGAGTAATATATTTTCTGACGAGTAATTCAATTAATAGGGAATATGCACCAAGTCCAAATATTGACGTGGGTGTAAGAAATGGATAGAAAACCACTTAAAACGCCATTATACTGCAATTAAAAGCAATTTAAAGAAAATATTTTAAATTCTATTGAGGCTCAAAGTTTGTAGTATTTTATTTCCCGCGCAAACAGCACGTGACGTCAAGATTCAGGTCTAGAGCACGCTAGAGCATTGTTGACCAATGGGCTTACATACAAACTTAGATTGCAAAGTTAATATCACTGTTTGGCATCACCTTATTGGCCGATTTGCATCAGTACCATATTATAGTGACGTAGAGGCTCATTTTCCCGCCATTATTATTGATGCAACTTTCAGCTTACTTTTATAAATGAAAATCTTATTTAAATAATAAATAATATGATTAACGTATTCAGAATGAAGTCCTTAATGTAGTGGAGTGATAAAAAAGTTAAGGTATATTCCCTATTCGTCTTCGGGGACACTGCATTCGATACCGGAAGTTTGCAATCCTGAATCTAAGTTTATTTTATTTATTTATTTCTTAACGTCTTTCCTATTCAGTAAAAAAACTGATTTACAAAGGAGGACAACTAAATAAATCTAATTTCATAGATGCAGACACAACAATGAACTACAATTAAGTAAATATTTGATATAGTAATATTACAAAAACAATGCATTAAAACATAACAATTTTGGAAACAAATTCAAAAAGGATATTATGCAATTAAGAATCAAATATAAAAAGCAACTTATATGCCTACTTAGTCAGAATGAGAATGTATGGAGTGAGTTCTACTGAATAATACTTCTCTCTCACACTCTTTACGTGGAGACCTAATTAGTTTGTCCCTGAAATAATTTCCCACGGAAAAATATGACGAATATAATATACGTGATACTTTGGTCAAAATAATGTAGTACGATGTCTATAGCGATAACACGAGAAATATAATTAAGCACTCCAAAGTCTAGAGTGTTGGGTTTAACATTTCTCTGTGTTACGTCACTGGGATTCAGAATCAAATCGCGAAATAGCACCATGAAATGGTAAAAATATCAATTATACGACCTGATTCGCGATAAATCACCACAATTGCCAGTTCCACCATTGGTCCATTAGTAATACTGTACGTAATTTTTTAATCCCTTCCGAACAAAAATTCTGTGTACGAAATAAAAAAACAAAATAAAATTCGAGTAATTTGACATTTAGTCAGTCCATAATCATACCATATTTCTCATTTTTTAAAACGAAAAGTGGAGAATTATAAAACAATTTCCTTGTATCTCTAACAATAGAGCATAGCAGAGAGTGTGAAACGAACGGAGAGTGCAGTAAAGCTATGCGCGAATGTTAGGCCTACTTAAGGGATCGTTGGAAGTGGAACGTGTATTTAAGACACCCTGACTCGAGATTGCATTTAATGAAGAGTAAACGCTAATTAGGCTTGTAGGATCGGACACGGGTGAATCCACAGCATTAGCGGAGCCTCTTACTAATGGTTGAGTACCTACGCATTACTCTGCTTTCCTTGGTTAAAGCAAACAAAACCCTGCAATTCATTACATTTCACCATACACGATTGAATTAAAAAAACAGCCCTTAGAAAAAGAGAGGGTGATTTTTTTTATAAATTTTGCGGGAAATATTGACGGCCTGTATTCTGAAAACCAACGTTTTTAAAGCCAATATTCATTCAGTGTCCCTTTCAATTCAACAAAACACAATTCATTATTTTGTTCTTTAAAACGTGAGCAATTTCAAAAGGCGATATTTTACATTTCAAAGAGTTCAAATAAAAACAACCCCATATATTCAGCAGAGATACTGATACCTACATTCATTGGTTATAACGAACCAGTGTAGCCAAAGAAAAGGCGAATGTTTTCAATATCTTGCTAATTGAAAAGCTGCACGTTAATGGGGGAGTTGGGGCTAAATCGATACCAGAGTAAACCTTCGCTAAAAGTAACGTAGGCCATCAGAATGTACACACTGAGGTATTGGTTGTTAACATCGCAGCGATTAAACTCACTTACCCCCTAAGCCGCGTAATCAATATTAATTCTCCACGTTTAATTCAGATATGAGAGACGGGACAATAAGAGTCTCGCTTCATTCAGCCTAGAGTATTTCGACAGGAATGTGCGTCGCTGTTTGTTAAAGAAAACAATCCCTGCACTTAGCCTTCAAATGAGGAAAAACCAGACAAACCAACTCGTGGTTAAATCGAACCCAAATCCTCCAATAATAGAATCGAGTGGTGGAGGGGGAGGGGGGGGCGCCCTTTACTATTAAACTTGGCTGACCACCAAAGATTGTACTTCACCGAGTGTCGTGAGCTGTCACCGTGCTAAACTGTGTCGCTGACAATCTCATTCTGTTACATTCTTCTAGTTTCTGTGGGAATCTGATCAGGGATAACTAACCGTCATTAAGGGAAATGACTACCAACAATATTAAAACCATGCGAAATTACGTTGTTTGGTGATATCTCGAGAACGCTGCAAAATATCGCAAATGCAGACATGTTTTTAAGAGGACTATAATAGCCTGCACGAAAATTATTGTAATAAGATGGTAATTAAGTTTTTTATTTGACTGGATTCGATTGGATATTGCTAAACGTCTCATATTAATGCACTTTGGCTATTCGAGACGATGAGTGGTGATAGATGAGGATGAAGTTTAAACAGAAGGGAGGAGGGGAAACCCGGTACCAGCACGTAGCCTACTCCTTTTGAAAAGTACCAAGGGGACCAACGGCTTAACGTCCCATCCGAAAGGACTGTGTAACCTTGACAGTCATAAAAGATCCTCCACTAACCCGGACTGCCGAGCAGACGTCGAAAAAAACGAAGCCGTTACACTAGCTTTCGAACCCTCCATCTCCTCTAACCAGCGGTAAACGTGAGTTTCAGGGCATAGCGGTCACCCACTCCACCCCTGGCCACGCCCGATTCTGCTTAACTTCGGTGTTTGAGTGGGAACCGGTTAAATGACCTCGGCTAAACCGCTGGCTTTTTTATTTGATATTTATTTAATTTAATGCATATTTTTATATTTGAATATGTTTGCTTGCATTATATTGTTCTAACAAAACCACATAGCTGTCTGCAATCAGTTTTTAGATATTTTGCACCATTCTCGAGATATCATTAAACAACTGTAATTTCTCATGGTTTTAATATTGATGGTAAAAAAGTTAGAACAGGTAGGAGAGAATTTCCAGAATCTACTTTGAAAGGACTCAATTTGAGTATTGCTCTCAACCGGTGGGTCGCGACCCATAGTGGGGTTCGCGGTGGAGTTGGAAGTGGGTCTGATTGGATTAACGATTTTCGGAAATTAAAAGTAAAATTTAAGGGAAAGAAGTGGGGAAGTAGATTTTATGTACTTCCCATTGCAAATTAAATAATTCATCCTACATTCAGTTCGGGTTTACTGTAACAAACGAGGGACACCTTATCATTATGTGATATTTGTGGGAAAACTCTCAGCAATGAATGCACAAACCTGACAAACTGCAACGCTACCTCATGACTGAATATTCATCGATAAAAGACAAGCCAGTGAGGAATTTTGATTATGCTCGATTATAACTTCTTCCAGTATAACAACAGCAGCATTACTATCGTCATTCTTCTTATCTCATCAAAAATATTAAAATTCATTTATGTTTAGGCCTATATGTAGTTAAGTCGCAAAATTATTTGAAGGTGGTATTAAGTGTGTCGCGGAGCAAAGCACTGGACTACTCTATCGCGGAGTTTCTTGGATTTGAGTGTTTCTGGTTTCCCTGTTAAATACTTCGATGTGCATGGGAATATACCAGTGCATAGAGTATCTTCCCCGAATCTGTGATTGTCACACTACATAGGCGTATACATGTTAGGAGACAGCAAAATAAAGCTTCATGTCCACCGATTTCTCTCTCCAACTACTTCACTGTGAGCGTATGTCTTCACGAAGAACTTAATATCACAGGTCAAACAGTCACACACCACGCTAGCTGTGACTTTAACCTAAACGATGTCAAAAACACAGTCACACTGAAGATGTACGACGTTGTTCAGACGAAACGTTGGTAGACATCACTTTCTTTGCGGATAGAAATCATCTCGACGGGTAAGGTGTACATAAAACTTTGCATTTTACCTATCAGGGTCCGAGAAAACAAAAGCAATCCATATACAAGTAAGCATACCAAAACCACAATCGAATTATACGGGAAATGAAACTAGAAGCGTCGTTGTATGACGAGGACTGGACATGTGAGTTTATGGTTAGTGTTTCATCAACATCCAAGGTATAGGACGCTATACGAGATTAGTTCATGAATTTCTATTATTAATATTAAATTAATATCCTTTAATTAAGGTATGCGCGAACTCAAGAACTAACTTAGAAAGCGGAAATTTAATCCTCTATCCAACAAGTTGTATTGTTTGAGTTAGAACCGCTTCCAAAATAAGGTCAAAAAGAGATAGAGAGAGGGCGGAGTCTTTAATTAGTTTAATGTTGTGTATTCGCGAAAAGTTTTGTAATTTTGTTTGACTTCATCCGAAGTTAGTTATCTTGTTAACAGAGAAAAAAATATTACCATTCATACCTTTCCCATCCGTTTCTGGGTTAATTAATTTCTATTCATAAGTGAGTACGAACTTGGTGCATAAGTTTGCCACTACTAGCTGCTAGACACGCCGCCTCGTAGCAAGCGCTGCAGTCGCATGGAATACAAGGTGATTTCGACGGATTGGAGAATCAGGTGTAAATGGATAACTTGACAGCTGATGGTTCAAGCCGTATTGTAACCAGAATCAGGCAGCTCACTACAGAAAAGAAATACATTTGAACTCAATATTTTGTGACATGATCTTTAGATTAATTTGGAGCCAACCGATTGGTGAAGCTATGATCCGTCCCTTTGTTACGCTGATCAAATTTTTGGGGGCTTTATAATAAAATATATATAACTAAGAACAAATGGCCGCCTGTGTAGATTGTAAAAAACAAATTATTACGTATATACATTTCTCATGTGAAAATACGAACAAAAAACAGAACCAAGTGAACTATTGAAAAATAATTTTAAACATTTGGGCCACTGCCTCCTAGATGTTGCTCGTGGCTCCTCGTTCCCTGCCTGTCCACGCAACAAGTTTTGATTGTTGACCATTCTAGCGCTAGTTACCGTCCCTAAAACCTCTGTTTTGTTTTTGTTGTCAAGTAGATATGATTAAAATGTCATCTTAGTGTTTTGTAAATTCAGACTTTCTATGTTCAATTTAAATTCAATTCAAATTTAATTTAAAAGTTCAATCTAAACAACAACAAAAATAAAACTGAGCTTTTGGGGGCGGAAACTAGCGCTGCCAGGACAACAATTAACACTGTGCGCGTGAACAGGCAGGGAACGAGGAGCCACGACGAACATCTAGGAGGCAGTGGTGTAGACCTTAAAAAATTACGTGGCGAAGATTCAGTTTTCGCTTTCATGTGTCGATTTCTTGTTTAAAACTTTTATAATGGCTCATTTCCGAGACGAACAGTTTTTGAGTGAGAAGTGAGAATTGTTTCCTTAACTTTTGAAAATATGTGGACGCTAAAACTCATATATAGTTATAATAAACATAACAATATCATTAAGTTATTTATATAAAACAAGGTATTACGAAATGGACGTTTTCATATGTCACTTGACAGCAAATTATATTATTTTCTTATTTGTGTTTACATTTATTTTTACCACAATTAATGTTAGAATTCAAATATGATTTCAAATGTTTGAAGTGTAGGCGTACTTTATTTAAGTGTGTAAGTCAATTGTTCTGAAAGTGCATCTTTTTCTCTGACAGTGTAACGGGCACCTGTTGTTATTAACAGCGTAGTTCAGAACTTATATTATATCAGTGAGAATGAAAACTTAATTTCCATCCAGTGAGACGAGTCGTATACCTATACTAACTAGTGAGTGAGGCGAACCATCTTAGGATTTTGCAACATTTGATTCTTTAAAAAAATTACGTCACAATGAATTTAAAATCATAGCTGCACTCGTCTTCTGCAAAAAACAACAACAATATTTAATATCAATATTACTTTTATCAGTAATCCATCTTTTAATTACTTCTTGAGGCATAGTGAAAAGTTTGCACTGCGTTGAAAATAGTAATAAGCAGGTTTTCTCACACATTATATGATTTTCTATTCTATTTTCTCTGCATCGAGGAATGGAAAAACCACCGATGAATAGGAGGAGATTGGATTACTCAGAAACTCGGAGTGTGTAATGGAATGAAAACGGAGAAACTCAAAGAGTTATGGAAGAGGTGGAAATATAATCTCTAGTGTCTGAACGTAAAGCAACATGATGGTAATATAATGTTGTCCTCCTTGCTTTAACAACTTCCTACAAAAAGTTTACAAATCTCTAGTTTCTGAACGTATAGCAACATGATGGTAATATAATGTTGTCCTCCTTGCTTTAACACTGGCTTGGCTTTAACAATGCTAGTTTTATTGGTGGTAATCGCTGCCAGGAAAGCAACATTTAGAGCAAGGGTGACTCACGCATATTCTATTTTTAAGGTGTAAAGAATCTCCTGACGATTCAATGGGTTGTTAGTTATGTTGAGGCGTGAAACACCGTAGTATGCTTAGATTCGCCTTCACAATACACATAGGTATTGAACTAACTTACACTCTGTCGATTTCAAATAGTTTTTCATCTTGGCAACTGAATTCTTCTTCCGAATCAAAGTCTGTATGTACATGGATGGGGCTTAGCCGTTGTTGAATGGACTTTTCTCCGTGGAAAATCTGCCCCTCTTCAGGAGCTAGGACAAATGTGCGAGACCTAAGAGGTCTAAATCTATAAGAATTTTCGGTCTCGACAGTATTTGAACCCGGATCTTCCCGAATCAGAGTCGCGCACGCCAACAATGTCGTTATTCAGTCTAGCGTTTTCTGAATAAATGCTACAAAGTGCTATGCTATTTTTCAATTAAAACTATGGTTTTCCAGTCATAATTTATTTTATTTTATTTTAAATAGCACTTTAATTTGTTTATATAAAAAATTTTATTCAGATGATATTGATTTAACCTTGATGACATAATTTTAAAATAAAAAAATGAAAAAAAATTCATACACAAGATTTTGAAAGTGGTCAAAAAACAGATGCTACGAATACAAAAAAAACCCTTGAAAATACACGTATACACGTAAGATCTCTAGCCATGAGCAATTTTCTCAAACTGACTTGTCCAGTATGGTAGGTAGCAGAATCCGGCCATCAAACCAAAACCTTATTTATGCATAAAACCGCTACTCTGAGAATACTAGTGTTTATTTCTTTCTTTCATCTATTGTCTATTTTCGTATTTTTTGTTACCTACATACTCGCGTTTGATTGGTCCGTTATGGTTGGGAAATGTGAAGCAAATCACAAATTTGTCACAACTTCCGTACAGTGATTTAAATCACTAGAAATGGCGGGCTGGACAAACATTGTTATTTAAAACGTATGTCAGAAAATTAAATCGTTTACCAGGACCTGGAAAAGTCCTTGACCAAATATGTTATTGTGGATTAGTAATGAAGATAATTAATTAGTGAAACGTAAAACGATGAAATTAATTAATTATGTAATGTAATCAAACGAGGTCGGATGTGGTGGCAACTATGCAAATCCCAAGAGTGGTTTAACAGGAGGCGATGGCTTGATTCCCGTGTATTCATTTCAATTCGCGTATGTAATTAATAGTTATTGATTCAGTTAGAATATTGCTATTTAAAAACGTAAATCAAGAAAGTATTACCGCCAAAACTAAAATGTAGATATTGGTAGAAATATCAGAAAATTGGAAACTCACCAGACAGCTGGAGGAAACAAATCGATAGCTGGCCGTTTTTGTTGATTTTATTCTGCAGGGTGTTTTTTATTTAAATCAAACGCAATTTTTCTTCATTTTGAGCAACAAACAAAAGAGTTCTAACTGAGTTTAGGCAAACTTTTCCCTATTTTTTTTTTAGATTTTCTGAAACGCTTGTGAAAGTATTTGATCCGCTCACCAGCTTGACAAATTTTGAAACACTGATAGTTGATTTAAATCAATAACAATCAGATTTAAAACGGGGAAAAAATCGAAAAATCTGATTGAAATAAAAAAGTTTATTGAAATCAAATAAATCATGATTTTTCATTTTTATAAAAATAAAAAAACACTCACCCTGGTATACTGAAATTTTAGAGTCTAGAACTTAATTTTAGATTTGGTAAAAAAAAACAGATTTTCGTGAAGTGCGTGTAAATTGCGTGGGATTTAAACTACCCATTAGTTTTTGACTTGAAGTAAAACACAAATCGCATTTTATCTTTCTACCCAGGGTCTTTATTAGGTCCATTAAGTTGCCCGCACCTATTTCGAATTTACTTGTTTTTTTGTCTCACACATTAGTGCTCGGATAGTGCTGGATAGTGTCGCAAGTCTCGTCGATAGTGCTGGTTTCGCTTCGGTGATATTGCAATTTGAAAATTGTGCGGCCAACTTAATGCTAGCCGCACCTATTTCGAAATTTGTTATTTTTATTATTGCATTAGATAGTGCTCGGGTAGTGTTGGATAGTGCCGTAGTCTTAGGTGAATGCAGGATCTTAAACCCATACTTGTTCATGTAACACGGACCAACCTAATATTCTATATCTTTAATACTAGGAAACGCTCTGTTGGACGCGTTGATAAGCGAGCACGTGCTATAGCTAGACCCACATTGCAATTTATTAAAATTGTAAAATTTGCGACGTTCGCTGTCCATGGGGCCATGTTTCCAATATTATTTATTATTGCCAAGGTAGGCCTATTTGGGTAAACCTTTAATTTGTGGATAAAATCCACCGCCATCTAGAGGACCTTGACATCATTTCTTTGGGAAAACGTAACAAATAATACACTGCTTCCTCGATAGTATTTTGATTACTTCTAGGTGGCAGTGCATAGTGCGAACCTCGTGCGAGTTTTCGTTGCCATGGTAACGTTACTTTTGTTATAATGTAATTTCCATCTACACTACTTATCGGATCAAAATAAAATTAACATATTCGTGACCGGACGGACATTCTAAATGATTTGGCCACCTCAGATTTTGTCGCCGTTTAGTTTGAAAAAAAACTTTCGATTAACTTTAATGTAACTTTTTAACTTTTTAATCGATTTTGCCACAAAACTAATGGCATTCAATCAGGAACAAAGTTTGCGGATGATCAAAATTTCAACTCGATCCGAGCCTCCGTTCGAACGTTATGGCGAGACATACAAACAAAAAAAACAAAAGTGACTATTTTTTCCGGCAGAGTGAAATGGAAACGCTCGCTTAATAATAATCATCCTTTATTATTAGCTGTGTTTAAAATTATCGATACGATGCAGAATATAATATGCTTTATTAAGCGAGCGAAGCGAGCGTTTCCATTTGACTCTGCCGGAAAAATAAGTGACTGTTCTTTTTTTTTTCTTTTTTGTTTTTTTGTTTGTATGTCTCCCCATAACGTTCTAACGGAGGCTCGGATCGAGTTGAAATTTTGACCATCCACAAGCTTCGTTCTCGATTGAATGCCATAAGTTTTGTGGCAAAATCGTTCAAAAAGTTAAAAAGTTACATTAAAGTTAACCGAAAGTTTGTTTTTTCAAACTAAACGGCGACAAAATCTGAGATAGCCAAATCATTTAGAATGTCCGTCCGGTCACGAATATGTTAATTTTATTTTGATCCGATAAGTAGTGTAGATGGAAATTACATTATAACAAAAGTAACGTTGCCATGACAACGAAAAGACGCGCGAAGTTTCTAATGCACTGCCACCTAGAAGTAATCAAAATACTTTCGAGGAAGCAGTCTATTATTTTGTCAACAAAGAGTTTAATTAAATAGTTTTCCCAAGGAGTCAAGGTCCTATAGATGGCGGTGGATGCAATGTGGGTCTAGCTATAGCACGTGCTCGCTTATCAACGCGTCCAACAGAGCGTTTCCTAGTACATATTTGATATTAGAACAATCAGATATAATCAACACTATGAGATGTATAGCCCTGAACCTTCACAAACAATCGGATGATTTTACCTTTCATAATATAATATCTACACTTCCTTTTACAAGATCCAACATTGTCAGATTCCTTAATGTCATTTGCCAATTTATTATACCCTTCACAACTAACGACTTGCTTGATGCGCTTTCAACGTTCACATTATTACTAAAACATGCCCTGGTGCTGTGTGAATGTTCATCGTGCCATGTGTTCATCATGTAAGTGTAAGAAGTCGCGAGGCCTGTTGGCGCGTGAGGGGATCTGTATAAACCTTGCACTAAACACTCTGTTGTGCCTCTCACCTGCATACAAGACAGTTAGCCATGTGTTCATCATGTAAGTGTAAGAAGTCGCGAGGCCTGTTGGCGCGTGAGGGGGATCTGTATAAACCTTGCACTAAACACTCTGTTGTGCCTCTCACCTGCATACAAGACAGCGTTGCCGCCTCGTGGCTGCACAATAACATAGATGTTTGTCCCGCTATCCACCTAATAGATACATGAATTATGGATTTATTTTTACAAATTGAAGAGTTTATTTATTTCAGTCTAAATCATATTTTATAGTTTCACGATTGAGTATACATTATTAGGACTTGATTAAATAGAGAAAATGATCAGATTAGAGTGAGAGATAGAATTGTGAAGCAAAATACAATTGAATTAATGTAAACAATAGGTAGGAAAATTAAATCAATAATAATATAAACAAATATATTATTTATATGTATGTATAATTAATGAATATGTGTCCCGTGGCAAGAGCTCACACATAGAACCGTGAATATGTGTGTATTGAAGATCAACATTAACTCCTACAAACTCGCTTTACAAACAGCGTAACATTCTAAACATCAACTCAATTAATAAATATGAAACTTGCTTAATTATCCATAAATATGTCAATAAATTGATCTATACAACACACACCCTGCAAACACCTTCTCATGGTCACCACACACGAAATAGAAATAACCTATACCTTACTTCAGTAAACTCGAACCACGGTAAAAATTCTATCTATTTCCATGGCTACCAAATCCTTGTCTTCCACACATGGTCTTGGCAGCTTCAAAAAAAGATTAAAAGACTGGCTCCTAGGGGACTAAACTGAACACTCTCCTAGCCTCAGATTTGTTTCTAATAATTAATCCATAGGTAATATATATAAATATAAATATGTGAACAGTCGAGATCAAAATGCATATGCATAGACTTATATGTAACTACCATGCATGTAAATAGGTAGGTAGCATAATATTTGTATCAATTATCACTTAGTGTTACAATTGTTTCTTAACTCTTGTTTTACATTTATTCAGCTGTTAGTTATAAGTTTTTTTTAAATACAGCACATAGGTAACTGGAAACAATGAGCATAATACTCATTACTCACTACCAATAACTACATAGGATATTATAACTTATGAATAATTTATAACCTCCATAGGCCTTTAAAAAAAAAAAAAATGCTTTATGTCATGCCTAGGCCAATTTGGCCTAAATTCACATATCCTCATTTCAGATTTCTACTGACTTTTGTACTTTAATTTAATTTAATTTAATTTAATTTCTTAACATATATTAGAGTAGCTCAATTTAGTTTATACTTTATAGTGTCTTAAAAAATGTTGCAAATCCTAAATTTCATATTTCATGTTTCTTGACTTGCTTCACCTCTCACCGTTTGTAATCCATTGCTGAAAGCCCCCTATAGCGAGCCGCTAGGCTCATTGGGGGCTTGACCAATAATTGTAAAATGTGAATTTTAACATGCAATAAAGAACAATACAATACAATACAATACAATAATTTGTTTGTAGGGTATCTCAACACCATACATAGTGAAGTTATTTTAACAACGAATCGAATATTAAATCAAACACAATTAGTTTTGTTAATCAATTAACGATCACACGATCACGGAGTGAGAAGCTGGACACAATGTTCTTTATATTTTATTATTTATATATTTTGTTTAACGTCAGTCATATCCAGCTATAGAAACGTATTTACAACAGAGGCCAACTAAATATAGAAAATAACTAAATCCTTGATGAGTCTTGACGAACGAAGCACGTCGCTTCTATCCTGAGATTACCTACCAAGCGGACGTGACTCAAATTAAAACTCGTTGCGATTGATCAGAGAGAAATATCAATATCTATAAGCCAGCTTCAATCATTTAGCCTGCGCAGTTAGCTTAGCCGTGTTCTTAACCAGACAATTGCTTCAAAGTCATTCCTAATCCATAAAGTCATTAATGACATCGCTACTTTTTTCGACTTGTAATGTCTGTAAATGAAAGAGATGAAAAATAAACAAGTAGATACATAATTAAAAAAAAATGAAATGAAAATTCAATTAAAAATCTCGCAGTCGTTTTAAACGGACGTAATTACGATGTTCAAATGCTGTAGAGTTTTACATTAAAAGCTGTACAAATTGATTCAATAATTCTATTTAAGTACACGTTCAAATTGTAATTAATTGTGTTAAATAAATTCAGTTAATTGGAAACTATTTTATAGATAGACACAATTTTAGCTTCGATGATTAAAATGAAACGTGGGTATGTCGCCATGTGTAGATGAATATAGGTACAAATCTTTTATCAGCAGGTTTTTACTTTTGACTGGAGGGTTACGCCGAGTTTGCTCTCATCAGTCAATGGTGAGACATGGGATTGAGTTGCAGAAACATTCCTTGGACATTCCATGGGCATTCCTTGCAATCACACAAATTCCTAGCACGTTACCGTGGAGCTACCACCTTAATTCATTTCAAATTGTTTTTTTGTTTTTTTAAACGAATAAGGAAAATTGGTGGAGGCGATGCAGATGAAGTTGAAGTTGAAGAAACGTAGGCCTGACCCTTGGCACATAACATTTTCATATCGGTGAAAAATACCACATATTAAGGGCACCCGTATGTGGCTATACTAGCCATGTAAAATTAATCAACTTTGATGTACCTTTTCTCAAGAATGGCTATAGCTAGCGAATTAATTTTTTTTTGGTGGTAACCTATACAACCTTCATATGCAAATGGAATGTAAAACATTTTGAGTTATAAATTGGACTCCAAAAAAGTCATGGAATAATAACATAAATTTATCCACATTGTTACATGCTTCATAATTAATATTAATTATTGGGGGGAAAAATTGAAATATGGCTCATTCAAATGCTGTTCTATACCTGTGCCAACATGCCCTGAAATTTTGAAAACTTTCTATCAGCCAATCTTGAGAAAAGGTACATTGAAGAGTGAAAACATAAGTTCTGAGGTAATTGCAGTTAAAGTTTTGGTTTGTAAATAAAGTCAATGTGGACCTAGGCCAGAGATGGGAATTTTCATGAAAATGATTTTTTATTAAACATTTCCGGGAAAATTTTCAAATCGTGAAAAAAAATTCTCGAAAATTTATAAAATTGTTTATTCTTTGTTTTGTTAAAGGCTAAAAAGACTGCTAAAGGCGGCTAGTATGGCAAAACATGATTTTTAAATGCCTACCCCTACCCCTAACATAAAATTAGTTTCTTTATACAAATTAGATAGCACCTATATCCGCAAATAAATACTTTTATAAATAAGTATACTGGTTCGATTTTAAAACAAATTACACCCATATAATCTTGAAACTTCAAGGAACTCACTCAACCATTCAAATGAAAAAGTTAGATTTAGCCAAAAAATCACAAACGGTTGCCCTTAACCCGAGGTATAGTCCTACTTTGGTCATGGATATCTTGTGGCGTTTATCCTTCTAGTTCAGCATCACCCCTCATCGTCTCGAGACGCCACTCCGAAACATATTCATGTAGGTAGCAGTGGAGGTGGTGCGAGTGAGTGGGATGTACGAGTACGGCGTCGCACAATAACCGGCTTCCGATAAGACAAGATCAATAGGATTATCTCACGTACATTTCATTATTAGACGATGCAGTCAATATCACTCTGTTATCTGTGATGGAAGGGGTGTCACCTACATCGACGCGCACAGCGGACAGTGCAGCTGGCAGTGACACGAGTTTGCCATGAAGGAAAATCATCCGTAATAATAAACAGGTACAGTATATGAATAGTTGTATTTTATTCTCAGACCACATTTAGTGTCATTCACTTATCGAATCTTCATTGTCACTAGTGTTCCATGTACAGGGAGCTTAGCTTAGCTTGTATTGGATGTGTTTAGGGGTTGGGATCATATTGAAACAACGGCCATGAGTTGTGATTTAATTTAGTGCGAAAAATAGTAGAATCATTCTAGAATTCAGATTACAGATTTGAGTAATATCTATAGCGGCGTTCCCGGTCCAGCTTTTGACACAGAAATGTCGCTCACGCTGCTCATATTGATTAAAGATGTTTTAATTCGCCCGTCATGCTACCCACCATGCTACCCACTATAGCTATGCTACCCTTATATCTCATTAGGGACGGAAACAATAGTTGAGAGTAGAGAAAGTTTGTGTTCTTTGGCTCTTGGCGTTTGAATCTAAGGCAATGTATGTGGCTTCGACAAGAAGTGAGGGGACAGGGGAAGTCTAATAACAGGACAAGAACTTGACAAATAATTGGGAAAGAACTCCGCGGACTGGACCAGACGCGGGGCTATTCATGATACGAAGACGCACCTCTGAAAGTGAGCTGTGTTTGCTTGTCACCTGGTGAGGTGTGTTTGCCATGGTGTGAGAATCTTGCCTCTGGGACATTAATTGATTGACAGCCCATCAATATTAGGGAAGGAAATAAGGTTCAAGTTGGTGTATCCAGTGGCACTGCTCTACACTTTTGAGAGGGTGGGTCGATTTCCACGGCAGGAATCAAAATTGTTAAAGGGGCTACTAACTCAAAAAATTATTTTTTACCACATGATATACAGCGCAACACTACACTTGAATGACAGTTTAAAAAATTATATCCTGTAACTGTGATTTAACACGAATTTTTCAATTTTTTTTGATCCAGTAATTTGCGAAAATTGGTGTTTTGTTTGGGTTACATCGTGTCTTGAAACTGTGCCCAAATATACCCTCAAACACGCAAAAATATGCATTCAAAAATCACACCCCATCCTGGTAATCAGCATATTTTGTCCGAACTAATTGCCCAAATTACAAAACTAAATATAGAGAATTTACAGAAACGGCTGTAGAGTACGTCAATAATGGCCATTTTAATTTTATCAAAATCCTCCAAGGTCACGGGGCATAAAGATCGTCCCCATGTTATTTCTTATGGGAGATTTTTGCCGATGGGACCTAGCTCGAAAAATGACAATTTTTTGGGAGGTCATGGTGGCCCCAATAATTTTTCTGTTAATTGCTAAATTCATTACTAGTTAGCCTGAATGAAATATATTTATTGAGTTTAGAGGTTAAATACCCCTTCAACGATCAGTAGAAAGAGTTGTCAATTCTTCTAGTGACACACTCCACCCCTTTCCTAGTTGCACACTAGTACATCCACCTCATCCCTAGTGGCACACTAGTACATCCCCCTCCCTCCCTAGTGGCACACTAGTACATCCACCTCACCCATAGTGGCACACTAGCACATCCTGTCACCCACCCCTCTGTCAGTGTGGCACCCTAGTGGCACACTAGCACATCCTGTCACCCACCCCTCTGTCAGTGTGGCACCCTAGTGGCACACTGGCACATCCTGTCACCCACCCCTCTGTCAGCGTGGCGGCGCGCTAGACACACGAGTGCCGACAGAAGCGCTGTAGTACGCAGCCGCGCGGATCCAGTCGGCGCCGGTGCGGTTCAAACAATTGACGCGCGATTACTGCGCGGGTGTGGGAAGGGGCGAGCGGGAACCGGAGCCAGGGGTTGTGGGTGTGTCAGTTCAGTTTTGTGTACGTCGTGAGTAGGTGAGGTTGTCATGCTGTCACCGGGGCATGAGACCACGCCGCGGTAACTTCTCTCGGCCACAGCGAGGGTGACCAGCGAGAAGCGACGACGTAACATGGATACTCCGATGACTCCCTTAGGTAAGCTTACTATTACCAATTAACCACTATCAACACAAGGATGTGATCGCTTCTCTTGAATATTAACATTATTAAATAACCACAAAGGAATGTTGTTTTTATCCTGATGTACATTTAGCGCTGACATTTGACAGCGCTTGCTTTTAAAACTTGGTGGGTTACTTTGACATCTAGCTCTAAAATACTCATCCTTTTTAGTGTCAATAACATTCCCTAAATAAACAATCATCTTTGTGTAATTTTATGATAATATTTTAAGAGTTTTATATAACGTTGTGTAGTCATAAATGCTTCTCTCTCGCTTTTGTGGATGCGAATTGTGACTGAATTGTTGTTATGATCGCGATTAGTTAATTAGATGCAATCTTGGTAGTGCGTGTATCACGAAAGTAAAATGTAATTATTTTGATGTATTTTCTATTTCATTTTGCGTACGATATCCGGTGATAATATCTTGATGTCTATAGACAGAAAACGCAGGTGATGGATGTGTCATTGCAACAGTGGAGTTGAGTAGTGTAAGTCCACGATACGCCGGGGGCTTAAGAACCAAACTACGGAATGTAAACAGTAACAAGTCACTGGCTCGCAGTCAGCGGCGCTGCCTTCAAGGCATTGCTCCGATGAAACAGGGGACAACTGAGTTTTAGCTTGTAGACAATTGTATAATAATTTATGTAATAATGTTTAAACTTTACAAAAACTTACATTACTGATTATAATCTGTAAGACCAAATACTAGGGGCCTACTCAAAATATAAACATCGATTACACTTCAGAGGTTAATCAACCATTTCTTCAGAATTAATGACAGTTAAAAATCACGACAATAAAATAGGCCTGTAAACAAACAAAGTAAAAAGTTGCGCGAAAGAAAAATAATCTGTGGTGAACTTACATCACATAACATGTTATTCCAAAAAATAGAATCGAGCGTTCGTATACATGTTCATTTACACAGATTTTACCGCCAAAGGTGGCACATGCATGACGGCGGAGACGGATTTGGTAGGTCAAGTGTTCGAATCCTGCCACGGCAATCCTGACTGAAGGTTGTTTCTGACGGTTCCTTCAGTCCTCAGGATTTAGTCCTCTTAAAGAGCCACGAGACATTCCCTTGTCATTTACCCCAACACCTTAATGACCTAGTTACCCACCTAGGGGCACACCGGGCCCTACAGCGAGCAACCTTACGTTGTTTTTTTAATTAAGAACATATTTCGTCTTGCAAATAGAACTTTCTTGCCCTGAAACGGGCATTTGTTTCCCTTCATTTATTCTCTCTTATCACTTACACCAATTTGAATTATTAATCTCCTTGGTTGGCCTATTTTAGTATAATTTTGTTTTTATTGTTTCCAAAATTTGGTTTTGTAATTTTGCTCTAAATGTATAATTCAGAACTCAATTTATGAATTAACACTAGTTGCCAAGTCAGCCGTTGAAGCGCGGGTGCAGGAGATCCGCTGTGTTTTATTGAAAGTTTTTATTTTGACTCAAATTGTTTTATCCGTTTAACAAATGCCTGACGCAAATTAGTCCACAACGTGTAGAACCTTGCAGCACAGCGGTTTGTCTGTCAGCAGTCGGAACTGTATATCGATGCAACGGAAATCACATCAACTACATCGTTATGTTTATTGTGGCTACTACATTACATCTTTCTCTGATCGAGGATGTAATTTAAATCAAATTCGAAACCTGTGTTCGATCACTACAAGTACAAACACTAGGGGTATTGGGCAATTCCCCTCCCCCAAATTAAAGAATTTTCAGAAGGAAGTTTTTCTCATTGAATAACGTCAAGTTCTTCTACAAAACTAAGATCCTACAAGTTACTGCAAGGTTTTCTTAACTTCCCATAACTTTCCGAACTAAATAACATCGTACACAATCTAAACAAATAATATGATATTTATATTCTCGAAGCTCGGGAAGTAGAATTATGTTCGTTCTTACTTCAAACAGTAACATATAAAAGTAAAAAGACAGATGGCACATTGTTTCAGTAATTTAATGTTTACTCTTGAATCCGACGAAACTTTTAAAGGAACTTGGAATTTTCTTAAAGTTTTGCACACAATTTTAATTTACTGATGTTGGAAAAGGATAAAGTTCTGCTGAGTATTCTCAAAGAGTAACGCGTTTGTTTCTTGTGCACTTCTTATTTCACTCCCAATGTTTTAAACTATTCCAAAGTATTCTTTCCTGATACTTCACCATCGAAGCTTACATTTCGATAGACGATTAAAGTTCATCTACCAAATAAAGCGACGAATATAAACATTTTGAGGAATTCTTTTAAAACACGTGCATCCCAAACTCTTATTTCATCCGCTAGAAAAACATCACTCACATCACCCGCTTTAGGCCTACATAATAACTAGGATTCAATAATTTTTATATTATCACGTTAAGTGATATCATTTGTTGTTTTACGTAAAAATAAAAAAAATCATCTATTTTAGACGATACATTTTCTTAGATGAATTAATATGAATGGAAAGAACAACACCAACCTATATAGGGCTACTATGCGGGATTCGAATACTTCTGCCACTAGGTCGCCCCAACCGTGTGAGTAACCGCTATGTTTTGTTGAAGATTTAAAGATAAAACCGACGAATCTTGCAAGTGAACCTTTAATTACCAAATCTTGCAAGGAACTAAACGCAAGACTGTGTCACCTATTTGTTTTTCTGGCAAGTCTTCATCATAAGATATTTAAAATATAATTTTCTTTATTGACGACAGATCCGAAGTCACGAAGTGCAATATAATTGACATGTATTACTACAAAGATATAAAGTAAATGCAATTTAATCACAACTTCAAATATTAACACAAGATAAGCTACGATACACAAAACAGAGTATTTTAGAGTAATGGTATTTGAGAGTGAATATACAATACATTCGAATACAAGAAAGATATAGCGTCCACTAAGGAAGACAGTGAATGACGAGCTTCGGATCAACTTTGAATTCGAAACTCTTATCACATCGTGTAAACGTGCACGTCTAGATCACTCTTGTTGGCCAACTAATGTGACGATTTTTTTTAATTTAACGTCTGCCCTATTCAGTTGTAAAAACTGATTTTCAAAGGAGGACAAATTCATCATCAGCAAACATGATATTAATTTTGCTTGTATCAAAGTACCCTCTCTAGTTGTTCGTGAGAAGCTTTGTCTCTTTATCGCAGTTTCCATCTAGCACCTCTCGCAAGCTTACGGTTCACGATGACACACTCGCCTTCAGTTCCCTCAATGACTTAGGTCATATGTGAGCTAAAGAAGCTGTATTTAACGAGCGTAAGATTGTTTTATAATCACTCCATCATTAAACTTGTGAAATAGTTTTGTCGAGTCACTGTCGATGTAAATGTTGGCTATGTGTAGGCGGATATTTACAAGTAATTCTCAAGTTTACACTGTAAATCGATAAAATTACTAGACAATATTTAATAACTGATTCATTCCACCCATTTTTTCGGGTCGCATTTATCTGTATTCGCAATGTAATGTATCAATCTTTGTAAGCAATTCTTTTGAATATTGTCTAAATAAGCTCGGAAGTTTCCAAACATTCTTGCCTAAGTGGAAACGTCGCTTTTGGGGTCGTTATTTATCGTAGTACATAGAGTGTTTCTAGAGTTCTGGGTTCGAATCGTGGATTGGGCATGGATGTTATGTGACGTCATGAGGAGACGGGATACGTAGAGAACTCCTGTCGGAAGTGCTATGCACCTCAGACGATGCGACCAAAGGTGTCTGGGTCATCTGAGAATATATAGAGTAGGAAATGCAGTTGTGAAGAGAAACAGTGAAGAAAGTCGATTCTGCCGATGTCGAAGGATATTTATGAGTTTTTTCCGAACAAACTTTGGGGCAATGCTAAATGCGCCCCGGGATTATTTTTAACTTATTCGCTCCATATCCCCCCCCCCCCTTCCCCAAATATTAAATGTTGCACCAAAAAACGACTTTTTTAACTGTTGGCCTAGGATTTGATTGAATCTATACGCGCTTCATTTTCATACGATTTTCAAATATACATTTTGTTTTGAAATCGGTTCAGTGACTGGGCCAAAAAATCGAAAATACGAATTTACATTGTGTGTGTTGTTGTTGTTTTTTTGTTTTGTTTTTTTTTTTTGGGGGGGGGGGGGGAGCGAGTTAATTTAAGGGTATCCCGGTTTGCACATAGTATTGCCTCAAAGCATGTTAGGAAAAATGTCGTCAATATCATTGGTCTCCAAGAGGTGATATTAGTTATCACCAGTTATCAAGGCAGAACCAGGCACACTTAACTTGATGTGTGCATGCTGGCTCACCACAAAGCAAACTCGGCAGTTAACTTGGCTGGTTGTGCGCACTATTGCATTGCTTGCTTCATGCTAAGTTCGTTTTATAGCTTCCGTCAACTTTACGACTATTCTCGCGGTGTTTTGTATTGGTAAAGTTCGACCGTGGGATTTATAAACCATAACCTTCGTCATATTGCTCTGGTTGCGGTGCATTTCTAACGACGTCAAATGAGAGGAAATGATGGAAATGATGGTGGGATGAGATGTTGAAGGAAGGTAGATAAAAGGTAGATCGAATACTTGGACAGATCAGATGTGGGATTTATAAACCATAACCTTCGTCATATTGCTCTGGTTGCGGTGCATTTCTAACGACGTCAAATGAGAGGAAATGATGGAAATGATGGTGGGATGAGATCAGTGGCGGAACTTCGTATTATGGGCCCGACCGCAAAATTTCTATGGGGTCCCCCTAACGAATACACACATACATACGCTCAGTGTTAAATTCGGGCTTTTCATCCGGGGGGGGGGGGGGGGGGGGGCTTTCGGAGAGCGAAGCCTCCCAATAATAGCGCCGCAGGCGAAAATTTTTAAAATCAGGTTCTTAGAGTACGTTTGGCGCGTTTTAGAAAAAAGTTGTGAGCTGAATACAATACCAAAATAATGTAATTTTTGTGTGTTGTTGTTGTTGTGTTGTGAACGCTAAAAGTTCTTAAATATACTTTATAGATCTCATCTTCAACCGCTAGATCCACAAAACGGTCATTTCAGCAACGAAAACAAATATTTTCCAAACAGGGTGAAATACTGTGTGTTTTTATTATTTTTTTATCGGTGCCCCCTAACCTAGCAGGGCCCCGCGGGCGCCAGGTTCCGCCACTGGATGAGATGTTGAAAGAAGGTAGATAAAAGGAAGACCGAGAACTTGGACGGATCAGATGTAAAATGTAGGAGGCGAAGAGGTAGACAGAGCAGTCTGCGAAAGTGAGTTCTGCAATGT
Organism: Sweltsa coloradensis; assembly: GCA_024449915.1. Classification (NCBI taxonomy): domain Eukaryota; kingdom Metazoa; phylum Arthropoda; class Insecta; order Plecoptera; family Chloroperlidae; genus Sweltsa; species Sweltsa coloradensis. Next base: position 616,219 of record JAMZAV010000113.1, read on the forward strand.
AAACTGGTCTCTTGTAGACCAAGGATATTAACGATTTGTTTGCCTAACAAACTTTGGCTCAGTGCTAAGTGCGGCCTGGTAGTATTACATTATAATTAACTCGACCCCCCCCCCCCCAAAAAAAAAACGAAACACATTGTAAATTCGTATTTCAGAATTTTAGGACCAGTCGCTGAATCGATTTCAAAACAAAATGTATATTTGAAAATCTTAGAAAAACCGAAGCACGTATCGGATTTAAAACAAATAAAATATAAACCACCAGGTGAAAATAGCAGTTTTCATAAAAAAAAATGTGGGGTGGGGAGTAGGTTGGTGGTGGTGGTGGTGGTGGTGGTGGGGGATTGGAGCGAAGTTACTTAAAAATTATGCCCACTTAGCATTGCCCCAAAGCTTGTAAGGAAAAAACCCGTAAATATCCTTGGTCTACAAGAGAAGCATATTAGACGGGCATGCAATCCACTTCCACAGACTCTTAATGACTAGATGATATGAAGATGATCGGTGAACCTCAAAGTCTTGTGCGGTCTAGTGCAACGAGTGCCTCACCAACAAACAACCAAACATTGTTTCAATATTAGCTCTGCTTGTGTGTCCTAAAACAATAGGAAATAACTAACATTACCTTCGGTTATGTATTTTCAAGTTGTGTTTGCTAATTGGCTACCGTGGCGCTACGCTATCCGATAATGTTAATGAACGTACTGCCGGACGTACGTTGTGTGTCACCGCCACCTAGCGTTCAAGATTGACATACCTTGTGTTGAAAGGGAAACATTTTGATTTGCATAATTTCTTTGTTAATTCATAACCTAGAATGTATATTATTATACACTGATTGCATCGCCGCACGCAATGTGGCTAGCCTAAGTGAATGTGTTGAACTTGAGTTGAAACATCCGTGGACATAAATCAGAGTGAGCACGTGCTTTAGTAGAGGGGTTTGCACTGTGTTAGAGCAATCTAGGTCAAGAGAAGCCGGATCGATCTAGGATTACTAGGAGACGGACCGGGATCGAATCCTTGACCATAAGTGACACTTTTAGTTAGGGTTTGCATGCTCACATTGAAAGAACTCGATCGCTAATGCAACTAAGCGAAATTATTATATTTATCTCGGTACGCTGTACAGAACTGAAAATGTAATTCGAAAAGGACATGTGGTTTATTTAGAACTACGAAAAGCTGCATGCCACAGTTCCAAAAAATATTCTGCGGTCAGTAAGGTTTTTAACAAACCTACTTTGACTAATTAGGGAGCGAAGTCCCCATATAAGCATCACATTTTTCCATTCTCCTGTATGTTCGATTGGCATGCATTTTTCGGCATCCAAGAAAATGGATTAAAGAATAATTTTGTTATTATTTATTTTTAATAATACATAAAAGTATCAGATAAAAAGATAAAGAATGTTACTTGTGACCCTATGGTAAGGTGGGAGGGGGGACTTGCCCGTAGGAAGTTTGATAGTTCATTCACTCGGCATCACCAGCATTAATGAATGTCACAAGGAGCGAGGATATTTTTAATTGTAAACTAACCCGGCACCTCCACCAAAATATTGACGCACGGCAAATAATATTATTTTTCTAATCTTCTTTGGCGATCTGTTAAATAAGTAGCTTCGCTCCCTCTTGTGAGCACTCCCGTACCCCAGCTCGTTTTATATTTAGTATTTCTATTACCTTTTTGTTCTATGAGAGCATCACAATCATATTTACAGCTTTATGACATGGCGGGAAAACAGTATTTTCGGTATGTACAATTGACTTGGGTTCAAATCAAGCGCGCAATACGAATATGTGTTGTCTCGGTAAAGAATAATGTAACTATAAGGCTTCACATTTATTGCTAATAAATAATTTATATTAGTCTGCAATATCCGTGGTTTTTTTCTGTACCAGCCTTTGCATATGTAATAGTGCACGTATAGGCAGACAGTCTTCTCTAGAGGCACACTTTTTTTTAAATCATCCCCAAAAAATCTTAATTAATTAATTGGATCTTTATGATTTAGAGTTTTTGTACAATCATCAAATTTGGTAAATTTCGGAATTTATTTGTGCGTAATGCGTAAAACTGCATATCGATCGGATGACAACTGGAAGCAGGGATAGTTCCCCAAAAATAGTTTCAAATAGGTATAGTTGACTCTTAAGTGGGACGGATCCTGGGACTATGCTTACCTCATCTACTCGAATAATCTTCGAGCAAAACGACAGTCGTGTTATTGTTCCGTCCGTCCGTCCACGCGAGTGTCACGTCTCGAGATAAAAACCGAACATGACTTCCGATTGAGATGCGAATTATATATTTACATTGTACCTCAACAAGGATAATAATATACAGAATGTTAATGGTGTCTCTGGTGTTCAGAGGGCCGAGCTAGGCATATTTTCGCCTCACCGATAGATTTTGAATTTTTTCAAACTTACATAACAAACAAACTCAATTTAGTCCAACAATTTGCTAGTTTAATAAGAATGTATTCAAATCTAGATCGTTTCAGATCACAAACATAATTCCATAACCCCCTTGTCTACCAACAATTGCATACTACACAGAATTCCCAACATGACAAATATAATCAAATTAATGCAAATAATTAATAATCTATGGTACCAGCCCAACCCATATTGATTAAAATGTATATTTACTTTTATTTATTTATTTATTTATTTATTTATTTAGCATCACTTCTATTCAGTGTAAAAACTTGTCACAATGGCGTGTCACAATGTCAAAATTGTGAAATCAAGGGACCCGGCACCTCCACCAAAATCTCCCTTGAGTTCCCTTCTTATTTTGGGAACTTCTGTACATAATTTTGTGCATAGACGGATACATTTTTAAATAAACAATACCTGGGGTTTACATTGGGAAGGCTGTTACGGTATTTTATACGTATCTTAGAAATAAATCACAACAATAGTGTGAAGGGGTGGTTTTCAAATGGATTATAAAATTATGTAAATAAATTAATTAGTAGCCAATAACACTCCGTTCACAACGTTAAATCATACTTCTCAATTTCATTAATCGGGAAACACTCCCGTAGGTGTTATTGATTTTCATAAAATTAATTAAAACAGTGTAAAATTAAACTAAATGCACATGTAGGTTATATTGCATTGAACGTGAAACAAACAAAACCGCAGTCATGTTGAATTGAGTACAATCGAGCGAGCTACGTGGTCTGTGTAATAATCCGGTGTATGAATGGAAGCTGTTCCCTTCGCTCACTCTACAGCAGAGATGCAACAATAGTGGTGTGAGTGTGGGGCCAAGGTGCGCGCTAAAATGCTTCATCCCCTCGTCTCAAAGGGCGTAACTGCATGCAAGGTTACACAGGTGACACAGCACGCGGACAGCAACGGTGTGAGTTATCTCTCGGTTCGTTGATTTCTATTTGACGATGATTTTAACGGAGATCAACCAACAAATTGGAATTGATGAGAATATTCAAATGCGCGTGGTTTTTGCCTGAAACTCATCACCAGAGTTCGGGAATGAATGAATGAATGCATGAATGGATGAACACTGCACATTTAATCACGAAGATTAATATGAGCTAGTTAGCGCAGGGTGTAGTGGTTGCTTTTTAGATGTGTGCTGTCGTGTGGTTTTCGCGCACGGGAGATCAAAGTCACGAATTATCTGATTTCTATCGGTATAAATGTGTGTAGGAGTAGGGTAATCAGAACGGCATCAAGGGTTGTAGACCGGAGAGAATGTCTTGATGGGTGAGTGGTGAGAGTCAATACGAAGAGTACATTCGCAATCAGCGTAATGAAGTGGGGGAAAGCCGATTAGATCGGATTGTTCGCAATAAAGGAGGTGTCGGTGGAAATTACAAACCCACTCATATTGCGATTAAAATGCTGGAATATAATATCAACACTGACTGCTCACTCAGAAGTGTGTGTATAGTACGTTCCCGAGGAGCTCCGAGGGTTCGTGACGTCACGACAGCCGTAGGCCGGCCGGCCGGCTGTGTACGCTCTGTGTAATAACGCGACCGAGCTCGTAACTCCTTGAATAACCTGCTGGATTTTTCTATTGCTTAGGGCTGGACTTATTTATCACTTTTCGCTTTTTACCTTCTTTAATATCTGGATCATTTTCAAGAGAAATAAGTTTCTCGCAATATCTCGTTTCGTGTTCTGTTTACGAGATCATTAACTTTTTTGTTGAGGTTGCGTAATATATCATTTAGTCTATACACGAAGCGTACTGACGTGATTCTTATGAAACTTACACATGTGATTTGATTTATGATGTGTTTTTGAAAACATTAATGAATGAAGGCCAATGTTATGTATTTTAGTTGACTACCAGGTCATGTATAACTCAAAGCAAGACATCGGTTGCACTTCGTTTATTCAATTTTCAATTACAGTCAGGCTCATAAACAGTAAGAATGCAATTTCCTGGTTAAACGAGTTTAACTATATACTTGTGTTTTGCATTCAGCACAATAGTAAGTTATGATGGTTATAAAAGTTGGTTACGGTATGTATTTACTAGATAATTGGTATAGTTTGTGTAGAATTGATTTTAAAAATGAACCCTATGAGGTAAACTGCTTTCTCGACGAGTCACGTATTTCACCCCTTAGCCAATCAAACGCCAGAGCTGTCCTGACGTTAGACACAAGCGTGTCGTCGAATACCTCATAAATACCAGCCCTCGGTTTGAGCTCGCGTCGCATGGCTTTATCAATGCGACCGTCTGGGGCTGGACTAGAGTCATTGTGTTTTATTGCCATACTAGAATCAGAGCCCGGATTCCGCGCCATTGTCACCATACCATGCATCAAAGTGATAACTACTTGGCAATCACATTTCCGATTGTAAAACCCCTGCCTGATACAAATGTGTGCAGCTTTCACTTGAATCGGAAAACCATTTGTCAAGACACTTATCACACAGTTTGTCAACTTTATGTAGTTGTCAATATTTTGTGGAATTGGGGTTCAGGTATAAACGTTATGATTCATTTGTTTTAAAGCTTTTAAATTCTGTTGATGTTTCCGGCAACGTTAAACCCAGCGATAAATTATAACGTGCAGTTTTATTGAACAGCAAAGGTAAAAACGTAACAGATGAATGGTGTAACTATAGCATTAGTAATTCTCAAGCTTTCGCGCCTATAAATTGAAATAAATTATTGTTGTAGCTGGTTGACCCAACGGGGATGTTTTATTTATCATTTGCATTATTATTATTATTACTAGACCGCTTCGCGAACGCTTTTTTTAGTCGCGTTGATGGATGAGCTTTTTTGTAAGTTTTTAGTTTGCGTAGGACCACTTTCATTTGCAAGTGCTTTTTGAATGCATTGTAGGTGATTGTTGTCAAGTTTCTATTCTTACTTGTTAGTTGTTATCATAAACCTAAAAAACTTATATTAAAACCTTTATTCTATGGATTCTGGCCAACTTTTACAACATTTTCTTTCAAAAAGCAATACATTACCATTGCCTTAATGTCCATGTAAAATATGAACGTTGTAGCCCCACCCGTTTGGTCAGAATCGGCCCAAATGTCACGAAAATATCGCACAAAAAATCGAAAAAATCGTAAAAGTACGATATTCATAAGAAATATTTCTTCGATTGTACCCAAAAACGTGGCAGGTCTAAGTTCAGAGATTTCGAAGGTCCCCCCCAATTTTCATTAAGATCGCAAATGTCGTTTGCCCAGGAGAGTGCGAACAAACATAAAAAAACCATAAAAAAAAAACATGAGCTAAATTTTTGATTCATTGAAATAAAGTTTTGCTTGCACTGTATTATTTAAATAGGAAACGCTAAGTCTGTCGCGTTGATGGATGAGCTTTTTTGTAAGTTTTTAGTTTGCGTGGACGACTTTTTTGAAGTGCTTTTTGAATGCATTGTAGGTGATTGTTGTCAAGTTTCTATTGTTACTTGTTAATTGTTATCAAAACCTAAAAAACTTAATTAAAACTTTATTCTATGGATTCTGAATTGTTAACATTTTTCTTTCAAAAAGCAATACATCACTATATCTTAATGTCCATGGAAATATGAACGTTCTAGCCCCACCCGTTTGGTCAGAATCGCCCAAATGTCACGAAAATATCGCACACAAAAATCGAAAAAAAGTCGTAAAAGTACGATATTCATGAGAAATATTTCTTCGATTGTTCCCCAAAACTTGGCAGAGATTTCAGAGATTTCGAAGGTCCCCTAACAATGTCATCAAGATCGCATATTCCCTTTGCCCGGAATCGTGCGAACAAACAGACAAAAAAAAAAAAAAAAACATTGGAGCTAAATTTTTGAGGGGTCAGTGAAATTGAAGTCTTGCTACGCTCATCCAATTATTTAACATTATTATTTTATAATAGTAACAATAACAACACGTGATGTAAGGCAATATATTAAATTCTGACCAAACATGATAATGTAATTAGGTATAAAATATACAAAATATACAATACACAAATGAAAGGAAATTACATTTTTCACTAAACGTTTCGAGTTTTAGGTCGTTTCCCCTTAGTTATGATTTGCGAATACTTCCACATGTTAGAGAAGTTTTTTTTTTTTTTTTTTAAGGGGGTGGCCTTGACTGTCAAAACAAAATGATAATTACATGTTTGGCGTGTAGTAGTGCTCACACTCAATGTGGCCCAACATTATTCAACACATCATCTGACGACAAAATCATTCAGAAATATACCAAACAACAGCTCATCTCTCTCGTTTTCCCGTGCATGGGTAATTGCGTTACAGAACCGCCATATTTGGTTTGAGCTTCAGTTCTGTAGTATTGGCGCACCATGCACTATGTTATAGTATATTAAACCAACCGGGCTGCGAGTCACGTGATCTGAGCGTGTATATATATAGGTCATCTGACTGATGCACTTCGCGGAGCGTTGAGTCAACAAGACTGCCTAGTTTGCGCTCTACATTAGCCTACGTAATGCGAACCAAGTCAACAAAGATTAAATGTTTTTATGCCATCAACGGAGAGATTTTTTTTTTATCAAGCTGGACAAATTGATTGGACTCGTGACGTTTGTTTTGAAATTGAATACCAACAAACGTCTCAGAAATAACGTACTTTACGTAATTTGTAAACTAAACCCTGCATTTTAATTAAATAGATTCAATAGACACTGCAATTCAATATTTTGTCCTTGCCAAATCCGTTAATATTGTTTTAGAAATCAAACATTTGTTTTAGTTTGGTCCAGGAAATAATAAAGGCCTACACTATATTAATTTAAACCATACCGATTAATAAGCTTCGATTTTTTTTTAAAAATTAATGGATTATTATTAAGTATTAACAGTTTATTATTGCTATGTTTATATATTTAAGAAAATAGTTGTTTTTCGCTAAACCTACTCGTATTTTTAAAACATATCAGTGAAAAGTTGGGATGTGCTTTTCAAATAGCTTGTTAAAAACTGTATAAATTACAGCCAATACTTCAAAGTTGGTCTCATGAAAGAAAGATCCAATCGATATTGGGCTTCTATTTAATCAACAAACAATCATATTTAGCCAACGAAAATAAAATGTCGCTTGCATTTATTACGGGAAGATATTATTAACTATTTACTTGACATATATATAGTTAAACTGCACTTTACATAAACATAATACCTTATTTATCTGCCATAATTCATCAATGGCAAAGATGAGGTGATTAATAATAAAGAATGTATCAAAAACATGTTTTGGTCATGTTAGTTTATGAGTGAGGGCGATTGGGTGTATGAATTGGATGTGGTGTGGTGGGCCTGATTATCAATGTTTATAGTATTTACTAGGTTGATGCTCTTTTGTTAATTGGATTCACTTAGTTTTGAACCGCATTGTGTAGTGCACCACCTCATACGTACTGGCATCTGGCTTTAGCTTGGTCTCGTTTCAATCCAATAAAATAAAACTCCTACAAACAAACTAAATACCAGGTTTCGCTTCATTCGAGCGCGCATTTCATGATATTATAATGTTTCCTTCATTCAACCAGATCCCCACTTCCCAATATTACTTCTGAACAGAATGAACTATTGAACTACGCGAATCTATTCAAATATTAACACAATGCACGTACAGTAAATTATTACAGACACCACTCACGGAGAGGTCTCATTCATTACCGAGTCACACAAGTTTTCATAGCGTAGTTTGTTTTTAGAAAAGTTTTAACACGATTCAAATATTTTTATGACGAAATATAATACTTGGCTATCATTTATTAGGGCATATCTGTAAATTATTTACCCTTCCAAGAACTCATGACGAAATTTGTGTTATTATGTTATTGCTCTCCCAATAAAAAGTAAGGTGTATTGTATTCTCCCTCTGTCATACTAGCCTTTGATACTCGTATTATTTTATTTTAATATACTTGTATTGAAGAATGAAGAATTTATTGAATTAATAATTTTTTAAAATCATTATGATATTACAACGTTATTGAATAAAACAAGAAAGAATACATGTAATACATAGTTTCACTAGATCTGGCTTCTAAACAATAAATCCGTCAAAACTAGCCCGTGAAACTGGAACCAACGTCTTGAAATGTGCATACTATGAATACATAGGCCCATAGGGTATTGTGTTGTCATTGATTTAGCTAGTTATTCGGGTTTAAGGGCTCACAATTTCGGATTATTAGTGCCCGATGCTTTCACTCCAGTAAGTAATCGTCAAGGCATAATGCTATAAGCACAGCTTTGTTTGATGCACACTTGTCTTATACGACACTTGAATTAAATGCACAATCTTATTTGCACACTTGTGTCTGATGCAAAAACTGTGCTATATGCCATTTGTCTTATTCGCATGGGAAGTTAAACAGAATTAGGCTTATCCACACTGTGTCATGCAAAAACGTGCATGTTAATTGTTATAGTACAATAGTTAGGGCTTATCATCAACTAAAAACAATTACCAAAAATCGCTTGAAGTACATATATTTGTGTAGTACAATATCGTTGAACGTTTAATCGAGACGGAACAGAAAGTGAATGAGCAACTGAGTTAACAATTGATCGAGTTAGTTAGCAACTTACGTGCATGTAGAGGACATGTACACTGTACAAGTATAGCGTCTCCCCCTGGAATCAACTAGATCAATTGAAATATTAACTGCAGGAGAACTTTTCTAAGCTGTATTCACAGCAGCGTACCTGGGGAGTTCGCCATTTATTTCAGTCGCGTATAGTTGTCGTGGGGGAAAAGTTACTGTTACTAACTTAGTCTAGAGCACGCTGCATTGCAAACACGAGTTAAACCAACACAATACCGGTCTACCTCTCTCTCATGCCTGCGTTTTAAGTCCATACTTTTCACAAAGTTTTAGGCTCACTCGAAATATATAATAAGATATATTTAATACAATACCGGTCTCAAAGTTTTTAGGCTTACTCGAAATATATAATTATATATATTTAACACAATACCGGTCTATCTACCTCTCTCTCATGCCTGCGTTTTAAGTCCATACTTTTCACAAAGTTTTTAGGCCTACTCGAAATATATAATAAGATATATTTTATATCAGTTTGCCAAATATAAATATCGAATTCGGTCACAAAAACGTCTGAAGAATGAGTCGGAAAATGATAGCTTTTTAAAATTCCTCTTCCTCCCCCTGAACTGAAGTCCTATAACCAGGTCACAATCTTAAATTTGTGTTTCCAATACCAAGTTCCAGAAGCTGCGTATAAAAACACCTCCTAACCAATTCTCTAGTAGCAGAAAGGTTTTAATTTACTTCGAAAAGTGTTCATTGTGTTTATTGGTGGTTCGTCAATAGAATCATCACTCGATTGTTGTTTATATCTCAAGGTGTAACTAGAGCGACAACCTCAACCTTCACTCTTGGTTCTCGGTGTGAGGTGAGAGAAGATACTGTTTCTTCCAAAGGTTTCACCCGAGAAAAGAAAGAAGCGCAAAAACCTTCCCGGTTTCCCTTCTCGTTTGTTCGGGGGGAAATAAAAGCAATGCACGACGCTCTCTGGTGTGCAATTGTGGAAAACGCAAACAGAGGCGGAAAAACTAATAGCAAAACTTCACCACATATGCACTTAGTTAACTATTTTACTTTTACATTGCGATTGTAATTTTCATTCCACTTTATTATGTTAGCTATTTTTGTAGTTTTCGTATAATTGGACACGTGTAAAATCAACTATTTAAAAGATTCAGGAGACTATTTAAATTTTCCATCGTGGTACAACACGTTTTTTGCTATTTATGTTTTTGTGTAATTTACCAAACATTACTTATATTAATTCAATACAAAAAGAGTAATGTAAAGATGACTAAACAAATTATATTAACATGAATGTATGTGTATGCTGTTGTATGTATATGTATGAGTGTATGATAATTTGAGTATAAACATGAATGTATGGTGTTGTATGTAAGTATGTTTGAGTGTATGATAGTGTAAGTATGAACATAAATGTATTTGTATGGTGTTGTAGTGTATGTATGTGTGAGTGTATGACTGTGCAAAGTGTAAGTGTGAATTGTATGTGCATGTGCATGCATGATTGACTGAATACATTAGTGAAGTTGATTATCTGTTTATATTTTATTTCGAAAGTGACGAATATTACTATTGTGCAAATCTAAATGAGGCCCTCTAAGTTACTCTTAGTTCACAAATACAACATAAATACAATTAATAAGTTTGTATTAGAATCTACACATACAGTTACAACACTGATTTTCATTGGGGAACCTTAGTTTTGCAACGGACAGAGCCATCCATCTCTGTGCACAGACCCATTCGACTCGTGAATAATGGAGTGAATAACTAAATTAAATCTCTGTACGCCCATCGATAATGAATTGCAATTGCAAGACAATTTTCTTAGTGCTCCAGTCTCGAGACGATATAAACTAAAGTAATCAAGTACATTTCATCTTCCGAGAACTTTTATCCACGCCAACTCCTCCAAGGGGTATAAAAGAACATTGGAAGAGGTAATCTCATTTATTGCTTCTTCCGGCTACTCTTTCTTCCATATGCGCCTTCATATAATTGTGTACTTAGCATTATTATGTTTTGATTACCATCGAAAGGTTGGCGTGACTGGATAGTACCGACTGTGATTTAACCGACTACCGACTGCTTAGTTTTAGTCTTTGTAGATGTATATATAGCTTATAGCGTACCTATAAACATAATGCTTCACATAGAACGTATATATACACGCACAATTCACTAAACGTTTAGTACCCTCAGAAAACAAAGTTGATTCTCTTATTCAAGATTAAATGTAAAATAGCTTAATGCTGAATTAAAAATCAATTATAAATTGACAAATAAAATATGTATCAAGTAATATAGTATATAAATTAATTGTTCTAGGGCCTATCTAGTAAATTGTCGAGATAGCATGGGTGGGACTGTAAATGTTAGTGGGGATGATGTAGCGATGAAATGCAAAAGAAAATGTCAAATGGAGGTCTCTTTCGCAACACCCCAAAATTCGTTAAATAATAATCAAATTATCCGTCTATTCCCCGAAAAATAGATATATACGAAAAAATTACATTAAAAATGCAAATTTCTTACAGCTGTCCATCTTGATCAGCTTATCCTAGCCTTGCGTCATAGCAGCTATGTCCACCTCGCACGAGAGAGTTTTAGGGGGGAGGGGGAGGGGGGGGGGTATCACACGCACACCCACTGAATCAACATGCTCCAGCCCCTCACATTAAGCTATGAGTGCACTAACGATTGTTTATGGCCCTAAGTACATGTTACAGCCACCAGAGACCAGCCCTCCCATGGCGAACACTATTTTTAATCCTTATGGCTAAAACTAATTTAATTCTCTTCATTGCAACCAAAACACCACATGAGCAGTTCCCTATGTGAACACAAAACAGTGCAAGTAAAATTATTTCTATTTTGTTTTCGAAATAATTGCATTTTTTTTTTTTTAATAACAGTATGAGGGTGAGATGATTCGCCATACTCGTGGAAACCGCTGCCGAGGTTTAGGAATGCTGACCATATGTGTGTAGTGTATCTATACCGCGAGTTCTCGTGTGCGTTTCCTTTACCGTGGTGAGTTTGTATGTATTTCCAAGCTTTGTTTGAAGTCGCACAAATACGCGGCCAACGGTGTTAGCCGTAATACCCCTCACAAAGCACACTAACGCTTCCTAGCGGACCAAAATAGAAGCTTTGCTCAAGTCGAGAGTGAGTTTTCCAATGCATCTATTTGAATTAGCAACGCTTTTAGTCGAGAGCTAAAGCAAAGGCAAGCCGTCATAAACAGCCACTGTTCATTAACAGAATAGAAATATATATTTTATTATATTAAAGAAACCTTTTAACGGTGACTTCCTGAACGGTTTCGAACGAGATATTACGCTGGTGATGCAAACATTGGAGTTGGAGGGGACAAACCTCAAAGCGAAAACAAAGCATGTTATGACGAACTGGTGCAATGTATATCACACGTTTTGTTTGTGGTATACACGCGAAATTGGAGGACATGATTTTGTTTATTTTATGAAAATGAACGCAATTTCGTTTGTTTTTGCTTGTTAAATTTCCTCCAATTGGTGGACGTAGTTGGGCAAATTTGTTTGTGGACGCGCTATAGTTGCCGTGCAGCCTAATGTAGAGTCATTTAAAATAAAATATTGCGTGGTTTCGCAATTAACATGTTGTTGGTAGCATGGGTAGGAGCGCTGGCCATTCACATACGTTATATGAGGCATACTCGTTCGCCGTTGCTCGCTGTGAAACGAGGTGGTTGCTGGCGAGTGCCACGAAACTATCAGGAACGTAGAAATGAAACCAGAGTTTTTCCCCCTTCCCCTCACCACACATGTACCATCAAATATCACAGAGGGTTTTCACAAGCAGACCATTTTTAAGGGCTTATTTTATGATCATCATGGAGAGGGTCAAAGAAAGGTGTTACTATCGTAATATTGTTTGTGCTACATACTTATATTAGAATTTATAATATACATTATATAGTTTCTCAAAGCGTTAAAACCAGTAGTAACTATCACTACCATGCAAAATGAAATAAAAGTATGTCAAAATAAGAGTCAGCTATACCTATTTGACATTTTACGGGAACTTTTCCTGCATACAGTTGTCATATTTTGAGTGGTTGTTAAGCAAGGATATGGTCACAAAATGATGACCACAGTTATTTCGAAAAAGCCACAAACAGATTCCGAAATTTACAAATTTTTTTCTTTTCTAAAATCCGAAATCTAAAAAAATCAATTTAATTATTTATTTATAATTTTAGTGATTTATTTTAAATTGGCCTCTAGAAGACTGCATGCAAAGTTTGGTATGTCTGATAATAACTGGCTTCACAGTGCAGTTCACAGACTCATAACCGACGGACTTTGATCCTTGCCCCCCGCCATTGTTTGGCCACGCTAGCTAGGGAACACATATTGTAATCAGTCCGGAACTGTCGCTGCAGTGCAAAGAAGTATTTCATTCTCGTAGAGATTTGTATTCCTTCATTGTGGGTTTGTTGCAATTCAGACAATGTATTGCGTTCCATGGATTTCCACTAAACTCCATGTCATTTGGTCAATGCGTTTGTATTAATATTTAAGTAATTATGTTTAATTTAAGTAAATTGTGTTTAATTACAAATGTTGAAAAATAAATCTTTTAGGAATATAATAAATAATATGTTCAGTTTAATTGTTGAGAAGCTCCCCCCCCCCCCCCCCCCCCCCCCACAGGAGATGGCTGCAAGCACGCATTACTCTCGAGAAACGTTAACTCCATAGGAACTACTTTAACCTCTATAATAGAGCTCATCCAACAAACCAATTGACGGTGATGGTCCAAGATTGAGAATGATTCTGCTCACACTTAGGTGATCGGAATGCTCTGAAGCGTCAGAGTACTGCTCGTGTTGTTTCCTAGATTTCACCAATGCCGTGATCGAGAGATGTTGTTGAGCCCTCCCCCCCCTACCTTCTCCGTAAGTTCCACCACGCCATGCACTCCCCTCCATGTCAATATCATGCTTATTAGATGGAGGTTTTAGGCTGATGCTTTAAAAAAGGTTTGATCAATCAAATCATCATAACGAAGCTATTTACTAGTATTTTATAGACGTAGAAAGGCAACGATTGCAGTGGTTGAATGTTCACCTTTAATTTCAACTGATAGTTCCTTCTAAACAAGCTGTAGCATGAAGCAGGGCACGGTTAGGTTGAGGGGATGGGAGTCGATGATGTAAAGAAGACTTTGTGAAGCGGGATTGAAAACAACAACAAACACACGTTTGTAAATGATTTAACAACTTTACTTAAGTTTGACCCCTGATATTTAGATGCGTGGGATACGCTCAGCACAATTGCCAGTGACAAAACATTCGGATATGAGCAAATTGATGTGTGTAGCTTTGTTTTCGCTGGGTCAATACTCTAAAAAATGAGCGCACGGTCAGATCTCGTTAGGAGATAAAAGGTGTCCAGTTTTTAGTCGCCCAAATCAAAGTCGTCCAATACACAGACACAATCACCTGTGAATCGCCTCGCCTCTGAAACATTATCGCAATCTACGATTACTTGTTGATTTGAATGTTGTTGTTTTTTAAAAGCGAGTTCGAACCGCTGTTCGAAAGTTTCAACTTGTAATTGTTTTGTGTCAATGCTGATGGCGTGTTTGCTTTCAATGGAATTGTGCGGACAATGGAGTTGGAAATAGCTTAATTATGGTACAGAGACCGAGTTCATTCAATTTAAAACTAATTGATTCTCGAGTTTCACTTTCTATGGACAGAGGTGCTCTAGCACTCCGCAAATGACCACCTTGCCTCGTTACAATGTCGATCAGGGGTCTCTTTCATGTTTCAATCTAATGAAAGTTGTTATTCTTATTTTTTCATTCAATCCATTCAATTCAAATTGTTGTTAATATTGTTATATATTCCCGAAAATTAAATTTACGCTGACATCTAAAACGAGTGGAGAAATCTCACAATGCCATCCTTACCACTAAATTCTAACCGCATATAAAGCCCTGTATTGTTCGAGCAACGCGTCTGAACCCATTCAATGTAAATTACCCCCTCCCAAGTTTACACCTTTTAGCTCTGGCGAAGTGCAGCCACCACTCCCCCCCCCACTCTTCCTCCCCCCCCCCCCGAACCCGACCACGTTGCCTAAAACCTACCCACATTCACAAAGTCAAGGAGACTACACGCGGAATTGATTCACGCAGATTTAAAGATAACCCCCCCCCCCCTCCCCACTTCTCCCATGAAAGTCATTCACGCTTTCTTCGTTCTGAGATCGACATTTAAAAAACATTGATAATGAAAGGCGAATCACTCGTAAAAATGTCATATAAGTTAATTTAAAAAAAAAAATGATTTTGTTTAGAAATGTTGTACTTAATCTATTCGACTGATTTATTAAATAATTTATCCTAATATAAAAATTATTATTTACTTAAATTATTTTAATAAAAATTCACTTGATGAAAATAAAATGCTAAAAAAATGTCTGTTAATGCAAGAATGGTGTTGGCTATTTGTTTATGGTAATGAATAGAATGTGTGGCTAGTGAAATGTGCACGCCACTAACTCAAAGAGGCCGACGAACTGAGTGTTCGACTGAGAGAGTTAGAAGGCCGGATCCTCAGCCATATGAAGAGAGACAACACCACACCCAAATCAATACTCACACGTCACGTGACGGCCGGAGCCAATGACAGGCCGCCGTTCGCTTTCCCTCTCAAACCGAACCGAGGACAAATCTGAGGTACCTACCGTACCGTACCGTACGCACTTTCCTCTCACATGTGATAAGGTCAGCTGGCAACAATGGAAGTGATAAATATTTCAATCAGGCTACAGATAGGATCTCACCTGGTCGTAGACTATCATAGAAGGCTACCATTGAATGGACGAGTTCAAAATTACGTGAGGGCGAAACGTTTTCCTGTTGTTCCATACCCTACGTGTGAAATATGTATTGCTATACATACACACAGATATCATTTTTTTTTTTTTTTTTTACAAATTACATTCTTTTTGCACCGTAGTTGCTTATTGAAAATGCGTGCTCATATTTGTAATCAATTTAATTTTTTTAAATCACTTTGTTTAGGTAAAATTTTATAAAGACGAGAGTTTATTTGTTAACGCGTTATTGATAGATAGGATAGATTAATAAAAAATAAAATAAATAAATACGTTTCTGCTAGTAGGTTGTTTAAAAACTCCATTCTAGAATGTAACCATATTTTATAATCGTCGAACCTCGCTGAATCTATCAGCTTAATTTAAGTTTTTTTAACACACGAATTAAACAAAGAAGACAGAAAGAGACGACATACGACAGAGACATAAAGCATGAATAAAATTGTTTTTTTTCTCTATTGGATAACCAATACATTTTTAAATTTATTTTATGGTTTGAAACATACGCCCAGTACAGTGACTTGATATTATTTCAAACGAGGGTCGGATGGTTAGTATATTTGTTTTTATATATAATGTTTTACACTTGTATAAACACGATTATTTTTTTTTGAAAAGTAGTCTTCAAAAATTGGCGTTCTATGGATTTGGTTTACGTCTGAACAAATTCTATTTTTTACCAGAGAAATATAGAAATCATAGAAGGCAAGATAGAAAGACCAAACTCTTAAAAATATCTTTGATGAAGAAGAAAAGTCGTCATCCAATTCCAACCCAAATTTTGCAAGCGAGCACTGGGTTTTAAAGAATTACTATCGAAGTCAATGTTATTGCCATATTAACCCTTATAATGGTATCATAATTGATTGTAATTTGTAATAAATTTACCATGCCCGTAACTGAGTTTAATTTGTGTTAAAACCTTTTTTTAATGAAGCCACTAAATTCACCTTAGAGTAAGTATTAAGAGTAAAACGATTAATTCCGTTGTCTGTATTTTCTTATGTACCGCGTAATTTATTGACGCAGTGTGCGGTAGCTTTAGATGCACACATATTATATCTTCAGGTTTACAAATGACCCGAGTCTTCGTGAGATTGACAGTAATACAATCATGTGGTGAACGCGCACTACTCAGTTCCGTACGAAACAGATCCTCTCAGAACAGGTTTTCTGTTATTATATTGAGGGGGAACACACAAAAGAAAACCGGTTTCTAGAGCGTCCTATCCTTGAAGTGCGGTGGACTCGTACGCGCTCAGTTCCGTGCCTAAAAGTCGAAGGCAGATTACTGTAAGCTGTGATGTAGCTGAGATATTTCACAGGAGATGCAAATACTCGTGGATAGGTTTAATGAGGTATGAAGCTGGATGAAAGACGCGATGTGTGTGTGGAAACGAGGGAGAGAAGTAGAGACAAGCTTGGAGAAGGTTTGAGTACAACAAAGTTTTTATATCATTAAATGAGATTGATTGTCGTCTGTATTGAGACGACATTAAGGCCTGTTAGGACTGAGAGATTGATTGATTAAGGTATTTATTAAGGCGGGATTAAGGTAAGTGAAGCCTTTATCTTCCATCCAACCAGTATTCAGTAAAACTACTAACATAATTCAATTTCATTGTTTGCAGCTAATCCTAGATATAAAATAAACAAAAAGTATTGCAAAGAAAGTAAAAATTAAATTAGGCTAAATATATAATAATGAACGTTTATTAATTTTAAAACAATTTATATACGTCTGTGCGTTGTTGGTGCAAAAAAATTATAAAGAAAATATTATAAGTTCGTGTATTATTCTACTAATGAGAAATATACATTAGAGAGCGAAGGGAGAAAGTATAATGTACAGAGTGAAGAACCGGTTTAATTACACCAGTGAATGAGAGGGAGAGAGAGTATGATGGCTGATGGAGAACAGAAGAACTGGTTGTCTTCCACCAATGAAAGAGAGGGATTGATTGATTGATTAATTCAAGTTTTATTTTTGCTGGCAAGATGCTGGGAGTGAGAGAGTATGGTGTTGGAGGGAGAAAATTAGACAAACTAAAGAACCGGTTTAATTACACCAGTGAATGAGAGGGAGAGAGAGTATGATGGCTGATGGAGAACAGAAGAACCGGTTGTCTTCCACAATTGAATGAGAGGGGGAGAGAGGGAGGGAGTGAGAGAGTATGGTGGGGGGCGGTAGAGAAAAGTGTAGACAGAGTGAAGAACCGGTTGTCTTACTCCAATGAATGGCACCAGCGTTTGAACATTTCAATCGGCTTATGCGCTTGGGTAGTTTAGCCGAAAGAAAGGAATTGGAACATCGCTGATGAGATTCAGGAACTTTGAGGGTTGTTGATAACCACAGGTATATCTGTGTGTGACACCGACACTGACGCCGTCGTTGTGGCGTGGTGTGGGTAACGAGATACGTCGGGAGCCAATGTGACAGAACGCGATGAGTGTCATCTGACGGTGATTGTGATTGATAAAGCAAAGGGAGAGAGAGGAGACCCCGCTAAGACGAGGAGTTAGTTACTTGAATGTTAAGGAGATGAGCTAAGGAACGTATGTCAGTTCTGGGCGTGACATATGTGGGACAAGGGGTGCACGATGTCTAGGAATATCGGAGCAGACCTAACAAGACGTTATTGGTTTTCATACATAGGAGCGCCCGTAGTACTAGCTACGTTATATAACACTAATAGTATTTGCCTTCAGAAATATTACTTCTTAAAAACACACTGAAGGTTCTTTTAAAACTAAATTCAAAATAATGATACATTCTAATATTGCCGTGTAAAATGTAAAACGTAAATTTTTCTTGTGTAACTTGATTGAAATAATGGACGGAAGTAATAAGGAATTCTCTTTGGTGTTCAAAGTCTTGTTATCACAGGGTAAACGCATTGCATGCACATCGACTATTGTCCTGTTTCTCCTGCAAGGCTGATCTTTGTTGACCTTGCACGTCCGTGTTTGAAGTTGACAAATAAGCAAATAAACTGTGTTCAGGGTAGCGTAATGTCTGTAAACAGTATCGCTTTGTAGTTGAAACTGATAAAACATTCATGTCTTTACCATGAAGTTAATTAAAACCACAATGATACGCTGATAAAAACAGTCGGATTAAAATTCAACCGATGAGAATTCCTTCTACCACCCTTTCGTATTAAAATTTGATAAAGCTATTTTTATTAATGGGCTTTTCATAATGCTATTTTTTAGGTAAGTGTTTACTATGCTAAAACGCTAAAAGAGCTTTTGCCAGATTATATTGGCAGTTGGCTCGATAGACTTTAAATTTAAGTCCCCCACTGTTCAAAGATTATGTGACTGAGGGACAAACATTGAATACAAAATTACTTACTCTATGTAGTTTGACCACGTTTAGAACTACGATTCTCAAGGTTAGTGGTACAAGGGTAACGTGTCACAAGAAGAGACTTTATGACGCTTTTATCTCAAGGTTAGTGGTACAAGGGTAACGTGTCACAAGAAGAGACTTTATGACGCTTTTATAGTCAATCTACAACGTTTAATTTTGAATTTATTTAAAAAATAACGCTTTCAGCTATACAATACATATTTTTAATCATTCCCATGTACAGATAACATACTTATGCAAGTTTCTCACTCAGCTTCTTAGCAATTAACAATTAAACTCTTATTCTTATATTTTTTAATTATATTCGTAATTCCACTTTGGGGTTAGTTCTGTCCAATTATTTGCGATATCATTCGGTATACGTTCTAAATTAAATAGATGTTTGGTATTGTGCCCCAATTATGATGTTTACATTATTATAATTTCACATTTCACAAAATATTTAAAATATTATCTATATTATATTATTAGAAAGGTCTCCTAGAGTGTTAAAATATATATATTATATAATATATATATATATATATATATATATATATATATGATTGTTTTTAAGCATAAGCCCGCTTTAAGGACATAGTTATGGATTCATAGCAGTTGTCGAAAAAGTTTGCCCCGACTGGGGTTCGAACCCAGAACCTCCGGCTTAACGTGCCATAGCTCTACCAATTAAGCTACCGGGACCACAGAACAAATCTTTAGGAAACTGCTATTTGTTGTGTGACTGTTGACTTACTGTTGTTCTGTGGTCCCGGTAGCTTAATTGGTAGAGCTATGGCACGTTAAGCCGGAGGTTCTGAGTTCGAACCCCAGTCGGGGCAAACTTTTTCGACAAATGCTATTAATCAATATACATATATATATATATATATATATATCTTCAAGGAAGATGGGCAGGGAGAACTGCCCGAAACGTTGGAACTAATAATAAAACCACACGGACTACCCGAAAATACAATGTCTGCATATATATATATATATATATATATATATATATACTTGTTTGGTAGGGTCTATACCACTTCACATTAAATTTACTAACATGCAATGAAAATGATCAATCTCTAAGTGAAACAGAGTTTCCTCCCCAAAGACATAATGACATTCTTTCAATAAGAGCCCATAGGCTCGGTTTGAAATTACAAGCATGCACAAAAGTAACAAAGTGTAATGCATTCGACAGAAGTTCAGAAGCAATGAAAATGGAACGACATAACGACATAGTGACATAGATCTAACGTTCTATTGAAATGTATACTGTTTATTTGAAACATTCCACCACAAGCGTTTGACATTTATCGTTGTAGTCTATACTATTGTGATTGTGTTATATCCGTCAGCCGATAACAATATGAACTGAACACATTTCAGTATAAATTCATAACAAACTTTATAACGTTCAGACAGGTAAAATAAAGAATGATGATGATAATTTTTGTTTGCAATACGTCTAAATTAATGCACTAAGGCTATTCGAGTCGATGAGTTGTGATATGATGATGAATGACGATTACAAAAAAGCATGGATTATCTGGATTCAAACCCACGTCCTCGTAGAGCCACGCTTCGGACCAGCGCCCTAATAGTGTGTGCCACCGCGGATGACATCAAACTCACGTCCTCGTAGAGCCATATGCTTCGGACCAGCACCCTGATCGTATATGCCACCGCAGACGGTGTAAGTGTTTAATATAGAAATAGATTATTAAAGGAAATGTAGAAAACGAATCATAGAAGTAACAGTTTTCTGCAAACTAAACCCTCCTTGGTGTACCACGTTTGTGACCGCGATTGTTTGATAAGCCCGAACAATTCGAACCGCCGCGAATCAAACTTATCAAAGCAGAGACGCGTCCGACACGGCGTCGTCTCTATTTGACTTCTTCGTGACTGGAGGAATTTATTTGCTCTAGAAGCCAGGAACAAGGTTCAATACTTCGGCCACTCCCCGAGTGTCGTCGTGAAGAGGAGATTTGCATATTTCCCCCTTTGAGACGTGGCTCAGTCCCGCGTCAACGTGCACCTACCCCAGGACAAGGTACATCGCGTACCCCATCAGACTAACAATAACAAACCTCTCACCTCTTGGCTATCAAGGTCAGGAGGGTGGACCAAGGATTTTCTTTTGAAACCTATAATATCACTCATGACAAATATTGTAGAATTTAGAAAGTAGGGTAGGTGGACCAAGGATTTTCTTTTGAAACCCATAATATTACTTGTGATACTTATTGTAGAATTAAGAAAGTAGGGTAGGTGGACCAAGGATTTTCTTTTGAAACCCATAATATTACTCATGACAAATATTGTAGAATTAAGAAAGTAGGGTAGGTGGACCAAGGATTTTCTTTTGAAACCCATAATATTACTTGTGATACTTATTGTAGAATTAAGAAAGTAGGGTAGGTGGACCAATGATTTTCTTTTGAAACCCATAATATTACTCATGACAAATATTGTAGAATCAAGGAAGTAGGGTAGGTGAACAAAGGGCTTTCGTTTGTAACCTATAAAAGTATTCATGGTAAATGTAGAATTAAGAAAGATAGGTGATGGGTGGACGTAGTACCAATTTTATAAATTTTGCAGCATGTAATAGTTCACATGATATTTGTAGAATTAAAATGTGAGTTGGGTTATCAAAGATTTTTATTTTACAATTTTTGAAAGTGGGATTTGTGAAATTAGTGTTTTCTTTTGCAACCAATACCTAATGTACTCATAATAATTATAGAATGTGTTTAAACCGTTGGAGTTTAAAATGAGTAGTCAAGTTTAATTATTGTGTTTAACGATTTACGTTGTGCCTGACACACGATTTAAAGACAAAATCATAAGTTAGTTAATGTTATAAAGTCCAATAAAATTTCAATCGGAATCGTCTTTAGAAGAATTTCATCTTGCCCCCACTCTAATAATTCGAGGTCATGCAGTTGAGTTACAAGCTAAGTGAAAATGCTGAAACGTTCTGTGATGTGATATTCTCCCAATAATTTGGCCAGTTACTTTCGATTCAAAACTCCGATTTCCCACCGAACGTGAAAAATGCAAATTCCTTGTTTTGCATATTGCCTACCCCGCTGAACAATGCTAATCGTCACCCGACATAACGGTAAACATCAAACTGGGATTTGCAGCCTATTAAAACCGACGAGATGTTACTTGCGAGTGGGTGGAGGAATCAATAGGCACGTCAGCAATTTTCAACCATTATTTTCTTTCTCTCTCAATTCTCAAAGTCCTTTGCAAGGTTAAAAAAATGTTTCAAATCACCAGATTGAAGGATTTTCGTTTAGACATTTATGCACTAGAATAGCAATTAGCAATTGTTGAATTAACAAGCCGGCATAATGAAATTGTGCAGCAAATGCGCGAAATAACATTATAATTGCGTTTCATAACATTGAAAAAATCAGGCATTTTTGGTTTAATAAGCACCGAATAGCCTGAGTGAAAAATTCTAAAATTTTGTAACGAGTAGTTTTTTTTAAATTTCAGAATAAATCAATTAAATTTATACTACAATTAATTATCAGGCCACAGTGATTAAATGATAAGTATTTTTGTTTGCTGGCTATAGCTCGAACGAAACCTTTCGAAACTACTTTTCCGAGTTGTGTTACAAAATCACGGTAGGTTTTTAAATAGCTCTCGCTTAAAAACAACTACAAAGATGGCTAGCTAATTGTAGCTCAAATTTCACACACACATAATATAGGCCTAGTGTTAGTCGCGTGTGTTCTCTGTATTGTAGTTGCTACGTAGAAAGTATTCAAGGCCACGTATTATACGTGCTTACATGTAAGTCGCTAGTGTGTCCGAGATATTCTCTGTACCCGGCGCCTCCACCAAAACTCTGAAAATATATTATATTTATTATGTTATTATTAATATTATGTATCTTTTAGAATTATCTTATTATTATTGTTAGTATATTAGTTATTAAATAGTGAAATTATTATTATGTATATTAATTAATATTTTATTATTTGTTAAATAATAATAATAATTTTTAATAATAAATAATTAATAAATTTAAATTATATATAATTTTTAATAATAATAATAATAATAATAATAATAGTATTTTTCCTGTAATAAGACAAAAAAGACAAAATATAAGACAAATATAAGACAAAGAAACATTGGCGGACGACTTTTAAGTGTAAAATGTGTAATTATTGGCAATAAAAAGCTTACACGCTTGGCTCAACGCTGCACGCATCTTACTGCAGCTATACAAGCTTATAAGCTGTGTATTGCCAACAATTACACATATAATATTTTTAACGCCTTCTGCCAATGTTTCTTTGACTTAATAACCAACTAAATACAGAAAATGTAGGTAATCACTATTTTATTTGGTATGATGAAAATTCGAGGTGCAGCTCTCACTTGGTCTTCTCACTAGAGACTAAAGTTGTCGCCTGCGATCGCCTGTAAGTTGTCACTTGTCAATAGACCCCTGAAGACCTTGCACATATGCCGCTGCCCTGATCGCAAACCTCGGCCCGCCACTGTGCGGGTCCTAGCCCCGTCATATCCGCGCGTGTAATACCTCAGGTAGCATTACCGCGTACACTCATACACAAACCATCAACAACCGAAGATCCGACGCCAATAAACCGTAAGACAACACTTAAACGCGGGATTACGCCAATAACACGGGCGTTTACTGCTCGGAGATGAATTGTTTTTAATTGGTGATTTCATGTTGACTCCATGCAGCGTTGCCAGGGAATGATACGGATTATTGCTAGTTAGTATGGAAGCCAAATCGATTAACATATATTGTCTCTGTTTTGTTTGCCGCAATTTACAATTTGCTTGTATGCTAGGTGAAACGAATGAGGTAAAAAGAGACCTAGGTGAATAATATTTTCTTTACAATCGCCGTTCACTCGCATCCTAGCAGCCTCCTGATTAGCTCAGCCCTTTCAAACATGGCGTCACATGATCATGGACATGAAATTCTTATTTTAAATTCGGGTTAAATGATAGGTTTTTCAGTTTTGACCACATATATTTTTTTTTGTGAATTTGAAAAGAAATAAAAAAAAACATTTCAATGGGATTAATTGTACCTTTATTAGAGAAGATTGAAAATACACATTCCGCAAAAAATGCAAAAAATATATGAAAATTTTGGGGTTTCCTGGAAATGTTATATCATTGTAGTATTGCTGTTTTTTGAGATAAGTAAAATCTAAAAACCTACAAGCATTTCAGAACAAAATCTTCTTTTAGAAATGCACTTAAAATTTAAATTAAAATTGTAGATTTAGTTTTAAATCCAAAATTTGGCCCAAATTCATTAAAAATCGGGCTAAAAAATATTGAAAAATATCAAAATTCTCAGAAAACAAAAATTAGAAAAATGAATTGTTTTCTGAAAATGACCTAATTAAGACCAATTTAATTCGTGACTGAGATGGCTAGATTAGAAACAGTTCACTCGCGTATTGGTCTAAATCTAAAGGGCCTTCCGACCCACTATATCTATAATATAAATGCACATCAATACCACTAAGATGGGTGAGGATAAATCTATCAAAACGTGCTATGGTAAAGTGAAAAAAACCACAATGTATGCTAGATTTTCTTTTTGAGGAAATCAAACGAGCTAGAGCTTTGTAGGATGTGATGTCCCTGTTCAACACAGTTACACGAGTGTCGTAGAAAAGTGAAGTAAATTAAATTGAATGGCTTATATTTAGTATTGTTGAGTGCATCATTCCCGCTTCCTTTGAATCAAATCAAAAGATGTTGCACTTGTTCAACTTTGCTCTCAGACGAGACAGAACAACCTAGGAGAAAAGTACTTCCTTGCAATAATAATTCGTTCAAAGGATCGCTGTCTTCGACATTACACTCTCAGTTCTTCTTGCGAATATTTCAGTAAGCTTCCCTATCACTCAGTTTGAAGAGTTGGAACCTGCCTTATAAATGCTGTGACGGAGTTTAAGGGGGAGAGAATGGACAATCAATAACCAGAATAAATATCTTAGCAAGTTAGTATTCACGGGTTAAGACCGGTTTATAAGCAGTTATAATACTCAGTATTTCATTGCAGGTTTTTCTTTCTCTCAACTGCATACTCAAGTGCAGAAATTGTAAACTTTCAAGTGCTACAATTAATATTTTTTATGTTTATCTAGATCACATAGCCAATCTTACAACCATATATTATGATTATTTTGTCTTCAACAAGTTTATTTTAGTGTTCTTACTAACAAGTTCAGTTTGAGTCACAGACAACAGTTTTCGAATGTTTATTGTTACTTCTAAGATTACTTGCTGAAATACTCTTCATCTGCGTATTACTTTGCACATTCGTACCAATGGTTCACCACCTCTGTTCAAGCGGAAAACTGTGCATTTTGGGTTGCGATTACGGGCCTTTTGGCCGACCCAAATTACAAATTAACTAGCAAGCTCAATTGTTGGAACTTTGGAGTAAGTGTCGTTATCATCTTTAATCATCAACCTCATCACAGTGTTCTTAATACAACTTAAGGAAAATTGTTCTGTCTGTTGATTTAACTTTGTGATTTCTTCTTAATTCAGAAAATGATATCGCAAATGAATTTGAACTAAAGAAAATATGTATGTGTGACAGTATTTAATATCACAGAATCTTTTATTACAATGCTGTGACTTGTATAATATATACATATATATTTCTTGAGCCTCAGAGCAATTTCAAGAAATAATTTTGTAATTCCATTTCAAATATGTCAGTGTAAATTTCCAAATTGATTTGCACAGAAGAAGGTATTTGGTTGCATTCATTCATTCAACGTAGTTATATAATCTCAGAGATGCTTTCCAGACAGCTTTATTAATATCGTCTAGAAAACTTCTTTCAAGTCATGTACTAAAAGAAGTAAAGAATATTGTGTATGTGTGGGTTTTGTTTGGAACATCGTCGGAAGTTCTACCGAAGCCTTGCAACTTTGCCGGGCGATAAAGAAGAGTCTCGCACAATCTCAGCCACCTACCTTATCGCATTGGTGGGTGAAGTGAGAGAAAAAGAGAAAGAGACGGAATGAACTTAAAGATTTCTTCCGATATACTACTTATCACGATCTACTTTCGATCTCTATGTTACTATTTAATAACAAGATAGAAAATATGCAAATTAGCTTTAATATTTCAAATAATATTTTGCTACTAATGATTGCGAAGTAAAATTAAGAAAGACTTAAGATTAATGTATTTTAAGTGTGAATTCTTTGTCGGTTCGTGTTCGTATTCTGTCATGTTTGATGGTGTAGTTAAGTGGTGCTCCCTCGAATATCTCTTCATCTCATCGTAGAATCAAGAATAATATTTACTCTGTCAATGAGGATTTGTGTATTGTTGAATAAGTCTGCTTTGTGTTGATAATTTGGTTTATTTTGAACGTCTGTACATCCTCATACAGAAGGAGAGAAATGGTACGTCCACCCGCGGTAATTCCAAGGTCCGTGTCTAAGAATACGAAGGGACGCGAGTTGGAATACCGCATTAGGCGTAGATTGATCATAGTACTATAAATAGTATAAATGGTTGGTGTTATTCTCTACTCCACAAACTTATCTCTACTTAAAATGAAAATCAGTGGATATTGCACACTAATATTAATCAGGCTATCCATTAAGTTGAAAATCTTTGTGCCATATCCAACAGGAAGTGCTTATGTTACGTATACCCTGCGGGAAAAAAATAACGTTAAACATTTGAAATCAATAATATTTATTATCGTAAGAATATTGCAACAAAAACTTCTCAAATTCAACCATAAATCACGGTTTGGCGGTAAATCAAACATTCAAACCCCATTTTCTCCACTTTGGTAAAAGCGGATATGGCACAAATAAGTTCTGAGGTGACGAAATTCAATTTTGATCTGACATCCGACTAAATTTCATTGGATGACACACAGGGGTCCAGCGTATACTAATTAGTACAAAGTACATAATATGTATCATGAATACAAATTACAAATATTCTTCTTTAAAATGATATTTTTTCTTGATCATTACGCTCAGCACGTATTAAATCTCTCTATTGTTGAATCTTGGTGGGAGGGGCATCCTATCAGACAACCATAACTACAACCCCCCATTATGTGTTCCATTCTTGAGTAGACAGCTCTTGATTCTTTCCTCAATACCGCGAGGCGCAAATATATATATTCCTTTATCCGAATGTTCACGAGCGTTCTTTCAACAATACCCACCCAAATCATCTTGCGAGCCCACTTTAAACTCGAGCCATCAATCTTATTTTCACTCGGCCCACCTCAAAGATGTCCACCTATCTTGCGAGGATATTAATCGCTCGCACGCTGTCTGGAGATGCGCATTCGCTAATACAAATTAATGTTTTTCCCAGACAAAATTGATATGATGATGGTTTGTTGCTTAGCGTCTCATAGTAATGCACTAAGGGTATTAGAGACAATGAGGGACGATTACAAAAAAAACATACCTAATGCGGGATTCGAACCCACGTCCTCGTAGAGCCAAACGATTTGGATAAGGGCAATCGTATTTGCCACCAGACGGCACCCCCACATTGATATAACCAGTCTGTAATAATGCAAGTTTCAACTTTTTAATTTAAGTATGAGGTTTAAACACAAAGCAACATATCTTTACGAACCACGTGAAACCAACTCATACTTGACGTGATCCCTTGTGGATATAAAGTCTCGAGCTTCCATGGTTCGCTTCCCCACACAACCCTCTCGTTACACTACATCCACTCTCCTCTTTATGTCATATACTTGTGCTTTCATTCCGAACAAACCAGCCAAGTCCACACACTCGTCCACCTGTTCAAGCTCTCGACTGTTCATTGGTAAGGCACAATCAGTCAATCTGTCTCCTCTCTCATTCAGTTTCTCCCAGTCATCACGAGTAATGAATACAGCTGCATCGTAAGAGCACCATTAAAGAACAACTCAACTCCACCTGGAATGTTCACTCATGGTCTTTGACTCAAATCCTCTTTCGTTGAGTGTCCAAGAACAGATGAACATGTAAGGGGACATGACACAACCCTGGTGGACTCCCCTTGTAATGTTCACTCATAGTCTTTGACTAAAATCCTCTTTCATCGAGTATCCAAGAACAGATGAACATGTAAGGGGACATGACACAACCCTGATGCACTCGTAGATAATAAATGACTCTGATCCAAGATCTACCTGGTTTTAACACCACGGGGACTGCATTTAGTCCGAGTGAGTCACTAATCACGTTGACTACAACTGTCAGGATAGAGAATGTTCTAAACTGCGAACTGCTCGCGGATTGGATTTTTAAGGTACTGCGCACGCGCACATTCGTTCTGCTCATTTCTGATAGTAATAAAAAAAAAAAACTGTAGCCTGTGTAGGCAGCAGTCTCCGTGTAATACCCCTTTTAGGGTCTGACAGAAACCTTTTTTTAGTCTTAACTATTCAACTGTTAGTAACTTGTAAACTAATATGGCTTTGGATTGTTGTTGCTATAATCTCTGTATTTTGTCAAATGATTCTTAGATTTGCTTAAGCTAAGTCTTGGCAAGCTAAGTGCATAATAGTTTTAGATAGTAACTGTGCCCTACTCTTGATACTGATCTGGTTTCTGGTTGTGTATCCCGCGGCTAGTATACGAACACCACTTGTAAGACTTAACCCGGCCTAGGCCTATCGTTTCAAGTAATTTATTTTGTTCTGTCGGATTTTAAACAAAACACTTAATGCAGCACTAAGAACGCAATATGAGAATAAATTGAGCAATTTTGTCCCTAGGTATCCTAACAACTGCATATAAGTATATCAATTCCGTCACAGCATCAATTCCAATTCTATAGATTCCCGTGGGAATTTCATTGTAGGTTGCCGCATGAAGATACTATAGGGATTTAGAATCTGAAATGTATTTCATGTGGCGCTGTCAACTACCGTCGTTCAGACTGAACTGAACTATATTTGATAGAATCACGGCAATGGTTTGTGATGATCATGTCATTTTGTTCAATGATCATGGAGATCGTAGAATGTAGACAACAATGTGATGGGGTCGAAATAAGCTGGAAATGAGAAGACTATAGTCATTCTCTCAGCGTCAAGTGAATTCAGTCGCCCGACGTTTCGACGCCCATTTGGAGAATAACTCAAGATTGAACTCTTTATTGAGTGGAACATCTCAATACGGTCGCCGTCCGCGGTGGCTCATACGATTAGGGCGCTGGTCCGAAGTATGTGACTCTACGAGGACGTGGGTTCGAATCCCGCATAAAGCATGGTTTTTCTGTAATGGTTCTTCATCGTCATCTATCACGATTCATCGTCTCGAATAGCCTTAGTGCATTCATAGAGACGTTAAGCAACCATGCATCAACCGCAGCATCAACCGGCTGAGAAGAGCTTTCTGCTTCGTCTCATATGTGTGGAACAACGCTAAAAGGGACCAAGGTCTACACCCACCGTGTAACAACCCCCATTCCAAACCAGAACCCCAACCTTGAACTACAGATTGCCAGTCCCACGCCAAATCGACCAACGTCACTTACTGATGCGAAAGCCTTCGAGAACTTATTGACTTGTGACTGTGGTATTTACTCTATTGACGCGTGTGTTAATATTTAATGCGAAATGATGTATTCATGCTATACTAGTGCGCATTTCCAATCGGATACGAACATCGATCGCCGATAAATAGTCTTTAATTTCCATGTTATCCGTGCCCGTCGACAGCTGTCAAGATCTTTGATGTCTGGGGCGGCGGAAGTGAGCATTAATTAGCACTTAGTAAGTTGCGTAATTGTTATTATGTATTGTAGTTTTCTACATTCAATAATTGCTGTCCGTATTGGCAAATAGATTAGAGCGTAGGTCCGAAGCGAATGGCTCTACGAGGACGTGGGTTCGATGTCGTCCGCGGTGGCACATAGATTAGAGCGTAGGTCCGAAGCGAATGGCTCTACGAGGACATAGATTCGAATCCCGAATAATTGCATGAATTTTTTGTAATCGTCCTTCATCGTCATCTATCACCACTCATCGTCGTCTCGAATAGCCTAAGCATGCATTAATATCAGACATTAGGCAACAAAAATCATCATCTTCATTCATCATTATCATCTACATGAAATAGGTACAGACAGCACACAACTGCTCATACACTTTATGACCGTATTGCCCCAAACTAACGTCATAAGTTTTCTTTGACCCATGAAGGCGACAGTTTGAGATGAATCACTAGGGTGCTCAATGGTGCATGTTCGTATTTTTCTGCAGTCAAATCATACTGTCTGTTTTACATAATATAATGAGTTTACAATTAAAGTTTACAATATCGAAGAAAGAAAACTTCTTGCGGAACATTCAAAAGTAGCCTGGAAAACTTCTATAATGATTTTATTTGTTCTTAGTTTCGAGGGTGATGCTATATGCTATCCTCGTTATTAAATGATGTGTGGTTTGAAGTGAGGAAGAGTTTCAACTTTCAACTGAAACCCACAAATGATCACCATTAACTGGTTATTTATTTGTAAAGTGGTGATCGAGGTTCGCCAAAGTGTGGCCCGATCGAAAATGATCCGTATGTATTGTCACCCTTAGCCGCTTGCGGTGAATAATGATTGAAACATGCTCTAATCTTATATAAAAAAAAAAAAAATCTAAAAACAAAACAATTAAACCTCACAAATAAGCTACACAAAAGAGTGAAATGAAGACCATGGAATATGCTAGCTTTAATCGCCGTTTAAAATCGGTGAATGGTAGTCCATACTTAGGCATTGGTGTACAGATTCCCCGGCAAGGCGTGTGCAATGAAAATACCAAGGTAGATTCCACTTTTCAAATAAGCTCGCGCTGTCCTGGCTCAAAACTCGTGGAACTAAACAAAATGTGTATTGTAAATCCATAATCCTCGTATCTTTTTCGCTCAGAAAATATATGAATTCTAAATTGAAAATCGAACAATACACGCAGCTCAAATAAATCCAAATACAAGCTTGAGTCAACTGTCCCATAACAATGAAGGCGATAAACGGAATAGTTATTATAATCCATGCAACTGCTATTGCATTTGATGAGGATCTAGCGACGAGTCCTTAGCTCGGCAGTCGCTTTCAAATGCCAAGCAATAGCACCACCCGCCATAACCTACATACCCCACATTCCCATGTGTCTCCTGACATACCCAGTTAATTGGAAGTTGGTGACGGCCTTAGTTCAGCCCTCACTTGAAGAAATTAGTTCAGAAGTTCACATGTAAAATATACGTCTTTAACTAACTTAATTCAAATTTTGACTTAAATTTATTTTATGCTTATTTCATTTAATTTCCAAAGATTTTTTTCATGAAAGTTATTAGCAGCTGGTTTATGGTTACTTAAAAAAGTTCATATCTAACGCAACAAGTTCATGGTGAGTGAATCCATATCCTTCACTCTTCTTTTCTTCCACATGCGGTTCGTAATAGCGGCTGTGGCTGTGGTAAAGACATTCTATCCATTGCTCTGCTTGTTACTGGATCATCAAGACAGACTTCCAAGCTCATTAAAAGTTCCGTTTTAATGACGCCTCCGGAGGCGAGTGGTATAGCAAACATTTAGATAGCATGTTTTTAAACGGGTTGCAGTTAACTTTTTTGCTCCTAATTGGAAATAATCCTCTTCGTTTCATAATATAATTTGATATTTGAGCATAACTTAGTTTTTAAATATACTAGTTAATTATGAGTAATACCGTCAGTGTAATTCAGGAACTTCTTTTACAAGAAAACAAGTGAAAAGTAGATAAAGCTCATCGTCATTGTATCTAATCGCATCTTGTGTTACAGATACACATTTTGCCAAAGGTTTGCCTTTATAATTGTGTGTAGTATTTAACTATAGCCTACTATGTATTTGAAAACAATGATGAATAATTTAGCTAAAGTGAATAATCCAAGAGTAATGGAGAGCTTGAATAGAGAATGATACTTAAGAGAATTATTGATAAGAGATTCACTAGTAGTAATAGTTTGATTAGTTTCGAATAATCTAGATGTGTGTGTGTGTGTCAGTCTAGGAGAAGAGAGATTAATTATATGATATGATATGATATGATACACTGATTGCTATATTTCTTATTAAAAATATCGATCTTTGGTTGGTTATCGTTCAGTTGGGCCTGCAGGGTTGGCTTGGTCACTTTGGTTTACTGTCCCCCACTGAAAATCAGTTGTGTGACTTGAGTGGCTAGACTCTAAATACGAATTTATTTATTTATTTATTTATTTATTTATTTGTTTATTTATTTATAACAACCCTCACTGTATCAGACGTGAACGCGAAGAGGTAATTACATTCAAGGCTATAACGTAACATTGGGTGTGAAATGTGTGCCCAAAACATAACTTATATTAGTTATCGATTGTGACCAAGTTGAAATTTAAATTCAAACCTTCTGCTAGATTTGATGTTTGCAGAGCTTACACTATCTTGGATATACTAATAACATAAATTATATATTTTTTTAAAACATTAACCAAGGTAGTTTAATTTTTTTAAAGAAACAATATTATTCTATGTTATTCTGCTGGTGTGTCGTATTTTCGACTTGTTCATCGCCACCATTGCTTGCCACTTGTAAGAAACGTATCGATGTTTGGCAAGGGCTCTGGCGGACTTGAGCGTCTCGCGATTGTCAATTGTTTCTGTATACTGTGTGATGCCCTTGGGAGTAGCGGCAACTCCTCTTGGGGACTCCCCGAAGCCGGGGGGAGTCACCGGCGAGTGACGCGCGCGAGGAAGCGACGAACTAACCGAACTGTGATTTATAATATCAGACATGAGATGAACGATAGCAGGACAGGCGCACGGCAGGAAACCTTCTGCTTACAGTCAAGTACACTAAGACCATCGAAGATTAGTATAGTTGTTTTCATTGTAGCTTTGGCTGGAAGTTGAAAAAATTAGATAGACTTTCAATTGTAATTTACAAATTTATCTTGAACGGACACACGTAAAAAAGTACACTTTTCACAAGTTGTTTATTTCCTGAATTTCATTAATCGGTAAACACTCCCGTACGTGCAATTAAATTATGGATGCTGAGATTTTTTTCCTGGATTGATTTCCATAAAAAATTCTTCGTGTCACATAAGTTTATTTCTTTAATCTCTCCTAAACAATTTTTAAGTTGGATTGGGTTGAATTCCGATTACTTGTTTTAATAATAGATTTTGTAAACTTATCTTGCTCCAAAATACTCAAACACACAAACACTTACAGTTGAATTAATTGCGTCTCAATAACCCATCCATATACATAGGCGTTACTTCGAAATTATCCTTGCTTTCGGTAGCCTTTACAACATTAAGCACGATGTTCTTATGAGACATCTACATTTGATAATTTATACAAAGCCCATCTTAGAACGTGTACTTCATAGACTGGAATAGCCAATCCCATCAGTATGAAATATCATGAACATCTACTCCAACTACCAACTATAACTTACGACTGCAAATAATACAAACTTAATCTTCACCAGAAAACATTTTGTACATACTCTTATAGTTGACATGTAAACATATTTTATATAAAGCCCGTAAAGAAACGTCTAAGATTTGTGGTCTTTTTCTTACAATCGCAATCATTTATATTCTTGGACCCTTCTCGTCCAGCACTCCCAGTAGACTTGAGGTTATCGACTCTTAGGCCACAAAGAACAGCCATCGCTCAAACCTTGCTGCGATATTTAGCTTTTACGCAGATATGTGACTGCACGCATTACATCATATTAAAACAACTTAAGAAGGTTTTGATTTTTTTTTTAAGTGGGGTGCATTCTCCACGAAACTAAAATAGTTAATAAATTTTAATTAAAATCTAGGTTATGTAAATGTCTACCCATTGGTTTAATGTTTTCAATATGTATGTAGATATTATCTGGCCACTGTCAGTAAAACTTTAAGGCTGAAGGCGAGACTAGGCGTGAAGACCAGGAATGAGTCGGCTAAAGATTGATTTATTGATTGATTGAGTTCTTTGGGATTAAAGCTAGTGAAGCCTTATCTCCATCCAACATTCAACATGATGTTATTCATGTTTGTAGCAGCTTATCCTTAAGAATATAAAATAAACAAAGAATATTGGAAAAAAGGATAAATAAATTATATAGACACGAAACAAGATTGGCCTACTATTAAAAACTTACACATTCACACTACTTTGCTTAACCCACTTTATAAAAGAAGTGAATGAAGGTGAAAATCATTATTGTTAATCTAAAGGATATTATTACTATTTGTAAACAATCAGTCCAACATGTATTTCATTCATTCATCAATCGAACTTGTTGATTCTGGCGTTGATCCGCGTGTGTTCGCACTGTCCATACCACTGATTGTTATATTTCCTATGTAACAAAATATCGATTTTTGGTTGGTTATCGCTCACTCGTCGATTGCGTCGGGGCCTACAGGGTTGGCTTTGTCGCTTTCGTTAACTGTCCCTCACTGAAAATCAGTTATGTGACAGAGTGGGTAGACTCTAAATACGGATTTTTAAATTTATTTATTTATTATAAAAGTATAGTACGTTGTTATGAGCTAGCATATTTGACTGGATTGTGGAGACATGATAAAACTAGTAAAATACTGTGAATCATGATAGTAAATTAATAATATAATGCTTGTCACAGAAGCAGAAGTCTATATAACTGCAGGCGAGTAGCTTGCTGTACAATGTACAACCTATGGTGGTAACTAGCCGGCGCTGCTTGCTCCGGGATCCCTCGCTACGATGCGCTAGTGTTTCCGAGCAACTCGCGTAGCTCAAAGGCGAGAGTGAGGCCCGACACTTGTCCTCTTTACTACCAGAACACGACCTTCAGTGCTCTAACTGCAGGCGAGTAGCTTGCTGTACAATGTACAACCTATGGTGGTAACTAGCCGGCGCTGCTTGCTCCGGGGATCCCTCGCTACGACGCGCTAGTGTTTCCCGAGCAACTCGCGTAGCTCAAAGGCGAGAGTGAGACTCTATACTACCAGAACACGACCTTCAGTGCTCAAGTGTGAGGTTATGTCCGCCCACTTCATTCAATTCGTTCTAGATCGATAATATCGCCCACCGCATGGAGTATACGCGGCGCCAGCGTTCTAACAGGACGCTCGCTCGTCCAGCTTACAGACGAAACAATCACATCTACTTATTAACATGCTCTTGAATACACTCATTTTGACGGATTTACGCCAATGCTTAAATCTCATCTTGTAGACCAAATGATATTTACAAGTTTTTTCCTACAAACTTTTGGTCAATGCTAAGTGCGGCCCTCGATTACTTTTAATTCAACTCGCTCCATACCCCCCCCCCCCCAAACGCAACATATTGTAAATCCGTATTTACGATTTTTGGACCATGTCACTGAACCACTTTTAAAAAAATGTACATTAAATAAAAATATTTATGTTATAAAAACGAAGCGCGTATAGGTTTTTAAACAAATCCTAAGTTAGCAGGTGAAAAAGTAGTTTTTTGTATTTTTTTATGGGGTTGATGTGGACCGAGCTAATTAAAAAGTAATGCCGAGCCGCACTTAGCATTGGCCTAAAGTTTGTAAGGAAAAATTTGTTAATATCCTTGGTCTTCAAGAGGAGATATTAAGATACCAGTTTACATTATATAAGCCCATGCAGAATTTACTTCTGAACACTCTTAATTCCTAATTCTCAATCCCATCCGCACTTGCAAACGTTACTGTGCTAACTACGCCCACTTGCTCGCCCACACACACGCCCAATTCATAACAGTTAATACATCCAATTAGTTAAGTCAAGTGTAGAAGTAATCACCAACCCTAACGGTATAGAGAAGCTAACAAGGTAATACGATTCACAGCTTCATAAGAAACTAACAAATAATCAATAAGGTGCGTGAGATTCGACGCCTAACGTCTCTGAAGCGTGGGCTACGCCACCCTCACGCTCATTAGCACAATAATCTCCGAGATGATCTGCCCGGTACTCGCCCTAGACTCCCGAGCTGCAGTCGAGACACTAACTAACGTGTCCAACCCAAGGGCCTAGTTCATAGCAGCGAAGTTTCTGTCGCTATTTGATTCTCAAAGGTATTCAGCAACCGAACCCCCCCCCCCCATAGCATGGGACCGGACCACGAATACAAATTATACACATTGTTCGACTGCCGCGTTATTTATTCACTATCGAAGTCT
The DNA here is from genome assembly GCA_024449915.1 of Sweltsa coloradensis. Classification (NCBI taxonomy): domain Eukaryota; kingdom Metazoa; phylum Arthropoda; class Insecta; order Plecoptera; family Chloroperlidae; genus Sweltsa; species Sweltsa coloradensis. The sequence goes on from JAMZAV010000113.1 coordinate 652,746, forward strand.
GTTATAACCATGTTTATTATTTATTTTGCGATTTATTGATAATATCATGGCAGCAATTAATAATACGAGGTACAGAGTTAAGCTGCTTTGTGCCGTAGGCTAATTGTGACTGTATCTAGGTCTAAATGTAATAAACTCTAAAGGTGTCATGGACAAAGTTAACAACATATTCAAACATTTTCATATTGGCTCCCACATTAAATAAATTGCATCTCTTTCAAACTTGTGATACTTATCTACTTAATCTCATAATGGAAAAAAATTCACAATGAATTGGAAAAATAACCGTGAATTGTGGAGAAGTTGGATTGAAGTAACTAACATTGGATTATTGCGACGTGTGCGTGTATAAAACTGTGTTAGCATAACTAGGAAGCTTCGCAAACGCTTTTTTTTAGTTACGTTGATGGATGAGCTTTTTTGTAAGTTTTTAATTTGCGTGGGGTCTCTTTACTTTTGCAAGAGCTTTTTGAACGCATTGTAGGTGATTGTTGTCAAGTTTCTATTGTTACTTGTTATTGTTATTATGTACCGTTTACCTAAAAAAACTCATATTAAAACCTTTATTCTATAAATTCTGGCTAACTTTTATAACTTTTTCTTTCATAAAGCAATACAAAACCATTACCTGAATGTACATGTAAATTAATATGAACGTTGTAGCCCCACCCGTTTGGTCAGAATTGGGCCAAATGTCACGAAAATATCGCACTAAAAATCGAAAAAAAAATCGTAAAAGTACGATATTCATAAAAATATTTCTTCGATTGTACCCAAAAACAATACAGGTCTAAGTTTAGAGATTTCGAAGGTCCCCTACAATTTTCATCAAGATCGGATATGCCGTTTGCCTGGTAGAGAGCAAACAAACAGACAAAAAAACAACAAAAAAAACATTGGAGCTAAATTTTTTGAAAGGTCAGTGAAATTGAAGTCTTCGCTTCGCTCATCCAATAATTATAATAGAGAACACAATATTAACCGAATTATTGTAATTGTTTGTTATAGGTTTCAACCGTTTCATAACTTCACGAATCATAATAATATGAACCATATCATGTCAAGTACAATGGCCTACACACGATGTTTTGTTAGCAGTATACAGCTCGCCATCTTGATTTTAAGATTTAGCTTGGTTTGATCCAACTTTAGCTATCTTCATCAGCCCATATCCCTGACTATCATTACTGAAAATTAAAATTAAAATTTTATTATTAAGTGTTTTGTCTTAGTCGTTTTGCTTCTATACTTCGGTTAGACGAGCAAGGAAACTGAGTTAGTATTAGCTCGCGATAGCAACCGAAATAATAGAAACTCGGTACTTGCGACTATACAAAGTTAGCTTTAATCTCTCTCAATCGAGACAAAACTCTTCAAAGAAATAATAACCCTTCCTTTCAACAGATACTTAATTATATTAAACGTAAAGAAAAAAATTATTAAATTAGTAACGAAAATTGCTTCAGAAGTGTAATTTGTTTTCCAACAGTACTAATTAAGGAACATGAGGCTCGTTAACCGAGACTCTGTATCGCCCTGTTATTTATTACATGGCAAGAGAGCGCCATCCTTCGGTCACACCCCCATTTGATTTGCTGTTTCACTCCCCACTCCTCGGAATACACATCTAGGTTGCCACTTTGCAAACGATTCATTCGTTACGACAGTTAAATCTTACCATGTCATTACCACTATTTTAGAATTGTAAAAAGTTGAGTTTGTTTCATTTGCCCCCCATTTGCCCCCCCCCCCCCTTTGATTTACTGTTTCACTACCCACTTCTCGAGGATACACATCTAGGTTGCCACTTTGCAAACGATTCATTCGTTACGACAGTTAAATCTTACCATGTCATTACCACTGTATGTTTATACTTAGTGGAATTTAATAAAAGTTGAGTTTGTTTTTAAGAGGATCTTTATCTAAAGACATCTGCAATTGATTGAACTATAAATACGAGTCTCTTGAGATAAAATCTTAGTTGCAACTGATGAATGTGTCACTTACCAAACTGGCTATAATATCTAAAAGAGACGTGCTTTACTCTGTATGTGTTTGACATGTGATGTGGTGCTGGAGGCGAAGGGGGGGGGGGGCAGGATAATACAATTAATCGTATCGGCTCCAAACGGTGAGAAGTTATACCATCAATACTGACACAGATGGCCACAATTTCACTGCTCAACGGCAACGTGATTTCATTATATAATAGGATTCGATTGACATCAAAGCAAAAAAATCGGGAGGGGTAATGTGGTGGAGCGAGAAAACGTGAAAAAGCTTATTTGTTTATTATCTGCTAAATACTTGGAAAACATGTCAGTTTTGTGATTAGCTCAACAGGTTTTATGTAAAAACATCGACGACAAGCATGTACAATTGTTTTTCATCGTGAGAACGATGTTTATCTTCCCGGTACATATCACTCAGTATCCGGTACATATCACTCGGTGTCCGGTACATATATTAACGTGTGCAGAATACCATCTCAGGTGATTCATCAGGCTTCTCTCTATACGGCTGTTGGCCTCTGATAATTGAATCAACGTGTTCTAGAATGAGTGAGAATTATGTAGGCCCGCTTCGAGCGATTTAATTAAATTGCATCCAGCGATTGAAGGTATGTTGGTTGAATACTTCAATCCACTAATAAATGTTGCACAACGGTTTACAACGTTGCGGGGAACGGAAACGAAGCACTTAGGTAATAGTATGAAGCAATTGCGTGCGTTCATGCTCACACAACCATACTTGTCCAATAAACGTGATTTGTACGTACTTACATTACAATACATAATAAATTTGACTTATAATAAAATAAAAGTACCGACAGTGTTGGCTCGAGCACTAGGCCGTCGAGACCGGCAATCCTGACTGAAGGTTTTTCCGAGGTTTTCCTCAGTCAATGCGACTGGGCATCCCTTCATAATTATCCTATCCGCAACATACCTAGTTCACCTGAAGAGAAGCATAGGCATACATTGCACCCTATAACAGGTTTCCATCGACAAAAAAGTATATAAAAAAGGAAAGAATTTTTATCGAATCCAAGTGTACGAACGGATAATAAAAGCAAATATTTGACGTTGGTTCACAATCTATTTGTCTTTGTTTTAAAAAAAATTACACCCTGTTATTGATTGAAGGATACGTATGTAATTAAAATTTCTGAAGTCAAATTAATCTAGAGACTATAATTATACATCTACACCTCTGTGACTAAATACAAAACCGTCCTCTTGATAAAGTCAAGAGTTGAAGCATCCATCATTAGCACACCACCAGACTATTGGATTATACTTTCTCACAGTAGAACATGTTAACACCTTCACACATCAGGCTAGAAATGTTACATTGATTCTTGGCGATATCAACTATAGAAGTGCCCACTACATTTCACGATACGAAGACCGACTTTGGTATAGCACAATTTATGAGGTCAGCGGCTCGATGAAATTTAACGTGAATTAAATGTTACTTAAACACACTTTTACCAGTAACGTAACGTGTATCTATTTTCCGAGAGTTCCGAGGGAACTTTTATGATGTCAAAATTATGTTATTACTTCACGTTATTTTAAAACAATATGGATTATTTCTTTTGATAAGTGAAAGTCTTTCAGTTTTTGTAACAATTAAGTTAAGCGGCTTTCAGATAAATGAGCAACGATCGACGTTATTACATTCTTATGAACGCATAGCTGTGCGCCGCAAGCTGTTTTATAACACAAAGATCACGCATTTCATCATGAAACAAGAGTTTTAACCAACGTGTTTCGGTTGATTGTTGATGAGCGTTATTGACACAACGCAAGATCCCGGGTATCCACCAGAACTCATCTACGGACCATGAAAGCCTCCCAACATTTTTTAACACCTCCACGTTTTTCTCTTAAATTGGTTTTATAATGAGTTTTGTGTTTCTGGCCTTTCTTAGATGTTGTGTCTTGAATATTCTATCATTTGTAGCTTCTAGGTAATATGTCACATTTTCCTGGTATTTACGCCTTATTTATGTCGCAATTATCCCCTTTTAAAAATATTTTGGTTTACAAAGATAAAACTTTTGAGTTTTAGCTTGGCGTCGCTTATTTTCTCAGCTTAGCTAATCAAAATGAAGAAAATCACGGATAAAATCATTCGTTGACGGATTAAATAGGAATCATATTATTTATGTTATCTATCATTGCTTACGTAGTAATTACTAAATCATGTTCTACTTCGAACACCTTCCTAGTTCTTCGACGAAAAGTTTCCTCAATACTTCAGTGCATTCAAGAACACTCTGAACCCTGTTTTTTCTTCGACTTGATCTTAATTAAATTTTCAGTCACCGGTATTACAAAAGTTAATCAACATTTACGCGAATATCTCGTCTTGAAGCGTCAATTGAGAATTAATTTGCTGATTTGTTCATCTTTCATCGAGTCGGGTCATCCAAGCGGCTTAGTTTATCTTCGGGGATAAAGCTTGGATGAGGAATGAAATGAGTGAAGACTTAATAGGGTGTGATTGAGAAACTAATAGAGTGGCTTCCATGTCAAGCAGAGCAGGCTTGGTTCGGTATTGGTCAATCTCCCAACCATACTTGTGCTAATTGGTTATTAACTCCATGTCTATCTGTCGTTCTCTTAAGCAGATGTCCTTTCATAAGTTTTGCCGTTGATTCAAGAGGCAGCGCGTCATTTGCAATTGCGAACTGAGAGTTCTAGCTTTGTACTGTGAGTCGACCAGCACCATTCTGTACTTCAACCTGTGTTCCCTCCCCTCCTTCCCCTACCTAGCTAGCATCTAAGCTAGCCGGGAGCTGCGAACATCCCAGCACCTGCAATTCGGCCCACCTCGTCCGAAGCGTTCGTTTCACATGGACTAGGTGCTAGAGATGCGAATATTTGAAAAAACGGCGGCCCGGCCCAAAGCCGGCCCGAATGTCAGCCCAGAAGACGGGACCTTTCGAAGATTATAAAAATTATGAGGATTTTAGACTCGACAGAGACTCTGCCGGCCGTCATTTTAGAGACAACAGATTGTGTATTAGGATGGTATTTCTTAGTTAAACTAGTATACCGGTGTAACTGGCCCGAAAGCCCGAAGCGGCCCGAGATCCCGAACCGGCCCGGCCCGGCCCGAAATTTCAATGTTACAGGCCCGGCCCAGCCCGAAGCCCGAAAATAAATACGAAAAGCGGCCTGGTGGGCTTTCGGGCCGTTCGGGCCAAAATTTCCATCTCTACTAGGTGCATATACTGCATAGTCAAGCACGTTCATAAAAAATATGGCCGCCAATCATCCCGAATGTCAAGTAGATGAAACTATTATGAGTTGTTATTGAAGTGTTCATGGAAATAATTAAAGATACTACTAATACAGCTAGATACTTACTCAATATTTTGCTATTAATAATGATGACAATTCCGTGCACTGTGGTTGATGATGTGAAAGAGTGGAAATGTTCCATTTTTAGCAAAACTCTCACATAATATTTCACAAGCTTCACTGCAGTTAGGTATCACTTGAAATAGTTGTTGTACAATGTCGATGTTCGTACAATTTTAACTTAAGACTCATTATGTTTATAATAAAGTGGGTTTTATCAGGTTATTGTTGTTTATGAGTATTTCACCATATAAGCTAAATCAATCATCAAATTATCACTCGCTGTAAAGTATTCAGAAACTGCTTTCTTTCAAAAACTTCATGTTGGTATCATTCCCAGCCACATGCACTCAAAATGCGTTCGAATGTTAATTTGCAAGCTCGATGCATTGCGGTGTACTCGTTATTTCAACACTGCCGATTGTCCCATGTAACAAGCAATCCATTACCGAATGGTTATACGCGGTCGCAAACTAGCATTCCCACTAGACTGAGGAAAGAAGGGAACAACTAAATTGAAAATATCGTAACTCTAAATCACCTATAAAATGTTAAATTGTAATTAATTAATGAATGCATTCATTACAGTAATAAATGCATTGTTTAGTGAGTTTTTTATTTTAATCTCCGCGATACGTTATGTAACACCTTCTCAATAGTACGTCGGTGAGCAGTGTTAATATTAGTACAAAGGTTTGAATAAGACTTACAGAACAGCCACAGTCTCGACGCTACAGTGAATGCAGCGGAGGTAGGGGGCGCGCTGATTTCGATGCAGTGGGGGGTTGCGACCAGCACTGATGAGATGATGATGTTGGCAATCCTGAAAATAACAAATAAAGGCTGTAGACACATGATTAAAATATTCAAAGTTTTCAAATCATATAACACCTTCTCAATAGTACGTCGGTGAGCAGTGTTAATATTAGTACAAAGGTTTGAATAAGACTTACAGAACAGCCACGGTCTCGACGCTACAGTGAATGCAGCGGAGGTAGGGGGCGCGCTGATTTCGATGCAGTGGGGGGTTGCGACCAGCACTGATGAGATGATGATGTTGGCAATCCTGAAAATAACAAATTAAAGGCTGTAGACACATGATTAAAACATCCAAACTTTTCAAATCATGGGTGGAAAAAACTTATGATACCAAGTAAAATTTATTTGAATATATTCTCTTAAATCACATATTATGATGAAAAATTATGTAAAAAAATGGTTGTGAAAATAACTATTTTGGAAAACTCTTTAATTACGTTGAAGGAAAAATATAACACATCATCCCTGAATGTAACTCGAATCCGGGGGGTGGGGGGCTTTTCTTGATATCGGACTCTCATTGTAATTGTTAACTGAGCCTTTAAACAATACATTAACAGGAGTATTTTAATCATTTCCTTGTTAGCTTTAACACTAGCACAGACTTTTAGCAAGCAAGCTTTCAATTCGTTTCTTCATTCTATAATGAAATTATAACGAACTTCAAACACTTGTTTAATTATTGTCTCCACAGTTGATTTTCATTTCTCTCCCAAAAGTCAAGACAAATACTAAGTCATAGTTAATATGAATGTTAATACGTTTAGCTCGTCTTCAGCTATCTCCCTAGAAGGCGAAGTGAAGTGTCTTATAGTTTATTAGTGTAATACCGTTTCATGCGGTTTTCAGTAAGTTGTATTCGTCTTGAAGGAGGCGGCATGCACCGAGGCATCGCACTAAGCTCGCTAATTGGAAGGTGATGGTGGAAGCTATCCTAGCCGGGATACGTCCTCCCTAATCATCCAGATAATAACCTCACTCTCACTCTCACTCGCACTCTCACTCTCACTCTAGCACCCTCACCCTCACTCTCACTCTCACTCTCACGCTAGCACCCACGCGACTTACAATGATGAATATGTCTTTTTGCTTAGGTTTCGGAACACGAGAATTGGAATAGCGAACGTACAGTTTTGAAATATGTTCCGGAGCTAAACTTTGAATATTTCCACAAGTTTCATTAATACGAACCTCAAAATGAATGCCAAACAACTTTACGAATCATCATTCACAAACCTTCTATTTCCGGAACTAAAAGTATAGATCATCCTTGGAACAATTTAATAATTTGACAGTTTATATAAAACGATTTAATTTAATATATTATTGTAATCATTTTTTAAAGTTTGTTTAACCGAATAGTAGGCGATTGCGCATTTATTATGTATGTATTGTACAGACAGACTTATGTCCCAAAGCTTATTAAATAATGTAGTAATATAATAAATTAATAATATATTACTTCACAATTTAGTGCTAATTCACGTGAATGTATCTTTCACTTGCAATGAATATGTTTATTTTCTAAATTCTGGTCTTAAACCTTAGAAAACCCAGTTAATCCATTGCTTTGTCAACTAATTTTGACCAAACGACAAATACAATAATTGTTCGTGTCTGAGGAGTTTGTAAACGGTGACTTTAGAGCCGTCCTAGCAACGAAACACATAATAAATTTAGAGTTGTTCTGAATCGGCCTTGTTGATTCTGGCGTTGATCCGCGGGTGTTCGCAATGTCCATACCACTGATTGCTTTATTTCGTATTAAAAATGTCGATCTTTGCTTGGTTATCGCTTACTCGTCGATTGCGTCGGGGCCTACAGGGTTGGCTTAGTCGCTTTGATTTACTGACCCTCACTGAAAATCAGTTATATAACTGAGTGGGTAGACTCTAAATACAATTTATTTGTTTATTTAATACATGTGTCATATGAAAGATGTCTGATTTATTGTGGTATGTGTAACTTAAAATGGAATTTACACAATCTATATATATATATCAGAATTGATTCTTCTGACATACTGAGCAAACCTTTAGTTCAACGAATCTCAAATCTCCTGAATAATTCTTTCGCGTAATACCTAGTTGCTACCTCAAGCTGCTACTACATGCTAGTGCACATATCATGTCGATATCTGGATGAATGAGCAAAACCTTTTACTCTATGAATGTAAAAATTCACATCAACTCGTTTTCAAATATTACAAATTATTTTCCTCCGGGCTGTTTGGCGCTAGGAAGCAATGCAGCTTGAGTGTACTGTACGATAATGTACTTATAAAATGGAGCTTAAAGGTTCTGGAAGTTTGACCATAACTATCATTTAAGTACTACTTTTCGTCAAAAATGTTACGAGCTTGGTTGGAGGCTTGGGGCAGTGGCTTGCAAGGTGTGACGTATAGCACCCACGTTTACTTATCGATGACGTGATTAGAATCTAAGTGATATCTCAAGTGGTCGGGTAATATCGAGGGGGGAGGGGAGGGGAGGGGTAGTCTAAGAACTCAAGAAGTAGACAGATTGATACCTAAACTTATTATCTGAAATACCTGTTATTTTTTAAGTTTTGAAATTGATTTCTTAAATGTGGAAGCGATATCCATGAAGAAAAACTTATTAATTTGTAACATGCATATGATTTGCTTTACTATTCTTTACTCAACATATTAATTACACGAATAAGTTGGCCTACTTACGAATTGCCATAATATTGTAACCCTATGATTAATAATGTTTATTTGTATATGTTGGTAGGTCTTAGAGGTTTATAAATCTGTTAAATGCTTTAAAAAATATTTATGACATAATTATTTCAAAGTTGAAATATCTTTTATTAAAATATGTTTGACAGTGCACGCAAACAAGCTAATTTGCTTAAATTATGGACCCTTTATTTGTGTATTTCAAGGGTGATGTAGCACCCTAGCACCGATATAACAGTCCTAGGAATATGACTCAAAAGTTGACTTGTAGACCAACATATTATTTTTGTCAACGGGACATAAAAATGGAGCGAGTGCTAAGTTCTTTTTTACACTTTCGGGTCAACGCTCTGCACACAAATTAATTTGTTCTAATATATTAATTAATTGTATTATTGTGTTTAAGCCTTTACAGTTCCGTACTTATTAAAGTGATTAAGTGTTTATTTTGATTTTATGTTTGAATATTATAATTCTTATTCGCAAACGGAGTGACTGATAACAGAGAAACAACATATGGAACATATAAAAAAGTTAAGTGGTGCTCAAAATAGAAAACTTCAAACAAAAAGGCAGTGCGCGATGCAATATTATTAGAATCCATTCCTTAAATTAGCAGCTTCAGTTATTTTTTACCCAAAAATCCCCCACAAATACAGTTAGTGTAGAAAATACAATTGCAAATGTTATTAGTCGTTCACCAATGCGGTAAGTTCAAAAATATTATGCATTTTTATTTTTTTGTGGAGAATGGGAGAGGTTGGGGGGACAGATTGGGTCATCACAAAAATACTGTTATATAAGGGTAGGTAGGTAGGGCCAATAAAGGGGGCGCTTAAAATATTATAGCCTAGGGGCGCCAAATGCTTTAATCCGGCCCTGCATAACTTCAGCCATGTATATCAACTAACACCTTTGGAAATCATTGGACACACGTCCCAAGCACAAATATAAGAACATGTTCATTTAATGGCTGATGGTCAGTGTTTGCCGCTTACAAACTTTTAAAACAATGTTTTACTGTTTCATTCATCTCCACTTTTCACCCAGTCAACTTTTCAGCCATGTTTCCTGAACTATCGATTGCCTACTTCTAAAGTTACTGGTGGAGTTTGAAGGTGTTTTTGTTGCCAGACTTGTTGTGAAGCAAACTCGTCAGCATTGATCTGTTATCTGCTCAAATAGTAAAGGGTAGGTATGATCCTCTCTTACCATAGAATAGAAAAATCTTTAATTTTTAAAATGGAAATTTAACCTTTTAAAGAATGCAATGTATGCCCCTCTTCAGATGTATAGGTATTTTGCGGATAGAACAATTGTGAAGGGATGTCCTAGGAATGTTTAAGCGGACTCAATCCCTTGCATTTACAATAACGAATGAGGAAAACCTCGAAAAAACCTTTAATCGGGATTGCAGTTTCGACAGGATTCAACCCGAGACCTTCCGTATCAGAGTCAAACGCTGTCTTGGTATCGAAACGTAGGGTACACACTGTCTTGGTATCAAATAGAAGGAATCAACACTCTCTCAGGTATGGGTTCAACTCGGCTCTTAGTTCAAGGATCAAAGGGAATAAAGCACTTCCTCTACTTGACTCACACATCGTCGGCAAGCTTGCTTTTCTGACATATGCAGCGGGAACTTCTATGAACATAGGGAAGCAATAAAGAGCGATAGAAGTAGGTTTACCAACAACAATAAAGAGCGATAGAAGTAGGTTTAATACCAACAACAATAAAGAGCGATAGAAGTAGGTTTAATACCAAAGAGCGATAGAAGTAGGTTTACCAACAACAATAAAGAGCGATAGAAGTAGGTTTAAACCAAAGAGCGATAAAAGTAGGTTAATCGTAAACATTTTCAAGAGAGATGGATCAATCAAGAGAGTTAAACCGCGCATTGTTTGAGCACAGTTTGACTGGCTGGTGTCCCCGCACAAAGGCTCGCGGTTGCGACATCTCGTTGCCAATAAACACAAAGCCACGTAGTTTATAGAATTGGAAACGATTTGAATGCAGTTCCCGGGGGATGTGACTCGTCATTCGTCGGATGTGACAGGTAAACTGTGTAGAGTGATGATAGCCGTGTTGGTACGTGTGATCTTTGACATAGCTGGCCACGACCTCAGCCAGTCACAAACTCTCTTGTTTTCCACCAACATCAATCACGGGGAACTTATGTTTTACACACAAAAAACTAATCTAAATACAAAACAAAGTTTACTAACGATACCAAATATTTGAAGAAGAATGTATCTTGTTATTATTCAAATAATAATTGGATGAGCAAAGCAAAGCCTTCAATTTCACTGACCCCCCAAAAAAATTAGGTTGGTGTTTTTGTTTGTTTGTTTGTTTGGTTTTCTGTCTGTTTGTTCGCGCTCTACCGGGCATACGGCACATGCGATCTTGATGAAAAATGAAGGGGACCTTTGAAATCTCTGAACTTATAGACCTGCCACTTGGGTACAATCGAAGAAATATTTCTCATGAATATCGTACTTTTACGATTTTTTCGATTTTAAATGCAATATTTTCGTGATATTTGGGTAAATTCTGACTAAATGGGTGGGGCTACAACGTTCATATTTTATATGGACATTAAGGTTGTGGTGATGTATTACCTTTTGAAAGAAAAAGTTGAAAAAGTTAGCCAGAATTCACAGAAATAAAGGTTTTAAAATGAATTTTTTGAGGTGTATAATAATTAACAAGTAACTATAGAAACTTGACAACAATCACTTACAATGCGTTCAATAAGCAAATCTTCGGGCCTCCAGATATTTTACATTATTATAATTAGTTTTACCATAGCAATTGGAAAAAGTAATGAGATCCCACTTAAAAACGTAATCATTGGACTGAAATATTAAAAAAAAGCTCATCCATCAACGCGACTAGAAAAAGCGTTCGCGTAGCGGCCTAGCTAGTTAGACAATAGGTAATATCAGTAAATATAGGTTTGATTCCAATAGAACTCTCCATCGCTACTGTATAGCTCCTTATAAATAGAACATTATGTACCTATGTTATGAATGTTATTCAACTAACGTCATTAAACGAAGTTGAAGTTCAAAAACGAATAGAAATAATATTATCACTGAGTTGACAGGCTCTTGAAAATGTGCGCGACGAATTGAGCGCGACAATTATCGACATTTTTATCAATAATGATGCCAATAATGTAGATAATAGATAACGTGAAAGATAGTGTGTACCCTACACGTTCATTGATCTTAAGTATTAAAGTAGCAATGAAAGGTGGCCAGTGAGTAATCGGCTTCCAACAATTAAGTTATTAATAAATGCCGGTTGTAATGCTTCTCTGTGTAGCTAGGTGGAGACAATGGCAAGTAAGCCGGCCGACTGATTAGTGGTGGGACAGGAATAGAGCGACCAGCCAGGATTAGCGATCATCGTACGACGTCGCTCGCAAGACACTAAACAACGATGAAATATTACGAAGCGTTCGGCTGCCTATAGCTGGGGAATAGTTGGATGAGCGAAGCGAAGACTTCAATTTCACTGACCCCCAAAAAATTAGCTCGTGTGTTTTTTTGTTTGTTTGTTTGTTTTTTGTTTTTTTGGTCTGTTTGTTCGCTCTCTACCGGGCAAACAGCATATGCGAAGTTGATAAAAATTAGAGGGGACTTTCGAAATCTCTAAACTTTGACCTGCCACGTTTTTTGGGTACAATCGAAGAAATATTTCTCATGAATATAGTACTTTTACGATTTTTTCCGATTTTTAGTGCGATATTTTCGTGACATTTGGGCCGATTCCGACGAAACAGGTGGGGCTACAACGTTCATATTTTACATGGACATAAAAGTTGGAAAAGTTAGCCAGAATCTATAGAAATAAAGGTTTTAATATAACTTTTTTGAGGTATATAATAACAATTAACCAGTTACAATAGAAACTTGACAACAATTACCTACAATGCGTTCAAAATGAACTTGCAATAGTAAAGAGATCCCACGCAGGCAAAAATTTATTAAAAAATCTCAACCATCAACGCGACTAAAAAAGCGTTCGCGAAGCGGCCTAGTTTAGCACAACAGCGGAAACGAATTCGACGAAATAAGATATTGTTGTTAAAAAAGAGTAGTATAAGTTTCTGAAAGGTGGATTCAATACGACGTGTTCTGGGTATTTTGAAAGCTTCTTACGATTTCTTCTTCGATGTCCCGAATTTTCTGTTTAGAGCTTCGTAATTGGCTGGCAGTAACGTGTAAAGTTTGTCAATGTCATATTTAAAAAACTTGAAACATAAATATATGAGAATTATGTTTGGGTAGATAGGCGCTATAATATCTCTTGCGTTATTAGTTTGAAACCTATTTAGTAGCGAATTGAACTAATTATTACGGATGCACGAGTGGGACTGTTCAATATTATTTTGCTGTCTGACTTTAACTTTCAATATCGGATTATATCACCGTTAATAGGGAAAACAGTTCCCCTTATATTAGCCTCATTACAAGTCTGTCAACACAGCAAATCTTCCAAGAAGACTTTCATTTGCAGAACATTTTATTTTTGTATCCGTTTTTATTCTTATTTTCGTTAAGGAGGTTCAAATTCGAGCGTAGTGTTTGAAAGACAATTTGAAAATCGAGCATTAAAAATGCATGCTTGTAGCATTCTAAGCGTTTAGCTCTGTGTTCGTTTGTTACGAGAAGAGCGACAACGCGTTTCACAATCCTGACAATTAATTAACCGAATGAGACAGTCGACTCTCAACTTACAACTGCGCGCCCTCACGAAACAACAAAACTTTCATTGGAGGTTTCTAAAACAGAAACGCGATAGCTTAATTTAATAAGAAAAGTGTTACACATTATTCTATACCTCTTAGTTTACATTGCGTTGTGCAAAAACCTAATCTGCGGTTTTATGATTACAAGCTTTGTGCTTTTGAGGCAGTTAAAAACTTAAATCAATTACCGAATGACCTAGAGAGTTTATCGTGTACTCATCGATAAAAATAAACTTTTCATTGGCCTTTGGTAGAAAAACATAGTTCTTACTCGGTTTTCAAATTTGAGATAATCTTCTCAAATTTGAAAACTTATTTCTTGTTTCTCATTTATTTTCCATCTAGCATTTTACCTCGGAAAAGTTAACACATTACATTACATTACATTTATTTTCCATCTAGCATTTTACCTCGGAAAAGTTGCCTCATCTGTCATCCCATGCATTTGTCCCCTCAAATTGTATCTCTCTTTTGTTTGCAATCCCTCATTTTGTGATTAATTACATTTAAGAAATCTAGAAATAATTAGAAGTGGTCTAGAAGAGAAGAGCTCTTATCACGAGGACAGTATTTCTCTGTAATATTTTCTTTGTTGTTTCGTCTTTGGTAAGACCGTTGTACTTCTTAATTGAGTCAACATGATAAATAAGAAAACAAAAGATGAAAGTCTTTTTGAAAATAATAAGGTAACTACATTTGAAAATTCCTCTATATACCTTGCTTGTGAAAGACCTGTCCAATTGTCTCCGCTGCTTTTCTTTAGAAGACTTGATTCGAATTCTTCTTTCATCGCGTTCTTTCTGTTCCCCGTAGATACTAGGATGCTAGCTAGCAGCTCTCTGCCTTCCTACCGCTATAGACAGTGGTGGAAGCAAAACAGTACTGAAGAAAGTCACGTCATGTTTTTACAAAAACATGTTGTACCGTGTATGTCTGTCATTCCGTGATTAATTATTATAATACTTGCAACATATTCATTATTTAACTACTTCATTGGATGAGCGAAGCGAAGATTTCAATTTCATTGACCCCCCAAAAAATTAGCTCTTTTTTGTATTTTTGTCTGTTTGTTCGCGCTCTACCAGGAAAACGGCATATGCGATCTTGATGAAAATTTGAGGGGACCTTTAAAATCTCTGAACTTAGACTTGCCACGTTTTTGGGTACAATGAGCAAATACTTCTTATGATAATCGTACTTTTACGATTTTTCCCGATTTTTTATGAGATATTTTCGTGATATTAGGCAAACGCCTACTCCGATCTTGATAAAACTTTATGGGACTGTTTAAAATCACTGAGATTATATATGTAATGATTTTAGAGACATTTGAAGAAATATTTCTCATAGAAATCGTACTTTTTCGTTTTTTCCCTTGGTTTTTAATACGATATTTTCGTGATATTTGGTCCGATTCTGACCATTGGTATAAATATTTTGGTAATGTAGTACCTTTTGAAAGAAAAAGATGAAAAAGCTGGTCAAAATTCATAGAAATAAAAACTATAATATTAGCCTTTTACAGGTGTATAGTAAACAAGAAGTAGCAAGTAACTATAGAAAAGGTAATGAGAACCAACTGAAAAACGTAATCATTGGACAGAAATATTTTAAAAAAAGCTCATCCATCAACGCGACTGGAAAAAGCGTACGCGAAGCGGCCTAGTAAGTAAACATTAATTATAAAACTACCCCATTGCTTGATCTGTATCTGGACTTGCACCGCACAAAACACTAATCGTTTGAACACCACCGTACCCCAGGCCAACAGTTACTCGATACCCACTATCTTACTCCTTGTTTCTGTTAGTTTACATTGCCCGTGGACAGGGCACGTCTTTCGTGACCCCAGAGGTCAGGGGGCGGGGCAATGATAGATACTACACCAACCCGGCACCTCCACCAAAACTATCTAGTTTTGTATTTCTTACAATCTATTGTAGTTTCGCTCCATATTTCGTTACCCGAACTTCTTGAAACTAATGGATATATGCATGAAATTTGTCATGCGACATTTAAAATACGTGATCCATAAAAATAAACTTTTCAAAACAAATTCTCCAAATTAAGTAGTACTAATGTTAGTCTGTGCCTGTGTATTATGTAATTTCCCTGTTAAAGCTCATTCACAAAATATGAAGTGTGAAATGACATATACACTAGGCAGTGAGCGCATAAGCACTAGCAATAGTAGACAGCGTTTCGAAGGTTGTTGATACAAGAAAATTAATGTTGTTGTGTTAATAATGGTATCTTCTTGAATGTTGATGCAACGGAATAAATAATATAAAAGATAATAAGCATTTCATTTTATATTTCAACATTCAAGATGACACAAATAAACACAACATTCATTTCTTTTCTTTTCTCAACAACACTTCAAAACACAGACACGATCATACTGAATTTAATTTACATCACTGATGTATTATTTCCTAATTACAAACTTAAAATATTAACTTAATGTTTCAATTGACGCGCACTTGAAAGAAATATTAGCACTAGGTCAAAGAAACCAACTAGATTTCACTTTTTCCACAACAGTTACATATTTTATTAAATCAAATATACCCTCCTATTATTACAAATAATATCGTCAGTTCGTAACCACCGTCGAAGACATGTTTCTCAGACAGACTGTACGAGAAATAGATTTCTCCACAGTAATTGAGTTAGCCTCAAAATTGAAACGTGGAAATCTTCTCCAATTCGTTTAGGAAATATGACTCTACAGAATATCAACTGTAACGATGCGACGTGAGATCAAGAGGTCGGCAACGGCTCCGTAGTTCGACTGTTAGATTCGCTACATACGCGTCTTGAATTTCTGGTATATATCGCTTCATATTGGTTGTAATTAGTTTTATATTGGAGCTGGACACTTTTGGAGATTAAATATTTCTTAAATACACTGCGATAAATTGTATTAAATACCATTTCCCACAAGGCAGCTCAGTATAGTCAAGAGGTAGACTACAGACATAAAAGAGATTATGATTGTTTGTATGTAGTGGTGTATGCCTACGTAAAAATAACATTTTAATTTAGAATATTTCGCATTTTTTCTGATTCAGCATTTTATAGCATCTATTTTTTCTATTCATTAAAACCCTAAATGTTTTTTTCGAACTTCTAATTGGAGATAATGCCTTGTATTAACATTTCAATTCAATCAATATAGCCATTTAAAACGTAAGAAAACAACGCTGTTCTATTTATTAATAGTTATATTGGTATAAAATTAGCATTTTGTAAAGATTTCGAGAATACATGTCAATCGATTTAGCATCAAAGCTTAGAACGCTAAATTAACGTACCATTAACAATATGGAAAGGCAGGTTGTTAATGTTAGTGAAAATGTATGGAAAAGAAAGGTTGTTAATGTTAGTGAAATTGTATGGAAAGAAAGGTTGTTAATGTTAGTGAAACTGTATGGAAAGAAGGTTGTTAATGTTAGTGAAACTGTATGGAAAGAAAGGTTGTTAATGTTAGTGAAACTGTATGGAAAGAAAGGTTGTTAATGTTAGTGAAACTGTATGGAAAGAAAGGTTGTTAATGTTAGTGAAACTGTATGGAAAGAAAGGTTGTTAATGTTAGTGAAACTGTATGGAAGGAAAAGTTGTTAATATTAGTGAAACTGTATGGAAGGAAAAGTTGTTAATATTAGTGAAACTGTATGTAAGCTGTGGTGTCAAGGCCAGTAGGTAGGTTGCACAGTACTAGGTAGTAAGTAATAGATGTGTCCTGCTCCTGCACGATAGGACTAGAGCGTAGTCTGAAGGCTCTGCTGGTTGAAGTAGCGAACGCATTGTTCAGAGGATTGATAAATAAATGAAAGTGCAGCGGAGTGTCTCGCACTCTACATACTGCCTGCATGAAATATGCGTAGGATGTGACTTCAAAGCGATCTCGTTAGCACCAAGTACAGTCTGCGAGCAAACCAGGGAGACGGGTGTCAAGAAATAATTTCGTTTCGTATTATGTTGATTTGTTCAATTGTGTTGATTAAATCGAATAAAACCTGCCTTAAGGTGAATCAAACTTGTTTTTCAATTTTCTTAAATATGCAAAGTAAAAAATGGTGTAAATGGAATTGAAACCTGGCTCTATTAGAACATCAAAACTATTTTTTTTTTCAATTTTTTTTGATCGGGCACACGGAAAATATTGTCATTTCAAAATAATTATAAACTTCAGTTCCACTTTACCTCACCATTTTAATGTAGATTATTGTGTTTTTGTAAGAATTATTTTTAACAGTATTTAAGTATCGAAGAGAAAAATGGGAATTTTTAACGATTTGTCTTCTCTATAATTTGCACCGCTAAACAAAAGTTTCGTACTTAAGACAAATGTAAAAAAAATCTATATTTTCTCGTCGCCGCCTTCAAGAAAAACAGCTAAAAATTCGTCTCACAGAAACACAACCATCTACATTGAGTGGTGTACTAGGTGGAACTGAAGTTAAAACTGAGTTTGAAGGTGCAATATTTACCGAGTACCGATCAGTATAGTGTTCTAATAGCACCAGGTTTCAGCTCCATTCACTATATTTATACTGAGCTGCATATTGTATTTTATTTCTTTACATCTCCGCGTGTATTTTGTAATTAATTGAATTATTGTTTAGTCATTTTAGTAGTCACAATTTAGTCATTTTGTCTAGTGTTCAACGGCCTTCGGCTAAGATGATCTTAAACCCGCGTTATTTTGATTTACCTTTCTGTGACACACTGATAAGCCTTTGGGCTTCGTGGGATAATGTATGCAATGTTTGTACTTTATGTTTTGCTATCTAAACCGTTTTGTTTGTTTTAATTATAAAATCGAAAACCACTCTTGATTCACCTTAATGGGAGCATATTGTTCACAACTTGTTTACTGTCTTTATGAGTCATTAAGTTATACCTCACGGAACATTTCAAACCAAGTAAGTGTTTTACTAGTATATTGTATTAGAGGGGGACAGTTACTCACGTACTATGGGGCAGATGCTCTTTCTGTCATTCTCGCATTTATTTTTAATGATACATATTCAAATGTTGTAGTACAAAAAAATGCATTTTTAAAAAAATCAATCAATCAAAATGAATTGTGAGCCACGCTTCATTTTGTCCAACCCGACAACCTTTCCTTCGTTGTAGCCAAAAAATTACGACTGTTTTCACCTTTCCGGGTGTTAAACGTAATTTGTAACGTAAACATATAAAAGTAATTGGCGTCATAATTATACGAATTCCTCATTGTTATCTCGCCAATCAGAGGCCAGTCCAGTGTTCCATCAGCTCACTTAACTAGATTTGTAGCCGCATTGTTCGAGCCCATCCATTCTTGTTTTAACGCACCTGGTTTGATATTGTATATGCGATGCCACATTCCTCAAACCAATTATAAATTCCACTGATCGAGTAGACTAGCAATTATATGTCAAGTACTCATTAATGTGGGATATTGATTATGCGCACCATTGCATACTCGCATAGTTTACAATGGAGATACATTTGTTATAATAGGTTAGCTCGATGATGATAATATTACACTATAACTATTATGTTTGGAGCATCCTCATTGGAATATAATGTTGTGTTTCGCTTTCATGTTTGCCCACTCAATGTTCTAATTACCAAATGGTTAGAACATTGGTCAACCTTCTATGGATAACCCTTGTTTTGTTTTTTTGCAATGATCGTCACCTACTTTGAAGGCAAGAGTTAATTCTTAGCAGTCATCAGTGGCCTGGCAATAAAGGGGTTTCCACCTTCCTGCAGCTTAGCTGAGCAAGCTCATAGCTTGAGATAAGTGAATTAATATAATGCATTAGAAATCGGTAAATATTCATTTTGATTTAGCTACAAAATGCTACTTCAACAAAAACTTTGTAGTTTCGCCTTTAAAAGAATAAGTTTATTAGTGTTTTCTTAGACATTTTAAATGGCTATATTGAAAAAAAATTTTGGTATGAGTACTATTTTCAAAGAGTAGTGCATACAAGAAACCCACCACAATGTTAAAAGCAAAAGTATATGCAACTAAATGTTATATTTGAAAAATGAAATGCTAAATATTTATTATTAAATGATACTTTTACGTACCTCTACTTGTAGCTCAAGTTCAACATTATAATGTTCCCCCATCATGGACTCAAAAAGTAGATATATGGCTAAACCATCCCGCTAACCCACTCATTTCAAAGATTAAATCCTAGAAGCCGTTTGTCAAAATTTAAGGAACAAATACCCTATACCTAGGCAAGTAAATTGCTTCCTTAATATAATCGGTGAGATTATTTTTTTAAATAACGAATATTGTATCCTTAACTTATTATATCGGTGCACGTTACTGTTTTTCTTGATCTGTGTAAATATTGATGTGGCAAAAACAAATGAATCAAATAAACAACGGTGTCCAAGAAAGCTCCGCGGGAAAATATCGCTTATCACCTCTATCGCTTATCAGTTTCGAAACCCTCCTTTCCCCGGTAAGAATACCTGCTGTAGGGTTCAAAGAAGCTTCACCCGGTGGGACTATTAGGTTATTCTATTAGTGGTGTGTAATTGTGCAAGAAATATCCAACTGCTGTTTGAAGAGGGCACAATCCCTAGCATTCCCAGGCTGGCATGCTCATTTTACGCGCTTTCAAATTTCTCGTTAATTTTAGTCCAGTCTATTTGTGGTTTTACATAATTGTGTAAAAATTAACTAAAATGGTATCTATCATAGCACTTTCCAATAATTGATTATAGAAAATAAACAAAAATAAATTTCTATTTTCTAGAATTTAGAATCTGTCAAAATGGTCAAAAACAAACAAATAACTACGCATTTTCTCATTGATCTATGATAAATATTGCAAATGTGATATCATAAGGGCGTAGAGATGTCCTTCATTGTCAAGTATGCCAAGTTTTATTAAGACGTAATGATTTATGGCTGCAGGACAAAGGAACGCGCCGAGCATCAAATCACAAACCTTCCTGACTGAAGATAACCCCAGAAAAAACTTTCAGTCATGATTGCCAGTGACGGAATTCGAACCGTAACCTCCCGAATCATGACGCATGAGCCCGCCACCACTGTGGCTGGTGTTCCGGCGAAGTGCGCTTGCCCATCAACGAGCCAGTGTATTTCCTAATCAGTTAATCTCCGTGCGATTGACAACCGCTGGACAACGAAAGCCTGGAATCACCCAACACGTTTTCAATAAGCCGTGCATGTTGTATGTTTGACGATTGACGAGTTATCAAAGCAAGGTATCAATCAATGGTGACTGGATTGTATGACTCTGTTCCGTTGTCAATGCTTCATTGAGTGTTAATGCGTAATAGTTTGAACCTAGATGAGCATCATTATAGAACCAGGCATAGCCGTACGTGAAACAAAACATTTTACGTGCCAATACCCGATGTACGGTACACGGCATCCCCCTTCATGTAACTGACTTCAGGTTTGTGATGATGTTCGGTTATTGCAAAGAGAATGTCTCAAGGGCTATTTAAGACTGTTTGGGGAGCTGGGCTAACTTCTTTTTACAAATTAAATGCCCATTTAAAAATACGCTTGATCGTCAAATCCAGCTAATTTCACATACAGTCATGGACCGCTTTTTGACCCTTAATTTTCATCCAAAAATCTGCATTTTTGGAAGGTTGTTCAGAAAGGATGAGCGCATGTCGCTATATCAGAGCACATTTTGACATTTCAAATGATTGTCTCCTACACAAAATTGGGAAAATACAAGAAATTTAACTGTTTGGTGTTATATTTACGGTCAGTTAATAAGAAAAGTGAACAATATTTGGAAAATGTGCTTTGATTTCACAAATAACACGTTCTTACATGACAATTTGTTGCAAACCACAACTCGATAGGACAAACGATGGAGCTTCCAAGTGATCCAAACTTTACCTCTGCGTTCTGCTTAAAAACTTGGTTTTCTCGAGCTGACTTCTTTTGTTTTGGCGAGTATCGAACCTGAGACCTCCCGAATTAGAATCTCGTGAGTGTGTCAAAGAAAGTGCAAGTTATTCCCGTCTGCAGCGCGTGAAGAGTTCTTGGTGGTTTGGTCCAGCCGGAATGTGGGAATGTAGTAGAGCTCATTCCATTGTTTTCTCACCCTGAGTCTAACCAGGCTGTAACCACAGAATATCACCCACCCTACGCCGGCGACCACAGTCATCTCACACGTGTGATTGTGTAGGGCCACAGAAATTCTTGTCATTTTTATATTTGTGATGCGGAACGCGAAAAGGGAGTGACCTTAGGTTTTAAAAAAATCTTCAAAGAAAAATGACAAAAGTGAAAATATATGTAAAATTACCGAATTTACTCTTTTTCACATTCTTAACTTTCAACTGTTCGTTTACTTATCAATTAACTTCCATTTACTTTTTTAGCGTTTACTTTTCATTAACAAAAAACTTTGATTATAAATTCCTTTGCTCGGAAAGAACATTAAAAACAAATATCCGTATCTGTCTCATTTTTTTTTCTTTAGATGTTCGACAATATTTTGCAAAATGTTCAAAATCTTTTTTTTTTAAAAATATTAAACTAAAAATACACGTTAGCCCTAACTAGTGAGCCAAAATTAACCTACGCAAGAGAGCGGCCATACAGTGTTTCCCGGCCGTCATGTTTTTGCCAAGTCATTTTTTAGTTTCGTAAACTGCCGTAAAAGTAAACAAATTTGGCTTGAAACAGACTTGAATAACAAATGTGGCCTACAACAGACCAATTTTTTTTACCTCTGTAGCAAGCCAAATTTTTTTACTTTTACGGCAGTTGACGAAAGTAAAAAATGAATTTGCTAAAACATGGCGGCCGGAAACACTGTTTGGCCGCTTTCTCCAGCCGTAACGTCCCTTTTCACCTTCCGCATTGTCAATTTATTTAAAAGTGATAGGTGGTATTTAATACCTTCTTGCACGTCTTTGCTAATAAAATGAACAGTACACATTCTAGGCAGCGCTGCGAGCAGGCAACGTCGGAACTATAGCTACGCGTGTTTACTCAAACAATCTAGATGAGTGATCAGAATATATTAGACACGTGGTTTTACACGGATTACACACGACATGGATTATGCATACGAGGAAGACAGGTCGGTTAAGTTTACACACATTAATTAAACCATTATGTTTTTATGCATGAATGGGACACACAGTTTATACACACTCTTATTTATGGTAATTTACTTGTTATCTACTTAGTACATCGCTTCTTTAAGGTTTGCTAGATCCGAGATAGAGGGTGGTATAGTCATGATTGCATGTCGGATCGACTTTGTATTAAAAATGGTTGAGTCGTCCGCGGTAGCTCATACGATTAGGGCGCTGGTCAGAAGCGTATGACTCTACGAGGACGCGGATTCAAATCCCGACTGAGGTATGTGTTTTTGTAATTGTCTTTTATCGTCTCTGATAGCCTGAGTGCATTGATAGGGACGTTTTGATCATCATCATCATCACTATCATCATCTTCATCACGAATGTAATATTAGTTAAAGGTTTATTAGCAGTGTGTCCTGAAATATTTTACTCGTGGATTTATCGAGAATTCAATTCAATTCAATTTATTAAGATACATATAGAAACATTTTTCAAAAAGTATGTTTTTTGTCGCGTAAGGAGAGCAACCACATAAGGTAACAACATAAGATCGCTGAGGATATGTTTCTTCCGCGAGAACAAATTCTGTGGACAGTAATTCTATTGGTATTCTATTGACAAGAAAGCCGTTATAAAAACTGAATGAAAGCATCTTCTTCCTTGCGTTCTTACAAAGTTTTTCTTTAGAATTTATCTTCGAATTGTTATTCATCTTCATATTTTTCAATAATATTATTACATTTGATATCGACTATGTTTGTGATGTATACGTAATATTCGTTTGTCCTTTGCATAATTCTGTCTAGAGCTAGGTAAACCAAGTATTCAAAGTAAAAGTCTGATTGATAAATCGCTCGGCCTTACTGTCTGGCTCGCGATTGTTCTCAAGAGCCTCCCCCGAGCAGAGAGAACGCTCGGCCCGACTGTCTGGCTCGCGATTGTTCTCAAGAGCCTCCCCCGAGCAGAGAGAACGCTCGGCCCGACTGTCTGGCTCGCGATTGTTCTCAAGAGCCTCCCCCGAGCAGAGAGAACGCTCGGCCCGACTGTCTGGCTCGCGATTGTTTACTTTGAGCTCAGCGGCGGATCGAACGAACCACCACCAGCACAGCACAGCTCAGGCTGACTTAATGATGTCATCGATCGTCTGTGCCAGCTTACGACCACTTGTGTGTTTGTACGTTGCCACGCGCCTCGAAAGCACATTGTGTTTTGCATGCGTACAAGTATTTGCCGAGAAACCAGTGCTTGTATAAATTCTCGCCACTTCACTCACAAATTAATTTTTTGCGAGGCAAAGCTGAACTCTCAAGTCAAGTCCACCCTTTTAGTTGGTTTAGTTAGAGCTTTAGCCTAAAGTGTGTTATATCCTGTGCATTACAATGGAAGCTAATTCCCTTGCTACGTATTGTTTGCATTTTATTATTTCCTCAAAAGGATATGTTTAGCTAAATTAAATTAAAATCTGGTTTTAGGTAAATGTGGAAATATCATTACAACAACGACGAGATGAAATTACTCTTCAAAGGCTGGCTTTCTGTAGAAAGAAATGTGTTGCATCAGCACACTTATATAAATGTTGAGGAGGAATTGAGAGGGGGTAGGGGGGGGGGGGTCAGGGTGTGGAAGCGTCTCTGTTACGCTGTGAGGTGACTGCCTGTAACGGGTGTCATTATTATTGCCACAATTGAGCACTCTAATAGCTCTTTTAACAAAAATGGACTTTTACTCTTCATTGCAGAAATGTTTAAACAATTAATTTACATGTCAAAACCGCTAAATGGCACATCTATTTTAAGTTTATGAACAATTTTGTTTCAAAGATAATCTAACTTTGCAGCATATATGTATTGACTTATCAACACAGTCAAAGTCACAGTCAAAGTCACTGTCAAAGTCACAGTCAAAGTCACAGTCACAGTCGATCACAATGATACTCAGTCCGCCATAGTAATGCCCACAGTCGTACAGTCGATCGTCGTCAGTCATAGTCATAGTCGGTCACAATCACAGTCGGCCACTGTAGCTATACGTTGCTCACTTAGTCACAGTCACAGAGATCACCTGTTGCACTCACAGTCAGTCAGTCACAGTAACAGTCGGTCACAGTGAGTCATCAGTCAGTCAGTCAAGTCAGTCAGTCAGTCATATTCAGTCACAGTTACACAGTTACAGTCGATCACAATGATAGTCAGTCACAGTCATACTCAGACAGTCCCAGTCATACTCAGTCAGTCACAGTCATACTCAGTCAGTCAGTCAGTCATATTCAGTCAGTCACAGTCATACTCAGTCAGTCACAGTCGGTCCCAGTCATGCTGTGATCTGACACTTGACCTCAAATCTTAGAACATCATAATTTATTCTTTGAACAGTGTTCTCGAAGACTCGTTCCAACTGATAGAAACGGGGCACGTTCAAGGTAGGGTAGTCGAAGAGTTGTTTCATGGGCATGATGTCTGTGCTCAGGAAACTTCCAGTCAATCAACCATCAATTATTTCCACAGATTACTAAGAGTAACAGAGTAACATTAGTAGAGTGTGCAATCAAACACAAAGCTACTAAATAACTAACTTTCTATATTGCCCGTGTCAGCATTCTAGTACTGTCAGTAAACATTTCTTCTCGGAAACTTGGAACTGCGCTGGCAACTCATCGTATTCTCAATGGTGAAGGTATATTCGAGTAACGCGTGTATTATAGATTAGCGTGAGTGATTCTGGCGTTTGAGAGGGTTGTAAAGTAGGCCGGCCACGCTGTAGCTGAGGCGCAAAATAATCGTCCAGTGGATACCGACGAAGTGAAGTTTAGTACTTAGGTCCGAGGAAAGTTTGCATTGCGATATCAGCTGTCTCTGGCTGTTTGAAAGGACGGAGGGCGGTTAGACGGAGTAATGGGTGCTCAGCAGAATATCACACAGGTGACTAGCTTAGGGTAATAGGTTATGTGGCGAGATAGGGTAGGAAGGCGATGCCCCACTTCCATGTACTTACTCCACGGTTGGACGAC
The DNA here is from genome assembly GCA_024449915.1 of Sweltsa coloradensis. Classification (NCBI taxonomy): domain Eukaryota; kingdom Metazoa; phylum Arthropoda; class Insecta; order Plecoptera; family Chloroperlidae; genus Sweltsa; species Sweltsa coloradensis. The sequence goes on from JAMZAV010000113.1 coordinate 678,521, forward strand.
AACCTTCTCCTCTGACCAGATTTGGTATTCAATACTCAGCAATGACAAACGTAATCTATTATGATACATTGCATTACAAATTAAATCGATTCTAAAAAATAATAATTTGAAAGTTAAAAAAAAACAAAATGGGAAAAATATAATTTCCTTCCTATACTTGATTTACTTGTGTCCGAGGTTGAAGACTAAAGACGAGACCCTTTAACAAAACCAGGGAAATGCTATTGGACCTTAAAAACTATTACACCACGCTTTGGGCACAAGGTTTGACTCGTACAGTTATGATCCACCAAAACCCTTTAATGCAATTCAAAAACACGGTTTAGAACATTTATTTTACAATTTGATACCTAATGAAATTAGACGGTGAATTAATCAAAGTATAGGATATTGTGAAATTTTAAGAATTCAATCCCAGATTTCACCGTTTACCTAAGGACTTTTGAAGAAACCGCGTGCTATAGCATTGAGCCAAGGCGTGATGCTCTTGTTGTCACAGATCGCCAATGCGTCAAGTATCTATTTTTATTAGTGTTGTTTTGTTTTCCGACCTCATACTTCTCAACAACATGAAGCTGCTTTAGAGCTGTGCGCTGTAACGCTTGCCAAAAACAAAAGACGACCGAAAAGCATTTTCTTAATATAATGCGGTATTCGTATATCAAGCTGGCACTTGTGAATTGCCATGTGAATGCTCTTTGAGCATTATTAAACTTGTATCGAATAAACAGCGTGGCAACAGAAATTATTCTATGGTGTTTGATATTTAATATTTATTTTAAGGAACCTGATCGTTTTATTTAAATCGTTTTGTTTGTTTGGCGTGACGTAATTATTTTAAATCTGGTAGAAATCACGGCTTGTGAAAACTCGCCAGTAACATCAAGCTGTGTCAGTTAATTATCTTTGCATGAACATGGTTCACTCACACACCCGTCAAACTGACCATAAAACAAAATGTCGAAGGCTCAACGGATATTTTTTCCGTTAGTTACAACCTGTGAAACATGACTGATTACCAAGCTGTCACTAGCTACGACTTGCGAATAGTTTTCAAAATTTTACCTTTAGGCCTGGCATGAGTTTTGGTCACAGAACACTAATTGGAGCGTATCTCCATCCTGAAACTTATCTCCATCCTGAAACTTATACTCACCACATCCCATTTTATAATTATTTGTTCGAGAATTATTTTCTACATTATAAACCCGACAACTGAATGTTTAAAAAATAGATTCATTAAAATTGTATTTTGTTCGTTGTTGAATACATCAGTGACGCACAAAAAACGACTAAGGTCAAGAAGCTACTGAGGCTCTAGCTTTGTAGAGTAAGCTTCCACCTTATAACACCCGTTTTGCTGAAAATATTAATTCTTCTACGATGTTTTCTATATTTTCGATACTCAAGAAACATCATAATAGCCTTTTGCTCCAGATGCCTTCTCGTGGCGCACGCCATAACTATCCGCCCACTCCCCCCCCGCCCCACAGTACGAAGTCCTGGATGTGCACATGGTATCCGGATTTCTTTGTCCGGGAAGAATATCGTTGGATCATGGTTGCGCCACTGCTTTCTTTAGAAAGCCGCAATTTGGAACGTACGTCATACTTTGCCTACAGGAAGCCAATTTGTTACAAGAAGCTTTAAACTTCGCTGTAGTAAAAAGGAAACTGTAGATAGATTTCTTGAAGCATGTTCAGTAAATTCTCAGTGGCTTGTTGATGTGTTTTTTTGTTAAAAATTCGTTGGGGCTGCATGCACTTTGTGATTCTGTCTAGTTTATTTGTGCTATATTGTTATCTGAAGCTCTAAAACGAGCGCCTCCTAGCATGGTCGTAGTCGTATCTAAGAGCGGGTTATGCGTGTGCTGTGCGTGTGCGTGCCGACAAGCAGTCAACGGCGCGTGAGAGATAGGATGTGGAACACCGCGGCCGTCCAAGAGAGAGGGGAGTGGGGGAGAGAGGGGAGTATGATGTTGGGGGAGAGAGAAGAGTGTGAGTGGAGAGTAGGGAGGGAAAAGATTGGGGGAGAGGGGGGAGTATGATGTTGGGGGAGAGAGAAGAGTGTGAGGGGAGAGTAGGGAGGGAAAAGATTGGGGGAGAGAGGGAGAGGGGATGAGGGAGAGCCCGAAAGAGGGAGAGTGAGGAGATGTGATGGTTGGCACTATGGAGGAGAGAGAAGAGAGTGGGGGAGAGAAGATATTGAAGAGTGGCAGAGGGAACGGTGGTTAGGGGATGGTTGGAGAGGGGTAGGGAGACTAAACAAAGTAGGGCCTAACCTCAATATTGCAAGATTTTCTCGTGCCCAGGCTGGAGTAAACCTATATAATTGACGCTGCTGTAGGGCCTACCGTTTTAAATTAGCATTCAAATTATTGCAGAACAAGGTTTAAATTCAGTTATTAGATAAACTCACATTATCGACGCAGTTATGTGTGTGGATAGCACGACAAGCGATCAAATAAACCGAAGCAATTAGCACGAATTAGATAAATAGTTGCGCGCACAGAATTACATTACATGTCACCTGCAATACATACATTTATTGATATATTCCCACCTTGTCAAAAGCTTTTGGCTCAACGTTTTAGTTTGGTCGTTCATAAAAAGCAATATACACCTACCCCACCTCCCCACTCCTTCCTCATAATCGTTACCGGAATTATTTTCATCAATTGCGAACACCGAATTATACTTTTATACACGTTCTGTATGCTGCCCCTCCCCTCCCCCCCCCCCGCCGCCCACGCCACCCCCTCCCAACAGGGCGACCGTTCACATACACTCACTCGTCCCACACATGGTAATAAATCCGAAGCACACACACACACGACAAGACCAGCACTCCTGCGCCATCGAATGATTATTATTTCAGTGGATGTCGAACGCAGACATTTTAAGCAATTAGATTAATAAATTATTTACGGAGTGACGGTGATTAGCGCATTGAGATCGGCATGTGGTGTGGCGCGCTACAGGTAGGTGTAGGGGCAGAAGGACAGGACAAGTGCATTATTCGTATCCGCGGTGGTATGCTTCAGACAGGGACGAGAGCTCCTGAACCCAGGTTCACATCCTGAATATTTTACCATGAATGTCCGGGCATTTCTTTTATCCCTCGTCATCTTTGCATTGTTACCAATGTTTATATAAATAACACATATCAGTATTAATTATTGGATGGCATTAATGTTTTTTAAGTAAAAGTTTAATAAAACTTTTTATTTCATTATTTATAATGTCTCAATTAATTAATTAATTTTTATGACATATTAAGAATACTAATGTATTTAAATTATTCTTTTTTATAGAGGCATTCGCCTATTTACCATGCAAAATATACAACTCAAATTATGATTTCACAAAAAAATAGTTAGATGATTTTATAAAGAAATTTATAAATTTTATAAATGCAAATACATTGTATATAATATCATCTTTTGTTATGTCAGTTTAAGATTGTACATAATATCTTAGGCTACTCATAATAATATTCTGATGATTCCACGAAATGTTTCATTGGCTTTCTTATATATTTTGTATCCCTCTTTGCTATTCTTGCACAGCCCAGCCATTGAATATGATGAAATCAATCATCTTGTTTCTGCAAAGCTTTCAATGTTTGGCCCGAGTCCGTGTACCAGCTTAGTTCCGCGATGGTTGTCAGGCGTGGAGAGCAGAGCACTGAAACCAATCCTGATCGGCACGGAAAATAGCCATTAGTCTTCGGCGTTCACTTGGCAAATCACAGCATGCGCAGCTCTCTGATTGTGAAATACCTCGGGTTCAAACGAGCGCATTTGATGCCTGAGACACGATGTTTTATACCAAAGATCCGTCCCCTATTGGGTTTCCTACAAGCTACATAAGAATATGCTTAATTATATCGGTAGTGCTGAGGTAGATTGATCTATATAATGGTGATTTGTGCCTCCGACAATTTCATCTTTGCTACATGGCCCATACAGTTCTTCGATGTCCATGTTTTTATTCGGGATTGTTGTTTTTTTCAACCCCTTCACAACATCGCCTTGTTGATATCTCTTCTAAGCATTTCCAATCATGTTTTTAATATGTGATGGGGTTTGGCTCTTGAGTAAACATTATCTGTTAATTGTATATAGGCCTTAGCAAGAACACTTTCTCCGTGCTGTGTGCTACTTTTACTCACAATTTAACTCCTGTGAATATGTAGGGTATATAAGCTAGATAGAACGGTCGATTGGATACAACAAATCTGCCAACATATATTAAACAAATCCTGGGGATAATCGTTTAACACCACCAAAACATCGTTTAAATCAGCACTAAATGTACATTAAAATCACTTTATTAAGAAAAACGGCAATCCAAGGATGATTTTCAACTATATTTCGTTATTATGTGCGCGAATTTTTCCCTATTTTCATTGCGAGTTTGATTCATGTTGTAAAATTTTAAAATGAAGTTAAATTTCAACGATAATGGTGGTTGTTTCCCATGTTCTTTGTGAGCGTTAACACATCGCTTATTTGAGCCAACACAAGGATATTAACCCTGGCTAAACTCTTTCCTATCCAGCTTTGAATACATTTCTCCCCTAATGCTGACTCGAGCCCGCCAAGCGAGATCTCAGTTAGTCAAGAAATGCGCGTATGCATTATTAACAGAGCGCATTGATTTTAGGCAGAAACTTCTGGCGTCTTAGTACGCTGAACAGTTCGCAGATCTGCTCTCCGCTACGGCCGCGTTCAATTCAACTTGTACGAGCTTTGAAAGTTTCAATACTCTTGTCACACTTGCGTTGGATTATTATTTGGTAGGCCTATAAATTATGTATTAAAAAGTAAGAATTATGACAAGTGTTTGTTCTTTAAAATAAATGGCAGATAACGCCCACGAATGTATGCTTACTGTTTGTACCCTGATGTGCATGGCTGAATAACATACACTTACAGACTAGAGATTCAAGTTTTACACAGTTATTTTTGACCACATAATCTTAATCAATAACATAATACACTTAAAGTAGGCCTACTTTTTTAAAATTATTTCTTGTAATTGTAATTTTAAAGATTTTTTAAAAGATTTTTGATCCTGAAATTTGCGAAAGTTAGCTTTACTGTGATTTTTAACGATGATTTATTTAAAGCTTTTTGATCCTGAAATTTGCGAAAGTTAGCGATATGGGGTATTTCAAATCTGCTCTAACCTGTTTCTTTTTTGTTCCACATAATTTCTGGAGCATCGTTCCAATCAAAAATGCCTCTTTATAACATTGTATCTTGAAACTGTGCACACATAACACTTGACACAAACACACACGCAAAAATATGCATTTGCAATCTCACCCCTTCTTGGAAATAACCATGTTTTGACCGAACCATTTGCCCGAATAACAAAAACAAAATATGTCGGATTTACAGAAAAGGTTATCAAATAGGTCAATAATAGCCAATATTATTTTGGACCAAAATCCTCCAAGGTCACGGGACATAAAGATCATCCCCATGTTATCTATTATGTTTTTTTTGCCGATGGGACCTAGCTCGAAAATTACCAAGTTTGGCAATTTTTAACGGGTTATGGTGGACCCATATATTTTTCTGTTGCCATTTAAATTTATACCTGCATGAAATATATATTTTGAGTTTAGCGGGTAAATACCCCTTCAAGAGAGGGGGAGAAACGGAAGAAGTGATTCAAGTTCCGTCATAATGATTGTCTTTTCAGTTTGAAGGGAGGGGAAGATGAGGGACAAGTGATTCAAGATCCGTCAGAATGATTGTCATGTCAGTTTGAAGGGAGGGGAAGATGAGGGACAAGTGATTCAAGATCCGTCAGAATGATTGTCAGTTCAGTTTGAAGGGAGGTGAAGATGAGGGAACGCAACTTGTATGTATGGATCTACAGCACGGCTTGTTTATTGTTATCGGCTATATTGTAAAGACTAGGCCATCTACACGTTTATAGCCCTTTAAAGCTTTATCCAGGGCAAAGACAGAACTATTTACGTGATAGTATAACTACCATGAAAATCGAACAGAATGACACGGCATCAACAGGCGTAATATAACTTCCAAATTACACGCATAAAATCTTTTATTGATGCAAATACCATTGTTGTATTTCCAATTACACAATTTGACATCAGATAAGTTTAAACCAATCGATATTTGATTAATCTTATATTATCCTTTAGCTTGATACCGTCTTTAAAACTTTCTCTTTCGTTGAGCAGCAGTGAATGTCGTCTTTCTTATAAAGTGTGAACCCCAACTGCCCCCCTTCCCCTCCCCCCCCCCAGCTTCATATCCCACGGGAAGTTCGCCCTTTGTTCTTAAAGACCCACACTACACAATGGCGACAACAGGGTGGGTGATGGGAGCAACGCAAACACTTCCTAAGCCCTATTGTCAAGACGGGTGCATGGCTACCAATAGCTTCGCTTGTCACGGTACGGTTCCATACGAGGAGTAGAGAATGGAGAAGGTCGCGTTATTATTAATGTGACAAGGTTTATTCTTGAAACTTGGGTGGGCCAGTTGAACAACATATGTGTTCACATTTGCCATGGACGAATAATTTGATAAAAGTAAAGAGACGTTGCAAAACAGCGTCCAACTCTTAGAACCAACAATCCCTGGAGGCGAAGCCATCTCTCTCTCTCTCTCACACACACACACTCTCTCTCTCTCTATGTAATGCCGGTAAATTGCGTGCGTATGTGGTAGTTTTCATTCTAGCTACTTCCATTTCCACATTTCCCCAGACACTTTCGGAACTTGTTTACGTATGGACTATTTAGAAGAGCCACGCCGAGCACTGTAACAGTAACTCTCGTTTATTTCAGGAGAGAGTAACTATCTCCCGACGATGAATGCAGTCTAAACGCAACAGATAAATCACATGAAGAACTGTCGTGTGTTGCCTCACCCTGCGTTCCAACTCTAAACGAGTGTTTGGAGATCGAAATCCATTTTACCTTCTCATGCCGGAAGATACTTCCGCACTCACAAAGAGACTCGAATAATCTGCAATCGAGATTTAAAACCTCAAGAATCCCGAGTCAGTAGCTTACTAGTCCAAATTAATTGGTTAATTAAATTGGTTGAATTTTGAAAGATTTTGGCTTGAGGCTACAACGCGTATTTTTCACAGCGGCCTTGTGTATACGGATGTTTGTATGTTTGAAAAATATCCCCGGGATGTTTGAAGTTCGGCTGTTCCGATTCGTTATAATATGATTGAGAAGAATTCTGAGATTTTGTCTCTTTTCCCTTACGGCGGAGTCTGTGAGCCAAGTCACATGATAACTGATCTTGTGTCCGCAATAGTTGTTAAGCTAGTTAGTTAGGCTTATCCGCATTCATCACTATGAATCATTATTGGAGACGTATATATAGCATTTTGTAGCATCTATTTTTAGCCACGTTCAATAACTGTAGTATGAAGTTTTTTTCATATTTGTGTTTTGAAATTATGACATCGAGGTTGAAGGTTAAACCGAATAAAAATGTGTGTAAACAAATTAAAGATACTATGTAAAATAAAATAGAAAAGAAAACCATAGTTTGGAGTGAAAAATAGCGCTTTTGTGATAGCATCTATTCACAAAACGCTATTTTCATGTACCTCTAATACTCCGTCCAAATTCTCCGTTTACACATCGTCCACTCAAGAATTAGTGAATATAAGTTCATATCAGGAATTGAAAATCTTCTGCCGAAACCGGGCCCCTCTGGACCAAAGAGCCACTCAAAATAATGCAATGTGAAAGAATTTATTCTTTGACACAAAGTTTGCGCCACACTGTCTTAATATTTGGTCATCCCACCCTCTTTCCCCCCCCCCATCCCCCCTTCCCAAAAAAGAAAATATTTGTATAACGTGAAATGGTCCCGACAGTGCTTGTATAACATGATAGTACAACGTTTTATTAGTTAAAAGTGGGACCTAAATTTGATCCAGTAAGTTTAACATGGACCCGGCACCTCCACCAAAATACTGAGTTTTGATCATTATATCATTGTAATATTATTTTGTTTCATGAGAAACTCTACATAGATGAAGTTTTTCGAAAACTGTATTAGTGACATGAAATAAGTTTATCTAAATGTTTTGCATAATTCACCTAAAAGCATAATTAGGCGAATAGCCTCATAGTAGAAAATATCAACAAGTATTCTAGATCAGCAAGACGAAATGCATTTATTTATGCATTTTGAACACGAGCCAAAATCGTTAGATCTGTTAAATATTTTATTGTTTATCTAAAATCTATATAAGTAGTAAGTAGAAATATCTAACTTTTGCTTTTGTGAACTTTTTATTCATGATATCAGCTGTGCAATGATTTAGTGCTGCCCTTCGACCATTCAAAGTGGAGTTTGTCTCAAAATGAACTGCACAACATGTTAAATGCATATAGGTAATGCGTTTTTAGCAATTTCCCGTTCGCTTTTGGCTGACTTACACCACAGACGTCTGGAATGTTGGGCAGTTGTCACGGAAGCGGAAACTAAGGGCTCTACAGGAACGCTTTTCTAAAAATTAAAAAAAAAATGTTTTGACCATTAATTGATCACGATTTTGGATTTTGTTCAAATGTTCAAATTTGTCCATATTCGTGATGTTTTCTTGAAGATAAACGCAAAATGTAAAAATCTGTGACTGTAGTGCTCTTCATGCGTGTTTTATTGACAACTTTATTATTATTTTTTTTAAATTTTTAATTATTTATTATTTAAATAAGTCAGTACATTACATGTTAATTGCGACAGTCAAGAGAGAATAGGTCGACTGCTCTCAAAAACAGTGTTTGACCGAGAGCAGTTTCCCAGAGGTGTATTGCACTGCCATATATAATGTCACTAGGTAAGTGGTATGAATATTAAATATTTGTAATAGTAATAAAAACTCACATTTTTATAAGCTGTTTTACATTTAGATAACGACGTAGAAAAACATTAAAAGTTAAAGGAATAACATTAATTTGTTGATAACGAGTTGATTCAAGAATACAGATTAATGATTAAAATAAACAATATAGATAAGAATGATCACTAACTACTGCAAAGTTTCACGTAAGTCGGATACTTCATGACCGAGCGAATAGCATTTGCCAACTGCCAAATGTGTCCAATTCCCTCTTAAATGAAGTGCAGCGCTTCCAATGAATTCAGCACTGCCTGTACACCACTGGAAGCTGCTAGCAGCGCAGCGCTCCCAATGAATTAGCACTGCCTGTACACCACTGGAAGCTGCTAGCAGCGCAGCGCTTCCAATGAATTCAGCACTGCCTGTACACCACTGGAGCTGCTAGACAAACGCACGTGCACAGAACAAGAACGACAGTTTATGAAACATGTTCGACACGAAAGTTGATATAACGGTTCATCTGGCAAAGTTTTCCGTCTCAAGTAAGAGAATTGTTCTCTTGTAATAACACCAAGCCAGACTATAGGCCTCTGATTTACTAACAGCGATACAGAAGTCGCACGAAACACCATCTTGATGCACTATAACGCTCCATCGCCGACGACGCACCAGCTTTTACGACTCAAGTAAAAATGTCCATAACTCTGTATTTAACGTTACTGCCCTAGCTTCTAAGCGTAATGTTTGACTTCATTTTGTCTTTATGGTACAGAGAGTATTAATGTGGTTTTATCGCCTATGTTGCCCAACTATACCAGCTAACACTGGCAAAGCAATCTGCAACCGCTTGATCACGTCTGAGGCCTATACTTGCTGGCGTCTTTATGTTTTCTTCTTCTCCACCTTTAGTGCCTTCAATAGTGTGACGGGCGAGTCGTCAATTTTAAATTGAGGGCACGGTGAATGAAATGAAACGAGATCAATTTCAACTTTCAATATTCTACGGACCGTATCGTATCATCTGATCTTGGTCTATGTGCTTCGGAGATCATCTACGAAGCCTTGCCATTTACCGTGAGATCGTTTATTGACTACTGCAAAGAACTATCCCAGCAAAGGTATTTCAATGCTTTGAAGAAGAAATGTGTGCCATGCATCCATGTTGGGCTTTAATTAAATCCTGGCACTAATATGTTGTGCGCCGCGCCGCGTAATATGCGGGTGATCACGACAGAAAGACAGATGACATCAAAGCGCCCGAGACGAGCGAGCTAATAACCTGCTCTTTTGTTGCTGCTTCAGTACGGGTCAGTTACTTCTGTGATATGATCGCAGGCGCAGCTCTTTCAACACGATAGAAACGAAGCTCCGACATTTTGGTTTGGGAGTGATGTGAAGTGGCAGCTATGCTATCTTAATAAATAATTACGTAGATTACTTGTACGTTAAATAATTTGTAATGCTCAACATGAAGGGCTTGATATTGGTCGTCTTAAGTGAACTGGACACACGTTCAGGCATGGAATTTAATTGGAATTTTTTTCTCATAATTAATCATTTGAAATTGTGTAATAATTTTAAATTAATTTTCGGTTTGGTCAAAATTTTGGTAAATTTTGAAGTTGTAAATTCGAAATTAGCAGTGACACATTTCCGGAGAAAAACTAGAAAAATCCGTGTCTTTTCTCTTTTGGTCACATTTTGTTTTTCAATCTTGTCTCAACTCTATCTCTAGTTATGAATTAACCAAAGTTACGGGATATTTAAAAAACAGCCCCGTTTTATTATTTTTTACACTAAGCTATTTTGTATAGTCCGTAAAATCTCTGTCGGGCACTGCATAAGTTAGAGCGAAAACTGTAGTATGAAGTCTATATTTTCCGTAGAAAGGTACGTTGGTTATTGATGCTAACCAACATTCATCTAGTTGGTGGTCAACACTCAGCAACGCTAACCACTGTGCCGGAAAGAGTTAAGTAGCTTGCGCCCGTGCATTAGCTGTTTGTTTACATCATTCAACGTGCACTGACATTTCAAATATTTGAATAGTTATTATTAATTTAATCAATTTCAATTACTTATAAAGTACAGTCATTACAAATAACTGCACGTATAATATGATATACTTGAAATTGATTAAGCAAGCTAAACAGCTCCGTTACACAGTGGCTTAGCTTGCTTTATAACGAATAATAGCAAAATATTGTAGAAAAAAATAAGGAATTACATAATAACGATGTGACAAAGAAATGAATTACATAATAAGGATGATAAATATCGTCATTCTTCAGGAAAAAACACGTAAGAGGCAATGTTTGTTATTCATTTCAAAATCAGTCTTTAGCTATCACTTTTCTTCGTCAGTTGCAGACTTACCTGTGTTCTGAACACGTCCTACGATATTGTATGTTATTATTGATTGTAGTTATATGAACGTCTCTATCTGTGCATGCTCACAGAGCTAAGCAATGTTCTTGTTGAGTCGTAGATGGAGGAATATGAAGCTTATCACGAGCGTTCCTCCCTACCTTTGAGTGAGCGCTTGCCCGAGGCTAGGTGTGGATTTCCGAGAGCTAACTTTTCCGCCACCACTTTATTGAGAAACAAGTTCCGGGTGCCGTGCCTATACGTGTTAACCTGACACAACCGGGGGACACTTTCTGAAATATTCCAGACTTGGCCGGGGTGGGGGATGGGGGGGTCTTGGCCGATGGATGGGAAGAATCCGGCTAGGGCGATAAAAATTCAAATGAAAGCCATAACCAAGCTGAACCAGTGCAAAACGGTTCTCACTCGACTTGATTGTCGGCGTGTGCTTGTGCGTTAGCTACACATCTTATGAATAACTAGGTTGTAGCATCGTGTACGCTTACATCACTTACACGGGGGGTGATGTACTGGCAGTTACCTTGAGGCTACGGTATCAGTGGGTGGCGTGATCCCTGATTAGAGCAACCATGAGTCAGATTAAAGATGCTTAAAAGTAGCATTTTAAATTAGAATATTATTTGGAATTAAATTGTTCAATTCCGATCATCGTTTAACTATTTAGCATCTGTTCTTTGCCACACTACTATTCTTGTGTGTTGTAAGGGGGGAGAGGGGGAATGATGCCAAAGGTACATTCAAAACCATACAATTTAATTTCATCATACAACAAAATTTGGTTTTGTAGTATTTTCAAAATATCTGTTCAACCAAAGATGAAACTAAGTACGGACGAAGCACATAATATATCAAACTAAATATATTATAATATGTTTTGTCTAAGTTACAGTGGTGTAATTTTCGGGTCGGTCAGGTATTTAGGGGTCAACCCGATATTCAGAAAAGGAGGTACCCACCCGAAACTGATCTTTGACCAACGAATAAAAATATTTTGGAAAAATGGTGGAGGTGCCGGTCAAGAAGATTTTTAATTTCATAGTCTTACAAACCTCAATTGAATGACCATCCAGATATTTATTTAGGAAATGAATTGCGAGGTAGTTATAATGTTAGATAGTAAAATACATATTATATTTAAAATAAAGTTAATATATATGAATAACTCCGTATTAGAGTCTATGTACCCACTCGATCATAGGTATATAACTGATTCACATAAGATGCAGTGTTATAACGGCCGCCTTTTATTGACCCAACCACCGAACCCGAATTTAACCAAACCATAACACTCTACCCGCACAGCCCAAATTGCACTTTAAAAAAATAATATTTAAAAATAAGAAAATGTAAAATAAACTCCTTTCGTATAGGCCTAAACTATTATCATCGAGGCATGAGCCAATCAAAATGTTTGAAATCATTTATAGATATGAAGTTTGGTGGTAATAACTCCCAGGCTCACGTCCCGTTAATTGTTTTATTAACTATTGGAACAAGCGCTCAATGAATACTCTAACATTTTAATACTGGCACTAAGCTTAACAATGGATTGGATTGGATATTGATTAACGTCTAGTATTAATGCACTTTGGCTATTCGAGACATGAGTGGTGATAGATGAGGATGAAGTAAGAACAGAAGGGAGGAGGGGAAACCCGGTACCGGCACGTAGCCTACTCCTTTCGAAAGTACCAAGGGGACCAACGGCTTAACGTCCCATCTGAAAGGACGGTGTAACCTTGACAGTCATAAAGGTTTCTCCACTAACCCGGACTGCCGAGCAGACGTCGAGGAGAACGAAGCCGTTACACTAGCTCTCGAACTCTCCATCTGCTCTAACCAGCGATATACGTGAGTTACAGGGGAAGCGGTCACCCACTCTACCCCTGACCACGCCCGAGTTAGCTTAACTTCGGTGTTCTAGTGGGAACCGGTTTAACTCTAAGCTTAACACATACATATTAACATATACGTTTCGAGTGACTCAGATAATAATTTCAAATGTCGTATTTACCAACTATAGAACTGATTTTCATCTCCGAAGCAACCGTGTCGACGCCCGCGCCATCGCTCATGGTGTAGGTAGAGACATTGCTGTCATACGTGACAGTTTCCGTGTATTAGCGTGTTACACAAAGTGATAGTTAGACAGTTTATGACGTGAACATCGCTAAACTTGAGCAAGGTAACGCTACTTAATAAATTACGCGATATATTGTAGCCGTTACGTTGAACTACAGGAGCTAGGGCTGTTCCTGAGACGGGATGGAACGAGTCGTTTACAACATAAAACCTTTTCCGGTCCAACGGTACTATATGGACCCTTAACGTTTTTAAATTTTAGTCTGGGTAAATAATAGTTTTTTCAATTTTACCCCATTTTTTATATTTTTTGTGTGGATTTTTAATAAATAAATCATTTTTTTCCACATTCCAATAGAACCAAAAGTGATTTTTTTAGAGATGATTGATAACACACATCTGCAAAAAGGCTAAAAATGTGGGGGGGGGGAATGGTTTGTCCCGGAAATGTAATAAATCTCTAGTATTGCTATATTTGGGATACAATTAATATGACAAAACAATCAGGAAAAACTAGTTAAGGAATGTATTTCAAATTGAATTTAACTTAAATGAGCTTTTTTCAATCCAAAATTTCCCAAATTCATTAAAATTCAGATTAAATAAATCAATTCAGAAAAGGAACCAAATTGTTTGCTTAAAATACCTGATTTCACGATTTAATTGCTGAAAGGTAAAGCTTGTTTTTAAATTTATTACTTCAATAATATTATATATTTATATTAAAAAGTAGCTGATTTATACTAATCTAAAATCAAAAACTCAAACTCAGATGTTTGTAAGTTACCGTTCTCAGTAGGCTTGAGGGTAAAGCACTGACCGCAATCTGGAGACCGGGGTGCTAATAGCGATAGAGTGTATTTGTTTAAATCCTACAATCCATTGAGTTACCTACGGTAGTGTGTCCCCACAATTGGAGAGGGTGCTTGAGAAATAGTTGGATGAGCGTAGCGAGCGAAGCGTGCGAAGCGAAGATTCCATTCTACTACACTGGAGAAAAAAATCCGGAATGTTTTTTTTTTCTTTTTTTTTTTGTATTTTTGTGTGTCTGTGAACACGATTCCGGCTAAACCGATACTCCGATTGCGATGAAATTTTATGGAGACCTTCGAAATCTCTGAACTTAGAACTGCACCGTAGGAAAAATCGATCAAAAAATTATTTCTCTTGAAAATCGCAATTTTACGATTTTTTTCTTTTTTTTTTGTTTTTTGTTTTTGTTTGTATTTTTGTGTGTTTGTTAATACGATTCCTGCTAAACCAATACTCCAATTGCGATGAAATTTTCTGGAGACCTTTAAAATCTTTGAACTTAGAACTGCCATCATTTTGATTGATATCGAAAAATTATTTCTCATGAAAATCGCAATTTTACGATTTTTTTTCGTTTTTCTTGTTTTTTCCGTTTGTATTTTTGTGTGTTTGTTAACACGATTCCGGCTAAACCGATACTCCAATTGCGATGATATTTTCTGGAGACCTTCGAAATCTTTGAACTTAGACTGCCACGTTTTTGGGTACAATCGAAGAAATATTTCTCATGAATATCGTACTTTTACGACTTTTTTCGATTTTTAGTGCGATATTTTCGTGACATTTGGGCCGATTCTGACCAAACGGGTGGGGCTACAACGTTCATATTTCACATGGACATTAAAGTAATGGTGATGTATTGCTTTTTGAAAGAAAAAGTTGAAAAAAATAGCCAGAATCCATAGAAATAAAGGTTTTAATATGAGTTTTTTCGAGGTTTATGATAACAATTAACAAGTAACAATAAAAACTTGACGACAATCACCTACAATGCATTCAAAAAGCACTTGCAAAGGAAAAGTGGTCCTAAACAAACTAAAAACTTACAAAAACGCTCATCCATCAACGCGGCGGGACTTTAGCGTTTTCCTAGTTATATTACGTTATAAACAGTATTCAAAATTTAATGGTAGTACTAATTATGGTTTAAACGAAGCTTTTTAGAATGAAATAAGTAGTGAAAATACTCAAGCCGACACGCGTCAGCATCGCGAGGAAACTCACAGAATTCATTCCATTATATATCCTTGAAACCTTAAACCATCATTACAATCGTTATTGAAACTCGACCATTGTTTGCCATGTTCTCAACGTCTATTTAACTTTAAAAGCATTTTTCTAGCTTGCTTTCACATCACTTAAAAGAAATAACGATTTTTTAAAATCTAGCTTGAAAGTTGTGTTAACGATTTTGATTGTTCTTGCATGTGCGTCCACAAATAACTCACAGTAACGCCTCAAAAATCATGTTTTCAGCACTGAGTGATATTCTATAACAAACAATATGTAGCTTTTGTGTAAATCATGTTCTAATGACAAATGGTGTAGACAGTAGACAGTTAAATGATAGAAATGTGTGCATTCTAGCTTTGTATTAGGCATTCAGCCAAAGTTGTTGGACGCTCGTAGTCGATAGTTCTTGCTCTCTGGCACGGGACCACCGACTACTCGTAAACATAGTTTAGAGCGTTTTATTTCACTACATTCTTAACGGTGGATTGAATGATATAAATTGTGAAGATGTTGTACGCTGTTGGAAATATTCTCTGCTCCTCACTTCATTCGCCGAGCAGTGCAGAAAGTATTACGGTAATGGCAATGGAACACTTTCAGTATTACATAAATACTTGGGAGATTCAGTTGGCGAGCAAGGATTCCGGTTGAGGTTTTGTTCACATCCACGTACACCTGGCGTCGGAAGTAAATCAAGGGCTGGGTATTGTAGATACAACGAGACTCCTTGATTTACTTCTGACGCCGGGTGTACATTCAATACTTTCATACAACACGTTCATACAATACCACAATGCAATACCTTCTTCCAATACCCTCATACAAAACTTTCTTAAACATTTACTTATCCATACAACACTTTCATACAACACTTTAATACAACACTTTCATACAAAACTTTCATACAACACATTCATATAACACTTCCATACAACACTTTTATACAATAACACAATGCAATACCTTCTAACAATACCTTCATGCAATACTTTCATACAACACGTTCATAGAATACCACAATGCAATACCTTCTTACAATACCCTCATATAATACTTTCTTAAAACATTTACTTACAATAACTGCATACAACACCTCCATACTACACTTTCATACAATATTTCCTTCTGATATGTTTAGATCTATCTCACAACCACGAATAAATGAAAAGCAAGCTAAATATTTATTTCATGTTAATTCTAAGATATTTTACTAACAAGAATTATAATATATAAGATGCGATGGTAATTAAATAAGTAACTAGAATATAAAAAGTAAAATATAATTAATATTGTTTCATACAATACTTTCATAGAATACCACAATGCAATACCTTCTTACAATACCCTCATACAATACTTTCTTAAAACATTTACTTACAATACCCTCCATACAACACCTTCCTCCATACTAAACTTTCATACAATATTTCCTTCTGATATGTTTAGATCTATCTCACAACCACGAATAAATGAAAAGCAAGCTAAATATTTATTTCATGTTAATTCTAAGATATTTTATTTACAAGAATTATAATATAGAAGATGCGATAGTAATTAAATAAGTAACTAGAATATAATAAGTAAAATATAATTAATATTGTTTAATACATCAAATCTAAGTGTGTATAATAAAATAAGTAACAAAATTAAATAACTAATAAAATAATGCAAAATTATATATTATTTGATTTCGGTAAATATATAGATGGAAAATTATGTGATACATGCAGTAACATCCATAAAATTTGGAACATATGAATCAGAAATAACAGTCGTATAATATGTAATGTAGTGGTGAGAATTGTCTACTCAGCATATGGTTATCTGTGCAAGGAATTAAATTGAAGAACTTTGGAAACTAGTTTTCTAGTTACCTCTGGACGGAAACTAGTGAACGTACGAACAGTGTCTGCGGTTTGTAAGACGTGGTTGTAGAAATCAAGTGAGGCGCGCTTAGCTCTGGTCCTGACACGGGTATAAACTTACTGAGTGCTCCCGTCTTCCAAGGACAGTAAACAAATAGCTTTGTTTTACTATCGTGGAGGCTCGCGCTGTAGGGCACATGCCACTTGGATAGTAGTGTGCTAGGATATTGTTAAGGTTGGTTAGTAGTGTGCTAGGATATTGTGAAGGTTGGTAAGTAGTGTGCTAGGATATTGTGAAGGTTGGTAAGTAGTGTGCTAGGATATTGTGAAGGGAATGTCCAAGGGCTGTTGTACAAAGGACTGAAGAGTAGCTCAATTGATAAATACTTTCAGTCAGGATTGTCGGAGGAAGGAATCGAACCTTTGACCTCCAGAATCAGAGTCTGTTTCGCTGAACATATATATTATCTCGGTAAGTCAACTTGTGATAATATGAACTGAGCCACTAGATCTGGTAAGTTCCGAGAACTGTATTTTGTATTTTGTATGGACTCACAGCCCGGTAAATTCACTGGTTCCAAGCAAATTTTCACCAGAACGTACGACATTGCTAAGGCTTTGGATTCGTGAGAAGAAAACATGACGTTTGTATAAAAAAGTAAATCAAACATCAAAATTCAATCTTGTATATAAACATTTGCAGGCATGTTGGATTTAATACGTTAATAACTCGTGAAAAAATGTTTATTTTTTAACGTGAAATAATGTTTATTTTTTAACGTGCCTGTTATTGTTAACAGATGTAGGCCTGGGCCTCGGATAAAGTATTAGAATGTTTTACATAGCTCGAAATCGATTTTGACAATATCCAGTCGTACTTTTAGCTGGACAGAATGTAACATCACTAGAGAGGGGTGAACTTTCCGAAACTTGAACATGCAAGCGTAGGGTTATTTTTCAGTATACTTCGCAAGCATATTATAAGCATGAGCATGCAACAGATCGACATAAGCCGTGCACTTGCGGAGATACACAAAAAATACATTAAATCATTTTCATGTTTAGGTTTAATTATTGTTATTGTACTGTATTGTTATAAGGTAAATCATTTTTTTAATTTAATGTTTCTTGATTTGATGTTTGTAAAACAGGATTATACAATTCAATGCAAAAATTGTCTGTAACATTATAAATATGGCTTCTTTCTTTCAAGCACAATGCATAGATTCTTGTCGTCATTCATTGCATCTAACGTATCGAATAACGCAGCTGTGTGCGACCTTACATTGCACGCAAACAAGACAATTTAACCCTCTGAGATCGAATTTATGTCGCTCAGACCAACAAAAGTAAGAGTCAATCCATCTTCTGTTGACCGTTGAGTCGGCCAATGTTAATCGGTGATCGATCTAAATGGTTCTTGCTTCTTCTGCCTGATTCTGACCAAATAAAATATACATACTCGTAAGAAATTTACCCATCTTCGATTGTCTGACTAGAAATCATGTCATAATATTTGGAGGTAATGTCTAGGGACTCTGTGCCAGAAACCAGTTCTACAATATCTGATGATGGTACATATTTTACACGTTACCGACAATGTTGGCTCGAGCGTTAAGCGCTCGACTCTGATTCGGGAGGTCCCGGGTTCAAATACCGTCAAGACCGGCAATCCTGACTGAAGGTTTTTCCGAGGTTTTCCTCAGTCGTTAATGCGAATGCAAGGGATTGAGTCCTCTTAAACAGCCCTCGGACATCCCTTCACAAATGTCCTATCCGCAACATACCTAGTTAGACACCTGAAGAAGCTGTAAAAATATTTGATATCCAAATGATATCCAATTAGTATCCAAACTTGGTATCGAAGTAGTATCCTTTGATGTTTTCCATAAGGTATTAGATGTGTCAAAATCTTACCTTATTGATACCGCAATGGATATGAAATGGATAGATACTTTAAAAGGTATCCACAATATCCAAATTATATCCACTTTGTATCCATATTTGGTATGAAAATAGTATCCTCCAGATGTATCCAAAAGGTATTAGATGTGTCAAAATCTTACCATATTGATACCATAATGGATACGACATGGACACCAAAAATTAAAATAATATCTAGTATCTATCCATTTAGAATCTTATTAGTTTCTCATGCAGTAGTATCCACCCCAAAATTACCAGCCATATAGCATCCTGTTTATATCCATTTAATATCAACCATAATATTGCTTCCAAATAGTATCCAGTCTCTATCCATGTAATATCCACCCTAAATAATGACATCCAAATGGTATCCATATAGTTTCCACCCAAAATGATGCAATCCGAATAATATCTAGTTAGTATCAATATGATACCCATCCCAAAAAAGTGTCATCCAAATAGTATAAAGTTGATATCCATATAATATCCACCCCAAAGAATTCATCCAAATAGTGTCTAGATGGTATCCACATAATACCACTTAAAAGAATTGTCACCCAAAATATTATCCCATTGATATCCATATAACAACCACCAAAAATTTGCTGTCCAAATAGTATTTAGTTGATATCCACATAATATCCACCCAAAAAGAGTTACATCCATTAGTGTCTAGATGGTATCCACATTATATCCACTTAAAATAATGCCATCAAAATATTATCCAGATAATATCCATTTAACAGCAACCCTAAATTTTGCCATCCAAATAGTATTTAGTTGATATCCACATAATATCCACCCAAAATTATGCCATCCAAATGATATTTTGTTAATATCCACATAATATCCACCCCAAAAGAATTACACCCAAAATAGTATCTAGATGGTATCTACATAATATCCACTTGAAGGAATGTCATCCAAATATTATCCAGTTGACACCCATAAAATAGCAACCAAAAATTTTCTGTCCAAATAGTATTTAATTGATATCCACATAATATCCACCCAAAATAATGCCATCCAAATAGTATTTAGTTGATATCCACATAAAATCCACCCAAAATTATGCCATCCGAATGATATTTAGTTAATATCCACATAATATCCACCCCAAATAGTGTCAAGATGGTATCTACATAATATCCACTTGAAAGAATGTCATCCAAATATTATCCAGTTGACATCCATAAAATAGCAACCAAAAATTTTGCTGTCCAAATAGTATTTAATTGATATCCACATAATATCCACCCAAAATAATACCATCCAAATGATATTTAGTTAATATCCACCCCAAAAGAAATGCATCCAAATAGTGTGCAGATGGGATCCACATTGTATCCACTAAAAATAATGCCATCCAAATATTATCCAGATGATATCCATATAACATCCGCCCAAAATTTTGCCATCCAATTAGTATTTAGATGATATTCACATAATATCCACCCAAAATTTTGCCATCCGAATGATATTTAGTTAATATCCACATAATTTTCCACCCCAAAAGAATAATATCCAAATAGTGTCTAGATGGTATCCACATTTATTATGGATATTATGTGGATATTAACTAAATACTATTTGGATGACAAAATTTTGGGTGGTTGTTATATGGATATATGGATAGGCCCTACCCAAATTTTGTCATCCAAATAGTATTTAGTTAATATCCACATAATATCCACCCCAAAAGAATGAAATCCAAATAGTGTCTAGATGGTATCTACATAATATCCAATCTTAAGATTGTCATCCACGTATTATCCAATTGATTCGACCAAATTGGGTTAATCAATTAAATAAATATAAATTTGTTCAATAGTTGTTGTACAAAAAGAGAACAATGCCCACTTTTTTATTATTAACACTGGTTTATAATATTTAAACACACAGTCCCTTTTGAAAAGTTAGGGTGCAAGGCAATGCTGTAATTTTTAGTTTTTAGGTGCACTTTTTTCCAATATAGTTAAAACTTGTTAACTTGACTAACTATTATGTGTAAAAAATATGAGTAATAATTGTTATTACTATAATTGTTTTGTATTCTTTGGATAGTACACAAAATGGCTCATCTTCTTCCACAAAATTATCTCGTGAAGTCTTGGCCTCGAACACTTCCACAATATTCCTGTAGATAGATCTTTCTCATTCTCATCATTTGGGTCATGTGCATTGCTGTCATTGATGTCATTTATTGGGGGGTTGAATCTGAGGAATAAAGTTGTGAGTATATTATTAGGGATGATACTTTGACCGGTCAAATTAAAATTGGATAATTGACCAAAGTCGGTCAAATATAAAAAGATTTATTTTGCTTGTAGGCCTATACATTAGGCTTTCTAAGGCGTGCGTACTGCGTAGCGGGTAGGCCAAGTGAAGCCTTGCCCCCCACCCCGCCATTAAGCTTAGCGTTCTTGAAATTCACAATAAATAATTGATTACAAATTAAAATAAGAAAAATAGGTGGCCCTACCTATCTACCTACTTAGTTTTCCGAAACATAATAAATGTAAATATATAAAATGTAGTTATGAGAATCCAGAGGCAGGTATTTGTGGTGGAACTTAATTACATGTAGGCCTACTTGTTTAAATTTGGCCCATTAAAAACAATGAATGATCGTCAAATTTGTTTGAGCGAGCGTAGCGAGCGTCTCTTCTTGACTCGTATGGCTCGAATGGCTGTTTTTTTCTGTTACTGCTTCGGTACAGGTCACACCGTTTCTCTGATCGACCTGAAATTTTGCACATGTACATACCACCTATGCGGGTTGCTGTATAGTTTTTGAACAAATCCGATCGTTGGTTATAAAAAAATAAAAAATAAAATTAAAAAATACAAATTTTCCAATCGTTATGAAATTTGGCAGTGTCAATAATTACAACATTCTCTCCTATTTTACAAATTTTCAGCTAAATCGGTCAAACCTTAAAGACTTATTGGTATGTAACATTATGGGAATGTCGTACTCGGGTCGTGTTGCACGTACCGGTGCTCGACTCAACAACGCGACGGGACTTAGAGTTTTCCTAGTTATTTATTAGGCCTATATTAATTTAGGCCTACGGTTTTTGACAGTGATTTAATTAATTTTGTTTCCTACCATAAATACCTGCATAGGAACTCACTTTATAATGTAAGTAGCCTACCGGTCCAGTAAATTTGATAAATTAATAAAAAACTCATGTCCTAACCAGTGAGTAGCTTAGGTATGTTTTATTTATTTATTTACGGTATTTATTTATTATTTATTTAACGTCTATCCTATTCAGTTATAAAAAACTGATTTACAAAGGAGGACAACTAAATAAATCTAATTACATAGATGCAGAAACTACAATAAACTACATTTTAGTACATATTTGAAATAGTAGCATTACAACAACAATGCATTTAAACACAACAATTTTGTTTTATAACAAATAAAAATGATTAAATGTATTAAATGAATGAATCAAAAAAAGAAAAGGGTGGGAAAAGAAAAGAAAAGCAAAAAAAAAGGAAAAAGGGAAAAAGGGGAAAAAGGAAAAAAAGAAAAGAAAAAAAGAAAGAAAAAATTGCTGGGCATGTCAAGCATCCAACCAAGCACCATAGGCCTAGACTAGCTAAATGTCCTAGGAAGGGTCAACAATTTGGTTTCAAAGTTTACATGTGCAAACAAATATTTTTGTTGCATTAGGCCTACTAGCAACTTAACCAGTAGGCCTAGGCTCCCTGCTGAAAAATCTTGTCAAAATTGTATCGTAAGATCTTGTATTATTCTTGGCAAGATCTTGCCAAGAAATAAACAAGATCTTATTTTAATGCAAGATCTTACTTAACACAAGATCTTGCAAGAATTTTTACCAGGGCTACCTAGGCCTAAAAAAAGAAGGCCTACGGGTAGGCCTATATATAAAAATTTTGAATTTTTGTTTGAAAATGTTCAAATGAAATACATTTTCATGAAAATTCCCATCACTAGGCCTAGGAGGCCTAGCCTAAGTTACCATCCTACCTAGCCCATTGTTGAAAAAATATGAAGCAACATTTTTAAGAACCCTGTGTACCTATATTCTTACGGCAGAACGTAAGAATTGTAAAAAATTATTCTTACGGCAGACCGTAAGAATTGTTAAAAATTATGCTAAAAATTATTCTTAGGCCTACGGCAGAACGTAAGATTTGCTAAAAATTAATCGTAGGCCTACTCTCATTGGAATTATTGTTACCGTAAATTATTTTTACTAGGTATCTATTTTTTATTATCGTTAACCTTGCCAGGGGCTAGGCCTAGACAAACCTGAAAGTAGATAACCTAACTATAGGGGCACTAGTGTATTAGGCTAGCAAAGTTGTCAGGGTAGGCCTACGTCTAGGGATACCTAGGCCTAGGCATAGGTCCCTTTGGCCCTAGTCTAGACCCAGGGTTAAGGCTCTTTGAAGAAGTTGATCCAATCTCAACTTTACAGTACGTTACGTTATTTATTCTTTATTTAGCCAATCACAGCCCATTTCCAAGTGGCTATCCCGGTCCACTCTTGTGTGTTGTTATGTGATTGTAAATAAACCCCATTAACTTTACCGTACGTTTAAATGCGTTAAATGTTTTAACGTCTAGTTCAACGCCTAGCTAGCACCAACCTAACCAACCGTCAGGGAGTTTAAGCTGATAACGAATAATGTGAGGGCCTATGTTCTTATCCTAGGCTAGGCATCTAAGGGCTAGTCTTAGGCTGTACTAGTAATCCTGTCAAATAAGAATTTTTGGAGGAAAAAAATTGCGATGTCGCTGAATTTTTTCAGAGACCTTCCTTAAATGATACTTATCAACATACTAAAACTCCCCTACAATCGGACTGGAGCTTCGGCCGCCATATTGGAAAATGGCGGCCAAAAAGTGTTTGTTATCGAATATCTCCAAATTTGTTTGAGATAGACAAAATATCTCAATGGCAGAAATATTCCCCATTTATTTCCCTACAAAACAGGGGTCTTCTATAATTTTGGTAGGGGCAACGGTTACGTCACAAAATCGTGGTTTATATGTTGCTTTTGGAATACCAGCTTATTTCCAAATTTTCACGCCCAGCATCAAAAAATGCCCAGTAAATCCGTAAGAAATCGATTTAAATACAAAAGGACTTTTGTACGGGGTTCATGAAAGCTTCCATTAGTATTTTAAAAATCAGTTCTGCGAAATCGGGTTTTGCATTTACCCGGAATTTGGGTTTTTCCATTGTTGGCATTTCCTAAAAAATGACACATTTTACTGTCCATTATTAAGCACTAAATAGCATTGGAGGAAAAATTCTTTCTACGCACATTGAAATGACTTAAATAATGATCCAATTACAACCAAAGTTTAAATCCAATATGGCTGCTAATTCCTAATATTTTACAATATGAATACTGTTTTCGTGCTGTTTTTACAATCATTTTGTTACATTATTCCCTTTGATGTTGTTTAGATATTAAGAATTAGCAGCCATATTGGATTCAAACGTTGGTTGAAATCGGATAGTTACTTAAGTCATTTCAATGTGCGTAGAAATAATTTGTCCTCCAACGCTATTTAGTGCTTAATAATGGACAGTCAAAAAGGGCATTTTTTAGGAAATTCAAACAATGGAAAAACCCAAATTCCGGGTAAATGCAAAATTCTATTTTGCAGACCTGATTTTTTAAAATACTAATGGAAGCTTTCATGAACCCCGTACAAAAGTCCTTTTGTATTCAAATCGATTTCTTACGGATTTACTGGGCATTGTTTGATGCTGGGCGTGAAAATTTGTAAATAAGCTGGTACTCCAATGAGCAACATTTAAACCACGAATTTGTGACGTAACCGTTGCCCCTACCAAAACTATAGAAGACATCTGTTTTGTAGGGAATTTAATGGGGATTATTTTTACCATTGAGATATTTTGTCTATCTCAAACCAATTTGGAGATATTCGATAACAAACACCTTTTGGCCGCCATTTTCCAATATGGCGGCCGAAGCTCCAGTCCGATTGTAGGGGAGTTTTAGTATGTTGTTTAGTATTATATAAGGAAGGTCTCTGCAAAAATTCAGCGACATCGCAATTTTTTCCTCCAAGCGTCAATATACGATCTTATTTGACAGGATTATAGGGCCTGCATCTTGTTTTAAGTAGGCCCATAGGAACGCTCCAGATTTAAAAAAAAACTTAAGATACAGATATTTGTTTTTTCAGTGATAATAATAAAGAAAGGGAGATATAAATAAATAAGTAGGCCCTACTTATTGCTAAGTGCAAGCAATAGGCTTAATTGTAATCAGTCTATTGTTAGTTATGGTAGGCCTAGCCTACCCTACAGAATTTAGAGTGATTACAACCTCAGCAGTAACTTTGCTTCTGCTAAGCCTAGTCCCTAGCAAATAGTTAGCTCAACGTAAGAATAATTTTTAGCAATTCTTACATTCTGCCGCAAGAAGCTTTAGCAGCAAGAGAAGCAAGAGAAGCTTTAGAATTGCTCCAGACCCTGAGCCCCCTACACCCCAATTCTTTAAACAAGCTTCTTCCTCCAGTCTGAAACCTGGGCCCCTGGAGCCAAGTAGGTCATTGGCGCCTAGGCCTAGAGGTCAACCGGCCAACCCCAACCTTTAAGGTAGGCCCTAGGCTATGATTGTGCTGTTCAGCTTGGCTTGGTGCAAGTGCAAGTCGCTAGAATTTTATCAAGTTTCTAGTGAATTTCAATTGATTTAGGCCTGAGGCATAACGTCGGTATAGGCTCACAAGGTAAAGGCCTTACTAGGCCCTAGGCCTAGCAATAAAGTAGGTACCTACTTCGGAATTAAACGTGCAATCCAATTGGAACTTTCGCCAAGTTGTTATCAAAAGTAGGGTTATAAACCCGTATCCGATCCTTACCTGCTGAACATAATAAAACCTTATGTTGATTACGTACCTATATTGTCATGTTTGGGTAGTTTTCTACCCTTGTTACTGGTATAATTTCATTGATTATTGCTTGTGACAAGACAGTGATTGCATTAACGATGTCACAAGTATAAGGAGGTCATGCTTGTTGCTGCAATGACCATTGCGCGCGTGTATGGCGTACGTGTGTTGCTGACAGATGGATTATTTTGTCACTTTATTGTTATTTGTGGCAATACCAGGTGTATTTTGAATTGCTGGTCTAAGCATTGAGACATGAGCTAATAGACTCGCACGCGCTCCTTCTCGGGGAACTAAGTGGCGACATAGTGCTGGCTTTGCGTTTCGACACTGCAATTACTGCTAATTAATTTGGACTTTGAATCAACTCGGTGACTGAGGAGGCGTAGCCCAGTTGAGTCGGGGAGTTACAATCTGACCAGCGAACGAACAGTCGTCTTCGAGAGCAAGTACAATGGTGTTCTGACAAGGAATTGTTGACAAGAAGAGTAATTAGTTAGCAGTGCATTGGAAACACCGAGTATCGAATGGATTAGCCGATCAAGAGGCAAGAAGTCAGAAGAAGGTAGAACATCTGCACTCCCACGTCCGAGACTGAGTCACGGCTGATCCAGGACCAACCCAGAGAGGGGGGACTTAAAGTAAGACATGGTTGCATTACTATAGGTCAAGTCACTCACTACATGGGGGTTCGAACTCACGTTCAATCAGGTGGAATGTATAAGCTTAACTAACAGGCTAATTAGGATGATTGTGGTTAAATACAAGTGCTCCTTCTTTTTGTTGAGATTGTGTTCTTGTTTGTGATAATCCTCTCTATACATGTCCTAGAAAACCACCTCATTAAATACCTATCGATTTCGGTCACTGTTGGGAAGATTAGTCTGTGTAACAAACCACAGCTACGTTCCCCCAGAACAATAGTTACTTTGGTAAATAACATCTATACCAAGGGCTAATCAACCTCTCAACTTGACATGGTGGTGGCGCCTTGGTTGTATATGATAGTGCATTTATATACAAGGTATAAAATGGGTTTCGATGGGTTTTCTGACGTGTGTTAGAGTGGGTTTTCAACTTGACATGGTAGGGGTTTTCAACGAAGTGGGTTGACCTTAAACATAATTTGTTATGTTTTATGAGCTATATTGACAGCGATAGGATAGAAGGGATTACTTTATCGGAGAAGATGAGTTCCATGCCACTTTTTACATCGAGGGCTTATCACAAGGAGGAGGATGATGCCGAGGATCGGATGCGTAGGCATCGCTTTCGTTTGTTAAATCAGAGAGTCCAGCAGAAAGGTGAAGGGGTAGTGGACTATGTTTTGGCTAAGAAGAGGCTGTGTGATGAGTTTGATAGGAGGATGCAGCATGAGGTAAGGACTCGTTGGTGCTTCGAGGGTATGTTGCCTGATTTGAAAGTGCACTTGATCAATAAAAATTTTAGAACTGCGGAGGAATTGTTGGAGGCAGCGGCGGGACCTTGAGCAGAGGCGAGGAGTGGCATGTTGGTTGCTCCTGTTCAGGTAGTTATGCCTGCGGAAGGGGGGAAGGATGGCATGTTATCAGACATGAAAGGATTAGCGGACATGTTAGCGTCTATGATAGGGGAGGTTCAGTCCCTGAGAAGTGAGGTAGTGGGCAAAGTACAGCACAGTGGGGGTGTGGTGCAGCAAAATTTTGTTTCAGGCCAGCAGGGCGGAGTTCAGAATCAGCAGAGTGGTTGGACAAATAAACAACAATTTATACCCAATGTGGGTTGTTATCAACGCCAGAATCAGCGTAATTGGGATAATCAGGTCACGTGTTTTTATTGTAGAGAGTTGGGTCATTTTAAGAGAGACTGTGTCAAACTGAAATCTCTTGAGGCTAATCGGAAAGTACCTGTGGTTGTTTCGTCGGAACAAGGGTCATCTTCTGTGTCGTTAACACCTAGCGTCCCCCCCATGCTACCATTTTCTGTGCTGTTTACACCGTTGAAGCGCCCTGTCGTGGAAAGTAGTAGCACTGAGGTGCCAAAGAAAAAATGAGAAAAATGAATTGCAAAAATGAGGTAATTTCTAAGGTTTTATGTCCTGAGGTTAAGGGTAGTGACTCTCCGGTGATGATTAAAAGCAATGACAAGGTAATTTCTAAGGTTTTGTGTCCTGAGGTTAAGGGTAGTGACATTTCGGTGACAACTAATAGCAATGACAAGGTAATTTCTGTGGTTTTGAGTTCTGAGATTGAGGGTGGATGTTCTATGGTATCTACTACTCACGAGGATATTGGAGATGCCGTGGGGGTGTCACTTCTAGGTGAAGAGGGTAGTGAAGCCGCTCACGAGGATATTGGAGATGCCGTGGGGGTGTCACTTCTAGGTGAAGAGGGTAGTGAAGCCGCTCACGAGGAAGTAGTGGATGCCTTGGGGGTGTCACTGCTAGGTGGGGAGTGTAGTACTTCGCTGTCTACTGTTCATGAGTACGTAGAAGATGAAGTAGTAGTGTCGCTTTGTGGTGACGAGGGCAGAAGTACAACAGTGCCTACGTCTTGTGAGGATAGGAAGGAACCAGATGTGGTTCTTTGCCCTATTGTGGAGAGCGGTAGGACATCCTTGTCCTACGCAGCATTGGTTAAGGGGAGCGCCAAAGGGGTGTCATACCCTAGTATGGAAAGTGGTGGCACTGACGTACCATTATCTCTTAAGTTCAAAAGGAGTGGTAGCATTGCTCTACAATTAGCTATTGGGTTCAAATGGGGTGAAATGCTGTCTCATTTGCACTTGGCTTCAGGGGTGGAGGAACCAAGGGTGGTGTCACAGTCCTATGTGTAAGTGCATAGTTTATGCAATGGCTTATTCATTTGATTAATGTAATTCATTTATGTTTTATATCATTGAAATTGATTATTATTATTATATATATATTTTTTTTTTCTTAAATCAATCAGAGCTGCAGTAAATGTAATCTAGTTTATTTGTTTCAAGAAATTTTGCTTGATTGTGTATTGTAAATTCATTGTTGTGGTCTGTGGATTGAGATTATAATAAAATGTTTTCTGTTTCAAATTTAAATTTATAATTAATATTTGTTAAATATTTTCTGGATAGAGCTTTCATATTATTATTTGTTTACATAATTCAATTCAGTTACAGATTGTCGCCTTTGCATTTTATTTATCGATTACGTAAATGGTAAATGTGTTACTGTAGCACTAAGTCGTCAGTTTTAAATACTACTGAAGTTCAAGGTTGCTATGATGGCATTTCTCAATGTCAGTCCAGTGTGTATACATTCGTCAGCAGTTTTACACTTGGGCTTTGTTTACTATTGATGACTTGTGGTGACTGTATTATGTACATGGTCTGTCGAGATTTTGTTTATGTTTTAGTGATCTGGCTTCATTTTATTGTGCGAGTCCAGTGTGATGGGACATTGCGAGCCATTACGTGTGCAGTACCTGTCTGCAGTATACATCGGCGGGCTTCCAGGAGCTGTCTGGATAAGCTACGTCAAATTGTCGGAGGAAGCACATCAATGTTAAAGGAGTTAGGTTTAAGGAACTTTACCAGGGGTTCCGAATGAATTTATTCAGGGAATTTTGAGACAGTAATTCTTAAATATTATGTCGTTTTTTTGATTTTGTGCACAAGCAATGATATTTTTATGTTTGTTTTATGACTTAATTTTTATTAAGATTGCTTGTGTTAGATTAAATATAGGGATTTTCAGATCAATTTATTTAATCCTAATTCGCAGGAATTAAGGTTGTTTAGGATGAATTACTGTCATTCGAGTCAAACTTTTTATATTAGGTTCCTGGCTTGTACTACCTGGAAGGTGAGTTTTGCATTTTGGTCTCGTTTGAGCGTGAGATTCGTTTTATTTCAATTTGCTTGTTTTTTAGTTTTATTTAGTAGTTGTATACAAGTAGTATTCAGTTAGGATTCTGGTTTGGTTTTGGTCTATTATGCAAGAGGGTGGATGGTGTATCGCGTCTTCTTGATGAGGAGAAGATTGCAAGTTTGAGGAGGACATCGAGATTTCAAGGAAGTGAAGAACATCAAGAGAGAATAAGAGAGCATCTGAAGAAACAGGTTGATTATATAGGAACGGTACTGATATACGGAGAAAACTCTTAATCCAGATGGCAGTCGATCTTCCTGTATTAGTGATGCACATGAAGACATCTTGAACAAGATTCGGGACGAATCTTCTATGGAGGCGTGACCATGTCATGTTTGGGGTAGTTTCTACCCTTGTTACTGGTATAATTTCATTGATTATTGCTTGTGACAAGACAGTGATTGCATTACGATGTCACAAGTTATAAGGAGGTCATGCTTGTTGCTGCAATGACCATTGCGCGCGTGTAATGGCGTACGTGTGTTGCTGACAGATGGATTATTTTGTCACTTTATTGTTATTTGTGGCAATACCAGGTGTATTTGAATTGCTGGTCTAAGCATTGTGACATGAGCTAATAGACTCGCACGCGCTCCTTCTCGGGGAACTAAGTGGCGACATAGTGCTGACTTTGCGTTTCGACACTGCAATTACTGCTAATTAATTTGGACTTTGAATCAACTCGGTGACTGAGGAGGCGTAAGCCCAGTTGAGTCGGGGAGTTACAATCTGACCAGCGAACGAACAAGTCGTCTTCGAGAGCAAGTACAATGGTGTTCTGACAAGGAGTGGTTGACAAGAAGAGTAATTAGTTAGCAGTGCATTGGAAACATCGAGTATCGAATGGATTAGCCGATCAAGAGGCAAGAAGTCAGAAGAAGGTAGAACATCTGCACTCCCACGTCCGAGACTGAGTCACGGCTGATCCAGGACCAAACCAGAGAGGGGGGACTTAAAGTAAGACATGGTTTCATTACTATAGGTCAAGTCACTCACTACATGGGGTTCGAACTCACGTTCAATCAGGTGGAATGCATAAGCTTAACTAACAGGCTAATTAGGATGATTGTGGTTAAATACAAGTGCTCCTTCTTTTTGTTGAGATTGTGTTCTTGTTTGTGATAATCCTCTCTATACATGTCCTAAAAAACCACCTCATTAAATACCTATCGATTTGGGGTCACTGTTGGAAGATTAGTCTGTGTAACAAACCACAGCTACGTTCCCCCAGAACAATAGTTACTTTGGTAAATAACATCTATACCAAGGGCAAATCAACCTCTCAATTTGACAATATTATACCTAGACATAGTCAAGTAAAAAGTCTAGCGTTGGGTAAAACAAAAATCGCTAGAGATCTATAATTTTGACTATTTAGGTCAACATATGGGACCTTATACCGATACAAACACAAAAATCCAACTGCCATTTATATTCAAGCAGCTGGCGTGAAAGTGTAGGAGCCAACATGAAAATCGTAAGTTTCTTAAATAAGCGTAATGTCTGTACCGTCATTTTAATAGAAGCTATTAAATAATTGTAGTTTACTAATCATTGTGTTAAATATCTAAATCTCTAAAAAGTCGACAGTCCCCAAACTAATATAATGTCGCCAAACAAACTTGAAACCCTTGAAACAAGCCCTTGAATTTTGGCAACCTTTGTTTACTAGTCGTTGACCAATCGCGATCTTTCTACGACCTGCGTGCGGCTAATTAAAATGTAGTAGGCCTACACTGAAATTAACAGGGGAGAACGATCATAATATTATTTTTTAAATTTTTTTTAAAGCATACGTGTTTATTTTACCTTTTTAAATTAAAATTGGTATTAAAAATGCAATTTAGGCCAAAAGTTTAGAAATACAACATCAGTGTTTTTTTATCATCATGCATACCCGATGCAAACAAAAGTTTTAATTTTTAATTTAGTCTTCTAATAAAAAGCATTTTACCCCGCTAAACGATTTCCTATCAGATTAACCCTTTTCCTCCAAATACCAACAGTTGGTGTGGCCTTATAGCCCGTACTATATTCCCTACACTTATATTTTACATTCAATACTAATACGGTTTCATAATCATTATATCCTACCATATGCCATCGTTTATATTACAATTCTCGTAAATCACATTGTATTGTATTTTATCTTACCTATTACTCCAAAACTAGTATACCATACTAGTAGTATACATATAACTTGAAAACATGAAATGCACATTATATTTATTTTTCATTTTATACCATATGTTTTAGCCTTAGGTACTATTCCCCTCCCTCTTCACGAAGAGGTGTATACTTGTACCATGTATTAGTCTAAGTGAACAAAGATCTACATTCTCTACTTAATATCCATGAATATGAATTGTTAGTGAATTTTATACTTTTTGGATAGTACTTAGAGATTAAATAATAATTTCAACATAGTATCCAATTAATTCCCTGTGGATAACAGATGGAAGTATTTTTGATACTGTTTGGCTGAAAATATTTCCGATTTAATACATGGATTCAATTGGAAGAATTTTGGATACCTATTTAGATATATTTAAATATCGCATCCAACCGTTGCCTAATATTTCCAAGTGAATATCAATTGGGAAACGATTTGGTACTTACGGTAATTTTTTGGATTCAATTTAACTTAGTATCGAAACTGTTTCCCAATAATGCCACGGATATCAATTTGGAAATGTTTGGAACCTATTGGATATGTTTTGGATTCATTTAACTATATATCCAAACATTTCCAAAATATTTTCATAAGGATTCATTTGAAATTTTTGGATACCTATTGAAAACTTTTTGGGATCAAAATAAAACAGTACCAAAACTTTTTCCAATTCGTATCCATGGGGAATCAATGGGAAAATGTTTGGAAAATTTTGGTATGTTTGGATTAAATTTTATTTTTAGAAATCCTAACCAT
Organism: Sweltsa coloradensis; assembly: GCA_024449915.1. Lineage (NCBI taxonomy): Eukaryota > Metazoa > Arthropoda > Insecta > Plecoptera > Chloroperlidae > Sweltsa > Sweltsa coloradensis. Next base: position 711,420 of record JAMZAV010000113.1, read on the forward strand.
TTCCAAAAATAAATTTCCATGGGATACCCTTTGGAAATGTTTTTGGAACCTTTGAAAACTATTTGGATAAAAATGAAAGCATTCCCAAAACTTTTTTCCAATTCGTATCCATGCGGATATCAATTAAAATTTTTTAAATACCTATTATATATTTGGTTAAATTTAACTAAATATCCAAACCTTTTCCAATAATTTCCATGAGGTATCATTTGGAAATTTTTGCGTACCTATTGAAAATTTGGATCAAAATGAACTAGTACAAAACTTTTTCCCAAATTCGATCCATGCGGATATCATTGGAAATGTTTGGGATACCTATTGGATATTTTGGTTTAAATTTTAACTTTAGTATCCAAAGCATTTCCAAAAATTTCCATGGGGATTCACTTGGGAAATGTTTTGGATACCTTTGAAAAACTTTTTGGATAAAAATAAAAACTATACCCAAAACATTTCCAATTCGTACCCATGCGGATATCAATTGGAAATTTTTTGGATACCTATTGGATATATTTGTATTAAATTTAACTTTAGACCCAAACCTTCCAAAAAATTTCCTGGGGATATCCTTGGAAATTTTTTGGGATACCTATTGAAAACTATTTGGATAAAAATGAAACAGTACCCAAACTATTTTCCAATTCGTATCCTGCGGAATAAATTGGAAATGTTTGGTCCCTATTGGACATGATTTGGATTCAATTTTAACTATTGTACCCAAAACCGTTTCCAAATATTTTCCATGTGGATATCTTTGGGAAGTTTTTTTTGGATACCTATTGAATGCTTTTAGATCAAAAAAAAACGGGTTATCCAAAGATTTCCATTTCGCATCGTGTGGTTCATTGGAAGTCTTTTGGATAGCTATTAATACTATTTGGTTTCCAATAAACATTTTTTACCACTATTTCCAAATTTGATATCCATTGGGATATCATTGTAAATCTTTTGGATACAAATAAGGAAAAGGTACTAAAATGGATAACAAGGGATACCGAAGGTATCAAATGGGTGAATTGGATACTAAATGGTAGCTAAAAAGAGTATCCAAATTATATGGATCCTCGGGATACTAACTAAAAACTAATAATACCTCAGATACTATTCAGATACTACTTGACTACCCTTTTGGGTATCAATATTTTTACAGGGAGGGCATAATTTCACCCTGGGCAGGCTTCCTACAAAAATTATAATTGTTGCAAAAATATTATATTTTACACGCACAATATAGGTATGTTAGTATCAGCATCACAATGGTATTTCTTTATTAGCCATATTTACCTTTTTGTAAATGTCATTTCTTACTATAAAAAGTAAAATCTCATTTTAAATGTACAAATGTTTTCAACTACAAAATGGCTTATTCTTTTTTAAATTGTTTTCTATAAATTGCTAGACGTTTGAAAGAGAAAGAAAGTTTGTATGGTGACTGCCAAGACAAACAATCTTCCACTTACAATGAAAATTCTTTTCGAGAGAACTAGCTAGCATTGTCTACGAAACATCTTGGATTAAAGATGGAAACTCCTTGCAATAAAATTATTTTAACTTTTAAAATACACAGTTTTAATTTAAGAATACGCACTTAATTGGTCTTGATATTTGATTGTAGTTGTGTCACGCGGTAATGCTAATCAGAAACGTAAAACACTGAAGATGATTAATATAGTCGTTACAATATCCAAAACCCAACAAGCTTATAAGTTATATCAAAAGTCTGACGTCGACCACAATAACATTATCACAAACAAATATAAATTTTTAATTTCTTCTCGCCAAGTGTACACGTGAATGCCATACATGATAATGATAATTTATTTATTTATCAACGCAAAAGGATGTATTTCCAATCAATAATGAGCTAATTGCTATTGGAAGTCAAACCGAATCATCTGTTGGAATCGACGAAACTTAAAACTTGACGTTTCATCGAACTTTTTATTGAATTGTTTCTACTTGTGTGAAGGACTGTCCGCCGTATTTTCAGTTTCACGACAGTTCACACGTGTAGTATAAGTTGTTGTATTTAATTGTGTACATTGTGAAGGTCGACCTTAGGCGGGAATCCCTTCTGTAGATTTGTCCAAGGTTTTCTTCAGTCGTCAATGCGAATGCTAGAATTGAGTTCTCTTAGGACAAACATCCCTTCACAACTACCATGACACCCTAATAACCTAGTAAGTCCCCTGAAGAGGGTCACACCGATGTGTACCGTACTGCGGGCATCCTTATGGAAGTTTTTATTCGGGATATAGGACATGCGTTTTAAGCTAATTCTGTTCTCTCGGCCGACTGACACCACAGTTGTTTACAATATTGGGTAGTTGTCAAGGAAGCGGAACCATAGGGCTCTACAGTAACACTTTTCAAGAAATTAATTATAAATAATCTTTTCAAAAAAAGTTTTTGGATTAAAAAGTCTAAAATATACCACATTCGCGGATTAATCTTGGCTGAACATAAAATATTACAAATCTACCACTGTAGCGCTGTCTATGTATGCTTTATTGACAACTATGTAAAGGTTCAGATATCAGATACGTCGGGTTCTTACCGGCCGAAGCATATAGCTATGTGCCAACTGTCAAATGTGTCCTAATCCCTCTTAAAGGACATAAGAAGGAATGTCCAAGGTCTGCTGGTAGCCCTCAATCTAAACATTCGTCTATGACTGAGTAGAACCTTGGAAACACAGTTTATTCAGGATTGTCGGAGGCTGGTATCAAATCGACATCACGAATCATATTCCCGCGTTTATGCGATGTCCTACTTCTATTGTAGTTCTCCACTTGAGACGTGTCCAGTATTGTGTTGAAGTTTTCAAGTAGCAACCCACATTGAAGATTCAATGAACCGTAGAATATTCTAACCCTATAACCGTAACGTATCTATAGGTACAGGCTGCACGACAGACCTCAGTAAACAAAGCTACGGGACCATGCAAACACTCGCCATGAAACTAGTATTATTTCAAACATACACACATTGACGGAAAACCAATATGTGGACGATTACGTTTTTGAAACGGTTAAAAGTTATGTCATCATTAACACACAACACAACATTTAAGCCACTATTCATAAAAATACGTAAAAATAGCATTTCAATTTTGAATATTAAGCATTCGTATTTTCTAATTAAGCATGTTGTAGCATTTATTTTTTTCCCTGCACTTTTTACATTTCTAGTGAGAAATAATGGATTATGGTAACAGTTTAATTCAATATAGCCACTTAAATCATTAAATACAAGACTTAAATAGTTTTCAGTAGGAGAAAACCTATTTTTTTTGTAAAATAAGCATTTTGTAGCTTTTTACAAAATATATGTTCACCGAAACGCTAGATTTACGTAGGTACATATTAGCAGCATAATATTTCGGTTAGGATGGTTATTCTATGTCAGAGACACATTGTACGGCAAGTATCAACAAAGCCCACGGTGAGTATGTATCTAGGTCACATCCACTGGGGATAACCACCGGGAATAAATTAATATAATGGAAATATCGATTTCATAAATGAGGATCACAATTACATCATAGCGTTGGCATTAACTGGTGTTTAGACAAGATATACATTATAATAACACCTAAGCATAGTTCGGATCAATTTAACTTGATAACTGACGTTATGTTTGTGTGGTCGTTTTGAGATTAGAGTAGTTGCCGTTAAAACAGGTTTCAAATGTTATTTTATGCGTTCACCGTATATAAATATAATTCGCGAAAGTTATTGAAGAACAAAATCAAGTCTTCTGATGACAGTAAACAGTAAACGGTAGTAGCTTTTACGTGTTCAAAGTAATATAATCAAAAGTCTCACAAACCACGTTTAAATATTTTACATATCAAAGAATATTATTTTAGTTAAAAGTTAATACTATACAAGTATTTATATTTGACGTGTATTCAACAATTAACTTTGGTTTAATATTGAGAAAGTCACTTTCATAGTGATAGTGGAGTTTCATAACAGTCACAATACATTGACATCCATCAAGATACGATTCGAAGGTAGGCCTCATCTTCTGTTTATAACACAAGGTTGTATGTTCTGTAATAATTGCTAGGACGTAAAAAGAGTAAGTGTGTTTAGTGATAATTTTAAGTTTGAGTAAAAGAGCGTACCATATTTTACATATTTATTTTATCAGTCCTTGATTAAAAGATATGCCTCATATTCTGTTTTTAAACAAGTGAAAATGTGCTGTAATAATTGCAAGGACGAATTGAATTTGAATTTAGAACGTATTTCAGATATTTATTTCAACGAAGTCGTTGATTCGATGATAGATTAGTTAGAAAATATTATCTTATGTTTGAAAGCCTTGAGTATGTTGGTACATGTTATGTTGGCAGTGTTACGTCAGTGCACGTGTACTTGGAAGTAGTACCATTCAACTTAGCACTTTCTTAATGAAGAATTGTGATTGTAGTTTACGCGGTGCTTCATTATGCAGCACTAAGTTCGTGTTGTTTTAGTGAGTTTAGTTACCGAACGCAGCCCTAGGAGCGCTACGAGGAGTTTCCGAACAAATCACTTCCCTATCGTACGCCGAGCTCAAAGCGTTTTGGTGGCTTTCCAACTACTCCGTTGTCTCGTTTGTTTTTTAGGAACTATCTATAGTGGTGGAGTTTGAAGAGGCCATTATACAGTGTGTTCCGAATACTCGGGGCAAACTTGATAATGCTATGTTCTGCAGTGCTTAGGTGACGGACTAGGGCTATCAGTGAAGGATTCGTGTGGAAAAGAGGGGACACATGTTTGCGAAGTCGAATGTATTGTATAGCCTCTTCTTAGCCGTATGATTCACGTCAGTTTTAACACCTGTCGAGGTGACTAGCTAGGTATCAAGTGAATTATGTAGGTTTTTATTTAAAAATTAAACTTAATAGTAGCACAGGTTTTTTATTTATTAGTTTACATAAACCTATCACTGTTTTTCATAAATGTGTTTCATTTCATTTCACACCACATCACTTTTGTGTTTATTATTTGGAGATAGTTTAAAATGTAATACACCTTAAACGTTAATTAGAACAAACACGCACATAAACGAAGCACAATAAATTCAGAGTTGTTCTGAATCGGCCTTGTTGATTCTGGCGTTGATCCGCGGGTGTTCGCATTGTCCATATCATTGATTGCTATATTTCCTATTACTAGGAAGCTTCGCAAACGTTTTTTCAGGCGCGTTGTTGGATGAGCGTAATTTTTTTAAACGAAAAAAAGCGTAAAATAGAGATTTTCATGAAAAATAATTTTACGATAACGCTCAAATTTCACACGAATATATAAATTCAAAAAATTAAGGTTCTGTGAAAAAATCATATCAATCGGATAAAGCATGTAAAGCCAAAGACATTTAAAAAATCGAAAAAAGTCGTAAAATTGCGATTTTCGTAAAAAATAGTTTTGTGATAACGCTCAAATTTCACATGAACATATCAATTTATAAAATAAAGATTCTGTGAAAAAATCATTACAATCGGACAAAGCATGTAGGTGTTATAAGTCGAAGAAATTTAAAAAAAAAAAAAAATCGTAAAATTGCGATTTTCATGAGAAATAATTTTCCGATTGTGCTCAAAAAGGTGGCAATTCTAAGTTTAGAAATTTTGAAGGTCTCCATATAATTTCATCGCAATCGGAGTATTGGTGTAGCCGGAATCGTGCTAACAAGCAGACAAAAATACGAAAAAAAAGAAAAAAAAAAGAAAAAAACATTCCAGATTTTTTTCTCCAGTGTAGTGAAATGGAATCTTTGCTTTGCTCGCTACGCTCGCTACGCTCATCCAACAAATATCGATCTTTGGTTGGTTGTCGCTCACTCGTCGATTGCGTCCGAGCCTACAGGGTTGGCTTGGTTGCTTTGATTTACTGTGCCCCACTGAAAATCATTTTTTATAAGTGAGTGGGTAGACTCTAAATACAATTTATTTATTTTATTTATTTTATTAACATCATTTTCTTAACACTGTTTTGATATTATGCACCCACATAGCTGTGGTTGTTTTTTGTCAAATGTTATTATTATCAACCACCCGAAGAAAATGTGAATACACTCCTGTCGAAATATTGCAATCGTAAATATTTTTTTTTTACACACATGATACAAGGGTAGTTGTGATGGGATGTCCTGGGGCTGTTTGAGATAGCTCAATCCAACGCATTTGCATAAATGACCAAAGAAGACTTTGTGAACGCTTTCAGTCCGGATTGCCGGCTGCGGATGTCGACCGAAGACGTATCGGTATGCGTTTTCGCGCGTCCACGTCTCGACGGTGTTTCCCACATCTGCCAATCTTTAATTTATTTCACAACGCTATTACTCCATTTAATGACGCATTTAAAGAAATATTCTCGGATCTAAATGTATTTAGATTGTTAAGTACCTCGAATATACTTAAACGGTTTCCTTAATTTGGTTGTTTACCCCACCCTTCACAGGCCAGATTACACCAATCTTAGACGAAACCTTCAGTTTTTAAATTGGGTTCCGGTTGCAGGCAGGGTTTAGGATTGCCAATTAACGTAAGACTCGCCAGAAACTGGAGAAAGATGCTTCGGAAACATGTTAAAAAAAATGCTATAAAATGTTTGTGACAACATTTGACTGAACATTTAAAAATAATCCTCTATTATTGTGATTTAATCATACTTACAACACTAATCGACATGCAAAATATTATTACATGCTAATACGAATTTTTGAAACGTTAGAAAGCATTGAGATATATTTTGTTTCTTTATATGATATTAATATTGAGAAAGATTTGCTTTAGGGGACGTTCATCCAAATATCTTGAAAGAAATGTATTTTTCCGGTATATATCCCCCATCCATATCAGTCGTATTGTGTCGGGAAGAAAGGGTGGCCAGATATTTCCCTGGATTCAATCATTTTATTCGATATTGATTTCTAGTTTTTGTTGGCCCGTGATTTAGAGGCGGTGAGTTGATATTGTAAGATGATAGTTATAATCTCGATGTGTGCGAACCAGCTTCGAATCCCTTGGATTGGAGAATTATTACAAACTCTTTTTTGTTTAACTCCATCTCGCAACATCCATCAAATACTTAGAAACGAGCGATGTATTTTACAATAATGATATAAAGCAGATATTTCCAAACAAAACAAGTGAAGAGACGCTTGAAAGTTAGTTACCATAATCACTTCGTATCACGAATCATTACTATGTTCGCGACTGTATTATGAATGACCAACCGGTTGGTAACACAAAGCTATAACAGCACATTTAAAAAAAAAAATAGAATAAATAAGTATTAAGTAAGAGTCTATACCGAATCAGACACATAGGCCTAACTGATTTCAGTGGGAGACATTAAATTTATAGCAGACCAAGCCAACCCTGTAGGCGCCGACACCATCGACGAGCGAACAGTGACTAACTATAGACCGGATATTTAAGTAGGAAACGCCGATCATTCAAGCTGGACACGATTCCACACAACTTTAGGATTTATCATGTGCCTCGTTGCTAGGACGGCTCCAAAGTAACCGTTTATACACATTCCTAAGCTAAGAACTGATGGACTTAAGTCCATATCAGAAGTTAAAAGACCTGCTTAAAGCGGGAATCGGACCCTGGACCTTCTGCATTGGAAGCAGAGCCTCTTACCACAAGACCAACGAGCCACACAATAGACAGACCATCTCAAAGACTTTATCCATAAAACCTATTGTTTTAGTTCTATACACGTATGGTTTCAGGCTGGATCCCGAGTTGTAAATGTGTGGATTCAGAGTGACATACACAGACAAGCAGACAGTTAGACAGACAGACTGACAGTTAGACAGACATATGTCCATGCGGACATAATAATTATTGTAGGGTTTTCATTGAGAATTCGAGAGAGCTAACTCTATAAACGCCCCAGTTTCCGCCATCTGCGATCAACACTCTATGATTTCAGTGGTCAGCCCTGTTTGCAATGTGTCACATGTGTGTGTGTGTGTGATGCAACAGAGAGAAACATCAGGCCTATACTTGGAATCGAACACACGCCACTCTGCCAGCAAGCTAGAGAGCGTGGACTACAATACAATCTGTCATTAGCTTGCAATTGTGTTTGCGGTCGACGCCGCTAACAGTACATGGCCAAACACGGCGTCCACATAGAGGGCATGCCGGGAAATTGTCAATCATCAAACCAGAAGGAGAGGAAGCAATATAACAGGGCCACCGCGAAGATGTGAGCTATGCTGGAACCAGCGCAATATCGCGATATTGGTGATTAATTAACATAATTAACTTATGCAAATAGGATAATCGAATACCTAGGTTGGTTTGCAATTAAACTCTCGTAAACGAACCGGAACTATATTACACCCCTGTTTAATTATAATCACAGTTACTTCAATGTTTGGTCCAATGATTATGTAACTAACTGAACATATTCTTATGTAAAGACTTAAGGTTGCGTTAAAAAAAATAACTTTGTCCCAAGACAGGCATTGAGAAAATACACATTTGTGGTATTCACGAAGTCCAAACATTGACGCCGTCCGCAAAGACACATTCGATTAGGGTGAATGTCCGAAGGTGGCGAATCCAGGGGGAGCAGTAGCCCCCCCCCCCCTTTATTGTTAAAAATTTACATTTTATTCTAAAATGATTATAACAATCCTCCAACGTAATGATAACATACCAAACTGTATGGTAAATCAAATAAAACTTATTGAAATATACCCTCCTAAAAGCCATCATTTAAACACGATTTTGACAAAGTTTCCTTAGTTCCTTAAAAAAATCCCTGCGAGACTGAGCTGTGGGCCGTGCCCCCCGAACCCCCGGCTTAAAGTTACACCAACTCAATCGCCACCCCCTTACAGAGGTCCTGGATCCGCCCCTGGGCTCTACGAGAACGTGGGTTCGAGTCCCGTATAAAGCATGTTTCTTTCTGTAATTGTTCTTCGTCGTCATCTATCACCATCTCATTGTCTCCAATAGCAACAGTGCAATACAAAAGCAAGCAACAAAATTCAAATCTAGCAAATATTGACGTGGGTGTGCAGAATAATAGAACACTAATAATTAAAAACACCATTGCCGCAATTTAAACCAATCCGAAGGAATAACTATGTAGGGCCTCAGGGAGGAAGAACTGGCGAAAATTTCAGACACCTAGCTTTCTCATTTTAGGATTTTTTTTTATCTTTTAGTTGAAAACTACAGTAACGAGGAAAAACGTTTAAAAATAGGAATGTTACTTCATGTGACAATATAAAGTTAATGTGTAACTCACCATCTGAAGTAAAAATATTCCAGCACCATATTCTGGAAAATCCTGGTCCTCAGCATCTTCTTTCTTTTTTTTGCTGTCGAATTCGTGCTCTTTTGATAATAAATCATTACAGTTAGGGCTAGGCCTAGGCCAGAAGTAGGGTTAGGTTCGTCCCTCGCTCCGATTGTTTCGCTATTTTCTAACTGATTATTGTCATTAATATCAGTTTCACGCTTCACTTTATCAACAGAAAAGCTATTCCCACGACACAGTCTCTCCTTATTACCGTTGAATCGAGGCATTATCACAAAAAACAACGCACTGTAGTTCACATGTACACTTGACTTGACAGAAAATACACAAACAATTATCATGAACCTAGTAGCGGTGACAACAAGCGGCAAGCGCAGCTGTCGCCGAGTCACGCCGTTTAGTGCCAACCTATGAATGATATTTCACGCTAACACAAAATCAATTTGAACTCGCTAACTCAATAACTTTTAAAGTAATGCAATTTCATGGGCGCCGCGAGGGGGGGGTGAAATGGGGGCACTTGCCCCCCCCCTTGCCCTTGGATTTCAGAGAAAAAAAAATTGCTGGCTGTCAGCTTTGTCTCATATAACAATGTGCACTTGTATTCAAATCAACATTGCACTATCAGAATTGTGGTTGGGAGTTCACATCGTATTCAGCACACTTTTGCTACATACTGCAATATTGCCGCGGTAGAATAAAGTTACAATGAAAAATAATCACTCGGGGACATCAGAACGAAACACGAACGTTTTTGTGCTAAATAATGATTGTCGATAATATCCTGACGGCGCTCATGTGCAATTTTAAAATCGTTGTGGTCAAATTGGAAACAATTTTCACGGGAATTGTCATGACGAATAAAATATGTTTCATCAAAGTCAGCAAAGTCCACAGAAAAAAATGTGCATGCCAAGCCACACTTATCCCTCATTATAGTCACGTAATTTATACAGATTTTATTTGGACAGTCCATAAAATGAAATTTATTTCATAATTGAAATAAGTGTCTATTGATAATCAGCATGTTCTTGTATGAAACATTATGTTCTAAGAGGTTAGAAAGTCAAATATCCCCTGGCCGCTAGCTAAGTCCGATCAAGTAGTGAACTAGTCAGCTGAACCAAGTCTTTGCTCCTTTATTTATTCTGGCGGAACGCGAAACTTGTGTGAAACACACTGACAAGTACGTTATGTCGCTACGACTACGAGCGGAAGTTTAAGGCACTACTACACCTTCTCGCGAGTTCTAGGACGTGGTTCAGATAACCCTTGGGTTTGCCTAGAAGACAAATGTCGAGTTACTAGCTTTCTGGAGCGCTGAATATTATATCAAGCTAGATAACCTGAGGGAAGAATACAACCACTTTACAAAGCGGTTACAATAAATCTAAACAAAAACGCCATACTATTACTTGATCAATAGTTAGGCCTCAAGGGACTGGAGTAATATGTAGAGAAGCCGTATTTCGCAAATGCATACTTTTACTTCAGAGCAAGCCAAGTCTTTGAGTATGTCTTTAGAAGTAATGTTTAATTAGCATGTGAAATTGTTCGCTTTATCTTTAGGTGGAAAAAATGTGCTGTTATTTTTCTTTGATGATGATTTTTTTGCTTAACGTCTCTTTTAATGCACTAAGGCTATTCGAGACGATGAGTGTTGATATTATGACATTGAGGAACAATTACAAAAAAACTTGCCTTATGCGGGATTATTCTAACCCACATCCTCGTTGGATGAGCGAAGCGAAGACTTCAATTTCACTTTGTGTGTTTGTTTTTTTTTTCACTTACGTTACCCCAAGAAAAATATCTCTGGTATTTTGTTTTTGTTAGTTTTTTGTCTGTTTGTTCGCTCTCTACCGGGCAAACGGCGTATGCGATCTTGATGAAAATTGGAGGGGACCTTCGAAATCTCTGAACTTATACTTGCCACGTTTTGAGGTATAATCGATCAAATATTTCTTATGACTGTCGTACTTTTAACATTTTTTTCATTTTTTAATGAGATATTTTCGTGCTATATTAGCGAACAACTACTGCGACATTGATGAAACTTTATGGGAACGTTTAAACTTACTGAAATTATGTATGTTATGATTTTAGAGATATTTGAAAAAAAAATACTTATAGAAATCGTATTTTTACGATTTTTTCCCCCGGTTTTTGATACGATATTTTCGTGATATTTGGGCCGATTCTGACCAAACGGGTGGGGCTACAACGTTCATATTTTACATTGACATAAAGATTCTGGTGATGTAGTGCCTCTTGAAAGAAAAAGTTGAAAAAGTTGGTCAAAATTCATAGCAATAAAGGTTTAAATATAAGCCTTTTACAGGTGTATAATTAACAAGTAATATCAAGTAACTATAGAAAAAGTAATGAGATTCCACTTAAAAACGTAATCATTGGACAGAAATATTCCAAAATAAGCTCATCCATCAACGCGACTGGAAAAAGCGTTCGCGAAGCGGCCTGGTATAGCTAACGCTTCAGTCTAGCGCCAAACGATTTAGCTCTCTTCGTTACAGTGCATGCGTACCAACACAATCAATTCCTTTAGCAAGCAGCTGTTTTCTATTGTGCCGAGGTTTGTATCTCTATGCGTAGAGTAACCTCGATGTGCGCATGTTACTGTAGTCTAGAGACGGGCCACTCATCACATTTCTTTTGAGTGACTACCCCTTCTCTTCTCTCGCAACGTACAAGAAATGGACGCTTATCAGTAATTCAACCCCCCCGGCCACTACCAAATCACCTGTCATGTTTTGATTTGTTACCTGCTCTTACAAGAAGCGAACCTTTTACCTATGTAGGATTTGAGTAAAACATTCAATCATATTTTTTTCCCTTTTCTATAAACTTGCTCAAGGATATATCTTCATACTCCTGTCAGATACAGAACAACATTAATCATGTTATGACGGTTGACGTACGATTCTAACTACCTTGACCAAACAAGGAAGTTTGGAGGCATTGTTTGTGACACTCTTAGCTAGATTGAAGACGCAACTATAGTATAGCAGCCGGGTGGTGTTGTTTCCTTCGTTACCAAGCAATATTTATTTCCTAGTTTTAACTGAACAGAAATAAATTAATAATAATAATAAACAAATTAAAAAATATATCAACTCTTTGGTAGAGGGGCAGGTGGAGTACAAGGCTACTGTGGGTTTATGACTATTAGTAAAGAAGGCAGTGACATTGATGGACTATACAAGGCTGTGGTTCTGTAAGTGAGGCAAATAAACAAATACCGAGGATTTATTAAGCTTTTGGTGGAGGTGCCGGGTACAGTACAAGGCTACTGTGTGTTTGTGACTATAAGTAAAGAAGGCAGTGACATTGATGCGACTATACAAGGCTGTGGTTCTGTAAGTGCGGTAGAACATCTTTTTACCTATGGATTATTTTCCTAACTTCTGCTGGATCCAAGTCCGGATTAGTAGAACTATAAGTGTATTCTCGTTTTAGCACACAGGCTTGAGATTGCGCTGTGAACAGGATCAGAGAAACTTCCTGACAAGAACTTTTCAAGCATACTTTTAATCGTATTAACGCTACATGCATTATTAAGTGGAATTTTGCTCTGGAACTTATTGAAAGTACACGAGTTCTAACTCCACTCTCGCGATTAAAACCAAGTGATTAAATTAGATGTTATTTCGAAGGGTAAATGTTCCGAAACCCATCAGCGTAGAGCGTACGTGAACCTATTCTGAAGCGATGCTCGCGGCTGGCGGGATTCCTCTCTCATCTCACTACACCGCTGAAGAGCAGACCCCTCGAATGTTGTGTCTATAGGACCAGGTGGTTAAATATCCCGTGCAACATTATTTTACCTAGTAAATAAATAAAATAAATTCGTATTTAGAGTCTGCAGCTACTCAAGTCACAGAACTGATTTTCAGTGGGGGAAATTAAATTTAAAGCAGACCAAGCCAACCCTGCAGGCACCGACACCATCGACGAGCGAACAATGACCAATTAGAGAGCGGCATATTTAAGTTGGAAACACCGATGAATCAAGCCGGACACAATTACACTCGCGGACAACACCAGAAAAAAACAAGGCTGATTCGGAACAACATTAGAATTTATTTTGTGCCTCGTTGCTAGGACGGCTCCAATTTAACAGCATTCCTAATCCAAATGTTCTAATAGTTATGTTCTACATTCCACTATATTATCAGTGAAGCATTAAGAATTGTGTGGAACTCACAAGAACTAATTTGATAATGACCAGCCATGTCTACTTTATTTCCAAGTCTTCTTAAGTATAATAACTATTGTTTACTGTTTCAAGGTGCATTTAGACACTGATTACTTACGTTACCAATTTCGATAAAGCAACGCCGAAAGCGCATGCTCTAATTCTAGCAATACGAGCAACATTTTCGTAATAGTTCAGCTCTCGTATTGTTGTTGATATCGTGACAAGACATTTTGCTCTTACACCCGACCCGTACGAAATATTACCACGTAATAATTGAGTGCAATTCCAGTTTACACTTGGGTTGTAACAGAAACATGTACATTATGCACATAGCAATACAAGTCTTGTCCTTAAAACTGTGTTTAAAAGTTAAACTATAGCATTTTGAAACACGACAGAACCTACACTGTACACTGTAATAATAATTAAATAAATACATTTTTGTAGGATGCCCGCTGTAGGGTATGCATCAGATTTAACCGGTGTGACCCTCTTCAGGTGACTAACTAGGTATATTGCGGATAGGACAATTGTGAAGGGATGTCCGAGGGCTATTTAAGAGGACTCAATCCCTTGCATTCGCATTAACGACTGAGGAAAACCTCGGAAAAAAACCTTCAGTCAGGATTGCCGGTCTCTATGGGATTCGAATCCGGGACCTCCCGAATCAGAGTCGAGCGCTTAGCGCCCGAGCCAACACTGTCGGTAATAATAATAATTAATACTGCGAAGGCTTGATAATGATCGACAATTCAATGAAGTTTGCGCTTACGAAAACATTACATGTCGTAAAACTTTAACCTTGAGTATTTAATAATAATAATAACTATTATAATTATAACAATAATTAATATCATAATTATAACAATTATTATTATTATTCGCTACTTGGATCTAATTTTCGAACTCGGACTAAACTTAAAATAAGTATGGGCAAGATGAGCCATTGGTGTTTGCTACAATGTCTGGAAGCTCATGTACTACATTCATGAACAATTCCTGATAATGAGAGTAATATAATTTACTTGATTTATCCTATCAAGATGTGGTTGAACCACGAGGAATGATGGCACACTGCATGACGAGCATGGCTTGAGGTATATACAAGCCAGTGGTTCGGACTGAGCATCAGGCGACGGTTTTGTTATTCCTACCGCGTCGATATTAGGTGTGCCGACTGCCGACCCTTCAGACATCGGAGAAGAACTCCTAGAATGTAACCACGTGGCATGAATTACGGCCACCTTAAAGAAGAGCACCAGATATCACCTAGGGTGAATCTTCCAAATACCATCTCGAATAATATCCTTGCCTTCATAGTGAGCTATGCGATTACATTTAATTTCAGATGCAATCGATTGTTGCCAGCGGTTTAGCCGAGGTCTCTTAATCGGTTCCCACTCGAACACCGAAGTTAAGCAGAATCAGGCGTGGTCAGGGGTAGTGTGGGTGACCGCTATGCCCTAAAACTCACGTATACCGCTGGTTAGAGCAGATTGAGGGTTCGAGAGCTAGTGTAACGTCTTCGTTCTCCTCGACGTCTGCTCGGCAGTCCGGGTTAGTGGAGGAACCTATATGACTGTCAAGGTTACACCGTCCTTTCGGATGGGACGTAAAGCCGTTGGTCCCCTTGGTACTTTAAAAAAGGAGTAGGCTACGTGCCGGTACCGGGTTTCCCCTCCTCCCATCTCTTCATACTTCACCCTCATCTATCACCATTCATCGTCTCGAATAGCCAAACTGCATTAATATGGGACGAAGCAATATCCAATCAATCAGCAAATGATTGTCGAGTACTGGACTTGTTGATTGGTCAAAAAGTGAATGGGGGAACTAGAGGCGCAGGGATTATCAGTATCAGGGAGCGAAGCTGTCCGTAGATCCACGATATAAACCGAACATGGCCTCCGATTGGCAAGGACATTTCTCTGTTTGGCATTGTTCTTTATCAAGAATAGTAGATTGTTTTACTGGAGGCGGTCAGGAGGCGGGGAGAGTTCCAGCATAACGAACAAACAAACAACAAAACAAATGTGGTTTAACAACGGTATAAACTTCGGACCCTATTTTGAGTGGTCCCACACTTGTGTGTGTTTACTACGTACATCTCTTAAGCGTTACGCAACACTTAACAGGTTACTTTAGATACACGAGGCTGCGTGAAGACAAATTTATAATGTTTAAACTAGGCCACTTCCCGAACGCTTTTTTTAGTCGCGTTGATGGATTAGTTTTTTGTAAGTTTTTAGTTTGTGTAGGACCACTTTTCCTTTGCAAGTGCTTTTTGAATGCATTGTAGGTGATTGTTGTCAAGTTTCTATTGTTACTTGTTAATTGTTGTTATAAACCTAAAAAAAAACTCATATTAAAACCTTGATTCTATGGATTCTGGCTAACTTTTCTTTTTCTTTCAAAAAGCAATACATCACTATTACCTTAATGTCCATATAAAATATGAACGTTGTAGCCCCACCCATTTAGTAAGAATCGGCCCAAATGTCACGAAAATATCGCACTAAAAATCGAAAAAATCGTAAAAGTACGATATTCATGAGAAATATTTCTTCGATTGTACCCAAAAACGTGGCAAGTCTTAGTTCAGAGATTTCGAAGATCCCCTCTAATTTTCATTAAGATCGCATATGCCGTTTACCCGGTAGAGTGCGAACAAACAGACAAACAAACAAACAAACAAACAAACAAACAAACAAACAACAAACAAACAACAAACCAACAAACAACAACAAACAAACAAACAAACAAACAACACCAGGGCTAATTTTTTGGGGGGGTTCAGTGAAATTGAAGTCTTCGCTTCGCTCATCCAACAAAAAAATCTGCGCGATCTTATTGGTAATACAATACACGTAATGGTAAATACTTTTAACTATTAAACCAGTAACGCTTCCAATACCTGTAGGGACGTTATTTATCCCGCATTCTCTAGTTTTAACGCACCCACATCTCGCCGAGGAAGGAATCACACTTTATGTGTTTTGCTGCGTTCTTGAGTTTACGACTTAAATACGGTGTAATTTTATCACGGCTTTTACATTGTGGTTTCTTTAGTAGACCTTCAAACCGCTAGACCTAGTCAACAATTTTGGTGTCTTTAATTTGTTTTCTAATTTTAGTTCCCTCGTCTTAACCAGGCTTGATAATAAAAATGAACCGTAACACAAAATTCTGTTTTCCACCTTAATTTTAGATTCCAAATTAATAATAAAGTTGAAAATATTTAATTATAATTTTATTTTTCTAAATATATCTTAATCATGTTCGAGAAATGTTACAAATTGTAATCTTTATAGTATATTTACTGCCAGTGACAAAAATAATAAAATCAATTCTTTGAAAAGATACTCGTATTGAGTTATGCGCATATTCTTTCGTAACAACCCAATCAAGTTTCAAAATGTAAAGTTAATTTTTTGACCCAATACTGTTCTGGAATTTAAAATAATAAATAATAAAATCATTCTGCATGAAGGTCTGGTTTTGTATAGACCAACAACGACCTACAACACAATATAGCAACAACAACAACAACAACACAACTTAGAGAAAGTGTTACTGTTCAATCATCAGTTAAATGACTGAGCGGGTAGACTCTTAATACGAATGTATTTATTTATTTTACCATGCAACTAGCATCATAGCTTTTAGCGCAATATCATCACACACGAAATCCACGTAGAGTGAATTTCCTTCAAGTATATTATTTTTGACGGTTTGTGAGCGACTGTCAACAATACAACTGTGAAAGTTTTTTGTCACCTGGCTTCTAGCTTGTAATACATTATTCCTATATTAAAAAGCGAGCGAGGAAAGCTAAGCCTGAAATACGTCGTGGTATATAACTCAAAGCCGACGATATCGACATCGTCTCCCAGTATTTCATACTTTCTATCGTTAGTTTCGCAGGTTGCTCGATGAGCGTTATTAATTTTAAACCACAATCTAAAGAGATGCCATAGAAGTAAGCGTGAAATCATTCTTCCGTGAAGTAATGGCTTGATTAAGCTAACCTAATCTAATAAACGCCATAATTAAATTTGATGCATGAAATTGTCTCTCCCCCGGATAGAATTCTTTGAAGCTCACGTCGATGTAAAGGTATATTAATTTTGCGCATCGTGGTATTCGTAGATTAACGGACTAGATAGATGCATAATAAAGTGGCTTCGTGTTGGTTGTTTTGTGCTATGTCGCCCCTGTACTCTTTGTCCAAGGAGTATTTCGTTGTCGCCGTTCTGTGCGCTCTATATTGTACGCTCTATATTGTGCACACAGAGACTAGATGTTCTTTTGAAGGGAAGACTGAAGCACACAACTCATCTCAAACAGACTACTTGAATATTAATTCAAATATTGGAATATTAATATGTAGGTTGGATGCGTTGGGGATGTTTGTAGCATTCTAAAGCCCTACTAACGTTCTATTCACATATGTGTAACTAAAATTTCGAACATTACCTAGAAATGTAATCAAATGAAGATACAAGTTACATTAATACAATTAATATCAAGCATTTCTACTGAGTTTAAATTTATTACATTCTATTTTATTTTTGTAAGTTTGCACCAATGAGTATTAATTTTTATGCATTTTACTATTTTAAAATTATGTCATTAGACCAAGAAGCCGTAATATCTTATTTTAATTACGCCTGTACAAAGTTTTGAAAATATTTTTTTACTATGAAATATACAATATCTCAAATTTGATTTCGCCAGTGCCATCGTCTGTGCCTGTGGAGTATTTTACCATCGTTATTAAAATTGACTTGTGATTGTAATAACTTGGTATTACAATGCTTTATTATCAAACACTACTCAAATAGTTTAGGGCGAAAATTCTTTTAATTTGACCTATATATACCATTGTGTCAATTTTAACTATGGTAAGCTGTCTGGCATCGAAGAGGGATTGTAGCCTAACAGTCCAAATGATAATTGTATAGTATGTAATAAAAATCACATTTTTAAAATTCAAATGTGAATCAGGCATCAGGCATTCGGCACAAGAGGTTTAATTCCTAGCACACAATGTTTTGAAGCTCCAGCATACATTAAGACGTGGGCAATACATTATAAATTCTAGTTTATTAAACTATTGTTTATATGTGAGTCGGAAAAAAGAATAGACCGTTAGGGTGACAAACTAAATTACTAGGCAACAGGCAAAGAACAGCCAACAATGTGTAAAAAGTCGATTTACATTTTATTACTTTTACTTAATACTAGGTTGACTTATTTACTACTTTGTTTTAAGTTTTGACAACTGATGTTGTAAATTCGTTTCTATGACCGTTTACACGGGATATCAACATATTTTCTATTATTTATTTTATTTTTAACTTAACATTTCGTTAACTTTGTCTAAAATGTGGATAACTGCAAAGTTGTGTACACTTTTAAAAAATATTGCGCCAAAATGTTCAGAATTTTGATATACCACCCAAATATATAGAGATTTCAAGAGCAACTTTATAAAATTTCGTCTATAAATTTTATTGTTACCATATTGTTTTGTTGAATATACGCATTTGAATCAGTTGTTCAAGAAAGGGCACGAGTCCACTTTTGGGCGAAAAATAGTTAGGTATGAAAATCGACTCTTCATACATATACGCTCATTTTGACAAGAAACGGCATCAGTCCATATAGTGCAAGTATCTACAAAAGTGTGTAGCCATATTTCGTTTGTTCAAGAAAGGGCATTAGTCCATGGACTTGTGCCCTTTCTTGATCAAATGAGTTGCCACAGTAAAAAAGATTGTCTTGAGAGTGTACAGAAGGCAGTGAAAATCGAGGCTTAGACCTTCAAGAATACCAACATGTCAACACTACAGACAGTAACGTCCAAGACACAAACTTAATTAACAGTATTTAAAACCATTAAACGTGGTATCCATAATCGTATGCAACTTTCCATATTTTCAAGAAAGGGCATTAGTCCAAAAGCTTATGATCTCATAAAAAAGCTTTTTTTCTATTTTAACTTACTATTTAAATACTAACTGGCACTTAATTGTATTATAAAACTATTCTTTTACAAAAATTACAGTATTTTATCACTTTTTATCAAAAAAGGACGCAACATTCCCATTTAGTCAAGAAAGGGCATTAGTCCACAAGCTTTGTGCCCTTATATAAAGGTCAATCAAGATTTTTTATTTTTTATACCATATACATACAATTACTCCAACCTAAAATATTGACATACTTAGTTAAGGATTTATAATAATATTATAGGTAAAAACAGATTTCTAATTTTACTCAAAACGGTTCTCCCAGGACGAATGCCCTTTTTTGAACAACTGATTCATTTAAAATATTACATTGGAAATACTAAATACGAATTTAACATTGTACTTCTTACTACTGATCAAATATGTTGCTGCATTGACTGTATAATTTTCGACCGTTCCTCAAACATTCCGTTTCTTTGCGAATGAGCATAATAATTGAAAAAAAAAACAGAAATAATGTTGGGTCAAGAAAAATACCTACACGTCAATATATGATGGCAATTTAATGAAAGATAATAGAAACATATTAAACCAAATGTTCAAGGTGAAATATATTCTTGGTTAAATAACTGTACACCTTATTCGAACATTGACGCTGGCAGTAATACTTTGCCAGCAATGTCAGCTTAGTTGGCCAGCGTGTTATTAAAACCACCGAACTCCTGCAGCAATGCCCATGTTAGTTGGGGTAAAGCTAGCGTGTAGCTAGGGTGAAGCTAGGACTTCGGCCAGGTCGATGGGATTAATGATTCAACAGCAATGAAGTGTCACTCATATGTGTGTGTGCATGGCTATAGTTTAGTTGCTGCCGACCGTGTGCCTCACAACAGATGCTCGGCATAGCATGTGATAGCAACGAGATATGCCCTATTTTACACAATCTACTTGTCCGGAACGGTCGTCTGACTCATTTTCTATCCATTTAATTAAATAAACGATAAGTGTTTGAGATATTATAGACTTTCACGACCCGTATATCATACTGTCTATATTATCATAACAATGTTTTCAATTGAGATTCAATTGTTGATTAAATTTGAGTCTTTGATAAGATTTGATTCGTTCATGTTTTCTTGATTTTCAAATCTGAAACAGGCCTTATCTATAGAAAAGTTTTAAAAAAATGCTATAATGTTGAAAACTTGCGTATTGTTGTTATTTTAAAGCCAACATTAAAATTACCTTTATGGTCTATACATGAAAATATGAAAAAAAAAAAATTGTGTTTATTATTTTTACTTATTTCTTGTATTTAAATCCTCTTTTTTAAATTTTGTAAATCAATGCATGTTATTTTTATTCTGTGTCCTTGTGGAAATTGTATCTCTACAACAGAGTTTTGCAATGTTTTTAAAATAAAATTTCTATAAATAAATTAGTTTTAAAACTTAAAACCAATAAAAGCTGGTTTTACGCTACTCGGCCAAAATAATTATATTGCACTGTCAAAAGTCGTGTCGTTTGTTTTGTCAGTTATACGAATTAAACGCAAAACTTTACTTATAAAAATTAGTTTAAATTCAATAACAATTAATCGTTGTTGATAAAAGCAAGAAACCTCATGAGTTTTGCCACTTTCCGTTTAGTGTTTTGTTTTTGGATTCTTATTGCGACTGAGCTTGATAAACAAAACTTTGTTGACAGTTAAATCACATGGGACGGGAGGAGGTGTAGTCTCTAAAACAAATATTGTTGGGGGGGGGGGGGGAGGAGCAGCGAGAAATGTGTTTATTTGGCTTGTAGCTTAGCTGACCAGTTCCGCCTCTATTCATAAACAAGATTCCATTCTAAATTAAACATCGAACTAAAATTAAACCTATAAACATTATAGTCGATCGCATCGTGTAGCCATGCGTCACTATAACATTCCTTTTGTGGACTGCAACTGACCTTGAAATTATTAATAATGCATTTCCAGCAAAACTACACGATTCAGATCTACAAGGAAGAAATGATTGAAAATGTGCTGCATTGATATTAATAACAATGGCGTTCGTCCTTCATTGTTATCAAGTATGTTTTCAATGTCAAAAGTCAATGTGTCCTGCACATGATTGTTTGCTTTATTGAGAGTTTTTGTGCAAAGCACAGGGAAATTAACTAAGTGTACTTTGTTAAATTGTATAAAAAATTTGCCCCAGCCCAGATCCGGCTTTATGTATACCTGAGTTCTTGGCCAGTTGAGCCACAAATCATATTAATAAAGGACAATTGGTTTTCCGATCAATGTATGCCCTTGTAGAATCGAAATTGTGTTCCCTCATATCGCTCAACTCATGTGCATGAAACCCAAACAACGCCTACTCTACTTGTAGTACATTTAACACGAGCATACCCCCACTTGGTTTCTACTCCCTAACCGACATGTGCACAATATCCATCCACCACTACACCACAACAGCAAACTACTTTAAATACAAGTAGTTTTAATACAAACTGCTAATTAAGCTTCCTAATGAGGTATAACACAACTCTCCATTTAACGCTTTAAAAGTACAGCGAGAAAACATTTAGTAAATGCAGATTATAACTCGCTACACGACTTTTTAGACGTCATACCAAATAACTAAGTTGCATTTGCTAAACATTGCTTTAACATATAAATCACAAACATATTTCAGTAGTAGGCTATGTGTTATAAACAAACGTTGCCTTTAAGGTTTACTATTCACATATTGTTGCTATCATTTGTTTAATTGCCAGTGCATTGTAGAAAATGTAGTCGCGTCTTTAAGTACTATAGGTAGGTCTATATGCCTTATATACGTTTGTAATCACTGAAATATTTACACGCCTAATTAAATGTATTTTTATGTTATTTATTTATTTATTTTATTTATTTATTTAACGTCTATCCTATTCAGTTATAAAAACTGATTTACAAATGAGGACAACTAAATAAAACTAATTACATACATAGATGTTGACACAACAATGAACTACGTTTAGGTGAATATTTAAAATAGTAATATTACAACAATAATGCATTCTAACACAACAATTTTAGTAACAAATAAAAAGGATATAATATGCAATTAATTAATGAATCAAATATAAAAAAATGGCGGAGAGAAAAAAAAGAAAGAAAGAAGAAAAAAGAAAAGAAAAGAAAAAAATGTATGCATATACAATTTTTTTTTTCCTAGTTAAATTACTAAAAGTGAATTGAATTGTCATAACGTGAGTGAAATAACTGTGTAGTCCTGTGGCCCGTTAGGTGTCCTGTGTGTGTTGTGTGTGTGTGTGTCCTGTGTGTGTCCTGTGTGTGTCCTGTGTGCCCCTGAGGTGTCCTGTGCTATCACACGCGCGTGAGGGAGAGACGGAATACACCGTCGGTCCCGGCTTCCACCGGCCTCGGGTCAACACGTACAGAACAAGATATGCATTTCAATGATGTTGAAAGGAAATGTGTCAAGTTTCCCAGGGTAATAGGGAAAGCGGCTTGTTCGCTGGGTGTAGCGACAAGATACGGCTGTCAGCCCCGCTGCTGTGACAGCCGAGACGTAAAACTGCTGCTATCTGTAGCTCAGCGACTTCAGCATGCACACAGACGTTCTAACCAGCTGTAACATGCACACAGACGCTCAAACACGTTACAACATGCATACAGGCGTTCAAACCCGTCACAACATGCATACAGACGATGAAACCCGTTACAACATGCATATAATTAATGTACTTTTTTAAGTGAAACTTTAAGTACAAATATTCAAGAAAGTAAACTTATATTTATGGTTGTTCCTACTTTATTTGATAGTTGTGTATTATATACGAACAAATAGGAGTAAATAAACAAAACTCATAATTGAGCGAGCGTAGCGAGCGTCTCCACTTGACTCTCATGGCTCGAATGTCTGTTTTTCTGTTACTGCTTCGGTACAGGTCGTACCGTTTCTCTAATCGACCTGAAATTTTGCACACATGTACGTACCACCTATGCGGGTTGCTGTATAGTTTTTGATCAAAATCCGATCGTTGGTTATAAAAAAATATATATATAAAAAAATGTTCCGATCGTTATGAAATTTTGTAGGGTCAATACGTACAACATTCTTTCCTATTCTATTTTACAAATTTTCAGCTAAATCGGTCAAGACCTTAAAGACTTATTGGTATGTAAAATTATGGGAATGTCGTACTCGGGTCGTGTTTCACGTGCCGGTGCTCGCCCAACAACGCGACAGGACTTTAGCGATTTCCTAGTAATAATAAGGATACATATTTATAAATGCCTAAATCCACAGGATCAGAAGTCTCCCCTATTTGTATCGCGTGATGCCAACTTAGCTTCCTCAACCCGAACTGTCAACGAGGCGTCATTTAAAATATGTATGCAGCTAGTACACCTTGCGCTACACGCTACTCGTACGGGGACATGAGGCTAATGAAGATTGATATCTCAATTACGTACACCGAGTCTTGGCCAACTACTCAACGGGCGAGAAGACTAATGCAAGATTGAACATTTCCTTGAACTCGTCTCAGTCACACGGTGGTATTATTGCTCTTCTGCTTGCCCCTTGGTCTAGCACAGGGCAAGCAGAGTGGCACTCGTAAACATGTTGGCTGCGGGGGGGGGGGGGGGGTCTATAAGTAAATAATAAAATATACCTACGTTCACAACAACGAACATAAAAAACGTTTTAATTGACGAGCTCGCAGTTCGAATCGGTTGCCTTTCAATAAATTTAAATGTCTGTCTATATACTATTAGCCTATCTTAGGGGATTACAATTAATGCATAAGTAAACAGTGGGTTTTAAATATTTGTTTGTGAATGTAAAAAGTCTCGCTTGCTTGACACAACCATAAGAAAAAAGTTGTGTTTCCAGAAATTAGAAATAAATGAAGAGTTTTAAAATGATCTCGTCGATAAGAAATGACATATCACTTAATGAACTGTTAAGATAAAACAATTAAGAAGAAGGTTACAATTTAAATTGCCAAAAGACTCCACATTTTATTTTCTTAACAACATGTCAATTTGAAATTGTTTATTTTCAATCGTGAAGAAAATGTATGCACACTTCAGTCACAGTAAGCTATGAAAGTAAATCTAAATCGTGAGACTTCACGACACTTGAATATCGCAGAGCAGGCCTTTACAGCACAACTTTCCCCACACCCTGTATTCTTGAAACTGCACTTGGCCTGCTCATGGAAAGTGCTGTATGCCCACACCGACAGAGGGACATTAGGGAGCACGGGTTCGGATCCTGCCACCCCGTCATAAATGCATTCCTGACTGAAGTTTGTTGGGGGGTTTTCTTTAGTCATTAATGCGAATGCAAGAGATTGAGTACTTTTAACAACACATTCCCTTCACAGTCACCTGCTAGGGCCACACCGATTAAAGCTGAAGTGAAGTGAATTGTAAACCCTCCAACGGGAATCCTAATGAAAAGGATTTTTTCTCCATGTCCACATGATCCTATAGGCGAATGTTACAAGCAATCATTGCTTGGCTGGAATCTCACATAGGTATGGCTTAACTTTAATTCTCCTCTCTAATCCACCCATCGTCTCACATAGCATAAAATACGCGTAAATCACGGTTCCAAGCCGAGGCTAAAATCCTAATATCCCTCATCCATCAGAAATTACGACCCTGCGTATTAGAGAACATCTTTGGCTAGATATCATCTTTTAATGGAAGCTGTTTGCAACGATAATTAGAATCCACAGCACATCAATCAAATTGCCCCCCCCCCCCAGCAACCACTACTGCCGAGGCGCAGGATTCGATAACCTCAAAAACAACAAATTGAGTATTTTATCTGACGAAACGACCCTAAACCCACCGCTCCGACTCGATTCTCCAGGCTAGGCGACTAACCAGGCCGGCCAGACGTGAAATCTCTGTGACATCGGTAATTAACTACTGACTAATTGGTTGAATTGTGCATGGCCAGACCGCAATGAGGCAATGCTAACCAGCATTATGTATACGCTTTGACGCATTGTCCGATGTACTATACCTATCACAATCGAAGGCTTACCTACACTACAGCTTAATGAAAACAAAACAATTTGGAAGGTTATACACGTTGCTCCATTTATCGTCGACTATGTATCACTCATCACCCAGTTCGTGTGATTTATGTTAGAAAATGTTTGATACGTCACAAGACTTTATCTAGTGTGAACGATAAATCTGAGGATCTGTTTCATAAATCGAAACTGGAGAAGTTCCATTAGACGGAATGTTGTTCCATTAAAGTTTTGATTCGTAGAACTGCATTTACAAAGAGCATTGAGGATACCGACCTAGATGCTGGGTAAGTGCTCGGTCAGATGACAGATGGGGTGTGTTCTTCAATCTCCATGTTCGTCACGCTTCATGGTCTTCACGTTTAACTTTATGTGTGACATGTTCTTCACGTTACTTCTTACGTGAATTGTTTCCACGAGATTTTTTATTTACATGCGGTGTTCTTACGTGTCTTGTCCATGGAAGCATGTTCTTCCCATGACACCTTCTTCAAGTGGCATGTTCTTCAAGTGGCATGTTCTTCAACTGACATGTTCTTCAAGTGGCATGTTCTTCAAGTGACATGTTCTTCCCATGATACCTTCTTCAAGTGGCATGTTCTTCAAGTGACATGTTCTTCAAGTGACATGTTCTTCAAATGGCATTCTTCACATGACATTCTTCAAGTGACGCGTTCTTCAAGTGACATGTCCATCACGTGGTATGACACACGTCGCGTCCAAGTGAATACTCAAGCCTCAAGTAGCACACACAGCTAGCAAAACGAGCCTACTAATTACCGTGATGTGTTTCGTAGGCCTAGCCCCAGGCACATGCCCTGGTGTGTAAGACAGCCTGTCTGGCAAGACGATAGAAGTGGCATCAATGTAAACATGACACGTGATTCAGTACAGCTGGATCACGAACCTCATTAGACATGAGATCAACAAGATACACCTGCGTTGCCAAACATCAAAGATCAAATACTATTCAATAATAAGGTTTTTCTTTCTTTGTTTGTGTCTTATAAACTCCCTAGTTGGCTTTCTTTGTTTGTGTCTTATAAACTCCCTAGTCTTCATATTATTATTCACACTCATTCACAGCGGGTGTCTCCTTACACTTGGTCGTTTTAACTTTGCTCTAATCAAAGTATATTAAGTATATTGCATATTTTACTAGCTCCATTTCGTCGAAACGCGCTGTTAAAATCACTATCTGAAATGTCAATCTTAATAAATTTTGTAACCTATTTACAAATTAATAACTCAACGATTATAATAATGTAGTGCATCGTAATCTTCTGTATGAAGTTTATCACAGTTTTAATTAAGAACTGTATGATGGGATAATCTTGTTATTGAAAGTTAAAAAGCATGAAATTGCTCTTGATTAAATTCTAGTTAAAACTAGTGAGAAACTATCCGTTAACTCGTACAGCAACATGTGAACTTATTGTGGACTATCGACCTAATTTTGTTTTCACAGTCAATAAGGTTTTATAGCTTGAGTGAGCCTCTTTAGAATCCGTACGTACTCACTTCGTTGATTGCCGTATTTACGATTGCGAGCAATAGATAGCGCTTGTCCGGTTTCACCCGCTAAAGAAATATAAACTGCAAAGCCACTTAGCTACCCACAAGACAGTTAAATCAGCTGCTCTCAACCACTGTGTCGCGATCAGTTGTGAGGTGTGTCACAAGTATTTTGTTTATTTATTGTTATTTCGAAGTCTATTGATGTACGCCACTAACATGAACGTTATATACCGCCAAAGTTCTAGGGTGAAGAGAAAGTCAGTGACAACTAGGGGTGTGCGAGTACCCGAAAATTCAAGTCGAGTTGCTCGAAATTGAGTATAAAAAAAACATGATTTTGGTGGAGGTGCCGGGTCGTGCGCGTGTGTGAAAATGTAAATATCGCTATGTATTCTTGGTGCTACCATACCAAACTTGTTTTTTTTTTAAAACTAGTGTTGAAATATATAATTCAACACTTGACCTGTCTTCATGAGGGTTTAAAGAAATACTTTCTTTCCTTTTCAACAAAAGTAAAATAATGAGGTGTCACTCTTTGCAGTTTTTGGTGAGCACATCAAACGACGTGTCAGACCTAATGTAGGCCAATGCACCAAAAGAATATTTGATTGAATTTACTTCTGATACAATTCTTAATTCAAGATTTCAAGCGATCTCTCTTAATTCATTTGGGATCAATTCAAAATGAGTATCCTGCAATTGTTAACAAGGTTCTGTGTGGTTTACATCTCTTCTCCAAACCATACCTGTGTGAGTCAGCTTTCTCAACTTTATAAACAATCAAGTCAAAGAACAGATCGAGACTTCTTGATGTTGATAGTGGAATGTGCGCCAGTTTGTCTACCATTCGCCCTCGTATTGAGAAACTGCGAATTATATCTGTCCCAGGTAGCCCATCACTGATGAGGAAGCATGTGACATTTGCACATTGGCACACATTGGTAAGTTATTGTGTATTGTAACTTGCAAAATTAAACAATAAAGTAAGGTTTATTTAATCTGTTAAATATTATTTCGATGAAATGTGGGTACACCCACAGGTGTGTCGCGTAGGGGATCGTACTCACTACTCAGTCATGTGTGTCGCGTAGGGGTGAAATGTGGGTACACCCACAGGTGTGTCGCGTAGGGGATCGTACTCACTACTCAGTCATGTGTGTCGCGTAGGGGTGAAATGTGGGTACACCCACAGGTGTGTCGCGTAGGGGATCGTACTCACTACTCAGTCATGTGTGTCGCGTAGGGGTGAAATGTGGGTACACCCACAGGTGTGTCGCGTAGGGGATCGTACTCACTACTCAGTCAGTGTGTCGCGTAGGGATCGTACTTACCACAGGTGGTCGCGTAGGGGAACGTACTCAGTCATGTGTGTCGCAACGGAAAACGGTTGAGAACCGCTGAGTTAATGATCACACATGTGTATTAAGTGTGTGTTATATAATAAATTCAATCTTTATTGACAGCTGACCAATAAGTATGGATGACCACGGAGATCCAGCGTACTAATCAATACAAAGTACATGTTTACAAAGAGAAATTATTTCAGAAAATATATAACAACCGTATGAAGTTAATGATTATGAACATAGTTGTGAAGATGATGATGCAAAATGATTACCAATTTGCATCACTGATAAAATTGTTCAAATACTTGTTTCATGTTTGTATGAAATGTATTTAAATTCGTATTGGTAAATTATTTTAATTGTTACTATTTGATTAAGTTTATTTAAAATGCATGTAAGTATAGTTTTAAGAAATTGAGATATGAGAATAACAATTCGCACAACAACAAAAACGTTTGTGAACCATTTAAAAACGTCTTCTGTATACCGATCGTAATTTATTTGTAGATATGTTAAGTGACCTAGGCGATGCTGGGAGTATTGACTGGCAAATTTTTGACAAATTCGACAATTGGCCACGATTCATCTTCCGGACACGTCATCATCGACAAGGATGCTTCGGAAGAACTTTAATGGTGATTCGCGTAAGGAAGTCAGATATTTAGATTAATTTGGTTAGTTGGGAATATTGTTATGGTATTTTGTAAAGTTCTTTGGATTTAAAATTAGCTACTTGTAGTTAAAGATACTTAATCCGCCATTTCACCATTTTCCCCCCTTTACTTTATCTAAATTAATATCTTGAAATGGGACCCAAATTGGACGTTAAAGAAATTCAAAATTAAAACAACCGTGAAACTAAAGACATTAACATTCTATTCTCCGAGGGAAATTGTTTTGTTGCCAGGAAGCATCATGATAATGTTGGAGAATATAAAAGCCACATGACGTATGCACATATAAAAATGGTTGCATCGTTCACAAAGAAATGTAGCTCGAAACTATTCACGTCAACTTCAACCATTCTTCGAGAACTGAAAGACTACAATGTTGAAACTTGAAAGTATTGTAAAAGTATATCGACATTTTGTGAAAAAGTAGACTAGAAGTATAAGTTCCTTGTTTAACTGTCCTTATAAGCAACAAATACAACTGCAACCGCTAGTCCGTCTGCGACGAACAAAGAAAAAGCACCGCCTTCTTCAAACTGTACTTTTCATTTCCCACAGTCGTTCATCGGTTTTGCTAATTGGTGTCAGTCCGTGGGAGAGAGAATTCGATGGGGTGGGAATTCCATTAGGGCAAAGTCTAAAGATAACATAGGTAGGCCCATTCAGGCGTCGCCAGTTAGAATTCATCTCAATATACGAAATTATTGCGAAATGCCTCAAACAGAATTTATAAAGTTCGCTGCTTCGTTGAAGAAGTGGATACGTGAGTTCCAACTTAGCGGTGAAGTTAATATTAAATAAATTACTGTTTTATTTGGCGATATATTCTTCCTTTAATCTACTATCGCTCTTTAAAGGTGTGTTACCTTTATTTGTCATCGAAAAACTCGCGAGTGGACGATTCGTGTGATTGTAAAAGTCTTTTCATGCGAATCGAATTGTTTGTTATTTAATAACTTTTTAAACATAAATCGTAATGTTAAATAATATGACAATACAACGTTTCGTTCATTATTAAAACTAGGCCCAGCAGACGATGTTTAATTGGTTATTGACGAGAATTTACAAATACATGACAAGACTGAAAAAACAGTCCAAAAAAATCATGCTGCTTAACTCTGATGAAATTTTTAGCAGTATTATAATTGTGCACATAAATACTAATCCTAGTGACAACAAGTTACTCATTCCAATAATGAACGAGACAAGGTGACAATTGCTGCATTCATGTGAGTGGGATTAAGTCTGTAGCAAGCAGATTGGGATGAACTATGAAGGTTAAAGTAGAACTCGGAATGCCTGGAATATTTCCAAGTAAGGTCATATCGGTTGAGGTGTGCGCCTTTAAGAGCAAATACTCTCATTCTGCTGTCAGAGCGAGACACCTTGATTGTAAGTATCTGCTGTTTATGTGTATTTCGCAGAATTCCGTGTACGCGATTCACAGAACCTAGCCATGCGAACATCAACATATTCTCCTCGGAAGCTGGAGGAAGATTATTCTGACGCCATTGTTTACCAATGTACGGAGTGAGTCGCGTGTTTGCTAGTCGCAACAGCTTAATATGGCATTTCCTCCATTTTGCTTCGTTGATGACTCTTATTGTTGGCACAATTAGTAACTAACGTACTAGCAAGGTGGTGGCAAACGCAAGCCCCACTTGGAAACATTCTAACAATAATCTTGAACTGTGCAACCCTCTATTGTACAGACACGATGTGTACACACAGTAATGATCGCTTTATGTTCGAAATGTGACTTCCATTGTGATGATCACGTGGTTCGGAATGAATCCTCATTACTCCTCCAATCTTCAGTTAAGCACCTTGTGTATGGGAATCTTCGATCAAGATATTCACACAGTGGTGTAGCTAGGGGATGTTTCCCAACACCTTCCACGAACCTGGTATAATGGTGCTGGGAATAATTGAACACACTTCTGATCATGAGGTTGCTTGTAATACCTTGGAGTATAACCTAGTGGTTAGCTTCTCACTGCCTGCAGCCACATTAAGCTTCTATCTCCATGTATAGTCTAGGGAGATATTATAGTGAGTGCTCTTAACCAGCTTATATCTCATCGATCTATTAACTGTTTACTTAGCGACAAGTTCGATGAAATTATATAGATATCCATGTTTATTAGTTTAACTCACTTACCAAAGTCACCGTATTTTCCCGTACTCGGCGAATTGATCAAGATGAGGGGACCCTCGTCGAAAATTCACCACGGAGAAAAACAATGACTTTGATAAGTGAGAAATTAACACTCAACAACCATTATATTTCCAGGTCAGAAGGCTTACGAACTTTAATGATAACTTTCCATGTCAGGGTGAAAGAGTTTCTGCAATCTTAAAATCCGTGTAAAACTATTTCTAAAAGTGGTACTGAATCTTCCCTTAGTGGGCGCATAATGCCAACATCCACTTGAAAGAACAAGACTGTGGTAAAGGTTTATTTTGACAAGTTCAAAGTTTTCCTTTTTGACAATATTAAAAGTGTTCCGCTGACATGGCACCTCAAAGGGACAATGCGGCTATGTTTAGTTCATAATAGCACCTTGTCGGCCTCAGTGTAGAGTCAAGGGGGAGACAAAAGAGCTGAAACAAGCAACTCTCCAGAATTCTAGTGCTCATCACACGACAATCACAACTGCTCTTTATGATCAACACAAACAACCTTCTGTGTTTGAGTTCATAGCTCACACTTACTTCAGCAAGAAAACCAGTTGACATTGTGTAATTGATCCGTACTTCTGTCTGCTGACATTACGTATCTTAGGCCTACCTACATATATGCAACTTATACTATAAACCAACAATTGCAATTATTTATACCAACTGTAATCATGTTATATTATAGTATGTACCCATTACCAATAAGGACCGTCAAAAGACAGTTTTTAAATTTACAGGTGTTTGACAAGATAAAATATTTCCTATTACTAGTTCCCTCCAGAGAAAAAATAGATAAGTAGGCCTAGATAAAAATCTACATAAAATTCTATGCTTATACCAAGTTATTAAATAGACCTCAACGATCTCAATTGTTCAACTTACTACATTGTTCATGTAAGAAAAGAGTATTCTTTGTAACCTAGGTTAGTATATAGTAGTTACTATCCAATTCTTCAATTCATTGATTGTTACTTAAGACTGAATATAAAATGTCATAAACAAAATATAAATTGATTCTTATATCTCAAACCTATATTATATACTTATGCTCTGCATCAATAAACTTAACTAATTAGAGCATGAAAATGTCATAATTGCATCACTATGTAACACAATTGGGGAAAAAAATCGAAAAACAAAAAAATATGTATTATTAAACTGTGCATGGATTATTTACCCTCTCCTAATTCACGCAATTGTCACTTAACCAATTTTGTTTTACTGTAATCTCAACCATTTCAGACAAGTCTCGCTTGAGCAAACATTTATATCTATTTACATTACATTTGTGCAACGATTTGACCATTTCTGATGTCAGCTTACTGTGCAAACAGGCTCGAACAACGCGGCTAGTGAACTCTTAGCTTCCAGCCCAAGAAACTTATATCATGTTTAGGCTTCTCTGGCTTTCAATCTCCTCTCAAAAATGTCCATCCATTAAATTGATTGAAGCCAATCCCTACCATGCATTATTCATATACTTCTTTATATTTCTTCCTCTCGATCACCGCAGTTCCTGTACTTACTCTCAAGCTATGCACATACATGTATCAATTTTTGTTTTCTGTGCTGAGGGAGAATTTCTAAATCGATTTCAATTTTCTTCTACCACTTGTGGTTGTGGATAAACTTTTTAGAGATCGTGGCAACTCAAACATCTATTTTAGTCAATATATAAACTTTTCAGATAGTATTTCGGCATCTTCACTTGTAACATGTGGTCTTCTACGACCGCAATAGTAACTTTCAGATTAAAACGATATCGGTCACTTAGGTATTTACTTAGTATATATTTTCATTTGGGAGCTCCTATGTTCGGCTACACTGTTACTGTTTGACCTTGCAGCTGAACTATAACGTAACCTTGTAATTCGGGGTTCCCAACTGCTCGACCTTGCAGTTAAGTATAACGTGACCTTGTAATTCGGGGTTCCCAACTGCTCGACCTTGCAGCTGAACTATGAAATGACCTTGTAATATGGGATCCCCCAGCTGCTAGCTAGCTGAACTATATCGTGACCTTAATTGGGATCCCTCAGCTGCTAGACCTTGCAGCTGAACTATACCGTGACCTTGTGAGCCCAAACTAGACCTAAACTAACGTCTGGCTTGTATTGTGTGTTGCAGGAGCGCAGCATGAAGCGGGTGGAGCCCCCAGCTGCACTACAGCCAGCACTGCGGCGCCAGACAAGCCCTTGTCAACCGCTTGGCAAACTGCACTCAGCGCTACAGCGATGAGTGGCGCCAACAAGAAGCGGCCGGTCCGGAGGGGTGGGAAGCCACCCCCGGACCGGCCATTGAGGGCGCTCTTCTTCCTACCACTCAAGAATCCCATCCGAAAATTTTGTATAGATGTTGTAGAGTGGAAGTATCCTTTTTAATAATAATATTTACATCTTAGTCGACTAGTTTTACTCTTCATGCAGGTAAGGCATTACACCCACAATTTTGTAACGGCTAATTAGTTCTAAATTGCTTTGAGATACTTAACTAAACAAGCATTTACTGGAGGAGGTATAAAGCAATCAAGCATTAAATTGAAGTATGGAGTGTAAACCGCCTTTGTTCTAGTAAGTTAATACACCACACCGTAGCTCTCCCAAGTAATTCCAACTGTCTCGAATTTGTGGTATAGCGCCTGGTTTAATGCCTTTAGTGTCATAGTTAACAGAAGACACTCTTGGAGGCAGGCGTATAAGAGACGACACAAAATCTCAACGCGAAGTTTGTTCTGCATCATCGTTTTAATATACCGACGTTAAATTATATAGAAGTAAATTATAATGAGGAGTGGTTACCATTATGTTTTTACGTGTGTGTTAAAGTGAGTTAATGGCTTGAAGTCTCGATTCCCTTTGAATAACATCCAAGGTTTAACTGAAGAAGGAGAATCACCCCGTTGATTACACATCCATATTCTTATCAGCGTTCATGTCACTTGTTTTTTTATCAATGAAAGCTCGAAAAAGGCCCGTTAACACGCCCGAAAGTAGTTAAGATTAAGGAATTCTGATTTAAAAATAACGAAAATAACTTTTGTTCAATCCTTAGCGAAAACACAAGCGAATTAAGTACCGTTACTTGTTATTTTGAGCTGCGTGGATAGTAGCTTGCAATGCAACTTTCTTGCTTTTATCGCGACATACATTCTTCACACCTATCGTACATAGTTCCCTATATATTACTCGCATACTTCACGCTGCGTTCCTATCATTTTACTCCACATTTCACATTCACATTAATTTCATTCTTTAACTCCAGCCTAGAGATGAAAGCTCAAGTATTGCATAATATGGAATATCGCCGGTTTCACGTTAGATACCAATATTCGAATCAAATATGTGATCGCTTATCACATATTGGGAACAAATTCTTTTAAAACTATTCGCAAAACGGTATTTCAGAAATTTGCACATTCATATTAGCGTTTACACCTTCAGAAAATGTACACACTTAAAAATGCGTATTTCACACGAAACATGTATGCCTTTAAAATACAGATTAACATAAAAATTATTCAAGAAAGTTCAATTAGATAATAATCCGTGAATGTCATAAATAGTATTATTCTTACAATTTTCTTTTAATTGGTCCTGAACAATATATTATTCCATAATAAAAACCGAAAAAACTTGACCATAACATTACTCTTTCTTTTATTATGGATTGTAGGCTCTTCCACAACATCTTTTATTTCTAGATTCACATTTTAATAATAAAATAATATATTTAAAATATGACAATTCATTAACCCGGAAATATATTATAAAAATCCCACACTGAACTATAACCTGAGTTACTTACTTATTAATCACGATATTTCGGAGAGCTCCGATTCCTTTCTCAAGAATCCATGCCCAACTCGTCGGCATGGACATGCATGGGCAGGCATGGGCAGGCATGGGCATGGCAGTCGGGCATGGATGCTTGAGAAAGGAGACGGAGCTCTCCGAAATATCGTGATTAATAAGTAAGTTACCCAGGTTATAGTTCAGTGTGTGATTTTTATACAATAATGTATACTGTAATATATTACGTAAATCATTTTACGTTGACTTATGCTATGTACACTCTCGAGCAGAAGTAAATCAAGGACTGGGTGTAGCAGATACAATTAATATACCTCTTGGTTTACTTGTGACCTTTAGTGTACATCAACCAAACTAGACAACCACTTTGCATGAGTTCGTGTAAGTGAACGTACTGTCCCCCACTGAAAATCAGTTATGTAACTGAGTGGGTAGACTCTAAATACGATTTATTTATTTATTTATTTATTTTAATGCCCTACTGACAAGACTGGAAGTTTATATAAACTTAAGTTTCTAGTTATTGTTTGCATATTTACAAACTATATTGTACTAGTTGGATGAGCGAAGCGAAGATTCCATTTCACTACACTGGAGAAAAACATCCGATATGTTTTTTTTTTTTTTTTTGTATTTTTGTCTGTTTTTTTAACACGATTTCGGCTAAACCGATATTCCAATTGCGATGAAATTTTATGGAGGCCTTTAAAATCTCTGAATTTAGAACTGCCACGTTTTTGAGCGCAATCGAAAAATTATTTCTCATTAAAATCGCAATTTTACGATTTTTTCGATTTTTAAAAACATTCTTCGACTTATAACACCTACATACTTCATCCGATTGTAATAATGTTTTCACAGAACCTTTATTTTACGAATTAATATATTGGTGTGAAATTTGAGCGCGATCGAAAAATAATTTCTTGTGAAAATTGCAATTTTACGCCTTTTTCGTCTAAAAAAAAAATCTTCCACTTATGACACCAACATGCTTTATCCGATTGTAATAATATTTTCACAGAACCTTAATTTTATGAATTTATATATTTGTGGGAAATTTGAGCGCAATCGAAAAATAATTTCTCATGAAAATCGCAATTTTACGCTTTTTTCGTTTAAAAAAACTTACGCTCATCCAACAACGCGCCTGAAAAAGCGTTTGCGAAGCTTCCTAGTCAATAAGAATAGCTGTAATTATATTTACAATATTGTGGAAGATCAGCTTGACATTCAACAGTATATCATTCAATTATAAATAGCTACATTTTGCACTGAGCTAATGCAAAGTAATTGTAATAATAGTTGATAAATGAATATAAACCGTTATTATGTAAAGAGTAATTTCATACAATTTAATTTTATGTCAGTAGAAACGTTTTCCATAGTAATTACTCATTTCATTACGCTAAGCTATTTCCGTATTTAATAAAAATCTGCATCTGGAAGATATTACTTTGGTTTTGTAAAAGTTAGCTGAATAGTTAAGTAGCAGTTACGGGAAGACAGTTATTAAATCACTTATTCGGGATTATATTACCGTTCAACTTAATGAGAGATTTAATCACATCTAATAAGAGCGACCTAAGTACGTCTCATACTTGAAGCATGCCGCTCAGAGATGAAATGATTGCAGAGTAGATTATATAAACTGGAGATGTAATTCAGACGTAAACGTAAATCGTGCATTACACTGTTGTAAATACGTTAAACACCATACTATCAATGCATTCAACAGCCTTTTGTTTGGGCAAGCACACTTTAAATTCCATATTGTATGTCTTACAATTTGGTCAAGATGTAAACAAGCTAACGTTTAGTTGCCATCCGAAAATATAATAGAATCTAATTTTTAAAAAATTGCGATTGATTGTTTGATTAATGTCAATTGTAAAACCTAGCAAATTGCACACATATTCTTGCATAAAGATACGAACGCTCAAATAAATATGTATGTAAATATGTAATCTACTACTTATTTGCATGCTTCCATTTGCTTGGAGCGTATAGGTTGGATTGAAAATTATTTCGTACAATTAATCACAACTACTAATGATTCAAAATTACGAGCATTGAATCTAATGGTGATGAATTAGCAAAACCGGTAATATATAATACGATTCAATTAGATTGATTTCTTAACATTATTACACTTAATACACCAAATTTTGTTTTTTTATCTGGTTTTAAAAACAATCTTACAATAATGAACTTCTTGTGCAATTTCAGTGTAATATCCTCACATCAAATAAAAATTACATAACTTTTTAAACATCAACTAAGATCGTTTGTTTCGACGAATTGTGAAGCTGAAATAGATTGTAAATATTGACCATTAAATAAAATTTACTATGAATGTTAAATTAACACAAAGTTAGCATGCAAGCTAAAATGAGCTATTAATTAAGGAAGCCAGCATGTAAGCAAGCCTTTTGCAGTTGGCCAAAACCACAATGATTGAAAGAAATGTTTAAATCAAATGACTACCTGCTATGTTATTTGAAACTATAAAATAATATATAATAACAACACAAATAATCAAATTTAAGTATATAAATGTTTCAAAGATCATCTGATTATTTGAAAGTTAAATCACCCGAAATGTAAATAGGCTTCTCATAGTGTAAGACAAACAAAATAAACAATTCCAAACTTGACTTGTAGTCGTAATTGTGGGTCACCGCTCGTATGAAACTCGCGTGCGCTATCTTAATGTTATCACAGCCACACATTAATTACCGACAGTTTGTTGTGTTTAACAGGCGCGAATTAAAAATCTTATTTGAATGCCGGAAAACTGTTCCAATGTGTGCATCGTAAAATATTTTTTCATCACTTTTATGGGCATATTTTAATATCAGACCAGGATATATTAACTCGTATTTATGAAGATATAAACCACACTAATTGATTCAGCACCTGAAGTTTTACCTCTTGATACTCACACGCTTGCACCCAGCAGCAGAACGAAGTTCAATGGTTCAAGGTTATTCTACATGACACGTAAGAACCCTTACTTGCTCTTGTTATCGTTGTCGTCTCGTTGGTCTGTTTTCTAGCACGACTTATTATTAATACACATAATTTGATAAAAAAACGATTCTTATATACACAATGGCTTATAGGTCTACACTACTAAATACGCCAGTAAAGTACCTATCGTGCGTTCTCAAGGTCCGTTCAATACAGTATCAATTGAGGCATTTACTGTTGTGTTTTATTATTTATTTCCAATTGTATTCGTTGAGGTTAAAACGCACGTAATCATCTTATATCCCCTCCAAGTTGGACGGCTGGAGAATAATAAGTTGCCGAGATCTCCGGTCTGGTTTGGGCAAGCTGCCTGGAATATAGATGGCCAGTGGTCCAGCCAGCTTGACCCTTACTGTCATCAGCCTTCTAAGCCCCAGCCCCAGCCCTAGTCCGAGTCCGATTCCGATACCGTTAGACGTAAGCCTAATAGAAAACGAAAGCCCTTTCATACAACAGCATTGTTATGACAGGCTCGTCCCTGCTAACTAAGTTATTTATCAACGTACGTATTGAAAAGCGGGTATTGTGTAAATAAAAGAATTGGTGATAAAATGTGATTTATTGCGATGATGTTTTCAAGCGCGTCATGAGTATTTCAATAATGACATATCGTGTTTTTTCTGCTTTTTCCCAATTTTTATTACATTTTGTTTGGCCCTAATGATTTGTTACATAATCGAAATAGTTTATTTTACAATCCAGACAGAGACTATCTCAATCAATTCAATAAACTCTTAAAATTTATAAGTTTGAAATAATCATTTTCAAAAATGCCATCTTAAAGATTTGCTACTCAATTATTTCGTAATAAAACTTCCTTACGTGTGTGTGGGATTCGGTTTTATAGCAGTGTTCGACTTTGATTTGAATTTGCACCATAGAAGAGAAGTAAGCTGAAAATATTCAGACCAAATCACCCCCCCCCCCCCCCCCCCCTAACAAAAATAATTGAAGATAATAATTGTTAAAATTAACACAAAGTGTTTAAAATTCAGATTTCACAAAATTTTCTTTAACTAATAATTTACTACTACTACTGAAATTAATTTTCTAACCTAACAAACTGTGTATATTATAGTTTGTAATCGCAACCATGTTGAAGATCCGACGTTTTAATGGCCGCAAATTAGCTGGAAATGTTTCGTGAATAATAGGCTGAGACAATTTCGTACAATTGTGAACGTGCTTTTACTACAATAACAATGACATACTCGGAATGTACTAAATGCTAGCGCTATACGTCTGTCACTTCGCGTGGACTGTACACAAGCCTGACTGATGGACATTCTGAAATAGAAGAAGGATTCACATCGCGTAGAGTTGAATTCCTACTCTTTGAAAATAATCTTAACATTTCGACAAGATATTAAGATCTCCGAAACTTTATCGTCTTTAAACGTATCTAACCCTTAAATCAATGGTTTTCACTTTGACTATATGGCAGAAGTAGTATATTGGTTCCATCTGCATGCATGTTAAAAGATACGTTCAAATTTTCTAAATATATTTTATGAAGAATAAAACTTTTGCCAAATCAATCACAACTCAGTCATAATATATCCTTCCAACTATTTGTATATTATATTTTCATTTGATTATTCCAATGTACGAAAAAGTCACAAAATTAGACTGTTATCTTACAACATTCATTTCATTTAGTATTTCATTTAATATGTTCATTCGTAAAGTATATACACAAAGTGATTCCCCTGAGAGTCTTGACATCAGTAATCCTAGAATGAAACCGTCTCTAGGCTGTATACTCTCTGATTGAAACATCCGACCTATCGAGTTACTTCGTTAAAACTTGAGATGACAATTCTGAGTAGTTTCAAGTCGTCTTTGTCGGATTATCATCGTAGAATCTATCCAATCATATCCTCGACAATCCGATATTCAATTATGTATTATACTGTTTGTTTATAAGGTTTCGTTTCGTTTCATTTTTATTGGCATCTTTATCCAATTTACTTTTTCTAAAAAAAAATAATACAAATCGAAATCATATAAAAATAACGAATTTGTACTAATCTTCTTTATACTTCAAGATTGAGACTCATAATTGGAATCATAAATGTAAAGCTACATATAAGTGAAAACCAATACATGTTAGAACTGTCTTGGAAGATATAAATACGTATGTCTCATCTACATGGAAGTAAATACATTGCACACTAACTTTTAGACTTGCTAAAATCTACTAACAATCTGAGGTAATGGCCAACTTATCAGCAAGAACATAACACTATTTTGAAGTCTTTGATTCAGTTAAACCTTTGTGATTGCAACATAATTTGAGCGGCGCATGAATCGTAAAGTTTGCATTGGTTGTGTAATAATAGTGTCCTGTGACTGTCGAACGTCCGCGTGCTCCAGCCAAGTGTATGAACATGAACTAGTGTCTCGCCGCGTCCGTGGAGGCAACGAAGCACACACCACTGATGTGGACTTTTCCAATGATACTCTGGGTCTAGAACATTATCCGCTGCTCGTGTATACGGAAATAGCCTAGTTGAATAATGGGATGGAAAGTCAGTGAGGTACTGAGCCGTCTTCACAGGGGGGGGGGGGGCTGTGTGCACCGGTGTGAGCAACCCCCCCCCTGCATGCATGGCCACACCTCAAACAAGCCCGCTAGTTCTACCAACTTCACCACGGTAAATAGCGACGAATCTGCATGTTTTCTATAGAGAAACATTGAATACCAGTCATTAGACCATCCAATAGAATAATATCTACAAACAGGTGTGGTGCAGTTTGAATATATTGCAAATGATGTACATGCAGATAACGTGTAATGTAATAATTATGAGCAAACTGTGAAAGTCCGAACAAAATAAGTAAAATAAAACTATGGTATAATATTGAAAACACACGTATATGATAATATACATGAATGGAATATAAATTAGTATATGGCGAGTATATGGTCTGGTCTCCCGCGTATTCAGGCAGGTTTCGTCTCTGACGAAGCATTTGTTCGTTACTAGAGGCAGGATCTTGCCAGGCTGAATCCACTTACTCGATAAGTAGCAAGTAAAGTTTCAGTTAGAAGTAAGTAAAGTAGGTGAATCGTGGGAGATTTATATTTATTACCAAGATAGTGTTGTGACAGCCGCACGATTCCAGTTGTATAGTTATAAATCTTAAAACAAAGAAGTTCCTCAATATTAAACCAATCACGAGCAATCATTCGAAATTCGTTCGGATTCCACTTCCCACTTGTTGGAACATGGCCTAACCATTAACTAAAGCCTAGCGCTGACTTCTCGGTATTCTACGTGTCCTTCGAAGAATGTTCGGATTCCACTTCCCACTTGTTGTTCGTGTATTTCATGATTTTTATATCGAATTTGTTATGTTTTAAATTGTGATGAATGTGTATTTAAAAAAAAAATTTAGGTTGCGCGACACTTGTGAGTCGATAATAACATGTTGTTAAGAGATAAATAAATATAATATAATATAATATAATATAATATGTTTTGTATTCTGGGTTAATTTACTTTAATTTTTCAGTGTTGGTTCAAGGATGTATTGGTCCATTCTAGTTCTCAATATTTATAATGTGGGTAAAACGAATGTTTGTGAGTCCACTTCTAAACCCGTCATATTTACTTTTTATTTTTCATCGTTATTACTTTTAAATGTCAACTGACCCTTTAAGTTAATTTGCAAGTAATGATACTTCTAAGTGTAGGCTAGGGCTCCCGGGTGGAAGAGCGGCGCAGTGGTCGTCAAGTGTATGCGTGGTCGGGCCGCGGGAGTGCGGTGAACGGCGCGGATTGACGGTGTAACGGAACACTGAGTGGGGTGATTGTGGAATGTTTGCATAGATTTCATGCGATGCTCTATCAATGGGGATAGAGACAAAGGGTAGATGTGGTAGAGTTAATTGTTACCTGTGAATAGAGGTTTTTAATTGTTTGCAATAATTACACATGGATAAGTCAATTCAGTGTCCATGAAAGGTATGTGGCTAAATGAACAAATGAATGGAATTAGCAGGATTGCCTTTGAAGGTATTGTGAATTTATAAACGTATAGTCGTGATCGCGTACTAACCAGCTTACGGTTTGCGGGTCAGGTCGAAAGCGGAAAATACGTCCGTTGTAATTCTGCATGTTC
The DNA here is from genome assembly GCA_024449915.1 of Sweltsa coloradensis. NCBI lineage: Eukaryota > Metazoa > Arthropoda > Insecta > Plecoptera > Chloroperlidae > Sweltsa > Sweltsa coloradensis. The sequence goes on from JAMZAV010000113.1 coordinate 753,635, forward strand.
AAAGTGATAATTAATTTCTCCGGTGAAAATTCAAGAATAATTTTCTCTTGATTCAATTCTATTGTCTGGATTTTCATTGAATGTCATTTTGTATATTAACTATAAATAAAAATTGTCTGGACCGGCACCTCCACCAATAACGTATTTAAAATCCTGGACCGGCACCTCCACCATTTCCCTAATTTTTGTTTGTTATTTGAAAATCTGTACCTTAGTAGTACAACTTTATTTTTAAAACAAAGCTCTGCCTTTACATTAAGGTTGCCTTAAAGACACAGAATAACAAAAATTAATTAATTTACGTTTATACAAATTACGTTTAACAATAAGTAAAATTAGTTACAGATTATGAAAAAATGAAATGAAGTGAAAAATGTAGCAAGAAGTATGATTTGTGAAGTATAAAAATAACAAATACTGATTTATACTTGTTACTTCTTGCTTTGGCCTATATATGACTATCGGGTCTACTCCAAAGTAGCGGACCCTACCCGAAATTTTGGGTACCCGAACACCACTAATATAGGCTATATAATTATATTATATAATTTATTGTACCCTTCGCATGGTAGTTAGCATGTAATCAAATGTCGATAAAATCATTTAATTTGTTTGATTATATAACTCATTAGGGAGGAGAAATTTAGGATATGCGCTGTTTGTGTGTGCGTTGTTACTCGTCAATTGTTTCGTACACGGATAGATGCTCTCATGTCGGGTTATTTGAGTTTCGTTTATTGAGAAGGTGTGTTGCAAGGTGAAGTGCTCTTCCCTCGAATGTAAGATTTGTGCCCCAAGAAAAGATTAAGTCATTCGTTGATGCTGGTTTTTCCTAAAGATGATCGATGGTCGTAGTATACATCAGGACTTGGACTTGATGTCTTTGCGACACAGCTTAGCAACTACATTGATTGTCGACGACAACGATTAGTTTTCCACACTAAGCAGGTGTTGCATAAGCAAAGTAAGCACCATGGTATCAGCAAACGAAACATGGACGCATGTTCATGCTGTCTACTATTTTATGTTACAGGGGCTAAAAAACCCAAATTTTTTTTTTACCACGTGATCTATAGCACAATACTACACTTAAATGACCGTTTAAAAAATTACATCTTGTAACAACACGAATTTTTTAGTTTTTTTGATCCAGAAATTGGCGAAAATTGGTGTTTTTGAAAATTTCCTAAATCCGCTTTAACCTGCTTCTTTTTTGGTCCACATCGATACTAGAGCATAGTACCAATCTAAAATGCCCCTTTATAACATCGTGTCTTGAAACTGTGCCCAAATATACCCTCAAACACGCAAAAATATGCATTCCAAAATCACACCCCATCTTGGTAATCAGCATATTTTGACCGAACTACTTGCCCAAATTACAAAACAAAATATAGAGAATTTACAGAAAAGGCTGTCGAGTACGTCAATAATGGCCAATATTTTTTTGAATCAAAATCCTCCAAGGTCACGGGGCATAAAGATCGTCCCCATGTTATTTCTTATGGGAGATTTTTGCCGATGGGACCTAGCTCGAAAATGTCATGTTTGACAGTTTTTTGGGAGGCCATGGTGGCCCCAATAATTTTTCTGTTAATTGCTAAATTTATTACTAGTTAGCCTGAATGAAATATATTTTTTGAGTTTAGCGGTTAAATACCCCTTTAATGAGATTGAAGATATAAAGGTAATAGTAACGAATAAACGAAATGAATATGATGAACTTGTCAGTATGAGAAAATGTCTAAAGTGGGACGCGAAATTACGAATCAAGATCAGTAAGAATGTTTTGATACGATTTGGTGAATGCTTTAGCACGAGACGAAGTTTCGTTAGCTGTGTATAATATATTTTTAAACGTATGTGTTCTACAAGGAGGGCGATTGCTGTAGTTATAGTGGCTGTTTTTTTACTCTTTTTTAAATTCAAAACAGTTGGACGAGAAAATCGAACCCTGTAAAACAGTAAATTCTGGTTTTAAGCATGAATTTGCAGAGTAAAGTTAGAAAGAGTAGATTGAATGAAGAAGTAGGTCACTTGAAGGTTGTACGTGTATTGGGGCGCACATGGTAAAAAGTATGTATACTCAGGGATGGCTGCGTAGAAAGATTGCTTTCAAACTGGAATATTGGTGTAGCTTACGATATTAGTATGATCCTTTCAGAGATGGGAGAGAAAAGTATGAACATGATAAAGCTCAAAGAGTAGTAATGAGTTGAAGAACAATAGTCAACATTTCATTCATCTCAACTCGACTCAACTCGAATATCTAACTTTTCTTTGTGAAGGGTTGGCAACGCGCTGCATCGTCTGCTCTTTGAAGCTGTTGTCATACACAACTGTTTCCAGCAAAGAGTTTTTGTCGCGATTCTCGTAGTCAAGCTCACTTAGTCGCAATCGAAGCGATGTAGAATTTGTGCATTAAAGTAACCTAGTTATGTAATGCAATATCTATGCACAAAGTAGCTGGTAATAGCTTGCCTATATCAAAGGATTCGGTGGCGCGGAATATTGTATTGTTAATGTGGAATAATGGCGAGCGTTGACAAGCCACTATTTCCATACTGTCAGATAAAGTTGAAAAGTTATTTCCTCGGCAATGAACTTCTAAAAGCTCAAGTAGTCACTTTCAGATTTTGTTACGAACTGACTTAGGTTTTTGCTATGGGAGTTTTGAGTGGGTTTTCCTAACAAATAAATAGTCGAAACACATTTGGCCATCTAGTGACTACCATTCAACTCCAGTTGTTTATCAATTAAAAACATACATATTTTAACGATTTAAATATTTCAAGTCGTAAATAATTTCCTTCAAATTGCAAACTTGTTATAATTATTAAAATGAATTTAATTACATTAAATAAAACAACAAATTATCGTTGTCAACTAACAAACAATTTATTGCTAAGAAATGATTTAAAAAATATGTAATGATGTCCAATTCTACGTTCAATTTCTTTTTTGCGAGGTTGACCTTAACCTAAAACTTTAACCTTCTTACCCACAAGTTTACTTTTGACGCTTGTTTTAAAATATGTAGCCTGTCACAGTTCCCAAGTTTCTGGAGTAAGCGTAAAGCTTTAGTTACGAGTAGAATCAACTTGAAGAATGTATCACTAAAACATTTCGCGTTACTGGTACAGTGAAGATATAGGTTCTTCTATTACATAAGATAAGATTTAGAAATTGTTTATTTGTGGGAACTAGGAAAACACGTAAGTCCCGCCGCGTTGTTGGATGAGCGTAATTGGTGCATTGAGCTGCCATATGTTATGCGAATTTTCTGTTGTTCTGTGGAAAAATCATTACTCAGTTGAATTTTTTTTTAATTAAATTAATTAATTAAAAAAAATTTTAAAATTAACTTTAATTTTTTAATTTATTGATCGTAATTGTAAAAAAAATCGTTAAAATTGCGATTTTTATAAGAAATAATTTCTCGATTGCGCTCAAATTTAACACTAATATATTAATTCATAAAATTAAGGTTCTGCGAAAAAATCCTTACAATCGGATAAAGCATGTAGGTGTTATAAGTCAAAGAATGTTTAAAAAAGAAAAAACCGTAAAATTTCGATTTTTATGACAAATATTTTTTCAATTGCGCTCAAAATTCAAGAATATCTTAATTCAAAAAAAAGATTTGTGCAAAAATCATTAAAAAATCGGATAAGCATTTTAGGGTGTTATAAGCAAAGAAATTTTTAAAAATCGAAAAAAATCGTAAAATTGCGATTTTCAAGAGAAATAATTTTTTGATTGCGCTCAAAAACGTGGCAGTTCTAAGTTCAAAGATTTCGAAGGCCTACATAAAATTTCATCTCAATCGGAGTATCGGTTTAGCCGGAATCGTGCGGACAAACAGACAAAAATACGGGGAAAAAGGAAAAAAAAGAAAAAAAAAACATTCCGGATTTTTTTCTCCAGTGTAGTAGAATGCAATCTTCGCTTCGCTCGCTACGCTCATCCAATTAAAAAAAAAGAAATACATGATGATGATTTTGTTGCTTAAGAGGGTACGCTGAGCTTGGCCCAACTCAAATGCGCGCAAACAGGTGTTGATGATTTCTGCTGAACGGTTGGTAATATCATTACCAAATTTTGAATGGATGTTAATAAAGTACTTTTATATTGATATCCGTAATTGGTTGCACAAAATAAGCCTTAAAGATCCATTGCGAGACATAAGTCCAAAACGTTAAAAAATGGGAAATCCAAAACATGGATTACAATTCTGGAAATTCCCACCAAACCGTTTTTTTTACAATAAAACCAAATTGACCTGCCCGTTCACATGGATTTATACGTTGTTATCTATTATGCAAATTAAGTTAAAAAAATCTGTACACTTGGAATAAATTCCCAAAGTTGACCAAAATTGAGTAAATTTTGGTGATTTCACTAAATTTTTATTCAAAATCAATTTATAGGAATAGCTAATGGATACAAGATTATCTATGACGTAGTGTGAATTATAGGGTGTTAACCGTTACCGAAATCAGAAAGCTGACCTTAAACTCGCCTCCGTTCTAGCCTCAGCATACCCTCTTAACGTCTCATATAAATGCTCTTAAGGCTATTGAAAGCGATGGGTGGTGATAGATGACGATGAAGGACGATTACATAAAAAATGCCTTATGCGGGATACGAGCCCACGTCCTCCGCTTCGTACCTGCGTCGTAATCGCATGTGTCACAGCGTACGGCTACAAAAACATATTTACGCCTATAGATACCCAATAATGCTAATGCCAATAATAGATCAATGTTTCCAAATGTTTGACAGTTGTTTTTATCATATTAGTGTACTTCAGAGATTATAATCGAGCCAAACGAAAGATCGAAGCTGATAAGTTCAGTATTTCTAAGTTCCCTTTCTTCTCTTCATGCGCTCTCTTAAACAGTTTCGATACTTGGACGGATGCCGTTTCTTCATATAATTGTATATCGATGTACCGTAATTATTATTGCAAAGCCTAGTATCTGTATTTGCCGTGGAATTGCTATATAACATATCAAAGCTTGTTAAAATGGCTCTAATCAACGAAAAGAGCAGATTCGAGGTGTAACAAATTTAATGAAAGACATTAAAACTGAATACAAACACATTGAATCTGCTCTTTTCGATAAAAAGAGCAATTTTAACAAGCTTTTATATGTTGCATATCAGTTCTACGGCAAATACAGATACGATGTTTTGCAATTCATTAGGGTATCGATATCTCGACAAAATACTTTTATCAGTTCATATCTTGGTATTTTCCTGATTCATTTTAATTTTTTTGTCTGAGGTTCCTTCTCTTATAAGTAAATATATGAATGGTTTTTTTATTGTATTGGATTTGTGTTTGAAAATAAGTGGTAGGATGTATGTTCCATGGCAATCTCCGACCCCGCGTACACGTGTGCATATAGCGACGTTAGCAATGCCAAAATAAACATATATAATGGCTACATCTCAATACCGAGATGCCACTAACGAACCCAACATCAAAACCAACAAGAAAACCTTGAAGTCAAGTCAACAACTAACATCTTCCTTCTGGTTCGATAAAATCCGACCAGACACAAAAAATAATAAAATACCTCCTTTCTTGCAGAACTCCACGATACAAACATCACAACATCAATTTAAAAATGCTAAGATTTTTATATAACAGGTAAATTATTTCCTAAACCAAAGAATGTTTCAATTTACAAATGTGCAATAATAAACAGGACTGTTATTTCATACGAAAAGAGTTTAGAAAAAGATCGTGCTATCGTTTAGGCGTAGAAAATGAGACTGCTTTACCAGAACTTGTAGACTGATTTCTTGCTTGACTTCTTGACATATTTGGGCCTTGTCTTGTGGAAAGTTTTCTGTTATCGTTATCTCATGAAGTGTTTTTTTTTGTTATACATTTGATTTCTCAATCCCGGTAGCTTAGAGGTAAAGCACTCGACCGGCAATCGGGAGACCGGGGTTCGATACCCCGCATTGATGGATTTTTTTAATTTCCGGATTGATTTACATAAAATATACATTTGAGTTTTTTTTTGTCATTGACAAAGATTGGTGAAATCCAGTCGAAACGCCAGATAAAATAAAGAATCTTATACATTGTAAACCGGAAAACAATAATTTAATTTTTTAAACAAGACAACACATACAAATTACCACGAAAACCTCAGAAACTCCATATATATTACACCAACAACGATTAGTAAATCAAGGTGTCTAGTTGTATCTACTATATCCAGCCCTTGATTTACTTCTGTTCGAGGGTGTACACATTGTGTATAGTGAGGAAAAAACTGTTCTTGTACAATATTCTTACCCAGCGATATTCCAAAGCATATCTTTTTCTACTTTTGCATTAGCTATATAATATAAAACGTGTCCATTGAAAACATCTCAGCTCAGATGGCAGTGACACTGTTGGTCTGGCTAGCGTTTGTGTGAAACGCGTTGTTGACAGGATTGTTTGACATGTTAATCTTACTCGTGTAACTCGGTCAGTCGAACGACCGAGTTTCATCGCCAAGAAGAGTTTAACACATTTTACAATATTCAAATGCATTTTTGAATAACAAACAATATGCAGATCCAGATAGTATGCATCGCTTAGTGTTTGAGTAATGCTGCTAAATCGCATGATAAAATATTCATAAACGAAATTAAAAATAAATGAAATTCAGCTCAAAGGTTTTGTGAAACACGCGGTAAATAAATCCAACCTCTTTGAAAGAATTCTATATTTCTGTATTGAGTGAAATTAATCTTCATTACCTTGGGATACTGAGAATTAGTCTATCTCCGTCCTTCTAAGCCATTGAAGGCGATTAGTTGGCGGTTTAGAGCTTAGCAGAAAGAAGTGTATGGAAGGAAGATCATTATTTCCTATTCGGAAATCACATTTTGTTGCTTCGTTAAATAAATCGAATATTTAGCGATATCAAGTGATGTATAGAATCAAAGAAACGGTGAGCTCGTTCTCAAACGAAGCGCGATTGCCTGAGTTGCTTCCCTCTTAAGCAAAGCAAAGCAATTTGTTCGTCGAGTTATTGAAGTGAAATAATTCAGCAGCTAGCGAGGTAGCGCTCGCCGAGGAAGCATCCACCACTCCACTAGACCCACCATAAAACAACAGGCTGGGAAAACACCTAACGCAGTTCACTACCTAAGCGGACAGAATTAATATTTACACAAAAAGACGACGTGAGATTAATTCAGAGATTAGATTGCAAGATGTAGGAAGCGGTAACGATCTTGACGGAACGACGAACCCACTAACATGTTTTGTAATTTTTATTTCAATTTCTAATTCTATTTTAAATCAAATCCGACGCGTTTAAAAGCGAATGTTGCTATTGGAAAATTAAACATTTTACGAACTAAATTGACGGGACTGAACTTTTTTAATGTACCCGTATAAAGCTCAATTCCGACGTGAAACTTTCATGTTTAAACTCCGTTGCAGATTATACTTTATACAGAGAATTAGAATTTAAAATTTTTGAATTGACCACAAAGCTGCTTTCAAATTGTAAGCCTTTATTGGCGAGTCGATTAATTAGACAGCGTGGTCAGATTCCGGATATCGCATAGCAGGAAGGGGCAGGGGAATTGAAAGGGGCATTCACTGACATGCGGTATAGCTAACCAAAGAAAATTAGTAGAAAATGTTTTAAAGTGGTGTAACGACGAACGGAAGAGTATTCCTAAAGGAAATGTAAGAGGGAATAGGACGCACTTGGCAAATAGCTGCTCGCTCAGCCAGGAAGCACCCTATGAATATGAAACTTTACATTGGTATCAGCATACATGGACAGCCCTACAGTCGTAGATTTTCAATGTTGTTTGTTTTTCAGCCAGAAAAATTCACAGAAATGGTCAATTTAAGACTTATTGAAAATCCAAAATGGTAACGATCAATTTATTTTTGTAGCTTTCACATAAAACCATTTTTTAATAGTGTCACTGTAGAGCCCTACAGTTCTAATTCCTTGACATCATTTGTGCAAAATTTCAAACAACTCTGATGCCAAGCAGACGAACTAATTTTTTTAGAAATTTTCTAAAAACGCATGTCCTACATCCTCTTAAAGCAAACATGTCAAATAAACGCCAAATTATTGGATGAGCGCTGTGAAAAAAAAAATACTACTCTTATAAAAATGGAGTAATTTTTTGTGTGTTTTTTGTTTCTTTCTGATTGTTTGCTCTACTTCGATTTTGATGAAAGGGAACGGCTAACATCGATAATTTAAGACCTGCCACTTGCTATTGGTGAAACCGAAAAAGATTAACAATTAACATCACACTCCTACACGATGTTTCTATATTTCTCTACCGGACAAACGACTGCTCCAATGTCGGTGATAATTTAAGATAATCTTCAAAATCAACAAGTTCATAGATTTACTAAAACTAATTGCCTTGTGGCCAAATCGGTCGTCCAAATCGACTCGAATGCTGGGTATTATGCTTTGATTCGTGGCGCTCTCTTCAGGTGGAAGCTGCAGGTGCGGGGCGGCGAGGTCGTATCAATCCCGTGACCGTGGGCCGGAATATCATTTTATTTCGGTAAATATTCTTCTAATATGTAATCCCTGGTTTTCACAGTCAAGGTGCTGTGCAAGTCTAGGTCCTGTAGTTGATTACACGAAGTTGACTGTAGCAGTATATTCACGCAAGACAAGAGTCGGCCCACACGGCTAGATTTATCAGTCTCTGCCTGTGTCCTTGCTGGGAGGCCAAAGTGACACTTGAGCTTCTCACTAACTGTGGAGTTGATAACAAAGAACATGGAAATATATTCCTGTTTCAAGATAATCAACTGATATATCATTCGAAATATAGCACACACAAAAAACAATGGCAGATATTGAAGATGTCTTCTCTATAAGAATTGCAATATAATACTAGAAGTAATAACCAATAACTTTGAAATATTTCATAATTTAATAAGCATTCTTCGATGTATGCAGTTTATTCAAATATATAGTCTACTTCTTGGTTTTCTTACGTCTTGACGATTCCCAAGCAAAAACTTGTATTGTTGAATGTAGTTATATAATAAGTGATATTGCTGTTTAGTTTGATATGAGAAGTACTATTGGAATCCAACGGATAGCTAATAAACAAGGTAGACGTACTTGAGAACTATCCCTAAGCCCACTTCAAAACTCGAGCTTGCATAACATATTGCATTGTAAGATATTAGATATACAGTTATATAATAAGTATATATTGTTTAGTTTGATATGAGAAGTAGTATTGGAATCCAACGGATGGCTAATAAACAAGGTAGACGTACTTGAGAACTATCGCTTAGCCCACTTCAAAACTCAAGCTTGCATAACATAATTGCATTGTAAGATATTGCTGATCAATTTTTGATGTATGGTTTTATTTATTTCTGGATTTGGTTAGTCGCGAAACATTCCCGTAAGTGGAATTTATAATATTTTATACAATTTAGAAATTTAAAGGGTTAAATAAAAAAAATCGATTGGGTTGCATTTTGTGACTTCTGGGTTCAATATAAGGTATTGTTTTTCGTAAATAAATACAAAGTAACTGTGGTAATCTGGAAAGCCGAACTGTCAGAGCCAACCCAACTAAGCCCGTATAAACCGGGTGTCCCACATACTAGGTGGACATTGGAGAGCAGTTTGGCCTCTTGGGTGATAAGAAAAGGTGAAGTTTTCATCCATGTGTTCTGTTCTCTATTATGGACAATATTTTGCTATCAATACTTTCCAAAACACTCGTGTAAGAATGTTTTGTTTTGGTTAGAATATCAAATACTCGTATGTGTGTTTTTTTCGTCCTGGTATATTATCAAGTACGGTATCGGCATTTGAAAACCCTCTCAAACACAGGGCTGTGTTGAAATTGCTTCGAATTCACTGTGAAATATTCTTAAATCATTGTTCTAACTTTTCTACTTTAGCTGTGACGACAACACTGTATGATTCGAGATTGTTTTTCTTGCTTTGAGGACAACAGTAGTATAGATTGCAAATGTTTGGTCTCCACCTCTTCGTGGTACAGGTCTCGGCCAAGCATGAACGCCACAAAGCCCCATGGTCTGATATCATGTACGGTTGGTCGCCTCAAAGCAGCGGATCAGCTGTGTGGTTGGTGCCGTCAGTTCATCGCCGAGGTATAATACAGATCAAGGTTTCTCTATTGCAATGATGAAAACACTCAAGGAATGGCCCATGTCCTTTGAGTTGACATTCAACACGTTGCTCCTGTTGTTAGAGACACTGCTTCCAATGCAGAAGGTCCAGGGTTCGAGTCCCGTTCGGAGCATAAGTTTTTTAACTTCGATGTCCATCAATTCTTGGCTTGGGAATGTGTAAACGGTGACTTTGGAGACGTCCTAGCAACGAGGCACATAATACATTCTAAGGATGCTCTGAATTCACCTTGTTGATTATGACGCTGTCCGACGGTGGAATCGTGTCCAGCTTGTTTAGTGTGCGGTTCCTATTTTATTGTATCGGTCTCTAGTTGGTCATTGTTCGCTCGTCGATGGTGTAAACACCAACAGGGTTGGCTTGGTATTCTTTAATTGAAGTCCTCACAACATCAGTTATGTGACTGAGTAGGTAGACTCAAAACACAAATTTATTTATTTACTGATGTTCATAGTAGCACTTAAACTTTGACTTTATCCCTAACTTACTCCCCGAAATAATAGTTTGCTCTTTGTTTGAACATTTTCGTCTTTCTGACTGTTGTAAAGCCTGTTAGGCTGATTGGTCAATCACTTGGCACCTGGGAGAAGCTGACATCTCTTGGTCGGTCGTGAACTGGTCGTCTCGCCGTGTAACTTCGGAGTTCCTCTACCAAGTTAGTAGCAAAGAAAACATCTTTCCAAGGCGCACTTCTAGTTGTTGGTTTAGCTGGCGACCAAGTGGATTGCGAATGGGCTTTTAGTGATACGGTTTAACTTATCGAAGTATTGATTTATTTGTGGGTGCATGGGTGAGTGGGTTCTTTCATAGGAATTCAGTTTATCAATTATAGATAAGCATACTTTAATAGTCCTACGCAATATAATTTGTAAATAATTCCGAACGAAAAATTCATTTTACATTTTATAAGCCTCCCAAACAGAGTACATGGAATGTAGTTAATTTTGTAATGATCTATTTTCAATTAACATATATGTATATTATCAGCTTTGAAAACTATTATCAACCATCAACGTGTAGTGGTTTGCAATAAAACGTAATACAAACTAATGTAAATAGCGAGTTATTTCATAATACAATAAAGTAAATGTCAAGTACGTACTTCAAGCTATGTAAATAGTTACTCGCATTTATTTCACCCACTCAGTAAAACGAGCTGATTTACAGTGGGAAGAGTATTATTATCAGCTAGTTGACGATTGAAATAAAAAACAATACACAATTTACCCTACATAGAATCATAATGAGTAAAACATTTTATAAAATACAAACTGCACAGTCGTTGGTCACGATTTCTGTGGATGATAATACACACAGCTTCAAAGTGTTTCGAATTGAGACGGTTTATCCCAAGCCCAAGTAAAAACCCTCTGGCGACCTCGTCTGATATTAGCTCTTGTTTTTGTAGATCTTCATCAGCGACACTGAAGTGAAATCAGTCCTCCGAGTTTTTATGAGTGAGCTCGCGTGTTTCGTCGTAACATTTCTCAACTTGAATGAGACTAAATCAGCGTCCAGGCTCGCTACGGGAAGACGGGACAGTTAGGTTACAATGTGTGCATCGGAATGTTTCACTATACCTACTAAGCCCAACAGAGATAATGTGAATCCAACTTGGATGCTGTTGGCTAGTACTCTCTACCGAGCAGTTCTCTAGAGGGGGACTAGACTGTCTTGTCATTGATTTTTGTTTGGACATTTGCCAGCTGTTTATATCTCATGCACGAGGTTGTGATTCACAGATACATATATTTGATCAAACTTTAGCCTACTATTATAGTTTCCTTTTTACATTTTGCTTTAAAGGCACCTCCATATCTAATGTAAGTCCGAAGACCGAGAATTACGTAAGCAAAGATTTCCTGGTAGTGATAGTTGAAGATTTTCTTGTTGAACTCTTTATAGAAAGCGAATAAGATTCCCGTCATCTGTTGGAATGTATCGAATGTGTTAAATCTCAAGTAAGAGTGGCTTAACCCGTCACACAATGTCACGTGATTTGCATTGTTCGCTATTCTCATTATTCATGCAGAATGAACAATCATCAAAATGGGTGTTTTATGTTTTTGTTTTGAAACACGCTTGAACTAGCAAGAATGCACAAAGTTTGTGTCCCCGTGCGAGAGAGAAGAGAGAGAGAGAGAGAGAGAGAGAGAGAGAGAGAGAGAGAGAGAGAGAGAGAGAGAGTGAGGAGGAGAGAGGAGAGAGAGAGAGTGAGAGAGAGAGAGAGAGAGAGAGAGAGAGAGAGAGAGAGAGAGAGAGGCACACCCTAACACAGTTTCATGCAAGCTCTGATCAAACATAAACTCGAATGTTCTTTGTAACGCAGACTTGCAACTAAATAGAACGGACATTGCATAGATCAAGTTAAAAATGTTTTCTATTTGGTTCATTTCAATTATTTTTTATTTATATTGTCAATATACAATTTAAATATGTTATGAACATTGTTGTCTTTCTATACATTGTTGTTGATATTACTATTTCATACATTCCATTTTGTGGTCTGCATTTAAGTAATAATTAGTTTTATTTAGTTGAGCTCCTTTGTAAATCAGTTTTATAACTGAATAGGATATTAGTTGAATAAATAAAATGGTCTTTAATCTACAGGCTACAAACTATACCGTACAACGGATGCTACGACTGCCGCTAGCTATCACTCAGGGGGATAAGAGTTATTTAGGGTGTGATTGTAAATCTGTACTTTCAAATTAGTTTATCAATTCGTTCAACTACTGATAGATATTTAAAAAAAAAATTAACTAGGCCGCTTTTCGAACGCTTCTTAGGTCTATAGTCACATTGATGGATGTGTTTTGTATTTTAAAAAACTTCGCAATAGTGCGATTTTCCTGAGAAATTTGTTTTGATTGTACTCTATTCATGGCATGTTTAGATGTGATGGTTTCGAGGGTCAAATATCCTTACTTTCAGCATAGCCGCTTGTCCGTAGAGTAAGACAGACCGTTATTTCCACCAAGGAACATTTAGTTAGTTGGTCTGGTAGGCTAAAGAGGGAATGTGCCGAGTGGCGAGAAAAATACAATAAAATGAAAAAGCTTGTCTGGTAAAGCTAGTGATAGAGAGAAAAGAAATATACAAGAAGATGTACATTCATACAAAATATTGTGGTATCAAAATATGGTAGGCCTAAAATAAAACATACATTTTAAATGGCAATTTAAGTAAAATAATATTCTATTATATTTTTGAAATTTGGAGCATCTTAGATTTATAGAGGAATAATATGCCATAAAGTAACTGCGGTTGTAAAAATGATTTAGGTAGATAGATGTTCTAGCACGGGGAGGGTTTAAAATAAGGCCAGTGTTATGACGGTTATACTGTCTGTTCTGATTTGATATTCGTTTAAATGGATCAAGGTCTGTGACACCGGTAATAAAGTTCCTTTAAAATCTAGCATCCGTTTGCTTTTGATTTGATGGCATTAACTAATACATAAACATGAATAAGAAAATATTCTAGTTGAATGTTGATTCTGCATCTTCTTGCCAAAAGATGTTTTCCTTCTGTTCATACGTATCACAGATTGAGCCAATTGAGCAAACAGATAGGGTCCAAAGTCGGATATGAAACCTAAGCCTTAAAAAGTAATTTGAGCAGAATTTAATTATTTGTTTTGCCCTTCAGGCATACGAGAATCCAATTTCTTAACGTTGAAGATGAGATGGGGGAATGGTTAATTTGTACATTTTTCTTCTATTCCCAACGAATATTCAACTTAAAACCTGACGGAGCCAAATGCAATTAAGATAAGCAGTGTTTTTCGTGCAATTCAAATGAAAATAAAAATGTCAATACTTTTAGCAAAAGTACATACTACAGGTTATTTGAATTAAGCAGTTTATTTATCGACTCGCAGTTAACGTTTCACTACCTGTATCGTTTCAACTCAAATTAAATTCCAAACTATACCTATTCTTAAGATGCACAATTAGTTCAAATTGATTCATTATACCTTTGAAAACCATTTTTTTTAAATCACGTTTAAGTTACTAAAAATCCAACAATCGCACGACCCTTGAATACCAAACGTCACCATCAATTAAGTATATTTTTGATCAGTTATTAATTTCGGAAGTGAGGACGCATTATAATTACCAATAATTATTGTTGTTTAGTAAAGAGATGCAAGTCCGTCGGTTTAATGGTTTTAAATGAGTTAAAATATTTAAAATTTAAAGGGGTATGAAGGTTGCTGGGTATTACGTTTCTTAAAATGATTGTAGATATAGATAATTATAAATAATTTTGGTTTTTATTACTTTGAATTCTGTCAAAAAGTACAAAATAATCAAAATACTTCAGCTTTCGTCTGATTTATTTACAATGACCCTTTGAATTCAATGTTGCTAGAACGTAAATTTCTGCATTTTAACAATTCAGTTTATATCGAAATTAAATAAATTTAAATCTTCGTAAATGCAGAAATACTATGCTTCAATATGTTGATGAATCCGAGATTTTGATTATGATACTCAAAATCTACGTAAGCGAAATTTTAAAATGTCATTCAATACTGCGTTATTGGTCTTAAGCAAGCGGGTGGCTTCAATCTCAGTGGTCTTGCCCAATATAAGTGAGCTAGAATTATTGTTAATGTTTTACTGATGTTCTCACTTTACCTTCGTTCTCAAATCTCCTAGCGACGGTTCGGCAAACCTCAGAAACTTTCTGGCTTCACCGAACTCTACTAGGTGATTTACTGCCCTTAGGATTTACAGGAGACAAACCTAAATGAATAGCAATGAATTCATTAAAAGAGCTATGACCCCTAAAATTTATTTATTGTACATAATTTATAGTATAAAACAACACTAAAATGACCGCTCAAAAAATTATATCTTGTAACTGTGATTTTACACGAATTTTTAAACTTTTTTATCCTGAAATTTGCGAAAATTGGCGTTTTGAGGAATTTTACTAGGGCATCGTACCAATATAAAATGGCCCTTTACAACATCGTGTCTTGAAACTGGGCACAAATATAGATTCAAACACGCAAAAATATGCCTTCCTAAACACACCCGTTCATGGTAATCAGCATATTTTGACCGAACCACTTTCCCAAAATTACAAAACAAAATATATCAGATTTTCAGAAAAGACTGTCGAGTTCGTCAATAATGACCAATTTTTTTTTGATCAAAATACTCCAAGGTCACTGGGCATAAAGATCGTCGCCATGTTTTTTCTTATGTTGACAAATTTTTTTCAGGTCATTGTGGACCCAATTATTTTTCTGTTACTTTCTTAATTCATAACTAGTTAGCCTTAACGAAATATATTTTTTTAGTTTAGCGGGTGAATACCCTTTTATGTCTCCATATTTGAAGAAAATCTTAGTTTACAAAATAATTTAATTTTGATTTTGAATAGCTTGATCACTGCCAATAATACCTCATATATGACGTAAATTTTTTGACAATCTTGATCTTAAAGACAGAAATATCTCCTTCCATCTTTACTTTTAAAACAAAACAACCCAGCGTTAAATCGCTGTCCAATAATCACATCATCTGAAATGTGCGTTTGCGTATTCGGCTTGTTTAAATGCTCTCGCCAATTATGAATTCTAGTTTCGACATCGTTCAAGTCACGTATAGACCTAGCCCTCTCTGGAGTCAATTATTGGATCTAATTTGCATAATAACACACGGATGTACCCTGCGCGCTCTACCGACTCCAAGTAATTTCGCTTAGCACAAAGAACCAAGACAAGGGAACGAAAACTTACAATATTATGATTAAAACGATTAAATTAAATCGTGATATTACGCACCATGAAGATATTAAAAAATTCACCTCGACTGGGAATTTCAGAATTTTATTAAATATTGTCAATTCCACCTACGGGAAAGTTGCCTGACTTAATAAAAACGAGAGATATTTAAACGTATTGAAAATGATTGACATTACAAATATCCACCTACGGGAAAGTTTCCTGACGACAATATTATGATTAAAACGATTAAATTAAATCGTGATATTACGCACCATGAAGATATTAAAAAATTCACCTCGACTAGGAATTTCAGAATTTTATTAAATATTGTCAATTCCACCTACGGGAAAGTTTCCTGACTTAATAAAATCAAGAGATATTAAATCGTATTGAACATGTTTGACATTACAAATATATGTATGTATGGATGGATGTGTGGCTCGTTGGTTAGTGTCCCTGAGTCCAATGCATGCAGAAGGTCCCGGGTTTGGGTCCAGATTCAGGCAGAAGACTATTAACTTCTGATGTGGATTTAGAATCGATCATTACTTGGGATAAGTATGCGTAAACGGTGACTTTGGAGCCGTCCTAGCAACGAAGCACATAATCAATTGTATCAAGTTGTTGAATGAGCGAAGCGAAGACTTGAATTTCACTGCCCCCCCCCCCCCCAAAAAAAAAAAAATAGCTCGGGTGTTTTTTTATTATTTTATTTATTTTTGTCTGTTTGTTCGCGCTCTACCGGGCAAACGGCAAATGCGATCTTGATGAAAATTTGAGGGAACCTTCGAAATATCTGAACTTAGACTTGCCACGTTTTTGGGTACAATCGATCAAATATTTCTTATGATTAGCGTACTTTTACGATTTGTTTCGATTTTTAATGAAAAATTTTCGTGATATTTGGCCCGCGCCCGGGATAACGGCTACTCCGATCTTGATGAAACTTTATGGGAACGTTTAAAATCACTGGAATTATATATATTATGATCTAAAAGATATCTGAAGAAATATTTCTCATAGAAATCTTACTTTTACGATTTTTCCCCGATTTTTAATACGATATTTTCGTGATATTTGGGCCGATAATCAACCATAAAAGCTCATCCATCAACGCGACTAGAAAAAGCGTTAGCGAAGCGGCTATAGTTCATACCAAATTCTACTTGTTGGTTATGGCCCTACCCGCGGATGAGTCGTGTCCAGCCATATGTTCGCTATTTCCTGTTTTGTTCTTATTTATCTCTGGTTGGCCAATATTCGCTCGTCGATGGTGACTGTGCCTACAAGGTTAGCTCGGTCAGCTTTAAATAAAGTCCACTTCTAAAAATCAGTTATGACTTACGGGTGAATGTGAGTGGGTAGACTTTAAGAACAATTTTTTGTTTGGTTTAAGAATACAAGAGCATTTATTTTTAATACAAGATACAAAATGTAGGTTACTTTTGAAATTACTATCATGAAACTATTTGGATAATAATAATTTTAAAAAGTTAAACACTGCAAATACAGTTTAAAAAAGTGTAACAAAATGCAAATTATACCCAAAAAATAGGAGGGGGAAGGGGAGGGGAGATATAAAATATATTAGATAAAAACTCTTGTAAAACTATGTGTTCGGATTGCCAGTCTTCATTCAGGTTTAAAGGTATATCCATCCAGATAATACGTACATTCTTGCACCACTAAGGTATTTATAGTTAGTACGCTTCTACTTGCAATTCGTGATGAAGTCGAACATACTTGAATTCCTCTTTCTAAATGGACCGAATACAGTAATCATGATCATTGTCCTCTGCATCTCTCTTCGATTCCAGAAGAACTTTGTACGTAGGAGTATCGGGAAACGAACGGCAAGCTCGAGATTGGAATACGTCGAGTACAGCCAGCGAGCATACCTTCAGCAACAATGTCACCCATTCTTCTATTATTCTCCCTATTGGACATCCCAGGCTGGACTAGCTACGTCACAGCGCATACTGCTATTATTGAAGGATATCGGGGGTGGATTTTAATCTCGAGTTTTCAATTTCCTAAATACGAAACAAGTTAAACGAACAAAGTAAACGAAGCAAGTAGTGGTCAACTTAATACATACTCTTATTCCGTATGGACTGTTGGACTACACTGCGTCATAAGTCCTTGAGTTGTGCTCTTATGAGAGTTCATACTATTGAGATATACAGCACGCTCTTTTGTCAAAGAGTTTTATATTCGTATTAAAAAAGGCTAAATAAAAATGTTCTCATATAAAATTACACGGACAACCAATGCGAATATACGTTTTCAAAGAACTTGAGGAAGAGTTAAGAAATCGACTATAATGAAAATACTGTCTGCATGTAGAATCTCACCATGAAAACGAGATACACGTGTTTTATGATAGTTTTAGTAAATACCGTCAAAGTAGGCCTACATCACGTCTATATCCATCGTGAGGTCATCCACTGTATCACAACTTTCAGCAATCCTTACTGAAATGTCTTCCTCTTCGAAGTCAGTCGTAGACAAATTCAGGGATCGAGTACCAGTATACAACCCTTGCACACTCCTTTCCTTACTTTCCAATATCCTGACCTAGTTAGTTACTTCAAGAAGGCACAACAGCTGACATACATGTTCTTCAAAACGTTTACAAAACGTGTATTTGACTATACAATACACTCAACAGAGAATAAATATGGCCTCGATTGTAAAAATTTGCAAAAAGTAATTAAAATATTTTATGAACTCAAATTCAAATATTGATGCTTAACTAAAAGCCCTTTATGAGGCCTTCTAACTTCAAATCTCGTTGGTTTTGACTTATATCCTCCACCCTCTCTAGTTTGGTGATAGTTCAAGTGCCAGGCTGCTACAGTTTGGATATTAATGAGATATGAAGCCACCACGTTAATAGGTTGTATAACCGTGTTTGGGTAAGTTACATAAATGTACCAACAATCTAGAGTTAATCGTCTCAGTAGCATAGGGGCACCCGACCGGCAATTAGGAGACCTGGATTCGATACCCGGCTGAGATGGATTTTGTAGTATCTGGATTAATTTTCTCATAATCAAAATTGAAAAACCAACATAAATGTTAACAAAACCAGGGGAGACTGTGGATTGTTATCATTGGACTAGACACGAGGTTGATGATTGTGAGACTATGCTTGCTAGACACCGTACTGCGCGACTCGTGCGTCATTCTACTCATCTTACAGTTAGGACGCGGGTTCTAAAACCGTGTGGAGCTTAGAGACGTGGGTTCGAATCCCACACAACGCATGGACGTAGTTAAAATTAATACTCTTCAGCGCCAATGCATTCCAAGTGAGTACGCGCACTACGCCAAACTTTACTAAACGAACCCTCTTGAAACCGGTTTTCTGTTGTTCGCCTCCTCAATACAACAAGACAAAACCGGTTTTCTTTTGTTCGCCTCCTCAATATAACAAGACAAAACCCGCTTTCTTTTGTTCGCCTCCTCAACATAACAAGACAAAACCGGTTTCAAGAGGATCCGTCCCGTATTCACCGACTAGAGCGCGATCAACTTTAGGCCCGGTCTACACTTAGCGGTTTGACTTGCGGTTAAAGGGTGCGGTCTGCGGTTCAACGGAAGAGGGTGTAACATTGATTTGGATAAGGGGGAAATTGAAGATTCATGACGCTCACACACATCCGGTTTATCCGTAGGCGCAACAACCCTCAATATCGTCCCTCCAAACCGAGCCATGTTAATTGCAGCGGCTGAGACAAAATGTGTGAGTCTAGACGCATAATATTATAATATTGTTTTATTTTTATTTTTTGGATTTAGAGTTTTTTTATTTCGAGTCTACTTATAAGTCACATCACAGATTTTCGGTGGGGGACATTAAATTTAAGTAGACCAAGCCAACCCTGTAGGCGCCAACACCATCAACGAGCGAATAATTTCCAACTAAAGAACGGCATATTTAAGTCGGAAACACCGATCAATCAAGCTGGACACGATTCCTTCCGCAAGCGGTGCCACAATTAATAAGGCTTATTTTTTAAAATATAAGAATGTATTATGTGTATCGTTGCTAGGACGGCTTCAAAGTCATCCGGTTACACATTCCTTAGTCAAGAACAAAATGGGCTTAGTCCTGATCAGAAGTTATAAAACTTCTGCTTACAGCGGGACTCGAACCCTGGACCTTCTGCATTGGAAACTGAGACCCTAACCACAAAGCAACTAGCCTAACAATCTGGCAATTTAGGCGGGGTGTCTGTCACAGCGTGTGGGCGCAGACAGTGACATGCTCGTGGCATGGTCTAACGGCCCCTTTACATGCACCCACTAAATAAAGGATAATTTCCGTTAATGCATTTTTACTTCCATGTTAACTGTTTGTGTAAAGCATAAATACTTAATGGGATTTCATTGGATAGTTTAGTAATTGATTCCTTTTCATCATTCTCAAAGCAATATCTACTTTGAGAAACCCACGCGCAGCTAAATATTTATAATTTAGTCGAGTTTAATTCGTTTTTCTCTCGGAATTTATATTTGCAAAGGTACTATTTCCATTTGAGGTCTTACTTAAGCTAGTATTGGATTGTGTGTAGTTTCAACCTGTGAGTATTCAAGTATACAAACTCAACTCGAATTTAATTTCGGTGTGAAACTTGTCTTGAGACGAGGCTTACTGTTTTAACAGAAGTTTTGACAGGTCGCTCAGCGCTTGCTTGCGAGGACTTGTTAAGTTCTTAAGCCCAGTAAGAACGAGAATGAAAGTTCTCAGATTGTTCAACTGGGTTCTCTGGAAGGGTAGACAGTGGCGCGCTGACCATATAAGACCAGGTGCAATTGCACCTAGTCCTAAAGAGGTGGGTGGGTCGGTCACCGGAGGGAACCAACCAACCCCATCCTCTTTATTACTCATTTGGTCTAAAATAAAAGTAGGTCTTCTTTATTTTGTGGTGTAAGAATGATAACGACATTATGTATGCATATATGTATTTAACGGCTGTAACATAGATAAATGAATGAGTATTGTCTTCGAAAATGGGTGGTAAAAACTCAGTAAAATCAGAGGAAATTTAAGACAAGACAATTTTAGAATAGGCTAAATTAATAATTGTGACGGTGATGATATCGACGATCATTGTTTGTGAATGACCTCATACTCAATACAGGAGTATATCCACTGATTTATACCAACGAAAGCCTTCACTATTACAGACAAGTTTAAACGCTCAGCTTTCTGTTTGTTTTGTTTGTGTTTTTATTGCGCGGGAAGGGGGAATAGCATTGTTATAATATTTCTCGAGAATGTTAATAAAGAACCAATCTATGAGGTCCAGTTCATGTTTTCCTCAATTGATTTATCGATTTTTAATTTTAAAAATCGTGAAATCTCTGTAATATTAATATTTTTTTATTTTCTTGAATTTATTTCATGTTTAAAAATTTCTTAACACAAATTTTCATACTGGATAACACGTTGGTAAATTTTGTTCGCCGTAAGATGCCCTGAAACTGAATTGAAATCCATTTTGTTGTTTTTTTGCTTTTTGGACTAATATCAGACATCAGTTTTAGCCGGTGTGGCCCAGGTGACTCCAAGGCTATTATTATTATTGTTATTAAATCTCTATTTGCAACGGATAATGTAATCCACAAGTGCAAATTAAATAGAGAAGGTAGGATGGAAAACCCGGTACCGGGCACGTAGCCTATTCCTATCGAAAAGTTCCAAGGGGACCAACGGCTTTACGTCCCATCCGAAAGGACGGTGTTACCTTGACAGTCATATAGGTTACTCCACTAACCCGGACTGCCGGGCAGAAGTCAAGGAAAACGAAGCCGTTACACTAGCTCTCGAACCCTTCATCTGCTCTAACCAGCGGTATACGTGTGTCTCAGGGCAGAGCGTTCACCCACTCTCCCCCTGACCACGCTCGAGGTTGCTTAACTTCGGTGTTTGAGTGGGAACCGGCTAAACGACCGTGGCTAAACCACTGTTATTTAAGAAGGAACGTCCAATTGTTTGGTAGTAGTAGGACTGAATTCCAGTATTCGTCTATCTCTGAGGAAAACTCTGAAACCTACATTTCAGTCAAAATAATAAAATATATAGTTTATAAAGTATAAACCAGACATGATCAACGGATCATTAACAGGATGGTTTGAAGTAGTTAGGCCATCAAAATAAATTACACATCTGATGTATGATAAAACACGCAAACTGTGACAGCGTGACCCATATGTGTGGATAATGTGCACAAGGGGCCCACAAGCATGTTGTGTGTGTTTCTAACTTCACAACATATGACAATATACGTTTATAGTCAATGAAAGGGTTGTTATCTTTAACATAACATAAACGCTATTTTAAGCACACAGTTGGGTGTTTATAGTTAAACCGAACCACCAAATGTTTGATTCCCCTTTGTTTCGTGCGAATCAAGCAGGTAAAACTAAAATACATCCGGGATATGAGGTTATTTTTATAATGTTACTTGCCTTCTTGTATGGACCGAAGCTTCATGGGCCGAAGCTCACTATTCCATTCCTCCGTCCTTTTGTGCTTGTGCACGTCAACGACACGTCAACTCCAAATGACGATCATTTTTTTTGTTGCATGACCCTCAACACCAGACAAATTCGGTAGGGGGCATGGCTAGCCCAAGCAAGTTAAAGCGACGGCCCTACCATACCATTTTTCTTACTTCATTCATCATTTGCTTTTTTGTATTCATGGAATTGCCCTTAAGGACAAACCTTTCAATTTTTCAATAAAATATGTTTTACAGTTTGATCCCAAATTCTTTTTTTCCATCGATTTTTAAATTACGTACTTTTTTCCCATCCTTGACAATGGTCGCAGTATCTCAGGCATAAGAATATTAATACATTTGTGTAAACTTAACATGAAACGGAAATTGGTCACAATAAGACTGAACAATGCGTTAGTTAACTGAGGCTAGAGTTAGAATAGACCTAGGCATTGGAAAACACAAGATAAGGCCTAGTTTTATCACATAGATTAAGATACAATCAAATCATGGTATTATAAATTAGCAATATAGCTAGGCCCTATGCAACGCCACAAACAGGTAGTTACATGTATTTGTGACATAGAGAAGTTACGTAGGCAGCAGGCCGAATAAAGACACAAACACACGTGTCAGTATATTATGTGTGATTGTATTTATTTGTAGTAATAAACACGACTGAATGCCCTCCTCTCTCGTTACACGAATACACACAGCAATTGGGCATTTTGCTTTCAACATAAAACTATGCAAACTGACAGTAAAAACAATAGCTGCTGACAGCTATGAGCAGCCATGACACCCGCAAGTTGGGCTATCACCGCCGTCTACACTCTACATCCGCCTTTACAGGCATCTAGACGGCGGTGGGGGGTTAGTACAATAGCGCAGCGTGGTGAGTAAAAGTCGCAGTGAACAAGCCAATTAACGAATTCATTATTTTTTGTTTGGCATTGACCCTCAACACCATGAACAAAGATTACGGTAGGTGGGGAATGGCTAGCCCAAGAAAGTTTGAAAATGCGTGACCCGGCACCTCCACCATTTTTCTTACTTCATTCATTTCATTCATTCATTTTTTTCTCATTCAATGGAATTGTCCACTGTAATGGACATCAACTTTCAAAATTTATATCCGAGTAAATGATAGTTTTTATCAATTTGACCCCAATTTTTTATTTTTTTTTCCTCGCATTAAAAATAAATACTTTTTTTCCCATCCCGATTGGACAAAAGGTGCCTTTTTTTAGAGAAAACGAAAATACACATCTGCAAAAAACAGCTAAAAACGAGAAAATTTTGGTTTGTCCCGGAAATTTGATATATCTCTAGTATTGCAGGTATTTGAGGTACACAAAATCCAAAATATGCAAAAAAATACAGAAAAAAATCTCGTTTTAGAAATGCACAAATAATTAACATATCTAACAAAATGAAGCTTGAATTCAAAATCCAAAATTTCCGAAAATTCCTTAAAAAAACACCAAAAAAAATTGAAAAACACTAAAAATCTTAGAAAAAATTTGTATTTAATTTTTTTTTAAAATAACTTAATTTTGGCCAATTTAATTCTCCACTGAATGGGTTTTTAAAAAAATCGTTTACAAGCGGCGAACCTTCTTTGAGTGGAAAGCTATCACAGAAACGCCACTATAAAGATCGAGAAACGGTGAATTATTAAATTGTGTGTTCTTGTTCGTCGGTCTGTTAATCAAGTAGTTTCGGTCCCTCTTTTGTGTCTCCCCGTGCATGAGCTTGCTCATTGTGTTGTTGTTTTGTGTTGAGCAAATACACTTATCTTTACTGAGCCTCTAAAAGAGTTAACTTAGCGAACTATTCACTGGGAGTTATTAAAATAGACGGGGTTTTGAAAGTCTGTTGACTGTTGATCATTAGGGACAGGGAGGCTCCATCCGTTCTACACTTTTACTGTGACTAAAGCCGTGAGAGTTTACTTCCAATACTATGGTAAACTTGTGATCATTTCTAGTTTATATTGTAAATTGAAATAATAATATAGTCACACATTTTTCGTATACAGTTTAGGTTTTGTTATCACATTCTCTCTCTCTCTCTCTCTCTCTCTCTCTCTCTCTCTCTCTCTCTCTCTCTCTCTCCCCCCCCCCCCTCTAATCTAATCTCAAAATATCAACTATGTAATGCATCGTCAAATGCAATGTAACGTGCATTACATTGTGTCGTTTTATTTATTTATTTTGATAATCAGTAGTATTTTGAAGTAATATGGATTTATCTCCTTTCTACAGTAATGATGTTGCACCTAATCTTTGGTTGCACTACGATCTTAGGAATGAATGAGATGTGTGAATGATTGTGTATTTTAATAATATAAATATTTTTATTTTCTACAAAGGTTTTTGTGCTCACAACGCCCATACACAATTTCTATAACAGTAATATAAGTTATTATGTAAATAAGCTTATAAATGTAAATGTATTTTGTTTATATAGTTTCATTTACAGTATGAATGGAATATTCTTTGTTTACTTTAATATCTAGGATAAGCTGTAACAATAAAATGTAATTATTTTTGTAGTTTATGTAGCACTAAAATCAGGTTGGATGGAAGATAAGGCGTCACTAGCCTTAATCCCGCCTTAATAAATACCTTAATCAATCAATCAATCAATCAATCAATCAATCAATCAATCAATCAATCTCTCGAACCGTATATCATTATAGATTGCAAAATATCAACTGTATTTACCGTTTTACATCAATTCCATTTGTATTTGTCTATGAGGTGACATTTGTGGAAAATTCCTTCTATCTGTTATCCATCTGTGTAATCCAGTCTATCCGTGTTATGATAATTGTCATTGGAGGCGCACTAGTTATTCTTCCTGCGAGCTCGCGTCTCGAGTGCTAGTTTCTCTCGCAAGGTCTTGAACATGAACGTGCTTCTGACTAGCTGGCTCACATTCTCATGTAACACAAGTGCACGTCAGTCTTGCTTGCCTGACTGGTTCTCTTGGGATAAGCCTTACCGGAATATTTATTACGTTACAACCCATAAGATGAATCACACACAATCTTTTCTAAGTTGATTATAGAATTTCGAGTTAAACGTTAATAATGTGCTTGATTATCCTGAATTTCCTTTTTATATCTAGTTCCTAGAAGTATTTCAAGCATTTTTTCTGAATCCCACCTTTCAAATATGTTAAATGGTGCTTTGCGAATTAAAACTCATGTTTTGATTTTCAGTTTATTTTAATTCTCGTTTAATTGATCGCTTGTGGATAGAAATGAACATTCCCTGTCTTGCTTCATCAATATTCCTGGGAAATATGATAATAATATTAGTAAACGTTTGCTGCAAACATCAGCGAAGTGAGTTCTAGTGCTCTTCTAG
Organism: Sweltsa coloradensis; assembly: GCA_024449915.1. NCBI lineage: Eukaryota > Metazoa > Arthropoda > Insecta > Plecoptera > Chloroperlidae > Sweltsa > Sweltsa coloradensis. The sequence goes on from JAMZAV010000113.1 coordinate 779,466, forward strand.
CGCTTTAGTGCTAGAAAGTCCTCTTAACAATATAAATGCCACTGAGAATAGCATAACATTGCGAACTTGTATCTCCATTAAAGAATTTCATTTCGTATATGGGTAGGGTGAATATCAGTTTAAAACCTTCAAGTGAGTGAGTTCCTAGGGTAGTGGCCGTCAGGTTGTAAAGTTCTCAACTTTATTATTGTCGCTTGTATTTGATATATGATAGTGTTTCCTTTAACGTACTTGCAACGGTATTCAACCCCGGAAATTTTAACGTAATTTATATGCTTCTACGATTAGTTAACTGCCAACGACTATTTCCCTCCTGATTATCTATAGCATGTTGTTATACGTGTATGGAAGTTCGAACATCATGTGTAACGTATAGTATATTTTGCAACAATCAGAATCAAAATGTGAAGAGAATCGAGAGAGCATGCCTGTAGCAAGTTATGCTGATCCTTCATTACAACTGTTCAAATATCGTACAACGTTCATGCATTTAGCCCAGTACCCGTATAATCTGACAACAATATGATTTTTAGTCCAGTGTATTTTAAAGTCAACAATTATATATTTATTATTTATTTCACAATCAGAAGTACATGTACACTTAACTTTGAAGAATCGATAGGGCATGCCATTGCAAGATGCCTGATTCCTTCATTAAAACTATTAAATATTAGCCAATTTATTTGCAACAATGATAATATAGTCAAAAATTAATAATGTTGAAGTATCGAAAATAGGTAGGCCCTCATGTTGTATACTGCATTACAACGATTTAACTAAAATATTCTTTACATTCTTGAAATTTGAGCATTTTGATTAGGGGAATAGTATTCCATAAAGTACAACAAAAACGTATAAAAGTTCGGTATATATATATTATATTAATATGTTCCCCAAAAATATCTAAACTTATCACAGTGATTATTAATTAGCCAATATCGTAAGTTCACACAGTGGAGAAGTGTATTTACCAACAAAATTATAAAAGTGAATATGTTGCCCATGGAAAAAATACTAAATGTTATTTTTAAATATGTCTGACTTACATAATACATACCCATTGCTGGTGGCAAGAGTAGAGCAAGGCCCCTTAACACCAGTTTATAAACTAAATATTAAATTCAACAGTGACTAATTTAAACAATACACACATATACTACAAATAACCTACTTTATCAAATAAGAAAATAGTTATGCGATGCCATTGGGTGGCTCCAAAACAAGGGCGCGCGTTTACTATACCACAAATCTAAGTTGACATAAATCCGCGAAATGCACAAGTTTGAAGTGAAAATACATTAAATATCCCCTTTCTCTATCTTCCGTCCTTCTCGTGTTCTATCCCATGCAGAGAGGCGCTTGATCAAATATCACAGATGTTTTCTCAAGGCAAACAGGAAATCCCAGTACAGTTCCGCGATAGAGGAGGAATGGTAAACAGTTAATTTCATTTGACATCTGAAAGGGTAGGCTGGCTACTCACAAGCCTGTGTAGCTATGTGTCGCGGAGGTTTGTCTTTCGGATTGAGAACTAAGCTTCGCTTGGTGTGTGTGTGTCAAATACCCGCGCATAGTTAGGATTCCCAAAGCTTAGAACGCATACGATACGCACTGGACAGTAACTGTTTTCTTTTGTATTTTATAAAACAATATCTTCTTTTCTAACAAACGTTGTACCGAGATGCAATAAATTGGTTGAGAACCGCAAAAAATTTAAAGTTAAAGATAACATGCAAAGATTTCATATATTAACAGTGCGACGAAGAAAAGGAAATCTCCCTTACTCTGCATTAAATCGGACACAATATTTATATACTTATTTGTTTCTTTGTTCATTGTTTATCCTTGTCATAGTTACATTTAAAAACAGATAGACAAAAATCAACAGAGAAAGAAGTTAAAAAGTACTTTGACAAATACAGACGACAAAGGGATTGAAATGGTCATCATGAAATTTTAACTTGATTGCAGTAAATAAATTGTGGTCATATGTCTGCAACCATTCTCAGGTAGATAACTTTATACTTGATATTTTCTGTTTTAGTGGATATTTCCAAGTTCACAACATCAGTTGTGTTGTTGAAGTGTGTCATCTATTATAAACACACAAGTTTATGAAAACTGCCCTCAAGCTTTATCATTAGTTCCACAATTTTGAAAAGGTGAGGGTGATTTCTAGTGAAGTTTACGCAACTGTGTATAATATTCGCCAAATACAACATGGAACACTAGTAATAAGTTAAGTCCACGGGGTAGAATATTTCTCTATTAACATTACATCACTAGTTTATGTAGTGGCATACAGGTTTTCTTATTTGAGTAGCTAGCTATTCAGTAAGAAAGAAAGTATAAAGTATACTTCCGTATACACCCTCATCTAAGCAACTGAAAGATAGATCTAGTTATTCAGTTAGAAAGTAAGTATACTTCCGTACACACCCTCATCTAAGCAACTGAAATATAGATGAAGGCTAGGCCTCACGCTATATCCTGGTTTAACAACCGATCATCAAACAAACAAAAAGAAATAGTGCAAATTTACTTGTGGAATAATTAATATTAGTCGAGTTGCTTCGGTGGTATGCTAGTGCTAAACTTGTGTTGATTATAAATCAATTTTGATGAAATATTCAATATATAGATCGTATTCCAATGATAGCAATAATGTGAGTGAGTGAGCTGTGAGGAATTGAAGGTCAAGGCCGAGGCGACAACCGCAAAGGATTTTAACCCCATCATGAAATACGATTCTCTTTCAATTCTTACTGGCTTAAAGGTTCTTCTTATTCCCAGCTAGGGTTGTTTGGCTTAAGGGTTTGGAAGTTCTCGGTTGTCGACTGGCTTCACCAACCAATACAAATAGATTGAACTTGTATCTAAATGTTCGAATAATTTAATTTCACTTGGTACGTAATCCGTTTTAAATACGCGTCGCGAAACTTCCATTAGCAGCCATTCCTCGCTCGCTCGCCATCTTTATAGTAAATCTAATTGAAATAAATTGAGTTTATCTCGAGTTAACAAGTTGTGATATAAAATGCTACTGTGCTACTTTTCAACGTTAGATAATGCAGACTCGTCTGTAAGAGAACATGGGCAATGTTACTTGACGTGAGGCGGTGTCTTTCTCAATTGCCAGGCCGCGTGTTCTTGTTTGCGCTGATTATGTTTGGTCACCACGACTGTGGCTACATTTTGCTTGCAACCGACATTTAAGATAAGGTAATTTATTCACCATTTGATCTGTACATGATACAAATATATAGGATCCGCGAAGGTGTCAAATTGTAGGGAAAAAACGAACAAATAAATGTATATAATGTACAAAGGTAGCAAATATTTACCGTAGGCTAGGTATATACAAGATCAAAAACAGTAGGCCTACAGAGTAATCTACTAAGCCTACTGAATGTATAAGAACGCCAGAAGGTACATGTGCTTAAAAAGAGCGACTGTACAATAAAAAGCAATTACGGTATAATAATAATAATAATAATAATAATAATAATAATAATAAAAAAAATAATAATAATAATAATAATAATAATAATAATAATAATAATAATAATAATAATAATAATAATAATAAATAAATAATACAAACCAGAGAAAGTACTAGATAGTAAAGATTACAAATTATATTACGACCGCACAGTTATAACAGACCAAACGATACATCACAACAGACCGGATTTAATAATAATTGACAAGAAGAAACAAGAAACTACCCTTATCGACGTTGCTATCCCAATGTGCCATAACGTCGAGACCACGTGGAAGAAAAAAATTGACAAGTATAGTGAACTTGCAATTGAGATCAAGAAGATGTGGAAACAGAAAAAGGTAAATACAATCCCATTCATTATATCAGCCAACGGCATCATACCGAAGAAGCTACATGAAAGCATTAAACAACTAGATCTTCAACCCAATGTATACATCGAGACTCAAAAGGCAGTAATACTCAACACGTGTAGAATAGTTCGTAAATTTCTAAACTAAGAATGATACTTCGAGATTCCGAGACAGCTTCCATCCTGACATGGTTTTCGTGGTTTCCCATAGTCCGAAGAGCAAATGCTAGGATGGCGACGAGAAATCGGCCACGACCGTACACAGCAGAAAGAAAACATCATCTACAAACAATATTACAATTTATAAATGACTTATTTTAGTTAGAGTTAAGACAAAAGTAATAATGTATGTAATAGGTACACATGGAAGTACTTGACGTAAGTCCGTACAACATGTTAGCTCCGGTTTTAACCGAGTTTGTATGAAATACATCCAATAAAATAATAATAATAATATGATTATAAAAAAGAGCTATGATTTTTAGCTATTATTATAAGAGGGAGAAGCTCCCATACAAGAAATACTTTTCGTCCGTCCGTCCGTCCGTCTGCGCGTGAGTCACGTCTCACGATAAAACCGAACATGACGTCCGATTGACAAGCAGTTTGTCGTGCTGGCATTGCCCCTCAACAACGATGCTACAGAATGTGTTTGGGTGACCCTGGGAAGTAAGGGAGGAGGGGCTAGCCCCCCAGAAGGTTTTACAGTCGATGACCCGGCACCTCCACCAAAACATCAACGATAGTCGAATTATTTTGTTTGTTTTTCGTCTTCGATCCATTGAGTACTTACGCACCCCTAATTGTAATCGGAACTAATTATTTAATTACTTCTGATACAAATGATATTATCTACGCTAATGTTTTGCATATGATTGCTCTTTTTTTTCTGCTGTTAGTAATAACGAGGCATTTCCCGTTACTGTACGTTTGTGGTGTAATGTCTCTCCTAAGGCATGGTATCGATTACCGTATCTTTATTTTATTTGTGACGAGTTTTAATTAATGTTTACGATGGTAAATACTGGCACATCAAAGAGTTCTATGAGAGATGTAACTTTCACGTTTTCGAAACGCTTTTTATTATGTAATCAAATACTCTCGCAACATACAGTTATATTTTTCTGTTTTATAAAATGTCGTAGCCAACCAGTGAGACAGAGACATAATCTTTACCCATTAATTAAATCTGTGCTCGAGTATCACTCATATTAAGTTTCACAACTGTTAAAAACATTACATGCTGTTTACAGTTAAGGGGAATCCTTACACCTAAATATGATATCTAATGTATGCACTAAAGATGTTGGCAAAGTTGGCAGAATAAAAGATGGACTAAGTAAAATAGCGGATTTTTATTTTTAAATTTTTGAACGGTAGATAACCAAAATCTAAAATTATATTCATATCCTTGACTCATATATATCGTTTCTAAAAACTTTCATCTACAAACTGATTACAAGGGAATATGGTTTTCTATGATAAATTGCGTTGCACGATTTGTTTCGCCTGCCTGTACAAACTTCAAACTTTGTAACGGCTGACAAAATAAATCATGAGACGAAAGTTACTACAGAAAACCCTTTTGCTTTACAGTGTTTGTACACGCGTTTGTAGATAAAAGTGTAGAGAAAAAGTTTAAAATATAAACACTGCTTGGTAAATAATTTTGAACTGGAAGACTTGAGTCAGTGAATTTGAATATAATTGTGTATTCTGAGGTTTTGTCCATCCCAAGAAAATCATTTAAATATATTCTGCTCCTTTATTTTGTCCCTTTTCATTCTGCCAACTTTCCAGACATACCTTCTGATTTATTTTGGAATTACATTTAGTTCTAGGGATTCACCTTAAAATGGTTTAGTTGTGATAACAATAGTTTTAGAATTATGTGTAATATGTTGTTACATCTATGTACAAAATATGATTTTCCTTGACTAATTGTTTCAGACCTTTTGAGTACCTGATTTTACTTACCATCTTTGCAAATTGTATTGCCTTGGCTGTGTATACCCCATACCCAAATAGCGATTCCAACAGCACAAACCTTACCTTGGTAAGTATAAAAACTTAGAATATTGTTTGATTTTGTTGAGAAAATTCAAGCTCGAGAGAAAATCTCGATTAGATTAACGGTCAGAAGTGGTATCAGTAAGCCTCTAAGGGATGTGAGTAATGCACTAGGAAATCTCCTAGACGGTTGAGAAATGATGGAATACGCCCTGATCATAGATTCTAGGTCGCGGTAATAACGTCGCTCGCATTACCTCCGCTCTGTGCATCCCAAGATTGCACGTAGCATGCTAGGATGTGACATGTGATACAAAATGTCATTTCCATTGAACATGGGGGAAATGCATTACTTTAATACCGAGGAAATATTCGAATTGACATGCAAGGATGAAGTCTATCAAAGAGTATTATTATTATTCATATCATTATTATTGTGAATACAAGTTTTTCTATGCATAATAATGCTTAAAGGACTTAGTTATTGATTCGTTACAATTGTAGTAAAAGTTTGCCCAGACTGGAATTCGAACCCAGAACCTCCGGCTTAACGTACCATAGCTCTACAAATTAAGCTACTAATTAAGCTATTTTTTTTAATAATTTTTATTATAGTTTATTTTTAACAAATCAAGATACAGACAAGTAAATTTAAATATTGAAGAGAATCTGAGAGGGCATAGCCCCGTAGCAAGTTATGCCTGATTCCCTTCATTACAACCAAATAAAAATAACCTTCATGTAATATAATTATAGGATAAAATTAGGGTGTTTTATATATATATAAACAAAATGTTATTGTATTAAAAATGGTAGGTCTAGTGGAAAACATAGATTTTAAATTATATTTTAACTAGAATAACCCTTTTGATATATTGAAACTTGAAGAATCTTTGATTTCAAGGGGAACAGTAATTCGTTGAGTAACGGCACGGTAGTAAAAGTGATACGATAGTGTATGTGAACTTTGAAATGATTTACATTATTTTGAATGTAAACACAATTTTATTACCATTAAGGGTGAGACTTAATATTTTGTTTTTAGAAAACATATACAAGTACATTTACAAGTTTTCTTTAACAGGGAATTTAATTTGTGATTTTTCTTATTTTTCAGGAAAAAATAGAAAATATCTTTTTAGGAATATTCACGGTGGAATGTGTGATGAAGATTATTGCGTATGGATTATTTGCGCATCCCGCTGCCTATTTGCGCAACGGATGGAATTTACTAGATTTTACAATTGTAGTCATAGGGTAAGTTGAACAAGCACAAAGTAATATTGTGTTGCATGTGTTAAGATTATTGCGTATGGATTATTTGCGCATCCCGCTGCCTATTTGCGCAACGGATGGAATTTACTAGATTTTACAATTGTAGTCATAGGGTAAGTTGAACAAGCAACAAAGTAATATTGTATTGCATGTGTTAAATAATCCTCTTTTGCTCACAATTATGTTTGAGTGTTGTGTTAAGTTTGTTTATTTACAAAAGTGGAGAGAAAGGTCGTTTGCATGTTATTTGTGATATAATGTTGTGTTAATTACTTCAATTTGTCACACATTTTCGAAGACCATTATGGCTCACGATGGTATATTGTTTATTGTGACAGTCATAAGAATATCCCGTTTCATTCAAAGTGATTTATTCATAAACCACTTCTCTTTTAACAGTCTAGAAATTACCGAATCTCAATTTCAAAACTTAACCGGATTTATATTTCGATTACGAAATTGAATCCATGACTGGTAAAGTTTAAAATCTTCATTGACTGAGAATGAAAGGAAAGTATAAGTTCAAATCTCATCAAATATGGCGTGTCTTCATAACATTTTTCTGTGTCTGCGTCACATAACCTCATTTTGTAGAATTCCTCGTCAAATGTGAGTAATTATATTTGTATTTTAGATATGACGTTCATATTTCATTCCCAACATTTAAATTTAGAACTTATTTGCTAGGTTAAAAACAATTGAATGAATTCATTGAAAATGAAACACTTTTATTTCCAATGAGGTTTATTTCATTTCCAAAGTACAAACAAAGTCGATAATAAGTGTAAGAGGAAATTTATAAGGGAGAGTTCTAACAACACTAAACTCACCCATGTGATTAATTGTGGCAATTCGATGGCTAGTTCTACGTGGTGTAATGGGTAATATTAACGGAAGAACGGTGTATAAACAATACACAGAGCAATAAAAGTTTTCTTGTTTCTGATGATTCGCAAAGTGATAAGATAAGATATCGCCGAGCAAGACATGAGTGTAAATAAATTCATCCAAGTGGAAAGTAGTGATATCGTAATGCACATAAAACTGAACTGCGCAGTAAGGAATACTAATTCCGTTACCGGTAACAACAACACACGAGAAGTAGCAACACATTCATATAATACAAGCATGCGTCACAATCAAACGTACTTTCGCATTAAATTTATAATTTCAAACAAGTTTTCTTGACGTCGCTAAGTGAACGGTCGTAAGTGATCGCATCTTTTTTGTATCACGCCGGCTCCATCCTATGCCAGCACTCCAAACTATGCCCGGCACCTCCACTTACTATGCTCGGCACCTCCATCACTATGCCCGGCACCTCCACCAACCATGCCCGGCCTACACGGTAGTGTTCTGTTAATGGAGGGGCGCCTGCATACTCTCGTATCACTCATCTCTTGAGTTGACTTCAGCCCCGCGCGGGAGGCGGTCGCCTCTAGTGCATGCACTCACCCACCACTCTAGAAGCTCGCATGCATTCGAGATGAGTGCAATTAGCAAGAGCAAGACGTACTTGCTTAGAATGCAAATTCTCTGTGTAAAAAAGCTCTTTGTCAAACAGTTAGTGTTAGAACTGAATAATAGAGCAGTTCGTCTGAATCTTTTTGTACTTCAAAACTCTCGTATGACAAATCCCTTCCCGTCTTTCCGCCGTTCTTCCCTCGGAAAATCGATGGATTTGTAAATATTTAATTTCGCGTGACAAGTTTTACTTTGAGACGAGATCGGCTAGTTTATGAACAGCGGTTGTCCGTACGACGGCGCAGCGGCTTATAAAACGGCAACAGTTGGTATAGCGTGACTAAGCTGAATTAGAAATCACTTACCTGTTCACTTGTGGTCGCGGTCGTAAGAATTTATTAACTTCTGAGGAACTGTGTGTTTAAAGTTTTGAAGAGGGACAGAGCTTAAGTGGAGATTACTTTTAAACGCATAACAGATAGCGTAGAGTTTTACTACCTGTAAGAGGCTGCGTAACTTCAATACATAGATAGACCTTCAACCCGTATGAGGCATCAAGCTTTATTACTTCGTCGTTCATCAATACGTAGCTGGTTTCTGTTACAAGAACAAACACTGTAACAGTTATTCTCTACCACTTATTCTTTCACATAATACTTATCTTAAATAACCATGTTAAAGCCCTTTTTATAAAATATTATGAATGTGATTTTGTTTTTTTAAACTTTTTTTAAAATTGAGTTTTTGGTAAAATTCTTGCATTTGACGTAACCAGCTTATTTTTTCATAGATACTTTAGTATTTTATCAAAAAAAATTAACCATCTAAAATACAGTAGTGAAACCACACAATTCACACTCAAAAGCGCCCAAATATTCTCCACAAAATTACATCCCTTCTTGGTTATCATCATATTGAGATTGAATCCAGTGTAAAAATACAAAAATTAAACAACATATAGTTTATGTACAAAAAAGCACCATAGCAGTACCGCAACGACTACAACAGCTATTATAGTCACTAGCGTAAAGCTTCAGTTGTCCAGCTCTGGTCATGATACACATTCTTAAACGCATCACCCATTCACAGCTACACAGAGAAAAAAGTACTTTCGATAGTTTAACGCATTTAATAAAAGGAATTAATATCTGCGCATTGTGTGTAGTATGTTATGCACCCGCATGTGGCTAGATTAAATGCGCCTTATTTATGATGGGTTTCACGTTGAACGTGCACTGTCCAATGTAAGTTAAAAATATATGATTTTAAATTTATTTTATCCTAGTACCTCAATGTAAAATAAATAAATAGTGAAATTTGGTTTTAGTCAAACCTATTTGTTTTTTTAATTCGAATTCGTTATTTAAATCTAAGTACATTTTAGAATCGGGCTACAAAAACAATCACACTCTGATGAAAATGGCACTTGCCACTTACCTTGGCGTCTCGCTTCCGGCGTGTAAATCTATTTTCCGCGGAAAACTCTAGCCTTCATGAATAATGCAAGCTCAAGTATTTCTTAATAATGCAGCTATATCGCCCTCGCCTGACGCCTGATCCCGTTGTCAACAAACCTCAACAAGTGATAGACAAACATGGCGACACTTTTTATTACCGGGATATTTCATCCCGTGTTTGCATTTTATCTAGCTTTTCGGGACTTTTGAGAAGATGGCGGGAAGAACACTATTCATTTTACAGCTACAATTAACTTATTTACAGCTTGTATTTTACCGGTGCGCGTTTATTGTGGGATAAAGTGTTCTGATTATAGTGCATCGTTAATATTTAGCTGGGGAATACTACAATAGCAATATAAGCTTATACTCGCATTATTTATATACAGACCATCAAAACTTGTTAAGAATAAAATAAATTTTACGAATTAAAATAATCAAATTCATTAAGGCATGTTATCAAACCACTGTACGAACTCATTAATGTTTGTAACAGTGATAAGGGGTGAGTACGTCCGAAAGATAGATTTGAATTTGTTGGTGCATAAGGGAGAAGCAAGTTTCACATTTAATACTAGTTAAAAAATTTATAGAAAAATAAATCACTAGTGGAAAACAGAAAACAAATTTTTTGAAAAAAAATCTGACAAAAAAACGAACCGCGGAATTCGATCAACATGATTGTTTCAAACATGTTAGCCAAGATTTTGATGTTTGTCTGTGATTATACAATTATATGGGTTGTCTTTAAGTAGAATATTATGATCTACATTTGCAACTGCCGTTCGTAAAGCAAGCATAGCTTTTCTTTGCTTCTTAGACCGGTGATGTTCATCTTTATATCTAATGATTACCTAACATCGACTCGAGAATTCCGAACAGATAGCTTGAAAATAGAATGTTAATTAAATTAAATTGTTGTTCTAGTGCAGCTTACATACTTGAAAACGTAGCTCGCATAACTTCAGTCCTCACCACACAGTGCTGTGTTGCACACATTGAAGTTTTTCCTAATAGCACTAATGATTACTAATACTAAACCATTATATCTTAAGCATTGCCATTACTTAATTTATTGGTACCGGAACAGTTTAAAAAATACCGTTAGTTACTAATAACAATAGGGTATTGGTACAAATATTTTCAATACTAATATACTGCGTACAAGATTTATTAAAATCACCTCCCCATATGTTAAAAGATACGCACTTGCACTGTACTGACATTTGCCAATACTACGTAAGGTGTTTCCTCTCTGGTATGTTATATACATACGCTCAGAATTGTGGGATTTGTGTTAAGTACACACACACTCATACTAGTTATGATACTGTATAGCCTCGACCACAAGTTAATCAAGGGCTACAACTAGACCCATGGTGTACAGTGTACTTGGGTTAATATCGGCTATGATCTCATGTCGATTGCTAACAGTCCAGTTATAATACATCAATTACAATTGAAGCGTCAATCTGACCTATTCAAGATGGTGATTTGGCGTTTCAATTTATGCTTAACATTATGTTTTAATGCGATTAAGTATTTTTCTGGATTGTTTTGATATGTTTTTAGCTTGTGCAGCATGGGAATGAACAAACAAAAACAATAAGAAGTAATTGCATAAGAGAATTTTGTAATCATTTGGGGTTAATGGCTAATGTGCTCACCTGTCAACCTGACAGCCATCTTGAAAAATATTTGGGCTACAAATCGCTACAACCTAATTTAACATAAAAACTGACCTATTCAAGATGGTTTCTAACTGTCACGCCAGTGGACCAATGACTGGGGATCTTGCCTACTATAGATGTTAAATAATATAATTTAATTATACACACACACTTTCAGACAAATAATAATGTTCTACATTGTTCTGTGTTAGAGCTTATATTGTTTATGTTCTCATGTAGCATTCTATCTGCAAGTTGCATTGTACAGTATTGTAAGATTAATATCGAGTATGTTCTCTTGTAGGTTGCTAAGCACAGCGTTGTCGAATTTAATGCCAGAAGGGTTCGATGTGAAGGCACTTCGAGCATTTCGTGTCCTCAGACCACTGCGTTTAGTGTCCGGTGTACCAAGTAAGTACGCGTACCGAGAGAGTCGAGCGCCTGGAGTACTCTGCAGCACCTACATTGTCTGTCTTCTGGTTTCAGGTTTGCAAGTCGTGCTAAATTCAATCCTTCGTGCCATGGTGCCTTTACTTCACATCGCCCTACTCGTTCTGTTTGTTATCATTATCTACGCCATCATTGGTTTGGAGTTGTTCTCCGGGGAGTTGCACAGAACATGTTATAATAACAATACAGGTAAAGTTTGATGCAATTGTGTCTATATAAGTGTGAAGCTGCCAAGTTGGAAATGTGTTGGGAATGTTGTTTGGTGCAGTTAAAACGGAGCCGTCCCACAGTGCCGCTTCCCGTAAGACCATCAACCTTTTTTTCCCCAATACCATCATTACTACCTGTCGATAAAGACCATGATTCACTTGTTGGCCTAAGGGGAATTTATTTATTCCCCTAAGGCCAACAGCGTAAACGAATTATTTAAGGTAAAGAGCGGGGCGTTGTTGGCCTTTAGGAATTCATTTATTCCCCTTAGGCCAACAAACCTTGTTTGTATATTCAATAATAAAATGTAGGGTGTTGGCCTAAGGGGAAATAAGTAAATTCCCTTAAGGTCAACAAACCTTGTTCGTATATATTCAATTATACAATACAAGGTGTTAGCCTAAGGGGTATAAGTAAATTCCCCTTAGGCCAACAACGCATCCTGTTTGATAGTCTTTATCGACAGGTAGAAATGATGGCATTGGAGGAAAAAAAATGTTGATGGTCTTACGGGAAGCGGCAGTGTGGGAAGACACCGTTAAAACATCTTCCTAACTTGAGGATTTAAAATTTCTACAACTTACACAACCTATTTAGCTGTCACTCATTCTCTGCCATTCATTCTTCATGATATTGAAATGGAGTTGCAGTAAACATGAACATGCATCATTACTTTCAGCAAGAGTGCAGACACAACGATACAAAGCCACTGAATACATGTTTCTTTTTTATTAAAAAAATATATATTTGTGCTATTGGAAAAAGTTGTTAATACGGTCATGTTGTGAACGTGTTTTGTTTAAAGCCGATTAAAAAGGGAACAAAAACGTTATGTTTTCGATGAATCAAATATTCAGTGGATGGAATTTTGGAAGGGGTGGGGGTTTATTTGAATAATGTTATTAAATGGTTAATTTAGCGCTTAATGCATGCAAGCGATTGTTCCGTGCAGTGCGCCCCTCCTCACCCAATGCTTTCACACAATATCAATATCATCTTAGTAACAATCAGTGGTTACGGCGTAGTCCACTAAATAACGTTCTGCTGATAGAAACGTGCTCAAAAGAATAAATATAGTAATAGTTTGGTAGATGAAAGTAGTAAAAAAATAATTTGTGATGTTCATTTGTTTTGTGATGACAATTATTATTAAATTATTATGTTATTAAACTCCCATCAATTTATTTTCATTTCCCTGAACGTTCTCCGTGATATTGCAGTACACATATTCTGATCCTCCCTGTTCATACACTATTTTTTCTTTCATTAAACTAAATGTATTAAATAAATAATTTAGAAATTATTGAACGCTTTCTCCATACATCTATCTGAAAGTTCCCACAAGATTTTTCTCCGCGTCCCATGAGAATAAATTGGACGCTTCGCTAGCCATTTCAACAGCTTTCTCAAGAGTGACATTAATCTGGTGGCGCAACGGCCGACAAGGACCGTGAGTAAACGAGTTAGATTTCCATTCCAAACCAACTCGACGAAACCGCCGCGAGGTCCAATATCACATGTGTACAAATTGTTTTAATATTTCATTTATTCCACTTGTTTGTTATGGGTATTGCGTAATTCAAATTCACAATTAAATCAACATACATGTGTGAGAGGGAATTTAATTTGTTTAGTGTTAACTCGTGGTATCTTCACACAAGTACGAACATTGAGATGGTGAAAACTTTATACATCAACTATGAATTACAAACTTTTACTACGTGTGGTAATAAATTGATCCGTGTTTGAATGTATTGCAGATGAAATGATGGACGAGCCGCACCCGTGTGGAGAAAATGGCTTTATTTGTGATATCACACAGAATCTTGTCTGTAAAAAGGGATGGGACGGCCCAAACTTCGGAATTACAAACTTTGATAATTTTGGTCTTGCCATGTTGACGGTTTTTCAATGTGTGACGCTGGAAGGTTGGACTGACGTTCTATATTCTGTAAGTAGAGTCTTTAGAAACCGTCCTTTAGAATTTATTGTAAGAGTTGATTATTATTTGACTCTGCGCTGTGTTCCTTCTAGATTGAAGATGCGATGGGGAGCACTTGGCAGTGGACATACTTCGTCTCAATGGTTATACTAGACTCTCGTCATGACCTCATTCTCGGTGTGTGACGGGTAAGGTTCACTGATCTACTAACACTGTGGACTATACCATTTCGCAGTGACCACTTCGCAGTGGACTATAAACCACTCAGCAGTGGACTACATACCACTCAGTACTGGACTTTACTACTTCACAGGACTATACCACTTGACAGCGGACTATACCACTTCGCAGTGGACTATACCACTTCGCAGTGGACTATACCACTACGCAGTGGACTTTCCCTCTTCGCAGTGGACATACCACTCGGCAGTGGACTATACCACTAAGTAGTGGACATACTTGGACTCAACGAGTAAGTGGTTGTACTGTTAATAATTCAGTGGATCATACACTCGGCAGTGGTCTTGCTCTGCTCTACGGCTACACTCGGACTTGCACACTCCACATGCAGGTGTGCAGAGCGGGAAAGTGGAAGTGCTGTTATTAAAACATTGCTTATTTAGTGGTGCGATGGGATTGGGAGCGACACAGTTTCCACCCCGAACTTTGACCTTTCCTCCGCGCCGGCCGGCTTCGAGCGGCGCGGGACGGTCGGATCGCACTAAAGCTACCCTTCACCCATATTTGCGTCGAGTTATTGGCGAGATTGAAAACGTGACTTAGTTATTCCCTACGACGACAGCGAGTGAGGTAGAAGATGTATGTGTTGAGTACCTTTTTTGTTTTAGACGCCTTTTCCTGTTGATATTAGATTTCCCCTCAAAGCAGCCAAGCAAAAGTATATGAGCGTTGTTTGTTTTTGTTGCTTGTGGTGCATCACTCTGCCGCCTATGAAAGTTTTATATTTTTGAACGTTGAGTGCATATTTGCTCGACAAACATTCGCGCAGGTAAAATTATTAATGGTAAAATGTAAAATATCTTTATTACGTAACTCATCGGCAACCAGGGATTGAACCCATGGTCTGTTCCTTACCTGGCGAGAAAATTAACCACTACACCATCACGATCAGTAATTTATGTATGTATGTAGGCCTACTGTGTTGAATTCAAACATCTTGAGTGTAAATAGTAGGCTTGCGTTATAACAAAGGATCTGTTATTTTCTGTTAGTGCTCACAAAAAGTAATTTCCTTTGCACATGAATGAGGAAGGGGTTAGTTCATGTCTTTAATAATTCAGAAAACGAGTGGGAGACTCGGGTTCAATCCCCGGTTGGAGTCTATATGCTCAGGTTCTATAATTTAAAGCACTTGTGAGAATGGTTTTTAAACAAGCGTGGCATGAATTATTCTGTCTCGTAGAAGACAAATGTTCAAGGACACTCGAGTGCTATATTAAATAGCGGAATATGTCACGCTCGAGGCTGGGTGAATATTCTACTCGTGGACGTAAGTAGGAAGGGTGCCTCGTAAGCCTAACAAGTTGTCCATGACGATAGTTCGCCGAGAGTGCTAAGTTCAAGTATGGAATATCCCACTATTTACTCAAGTACAAGAGCTTTGTTCATTACCTTCTGGAATAATCATTAAATATTACTTTAACCCTAGAGCTACTCTCTTTCATTCATTTCTTGAATACTACTTCTCGTTTCTTAGTTTGTACTGGGGAGTCGAGAGCTCGCATCAGCAAGATATAAAAGTCAAGTAGTGCTTAGCTCAAGTATCAAGACTATGCAACTACCGAGAAACTCAATTTCGTATATTTCCATTTGTGGCAATTGTAAAAACGAGTTATTTGAAGAAGTATCTCAAAACGTTGAAATGCCAGCCTTTAAAAAATATTTTCGAACAATTGTTTAATGTGAAATCCCTAGGAAACGTTTGCTAGCAGTTTGGACTATCTCATGAAAATCCGAATATATTCTTCTCGGAGAATTCTTAAACTTTACGTCTTCTTCAAGGTTGACCTTTGACTAGTAGGCCTACTCACAAGTATAGTTCCTAGTCTACAAGCGTGAGGTTTGAACTTACAGCGTTAAGATGTGAATATGAGGCAGTCGTATTTTCTCATCAATAAAGCAGCGTTATTTTAGTGCCATGGTAGTGAAAGTGGGATCGTGTTTCGCTGAAATGTGTCGAGTATACATCACCTTCAGAGAAAGACGTCAACACGCCTCGCTCATATCGGCGTACAGAGCATGTTAGGCGGCTAGAGAGAGACTGAAATAATTATATTCAAACGAAGCTAGACGTTTTTATTGAAATTGTGAATTGTAGAAGAGAATAGTTCTTTTCGATTGCGTAAAAAATTGCACTTCCGAAATGTGTTCATTTATTTATATTTTTTGTTGAGAAATCATGCATAAAGCAAAGTTTAAATGATAAGGTCAAAACGTGCATTAACGTTTGTTTTATGGTTTACCGTTGTTATCTCCAATTGTTTGTTAGATACTTGCTTAGTTCGAGAATGCATAAACCTAAATATCACTGCCAAGATAGGAATAAAGAGTAGCTGTTTACTGCCTTACTCAAAGTTAACGCTCATAATTTTTCTGAAGTGTTCAATTGAAAAGTTCCGCCGAGCTCTAAAGAGTTTGATTGTTCCATATTGGTGTTGGGTAGGTTGTCCTCTTTGACGTGGCTAATTGAATTGTCTCTCCCTTGCAGAGAGTTCTCCAAGGAAAGAGAGAAAGCCAAGGCGCGCGGCGACTTTCACAAGCTGCGCGAGAAACAACAAATCGAGGAGGATCTGCGGGGGTATCTTGACTGGATTACTCAGGCAGAGGACATCGAGCCTGAGGGAGAAGATCGCGCGCATAACCAGGACGGTAAATGTAAGCTTTACGTTATGTTGTTATCTTGACTGGATTACTCAGGCAGAGGACATCGAGCCTGAGGGAGAAGATCGCGCGCATAACCAGGACGGTAAATGTAAGCTTTACGTTACGTTGTTAGGCGAAGAAAAGCAGAACAACCTTGAACGTTTCATGCTAACAATGCTAACTACGTACGATATGTATACTGCATGATTGTAAATGTGCATAATTATGTATGAACCTACAAATGTTTGGTATTTTGGACAGAAATTTAACTCAGCAATAAGAGCAGAGATCCTGGTTTCAATCCACGGTGGACGCTCTTTTCAAATTTCTGTCTCAAATATTATCACAACACAACAGTGTCATAGTCGCCTGCTTTAAAACCAAGGTTACACATAGAAACGTATTTGTGTGTGTGTGAACGCGTAGGTTTAATCGAAAACAATTTTTTTAACTTGTAACTCTTATCGGGGCGTTCCACTGCAAAAATGTTTCTACCATTGTGTATAATTATTGTGGAGTAGCTCTACACATTATCGCGGAAGGATACATATCGATAGTTGCTAATAATGAATGAATGAATGATTTCCACTTGATAATGATAATGATAAATTAGAGGAGTAGGAGTTGATTCAGAAAATACTCGGGGTAAATCGCAGATCAACTTATTGTCAACATGTAGATGATGATGGCCTCGAACGTCTAATGAAATCATAGATTGTAATTATATAATCTATACAATTTATTGCCGTGCGGGTATCTAGAATTTTGGGTCGAGTCGGTACTTGAGGGCAGACCCGATATTCAAAATATGGAATCCGATTTTCGGTAAACAACAAAGAATTGAGCGCAGTAGAGTGGCTGGATTAGATTGTAATAGAGTTTTGATGGAGGTGCCGGTCCAGACGTCACATTACCCTATACGGTCTAGAATATTATAATATGATCGCTTTAATAAGCCATAACTTTACTTGATTCGTCGATGCGAAACATTTACAACACTTTTACATTATTTTGTATTAATAATAATTTGGGAGAAATGTACACAAATGAGTTCATCAATCATTCTGTCATTATTAGAATACAATACCGTCGAGTTGTGACCTTGTGCGGTGTAGAATTACCGAAACAATAACGTTGAATGTAATATTTTGAAACTAGTAATTAGTTTGTTAACCCCTTTAAATTAAAATAAATAAATAAATTCGTATCGAGCGTCTACACACTCAGTCATACAACTGATGTTCAGTGTTTTGTTGTTTTAGTTTCTACGTATCGAGGCTATAGGTTCCCCGTATGATTCAGGTGGAGTAAAAACCTTGTATTCGTTGTTCAATCATACTAGTAAAACTCATTTAGACCTGGTGGCCATTATAATGGACATAACTTTTTTTATGTCAATTACAGTTTTTTTTTTTATTTGACCCAATTTAGTTTTTAAAAAAATTGTGCAATTGAAATTCAAATGTTTCTTTTCTTTATTTCAGTCCACTGATATATGCATTACATATATATGAGACAAACACAAATTACAAATAATAACAAAAAATATAAGTACAATACAGATTATGGTAATTACAAAATACTACAAAATATCAATAACAATGCTAATTGCATTTTGTTATTATACATAATAAATAAGATAATATTACATGAATACATTTTACAATTTTTAAATCATATCCAAAGTGAAGAGAGAAAAAAAAAGTGGTGTGAGAGAAGTGTGAAAATAATAAGTTAAATTGTCCAATGGTCATCTAGGAATTCTCTAAATGAGTAATAAGCTTTATTTATAAGGAATTCTTTCAATTTGTGCTTAAAGAGTGTTAGTGAGTTGGAATATTTAATTGAAGCTGGTAATTTATTAAATATTGTACTACAAACGTGAGTCGGGCTTTTGTCAAAGAAAGTGTGGCTAGATTTTGGTATGAAAATGTTAGTATTATATCTAGTAAAATGGGAATGGTGGGCATTATTTAATGGAAAATGGTCAGGATTGGAATATACAAAAGTTGCTGCAGAGATAATTAGCGTACATGTTAGTGCGAGGATACATAAATTAATTGTGAAATGTGCTTTGCATGATTGCCTTTTGGATATTCCAGCAATTATCCTAACAGCACGTTTTTTAATAATAAAAATACGTTTAGCGTGAGGTGATGTACCCCAAAAAATGATGCCATAGGAAAGAAGAGAATGAATAAACGCGTGATATACCATCGAAAGTATGGGAGGGTTAACAATTAATTTCAGTTTGCGGAGCATGAAACATCCACTCAGGAGGCGAGGAACAATTGATTGAATATGGGGGCCCCAGTCTAACGAATCACTTATGGTCAGCCCAAGGACTTTGGTGGTTACTACTCTTGGTATACTGTGGCCCTCTAAACGGATTAATGGACTCGAGAGCACTTGCCGAGTACCAGTGCGGAAATTCAGGAAAATGTTTTACTGGTTTGAATAGCAAGTCGATTATTTGTACTGTAAGATAACATTTGGGAAACTTGACAACTTAGCACCTTTGGTCAATTGCAAGGTAGTCTCCTTGGATGACGTAAGTAAAGAATTGATGTCATCAGCATAAAGTTGTGAGTAACGCTTTAACACAAATAGGAATAGTATTGTTGTTATGTAGAAATTGACGTAGATCATTAATGTATACTATAAAGAAAAGAGGTCCTAAAACTGAACCTTGTGGGACGCCGTTTTGTACATTTTGAGGATTAGATAGAACTGGTACGCTAGAGGTTGCTCCCTTGATTTTGACAACTTGTGTGCGGTCCGATAAAAATGAGTCGATCCAACCTAGGGCAGGTCCATTAATACCTAAAGATGCTAATTTTGCAAGAAGAATTTTATGATCAATAGTGTCAAATGCTTTGCTAAGGTCAACGAAAAGGCCAATGGCAGAGTCACCCTTATCTAGTGCCAAGTAGAGGGAGGATAAAAATGAGAAAATAGCAGTAGTCGTGGATCTCTTAGAACGAAAGCCATGTTGACAGTTATCAAGAATATCAAATTCAGTGAAATACGATGTAATGCGGGATTGCATGATGAGTTCAAAGATTTTCGAAAATGATGAAAGTAATGAGATGGGTCGGTAATTGTTTGGAATATGAATGTCTCCTTTTTTGTGTATAGGGATAACAATCGACTTTTTTAAGACAGATGGGAATGTTCCTTGTTCTAAAGACATATTTATGATGTGGCAGAGGGGTTCGCTAATTAATTTGGCAGTCTTGACAATAATGGCACTTGGAATGTCATCAAACCCACATGAGTATTTAGGACTTATACCTTTTATAGTGTGTTCCACTTCAATTGGAGTTGTAGGTGAAACAAAAATTGAGTGATTTGTCTGGCATGATGAAATTGGGGAAGAACTTGGTGGCGGTAGATAACTTGACTCTTTAAAAAACGTATTGAACTCATCTGCTATTTGTTTAGGATTTGTTATTGTTTTGCCATTAATTGACAAAGTTATGTCTGTAGATGGTTTGAGAGAACTGGTTTCTGCTTTAATGATGCTCCAAGTAGTCTTAGACTTATTCTTTGAGTTTGAAATGATTTGGCTATGAAAGAGGCGTTTAGTGGCTTTTATTTTTCGTGAGTGAATCTTTTTTTTTCACATTGTAAGCAGCTTTGAGTTCAGGAATGTTTGGGTTTCGTTTACAGGCTGAGTGCATATGGTGCAGATTTGCCGATGACAAACGGACCTCAGGCGTTACCCATTTTTTAGATTTGGGTATGTTGTTAATTCTGTACTTAGTGAGAGGGAAGGCAACATTAAACAGTGCTACGTAACGCGAGTGGAAAGCACCAAAACAGTCATCTACATTTGTCTCTGTATATGATGAAGACCAAAGTTCCTCCTGTAGTAAGGAGACAAAATTATATACATTCTCATCAGAATAATTCCGTTTGTATAATGTAGTTATTTTAACATTAGGAATAGCTAGGAGTTGAAGGGAGATAGCATGGTGGTCTGAAAGACCTGGGTCTATAGTTTTGGTTTTAAGAGAGTTACCGTCAAGTGTAGTGAAAATATTGTCTAGGAGGGTTGAACTAGTGGGACTAATGCGGGTTGGTGTGGAAATGGTGCTAGATAAATTAAAGAAACCAATAATATCCTGAAGAAGAGTTCTTTCTTTGGATGGTTGCAGAAAGTCAATATTAAAATCGCCACATATTATCATCTCAGCCTTGGGATATAATTTAGTGAGACGTATGAGAAGTTTATCAAATTTACATACAAATGTAGCTACGTCACTAGATGGGGACCTATATACTGAAAGGATTATGAAACTCTTATTAGATACAATAAAAGTGATGCCTGTACACTCAAATGTCTTCTCGATACAATATTTGTGTATTTCAGGAATAGGAGAAACATTAAGGTGTGGTTTTGAAAGGACTGCGACACCGCCATATGGGGAATTACGACAGTAGATATTAGAATTTACGTAAGATGGTATGGCAAATGTTGTAGCCTCAATATCAGATAGCCAGTGCTCCGACATACAGAATATATCTGGAGACTGCTCATCAAGAAATAATTCAACCTCTTCGCACTTATTTTTTATCGATCTGACATTCAGGGATATAATGTGTAGGTAGTTCTGTTTAATAACGGAAGGGTTTACTTTTGGAATAAACTGAACACCTTTATTTAAGTTTTGTGAAGTGATATCTTGCCACTTATGTGAAGAAGTGTGAAGAGGCGGAGTGTTAAGGCTAATGAGAGGTTTTTTTTTCATTAGTATTTTTAACAGCCACGATAATGTCATTATGGCTTGGTATGTCAACTAGTCAACTATGCTTAGATTTGGATTGATTGTATTTATAGGATTTTAAATGAAGAGGGGGAGATCTGATAATTTTTTGACGCTGTTTTTTGCTTCTTCCGATAATGATCAGTAAGAATTTCTATTAACTCTCTGGGGACCATGGTTTTTGAATTCGAAGTTTTTGCCCAAGACCCTCACTTGTCATTAATTCCCTTAGCTGTTGATAATTATAATTGGAGAATTGCCTTATACCACAACTTCGGGTTGTCATGTGGTGGTAGGTTGATTCTCCCCATGAAAAAGCAGCTGGTACAGCGTCCTGCTTGGAAGTGGACGCTTGGGCCGTCTCAGACGTTCGCAAGTAGGCTGGCATCTCTTCCGACTCAGGACAGTGTACATCATTCAGTTCGCTTATGGATGTGTGTCTCTGTATTGTCATCTCCTCCGACGCAGTGCAGTGCTGCTTGGAAGTGGACGCTTGGGCCGCTTGGGCTCATTTTAATGGAACGAATAGTACTTTTTTAGAGAAGATTGAAAATAGGAAATATGCAAAAACGGTCAAAAACAAGTTTTTTTTTTCCTGGAAATTTTATATATTTTAGTATTGCTGGTATTTGAGATTCAGAGAATCCAAAATATGCGATTTTTTTTTAAAGATAGATTTCCCATTATTCCTTACATATTACAATGGAAAATTTTAAAAAATCTTGGAAAAAAATACGGAATGTTAATTTTTAGCTGAAAATTACCAGATTTGAGCCAATTTAATTCAGGTTTGAATGGATTTTAATAGCGTGCTAGGTAGATTTCGTTGCTTTGCATCATCAGATCAGGCTTAAACTTCAGCAGGGGAATATATTTTCTGCTCGTATATCTAGTGACTATAGCACCCCCCCCCCCCCCTTCCAACTCAGATTACAATTCGCTGGTACGAAGCACATTTCCATTACGCGGGTTCGCTGGCCAACAGGAAATCACATGAGGCTCATCGCGGGGGCTGAATGTCAATACCGAGCTGACAGTCAAAACTCATAACAGAACAGTAATTATGTCGTATTAATCACTTTATCAGCCATCACCATCGTTACATTAATTGATGAAAGTACGTAGTTGGGGTCGAATTACTGTTCTCTGTGTTCTGTAGGAGTATTGGGTAAATATTGTTCACTGGCTCCAGGATTTTACTAGAATGTTAATTGAAACACAAAGACAATTGACCTGTGTTTACCCACTACACAGTACGGGGCTTCTAGATTGCGTGACAGTTTTCAACGAATCAAAAGCAGTAGTTTAAATATTTAGGGATTTAGTTACGATCTCGGTATAGTGTGTGGCTGTAGTTGGGAATAAAGGGCAATTCCACTTACCCATGACACAATTCTAACAGTTGTCTTATGAGTGGAGTAAACCTTCGTTCAGGATTGCCATTGTAACTGAAATGTTTAAAACTCATATTCAATTATAGCTACTTGCGGGCCACTCTCTTTCTAGAACTCACACTTCATGTTTATTGCTATCACTTTGCTGCCCAAATGAAGCTCCGTTATCTGACACCACATCACACGGAAGTCCACAAAATCCAGTACAAAGGTTTCTACCTCTTGTTGTGTCCCACATTGGGAGTCTACAAATTAAAGACTAGATTTAAAATGTGGAAAGTTTTTATTTTGGTTAGTAAGTATAATCTAAATGGCATTATTTGGTTCAGGAATGGCATATAAATTATCTTGAAATGGAAGATATTTGTAAATAATACTCCGTTGTTCATTTACATATAATTTTTTTTAAACCAGTGCAAATGAAACAGAAAAGAATGTCGTTGACTGTGAGTAAGAAAATTGGCATAATATTACGTTATTGGATTATTGTCAAGGAAATCTGAGCGCAGGACTCGACCCTTCCTGTCTGAGTTGTCAGTCAGTCAAGATTGCCGAGGAGTGTAATCGAACCTTCATGTCCCGTGGTATACCACATACGTCAGTGGTTACGTCATAATAGTGAGGGAAATGAAAGAAACAACATTATGTCATCTTTTGAGATCTACTGCTAGTGACAGGAGATATTCTTTCAGATAAGCGTCTTGTGTTTCTTTTGCACTACAGATGTAATAACACGCTATGATATGTAGATGTCAAAAATATCGATGGTGAAGTGGAGTGCTGTCAAAGTCTAAGACAAGCGCTGTGTTTCCTGGAGTTTCTAGAGTACAGACGCGATTTAAAACTTACGTTGAAACATTGAGCGGAATTTAAGTAGAAGACGAATACTACATTAAACCACAATGAGAGACAATTACATTACCCTCGGAAGATGCTAGCTACTTTGCTATACAAACATAATAGCCCAGCCCTACAACCCATGAGTGTGTGTGTTACTTAGTCTCCTAACCTATCTTTAATGATGCCTCACAAATAGGTCAATTTAATACATGAGATTTCAATTAGTGAATTATCATCAGATTTATATTTTATTTCACACGGAATAGATTAAAAATTGTGCTATTTCTAATGCAAGATTTGCTTCTAGAAATTATTGTTAATTGCAACGTGAAACTTCTTTGTATGACCGTGGTCTCTCTATCCAATTTCGACCAACTCTTTTCATAAATGACAGTATTTGTTTTGTAAGGTTATACAGAATTGTAACAAGTATAACGTGAATTCAGCTTGACGGGACTGCAAGTAAATAGAGGATTATAGTGGATGAGATACCTGCTTGTAAACTGAGTATTCTGAAATAGTAAAACTGAACCAACTGCCAGTACAAGTTACTGTCATTAACTATCCGTGGCAGCTGCCTTAGGACCAGGATGATCTGAAGCTTCCTCCTTTGTAAATCGATTTTTATAACTAAATAGGATAAAAGTCAAATGAATAAAATCACTCACATCTTGTAAATGTGGCTATACTTAATACACGGTTCAGTAGTTTGACGCAAGTCTAATCATTTTGTTAACTAGAATAGAACTTATGAAATGAAGTTAATGTTTGATATTGTTAGGGAAAATCATTGGGGATTAAGGCGAGCTCAGTTTACGTTGAAGCACTCAACATTTGCTAATCAGTGTTCATTGTTTAGAGTGCCCGTTAACACCACGTATCCTACTTTTTAGAACCTCTAACCGCTAATCCACCCTCCCCTCTTCTCCTAGAACTACAACTCACTAATCAACCCTACTCTATAATTCTCTAGACCTATAACCACTAATCAACCACCTACTCCTATTCTCCAGATCTACTACCTAATCACCACCTACTCATAATTCTCCTAGAACCTACAAACCCACTAATCAACCACCTACTCCTAATTCTCCTAGAACCTACTAACCCACTAATCAACCACCTACTCCTAATTCTCCTAGAACCTACTAACCCACTAATTTTCAGTTTTTAACTAAGGGATGCATCTTTATATCAATGGAGAAATAATGAAGTGAATGTAACTATCATTCAGTTATAGCTCATAACTTGATAATTATATGTTTAAAGTAATTGATTAATTTGCTGACTGATTTTTAAACATTGTCTAAAATAGGTAGATAAAGGAATGATATGATTCCTTTATTTCCTCGAACGGGTATTATATTCTTATTATTTACTTACTTGCTTCTCTGTTGCTTGCCCCATAGCTTAACTTTAATTCTTGAACCAGTTAATTTACTAGCATTTACATTTCACATGTCACTAAATAAGTAAATAAATCAAAGTTAAGATATTCATTAAGCATAAATATAACGTCGGTACGAAAAATATTTTATCTTGTAATTAATTATTACATTCGTTTTCTTCCATAATTTTATTAAAATCGTGATGTAAAGTAGCCTTTTAGTTCAAAGTAAGAGCAGCAATGATCTCAATCGGGGCTAAGCTTGGGTTTACCTGTAAAGTGTAAAGTGGGGGCAACCTCTTATTGACATATACAACCAGAAATATATTTATGGATGAAAGTGGAGTGGATAGATAATCCACTTGTCTAGCAGTAGTAATATACTAATAGTCCTAATAGAAATATATTATAAGCCCTAGTAGTATATAGTAATATATACTAGTAGCCCTAGTAGTATATAAAATATACTAGTAGCCCTAGTAGTATATAGTAAAACACTAGCCTTGTTGTCCCTCTAACACCACACTACTTCAACAGACATCAAGGTTACATTACTGGTTTCACCTAAACATTGTACTCTACCTGCTACCACATTAAGTTGGTGTAAAGATTTAAAACTGATATCTCTCTTATAATAATTTAAAACCCTTCCTGGCGTCTGCTTCCAGGCAGGACACAAACTCTGAAATAACTCGAATGTAATTTCTCCCTCAGCTAAAACAACGGAGACCGAATCAGCCGATCGCGTCGAGGGCGAAGAAGGCGAGATGGAGCAAGAATCCTGGTGGAGGAAGAAGAAAAAAGGCTTCGACCGCAACAACCGTCGGCTGCGCCGCGCGTGCAGGAAAGCTGTCAAGTCCCAAGCGTTCTACTGGCTCATCATTGTGCTGGTCTTCCTCAACACGGTTGTGCTGGCAACAGAGCACTACAAACAACCTGAGTGGCTCGATCACTTCCAAGATTGGACGAATCTTTTCTTCGTTGCACTTTTCTCTTTGGAGATGTTAGTAAAAATGTACAGTTTAGGATTTCAGGTTAGTATTATTAAATATACTTTTTAATGATATATTTTATGTGAGTCTGAATGTGAACTAATACGCGCATAGGAGGGTATAGAAGCTCGCAGATATGAGGAAACAAACCTGAAATTTTCAGCTACGTCTCAGCAAAACAAGTATAATTTTGTTACGTAAAAGAATGTTTCAAACTATCTTTCATTTTTTTTTATATAATAATCGCTCTATTTGGTAATATCCTACTCAACATCGAATGTAATATAATGTATACCCTCGACCGTATGTAAATCAAGGGCTATGTATAGATACACCTAGATTCTTTGATTTATTTATGGTCGATTGTGTATGTATTCTAATTTGAGTTGTTTAAGAAAATAAATATGCATATCATAAGAAACCGTTTAGCTTTATTATTATGTCAATTAGGAAAACGCTTAAGTCCCGCGCGTTGTTGGATGAGCGTAATTGGTGCATTGAGCTGCCATGTGTTACGCGGATTTTCTGTTGTTCTGTGAAAAAATTATTGCTAAGTCAAAGATTTTTTTTAATTAAATTAAATAAAAAAAAAAATTAACTTAATTTTTTTAATAAATCGTAATTTTAAAAAAAAATCGTAAAATTGCAATTTTCATAAGAAATAATTATTCGATTGCGCTCAAATTTCACAAGGATATCTTAATACATAAAATTAAGGTTCTGTGAAAAAATCATTACAATAGGATAAAGCATGTAGGTGTTATATGTCAAAGAATTTTTTAAAAAATCGAAAAAAATCGTAAAATTGCGTTTTTTATAAGAAAAAATTTCCCGATTGCGCTAAAAAACGTGGCAGTTCTAAGTTCAGAGATTTCGAAGGCCACCATAAAATTTCATCGCAATCGGAGTATCGGTTTAGCCGGAATCGTGTTAACAGATAGACAAAAATACAAAAAAAAAAAAGAAAGAAAGAAAGAAAAAAAAAACATTCCGGATTTTTTTCTCCAGTGTAGTGAAATGGAATCTTCGCTTCGCTCGCTACGCTATTAATTGTAGATGTTAAAATATCCCGTTTATATATTGCAAGCCTTAGAATTTAAATTGTTGCTTTAAAGGAATCTTATTTCCCAAAAATATTCTTCGCACATAAACTTCTTCAATGAGGTCCCAAACGAGTTACTAGCACCATGCATATTTTCCAGAAAAAAGCGGTGAGAATTTCACTCTGCTTCTGCGATGATTATGTATGTTGGCTTTAATCTGAAATTGATGAGACTTTACAAAATTGTACGTAGAACATTTCATAAGAGGGCTAACTTTACAAAGAAGAAAATTTAAATTATAAAACGAAGCAGTTTTTTAAAGTTATGATTTAACTTTTTAATGAAAGTGTTTTGATGATATCGACGAAGAAAGTCCCGTCTCAAATATAAACCTAGTTGATCCTAAACCGAAATGTGACTAACTTTGAAGATATATAATTATATTGCCTATGAAAGGAATTTATTGTCCATCTCACAGATTTCTAATAAACAATCTCAAGTAGTTGATTCGTTCCTTGGCACTGGGTTCTCTGTACACAGTTGAGTTGTACAAGGGATTCCCCGCCCATGTTAAGAGGATGGGATAGTCGCGAAATTACAGATTTTTCGTGATATTTCGAGAACTATGCAAAATATCTAAAACCTGATTCTAGACCGAATTGTGGTTTTGTTAGAACAATATAATGCAAGAAAAAATATTGTTATGTGATGGTAATTAAGTTTTTTATTCGCATTGTAATTAATTAAATGCATATCTTAGTTACAAACCGCACTAATTATTATATTTGAATATTTTTTCTTGTATTATATTGTTCTAACAAAACCACAATTCGGTCTAGAATCAGTTTTTAGATATTTTGCATCGTTCTCGAGATATCACGAAAAAACTGTTAATTCGCGTGGTTTTAATTTTGCGACTTGGTTATAGGGTTATTTTGTAAGGGATTCCCCGCCCATGTTAACAGGTTCCTCCTTGTTTTAGGGTTACTTTATAAGGGATTCCCCGCCCATGTTAACAGGTTCCTCCTTGTTTTAGGGTTATTTTAAGGATTCCCCGCCATGTTCAACCGGTTCTTCGTTTTTAGGGTTACTTCGTGTCGCTGTTCAACCGGTTTGATTGCTTCGTTGTGATTGGTAGCATCGGTGAGATTGCCTTGACTCACACGAAAGTGATGCCTCCACTTGGTGTCTCAGTGCTGCGTTGTGTCAGACTGCTGCGAGTCTTCAAAGTGACCAAGTAAGTGCGACCTTGACTTGACTTGACTTGACTTGACTTGACTTGACTTGACTTGACTTGACTTGACTTGACTTGACTTGACTTGACTTGACTTGACTTGACTTGACTTGACTTGACTTGACTTGACTTGACTGTAAAGCAACATTAAAGTTTTTGCCTAGGATTTCATCAGCCAAATGAGATAATAGACAAGATTTTCTGATTTTAATGAATCTTTTATTAATATTCAACAAATTAATTTTTACTTGTAAACGATAACCACAAATGTTAGTTTACTCGATCAGTCCAGCCTGAAACGTATAGAATGAATGTTGGGTATTTCTTATTTATCATACATACCTTACCATCACTCGGTAAGTCGCATAAATATAATATAATAGGGAACTGTCCTTGGTTTCAAATATATCTTACACGTATTTAGTAATTTGAATATTCAATTTAATAACATCGCAATTAAAATAAACCTAAAAAATAAAATCTGTGGATTCCATGCATGTTCAAAGTTCCTGGGTTTTGACTTCCCGCACAAAGACTTAAGTACGCGCTCTTTTGGTTGTGACGTCATCGTGAGGTGAGGAGGGGAAGCTGATTGGCAGAACTGTCAGCTCGCCGCCTCGGCGAGCCTAACGATGACGTCACGCCCACCTGCAATGGCGCATGGCCGTTTTCCGGCGCGAAGCCTGGTTCAAATTTTTCCTCGTTCACAGTTAGCGCTAATAAAAGCCGGACGCATAAAAAACTTAACTGGTCGGTATTTGAGGTTATTAGTAGGGACATATTCAAATTTGGTAATGAAGGACAGTTCCCTATTACATGTAAATTATATTATATTAAGCGGTTATATTTCTATCGACCCACATAGACGTCCAAAGACCACATCTACTTTCAAAGACTACACATGACGGCGATCACTTGCAATTGGTTGTCTTTAATCCTATCGTCAGTGCAGTGTTAGATGAATAGACAAACTTTGTATGAACCTCGAAATCATGAATTTGAGGAATGTGATAAACGTATAAAAATACTCAAAAATGTAATCTCGACATCTTTCTCAATGAACCGTACGATGAATCCATGTTACAACCGCATGTACCGGTTTGTTTCAGATACTGGCGATCTCTGTCCAACTTAGTAGCTTCACTTCTCAATTCAATCCAGTCCATCGCCTCTCTACTGCTGTTGTTGTTCTTGTTCATCGTAATCTTCGCGCTGCTTGGCATGCAAGTCTTCGGAGGCAAGTTCGACGTGAGTCCCACACAAGATAAAACTAGGAGCAACTTCGACAGCTTCTGGCAGAGCTTACTCACAGTGTTCCAGGTAAGA
Organism: Sweltsa coloradensis; assembly: GCA_024449915.1. Lineage (NCBI taxonomy): Eukaryota > Metazoa > Arthropoda > Insecta > Plecoptera > Chloroperlidae > Sweltsa > Sweltsa coloradensis. The sequence goes on from JAMZAV010000113.1 coordinate 809,666, forward strand.
GCTGGACATGCTGAGAGACAGTATAGTTGTGGTTCCAGTGGCGTAACTCAAAATGACGTGGTCTTATGCAAATTGGATTTTTGTGCCCCCACTTTTTAAGTGTGAAAACTCTACAGGTAGTAAGATTGAAAATATTTCACGTTGTCTGTTGAGTTTTATAAGTCTACTATTTACATCATATGTTTTCCTATTCCCAACCTATTTTTGTAATAATAAATATGAAATTGCCTACGTTCCCACACATATCAAAATCCTACACCAAATTCGGTATTTCTGAAAAACGTCGTTATCGTTGAACATCAATCTTCAATTATAAAATAAATCAATATTTTTGTTTCATGATCTTTCAGCTTCCATATTCAAAAGTGCAACCCCACTAATCTTCCTTGATCCTTACTTCGAAGTCTCGCAGTGATTTTTATAGTTTAAACTTAGAAAACGATATGTCTGCTGTAAGTCAGACTTGACTAACTACAGTTCAGTGCTTTACGACAGCTCTTGTTGACTACAGTAAAAAAAGTCGCATCTAAGAAATCTGTAAATACTTTATTACACAAATATTATTTTGAATCGGTGGTTGCATGTCGAGGGGGCCCCCTAGGTCACGGGCCCCCTACGTCACTGTGTGGTTCTGAATGAAACCTGCTCTCTTCCAGATATTGACGGGTGAGGACTGGAACGCCGTCATGTATGTGGGCATTCAAGCCTATGGTGGAGTCGCTTCAGCAGGAATCTTAGCCTGCATCTACTTCATCATTCTATTCATCTGCGGTAACTGTATCCTTTGATAATACGCTAATCTTCATATTATGCATGCTTTGGAACACTTCAATAGACCAAACGTCGACAAAATGATACACATTCGTTCCATTTATAGATAAATTAATACTTATGTATATTTACTTTCTATATTGAGTCGATTCACATACAGAACAGATTTCAATGTCGATAAGTCGGTTCATTAATAGCTACAAAGTTAATTTCCGATTGGTCTCGATGACATTTTACATTGAGAAAGGAAAGAGAAATTATGTTAAACTTGTTGAATCAACAATATGATATAATTAGTTTGGCTAAGGCTTAGAACTAATAATCATACCTGCTATCGTATTTAATGGAAGAACACTTTCAAACTTCATTTCCTGACGAGAGAACGTACATGACGTTTCCTTGGCAACAGACAATCATGCAATCTTATTGTGTAATGGGACGTAGCGACACAGACGAGGAAATTGGATCTCACCGAATCACCGTTTTCAATATCGGTCTTTTTGGCGAAACTTGGGAGTTCATGGTTAAGAAAACGTGATAAAAAATCGCTAAGCATTATAACCTAGCTTTAAGAAAGAAAATTTCTTTATAATTAGCCATACTTATCACAATGACCCTCGATGTTTTTTTTTGCGCATCTGAATCTACTAAGAAACTATCTTTTAATGTAATTGCTCGATTTATTTCACGGTATTTTATGAAGACATATTTTCTCTTTGACTAACTTGATTAGAATGAGAGGAAAAGATTGAAGACGCGAGACACCGTGCTTTCACTTGATAAGTAACACTTGGACGCTGGTGGTGAAACCATAGGAAATAAAGTATTCGTTGACGAGAGTTGGTAATCGTATCCCTTTGAGTTGAGTGTGCGTTGTTAGTAGTGTGTTGACTAACTTGCTCACATCTAGAGCGTCTCTTAAAAACAAACCGTTTCGTCTTTACTTTACTTATAAAAACACGTATCTAGATTGACACATTTATAGCTGCTAGGTGCTTGAATGAGATTGACCTTGTGAACGCGACTGCAAAAGTCACACTTTATATTTTCTAGAAGCTACTCTTCCATGTCACGTATACCCTTAACCGTTTCTGCTAGTCCATAAGTGTGGCTCGAAATTACTTTTCAGCGATTCTCGTAAACCTCCCCCCCCCCCTTACAAAAAAAAAGTAGCTTGGCTTAATTGAAAGATTTAAAAAAAAATAGTATTTTACTAGCATTTTTTAAGCTTTAGCAACATACTTCTCACAACAAACTTGGAGATTTGGTTTGTTTTAATCTTCTTCTTTGGGGGGGGGGGGGGGAAATGATTGCAAACCAATTTTGTGCTGTACTTAACAGTGCCCAAATGTATGTTATGAGAATGTGCGTCGTGGCAAAGATCCACATATTCCAAGTAAGGTATTCTGTATATCGCGTTGAACCCGGCACCTCCACCAAAACCCATATATTTCACTGACTCGATATTACTTAAGTGAACGGAATTACATAAAGCTTACTCTGTCGCCATGGAAACACGTGTTGTGCAATACAAGAGTGTGTGAATATCCAAACCACGAACAATTACCGGCTTAAAGTCATATCTCGAGAAAGCTACAGATTTTGTTTTCTTAGAACTACCTATAGATACATACATGAAAATATTTAAAGTAATGGCGTCAGTAAGTTATTTATCATCTTCATTGTTTTTAATTCTTACATACGCGAGAAAAGCACGTTGTGCTGTGCTGCATCATTGAAATATATTCGTGAACACACTACGCCCTACTCAACCAACATAACTTATTTATATACTGTACTAGGGAAACGCCAAAGTCGTTGTTAAACGACTGAGTGAGCACTATGTGTATAGTACCCGGTATCATTCCCCATACTGGGATAGATCCAGCCTTAGGTATAGGGGAGGAAAGGGAATGATACCGGGTACTCAACACATGGCTCACTCACTCATTTAACATACGCTTGGCGTTTCCTAGTATTTAAACTTGACATTCATAAGTGCTCAAATTACTGTTTCAATGCGATTTCGAAACATCCCCCCCTTACAAAAAAAGTAGCTTGGCTTACTTGAAGATTTTTAAAAAAAATTTACTAGATTTTTTAGCTTTAGCACATACTTCTCACAACATACTTGAGATTTGGTTGTTTTAAACTTCTCTTTGGGGGTGGGGGAAAATGATTGCAAACCAATTTTCTGCTGTACTTAACATGCCCAAATGTATGTTATGAGAATTGCGTCGTGCAAAGATCCCATATTCCAAGTAAGGTATTCTGTATACGCGTTGACCGCACCTCCACCAAAACCGTATATTTCACTGACTGATATTACTTAGTGAACGATTACATAAGCTTACTCTGTCGCCATGGAAACACGTGTTTGTGCAATACAAGTAGTGTGGAATATCCAAACCACGAACATTACCGGCTTAAAGTCATATCTCGAGAAAAGCTACAGGATTTTGTTTTCTTAGAATACCTATAGACATACATGAAATATTTAAAGTAATGGGGTCAGAAGCTTATTTATCAATCTTCATTGTTTTTAATTCTTACATACGCGAGAAAAGCACGTTGTGCTGTGCTGCATCATTGAAATATATTCGTGAACACACTACGCCCTACTCAACCAACATAACTTATTTATATACTGTATTATTTGATAGTTAAGAATATCTGATTGAATTACTTAGGAATTTCTATATATATTTATACGTTTTGCTGTTTGTACCAATATTTAACCAGTATGTTCAATTAAGTTTTGAAAAACTGAAACTTAAATTTTTCCATTCGTATATTTGTTTAATTTTACATATAATTTTTACCTTACAATCCAAATTTCAATTTAGTTGATTTTATTAATTAACTATTTTGGCAAAATTTTAAAATAAAAATGTAAGCTCAAGAAAAGTCCATAGGCCTACACATTTTTTTTTTTTTTTGGGGGGGGGATGCTACAAAGTGGAAATAAAAGTGCTATAAAATTAAAACTTAAAGTACTGTACACATGAATCTCTATTGATAAATTATTATTTTTGTTATTATATTTCATATATTTCTCCATTCAGCCAATAGTTGTAACGAAACTCAGCTCCTCCTTGGTATACTGTGACGCGATGTATAATACCCGGCGCCTCCACCAAACTATGACATTTCACGCGAAACACATGACGCTCACAACAAATCTCCTAAGACACGACTTCATTATTGAACAGAGACGGATGTTTTCTTAGTGTGAATGTCAACCGATTGAAGTGGCTAGCTGTTTTACCCAGGTGTGATTCCCGCCACTTGTTGATGTCTCCGTACATCTTTCTTCAGTCATAGAATCAATGCTTGTATTTAGTCTTACAAAGAGGCATAGTACACACTTTCTCAACTCACTAGCCATATAGTAGCTGTCCACATATCACACAAGTTTTTTTTATGTTAAAGGGGTATTCACCTGATAAACTAAAAAAAAAATGTATTCAGGCTAACTAGTTATGAATTAAGAAAGTAACAGAAAAAATATTTGGTTCACCATTACCCGAAAAAAATTGCCAAACTTTGTAAATTTTCAAGCTAGGTCCCATCGGCAAAAATCTCCCGTAAGAAAAAACATGGGAACGATCTTTATGCCCTGTGACCTTGGAGGATTTTGATCCAAAAAAATGTTGGCCATTATTGACGTACTCGACAGCCTTTTCTGTAAATTTTATATTTTTTGTTTTGTAATTTGTGCAAGTGATTCGGTCGAAATATGCTGATTACCAAGAGTAAGAATGTGATTTTGGAATGCACATCTTTGCACGTTTGAGTGTATATTTGTGCACAGTTTCAAGACACGATGTTGTAAAGGGCCACTTTAGATTGGTTCGTTGCTGTAGTTTCTGTGGGACAAAAAATAGGCAGGTCAAAGCCGACTTTAGAAGTGACCCAAAACGCCAATTTTCGCAAACTTCAGGATCAAAAAAGTTAAAAATCCGTTTAAAATCACAGTTCCAAGATATAATTTTTTTAACTGTCATTTTAGTGTAGTGTTATGTTTTATAGATTATGTGGTAAAAAATAATTTTTCGGGGTAATACTAATAGCCTCTTGACGAGTGCGGCAGTGAATTCTGCCTGTTACATCCTCTTGTAGAACAAGGATTTTTACGTTTTATTTCCCTAACAAACTTAGTGGCAATGTTAAGTGAGCCCGGTATTACATTTTAATTATCTCGCTCAACATCCTCCCCCCCCACACAAACACACACAAAAAAAATATTATTAAATTTGCCGAAAAAGCTGCATTTTTTACCTGTTGACTTATATTTGTTTTAAATTTTCAGATACATTTTGTTTTGAAATCAGTTCAGTGACCTGTTCTAAATATCGAAAATGCGAATTTACAATATGTTGCCGTTTTGGGGGATTTGAAACTATTAATTAAAAAGTAATCATATGCCGCACTAAGCATTGCCTCAAAGTTTGTTAGGAAAAACATCTCTTAAATATTCTTGGTCTACAAGAGGAGATATGACGACATCAGTTAACATTACATAAGCATGGGCAGATGAACTTCCACTACCGCATCAAAACTCCCCAGCAGAACTTACTAGAATCACGGTTGCCTGCTTTTCAACTTAGATTGTTTTCATCTAAATATGATCAATATCGCATTATTCTCGCATGGCTCTCAATACGTGGCTGTTTTTACGTAATATCGTGCACATTCTTCTTGAGACAAGGTTGACCGTTGCGGAATCTCGTATACAATGAAGGCATGTGATTCGATTCGAGCACGTCGTGATGTGACCTACATACCTGATGAGCTCGCCTCGCTTACTGAGAAGTTCACTATCACGTGATGTGAGAATGCTAGAACCTTTCTCGCAAAACATCACCGTCGTGTAAAACAAATTAGCCATATTGTCGTTTTGTTTGGGTAGTGCCCTGTTAAGCAATTTGTCACTTCGACAAGAAATCAAAGTTAAATGAGATTGCGAAAAGTGTACTTGCAAAACCGTTTGAGTAAGGTGTTTTGAATAATCTATGAATTGTATAATATGAGAGTCAGATCTATGCCCGTTTTCAGTTTAATTTCAAGTACCATCGTCCATTGGAATGTTTTCTATAGTAATGCATCTTTGACTCTGTTTACGTATTATTTGTCATTTTTATAAATACATAATTTGTATATCAACACCTAAAGGGCATCCGCATATATAGATACTACATAATATTCAATTTCTCGATTTGCATAGTCGGGAAACACTCCCGTAGGTGAAACTGTTAATATTTAATACAATTCAGAAGTTAAAAAAAATCCATCCCGATCGGGGTTCGAACCCGAGTTTCCCATATTCCAGGTAGGTGCCTTAGCCAACTAGACCACAATGCGCCCACCTGGAATGTGGGAGACTCGGGTTCGAACCCCGATCGCGATGGATTTTTTAACTTCTGAATTGTATTAAATATATTCACAGAATTCAACTTACTTTAAATTATAACTCGTCATATGTAGAATCGTTCATGAGTCAAATAATTGATTTAAAAAGTCTGTCTTTACATAAATAGCATGCGAACGTGTTCCACGATATGTTTTCTTAAAATCTATCGTTTTTGTTTTGAAATAAACTTGGAACATGGTACCGTCACCAGGATAGCTGGCCACAGAAACTCAACACAGCCGTTGATCGGCCAACTCTTCTAGGTCAACATCGTTATTCTGTTTGTTTGTCTAGGTCACTGAACACATGACTTGTTTAGTGGGTTCATTCTGCAACGTTCTGTTATAAACCTTGACCTGACACCAGATATCTTGCTGAACGTTTTCTTGGCTATCGCTGTCGATAACTTGGCAGATGCAGAATCACTAACGGCCATTGAAAAGGAAGAAGGCGATGTAAGTCTCAGCCTGTCTATTAACTGTGTGTTTTAAACAAAATATTTAGAATAATCGCATAATTAATTTTGAGTTAAATTTACCAAACATGAAATTTAAATTAAAACAGCCTCAACAGTTATTTACCTTGATACAAAAAAAAATATTTGAAAAACTGTCCATATTCAACATCTATGTAAAACGATTAAAAAATTTACAAATGTGGAAGTTTAGAAAGGCAGGTGCGCCTCTTTATAGTATTCCTTTCTAAAGAAAGGCAAGCGCAGTTGTTTATATTTCGAAGCTGTATGCATCAAAACAAACATTTAAACAAAGTGATTCTTACCACTGCGTTACTTCTGTTAAACCCTAGAACAGTCTCTAGAGCTAAATTGTAAAACATATTAACTTGCATTGCATGACAAACGAATTCTAATGCAAGTTACGCAAACTCGAAAAATTCCTCGAAACACTAGCTAGATAACAAAATATATTTTAGTCATTGTAAATTAATCCGATTGTGTACCAAAGTAATGTATTGTAATAATTATACACTATGTCCTTAAGAATTTTGACTGGTAATGGCCTATACCTTATGTGATTGTAATCTGCCTATTTATTTTGTGTTCTAACTTGAAATAAGCACATTATTCGATTCCAGGGGGAGGGAGGAGAAGTGCCAGAAGGGGACCAAGAGAGAGCGGAAGAAGAACAGGGTAACGACGAGACATACGAGGAAGATGAGGAAGAAAGGGGGATCAGGGAAGACGGAACTGAAAGGTGAGTTGTTTGGATGTAGAGGGAGGGAGGACATGGAGGGAGGACAAGTGACAGAAGGTCGGGGGGGGGCAATTCATTATTCTGTCTTTTGTATTGGAACAAAATGATGCGTTCACATAATTTGAATGTTGTGTTGTCAAAGATCTTTTGAACACAATTCTACATGTTTGTTTATAAAATATTTTTCTCAACTATTTTAATAACCATTTTGTATTGCGTGAGGCATAACAATGATTGTCTTTATTGATAAAACAGTTTCAATAACAGAATGGTAAGGACACTAAACGGAAGGATATGACTGGTTCTCTCGCTTCGTTCCAGGTCTGAGAAGGAGGATGACACAGGGAGTCACACGAAGGTTCGCCTGGAGTTGGAGGGTGATGAGTACGCGTACGACGAGCACACCGACATCCAGGGTAACAAGTCTTAGTCTTAGCCTTAGTGGACTCGATGCATCATCTTCATTCATACATACAACGCTAGGGGAACTTTCGTTGTCAGAAATTAGATTGGGTCTGAAATATTTTAGATTTTATGTCTTCCTGTTCAATTCAAGTAGAAGTATCTTATAAATTTATACCTTATTTTCTTAGAGATTTCTCTATACAACATGTAAAATATATCATATTTGAGTCTATTTCTAGTAAGGGTGAACTTGATTAGATCGTGTGAGGGTGGGCTAGCAAGTATGTAGCTCGTTGGAGCTCTCCTAAGAGCCGCGCGTCTAGCTAGTTGATGCTGCTATTCTTGGCTGCCCGCCCAACATTTCAGATGATGAGCTCGACGAGGAGGGTTCGGACCACATCACGGCGCGGCCGCGGCGAATGTCGGAGGTTAGCCTCAAGACGACGATCCGACCCCTTCCCGAGGGCAGCGCGTTCTTTATCTTTTCCCAACACAACCGGTAAGTCGATCTGATCGCGCAGGGGACGCTGCGATGTCCGGCTCAAGGTCAGGCATCGCTACCGTCCCCGCGCCCCCCGCCGCCCCGTGCTCATGTACCCCCTCTACTCCCCAGATGGCGAGGAGAACGAAGACGAGGCCACGGCCAGGCCTAGGCGCATGTCGGAGTTCAATACCGCCAACAAGACACAACCAATTCCTCCCGGCACATCTTTCTTCATTTTCTCTCAGAACAACAGGTGAAACGGGCGATTCAACTAGTGCAACCAAATCGACCAGTCGATTCGCTTCATGTGTTCACTGTTAAATGTGTTTCTAGAATATTTTGTAGACTTATTTGATGGCTTCTTTTCTAGAATGTGTGTCGCTAATGCAATGCACCCGTAGACGCCGTTGCCTCGTGACGCTTCGCAAGACCAAGCGTAGTGATTGAGAAAAATAGTTCGCTTCGTAGCTGACTGACCTGTTAATAGTATTAATCAATGTATGGGGCGCATAGTTCCTCGTGATACCAACTCTGAACACCAGACTATGCAATCGTCTCAACAATATCACCAGCCTAACGATTTGCCATGTACATAGTAGCCCTGGCCCCTACTCAATAATTACACTCTTGTCGATTATACTACTTTGCTATGAATCAACAAAAGTATAATAATTAAAGAAGATACATGAAATGTTTTCAAAACTGACTTGTAAGTTTCATGAAAACTAAATGTCTTGCCTAGTTGAAAACTAAATTAGTTGGGTGTTACGCTTAGTTTAATATGAAAGACTGCTCAGGCATGGTAGGATAAACGCTATGCACGTATTAATGTTTGCATCATTAAACGTGAAACTGAAACTACCGTCAGTTGCGTTGGCACCAAGGTCGACACTAACGCCCTTGTCTTCTAGGATCCGCGTGTTCTGCCACTGGTTCTGCAACCACAGTTACTTCGGCAACGTGATATTGGTTTGCATCATGATCTCCTCCGCCATGCTGGCGGCCGAGGAGCCGCTAAGATCCGACACGCCGCGCAACAATGTGAGTAGCATCAAAACACCAACTTGCTCTAACAAAGGATTTTGTATTAATTGCGACGTTTTGTTTTAGGTCCTGGGTAAATTTGACGCGTTTTTCACGTCTGTGTTCACGATAGAGATCTGTTTGAAGATGATCTCTTATGGCTTTGTGCTTCACGACGGTGCCTTTTGCCGTTCGGCGTTCAACCTCCTAGATCTGTTAGTGGTTGTCGTATCCCTCACCGCCATGTTCATACGGTGAGTACCAAAATATACTACACACTTTCATCATTATCAGTTGCCACGTCCAACTCTGCGTTGGGTCGGCATTGAACACAGGCCTCTCCATCTTATTCTGTCCTGCCACCACTCCTCTCCTTCCACCACATTCCAGTCTTCTCTTCGCTGTTCCACATCCTTTCTCACACTATTCTGCCATTGTTGTCGTGGTCTGCCCCTTGGTCTCCTACCTGGAATCATCCATCTTGGTAATCTCGCTCCTTCCATCCTTTTGACATATCCGAACCACTTTAATCGTCTCTCTCCAATTCGCTCCATTAAATTCCTCACGCCTACTTGATCTCTGATATCCTACACAGTTTACGGTTTATAAATGCAATCAGGGTGAAAATTGAGGGGTGGGGGTAAGGGGTTCCCCCCTCTGGTAATTTCATCCCTGGCTCTGTTTTACTGAAAGGTATCCCCGCCGAGGATGACCAAATCCCCATCTCTGGATAGCCATTTCATCTCATATCAAGTGACTTTATCTCGTAACGTTAATAAATAATGCGTCAATCTACACATTTAATCCTAGCCAAAATCAAACCAATAAACTCTTTGTCCCTGACCTAAGACACCTCATATCGCTTCTAAGACCATCTCGAGAGCAATAATACCCCCAAAACATTTTGCCTCTGGAGGCTGGGGCTTTGCTCCAGACCCCTTACAGCCCACTCAGCGCAGATACTATACTTGGCCATTATCCCTCTCTGCCAAGTCATCAATTCGCACCCTGAATGCAATGCTGGATTATCAAAACAATTGAAATTAATCAAATGTACCAATCAGTTTGCCAAACACATATAAACCAAAACTAACTCGCGCCCAAGAAAAACATTGAAGTAGTATCACAACCATGTCCGTTGCAGATTTCAGTATGAATCGCAAAACTAACAAAAACACAAACTTTACATCTTTATTTCCTTAGAATTGTTTAAAGTTACTAGTAAAAATAAAATAAGCGTAATTGTCAACTGTATAGTAAACGGTCTAAAAAGTTAAAAAGCTTTGCCTGAATTGGAATTTTGAATCCAAAGATCGTGTTTCCATTGAACGTTGGTTGATATATGTTCACACTCACAAACAACAACAAAGATAGGAAAGATAACATTTAGTTGAAATCTTCTAGTAAGTAAGTGATTTCGTGAACCTTGTTCGTAACAGGAACGCAACCCGTTCATTTACTAAGAATAAGCTCTGCTTCTGTGCTTTGCCAAGATCATCTTCTATTTTACTCTTTATGAGTATATTCTGATATTATTTATTTCTCTGAGACCATCCATATAAGGCAGAATGGTTATTTTTCATTCCAAGGTTGTTCTGAATGAGTCGTATTATTTTGTAATGAGTAATAACTTCCTTACTGTTGAACCAATTATTCACAACGTTAGAGTAAATAATGTTATTTTGCTTTAATAACGATAACAATTTGAATCTAGTTCCTAGAATTGAAATCTTGTGTATTTTGTTTGCAGTTCCGGGGCCATTTCCGTAGTGAAAATTCTCAGGGTATGTCGTGTGCTGAGACCTTTGAGAGCCATCAACCGAGCTAAAGGACTGAAGGTAAGAGGACTTGCAACCATCCATGGGAAATCATTCAAATGTTAATCAGTGCTTCTTAAACTGTAACGTTCAGTTCAGCTACAAGGCACCTTACTTAGGCTATGCTTGAATCTTGATAATGCCGTTTTGAATCGGAGCGTGCAGAAGCATTTCCAATTTTGTTACGAGTTCGGAGTTCCTTCTTTTCAAAAAAGATTTGTGTGAACAGATATTCTCTGAAGTAAAATGCGATAATATTCCACATTAAAGCTTCAGTTAAGATTTTCCTTAAGTTAACGTCAATGTCATTGTTAGCGGCTGCACGTGTTAACTACCCGACCACAGTTCCAACTTTTGGATGTATAGAAAATAGTTATTGAACATCAGTTATCGTAATATGAAATCATAGTCTAGTTACTGCGAAGTTCCTCGGTTAAGCTAGTGATTCTGTCACTAAAAAAAAAACAAGGCCAAACTTCAAATTTGACTTCTTAATTTAATTTTTACAGTTTTGGCTCTAGCTAGCATTTCACCCTGTACAAGTAATCTGTGTGTCAAACTGACTCTCTTATTACGCTACAGATTGTGACTAAAGTTTTATATTTAATTGTTCCTTCATTTAAGACCAAAATGTGTTGATACTCGTTATATTTTGTGAGTTTTGAAGCAGAAAGTTTGGGAAGCACCGAGTAAGTGGGATTTAGGGGTTAAACAAACTTGATATGTTACAATTAATGTGTTGAATACTTAATGAAATGTTGTTAAATGTGGGCACTGCAATAAGTGACATAACTGAACTTGATATATTACAAATGTATTTCACATTGGTTTGGTTTTATAGTAGGCGATTAAGATGCTGTTATGATGGTAATTTAAACAGAAATTAAGTACCTCCACTTGTATACTTAATCAAATGCTGTTGTTGGCACTGCAATAAGTGACATCACCGAACTTGATATATTACAAAATGTGTTTTTCTTAATGAAATGCTGTTAAGTGTGGGCACTGCAATAAGTGACCACCTAACTTGATATTTTCAAAATGTGTTATACTTAATGAAATGCTGTTAAGTGTGGGCACTGCTATAAGTGACATAACGGCCGGCTGAAGCAGGTGGCCTGACATCTGAGTTGAAGACCATGTGTTTTGATGCTATATCTGTCCCCTAGCACGTAGTCCAGTGCGTGATAGTGGCAGTAAAGACAATCGGCAACATAGTGCTGGTTACCTGCCTTCTACAGTTCATGTTTGCCGTAATTGGAGTGCAGTTGTTTAAGGTAGGCAGCAGTTAAAACAAATCAGTGTTTTAGTGGCAAATGCACCTTTGGGTACATATTAATCAACTTAATAAGTTTTATATTTTTGTGAGTTTATTGATTTAATTTTTACAGCGTTGGTTAACGTTTTTTTCTGTTTGACCCCTTGATTTGTTCCTGTGATGTGCGCGGTTTTGTTGACGTTGGCCCCTTGTCAGTTTGTGTGTCTTCTGGCGAATCTGCAGCAGGGAGTCAGCAAGCAGGATTGTTTGTGCTGTCTAATAATTGCATGTAGGTGTGACTTAGGTGATGTGTCGTGCAATGTACCCTGTAAGCTAACTAGTCCGCCGTGTGCCGCGATCCAATAATACTTGTCGTAACCCAGGTCTGCCACTCCTCGCTCCCCACAGACTCGTTGTGCGCACCTACGTCACGTCAGGCTCGAACAGTAGATGTACCACTTGAACACGACCATAAGCTTCTCGGTGCAATTAACGATGAAATCGTTTCTGCTAAATTACTTAAACCAAAGATTACACCTAATACTAAATTCCGCTTCGTTATGAAACTCGGTTTTGGAACGACTGTAAAACACACGATGTAAAACGGGATGCTCAATAAGTACTTTGTGGTTGTTAAAATTTCACCACGTGATCATTTTGTCAGTTTCTTAAGACGTAATGAGTTTTTATTTCGTATATTCGCTAAATCATAAATTAGGCGGCAGAAGTTGGAATTTTCTGATGAGTCTATAGAATGACAATCTCCCAGGAAGCACACTTTTAACTCTTTAGCTAGGCATTTTTTGGTACGACGCTTTGTCGAGAAAAGAATTTTCATATTTTTGACAACCATCTTAAATATCTAGTCCCATGGATACTCAAAAGTGGGGAACGAAGTTTTTGTATGTGTGGTAACAAGATGACCCCATTTTGCATTTAGTCAATGCCTCTTCAGAAAGTCAAATGTGTTCATTTCATTTGATTGTCCTAAATCTATTGGAGCCAGACGCCCAGCCGCTCACACCACGCGTTTCCCGCGTGTGAACACAATCCAGACAGACCTGGGTAACGCAGACGAAACGGTGATTGGATTGTGTCCGTTAGCTAGCAAGTGTGCTCTGGTAGAGATGTGTCGGCTAGCTCTTCCGCCGCTGCCACCAAACTACCTCGCTTCTCTCCTTGACCTGTGGCGCCGGACAGAGCTAGCGGGACTCCAAGTACTTCACTTGGCTGCACAAACGCTTGCTGGCTCCCTCACTTCTCTCAACTTTATCCTTACATTCGCTGCGGGCTTAGACGTGACGTACACTGCCGACAACGAAATTCATCCTTTTCTTTTTGGAGTTATTTGATTTTCCAAATGGTTTCTTTGATATGGAGCAAGTAGGTGAATGCGTGCAAGAGGGTCGGACTAAGATGCCGGACAACAATAATTGTATCTGTGTGTTACAGCTGGCATCTTAAACTGTCTCCTCTGCTTGCATCCAATTCCTAGCCCCACGCAGGTGCATTGATTTGATTGGCTCCCCTGCCTGCCTGCCTACCCGCTGTGGCCAGCACACTGACTCTATCTCTCTCTCTCGTCCCTTAGTACGTAGTGAAATGCGTGATAGTAGCCATAAAGACGATCGGCAATATCATGCTGGTAACCTATCTACTGCAGTTCATGTTTGCTGTGATTGGAGTGCAACTCTTCAAGGTAATATCTCTGGGACCTCGTATAGCTTCCTCTAGCTTACTGTTCTGCACGTGCATGTGCCTGTGCCTGCCTGATTGTTGTCTATGTGTTCATCACGATAAATGTCAATGTTGTTGCAGTTGTTTTCTTGTGAGTACAGGCGCCTCCAGCACTTTAGCCATGCGACATCCACTGGCAAAGGGTCACGTTTATATTTAGCTTTTTACTTATAATTTCTTGTTTGTGTTTCTCAATCTTCTGTCTCTATCTCTGTATCTGTCTGTGTCTTGTCATGTGCACTGCGATAAGCAAGCAGTACAAGTTCCAAGCGACAAATCATCATTCACTATTCACTATCTAGGTTCATCACTATCGATCACTTTCTATAGGTGTTGTTTAGAGTAATATTAATGTCTATACCATTACCGCTTTGACTTACTCAACTATTCATTTATTTCAATCTTTTGTAACATTCCGGCTCTTCGTTGTCTATTTTCTGCAACACTTTCAGTGAAAGGGTATACCCCTCTCAACTGAAATTGACATAGAAAATCTTCAACTGTGAAGCATTCTGCCATATTTGTTCTATTTTGCATTTCTCGTAAAGTATTTCTTTTCTCTTATGATTCCAATGTACAGATGAACGTTGCTTTATGCCAAGCATCCCATTGCTCTGTGGGCTCGATGTACTAACAGCCCACCACAGCCCACCCTAGGGTGGGGCGAGACATTGCATAGATTCAGTCATTTCACTCGACACAAAGTGTGTAAATATGTCGACAAAGTCTAACTAGAAAGCCACCCTTGTATGAGCTAGTTTGCAATGTGCTTGCCTCTTAGTCAGATCAGCAAAACGATGCATGGAAACACTTGAATTGAGTAGCTAGAGGAATCTCGGGAGTCAGCAACTATCCAGATCAAAGGCATTACTTCATAAAGTGAAATCTCTGTATAAAAGATGCTTTGCCTTTGAACTGTGCACAAATGCATTTAATAAATCTGTCAAGCTATATTAGCCTAGGAAGGGGCAACCATTCATACATATTCTTTGCAAAGATTTGCTTAAAGTTCATTGAAAAATCCTACATAAATAATTGATTAAACCATTTGTAATACACATAGATTTCATAAACATTCTAAAAAGACTTTAAAAAAATATTCTAAACAATTTCAATAAACCTATGATAGTACTTTTAAACAATATAAATTATGAAATTCCAATTAAATCTTATTAAATTCGCTAACCTAGTTTTATGATTCTAGGGTAAATTCTTTGAATGCAATGACGGCTCGAAGATGACTGAAGAGGATTGTCAGTAAGTGTGGTCACATTAAGCACTGGTTTCATCGCTTCCCTCCCACGCGGCTATCTTTCTAACGTGCGCCCTTCTGTCTCGTTTCAGGGGCACCTATTTAGTGTTTGACGACGGTGACTTGAACCAACCCGAAGTCAGGAATCGCACGTGGAAACTAAACCGGTTTCACTTCGACAATGTTGCCAAAGCTATGCTTACCTTGTTCACTGTGTCTACCTTTGAGGGTTGGCCAGGGTAAGTAGGGGCACACAGTCAATCAGCGCTGACTCTAGACCAGTGGATGTTGTGACTTATCTAGATAAAATCGGTTATCTATTATCTTTTCTAGATAAGTCTTTGGTTGTTGTCTTTTTCAATTATCTAGATAAAATAAAGTTTATCTTATCGTAAGTTTTCTTAGCTTTTAGATAATTTTTTTTGCTAAAATAGTTAGGTTATAATATTTTTGAAAAATATAATAATGAATCACTTTTTAAAATTAAAATAACTTCTAGTTTACTACAGTTTGTGTTCCGTAGAAACCACATTTTTGAAAACGGTGGCAAAAGTTGTAAAATAAATAAGCTTTTTCTGTGATAATTATAATCTTTTATCTTCTCAAAATTATCTAGATAATTATTTTTTATCTATTATCTTAGAAGAGATAATGTTTTATATATTATCTTTTATCTTATCTAAATACATTTTTTGGGGGTTTATCTTTATCTAAATAAATGATCAATCATCTAGTTACAACACTGCTCTAGACCTTAGCTTAAGCCAGTATTACTAGCACTGGGTTAGAAAATAGCCCAATGGTTCCAGTAACTGGACTGGGAGCTAGTGAACCAGGGTGGGTTAGCTCGTTGCTCCACGTTAGGCAATGAGCATGGTCAAGCTTTAGATAATTGTTTTAGGTAAAATAGTTAGGTTATAATATTTTAGAAAAATATAATAATGAATCACGTTTTAAAATTAATGTAAGTTTTCTTTTGTTCTTTCTGCGATATATTTGAATTCATCGACACTCATCAAAGTAGATCTACCCCAGTTCAACAACTTTAGTAGGTCTACATTTTCTAGGTCCAAATATGTATTCACTTTTTTAGCTCAGTACCTGCATTGTTGTGTTGTTACATTTGATTCTGCTATCAACATGATTAATATTTACGAGTAAATTATGGATACACTTGCATCTACTATTTAGATAAAGCGCTATGTTATTTATGTTGTTGCACAGTGCACGCAACATTACTTATTTGCAAACATTGCTCTTCCCGAATCAGAGTCGAGCGCTTTACGTATGTGTGGTACCTCTGTCGCTTACGCAATCAAACGCATAGTGTACTGATTCACACTCAAAATTCCTAGCAGTGTAAACACACAACACAAGAATCACATCAAACATGCTCTTGAAATTAGGGCTGGCCAATGAAATCATTATTACGATATGTGGGAATATTTTCGAGTAACAAAAAAGATTATTTTAAACAAATTTGAAAAACATGAATCATTTTAACGAAAATGAATGCATTGTGGTCTGCAAATAGGCTACCTGAAGTGATTGGATTTATTTCTTAGAGTTTTGGTGGAGGTGCCGGGTCCCGTACAGAAAATTCTTCCGGACTGTTACGCATGGTGAAGGTGTGAGCTAGGTCATTTAATTTGAGCGTAAGATGGCAAACGCGATCACAATGCATCTTTAGTGATACCTTATCAACCTTTATTGGCCACACTGTAAAATAGAGTCTCATTCTAATTTTTAATTTTTTTTAATTTTAAAATTTGCTGCCCAAATATTTTTTTGTTCATGCCAACTTTGATTTTGAAACTTTCTTAAGATGTCGATGAATTAATGATTTATCACAGCCCAATCATACTTGATCGTAATATTCAGCAGAATTATTCAACAATTATTATTGTCTCACATAGAAGAGGCAGAGTTGGATAGTAACTAAGCTTAGTTGTTAAACTAGCAAGAAAGTTGTGCTGACTTCTTGAAATGTAAACAATAAAGCATATAAGAGGAAACATTCAGCCTAAGGTTTATATTATATTTACTTTCGTCGATCAGTTATTGATCTAGTAAGGTCACAAGTTCCAGATTCGAATTCTGGCTGAGGCATTATTTTCACGTGGCGAATCCCACCATTATCCCTATCGATAAGCGCGAAGCCCAATGAAACGCAATGATCATTGATTTTACTTGAAATGGAGGGAACTTTGCCACGGACTGAAGTTTCACTTTTGCTTCCAGGCTTTTGTATGTGTCCATTGACTCCAACATGGAAGACAGGGGGCCAGTTCATAACTTCAGACCAATTGTTGCTGCTTACTACATTGTTTATATAATCATCATCGCTTTCTTCATGGTCAACATTTTCGTAGGTTTCGTCATTGTTACATTTCAAAATGAAGGTGAACAAGAATACAAAAATTGCGAACTTGATAAAAATCAGGTAACTATTTTTACAAAGTATGCGTATCCAATATTTGTAAAAGACAAAAATGGGAGTATTGAGATCCCCGTATCTGCCAGAAACATCTTTGCTATACTATTCTTCCACACCTTGTGCCAATCCGTCAAACAGACGTTTTTCTTTCTAACGATAGTATTTTCCGCAAATAAAGATAATTGGCCACTGTTTGAAAATCAAGATTATGTAAGGGATGAAAACATAATTTAAAAGTCAAATCACCCTCAACCGGCTTCCATTTCAAATGTATTATAATCTATTCATATTAGATTCTCGTTAGAGCTGTTCCATCTACACTTAAGACTTATTTGGCTCGCGTGTTTTATGAATGAAGTTAACTATAGGGTGATACGATTTACTTTAACCTGTGATAAAATATATGTCAACGAATGAATAAATATATTTTCATAACAGATTTGAAACAATTTAAATGTGTTGAAAGATTAATAAAAATTGTACAGCTTTATCACATTAAAAATCATGCAAATGTAATGAACGTAGAAAGGCATATTATGCCAGATTTCTTTTTACACATTCACCGTTTAGTAGTATAGTGTACCACGACAACTAGTCCCGCCTCTATAGAATGAATGTAAACTGAAAATGATTGCATTTGTTTCCAGCGAAATTGCATTGAATTTGCCTTGAAAGCAAAGCCAGTGCGGCGCTACATACCCAAGCACCGGATGCAGTATAAAGTCTGGTGGTTCGTAACGTCGCAGCCCTTTGAATATACAATCTTCGTCCTGATTATGATAAACACGATCACGTTGGCTATGAAGTTCGAGAACCAGCCTGAGATCTACACGAAGGCTCTAGACAAGCTGAACATCATCTTCACCACTGTGTTCGCTATGGAGTTCGTGTTCAAACTAGCCGCTTTCAGGTTTAAGGTAGGCAACCTGATTGTTCGTATCATAGATATTGAACACCTATTGTAGGCTAGATTAGCAGTCGGTGGTCCACTTCCGTGACAATTAGAAGCCATCTTGAAATTCCAGTTTGCATGTTAATCAAATGGGAGCGATTTGTAGCCCGAATAGTTCTCAAGATTGCCGCCAGGTTGACAGGTAAGCATACTAGCCTTTAACACCAAATGTTTACTAAATTCCCTAATGCAATAACTTCGTATTGTTTCTGTTTGTTCAATACCATGCTGCACAAGCTAAAACCATATCAAACAATCCAGTAAAACACTTTTTTGCATTAAAAAAGCATCAATTAAAACGCCAAATCGCCATCTTGAAATGGGCCGATTGACTCTTCAATTTGCTACGCTCGCGCCTGTGCGGAGGTATAAGTGACTGCTAATCTAGCCTACAATAGTTGTTCAATATCTATGGTTCGTATACTCTACAGTAACACTGATGCACACGTTGCTATGAACACTATGTATGTATGTACAGCCGAGGACATAAATTAAATCAAGAGGTATGGAAGATACCTCTTTCGCCGACATCGCGTGGTCAACTCTCTTTGCACGTGATTTGTATCGCCCTGTGAACTGCAACGATCGACGTAAATAAACAAATGAAAAAAAACATGGATGCTACCGCCAAAGGAAAATTCAATATTCACCTGTGGAACTATCAAGCCTAGAAGTAATATAATAAGCCTAAGTTCTTACCTTTGCGTTTGTTTCCAATGTATTTTAATTAATTCTATCTATACTGTCAACCAGCGGTTGCTAACCACAGTTGGTTTTCCGCTTTTTGTTTATGTAAAATAGTATTTTTCTTCTAACTGCCTTTTAGAATCTAGATACTGACTATTTTGTTGACCAAGAATCATTTAAAGCCCCTTAAATAATATAAATAACTTTAAACAGTCTAGGGGGCTTTTATTGATCGATAATGAAGTTTACAGGGCGATACAAATCACGTGCACAGAGAGTTGACCACGGGATGTCGGCGAAACGAGTATCTTCTAGACCTCTTGATTTAATTATGTCCACGAATAAAGCCAACATTCATTCATTCAACAGGTAGTTAGTACCAGATGTTATTTTATTGTGGATTTGTTTTGCTGTATACACGTCAAGTAAGACAAAAGTTATATAGGTTGTTTGTCAAATTGATAAGGAAACTATCAAAAGTATTAAATTATAAGTAAAGTATTGGAGATTACAAGAATTTTGCAAAGTTCGTTTCTTACTTCATCTCTCTCTTTCATTCCTCTGTATTATTATTATGTATTGCATAATTTTCTTGATGTAAATGAAAAGCAGCAGAGTCTCAGAGTCTTGACTGTAGATAATAATTGGAACACGTTTAGTTGAAGTTTTATTCACTTGTCGGATATTATAGAAGATTATCCGTGGGCGGTGAAATATAATCTACCTGCAACGAACGATGTTCTTACTTCGTTTCTTATATTGAACGACGATAAAAGGAGATTATAACCGTCAGCGGTTGCTTATGATGCTGTGGTGATTTGGAAATGTGGTATTAGTCCTTTTTATGAAATTGTTTAGGAGAGCTTAAAGAATTGAAAATAAATTTAAACAATGAATTTTACCCCTTTTCCGAAACACTCATTGCAAGAAAACAAAAGACAGACGTATAGGTCTAGCATGGTAAAACGGTAAAAGTCAAGTTGTATAAACATATGAAATGTTGTCAACAAGTGGACTTGAACCGAATATCACTGTGTTACAGAGATTGATATTGACTTATACCTGTTTTCCATAATATTCTTGATTTAAAACCAAGAATTTTCATGAACATTACTCGTTTTTGAAAAAAAATTCGACTTATACCACAGGTCCACGACAGCTCACTAACCTGAAGGGCCCGGGTTCGGTCTTCGGGCGCGGAACACCTATAAGATACAAGACGTGTTCTACCCTTGTTTCAGAACTACTTCGGGGACGCCTGGAACGTGTTCGATTTCATAATCGTGTTGGGCAGTTTAATAGACATCGCATTCGCTGAGGTGAACGTGAGTATCCGTACTAAGAATGCCAAGTTTGCGGTGATTTAACATGTTAATTTCATCTTTCAATTTTACAGATTCAGTGGATAGGTATTTCAAAACTTCGTGGACTTTTAATTTACTGTCTACAAAATTCAATCCAAGCTTACATTATATTCAGTGAGTAAATATTTTGATTTTCGTTATAATGCGAGTTGATATGATTCCAATTCTTTTGTTTTCAATGAACAAACATGTAATATATTTTTTAATTTCAAGCAACCATGTATAATATAAGATTTGTTAACTAGATTACCTATTTGAGAGCAAACTGCTATACTATATTGCCAAGTTATGACCTGTTATTAAGCCAGTATTTAAAAATTTGATTATTGCCGTGTTTATCTAAATTTTAATTCTACACACCTTCATCATTTCAAACAAATCAGTTTTGAAACATTTTAATTGTAAATCGTTTTAAGCCTTGCCGATTTACATATTGAATCGGGCAAATATTGTTTATATTATTTATTTGTGAAACGTGATCGCCAATGCGAATTATGAATTATATACCCAATACTTAATGTTACAGCTATTTGAAGAAATCCCTATAATTTTCGAATTCTATTTTTAAATGTAGCTCTTTTAGAATCAAGATCAAGGTACACCGTCTCAATCTCGGGTCTACACCGTATGTTACGTCACTTTTATTAAACTATCTTAATCAACTAACTAACTTACTAACTACTAACAAACTAAGTCAACAATTTTCTTATTCCGACTTGTAGCATGTCGAATGTTGTGGTTTTGTAGCACAAGGATTAATTCACGATCCGATGACGATATTGCTGTGTAAGAATTTACCTTGTGTGGACGAAGCAGGTTGGAATTGTCTTGTAAGGAAGCTGAGTGAAAAGTGCGATTGGATGTGATTAAATGTGAACTTATGTATGAAGAGTGAAAAAGTGAGTGGAATAATATGGAGGCAACTCATTCATAATAAACCATTCTTAGTTTGATAATTTTGTATTTTTTTCGTATTATAATGATTATAATATAGTTTATTGAAATAACTAAACACATGTTTCGCTTTTGATGACATCTCTCCTCAAATGGGTCTGTGATATTGCAATTCGCGAACTATTTCTGTGAGCACGAACCACTTCAGTAGTAATCGAAAATAGTTATTTATTGAGCAAAATGTAAAAACGATGGTCTGGTTTCAAACGCTGAAAGAATACCGTCAACGGGTCAAGCCGGAACCGTTAATGGATGTAGTCTCGTAAAATAACATAAGTTTACCAACTTGCATGATCACAAGACATTATCACAAATAGATTGTTACATCAAATATGTCTGACTGATCCAAGTTATTTGTCGAATTTTAACAATTGAGTCTCATCACTTACATTGAACGGTCTAGTAAAATGAGAGATTAATCCATGTTTCCTCCTATATGTCTTGGTGCTATCAGACCCCATCAAGGTTGAAGGTTTGTTTACACTGCACTATGATATGTATGATACTGCCCCAGAGCTCACGAATGATTCACTCAAATGATCACTTAATAGTGCCACATCATGCAAGATTGGCCTAGTGTGTCGCCATACCATGCATGATTGGCCCAGTATGTCGTCCAATTGTACCAAATCATGCACATTGGCCCAGTATGTCGTCCGATTGTTCCACATCACTAGTGATTGGCCCAGATTGGCAACCAATATTGCCACTTCACGCATTTTTGACAGTCTATCGCCCAATCATGCCACTTCATACATGATTGGCCAATTATCTCGACCAATCTTGCAACTTCACGCATAATTGACCTAGCCTGACGCTTAATCATGCCACATCACGCATTATTGGCAGAGTATATCGCTCAGTCGTGCCACAACACGCATAAATCATGCATGACTGGCCCAGTATGTCGCCCGAAGACGCCACACCACGCATGGGATACCTCTAGACCAGAGGCTTGCGAGCACTTGATATGGTACTTAATGAATATTAGACCTTTGTATCCGTTCAGGGACTCGAACCTAGATCATCTCTTGTAAGTTGAGTCACAGGGACTACAGTGAAAACTATTATTAAATGTGCGTTTGTTTATTGTTGGCGTACGATAGATTGAATCCTTACATGGTAGTTTAATCTCCACATCGCCTGCATGATGGGATGTTTTAAGTCACTGATATCTTGAATGTAGGGTAGCATGTCTGTAATTTACGAGGACCACTTCTAACTTTGAAATATCTCGTCCAGCACTTCAGTACGTAACTAGTACTGACTACCTATTATTTGACCCTTAGTGCAAACCAAAATCTTCGACGAAACTTTCAGAATATATTCTGAAATAATAAGTGAATGTGGGCCCACATGTACGTATGTTAGAGCACCTAAACCTCTAGCAACCATGCAGCATCTCGGCGTAGTGAACCAACAGTGCACTTCTGCTTGACTCGACTAAATGTTCACCAAGCGATCTGAATGTTGAATGCTAGTAGTATCCATGAGCTGAATGCAATGCAAATAGTCATGACTACCGGTAATTAGATCTGTATCATATGTGCGAAAATGTAAACCAAGCAAAGAAAAATGAATCGCACAAGCAGCAGTATTGTCCTTATCATGTTTAGTTGTTTTAATAGCCTGGTATGTTTCGTCTGACATCTTAAAACAACATAGAGGATATACTCCTTCTAAAATTGTCTTGTATGACTAACAACGAAAAAAGGTGTAATGGTATCTTAACCTTACTTTGATTTCGTAAACTGCATGGTTTTACGTATTTGAATGAGCAAGGAAATGTTTGACAGAAATATGTAGTGGATTGAAAATGCTCGTGTATTTTGCAATAGTGTATAAATCATGTCATAATGAACTTTTCTCTATAGATCAGCAAAGGTAAGCAGTTCAAGCAATCATGTTTTGGTTCAATAGGATTAAAACGGATGAAATTATTGCAATGTTGACTGGAATTAAGAACATCGATAATCCCACCTACGATGGACAATATTTCTTGTCATTGTCATGTAGGAAGTTAAAATAGAACACATATGCCCTAGATTATTTAAAAACATAAAAGCAAGAAAACTCGTGCTAGTATTAACTAAATTATCTTACTCCTCATTGCAAGGCAACCCCTACTTTTTCAAATAAAACTACCAGAAAGCTTTCGAAAGTAACCAAAACAATATAATCTTATTTTCAATATATAACTATTATGTTGTTAATACCTTAAGCATTATATTAAATATAATTCATTTTTTCTCCTGGGATATTCTGTTACCTTCGATTTAGTGACAATACTTTATATGTATATTAATCATTAATAAGACAATGGAGAATGGCAAGAGAGTGTATGTTTAATTTCATGGCTCGATTTTGTATTTATTTTTGTATTTGATAGTTAGTGTATAATAATAAATGTATTCCATTGTATATTTAAAATAAAATTTTGTGATAAACCTGCCCAGGGTGCAATTCATGCCCCTCTTCAGGTGACTAACTAGGTATGTTGCGGATAGGGAAATTGTGAAGGGATGTCCGAGAGCTGTTTAAGAGGACTCAATCCCTTGCATTCGCATCAACGACTGAGGAAAAACCTCGGAAAAAACTTCAGTCAGGATTGCCGGTCTCGTCGGGATTTGAATCCGGAAGTTCCCGAATCCGAGTTTCGCACTTAACGCTCGAGCCAACACTGTTGTATATTAATTCAAATGTATTGCAAATGTTTGCAATTGTCTATCGACTCAATCCCTTGACTTAATAATTATTTATTTTGTATTTCGTTGCATATTTATTTACGTAAGCCCTATGTTACTTTCTTTCCTTTGTAATATCCAATGTCTAAGAAGTAAGGTTCATAACGTATATCTGAAGGGCGTATCTATACTTGTACTAATGTTATAGATCACAAAATTAATATAACAGCTATTTCAAACAGTAAGAACTGCAATGTTCAAAATGTGTTGTTAATCTGAAGGAATACAGAAAAAAAATAAGAAATTGTATTTTCTTTTTTATCATCATCTAACATGTCTTGAATAATTTATAAATTTAACAAATAAACATGTTATTTTTGAACATAAATAACCATTGTGTTTACAGTAAATAATTGTTTCGAAACTTGATTCTTGTACAAGACTTAAGTTTATTTTCACTGTTATGTTTTTCATCTTGTTGTATTAAAATTGAAAAGTAAATATGAAGAATTTGTCTGTTATTGTTAATGTCAGAAATGCTAATAAAGTGTTGTGCTTCTAGCCGGGCTCTGGCATGATATCCATCAACTTCTTCCGGCTCTTCCGAGTGATGCGACTTGTCAAACTACTCAGCAGAGGGGAGGGCATACGGACATTGCTGTGGACGTTCATAAAGTCGTTTCAAGCCTTGCCGTATGTCGCGCTGCTCATTGTCATGCTCTTCTTCATCTACGCGGTCGTTGGAATGCAGGTAACTGCACGAGATTAATGAGTTCTATGTCTTTCAACCACCGGTTCAAATTACGTCAATTAGTAAGGAGTTTTGCAAAGGAACTTACTTCCTTTTGGGGAACAAGACAACAATTAACTTAGCTTTACAAGATCACTTATTTTTGGAAACTTGTCCAAGAATGCCCATCAGTCACTAAATAAATAAATAAATACATACATAAATGAATCTGCCCACTAAGTCATATAACTGATTTTCAGTGGGGGATATTAAACCAAAGCGACCAAGCCAACCCTGTAGGCCCCGACGCAATTGACAAGTGAGCGATAAACAACCAAGATCGATATTTTGTAATAGGAAATATAGCAATCAGTGGTATGGACAGTGCGAACACCCGCGGATCAACGCCAGAATCAACAAGACCGATTCAGAACAACTTCAAATTTATTATGTGCCTCGTTGCTAGGACGGCTCCAAGGTCACCGTTTGCAGATTCCTAATACAAGAACTGATCCACCAAAGTCCAAATCAGAAATTAAAAAACTTTTGCCTTTAGCGGGAATCGAACCCAGGAAGACGCTAACTACAAGACCAACGAGCCACACAAACAATCTGTCCTTGGGCTTTCCCTACCAACTTGTGTGTGAAGAACAATAAGTTGTCAATGCACATTTTCTTATTAAAAATGAAATTTGTCTCGAATTTTAACGCATTAAATTTTAACAACTCACTTTTCTCACCCATAACTGATACAGGAGTAAAACATTATTTTCTCGAACATAAAACACTTCTGTTTCTCTTCACAGATGTTCGGTAAAATCGCGCTGGACCCATCCACTTCAATCTTTCGCAACAATCACTTCCAGACGTTCCCTCAAGCAGTTCTCGTTCTGTTTCGCTCCGCCACTGGTAAGTTGACTCAAGATTCGCCACCGAGGTTTGCAATGCCTCGAGCGGTACTTACTTGCATTATGTGATGATATTGATTTGAGTCCTCGTCAAAAGATTCTTTAATAAAACCTATCGCATGGGGTATTCATTTCATACTCGCGCATCTAACTTAAAACCTACTATTCACCAAGGAAAGTAAATACCAAAGTAAATGTGAGTATATTCCAATTTCAACACGCTATTGAGTCTACATTATTTAATACAAAG
Organism: Sweltsa coloradensis; assembly: GCA_024449915.1. Lineage (NCBI taxonomy): Eukaryota > Metazoa > Arthropoda > Insecta > Plecoptera > Chloroperlidae > Sweltsa > Sweltsa coloradensis. The sequence goes on from JAMZAV010000113.1 coordinate 836,006, forward strand.
CCAGCGGTTAAGCCGAGGTTAGTTTAACCGGTTCCCACTCGAACACCGAAGTTAAGCAGAATCGGGCGTGGTCAGGGGTAGAGTGGGTGACCGCTCTGCCCTGAAACTCACGTATACCGCTTGTTAGAGCAGATGGAGGGTTTGAGAGCTAGTGTAACGGCTACATTCTCCTCGACTTCTGTTCGGCAGTCCGGGTTTGTGGAGGAACCTATATGACTGTCAAGGTTACACCGTCCTTTCGGATCGGACGTTAAGCCGTTGGTCTCCTTGGTACTTTTCGAAAGGAGTAGGCTACATGCCGGGTTCCCGGGGTTTTCCACTCCTCTCTCTGTTCATTTTCACCCATCTTTTCAATCATCGTCTCGAATAGCCAAAGCCCATTAAAATGAGACGTTAAGCAATATTTAATCAATCAATCAAATTTTTAAACAATTTTGAAAGGCGACCTTTAAAAATCTTTGTACTTCACCCTTAATCTTAGAAGCAAGTAAATTTTCTGCAATTCCAATTTTAATTTTCTTGAATTTACACCAACTTCGCTTTAAACACTAAAATCCTTTTGCTACATAAACGTATCCTTTCATGTCCTGAAAAAAAAAAAATTTTAAAACAAAGTATAATTATTTTTGTTTTTTAATTTACTTTTAGAGGGGGTTTAAAAAAAACCATCTTTCTGGATAACATTGTTGTGTATATTAAAAACTGTCTTTAAAGTTGCGGTGACTTCGTCTATGTCTAAGGTTCAATCTCAGAACATCATGTTTTACGTAGGCCTACCGATGCTATTGCCAAAACAGCGTTGTTGCTAAATGGACAAAATTCTACTAAATTACTAAATTATAGTGGTGTGCGCGTACCTAAAATTTTCGTCCGATTACTTGGGGACCGGGTCGATTTTCATATAGAGGAACCCGATTTTCTGGTAACCAAAAAATATACATATATATTCATTGTGGGTGGTGGAGTGGCTGGTTTAGATTTTAATACTTTTTTGGTGGAGGTGCCGGTCCAGACGTAAAACATTGTCAATATTTTTAGTTCCAAATTTGTGAATTGTTGTCGTGGGAGGAAGCACATTTTTCATTTAAGACAACATATACAAAATCAAAATTAAAAAAATCAAGACAATAGAAAATGAATTGGGAGAAATATAAAATTCTTCACAAGTAAAATTCATTATAAATTTACACATGCAGTATTTATAATTACTATTTTTTCCGAAGCAGTTAAGTAATCAAACCCGTCCCGATTGTCGAAACTTCTTTCCGCACGCTCCTAATAAATAACGTGATTCCTGTTCGCCATAATAAAATACTACGAAACATTTCTTCTTTCAACTAACGTAAATAACAAGACAATCTTCTTTCGATTCCATTAAATCACCAACATCAATGTTTTGATAACCCAACCAACGGGCACCTAGGAGATACTGACTAACAAAACTCCTTCAATAACAGGACGGGTGTCTCTTGTTGCTATATTATAAGAGTCTAGCTGGTCTCGAGATTCAGCAAATCGCGTTATGATGGGGTTCGTTTTATCCACGAAAGAAAACACTCAAAGTTATTAAGTTCCAGAGCAGGAAGGTATAGTGTGTCAACTTGATTAATCTTTTACTTTCAAAACTTCTGACCCTGATTCGGAAGAGCTTATCCTGTTGAGGTATGCTCGACAGCAAAGTCCCCTATTCCCATACACCTCGCACCTTTAATTAAAGGGGATATTACCCCAAAAATATATTTTTTAACACAATCATAATCCATAGCATAAAACTACACTCAAATGACCGTTTAAAAATTATATCTTGTTACTATGATTTTACACAAATTTTTCAATTTGTTTGATCATGACATTTGTTAAAATTGGCATTTCGAAAATTTCTTAAATCGGCTTTAACTTGCTTCATTTTGGTTCCACATAGATACTAGAGCATCATTGATGAGCGTAGCGAGGGGTAGCGAGCGAAGCAAAAACTTCAATTTCACTGACCCCCCAAAAAATTTAGCTCCAATGTTTTTGTTTTTTTTTGTTTTTTTTCGTCTGTTTTTTTCGCTCGATTCCGGGCAAACGGCATATGCGATCTCGATGAAAATTTGAGGGGGCCTTCGTTTTCTCTGAACTTAGAGGGGTATTGTTTTTTGGGGACAATCGAAGAAATATTTCTCATGAATATCGTACTTTTACGATTTTTTCGATTTTTAGTGCGATATTTTCGTCACATTTGGGCCGATTCTGACCAAACGGTGGAGCTACAACGTTCATATTTCACATGGACATTAAGATTATGGTGTCGAAGTACCTTTTTAAAAAAAGTTGAAAGTTAGCTAGAATCTATAGAAATAAAGGGTTTTTTAATATAAGTTTTTTAATTTTTTGTGCGATATTTTCGTCACATTTGGACCGATTCTGACCAAACGGGTGGGACTACAACGTTCAGATTTCACATGACATTAAAATTATGGTGATGTAGTACCTTTTGAAAGAAAAAATTGAAAAAGTTAGTCAGAATCCACAGAAACAAAGGTTTTAATATAGTTTTTTGAGGTTTATAATACCAATTAACAAGTATTACAATTGAAACTTGACAACAATCACCTACAATGCATTCAAAAAGCACTTGCAAAGAAAAAGTGCAAACAAATCGCAAAAAATGCAAACAAAAAACTTACAAAAAACAGCTCATCCATCAACGCGGCGGGCTTAAGCGTTTTCCTAGTACTTAATCTAAAATTGCCCTTTATTCAATCGTGTCTTGAAACTGTGAACAAATATACACTCAAACACGCAGAAATATGCATTCCAAAATTACACCCCTTTTGGTAATCAGCGTATTTTGACCGAACCACTTGCCTAAATTACAAAACAAACTACAAAGGATTTACAGAAAAGGCTGTCGAGTACGTCAATAATGGCCAGTATTTTTTCGTATCAAAATCCTCCAAGGTCACGGGGCATAAAGATCGTCCTAATGTTATTTCTTATGGGAGATTTTTGCCGATGGGTCCAAACTCGAAAATACTAAGTTCAAGATTTTTTTACGGGTCAAGGTGGACCCAATAATTTTTCTGTTGATTTCTTAATTCATAACTAGTTAGCCTGAATGAAATACATTTTTTGAGTTTAGCGGGTGAATACACCTTTAACCTCAAATATCGCATGATTCTGGTGGAATTTCTGTGCGCTTTTGGCCTTGTTTGGCCTTGTTTGGACTTGTTTGTTTGCTGTTAACAGGTGAGGCGTGGCAAGACATAATGCTGGACTGCTCGGCTCAACCTCACGTGGTAAAGTGCGACATGAACTCGGAAGACTTCGGGGAGAGTGACACTTGTGGCTCGGATCTCGCGTTTCCATACTTCATCTCGTTCTACGTGCTGTGTTCCTTCCTGGTGCGTATCTCATTCTATACCCTGACATTGTGTTCCTTCCTGGTACGTATCTCATTCTATACCCTGACATTGTATTCTATCTCATTCTATACCCTGACATTGTGTTCTTGCATTGTCAGCTCATGGCAAATTAGCTGTTCGTATAATTGAAATGTTTTCATAAAAATCGGGAATTTTCAAGACCCATCTCCCCGTAAGCATGGACGCACCCCTTGGAAAATATATGTGCTGACTGAGGTGCAAAATTGAATTTTTCTGTAAAAGTTCGCCCATTTCGACGAACAAAGATTTATTTACCCGCGAGTCTAAATTAATGTTGTGTTATCGGGTTCACTGTCGACGGATATAAAATGGTAAATTTTTGTAAATTTTCAATCCCTACGACGTCACATACAATCAAAATACTATGGGCGGGAATTCAAAACCAAACAACTTTGAACTCTAAATTTGAGATGTTTAGGATATGAGATATTTTTAGAGGTGTGTGAATATTCTAATTTCGAATAATATTCGTGAATATAGTCAGCTACTACTCAACAAGTGGTTTTCGATTCCATTTTCTAATAGTTCGTATTCTAATTTTCTACTCCGACGCAGCACCTACATCACATGGTTGAGGCGCCGTTCCTTCGGGCAGCCCTGAATATGACAAGTGTTTCTTCGCATGTTTCAATATAGCTACGGCAATGACATTTTTCAGCATTTCGAACTTGTTGGCGAGGTCAGCAGGAGTGAACAAATGAAGTTTAGGAACACTATTACCCTTATCCACGATAAATCGATTTAAAAAAAAAAACGGAGTTAAAAATGTGGCCATACGACTGTGGCTTGCGACTCATTGAATGCCTTTTAACGTATGTACTTTCAACAACCGAATAAATACGGTATTCGTTAAACTATTTTGTAAAAGATAATATTCGTATTCGACAGTGGTATCTTTTAAGCATCATCTATTCGACATTCGATTTGAACCTTACAAACGCTATTCGTACACTCCTAGTATTTTTCAATCCGACCCAATTCTCTATTAGGTAACCGACAGTGTTAGGGGTCCTGGGTTCAAATCATGTCGAGACCGGCAATCCTGACAAAATGTTTTTCTGAGGTGTTCCTCAATCGTTCATGCGAATGCACGGGATTAAGTCCTCCCTCGGACATTCCTTCACAAGTGTCCAAACTCCAATATTCCTAGTTATAGACACCTGAGCCCGGATTCACAAAGAGGAATTAACCAAAAACGTAGGTAATTTTGTGACTAATCTGTTCTTAACCCATTTTAGGAATAAAAATTTAACTCCTTATAAAAAGCACAGGTTAAATTTAAAATGCGTAACTTCCTTTTGTGGATACCGAAATTGGAGTTAACTACGGCATTAAACTCTTAAAATTAGCTACGTTTTTGGTTAACTGCCAAAACGTAAACCTATCTCATCTCATTTAGGTGACTTGAAAAAAATAAAGTTTTATAATAAAAACGTACGTTGTGGGATAAATGTGTGTTGAGTCGAAGCTCGGTGAATCTAAAACAAACCCCAACCAATCAAAATTACGTATTATTACGCCTAGAGTGACTTGGAGGGTCACGTGACTACCAAAACGTACGTTTTGCTTAGAATGCAAGTTTTGAAATCGTAACGTACGTTTCCACCCACGGCCGAAAAGCTTGAGGTGAAACGTACGATGTGATTTTAAAACTTTCGTCTCAAAACGTACGTTTTGGTAATCACTTGACCCTTCAAATCATTCGTTTTCAAAGGTGACTGCAAACGTTAGTTTTAAAAACTTGGGCCCCAGGCCTTGAAGAGGGGCATGCATTGCACCCTGGGCAGTTTTCCCTCGAGAAATTTAATTTCTTCCCCTATTATTCTCTGAAAACGGCATCGTCTCGTTCCAGATCATCAACTTGTTCGTGGCTGTCATCATGGACAACTTCGACTACCTGACCCGTGATTGGTCCATCCTCGGCCCCCATCACCTGGACGAGTTCATCCGCCTCTGGAGCGAGTACGACCCGGACGCCAAGGGGCGCATCAAACATCTGGACGTCGTCACGCTGCTCCGGAAAATATCCCCGCCACTGGGTTTTGGAAAACTATGTCCACATCGTGTGGCTTGCAAGGTGAGACAAACTTGTACATGTGCCAAGTTCGATGTGCGGAATATTTCAAGCAGTCCGGCGTAATTTAAAGAACTTAATTAAATCCAGATTAACTTTAATTTGGATGGGCGAAGCAAAGACTTCAATTTCACTCACCCTGAAAAACTAGCTCGGGTGTTTTTTTTATATTTTTATTGTCCGTTTGTTCGCTCTCTACCGACCAGGCAAACGGCATATGCGATCTTGATGAAATTAAAGGGGACCTTCGAAATCTCTGAACTGAGATCTGCCAAGTTTTTGGTACAATCGAGGAAATATTTCTCATGAATATCGTACTTATACGATTTTTAATGCGATATTTTCCTGATATTTGGCCCGCAATCGGGCAAACGGCTACTCCGATCTTGAAACTTTATTGATTGATTGATTGATTGATTGATTGATTGGATATTGCTTAACGTCTCATATTAATGCACTTTGGCAATGATAAAGTACCAGGGAACCAACGGCTTAACGTCCCATCCGAAAGGACGGTGTAACCTTGACAGTCATATTAGGTTCCTACACTAACCTGGACTGCCGAGCAGACGTCCAAAAGAACGAAGCAGTCACCCACTCAACCCTTGACCACGCCCGAGTTTGCATAACTTCAGTCTTCTAGTGGGAACCGGTTAAACTACCTCGGCTAAACCGCTGGCTTTGAAACTTTATGGGAACGTTTCAAATCACTGAACTTAGATATGTTATGATTTAAGGGACAATCGAAGAAATATTTCTCATTGAAATCGTACTTTTAGGACAACAAAAACAACCATAAAAGCTCATCCATCAACGCGACTGGAAAAAGCGTTAGCGAAGCCGTCTAGTTATTCTTGACCTGTAATACATCACAGGATTAAATTGCTTTTAATGTATGTGATTCAGTGATATAGCAATAGTCTTTTTTTCGTTTCGAGTTTGCGAAGATTCCCTCAAGATTCCTTCAAGATAGGAGTAGCCGCTTCTCTAATTGAGAACGCACAAACACACGTACAAACAAAAACCTCTACATCCAATCTTTCCCCGGGTAGTCTAATTGAGTCATTAGTTTCATTCGCTTCACCCTCGACGCTCATCCAAATCTCAACATCACTTACTACAACGACAGCAGTTGAGCCCGCATGCCGTAGCTAATGTCTCTCCCATGTTTGCACGTGTTTACTTACACTTGTTTACGCTCTCGCATACCTATAAATGTTTATCATTTCAGTTTGTATCTCGTACCGGGAATATTCCACGCGTAGTCAGCAGTGTTTTGTTTCCGGAGGGTACGGCACATAGTCGCGCCATGACATAACACACTTAGGTGATCGTGTGACTCGACATGTTTCACGTATCGGTTCCGTGTGTGACTCATTGTCACAGGAACCTTCGCAATACGCCATGATACCGACTCGACCTATTTATGAATTTACGACCGTGTTATATCTGACAGCTCACTATCATAAACATTTCACCCGCAGCAGAGCTTTGGTTTGTGGCTTCAAAAGGCGATGACAGGGAATAGGATTACTTGCTCGTGACTTTGGAAATGGCTTCGTGACATGATCAGTATAATTTGTAAATGGTTTCTGTGTTATTATAAGTTTTGGAATATAACATCGTAAAAATTATTTGTCGTTTGTGAAGTATTATAGTTTACAAGTCGCGCAAGCGCGGCTTGAAGCCGCTACGGCGTAGGAAGCGTTGGAAAAAACCTCGTTGACGTGACAAAATCGCGAATCGGTCCGTGTACGGCCGCGATTCGGTAGTTTGCGGGTAACGTTTGTCGTTTATCCGAAGTCCTGGGACAAATTTGTTTTACGGGACACTTTCGGTACGCCGCCGGACGCTGTCCGCCGCCTCTAAGTACGGTGAAAAATGATTTTCGAAATCGGAACATTTTTACGCCTTTTGTGTAAAATGTGTGAGAAATGTTTTCCTGGGACAATTGTTCGGGACTCTGATGTGAAAGACGCCACTTCATACGCACTTGTATGCAATGCTTCTATCGATACATTCCCTGCGCCACGTCATGAGCCACATTACGTCAATCCTCGGGAACGGTCCTGACCTTGACAGAATGTGATGCTCCACGCGTCAGACCGGCCAAGCTATGCAACGGTCCCAGTAACATCTGGTGTGTCTCGCCCGTCCGAAGGTCGTGAATCTCCGAGCCGTTGCCTGATTATTTGAAAATTCAAGGTTCGGTTGTATTACCATGTTAGGTTTTACATTTCCTTCTGATGAGGAAAAATCGCAAACCGAGACAGTTTTCCAGTTTTTCTTTCATTCTCGGCTATGGTAATTAAACAGTATAAATCTGAGGCGACAAATGCATGTCCAAGAATAATCAAAAAGTTCAATTGCTGACGCTTCCTTGTTTTCCGACATTTTTTCGGGACGTCGCCGGATCCTACCCGCCGCCCCGAAGCTGCGGGTAAAAGAGGATGTAGTAAAAAAATGTTATTACATTATTTAACAATCACACATTGATTACCGGTCGGAAGCCAAAAACACGGGCGAATATCACAAACAATAAAATGTTTATTATCAAAATGTAGGTAACGGTCCCGTGCGTGCAGAGTGATATATTTGGTTTCCCAAACTCACTCATTGCACTCATTGCAATCTTGTCTCCTCCCCTGTCTACCTTTCAAACGTAACCAAATGCGTGATGTATTATAGTTTATTGTGGAAACAAAATGCTGTCTCATATTATAAATGTGACTGCAATTATTCTTTACAAGTTTTTGGCTTTTAGTAGGCCTCTAAACTAAGAGATACTATTATCAATGCCCCATCCCCACCCCCTAGATTCAAGTCTTGACCCGACAATATTTGTCCCCCCCCCCCCCCCCCCATTCGAAAAAGGACGATTACAAAAAAATGCCTTATGCGGGATTCGAACCCACGTCCTCGTAGAGCCTAACGCTTCGATCCAGCGCCCTTATCTTGTGTGCCACCGCGGACAGCATATTTTATAAGCTACATCGACATAAGTTATAAGATTGACTTCTATAACTTTGACCTGGCGTTCGCGCTATGTGGATGGCGCTCTCGCCGGGAAACTTCCCGTACTCAGTACTGCCTGTGTCGGAATTCATTGCGGGCGACTTGCGACAAATATAATTATGTACAATCTGTCCCGCATAATAACTTGTTCTAACATACATAGTCAGATTTATGATTTATTCTAGCGAAGCGCCCCTATTGATGCAAGTATATTATTCGGTAAGATACGTGGTTGATACTACACTACAGTCACTACTACACTAGTACATAGCTTTTGTGTGTGAATCAAACTCTTATTCGTTGGGTACACTGCTTAGTAAGACGTGCCGTGAAATGATTCGCCAAAAAGTGCTATTTATTATTATGTCAAAACTACATGCGTATTGTTTTATGTATGGCAAATGGCAATTGCAATTTAGATTCGTTTAGTTATCCGGTATTAAATATATTATCGATCATGCAGAGCTTTTCAAAGTGCATCAGATTTCAGAACAAAGGTTTTTGTTAAAAGTGACATGGAATGTTTATAATGGTGGTCAAGACAGCCAAGAGAAATTGCGTAGTTCCGAGTTCGTTATTCTCTCGAGAAACACAAATTTAGATAAGCTACAATGTACAATAACAAGTTGTAAGTGATATCAAATTGACATGAGAAAAATAACATTGTAATGAAGATTACAACTGTCTAGAATATTTATCTTTGCAAAATTTTATGTAACTACTAGGTGATTGTGGCAAAGTAATTGTAAGTTGACCGTGGCAAAGTTCTCGTCGTGGTAATGCGAGCCAGGCAATAAAATATGTCGAGCTGTCTATCTGTGTTTTACTTCTCTCGCGGCTAGCGGCTAGTGCCATGTTGTTTTGTGTCGAACTACAGAAGCCTTCACCCCGCAACATTGTAAATTTCCAGCTCGAAATTCTTACGGGTGGTTGCAATGCTGTTTTTCGTGTGACTTTTATAACTTATTATTATTTACCACTAAACAAATCTAGACACTAATTCATTTACCAAAGTTAAACAATACCACAAGTGCGAGTCCTTATTTAAAAATTCATGCATTTTTATCAATTGTACTAAATAAAAAGTATATCAGATCTAAACAAAGAGATTTGGAAGGGTTTTTGATAATTTCCTGAAGAAAGCTTCTTCCCGTGTAAAATTCAGATACTTCATTTCAGTAGCCATTGTCGGTATTGTTTTTACAATCAACATACAAAAACGTAATAAGTGCGTTCATAGGCGTGCGCAGGGGAGGGCCAAGGGGGCCTTGCCCCACCCTCCCCCCACCCATTTATACTAAAGTCCTTTGCAAGTAAAGAAAGATCCCAGGTATCAAGAAATTTCCCCTCCTCGTTACCACCTCCACTCGGCACGGGTGACAGTGCTCGCGAGGCGTTGGAATGCGGTAGGCCGCATGACCCATTCATCCAGGTGGCATTGTTAAGAAATCAATTTTTTGATGTAGTTAAAATGTTATAATTTCTCATTTATTTTCAAATATATGGAATAATCATGTAAAATTAATATAAAATAAACTTGTATTTTTAAAATAGCTTGAAAAACTGCCGTAATTATTGCCTGTCGTAATTATTCTGATCGTAACAATGAAGTTAAAACTAACTCTAATTACGGCAGTTTTCATGCTATTTTTAAAATACAAAGTTTATTTTATATTAATTTTACATGATTATTCCATATATTTGAAAATAAATGAGAAATTATAACATTTTAACTACATCAAAAAATTGATTTCTTAACAATGACACCTGGATGAATGGGTCATGCGGCCTACCGCATTCCAACGTCTCGCGAGTACTGTCACCCGTGCCGAGTGGAGGTGGTAACGAGGAGGGGAAATTTCTTGATACCTGGGATCTTTCTTTACTTGCAAAGGACTTTAGTCTTCTTTTTTGATGAGTATTTTTAGTTCAATTGGGTATGAATTGAAAATGTTAAGTCGAGCCGAGCCGAGTATTAAAAGCTTGATTTTTTTTTCTTCACCGTGTGTTTAATAACATTCAGAATATTGTTAGAATCGACTATCTAGTCTTTCACGTCTACAACTAGCACGCGTCCCTGTACGCTTAAACACTGGTCACCGCGGCGAATGTTCGAATCCCTACGATACGAGCGAGCCAATTCTCAAGGCCTCTGTTCGTAATGTCATCAAAATAGCTAATTACGTTTCATATCTTATAAAAACGATGAAAATTCACTAAAAATAATTGGTTAAAAATAAAATAATATTATTATTTTACCGAATAATTTACCTATCGCTATCTTCATCTCGCTTTTTTTCAATAAGTTTTAAAACAACAATGTATTTCGTATATTAAGTGTAAATAATAGCCATTCTTACTCTCAAATACGTTTTAAGCCCTCCCCAAAAAAGTTAACCTCAACATGTGTTCGCCTCCGCCCATCGGTATGGCCATCCTGTGGCCCCCCATTGTAAAATCTCTGCGCACGCCTATGAGTGCGTTCCTGCCTGATATAAAATGGAAAACAATTGCGCTGTGTTTGATGTTGTCCTAACTGTATTTAATTTCTTTTCGTTGGCGCCTCAACCGTATAAGTCATAATGCCGAATGCGCTACTGTATAACCCAGGGAATGAGGGGAGGATAATCCCGGGCAATGCTGGTCAGAACCAGCCACGAGCAAAGGGGGGAGGAAAATGTAGTAGTTCCTCACGTCACCGGCCAGAGCTCGCTTCTAGTTTCAAAATGTTTTACACCCTTTCTTACTAGCTGATGTTTACGAGGTGAACTTTGGTTTGTTTGTGAACGCCTTTTGCGATTAGCAGATCATACTCCGGCTAAATTCTACACCGGGCACAGGCGGGCTGTGGCCTGCTGTGATGTTAGGTATCACGGGCAAGATGTTCAAATACATCAAATACCACATCAACTCACAAAGAGTTTCTCCCATTGATATTTAACATACTCTATAGTAGGCTAGATCTCCAGTCATTGGTCAAAAAAAAAAAAAAAAAAAAAAAATCAATATTAATTCTCTAAATTGACGGGCGAATAATGATTGAAACAAATTATATCGATCTCGCAACTAAAATTTAGTATGTAAGACTATAGTGATATGATATATTCTTCCATTTGGGAACAAAATGACTTCTGTGACAAAGGCAAATAAAAAAATAATATTGAAAACATTTTAAACTCGTCTAGGTCTGCAATTACAAGGAAATCGCAGTGCACGCAACGTTACGTTGTAATAATATTTTCATTAACTTATTTTCCCTTCAAGATGTTCTTATATCACTGGCCATCTTATCATATTCATAATCATAAAATAATTATACTTTTATTTTGTTATCAATATTTATTTTAAAAAGTACCTATGTATTTCAGGTACTTTACTAAGTACCTTGTATCTTTACCAAGATTCATTTTGAAAAATGTATCTTTACCTGTATCTAGATCCATTTGAGCCAAAGTATCTTCAACTATAACTACTAGATACTACTAGATACTTTAATAAAGTATCTTACCTAACACTGCTCCTGAATGATGACAGTTTTTCCGAGATTTTCTTTTGTCGTTACGGTAAACGCTGGGAATGAGAGCTCGAAAACAATCCTTAAATATTCCTTTCCCAATCTCCCACACTCTAATAACCTAGTTACTATCACTGGAACTGGAAGAGGGTCATACTGGCTAAGCTGATGTGCACCCTAGAACGTTTGGCCATCCTTACGAAAAAGACGCTCAACATAAGGGGGGGGGGGGGGAAGGAAGGAAGCCCCCCCCCCCCCACTTCAGAATGTTAAACATGCAGGCTCGCTGTTCATCAACACGGCTACAACTGGAAAACTAGTATCAGTCAGTAAACCTAAGTCTCCTGACTTCTGGCTAGTTGTGCGAAGCGTACAGAAACAAAATAAACTACAGCCCACTATTCCACGATTCTCCCCCATTCGATAAAGAGTTCCTATACGCGCCTGGCTCAGACGTGGACGTGCATTTGTTTACTTGACACCAACCGCCACCCGAGACCTTGAACAAAACTCATCGGGTCGGTACTGTCTCAGCAACGTAGGTATAACTCGACTCTTTTAGAAGCAAAGTGTGAACACCGAGCTAAAGCTTTCCAACTCGCAACCTTCTCGTCGTTTGGCCCGTGACTAGGGGAGTTTTACTTCCTGAAACTAATGGCGAGCTCTGGGTCGTCGTCGGGGAACTTTCCCCTTCCCTTTGACTACCTCCCCGACGGCGACGACAATGACAACACGGACGAATGATGACACAGACGGAGACGACCACGACGTGGGGGAACCCCTGCCCTCCCCATACGCTTGTGGCTGGTTCTGACCAGCACAGGCCTGTCCAGTCCACCCCTTGTCCCCCCGCGTCATCCCTTACGTCCCTCCCTTCGTCTCGATTAGCCAAGTTGCATAAATATGAGACGTTATGCAATATCCAATCAACCAATGAGTTGACTTGTGCTTGTTTGTCCACAGAGACTCGTCTCCATGAACATGCCACTGAACAGCGATGGCACCGTCCTCTTCAATGCCACGCTGTTTGCTGTAGTCCGCACCTCGTTGAGGATAAAGACCGAAGGCAACATAGACGACGCTAATGGGGAGCTTCGAGCAGTCATCAAGAAGATTTGGAAACGTACAAGTCCAAAACTCCTCGACCAAGTCGTTCCGCCGCCTGGAGGTAAGGGCTAACTGGGTTTCGAACCCGGGCTACCAAATTATTACTTGATACATTTTAAATTCATTTCGCTTCATAATTTTATTACAAGCCTCAGGCGCGTAGGAAGGGGGGAGTGGGGGTTAATGACCCCCCACTTTTCACTCAGCCCCCCCCCCCAGTTATCACGCTGGCACTCCCATCAAAAGATCTATCTGTTTCACATTTGACAAGTATACCTCAAGTGTATAGTTATCATTGCAGCCAGTAGATTGTGTGCATTCTTAATATCATAACCTTGGTAAAACGAATATGTTTGCCTGTATGCTTCGTCACTACATAAAAAATTAGGTTGAAACTTACTAAAATGGACCACTTCACGTTAATCGCAGATAGTTGCTGTAAAACACTGTTTACAGAGTCCCAGTGCAGTTAAAACATGACGAAATAACTGTAGTATGGTGAAAATTTACTCGCTTTCGGCAAAAGGGCCTCCGGCGGCTGGGGCCTCGCGACCCTAGCTTCCACCCTCAGAACCTGCTGATACATATGACGCCCGGTAGGTTGCCAGATTAGTGAAACTCAAATACGGGACAGTACTTTGTGTAGTGATACTGGGGTCTAGGACGAAGCCCCAGCCGCCGGAGGCGAAATTTTTTTGGGGTTGTGTTTTTTGGGGAAGGGCCTAAAACGCATTTGAGAGTAATTCAGTGAAAATTTTAAAGCAATATAGTGATTGAAATAGGGAGATAATCAGATAAGGAATGTACAGAAAAGTAAGTAGCTATATAGAACCAAAATTATATATCACTTATTGATAAGCACATTTCATTGATGATCAGATCATTGATATTTATTGCTTCGTTACTATTGCAACGTTACCATCTTCATCGTCACTCATGTTTAATGTTGTTTATCACTGCCTCACTCACTGAGTTCGAATGCGTTTGTCACACGCACGCAGCGCCCGGCTAGAGACACTCGCGACATGACTCACGCGCTAATGATGCACTCGAATAACACCCACCACCAGCAGGCAGCGCGGCAGACTGATCAGGCACCAAGGCCGGCCGAGGGCAAGGAAGCCCGCGCGTATTGTTGAAAAAGCGCACACGGACTACTTTATTCTAAATACGTGATATACTGATCAATGGGTTAGAGCATACGGGACGCGGGAAACACCCATCAAATACGGGATTTCCCGGGTAATACGGGACACCTGGCAACCATGACCCCTCCACTTTTCAAAACGTTCCTACGCGCCTGCAGGGCCTACAATTTGAGTGATATGTTGTCAAAATTGTTGTTCTATTATACATTGTTGTTGTTATATTATTATTTCAAAGTGCATTATTTTGTGTGCAATTATGTACATAATTTTATTTGGTCGTCCTACATTTAAATCAGTTTTTATAGCTGAATAGGATAGACGTTTGAGCTAAATTAAAGCAATGTACAGACATTGAATGGGAACACAAATCGAGGAGAGCGAAGTCGGTTAAGGTCCCCGATTAGGGGGGGAGGGAGGAGGGGGGGTCTCATTCTTGAGTTTTGCTCCCGGATGGAATATTCTTAGATAAACGCAACTGAAGCAAATAAAATCAATATAGAAGTTGATATTTTCAAATCATTAATTGGACCTATCTATTAATTGGGTATGAGCTAGGTATTGTTTATGCTGACCGTTTTCACTTCGCGCAATCGTGAAGCAGCAAATCTCGCGGTGCAATAGCCCGAGCCCCTGCCTGGCCTGCATGTGAAGTAAAGTATGCCTAGGTCGAGCTGGTTCGGAGAACTCAAGCATCTCAGACGAAAGAAGTAGGTTGTAACCAGACTTCGAGTCGGGACTTCGGTGATTCTTACTTCAGGGAGTTTCCAAGTCAAACGGTTGAAAGCGAATAAGAATTTTTAACATCAATAATTATTGTTTCTATTTAGTGTCGTCTTCGTTATATCTATATCTTCATCGTTGTCAAATGTAAACGATGCATTATCGGTTTCAAATAAACCAAAGTTTCAACACTGTAGAACTGTTTGAAGTGAAATGTTTGAAAACTATTTTTGAAAATATAATTTTATCTGGGTCAACGTTTCAGTCACACTAAATAATGTATTCTCTCCCTTCACTATTTCGCTGATGAGAATTCCGAAAACTGCTTTAAATAAAGCGACATTTTGCAAAGTGAACCTGGCCTAAAAGAAACACATGATGTGTGTTATTAGGACTGAAGTAGGACTAACTCACACAAAAGCACGGGTTCAATTCGGTAGTAATCTTAATCTCTATTGTTGAGGGTGGGGGGGGGGGAGGGGGAATGAATCTTAGGAATTTATTTAATTGAAGTGATCAAATAAAACATGACAGTAATAGTAGGGATGGCACTTTGACCGGACACTTGACCAAAAGTCTGTCGAATATAAAAACATGTATAATATTTTGCTCGTCTAAGCCTATTGTGGCAGGATACTTATCAGACATTGTCTGCAATCAAGTAAGGCTAATCAATATGATCAATGTCCAATGGTGATTATAATTATTGAAGTAAATGAGTGAATGATTGTAAATGAATGAATTTACTAGCACTGTCTGCTCACTGTAGAAAAGTTCTAGGGGCATCAACAGTGAATTGTCCAATTTCAAATTTGTGAGGGAATGTAACAAAAGTTGACTTTTCTCTGAAGAATGAGTGATGCCAGATAAATAAGTCCAAATATTATTTTGACTAATTATTAATTGACCTGTCAGATATTACTTGATCAATTGACGATATTTGACTGGTCGATTGCCTAGCTTGCCATCCCAAGGTAATGGATATTAATCCTACTTTCTCTGTCGCAGTTGATGACGAGGTTACCGTGGGGAAGTTCTACGCGACTTTCCTCATTCAAGATTACTTCCGTCGCTTCAAGAAGAGAAAGGAGCAGGAACTCAAAGATGGCGACAAGGAATCGCACAACACTGTGACGCTGCAGGTACGTCCGGCAGCCATGTTTGTTAATGTACACGAACACGTGTCATGCTTGAAGGTCATGTGTGGGACACGTGTCGTCACGAAGTGTTTGTAATTATTATCATTACTAGGCCGCTTCGCGAACGCTTTTTTTAGTCGCGTTGATGGATGAGCTTTTTTTAAGTTTTTAGAATGCGTACTTTCTTTTTCAAGTCCCATTGCAAAATCATTTTTGTTAAATAAGGATAATTTTTATAAAGTAGTATTTATTGCCATGGTAATAGAATGTAAAATATCTGGAGGCCCGAAGACTTGCTTTTTGTACGCATTGTAGGTGGTTGTTGTCAAGTTTCTATAGTTACTTGTTAATTATTATACACCCCAAAAAAACTTATATCAAAACCTTTATTTCTATGGATTCTGGCTAACTTTTTCACCCTTTTCTTTCAAAAGGAACTACATCATCATAACCTTAATGTCCATGTAAAATATGAACGTTGTAGCCCCACCCGTTTGGTCAGAATCGGCCCAAATGTTACGAAAATATCGCACTAAAAATAAAAAATAAATCGCCAAAGTACGATATTCGTGAGAAATATTTATTCGATTGTACCCAAAAACGTGGCAGATCTTAATTCAGATATTTCTAAGGTCCCCTCTAATTTTCATCAAGATCGCATATGCCGTTTGTCCGAAAGAGCGCGGAAAAAAATCACCGGAGCTAATTTTGTTTTGTTGGGTGGGGGGGGGGGGGGGTCAGTGAAATTGTAGTCTTCGCTTCTCTCATCCAATCAACAAAACTTTAATTTTCTGTTGACAAAAATGATAATACCATATTCGTGTATGATTAAAAAAAGTCCGATAATCCAAAAAATATTAAATATGTTAGATTTGAACTTAAAAACACATTACAGCTATGTCCATAAAACGTTGTCAGCACTAACGAGTCCATAGGTTTACTTTCTAAACATTAATTTCGCTTTGCAACATTATTATTGCTGTCCGCTGTATCGCAGACTGAGAGTATTCGTTACAAAGAAATAACGCTCCCCCCCCCCCCCCCCCCCCCCACCCCCAGACTCCCCGTTGTACAAGATCATGTACTTTGGGGCGACCAAAAGTAATATCGCGGTACTCGCGCAAGCTAGAAAAATTCCTAGTTCATTATTTGATGTTAAATACCCATCCAGTCCCCCCCCCCATCCCCCCCTAAATTATTTATTACGCGGGTGACATCTATCGGCGAAATGTTGTAACTACACTACAAGTGTAACAATTCGACTATCGATTTATTTGACACAGACTTGAATGTTTGATGTCAAGTTGATAATTAAAGTCGCCAACGGCGCTCGTCATAGGCGAAAGTACCCAAAAGTAAACATGGCTAGGTTCTGAAATAAAAACTCGGGACTCGAAATCTCTCGATCAGACCTACGAAATGTCGGAAATGCTGCATGCACATTCACATTGTTCAAGCAGGCGATACGAAGAAAGGCAGCAGGCGCACTGGCACAGTGACTGAGATTTGATACACAAAGGCGCGGGCCGCGCGACAAAGGTAACGCGTTACTAACGCCAAATTTCAATGATAAAAGTAGTGAAATTACTCTTCCGTTACATTGAGAAAAATGTTACTACCCAGGTCTGTCTCGCGCAAGTTAGAAAAATTCCTAGTTCATTATTGATGTTAAATACCCATCCAGTTCCCCCCCCATCCCCCCCCCCCCCGCCGGTATAGTCACTAGCTAGGTCCACATCACTATTATCCTCAATGTCTCAACTAGATAGGTGACCATCTTCACCCCTCCCCCCCCCACGGTGTATAGTCACTTGCTAGGTCCACATCACTTTCATGAACCGACATTAAAGATTAACCGTGAAAACATGCAGTCTTTTACTATCCTCTATAAGTCTCAACTTACTCTCACACTCTATATTGCACAGATAGGTGACCATCTTCCCCCCCCCCCCAACCACCACGCAACTTCTCGAAAGCATGAAAGTAGTATTTGAAAATATTTAAAAAACTTTAGTGGAATACAACTCTTTAGTTTATAACAATGTTTCGGAAATTAATGAAAACTATTTCCGTCATTAGTTTTTTTATAAATGACAAAAAATCATAGTATCAAAAGTATATCAAAACAAACAAAGACAATAGCCAAGGTAGAAAAGATTTAACATTCCTCACACACAAAAAACAAGGTGATATAAAAACAAAAAGGCTATTTCCTAGTATTTACTAAAGGAATCCACATAGGAGGAAAATAGGTACTCGACTGGCTTATACAAGTGTATTTTAATGTTATAAATAAAATAAATAAATAAAATGGAAGTAGTTTTCATTATTTTCCGAAACGTTGTTATTGTTATAAAATAAAGAGTTGTGTTACCAAAGAGTTTTAAATAGTATTATATAATGAACTCTTCTAATTTTAAAAGTAAAATAGTATTTGAATGTTTCTTGCCACTCACAGTGTGAGGATACCATTATATTATTACCTTTAGAAAGAAAACTTTAGTTCACTTAGCCCTTGTTATGTAATAACCACGGTTCTTAGGCTCACCGGTATTGGCTACACGGCCCATTGTTACTGGCTCTCACTACGTATACCACAGCAGTCAATCCGAATTGACTGAATTCGGTTTGAGTTCAATTCGGTTTGAGTTCAATTCGGTTTGACTTGAAGTGTATATCACGGACATTCGAAACGACTTCCTCAATCCTATTTCGATTCGAATTGAAGTTGTTGTTGTTGCAGTTTAAATTGATGCTACAAGATTCTATGAATAACACTTGAAAATACTATGTACTTGTATCTCTACCTACAGCTACGTAAATATAAAGCCTAATGTCTTCATTAAAGCCTCCAAGACGCCATTTTATTGTAAACATGTAATAAACACTGCCTGCCTAATAATGGTATTCACTGAAATCTAAATCTCTAAGGCAGTTTTGAATCCGTATTGAATGCGTATTGAACTGTATATCAAGCAATTTACTCATGTCAGTCCACTTTGGAAAGTGGATTGACTTCAATGCGAATCGAGTGTGTATATCAATAGACTCAAACCGAATTGAACTCGAACCGACTTGAGTCAATTCGGATTGAGTGCTGTGATATACGTAGTGTCTGTGAGACAGAGGTGGAAAACAAAATGGCCGCCATGCCTCTACTAAGTTAGAGGAAAACTTTGTCACATTCACACCGAATTAATGCACGCCAAGATGCTTACTATAGTTCTATTTCCTCGATAACTAGCATAAGCACTTCTTAGGACGAAATTCGTACGCTGCAACTTGATTCTCGAGAATTGATCTAAATAACCTTTCTCGCAAGGAGACAACTTTACGCAAGTCATATTACGAAAAAAATACAACCTCAGAGGCAAGCCAGCATTAAACTAACATAGTATTCAGTAGAAATCAATTGAAAAAGTTAGCCAAGTGCAATCCGAAGCACATTCGTTAGTATTCCGCTTCCCGTACTAGATTCTAGGACGCCTAGAAGGGAAGATACCGGGACACAGTTTAGCCTTGAAAGCGTTCATATTGGTTTCTGAAGATAAAAGACAACGGTAATTTGATGATGCTAGTTTAGAGATAGTGTGGAGATGATATTCTTACCTCGCAACGTTCACGGAAAATGTAGACAAGGGGCTCAGTGAAGACTCCGGCGGACGATCACAGGAGAAACACGAACGAACACCACAACCACTCCGGGAGACGCGCTAAAGACGACTGGGACTGGGAGCGGTCACCCATCCACCTTGCGCCCGGCCGGCTGTTCATTCCACTGCCTTCTAGAGTCCACTGTGTGCAAGGCGGTGTGCCCATTGCTACACATCAGTTTACAATATTTTGGGAACCTAATTATGTTTACTCATTATTAATTTATTTATCAAATGCGTTTATTATTTTATTGAAGCTAGCAGAAAAGTTGTGTGATTAACACATTCATTTTGTAAAGGCCGGTGCACCAGACACTAAACAGTAAACCCAGCCAATGGGAAGCAAGCGAGCTCTCATAAATCCGGCCAATTAGCGCACGTTCTAAAAACGTTCTAGAAAAACATTTCTTAGAGTTCAAACCTAAAACCTTCGGAAAGTATGTGCGCCGAGCTTCAGTAAAACTAATAGAAGGGGGTGTAAATTAGTTCCTAATATTGTGGAACTGGATAGATCTTGAACTTAATACGCCAGTGGCGTTCATTCGAACTAAACAGGTGATATCACCGCCAAACGTTCGAAGTTCAAACATTTCTATTCCCGCGCAAACATTTGTAGCGTCACCGATAGCATATGGCGTATTCGATTGGTCGCACTAGACCGTAGAACCTCCTTGACTAGACCGCACTCAGTGCGCTCGCTCTGAGTGCGGTTTCCGTATTCGATTGGGAGTTTTCATATGCACTGAGTGCGAGACAACGTATTCGATTGGGAAGTCGCACTAGAAAAGTGCAGCACTCGACCGCACTGGCCTCGACCATGGTGCGACGCAGCGCGACGCCGAATTTGCCCGCGTAATATGGATAAGAGGAAGAGATACCTGAGGCATTTGGTAAAGAACAAAGACGATGAGATCTTATGTTAAAATTTTAAAATTAAGAGCAGGCTTTAAAATTACAAGATATAAACCAAATATTGTTCATGTTATGATTAGGTAAGTAGGCATGGTAAGGTGCAACATAACCTCACATTTTCACTACGCCTACTATCGTATGTTTGCAACGTGTTAATATTCTATAGCTGCTCATAATACAATTTTTAAAATGCAAATAATAGCCCTATAATATAGTTTTGAACGCAAATTCTAGAGAAACAAAACGTAATGCTAAAATTTGTTAATAACTGGAATAGCATTGGATTTTTTTCGTGTTCGATTGGGAACTGCACTGACAGGCGCACTGCTTCGCACTGGGCGAGTGCTATGACGTATTTGCACTACTCGAGCTAGCACTGAGTGCATGCCAATCGAATACGCCAATAAAATGGCTTCTTGCACTGAACTCTCCCAAGGTCGCCGTTACGTAAAGACTTGCTCTGACTGCAACAGTATAGTAACCCTACCTACAAGCACTCGGAGGGCAACAAGCTGCGACTAAAACCTGCTATAGAACTCAATGTGCGGGCACGCGCCCATGTTCGACTATCCATGTTTACACATGTTTACGCGTCATGTTTACACACGTTTATACGCCATGTTTACACTGTGGGGACGCAAGATTTTTCATGGAGCCTGAATGTGATTAATTTTATTTTGATTTAACTTAAGTTTTTTTATAAACATTACACACAATAATCACAAGGCAACAGAAAGAATTGCTTCCTGACCTCGGTACGTGGCACGAGAGCCGCGGGTTCTTGTTTAATACCAATACATGGTTAGTTTCGACGATACTGCTAGCATAGCTATATTTATCATCTCCTTACAGTTGGCTTAAATTTTTGCATTGTGTCACCTAACAACGAGTATTTTTTTTTTATGATCTAGGCCATTTATTTTCCCCTTCTACCATTTAATTTTCCGCAAACAAATAATCACTATATGTTTTTATTTATGCCATTAAAAATATGTTTGTTTACTGTATCATTTTTAAGCAGTAACAAATATGCTCATGACTTGACAGTGTCCCTATTTACGAAAATTAAGATAGGCTATATATCAGATCATGAGGCGCATATATTGGAATGACCAATAATTATAATCTGATAATATATACATATCTAGGATTTACGTAGCAAGCAATCGATGGTCTATTTGTAAATTATATTTTTTGTGCTTCAAATAATCAATAAAAGCTAAATAACTTAAATCCACTTGTCAACGTGCGCAATTTATTTAGTATCAGCAGATTAAGAGTTGTAGTGCTCTTCACTTATGTTATCGATTTAGATGTAATAAGTAATTGTCCAAAGCTACCACTCGAGCCAACATCTGCATGAAAATTCTTATTGCCAGCATCTTGTTAAGCCTCCAAAGGTAACTGAAAGTTATTTTTTATGTTAAGAATAATGTTGTCCATAAGACTAACACATACCGATACATAAAAGATGACGAACCGAGAGAAGACCATCATCCAATATCGGAAGTTTTCTTAAAAGTATTGTGTTGTACTTCTGCTAAAGCAATATGTCCAGTTGCAAGAATTTTAGTTGATGTCTCTTAAATATCTTAAATAATACTAAGTCGTGTTTTTATCATTTTACGTTTAAATTTTAAATGCTCAAATAATCCAATCTATCGATTTTTCTCCGATATTAAGATTAATAAGTACGATTTGTATTACGGATTATAGAAGCCTAACAATTGTTTTAGTTCGATAGTTTGCATTAAATTCTTCAGAAAAGGATTACGGTATGCCAATAATGATCATTCGTTGTGATATAGATATTGTGGAACTCAAATGTAATTTGAATTTTACTTCTTCATAAAATTTCTGAGACATTTTACAGTTATTTTTTTTACTATATTGCGTTTATATACCTACTACGAAATGGTTATAACTTTATCCGATTGACAAAGTGATAGGTTTTCTACTACATAAGATAGATATTTTGGACTATCAAAACAATATTCGTGTGATTTAAAGACGCTAATCAATAAATATAAAATGCATTTCGTACACGCAAGCTTATTTCGTGTGTTAATTTTAGCCCATTAGCTAAACAAGAATTAAATGGTAAGTTATTTTTTATGTTAATTGAAATTATTTTAAAAAAATCTCTAACAGCGTACATGATTTTTTGCAACAGAACAACAAAAAACTCCGCATAAACTCATGCCAGCTCAAATTGCCAATCGTCCTCAAAAGAACGCGCGGGACTTAACAGAGTTTATCTAATAAATGTGATAGAGAGTTAATTTATCATTTTCACTTTTATTTATTAAAGTGAGTCACAGGCTATCTGACGAGGGTGGCGCCATTTTCGAAAACACAAGATATCACAAGATATTTTTCATATTGCAGTTTACGATATCAGGTACTGGAATTTGACGGGATTACGACGGCGAAAGGATCTTATACAATTCGTTTTAAGTTACCACGAAATAGTAACTTTGACATTACAAGTTCCTGATCTAAGAAAAGGAACGCGTTCCTCCCCAAGACTGATCGTCATTACTCATTAGTATATTTATTAAGACTATTTTGTGAACTTCAAATGGTAATTTTGTCTTTCAAACTTGCCCTTTCTTAGCTATTGTCCTTGCATTGACATGTTTTTGATAATTATTATTTTTGTTAGCTGGATATCCTGAGTCTGTATATCACCTGATGACGGAAAAGGTTCATATAATTTCCGAAGCAAAGTTGCTAAACGGTTATACTACTACTACTATGAAATCTTGGAACTACAAAACGAGAATCATTAGTGTGCAGTAAAGAACGTAGTCCAATACAAATATATATAAATATTGACCTGGAACAAACACAGGGGCGTAGGAACGGGGGGGGATAAGGGGAAACTCCCCCCCACTTTTTGGCTCAAGCCAGGTATGGGTGTCATTTGCTAACTTATAGCTTGTCTGGTGATTTTTAGGATTTTTACTACAATCGGGCTTGGAAACAAAAAGGAAGGTTTTTGTTAACATTTTTTAGAAAGATTCAGTAAGAAGAGACGTGATTTGCGAGACTTGACTAGCCATCTGATTTTAGACTAATATTCATTATATTTTGTGTGCGGTGTTTTCACTCCCAAGCAGACTGTCGACCGATTTCAGTCAGGTAATAGATCTTCAATGCAATATTAGCTTCAAAATGTAACCCTTATTCATAAAACATCGCCTGAAAACGTGTTTTAGGCCACCTATCAAGGGCACCTTTTTAAAAAAATCTCGCCTACGGCGAAAAAGCCTCCGGCGGCTGGGGATTCGCCCCAGGCCCCGGTTTACCCACCCAACCTCGTAGTCAACTTTAATGTGAGCCCCCACTAAAAAAAATAGTTCCTACGCCACTGAACAAACAGACAATGTAAAAATTTGGAAACAAATCTGTTCCACAGGTGTCCCTAATAATATATTACCTATATCTGTGTAATGCAGTCTTCCCGCAGTTTAGCTGGAACTTGGTCCACAATTGTCATATCGGCATAAAATTATGAATAATAAGCAATGAATAATAATAATGAACGATAAAATTTACTTATACTTGTGTGATGTAATTTTTCGAAATTGTATGTAATGTTTTTATAAAAAATTGATTTAAGGAAAATATTGGAAAATTTACTTTCGAATACGATAAAAAATTACACCTTTTTAAATGTTAGAAGTAAATTGCACAACTTCTAGAATACAAATTTCAAAATCATGCGTTATGAGTTATGACCTGACGGTTGACGCGCCCTTTCTCCAAATAAACCAACAAAAAACTGCCCAATATTTAGACATATTTTTCTGTTTTCTTTCGTGAATGACCTCGTTTCGAAAGAAGAGGTCCGCGTTTTTTACCAAAACGGTACGCACGTCCCTCGCTGGGGTCAGGCTCCATTGTTCACTTTCTATCACTTCTTTACACTTCAGTTTACGCTACCGCTCTACCGTCAGATTGCAAGTGTCAAGCTAAGAGGCTCACTCAATCACCACGACAAGATTGTAAAATGTAAATAAAGAAGGCAAAACCTCATAAAACCATACCATCGTTACTACTTTTCAATTCTTATTCAAACACGAGTCGAATTATTAAGCGAGCGAAGCGAGCGTTTCCATTTGACTCTGCCGGAAAAAATAGTCACTGGTTTTGTTTTTTGTTTGTTTGTTTGTTTGTTTGTTTGTTTGTTTTTTGTTTTTTTTGTATGTCTCGCGATAACGTTCGAACGGAGGCTCGGATCGAGTTGAAATTTTCACCATCCGCAAGCTTTGTTCTCGATTGAATGCCATTAGTTTTGTGGCAAAATCGTTCAAAAAGTTAAAAAGTTACATTAAAGTTAATCGAAAGTTTTTTTTTCAAACTCAACGGCGACAAAATCTGAGATAGCCAAATCATTTAGAATGTCTGTCCGGTCACGAATATGTTAATTTTATTTTGATCCGATAAGTAGTGTAGATGGAAATTACATTATAACAAAAGTAACGTTGCCATGGCAACGAAAAGACGCGCGAAGTTTCTAATGCACTGCCACCTAGAAGTAATCAAAATACTTTCGAGGAAGCAGTCTATTATTTGTCAACAAAGAGTTTAAATAGTTTTCCCAAGGAGTCAAGGTCCTCTAGATGGCGGTGGATTTTAAAGTAAAGATTTAAACACGGGTTTACCCAATTACCTTGGCAATAATAAATAATACTGGAAACGCGAACGTCGTAAATTTTTAAATTTAAAAAAATGTGCAATGTGGGTCTAGCTATAGCACGTGCTCGCTTATCAACGCGTCCAACTGAGCGTTTCCTAGTAATATAAAACGGAATTGCATTATTTTGTTGAAACAACCAAACTATTCTCGAGGCGGCATAGCAATAAAAGGCGAGTTTGTCCCATACGTAGGACTTGTGACATTCGATGCCATGCACGTGTTCTCCAGCCAGACACGGAACGATTTCCCCCACTCCATCGCTTGCCGCTAGCCACTACGGAGCAGGGGGGGATCCACGGGAGGGGGGTGGGGACGGGGGGCGCGGGCTCCCCCTCACCAAACAAAACAATAATACAAATACATAATAAAACTAAAACATAAACACGCGTATCTTTTGCTTTCACTCCTATGCATAGGTTGTGGCTGCACTGGAGGTAGACCCACAAACACACACCCGCCGACAAAATGTGCAAGTGCCATATAGGTACTGTGAAAGAGATCACTATTTTCTTAACTCTTCAGGAAAATGAAATTTTGTTTTAAAAAAGTGTTGGGCCATCAAACGCGGGGATACTGCTCGACAACTTGGGTCGAACGGCATGAGTCAATCTTACAATTCACAGAAGATTTACCTAAGATAGCAGAAGCACTTCGAAATGTGTCAGTCAGAATGTAAGGATAGTTCTACAGCAAGTAAGGCAAATAACTTGTTATGTTCAAATTCTACAAGTGACTTTATAATAACTATGCACTGCATGCGTGATAAACTTAACAGATGTTACTGTTGTTCTCTGTAAGTGTCTTCAACTTGAATCTATAGATATATGAAAAGAAAAAATCAAAGAGAAAATAACACACACAATAAAAGTACTTTTAACCAAAAGGGACACTTCTCAGCAGTTCTTTTCATTGCTTTTTGAAGCTGCTGAAGAAACCATGGAGACGATGGATGTATAAGTTCGAATCCCAAGACTAGTTCAGAAGCAAGTAAACAGGTGAAACTATCCATCAACATCCTATGACAATCGGTAACGTATTTTAAGCATTGGGAAAGATCGGTTTGAAGTCTGGTCTTTGTCGGCGAAAGTGAACAGCTGGACGTAAGCGAGAAGACGCGTGAATCACACATAGGGTCCACCCGCTATCTGTTCCATTGGGTGCATAAACTCTGCATTTCAGAGTCTCAAAACTCAAGATAAACATAAGAGAAAGAATCGTTCGCGATAAACTAAAAGAGAGCGGTGAGCATCCATCAACGCGACTAAAGCCTAGCCTATTATATTAAAAACAATTAAGTGGTAAAAAACACTGTTTTCAAAGTGTATTCATCAAAAGTTTTTCTATATTGGTTTCTAATATATACGTTATAGTATGAACTCGTTAATCGTTTGGCTAGAGGCTCTGCTTCCAATGCAGAAGGTCCAGGGTTCGATTTCCGCTGTGGGCAGAATTTTTAGTCTTCTGATGTGGATTCGAGACCATCAGTTCTTTGGAGTGTGTAACGGTGACTTTGGGCTTGGAGGCATCCTAGCAACGAGGCACATAATAAATTATAAGGTTATTCCGAATTAGCGTTGTTGATTCTGGAGCTGTTAGCGGGTGGAATCGTATTCCTCCAACACGTCTCTCCCGTAATACCCTCATCCATGTCCGTTTTACCACCAAAATTAATGGGTGACTCCTGTGACACCTTAAGGGCCTACACAAACTTCAATGTATCTAAGAATGTATGAATGGAAGAGAACTTACTTTACCTTCCCCTGCCTTATCAGACGGTGAAATCATATCAAAGCGATGTAATTATAAGTGATGTTGTGTTTTATTTTTTCAGGCGGGCTTACGAACGCTGCACGACGCTGGGCCCGAACTTAAACGAGCGATCTCGGGCAACCTCGAAGAGCTAATCGACGACAACCCCGAGCCTATGCACCGGGTAAGACCGGGTACCCAGTCCATTAAAACCCTTTCATTGTTGGCGATAAATACTCAACAAATACCCTTGGTCTTACACAAAAATGGAATGTTAGACATAAGTAAAATTCTCAAAAATATTTGTTTGAACATACTTTTTTGGCCGACATATATTTTGAACTGATCAAAGTATGAAAAAATTCAAATCTTGAGAAGGTAAAATGGCGCCCATCTATTTTTTGTTTTTTAGTAGTGACGAGTGACCCTGATCAAAATTGTCATGAGGTAATATTGTTTAGGAATACAATATCTAAGACGACGAAATTAATTTCACATCCGATAATGCAAAATGTTGCCTATGATTAAAATTTACCCAAATTTTGATAAATTGCAAACCTCAATAGTAGCCAAAACTCAATTTGATTTTTCCTAAAGACGATATTTTTATAAATACGTTATATGTGTTATACTATTGTATTTTTTAAATCTCAATTTAAAAAAAAATCAATATTGCATTTTTTATTGGATACAGACTCAAAAAAGATATGTTACTTCAAATTTTCGAAATTTTCAAAAAGTCGTAGATTACGAGTCTCGAGTTCAGTAATTGCCCGACGTATCTAATAAGTCCATAATACACATTGGGCGGCGCGCGTGGACGTATTAGATGCGTCCATAACAGAGAAAGGGTGTTTTACCTTAATACCAGTTCTAGGTATACATAACTTATTTTAATTTTTAAATCAACTGTAGTTAGTAGATATTAGCTGTCAGATTATGTGTGCGATCAGCTACATTTGTAGAACTATACATGTTTTTCACTCTACTATTGTATTATATTATTCTTCTGCATTTCTTGTATCCTGTTCTAGGTAATAACTATACTATAACATAAATAAATTTGAGATAAAGTTTAAAATAAATTTAATTTTCCAGCGCAACCATTCCTTGTTTGGGTCGGTGTGGTCGTCAATGAGGCGGGGTAACAGAGGGCGCTCGTTGAAGCTAAACCAAACGCAGATCAAAGTGAGTAGTCAAAGAAATTATTTCCCTCGTGGTAAGAACACCACCTGTGTTATCATTGTCCTGGTGGCAAGACACTTGTGTTATCATTGTCCTGGTGGCAAGACACCTTGTGTTATCATTGTCCTGGTGGCAAGACACTTGTGTTATCATTGTCCTGGTGGTAAGACACCTTGTGTTATCATTGTCCTGGTGGTAAGACACCTTGTGTTATCATTGTCCTGGTGGTAAGACACCTGTGTTATCATTGTCCTGGTGGAAGACACTTGTGTTATCATTGTCCTGGTGGCAAGACACTTTGTGCAAATTATCCTGGTGGTTAGACACTTAGTGTTATAATTATCAAAATCACCATCTTATTCATTTTAAAATGGAACCTCTCTCTAGATCATTTTAATGATAAAGTATAAAGCACAAATATTAGGCCTAGGCTATGACATTCAGTAAAAGATATTACAAGAACATGTTGAAACAAACATTATTGTGACATATTTTTATTATTTGGGCCCCAAAAAAGTTTAAAACTTCCAAAATGAATTTTATAATTTTGTATCAAAAGACTCAGGTTACTATTATGGCTATGGCTATGGCTAAGTAATCAGCATTGGTATGGTAGCGCCAAAAATAAATAGGCCTAAAGATTTTTACGTTTTCACATACGTGCGCGACCCGGCACCTCCACCAAAATCATTAATAATACTCGCACACATCTAAAGAATATGAATCACCTTTTTGGAAATGGAAGAACTATTTAATTGTTTTTACTATGAGTATTTATATGAGGAGGGTATTTTTTCACGTAAAACATTATCCTTCCATAAACGGTATAGTTAACAAAATATCAGGACAGTTTTTCCCCAAAATTGCAAACCGGTACAAATACTTCATTTTAATGAGTATCAGGACACCAGTAAAAGTGTTCTGAAAACGGTTCTGTACCGATCAAACCGGTACGTCTGGTCACCTTACGTAATCATCATTTGCGGAGGTTCCTCTACTAAGGTTGGTGCTGCTGCTGCTGCTGCTGGTATATGCTTGGTTTAAATTTTGAATACAAATTCTTCTACATTAAACATTTTACATGCTTGGTAAACATGTTGAAAAAAATTTTAAAATTAAAGTAATATTCCACAAATTCTAACGTGTCTATATAATATTGTGTATTTGTAGGAATACAATAATATGTGAAACAGTTTTAGCATGATTATAAATTAGGGCTATTCTGAAGATAATTGTAAGTCAAGGTCACACAATTAAGAGCAAGGAAAATATTATTTTAATAATCTCAACTTGAGAATTAATTCTTTCCCGCAGATGCATCACTTGGATGTTCCTGGACGGAACTCACGCAAGGTATTTGCATGACTAGTCGGCTTTAGGATTATCTCGGGTACGCTTACCATGCGACACATGCCTAATTATTTTATTTTTTTTACTTTAAACGATTTCATGATAATTTAAAGCGTTTTTGGTTCTTCTCAATATTTTGCTCCTTCTCAATATTTTGCTCCTTACGTCAATTTGCCGTTTAATAATATAGGAAAGTAATGAAATCTTTTAATAATAATAGACCTTGTGTTTAACATGGTATTACTATTATGTATTGATATAGCTCGATCCATACCTAGCATTCGTTTTGATAGACATTGTTCCGACTGTGACAGAACTCTATAAATACATTGTAGATAATACTATGCTTTACAGAGAAAAAAAGCTCTTTCCGTCAAGGAGTAAACAATTAATAAAATAAATTTAATTTTTCTTTATTTACTTAGTCAAGTAAATAAAAAAGTAAATAAAGACAATAGTTTACCCGCACAATAAATTAATAAGGCCAATGTGGTAAATGTAGTGTGGTGAGCAGTTCTGAGAAAATCAATCATATCCACTAGTATTCCCTTGGTATTATTTTGTATGTCTTGCATAGATTGTTCCTGCAAGGTCCTGCCACGATATTTACAATAATGCGATGTTTTTCTTTACAGGCAGAAAGAGTGTTTTAATCAAAAAATGCACCCATGTCTAAGTTACTCACAACTTGGAAAATGTGGTTTGACAGTAGAAGGTTAAAAGACAAATTTTAAGCGATGGAAAAATGTTTCGCTTTTGAGCGAATCATTGCAAAGAAAACGTGACCCAGTCTGTGACCTGGGAATTTGTCGGTTTGATATGAACAACATCGGTAAAAACAGTTTCTCAAAGTAGAAGCACATAAATTCACGCCTTGCACATAACAAGACTTGTTCATACGCAATTCAAAGACGCCAAATCACATATTTTAGTTATAACGAAGTAAATCACAAATTATTATGAAACTAACTTTTTCACACCACGAAGTTATGTCTATTAATGAACAATTTTGAAATTTTTAGCATGGAATGACAATACTATATTATTCAAAATATTTAGAATGTTTAAAACTTATAAGTTTTTGTATCTGCTTTTTAGATTTTCTCTTGAAGGGTCTTTATGGGATATCCATATGGCACCCGATATTTTTTATTAATAAACTATAACTTCTGATGATATAAATTTATTTCTGATGTAAAAACTACTACAGATGCCCATATTTGCATTTTTGGAAGACATAGGTGGCAATCCAAGTGCACATACTTGCATTGATTGAACGGCATGCAGCGAATGCGCGCTACAGTATTTATTATAGCACAAACACATTTCAAATTTATTACTTGTCATTATGTATATAATTTGTCACGTATTCCTCAGTTTGGCTCCACATGCAAACGCATTTTTATATCTCAAAGTTGATTGTGTTTGCACAAATTAGTAAAAAATATATTTCTGATTTACACAATTAATATACTTACACAAATATATTTTTGGACTTGCCTTTTCTAAAGAAGATGTTGAATGCAAAGAATTTTTATTAATATTATGATGGACGATTTTTTAAGCTCCTTGTAGAATATGCAGCTTTTTTACATTTTAGTCTATTAATCACGTTTTTCATTTTTCGAAATACAAATTTAGATCATACGTTACCTATTAAAAAAATGCACTTGCCAACGTCGTTGTCCAAACATACAACAATTTAATATTCGTGTTTTAAGAATCAAGTGGTAGCTTATAACTTTATTATTCACAAAAATTAAAGTAATAGAGACACGTCTGAAGATACGAGATAGCATTTAAAGATATATTTTTAAAACAATTAAGTGTTTTACATACCTCCGTTAAAAACATAGGAATTACAATGACAGTATCACACTTATATAATCTAAAATAATTTCCCAAAACATTGATTTGTTGTATCTCAAAATGAAAAACTCGGATATATTACTTTTTCAACTTTTACTTTTACTGTGGCATTAGCATTTTTTAGCCTGCGCATGTGTATTTTATATTTAGCTAAAGATATCATAACACTTAAGTAATTTGAAGTGTAAAAACAATGGAACGTATTAAAACCATCCAAGCAGTAGACTACTACATGCCAAACTCCTTACCTTGCACTATTCAAGCAAAACAAACGCCAGACGAGTATTTAGACGAAGTATTTAGCTATAACGTTTGTATATTAGGCTTGAATTTTCCAATATTATAGAGTAGTGTCGGAATAGACAATACATAATATGATTGTATTATTAAACATGGGTGATACGAATCAATCAAATTAATACTTTTAACTTCAAGCTCATTTATGTGTGATTTATTCTATAATTTTTTCTTGAATCTAACATTCTTCTAAAAAGTACTAGAAGCAGACTTACAAATATCAACTCTTCAAGATTCTAGCTTCTATTGCGATCGTTACAAATGTATTTACACAATCTGAGCTTTAAATGTCTTGTCCCATCATTAACGTCACATTACCAGCATTTCCATGTTTGACTACACCCACATGGGCCAACTCACGGTCAAAAGACCGCGGCAACAATCGCGCCGCCCATAAGACCGCCGCAACAAGATCGACGCCCATATGATCGACAGGCCAATAAGACCGACTGGCCAATAAGACCGACAGGCCAACAAGACCGACGCAATAATGTCGACAGGCCAATAAGACCGACGGGCCAATAAGACCGACGCAATAATGTCGACAGGCCAATAAAGACCGACGGGCCAATAAGACCGACGGGCCAATAAGACCGACGCAATAATGTCGACAGACCAATAAGGACACCAAAATACCCGTATGATATGGCTTCTATAATTTCTGGATTGTTTCCCACATACAAATAATAGTAATTACATATTGATCTGTCGTCGATATCATTAGCACTGTCGAAATATTGCGTGTCAAACTTACTGGCGTGTCAAACCTTATAGCTAATGGTCATGTCGAGATCATTACCTGTCGACATTAATGACCTGTCGAGATTATTGGCGTGTCGAGATTTTGGCCTGTCGAGATTTGTCGGTTGCGATTTTGGCTGTTGAATTTAGCTTCGACATTATTGGCCGTCGAGATATCGGCTGTCGACATTATGCTCGGTCTTATTGGCTGTCGGTGTTATTGGCCTGCGGTTATGGCTCGGTAATGCCTGTCGACATTATTGCGTCGTCTTATTGGCAGTCGTCTTATGGCCTGTCGGTGTTATTGCCGTCGATTATTCGTCGTTTTGCCGTCGTCTTATTGGCTGTCGAATTATTGCGTCGGTCTATTGGCCTTCGGTTTATTGCATCGTCTATGGCCTGTCGACATTATGCGTCGTCTTATTGGACTGTCGTTCTTATTTGGCCAGTCGGTCTTTTGGAAATGTCGTCATATGGCGTCGACCTTGTTGCGGCGTCTTACGAGGGCGCGATTTCCGGTTAATGGCGGTTACCCATGGGCCAACTAGAACTTAAAAGCTCCACTTCTAATTGGAGCTGTGCAATAGCAACTGTGCATTACATAATCATCATCCATCATCATTTTATCAATCACTATCTAGAAATCATGTCTCATATCGCTCACCATTTTGATGATTTTGTTGTTTGATTGGTCGCACACCCTGGAGAAAAACTGTTCTCGAGTAGATACGACACACCTCAGTTTTGTTTCTGTCTTATGCAGGTGTCCCCTACCAACTCAATCGACTACCTGCCCTACAACTCCATACAGCGGGCTGTAACGGAGGGTATGAACCACATCACTAGCATTACGAGAGGAGCCTTAGGACCTCAGCTTGCGAGGTGGGTAGCCTCACATAACCTAACCTACCCTAATCTAACCTAGCCACTGCCCTACCATACGTATGACATTCAATTAATATGCTAGACTCTCAGTTTGGCTGCGGGAAGAGTGCCAATTAGAAGCCATCATGAAGGGAGAAACAGCTTGTAAATGTAGGTAAATTTGTGCATATTTACTACAGATGGCGGTGCTCGCCCATCCGCTCAACAACAAACACAACTCCACAGCCACTTAAATCGCCAGATTAGACAACTAGCTGAAGTATCTATGTGGCAGTGAAATGATTTTCCCCCTTCCTGATGGCTTCTAATCGGCACGCTAGCGTTAAGGGTGAAGGATAGGAGACTGAGCGTCTAGCGCTTTGCTACGCAAAGCTTATTATGTCATTGTTGGCCCTACCATACAGAGGGCAGTGACTGAGGACTGAGGGTATGAAACACATGGGGAGCCTTGGGGCCGCAGCTTGTTAGGTGAGTACTGGTCACGTCTATTCTTCAGTGTTGGCTCGAGCGCTTGACAACTCTGATTCGGGAGGTCCCGGGTTCGAATCCTGTCGTGACCGGCAATCCTGACTGAAGGTTTTCCCCAGTCGTTAATGCGAATGCAAGGGATTGATCCTCTTAAACATCCCTCGGACATACATTTACAATTGTCCTATCCGCAACATACCTAGTTCATCTGAAGATGGGCATGCATTGCATCCTAACAGGTAAAATTTTAAAATTTCAGTTACCGGCAAAGGTTCACGTCAAATCGAGAAGTTACCGTCAATATGTAAAATCGAAGAAAGTTTCTTCCTTTTGTTCAGGCCATAAATATACACCCTGCAGAGTTCTCACTTCGCACCCTACTCACTGCTCGGCGATTTTATTGACAGGGATGACATTGATAATCATTTATTGAGATGATCGACGTTTACTACTCTCTAGAAAAGATCGGGAAATTAGTCTCTCATTGTGCGAGGAGAGCCTCTGCAGGGGATATAAAATGGCCTGAACCAAAGTATGAACTTTTTTCCAGTATACAAATTTGGTGGCCTTCTTGATTTGGCAAAATTTTTGTAGTCAGATTTGATACAACCCTAAAAAAAAGGTTGTGATTGTTAACGGATTAAGATCACAACCTTCTTCTTTAATGTTATACTTTTAAAAAATCGAGTTGCTTTCAAGAGGGTCTTAAAACTTTTGAGTAAAAGGATTATGATTTTTTACTGATTTCAATATTGAAAATGTAATGGATAAACGTAAACATAACCAATATTTTTCCATGTACATTGCCTTGTCCCTGTTGTGACGCCTGTATCTCTGTTTAGCGCTGTGTCGATGCAAGACATGGGCGGTGGCATGAAGGACGATGACGGTATACCCCTCCGTCCCCTCACTGTCTCCAATGGGGACCCAGAGCGCACATACGCTCCGTACCACGTCACCGAGTAAGTAGGCCGTAACTTGAGATAATATCCCCTTTGTTCTCATTGTATCATTCATATGAACTTTACATTCATAGAAACATCAATTTGTACAGGATTTTTTTAAATGATTGCAATCTAAATCCTTTCACTAGCTAGAAGCCAATAATATGTTCCATAATATTTTGAATATAAATATTTACAGTAACGTTTTAATTTTTATAAAATGGTTAATGATTTTTGTGAGTTATTTCTGTGCCCATTTGAAACAATTTGTGAACTGAAATAATCAATTCCGGGAAATCTACTGAAAGTAAGTAGATGTTATAGAGGAAAAACAATGTTTGGTAAACCAAAATTGATTCAACAAATGAACACGTGATGATGAACGAAAATTAATGTTTGTTTTATTTATGACATAATATCAGCACTGTACCTGAAGAATAATGACATGTTTTATTCGACAATACAACAAGTTATAATAAGACGTTTTCATTGAAAATTTAATAAGAAAGATTTAGCATTCGTAAGGTTCTCAGTCGTGGTGGAACTTGCGGATTCAGGTGGCTAACTGTCTTAAAGTTATCATTTTTACCAAGAGCCCTAAATTTATTTTTAAAGTTAAACCTTTTCAATATTTGTTTGGTTGTTTAAAGTTCGCTGCTAAACTGTATGGGATACAACCAGGATTTCCACGCCAAGAAAATTGGATTGGATAGAATATGTATTAAAACTGAGTTATCTAACAAGTCACTTTATGTATTGATATTCGTGTATGTGAATGTACTAGAGTTTTAACCCTATAAAGATTTAGATATTCAAGACGTTGTAAAGAGTTAAGATAAACGTTTCACTTGTTAAGCGATATCTTACACTTCTTAATTAGATCATGAATGTAGGGTCCAAAAGGTAAAATTTTTGTGAAGACATTTATTTTGTAACCTCTTGCTTCGTCATTTGTAATAATAAACATTCCGCTGTAGGTTGTTTTTATTTACCACATCATACTATCACTAATGTTACTCTTTTAGTAGCATCAATAACGAGTTCGTATTAACAAATGGTAACGTTCATATTATCAATCGTTCTTATGAAAATTTCAGCAAAGTTGGAGGAGGGCAGTTCCTTCACCCGAATAATTACGGTAAGGGAGAAGCCACCCAACTCTCCAAAACAGTAGAAGTTTGCAGAATTGAGTGGCGTGATTCCTGGATCCCTTAGGCATCACATTTATAAGTAACATGAAATTAACTTTTGGTTTTATGTTGTGCTTGAAGTTTGCAGGTTAATCACATTATTGCAATGATCCCTTTCTCCCCATCCCTCTTTTCCCTCTAGGCACTGAAGTCGGCATGTGGGCCATTTCTTACATTGGAAGCAGGACCTGAATCTTGAATCAATGCTTCGTCTTAAAATAACACAACCATATAACATACTTTAAAGTGTTTTCTTCAGTGACGCTAACCGTGTGTTAAACTAACAAATAATTGTGTATAGTGCATTGCCAGAACGAAAGCGAGCAATGCTCAAGTGTCACACACGACTAACCTTGAGCATCTAATTCCTTCAGCCAGCTTAAGCAACATGGTATGCATAAGAGGCCAGAATTGAGCAGTATACCACTTGCATTGTCCGTATGTAGTATAGGCCTAAACTGTTTGAAGACGAAGTCTTGACTCTTGAACCTGTATTTCAGTGTCTATTCCCTGGATCCAATTTAACCCTGTCTTGGCGAAGAAACTCTGTCCTTCTCAGATGTCCGTGCCCACTTTTATTTCACTGCATCTGGAATCTCTGTGTTACTATCGCTCGTTTAAACAAATTCCATTATTAGTAATGCCTAGTATCAAACTTTTGCTCTGTGATGTGCTTTATTAATATATACAAAATATTTTGTTGGATAAAATATATCTTACTCTGAATTTAGCCAACTGGCATGTCCTCTGTGTTCAATTGTCTTTCGAGCCGATTATGATGTTAGCTATCTCACCAATCACTAAATATTACCTGTGATAACGGCAAAAAAGTGAGGTGTGTAGTCGAATCGACTTGGTTGTAGTTGTAGATCATAACCACAGAGGACAAAAGATAGCCAGTATTAGAATGTCTGAGAGAGCTGCCGAGTCTCTTCCCCATGACAACAAGCTTGCGTTACCCTTGCCTGTGTACTAATGTGTTAACCCATTAACATTTGGTTTGGCTTTGGCTTGTAGCCCGCAGGATGAGTTGACCCCACCGACACCCCCCCCTCGCCGGGTACCTCGTGATGGTTCCTTCCTCGTGGGGTGCATGGGACCACCCGGCTTCACGCGCATAGCTGGCGGCTTGAAACACGCGCAGGCCCAAGCGATGGCCGTTGCTGTCGCTAGCTTCATACCTGACGAGGAAGCGGACGCCGCACTCGCCGCTGACGTCGAGCGGCACGGACTTACACAAAGACGCTCTCCCCTCGTACACAGGGCTTCCTTCCATGGAAGAGGTCAGACACTGCCAACACTTCCATTGCAAACAAACTTGCCGTTGCGTACTGTTGTGGCAACTCTGTTCTTTTCTGGCTTGTTACACAACTCCCTCTCCCGTGCGATATGAAGATTCTTTAGGATCCTGTCACCAATCTTACCAGAAGCACAAAGGGGGTCACTATCTGCTTCACCGATCAAAGGGAATAGGATGATCCAAAAGGTTTTACTCCCATGTTTCTACGTGGGAGAGAGTACGGTTTCCTTCGCCGCTGGTTCGATACAGATTAACCTTCCAAATTGTCAAAACAGCCCCTTTTCTGATAGGGGGTATGAATGTTAGCGCGAATAACTACGTGCGTTCTCAGTTGTAAGTATATGCGTTACATTAAGATTAGGACTAGTCTAGTTTCCAAGTAAGTCAGAGTCTATGGTGCGTTTTATTCAGAGTGGGGACTACGATGAAAGGCAATTGGCTTGCTGAAGACGGACTGTTAGAACCCTCTATCTTAACATGGCATACGCTTTCCTAGTAGGGTTCCAATCCAAATCCATGATACCATGGGACCTTGTCCCAAACTTCTCAACAATAGATGACTGACCAAGTATTGCTCTGGCTTCTTTGTATCTTCACTTTCACACAGCCAGTTGCCAGATCTTCTTATCCTACCATTTTCAACGCTGACACCAAGCAAGTGACAAACTAGTTTTCGTACTTGACACGGTCGAAGTTCAGAATAAAACTGACCATACTAATGACTTAAAATAATGTGAACATATTTTATACCAATTAATGAGTACTACAATATGAAATGATTACAACCCAATCTGCACGGAATTTTCCGACGATGAAATTTCAATTTATTTTGAAAATGGTTGAAAGTTACATAATGCGCATTTTCACGTTTTACCGCCGCATTTTCGCACAATGTGGTACACACTAGCAAACTATATTCGTGTTGTATCTTCTAAGCCAGCATATGTGCCAAGGAATGATTGTTATTACGAAGTAAAACATATGTTTGATCTTAATTACATCGTAGGTCTAAGTGTGCAAGGTGTTTTGAGCAAGAACTCGTTATGAACGTTGCCACGTGCAGAACACCAAATACACCCTATTGCTCAAGAAGGATCATTTCCTAATACCGCGGATCTTGACACATGAAGCTTAGGAGTTCATACTCATGCTTGTATGTAAATGATTACTGGAATGCCTGACCTTGAAGTGACTATATCGTATTTTGTATGGTGAAGCTAACAACTTGATGCATTAGTTTAAAACTTCAAGCTTGGTTTTCGTAGAAGTAATAGACAGTAACATTTTCTGATTATGCATAGTGAATGCTTGTTCTAATATTTTTTATTGCATATGGGAAGTAGTTAAGAAATTTAACATTTTTGGCGAATGGTGCAACTCAATTATTTATTTCGCAACATGGTTAGAATTAATCCCATGTAATCTTAGGCAACGTCGCTCTTTGCAAATGCCCACCAAATGTTTGGCTGTTTGAGTAAATCAGTTTTCGTACTTAGGTGATTTCAGTTTATTAAAAAACTTAATAAAGTAATGTGACTTATTGATCTTCGAATGATTCGACATTCCACCCTCTACACTCTGCATTTGTTGAATATTGGTGCTTTCACGAGTTAGGCAGCCAACTTCTTCAAAACATATACTTACTACGTAAAGCGTAAATGATTCATTGTAAACTATTTGATTTGAAATGTGCCAGTCTTGGTTTAATGTACTTTTCTTCTTTAGTTTCATAATGTTAGTTTTCACACACAGCCAATCATGCTTACACCATTAGCACATACATTATTGCAAGTCTAGAGTTTAAGTTGAGACTTTACTGTGCAAATGATGACCGTATGAATGCACTACATTGTTTTTGTTATGGTGACTATTTTTACAATTTGGAATTTTGTATTCATAGGTACAATACATAGAAATAACATGGGTTTATTTATTTATATTAGCATGGGTTTGTAGCTAAAAGTACTTAAAATATTTGCATAATTTTGCATTTAACTTACGTAGTGTTTTAGGAACAGTTATGCATTGTTAATATAAGTACAGTAGTTAAATTATAATAAAAATACTACAGCTTCATAACAAATATTATTTTACTAATAGTTAATGAAGTTAGAGGATGGTTTATATTTCTTTGGTTTCAGGTAATATTCACATCAACTTATTGTGTCCTGCTGCCAGGTTTGAGTATCTTTGCTGATCGTTGGCTGAGAGTATTAGAGTTAAATTCCGTAACAGCACCAATGCAAGTCCCTAACTAAATTAATTATTTCTACTAACACACTTATGCTAATGTAACCATCTTCTAACATCCCATGCAACTTCAATCCTGTATCATCTTTAGGGAGTGACATTGGGCGTGTCTGCTAGTAAGTCCACCACTCCTCTTTATCTCTCCACACACACACAGTAATGCTAACTTAAAAGAGAATGTAGGACATGCGTTTTACAAATTACTGTTCGCTCGGCCGACTGACACACAGGTGTTTGAAATTTTGGGTAGTTGTTGTCACAGAAGCGGAAATATTGGGCTTTAAACTAGCACTTTAAACAATCATTGTTAAATAGTTTAAAAAAAATATTTTTAGAATTTTGGATTCTGTTAAAAAGTAACAAAAATACCATATTTGTGGATTGATCCCGATACATAAATATAAAATAATATTGAATATCTACTAGTCTAGGGCTGTTCATGTAGTCCCTATATGCTTTATTGACAACTATGTAAAATTTCATATATGACGGATTCTTCTTGTCCGAGCGAATAGCTATTTGCCAACTGTCAACATGGCAGTGTCATATTCTCTCTTCTTAACTCGAGTAGTATCTATCCGTGTGGGCAGGTCATGACCGATGTTTCGCTTTCAGTGGTTCGAGGGCCAGGCGAGACCAATGGCAACCTGGGGCCTGAACGCATGGCCCATTCTCTTCCCGCAAGCCCAGCAGACAGAAGGCCCAACTTCCCCGAGGTAGTGGGGTCGGCAGACAGTCTCGTCGGCAGAGTAAGTAGCAGAGCAGCGGAGTAGCTGATGGCGTACTTGGCTCAGACAGTCAGTGAAGTGTGTGTCGCCTGATTTACACAATAATATCAAGATCACAAAAAATAATAACATAATAAAATATTGATAAAATTCAAGGTCATAAAAAAATATAACTAATAAGTAATTGGATACACATGTCTACATAACAGAACAATACTTTCAGATCTATGAATACTGGAAGTGTAATAGAATTTACGAATTAGAATAAACTAAATTTTGAGGCTAGGTAGCACTTTAATAGCCACAATCATTGACTTATCTTGATGGAACTTCTCCATGTCTATCTGGTGTGTGTTGCAGGTGCTGGTGGAACAAGGCCTGGGCAAGTTCTGCGACCCAGACTTCGTGCGGTACACCTCCCGCGAGATGCAAGAGGCGCTGGAGATGACGAAGGAGGAGATGGACCGGGCAGCTCACCGCCTCCTGCTGCAGGAACGCCAGGGGCGGCCGCTCTCCTTCCACGTCCCTGACCAGGAGGGGGACGCCGACCCTCGGTTATAGCAGCGCGCCCCCCCGACCCACAAAGTGCCTCGCCCCCCTGGCTCATGTCGCTCCTAAAAACCCCACCCCTCTAAACAGTGGACTTAGTAGACTGGGAAGAAGATTTGTTCTAGGTGTTCTCATTTGGTGTTCTGGTGTTGTTACTCTAGTGGTGTGGGGAGTACGTGTCCGAACACGAGAGCCAGCTTTTTGTCTAGCCAGTTATAAACACCCATTATTGTTTAATTTTCATTCCCTTGATTTGAAAGTACGGTACATTATTCTATAGGGACGCTCCCTTCACGTGTCTTCACGTCTTTATCAAATTTTGCCCAATGTTGTGTTTGTGATTTTGAAGTTATTATGGGAAAAGTTTATGGAATGGATTGGTGCTACGATTTTTACTAAGATAAGTTTTGGAAGAATTTTAATTGTCATTTTACAGTTCTGTCATTATGAAACCATTGCGTACGAGTGAAGTGTGTGGATTTTCTATACAGACAGAACCAACCAATATTGCCAACATATTCTTCGTTAACCTTCATATGCGGCTAGCCGTGTATTACTTACCTATAATATGGTCATTTTGATGACCCTTTTGTAAAGCTGTGTTAAAGGACTGGGAGTCTGTGTTGTGTTTTGAAGATTTTACGTCATTTAATCCGTTTTAAGAAGTGCAAGGTGAAAAAAAGATTGCTCGTCCCAACAAACGTTGATTGAGACAACAGAAAATCCCTCGTGATAAATGGATAATATTTCATGTTACATTGATTATTTGTATTAAATGTATAGAGATGTTTCTACGCATGTTTTTTGTCGTGGAATTTGTACAGGACTGTAAAAACGACTGTTTCCCAATAAAGTTTGAGCTGAACAAATTATGTAAAAATGATCATTGAA
Source organism: Sweltsa coloradensis (assembly GCA_024449915.1). NCBI lineage: Eukaryota > Metazoa > Arthropoda > Insecta > Plecoptera > Chloroperlidae > Sweltsa > Sweltsa coloradensis. The sequence goes on from JAMZAV010000113.1 coordinate 877,817, forward strand.
CTTTCTTCCTTCCGTGTTCTCTGTGTAATTGACGACTTTTTGTTCAATGTTATGTGTAATTTACGAACAGTGTTCATTTGCTTTTGTTCTTTTCAAGTATAAAACATATAATAATTGTTAAAGTGTGTCATATTTCATCAACCTTTCACTTTCCACCTTCCTCTCCCCTGCTTCATCTTGTTGATTCCCAGGGATACTATACACTCTTACCAACCGACAAAGAGGCGACTCCGTGGGTGCTCAGGGGCTGAAGCAACCCTCAGATAATGTGGAAGGGTGCACAGCACCCCTCTAAATATTCTGAATTTAAATAAAAATTCGGCCTTAATATAACAAATGTTTGACCTGTCCTGTGGCATTTTCTTGTTTTGCGAATAACAAATCTTCCCCCCTAACATACAATGGTAGACTTTCCTGTGAATGCCTGAACAGAAAAGGGAATTTAAAAAATACATTTTATATGCGATTCCATTCTTTTCGTAAGACTGAACAACGTCAGTGTCAATGTCCACACTCAATTGTAAAGACAAAGAGGCTATATAATGATTAAATAAGATCAGTAACGGATACAGGAGGGAGGTTGGGCGATTGACCCCCCCCCCCCCGTTAGATTTTGTTTGCGTGACCAATTACCATCACCTATTGTGCAATTTTCGATTTTTAAAATGCGGTTTTAGGCCTTCGAAAGTACCGAATTCGGAAATTTTCTCGCCTTCGCTGATAAGAGACCCTTACGACTGAAACTTTCAAACAGACCCTCCTGATTTTACAAAGTCGCACTACCTCCCCCTCTCCATCGATACGTGGATAGGTAGTTTTTGATTTATTATATGAAAATCTTGAGAAAAAAATCCCCCCCCCCCCACATGAATGAGGCCCAGATCCGCTACTGAATAAAATGTACATCCAATTCATGACAATTTTTAAAAAAAAAATCCTTCGAAATGTCAATGAAATATTTCAGTACCCCTTCGGAATTTAGAAAACCCGGCGCCCCTGCAGGCCCCGGCCAATCACAAGTTGCCGACTGCGAACTGTGTTAATCGTGGGGAAGATATATTGAACACTGCAGGGCTGCCACCACCACCGCTGTCGGTTACAAAAATTACGGCGAAAAATACAACTGAGTAAGAAAAGTAAACGAGAAAAAATGCAGAGAAAGAGTAACTGTTTCTAGTCTTTACACTGGAAACTCTTTTGGAGCGAAACCTACAGTGTTGGCTCAAGCGTTAAGCGCGAGATTCGGGAGGTCCTAGGTTTAAATCCTGATGAGACCGGCTATCCTGACCGAAGGTTTATCCTGAGGTTTTTCTCAGTCGTTAATGCGAATGCAAGGGATATAGTCCTCACAACAGACCTCAGACATTCCTTACCCAACTATCCTGAATCTTAATAACTTAGTTAGTCAATTGAAGAGGGTCATTCATCCTACAGAGGGCACTTTTTACCACCGTTTACATTCTGTTGCTGAACGAGCGAATTTAGTATAGGTAAATTAAGGTTGGAGACGGAAATAACTAGTAGAAAGCTGATTCCTTTTGTAATACGTTCATTGGGGCCCCCTGTTTATCTCCAGAAAAATCCCCAAAAATCCTACTTGGGGAACACCCTTAAATTTTGAAAAAATCGCCGCCATCTTGCATTTTTCAAAAAAATGCCATAACTTAGGAGTAGATAGTCCTTTAGAGGCTGCATGGAGGTGACATAACATGCGTTGAACGGAGTAAAGATGAAGCTTCCAGTCGCCTGTCCTTTCTTCTCTCACGAAGTCTTGCATTACCTATACTTGATCGAAGTACTGCAACCACAATTAGGCAGTTCGGCTTTTTTCTTCAAGTGCTTTCATCGCGCTGCATATGATGATCATATGATGATCTGGCGACTAGCCACCCCCAGACCAGAGGACCGTGAGGCTAGGAAACGGGACGGCTCGAGGTACCACTGGAGTGACTACCTTGATAAGATATGCTCGATAATTCTCTCACGCCACGCTGATGCACGTCTCATCATACTCTTAGACGACAAGTAAGACCTTCCCTTTAGCATCAAGAATGATGAGCACGATCGACGGGCAGCAAAACATCTACACATCCCAAATGTTTTCCCTAAGCCTTAAGACCCGTTTCCCGAGGCTGCTGAATTCAATAAGCTGATGGTCAATTCAGGAAATAAGGTCAGACTGCAGAGACTTGTGAAGGAACAGATGAAAGCAAAAATTGGTCAGCTGCGTAGTGGTGTCATATATTGTAAGGACAATACGTCAGCTAACCTGAGCACTGGCGTGACGAGCGATGAGTACGTCTTCAAGCATCCAGAAGCAGACACAATGCTGCTTTCAACGTATGCCAAGCTGAGAGCTGGGAATTATACTGGAGCAGTTGTTCTAGACAGCGAGGACAAAGATGTATATGAACAAGTAGCTTATGTCTCACAACAATTCAGAGGAGACCTGCTGATAAAACGCAAGCATTCAATAATCAACTGCAATGCCCTACTGTCAGTAGAGGTCGCCGATGTCATCATACCTCTACATGTCATCGCAGGCAGTGACCACACATCACATTTCTATGGGCATGGCAAAAAAACAAGTATTGCAGAAATTTATCAATGACTCAGAGGCCAGAGAGCTTTTTGTAAGAGTAGGTGAAAGTGTGGAGCTAAAGGACAAAGTCAGAGCAAATATGAAGGCATTTGTCCTCTCAAAGGTCTATGCTGAAAGTGCAGATGCTACCTGCGCGCAAGCCAGAGCTTCCAAGTGGCACAAAATGAAGAACAAGAGTACGATTCGACTCCCACCTGACGACGACTCGTTGGATCTCCATGTGCAAAGGACGAATTACATTGCGTATTGCCAGCTCCATTACGAGCTGCTAGAGCATCCGTCCCCCATTGGTCACGGCTGGGAAATTCTAAATGGGAAGTGCCGACCAGTGCGCCACACCCTACCCCCCTTGCCCCAGCAGCTCAAAACTCGTGGTTGTCCAGATGATAGTGGTGAAGATAGTGGCAGCGATGATGAGAGGAGTGAGTGTGGAGAGTCAACAGATTCGGACGAACAGTAATGGTGCATATAGGGAGTGCACTAATGATTGTAGTGCTTCGTACAGAATTTGTCATAGTTCTACTATCAATTATTCAAAATACTTGAACAGGGCTTTCATTCGAGTCTCATATTATGAAAGTTCTACTACGATTTCGAGAAACGGGGTATTCCAAGCTGCAAATCGACGGGCTTCTTGGATTCGAATTTAAAAAATTGGGTATTATCGCCAAACCGACTTCAGATGCGAATTCCTCGACCCCCAAAACCATAAAAACCACATTACTACGCGATACTTTAGGCTAAACCCTTGCAAAGATAGCGTCAGACGTGGCAAATGGCAGCCATATTGGATTTTGGGCTCTGGCGGAGTATGCCCACACTTTCGCAAGGGGCATGGGGGCTAAATTTTTTATAAAGCCATCTTAGAGAACAAATCCGTTGAGAAATTGTCATTGTCTCTCAAATTATGTACCATAACCACTCTAATGACAGCTCCTTAGAAAATTGCTAAATTTTTGTCTTTAAAATGAAAAAATATTTTCGTATTATTGTTGAAGTTTTGACCAATTATGAGATATATGAGCACTATCTGGTAGCTCAACTGTCAGTTATTCAAAATTTTATAAACAGGGCTTTCATTTGAGTCTTATATGAAAGTTCTACTATGATTGTCATTGACTCTCAACGGTCACAAAAGTGTCGGAAATGACCCTACTTTTTTTAAACTCCAAGATGGCGGCGTTTTTTTTTTTAAATTCAAGGGTGTTCCCCACGTAGGATTTTTGGGGATTTTTCTGGAGATCTACAGGGGGCCCCAATGAACGTATTACAAAAGGAATCAGCTTTCTAATAATTATTTCCGTCTCAAACCGAATTTCAGTCGAATTTGCCTATACTACTTGGTCTGTACGCACGCACGCGCTGACATTGCTATCACCGACCAAACAAAATATAAGAATTTACTTATGAATTGAAATTGATTATAACACATCAAATATGTATTTTTAAAATTTTCGGAAGAAGACAGTCCAAGACAAAATTCATGTCCCTCTGCAGTTGACTAACTATGCATATACCTCTTCAGGCGTGCGTGAGTGAGTGAGTGAGTGAGTGAGTGAGTGAGTGAGTGAGTGAGTGAGTGCGTGAGTGAGTGAGTGAGTGAGTGAGTGAGTGAGTGAGTGAGTGAGTGAGTGAGTGAGTGAGTGCGTGAGTGCGTGAGTGAGTGAGTGAGTGACAGCCAACGTGAGAAGACAGACATAAAACTGTGTTTGCACTGTACAAATAGTAATTCGACACGTACAGGTTATAAAAGTGTCGCTCGCTATTGGTAATGGTAAGTTTAAATGTCACATGCTGTATTTCTCAAAACACATACACTGTTGCTGACGTAGACTTTAGTGCAATCAGCTTAAACTGTTTTCAAAAACTGAACGGCTCGAGTCGAGTCCCTAATTAGTCACTAGGAAGTAACTAGGTCCTGAGAAGTACACTCCTATATCGAATTATCCAGCACCACGAAAATCGAGAGTGAACAAGTTAGTCAGTAATCAGTATCACCAACAGAAGCAACTGGAGGTAATTAGGGTAAGCCGGCGAGCGCAGTATGGGGGGGGGGGGGGGTAGCGGAAGACTATTTTGGACCAAGCAATAACGATATAAAATACTAAGAATAAATTAACTTATCAACAACCACTAAAACAAGTAACCAAAAGCGTTCATTCACAATGGTTTGTCTTCGAGCATCGAGAGCCAAGGTCTAGCTAATTCTTCAGGTTCAATACTAGGACTATCCTATCACACAACTCCAGTCTGCAACCGACAGTGTTGGCTCGAGCCGAGCGTCCGACTCTGAATCGGGAGGTCCCGGGTTCAAATCCCGTTGAGATCGGCAATCCTGACTGAAGGTTCTTCCGAGGAGTTCCTCAGTCGTGAATGTGAATGCAAGGGATAGAGTTCTCTGGGGTATTCACCCGCCAAACTCAAAAAATGTATTTCAATCAGGCTAACTAGTAATGAATTTAGTAATTAATAGAAAAATTATTGGGTCCACCATGACCCGAAAAAATTATCAAACTTAATATTTTTCGAGCTAGGTCCCATCGGCATAAATCTCCCTTAAGAAATAACCTGGGGACGATATTTATGCCCATTGACCTTGGAGGATTTTTAACCCCAAAAAAATATTGGCCATTATTGACTACTCTACAGCCTTTTTCTGTAAACCCTCTATATTTTGTTTTGTGATTTGGGAAAGTGGTACGGTCTAAATATACTGATTACCAAGAAGGGGTGTGATTTTGGAATGCATATTGTTGCGTTTTTGAAAGTATATTTGTGCAGTTTTAAGACATGATAATAAAATTGGGCATTTTAGATTGGTACGATGCTCTAGTATCTATGTGGAACAACAAATCATCAGGTTAAAGCTGATTTAAGAAATTTCCCAATACACCAATTTTTGCAAATTTTTTGATAAAACAAATTGAAAAATTCGTTTATAATCACAGTAACAAAATGTTATTTTTAAACGGTCATTTAGGTGTAGTATTGTACCTATAGGTTATGTGGTTTAAAACTCATTTTTTTTTAGGTTAAAGCCCCTTTAACTTCCACAATTATTGTCCCAACACCAATCAATATACCACAGCTAGACAACTAAAGAGGGGCATGAATGTACCCTGGTTTCCCACTAGAAATTTAAAATTTCAAACTCCAGTTTGCATTCCAGTAAGTCTGCACTCAAATTTCCGATCAAAACTTCGTGTGAAATCAACTCAAATAACACTTCATTTAAAAAAGTATTGAAAATATTTTTAAATAATGTTTTAAATGTTTGTGTTATTGTTAAAGTTATTACAATCGAAAATGTCCAAAAACTTAACAACCACAACCATTACGTTGGCTGATGTATTTAATCGTATTTTTAGAGAGAGCTCTTATATATGTAATATATTATCCCCACAACTACAAAAATTTGTAAGAAAATAAAAAAAAAACAGCAGCCAAGCTCTCCTTCATAAGTCTTCGGCTGTGAATGCTGTGAAGAAGTTGAGCCAAGCTTTTCATTCTTTCTCCCTAGTTTCACTTTGAAAAGAAGTAAGATCATTTTGCCTGTTGACAGCGCCAAGCAAACGATTTTTTTGGGGAAAAAATAAAAGTTTTAAACTCGAAATCATAAAAAAAATTGCTTGGCCATTGAATTTGGTTCAAAAAGTCTTACTTAATTAGTACCTAATTTTCGAGCTAGGTTTCATCGGCAACTGCAAAAGGTCCCCATTTAGAAATAACATGAAACGATCTTTATGCCCCGTGACCTCGAGGATACTGCTCATTAGTCATATACGTACAGACTACCTTTTCTGGAAATCCACAATTTTGTTTGTTGTAATTTGGGCAAGTGGTATGGTCAAAATATGCTGATTACCAAGATGGGGTGTGATTTTGGAATGTATATTTTTGCGTGTTTTGGTGTAACTTCTTATATATTATATTTGTGGCATTTCAAGATTTAACTTTCGAAAGGGCCATTGTAACTGTTCCTGCCATTTAACTGTGGTGTCATGGGGGCATGCAAGAGTTTACGATACGGCATATACCCAGAAAGAAATAATACATTAGACCCCTCAGTATACCCCAAGAAAATATTCAATGGTATAAACTATAAGGTACAAGTGAGGATCAAGTCAAAGTGAAAGAACATGAATAACAAGCTTTTATCGAAATCGTAAAAATACTCCAATCACACTCTAAAAAGAATCAAAAAATATTCTGGGGCTGCGCCCTGGACCCGCATTACTGACCCCCAGCCCCCCTTGTACTCTCTACAGCACACAATCTTGTAAAATTTACCCACGAAAGAGTATTATTATACCCATGAATTATTTTCGATGACACCGCTGCAAGTAAATACTCTGTTCTCGTCCATACATTACCTGTTCAAGGTCAATATCAAGAAATATTCACTTCTACTCGTCTTAAAGTCAGACGCAAGTGGGAGGGGCGCGAGATGAATATATTACACGGTTGAAAAGCACGTACCCTTTTCTGTCACCTTGTAATGTTTATAGATGCACAATTGTGGAAATAATAATTTGCTCAGTAACAGAAGCAGAATAAGAGATGGGACATGGAATGATGTTTAGCAGAGAGGTGGTATATATAAAATTACTATAGAACAATGAAATTTAAATATAATGAAAATAGCTTTAAATTAATTCTTGTAACACAATAACGAGTACATGAGATTGTTGAATGATGAAACAATAGCATGTAACACAATCAATCACTTCAAAGACTCGTGTACAAAACAGGGCTTTTAACTTTTAAAGCTTGTTTAAAAGTATTATTTATCATGATGGTTGAATCAGATTATAACTCACATAACGCTGATCACAATGTTGAAAGCAATCTAGCAAACAACTTATCATTAAACAAGATTTACATTTACAGAAGAATTAAAACATGCAAGAGTTTGACCGGATTGACCGAAACCTTTTTGACAACAAACTGTGTTTTTGTACCTTAAAATCAGAATACTTCAGAATGATACAAGGTTACCTAGAGTACTATACCAATCCTGAGCATTAACGTGCAGTTTGCATGGACTAATTTACTTTAAAAAACTAGACTTTAAAATCCCATTTACTTGTACTAAATTTGAAACTTGAATCATCAGTGTTCAAATTTTAAAGTTTGTTCGTGTACCTACTAATCGACTGACTTGAAACTTTAGGTACTCACACACATAAATATACTTGTAAATTATTTAAATCATGATGTAATCGAGTGATACCAACATACCCTAGCTCAGATAATGCTGCTCTACAATGTGACAGCCATCCAGCAACGCCAAAGATTTCCATGTTTCTAGATAAGTTGCCTCTTAGCACTCAAGAGTGAACAAAGCGAGTTTCCGATTGACCAAAACCCTTTTGACAATATTTCTCTTTCTTCTATGGACAGAACCTTCATATCAGTACCCGTATCTTTCAGTCAACTTTCAAGTTGCTACAGGGTTGCCTATCTGTGCGCCTACCTATAGTAGGTACTGTATAGTTGACCTCATGTTATTATTTATTTATATTCAAAATATGTAACTTTATAATGGTATTGACTGGTACGATTTTACTTCATAACTTAGTATCATATTCCTATTTCCTACTATTTTAAATGTGAAGCTTAATTTTTTTTAAAAGCAAACAGAATTTCCCTAACACTGGCATCATGATTGTGATCTTAGTTCTTACCAGTTACAAGATAGAAGAAAACATAGAACAATAATAAAACAAAGAAGACATTTTACAATTTACATTCATGATGCCGCTTGACGCACAGATCCAAACATTTAATCACTCCTGAAAAATATCAGTTTTGTTTTGATTAATTTAAAAGCACAGCTCATAATTTAATCCAAATCTTTACTCTCAAAATAACAGAATCCTTCCAAATAACATATCACGTTCATACCTCTATGCTCAGTGGCATTGCAAGTACCCAAATCACTAAAGTAAAACTGGTATCAATTCTTGAGAGGTGTTACTTTTATAAATACGTAGATGAAATTAACTTTACAGCAATGGAAAAGTAAGGTTTGCCAAAAAGTTTCATTTGGCTCAAGTCTAACACAGAATGTTCCAGTTGTTTCTCAATCAATAGCCATGGAACAAAAGAAGAAAAGACTTACTCAAATTATTTGCTACATTAAAATCGATAAAGGCACTTCTCTAAGGAAAGGGAAAAAATGGCAAGTTCTATTTCACGCTTGCTTGGAGCAACGCCTGTATTTGCTCAGTGCAGGCACTGTCTTCTGCTTTCAAGACAGCAGCTCGGCAGACTAGGTGGCCTTGCTGTAGGAATGTGTCGACGGACTCCCCCTTTTATCCTAATACAACGAGAAGACTTGAACAAGTCTCCAATATTGTCAACGTTGTCACTAACGTTCTTACAGTAAGTTAGGTTCATGCCATCAATGATGAAAGTAAGTTCGTACTTGTACTGATCTTTGTTCTTTGTCTCACCGACGTGCTTCACGAAAGTCTCGAACTCCTTCTCAGTCTTCTTGTATCTTCGGTGGAGAGTGAACAACTGGCCATGAGCCGCCAGTAAATTAGTCTGCACAAGCTCGTCCGACATGGAGTGTACAAACAGCCGTGGAAGGTCTTGCCAAGTCTGGTCCGGATGAGCGGAGAAAGCATGAGTCAGCATTGTCTCGGGCCGACCAATCCAACCGCACGGCTGCAACGGGCAGCTATACTTTCGTTTGGGGCACACGGCCGCATGCATCTCTAGCTCACAAGCCGGCATACGTTGAAGGCATTCCACGCAAGGCAGATGTATTTCCGTGCTCAGATTCTGCAAAGCACGTTTTGGTGGTAATGAACCTTCGCGACACAAGGGGCAAACTGTAATGTTTTCGTGGAACCGGCAAAAGTTGCAGAAGTTGTGACCGTTGCCGCACTGATGTATCGGTGCACACATTATCTTGAGGCAAATGGGACACTCGAGCAATTTCATAATGCTTTCCTCACAATAGGTCAAACAGCTCTTTCCCTTGTCGCCAGATATTGTAACTCGACGTTGGAGCAAAGGTGTTTCTACAATGTTTGGATTCATTAACACCACAAACAGTTTAAAGTCATAATTAAATGATACCTGCTTAATAATGCAACCTGGTACCGGTACCTTAAATTTGTGTAGAGTTGGCACCAAGATTTCACATTTCACACCTTCATCATTAGTGCCATTTCTACCGCATACCAGCAATTCACCGGTCTCTGTCAAAAGGCCAGTGAAGTTCCATCTTGCAAAAACTGCTGTGATTCTGTGGTTCTCTAAAGTAAATTTAGATATTTTTCTTCTGTCTTCTTTGTCCCCTCGTCCCAACTGCCCGCAACCATTATTACCCCAATTCCACACTGAGCCGTCTTCTTTGATGGCAAAAAAGTGGCTGAAACCATTTGACACAGACGTCACACCAGTCAAAACTGGCATGAACGTTGCTCTATCTAGACCATCTCCCAAGCCCAGTTGCCCAGAACCATTGGATCCAACCATCATGAGGACCCGAGACGCTGTGATTATAGCTGTGTTATGCCCGCCACACGATATGTCAACAATGAGCTCTTTTAGCCCAGGAACGAGCGTGAAAGATGTCTTCTCCTTTTTATTACTTACTTCCAGTCCCAGTTGGGCGCTTTCATTATTTCCACACACCCAAACCGTTCCATTGACAGCTAGTGCAACAGTGTGGTACAATTGAGCCGCCACCTTCTTGATTGGAGGAATGCCAGTAACTAGGGTGGGATCGTAACTCGTCTTGACATGCCCCAGGCCCAACTGACCGTATTTGTTGGATCCAAACGAATACAGCTCCCCCTTATCGCTGAGAAGAACGGTATAATCATTTCCACAAGTCGCCTGGACTATTTTTACGGCATCAATTCCAGGGACGCGCTCTAGTCCAGTTAGCCCAGCCATGCACTCGTAAACTCGACCGGACTCGCAAACGACCGCGGAGTGGTCCCAGCCGCACGACATTTGCACAATAACCTCGTCTTGGAAGAAAGATTGAGCAACAGATCCATCTGGAATGCTTTCACTGATTAATACCAGCTGAGGCTTCACTGCCACCTGGGGATTGTTATTTTCCTCAGCCATTCTGAAACAGAAACAATATTTAAAAACAAACTATTTAGGTGAATAAAAATTTAAAATGGTTAAAAGCATGTTTAATTAAATTTTTACAAATTACCACGCCTTAGTAATTACGTGTTTTGATTATTATCCAAAATTTTATTTTTTTCCTGTCCCTGTTACCCGATTTTGGGTTTTGAAAGCAAAAGGCATTCGGTCCCCCCAATTTTAGCCCCTTGTGTTTTGGACGCTAGATATTTAAATTGGTTAAGTGCATGTTTGATTTTAAGTTTGTACAAATTACCACGCCTTAGTAATTACGTGTTTTGATTATTATCCAAAATTTTGATTTTCTCAGGTCCCTGTTAACCGATTTTGGTTTTGAAAGCAAAAAGCACTCGGTTCCCCCAAATTAAGCAACTTGTGTTTTGGACGCTAGATATGTTTAATGGGTAAGAGCATGTTTCATTTCAATTTTGTACAAATTACCACGCCTTAGTAATTATGTGTTTTGATTGTTATCTAAAATTTTGATTTTCTCCTGTCCCTGTTACACGATTTTTGTTTTGAAAACGTAAGTATCTGCGTCTGAGGTACATCTAAGTGTGGTCCAAGTTTCATAGTTCTATAAGATGTACCGTTTTCTCTGTAGGTTCTTATTCCTCTCCGTCAGAATCTACCAGCCAGCTGGAAGGTTTTCAACTATGTTAAGGCACTTTTTGGATGAGCGTAGCGAGCGAAGCGAAGATTCCATTTCACTACACTGGAGAAAAAAATCCGGAATGTTTTTTTTTTCTTTCTTTCTTTTTTTTGTATTTTTGTGTGTCTGTGAACACGATTCCGGCTAAACCGATACTCCGATTGCGATGAAATTTTATGGAGACCTTCGAAATCTCTAAACTTAGAACTGCACCGTACGAAAAATCGATCAAAAAATTATTTCTCTTAAAAATCGCAATTTTACGATTTATTTCGATTTTCTTTTTTGTTTTTGTTTGTATTTTTGTGTGTTTGTTAAAACGATTCCGGCTAAACCATACTCCAATTGCGATGAAATTTTCAGGAGACCTTCGAAATCTCTGAACTTAGAACTGCACGTACGAAAAATGATCAAAAATTATTTCTATTGAAAATCGCAATTTTAGGATTTACTTCGATTTTCTTTTTGTTTTTGTTTGTATTTTTGTGCGTTTGTTAGGCCTAACACGATTCCGGCTAAACCAATACTCCAATTGCAATGAAATTTTCAGGATATCTTTAAATCTCTGAACTTAGAACTGCACTGTACGAAAAATTGATCAAAAAAGTATTTCTCTTGAAAATCGCAATTTTACGAATTATTTCGATTTTCTTTTTGTTTTTGTTTTTATTTTTCGTGTGTTTGTTAACACGATTCCGGTTAAACCGATACTCCATTGCGATGAAATTTTCTAGAGACCTTTGAAATCTTTGAACTTAGAAATGCCACCTTTTTGAGCGCAATCGAAAAATTATTTCTCATACAAATTTTACGATTTTTTTTTCTTTTTCTTGTTTTTTTCTGTTTGTATTTTTGAGTGTTTGTTAACACGATTCCGTCTAAACCAATACTCCAATTGCAATTAAATTTTCTGGGGACCTTCGAAATCTTTGAACTTAGACCTGCCACGTTTTTTGGTACAATCAAAAGAAATTTTTATCATGAATATTGTACTTTTATGATTTTTTCCAATTCTTAATGCGATATTTTCGTGATATTTGGGCCGATTCTGACCAAACGGGTGGAGCTACAACGTTCATATTTCACACGAACATTAAGGTAATGGTGATGTATTGCCTTTTGAAAGAAAAAGTTGAATAAGTTAGCCAGAATCCATATAAATAAAGGTTTTAATATGAGTTTTTTTAGGTTTATAATAACAATTAACAAGTTACAATAGAAACTTGACAACAATCACCTACAATGCATTCAAAAAGCACTTGCAAAGGAAAAGTGGTCCTACAAAAACTAAAAACGAACAAAAAAGCTCATCCATCAACGCGGCGGGACTAAAGCGTATTCCTAGTTCTAAACACAGAACGGTTATCGGATCAGTCTGATTTTTTTTTGTTGACCACATATCAGGTCATATCCGAGGTTCAAGATTGTAAATCTTTCGGGGGGCGTGTGCAGATAGCTGAAAACCCCCCAACTCGGATAGAAGTATACAGATCGAGTAAGTCGTTAATAAGCAGTCGCATGCGCTTGGCTGCGGGCGAACGACCGTCGCCTCAGATCGCAACGGATTTTACTCGTTTTGTTAGCAGTTTTAAGTACATTGGTCACGGATGCCTGTTTAAAATCTCAGCTCAATGTGTTTGGCCGTTTTATCGTTAGGCATCGAAAAAACATTTTACAGACAGACGACAGACAAACATTGTCACAACGAGAGCCGAAAAAGTGGCGTTGTACCACTTCGCGCTCACTCGTTTAACTACAGTGCTTCCCAGCCGGAGTTTACACCACTTTTCCAGGTAGTTTTCGCTTTATACCCCTAGCGCAAAGTCCAGTAGAGCTATTATCTCTATTCTAACTCGAGCACCTGGCCAGCAATTCAGATTAGTGAAAACGATAATGCGCTTCATGTTCAGTTCCATTATACAGGTTATCCGATAATTGCCATGCGGTCAACATTTATGATAATATTATTTTGATTTTGTGTTTTGTAATGCTGCTTTTTTCTTTGAAATAAACTCAATCGTAAGAGTATTCATTTTCTGTATTTGAAATTTGTTCATCTTTCTCATGCAGATTATGTTTTTGATCTTGTTTCTACGACAAAAAATGACCAGTTTCGCCGTAGTATTATGAAACACGATTATAGATGCACCAGTACGAAGATACGGGTGCTGGTTTCGAGTCCCAGTTGAGGATATTTTAATATTATAATAATTGCATATAAACTTTCATAGCAAGCAACATCTCCACACACAAAACCTAATTAAAAATCATAGTTATGTGCATTGCATTTAACATTTGCATTTGGTGCGTGAATTTGTGTTTCAATAAAATGTTGAATGCTTTTTTGCAGTTCCTCTTTGAAATACTCATACATTTGCTTATTGGTGATAGAATGAATTGTAATTGAAGGGAATTCACAGTGATTTAATATCACATTGCTTTTAAAAATATTATTGGAGATCCCGTTTATTATGGAAAAACACCAGTTCAATTGATTTATAGATCACGTGGTTTGGATGTTGTTCATTTTTCGGTCGGATGTCAGAAACTAAATTGCTGGTTCTATGTTCAGTCTGGGTACATCGTATAACACATTTGAAAAGAAGAAATGAATTAACAATGAAATTCACTTATAAATGCTTATATAACATTGTTGATTATAAGTCCTAACAGTTCTCAAAACTTTCGATAATTTTCTACTATTACGCAATTTTTTTTATAAATGTACTAGTCAATAAGACGGTAATTAAATACAGGTATAGCTATTATGTTTTGACATTCATTGTGTATGCAAGTTTGACATTCTTTTCGCTAAATTGGCCCGATCGTTCCAGGAAGACGGCAAGCGGTCACATATCTATCATCATATCTATGGCTGTCCAAAATGGGGGGAAATCATTCTGGCGTTGGTGTAAACTCCGGCGGGGAAGCACAGGAAAACGCCAAAGTCGTTGTTAGACGAGTGAGCGAGCCACGTGTTGAGTCCCCGGTAACAGGTCTAGCCTAAGGTATAGGGGAGGAAAGAAACAGTTCCGGGTACTCAACACATTGCTCGCTCACTCGTCTAGCAACGACTTTGATGTTTTCCTAGTATAATCTTTGCACAAACATTTGTGGCCACAGACCCTTGTTGAACAGATAGGCTACACCCCACTCTAAATGGAACGGCCGGTGTATGACCCCTAGAACAGATACTTCCTCCAGCGTCAATGTATGAAAAATTAAAGACGATTTAGGCCTAGGCGAACAGAGAAAGTGGTTTGTAGTTTTTTGGTTTTAGGGTGCGTCAACCGTTTGAGTCGTCGTTGTCGCCGTCTTTGTTATGAAAAAGGCTAGTCTCATATGCCCCAATTTAGTTTTAGTTTATTTGGATTAAGGGTGCGACAACCGCTAGGTCAAAAAGCGCCACTCTTGCCTAGACTTAGAGTATAGGGAGGAAAATCCCATGCTGGTGCTGGTAAAGCCAAGGATAAAGGTGAAAGAAAAGGGAGGGTTCTCACGTCGTGGTCGCCATTGTCTTCGCCATCGTCTTTGTCATTGTTCGTGTTGTCCTGGTCGTCGTCGTCGTCGTCGTCAGGAAGGTCGTCAGAGAATATGGGGTCCCCATCCCCGACGACGACTGCCAGAACTCGCATTCTAGTTTCGGGTACTTCCCTACTTACCTGCTGATGTTTGCGAGATAAAATACGTCTCTTTCCTTGTCTTAAACGATTAGTATATATAGCCATGTTCTGAGCTAAAGCTTCTAATATGCACGACTTTTGCCTACGGAAGCGTACTCCTAGACTTCCTGGTATAGGTTACATTAAAGTAGGCTAGATTACAAATTAAATTATATACGTCATATTACTTTACGATTGACATTATTGCACTGTTTCTTGTAGATCATAATCAGTCCAAACGAAGTGTATAATAGTATCCTTGATAGCCAGCATTATTTACAGAATGACAGGAGCGGGTGGAGGGTATAGGCCTACCAGTATCTATAACAGAAGCCATGCATAACAAAATCAAAATAATAAACATCGACTTGGTTCATCTGATCGCGAACTTCCAGAATCGTTTGTTGCACAGGTAATCTCCTATTTTACTAATGGGTATTTTAAACATTTGCAATCTAGGTTCAAATTTTTTGTAATTATGCAGAATCACTCAGCGGACCGGAATTACTTTGGAAGGTAATTTAAATGATTGAGCGATGTTACTTACATGGTTTGTGGAGTGATTTAAGTCGGCGTACATTGATTTGAATATGATTTTTGTTAATTCGGAAGGTTTGTTGTGATTGACATAATGTCAATGTTTACGTTATGAGAGTGTGTTGTATGTCGACTGGAGCGACGGCGAGGTGGGGGAATGACGTATTGCAGTGCTGGCAACTAGAGCCTTTGTATTTTATGGGATTGACTGGTTTTTCTGAGTAACCGATTCTTCGGAATGAGTTGTGTTTGTGGTGTTTGTTATGTGTTGTTAGTGTATATTGTTTTGTAATTTATTTTATTAACACTTGTGTGCGCCTGTTTATAAATCATTTAAAATTACTCAGTTGTGGTTGTTCTATAGTGTTTATTCAACAAAAAACGGATTAAAAACATCGCTGAGTAACCCTTCACTTTTACCTTTTACAGAGACAGACGACAGACAGACAGACTACCATTGTGGCACTTATTCGGCTAGGGGGGTCCAACTTTTATATACCTTGTTAACACTGCTATATTGCGTTATTACTATTATGTTTAAGGTGGTACTTTCGTTACGTGTTAGCCGAACTTTTCCGCTGGCTACAGTGGGCCCGCGCTAGTCTGTCAGGTGTTGTACGGTACCCACTTCGTTCGCTGCGCTCACTCGTTTAAAAAGAGCTTAAAATCCAATTTAAAAAAATATTATTGCTGTTTTTGTTGAAAATGTAATGCTTCAAATAATTGCCTCTGCCTGCCTAGTTCCCTTATTCACAACGCACATGATACAAAGTGTTTGCAGTGTTTGCCAGTGTGTCGCAGAGAGCAACGGTTGCAAGAAAGTTGAATAACGTTCACAGTTAGGCCACTACTATTCTACAACTTCTTAGAATTACGTAAGTAATTGCTGAGATCACTTACCTATAAAACTCCACGGAACAACTGTGTATAAAACACGCCCCATCCTCAGTCACTCCACTCATGACGTTCACTCGCAATCACCACTACACAATTAATGCCGAGTCCGGAGACAGGTCTTGTCTGATGGTTACACATGCACACCCCTCCCCCTCCCTCGCCCTGAACGCTCGGATCGCTTATCAGATAGTGCGCACAAACAGGGTCCACGTGTAACAAAGTCACGTAGGGTAGGACGAAGACGACGTGAGAAACTGGGGCGCTTCAACTAGGTCAGGTCATATTGCGCCGCCTGTGATATTGCAAGTTAAAAATATGAGTTTGTTTTCATCGTTTATAAAATAAAATGAAATAATAGAGATGACGGTGATAGAAAAATAAATATTATTAAATTAAATTAAATTTGGGTAAACAATTAATTACTTTGAATGATAAATTTAGAAAATTTGTCGCCACAAACATAATATTATTATCTAAGAAGTTCTTTATGTGAGAGGGAGAGATGAAATTGCGTGCGCTCGGCATCATACTTGGTACATTCGGCTAGCATACTTTTATGATGGTTGTTTAAATATATAGATGGTTCGTTGGATGCTCCCGCACACACTGACGGAGATGGCCCATGCGTAGCGTGCGGGGTGTGGGACACGGGTTCGACTCCCGCGACAAGCAGCTTGGACTGATATTTTGTTCTATGCCATCATTACCCTCACACACCAATAATCTAGTGCTGTTCACCACATCAGGCATCCTTCCTTATTAGGCTGCATAGATTTATAAGAACCAATCAATTCTCTAACATAGTATGTAGGCTCTAAACACAATTCATGTATTAACCACAATTAACGTGCGGAAAACCGGCTCATGTCCATCAGTTGCATTGCATTGAGCATATGAGGACGATAAAATATGGACGCAGAAGATCGCCATATGACAATCATGGTGCACATGAATAGACCTATATTTTACTAGTTTTACTAATCAAATGTTGATAGCTAAGATAGTTTAGCGACGACGCGTAGGAACTCTTTTAAGAGAGGGGGGTGGGTGTGTGGGTGGCAAATGTGCACGTTTCTCTCAGCTAAAGAAGCGTGTGCATAAGACCTCCCTACGTGGGGGTGGCACGCTACAGTCACGGAGCTTCAGCACCTACAGACAGCTTCACGTATAAGGGTAAATAAAATTAACTAATTAATTCGTATTTTGAGTCTACCCACTTAGTCATATAACTGATTTGTAGGCGGGACAGTAATTCAAAGCGACCAAGCTAACCCCGTAGGACGAACTGCGAGACAGAAAATGATCATTTGACAACAGGGAAATGTATTCTATAAAAACAGCTGATAGGCCCGGAACAATATTGGGGGGGGGGGGACTAGTAACAAGTCAGCACACACTATTTTGTAGCTATCCGTTGAAATGAACGGCGTGAATTGTTTGTTTAACATTCTTAAGTTGGGAGGGGGGGGGGGGAATCCATTAGAAGATTTTGTGGGCGGTAGCTGGGGTCTGGGGCAAAGCCCCAGCTGCCGAAGGCCCTTTCGCCTAAGGAGAATCAAAAATGTATCATTCTACAGTTATTTCGTCATATTGTTTTAACTGCAATCGGACTCTGTTAACGATATTTTACTGCAACTATCTGCGATCTAAAAACTAAAAAATTAACGTGAAGTGGCTTATTTTAGTAAATTTCAACCTAATTTTTTATGTAATGACGAAGCATGCAGGCAAACATATTCGTTTTACCAAGGTGACTGTCGAATTGTATAAGTGTGAGTGCATATTTACTACAGAAATTCTGGGATTAATATTTAACTCACGTTAGTTTTGCCCCCCTGCCCCCCGGACCAAACTTGGGGGCATTGTACCCCCCCCCCTTTCTCCCCGGTTCCTACGCCACTGGGGTTGTCCCTCCTAAGTGCCTGGTCTGGCGATAGCGATGCGACATGTTTGAGAAACCGTGCAGTCGTAACTGAGTGGAGTGATCGCCTGCCTTAGCCTGGCCGGGTGTGCGACGGTCCCAGCGCGATGCCTGGCAAAACTACTACCATGGCACTTAGAAGTCGGAACAAAAATATAGTCCGGAATCTATCAAAAGGGACCCAGGACCAGGCGCGCCAACTTTTCAGAACGACTGTGGGTGCTCAAAACTTAGACAATCTATACGGGGGGGGGGGGTAGAGCAGTGGCGGCTCTGGAGAAGTTCTACTGGTGAGGCGAAATTAATATCCCCGAGGTATTATATGGGGACCACACGGGGGTTTGCGCCCCCCAACAATAGCGCCGTAGGCGAAAATTTAGAAAATCAGGTTTTAGAGTGCGTTTGGTGCGTTTTAGAAAAAAGTTGTGGGCTGAATGCAATACCAAAATAATGTAGTTCTTGTGCAGTCAAAACTGGAAACCCACCAAAAATAGTGGGTCACTGAGGTGATAAGATTATATTATATTACATCCCCGCTAGTGGTTGGCACTTATGGGGGGGGGGGGGGGGGCGTTAATTTTGAATCAGCCCTACTACAATTGTTTGTAACATTGAAAAAATAACTCTTGCATAATATACCATTCAATTCCGTATGTGTGTGGTTGCGCAGTGCACCCACACAAATCTATCTCGTGGGTGCTTTGGCCCTCCTGCACCCACGGAGCTGGCGACTATGTATCATCCATGTGTCCAAAATGATAGTTCTCACGAAATTAAAATTACCATAATTTAATTTTCTGAACTATAAATATGTGAAAACGACCCCATAAACCATACAAATAGACCACATACATATTTCAATGAATTGAATCTGCCCCTTAATTTACATACCCAAAACATGGTTAAGTGCTGGTGAAAATGTTTCGTTTACCAATTGAAGTTATCAGGAAGGTATTAACATGTGTTCCTTGTTTGAGAAATATACACGTTCATGGGTGTGTTGTGTATGTATTCCACGTGCCTGTTATCAGTCGCACGCGCTCCGTACGCTGAAGGGGCTTCCCCGCTCAGCTGGATCGTGTGAACAGGGTTACCAACTCGACAGTTACGGAATTTCGGCACATTTTTTACTTCAACCATGAAACACCTTAACCCTGCATTACTCGAGCGTTTTTATTGAAAGGCAGTACTGGCGTGAGGTATCTATAACCCATAGTTGGAATACCTGTATTTTAGAGTTTCGACAGGTGTTTGGATGTCAGGTACACATTTTAGTTCATTAGAATATACTTGACTACTGTTTTAAGATAGAAGCACTAATTAAGGAATGTTTGTGAATGAAATTGGTATTTTATTGAAACTTTGCACAATTCGCTTGGAAATTATGCAGTAGGTCCTCATATTTAAAATATTAAACTTCCATAGAACGATACATTTTTTGGAATATTTGAGGGCGGTAAAGTTGAATACTACTGAGAAACATAAAATTTTGTAGCACTGGGGTAATTTGGTAATATATACCCCACGTATATACGTGGACGTACATACGTTAGTTCAATTATTTACTTCCGAGGGAGTTACTTCTCAAAGTAGGCCTAGCTGCAATTTAGAAACAGGTAATCATAGCCTTAAGTGAAAATTTCAATTTTAGCGGAAAAATAATGATTTTGGCACGCTCTTACTCAAATTTCATTGATATGTAGTCACAATTTGAAAATTTACGAATTCCGGACAATGTGCCGTCCGGAATGAGTCAATTCCTCCCTCCGGACAAGTTCGTCGAAATCTGTGTCGTCCGAAGAAACTCCGGATGGTTGGCAGCCCTACAGTGCCCAGCAATGTTACGGTGACGTAACTGCCATGTCGACTAGCTCCTTGGTTTGTGGTGTTAGTTCGAGTTGACGTGTAGACTGACACGTACTGTGTGGGACTGGGCCGCTGGGCGTAAGTGGTAATAGAAAGTCTGGAGTCATAATCAGGTGTCGATTGAAATTTTCAACTCCTGAGCTCACTTGAACCAGATAGCGAGTTCGGACTTCCTTGACTAGAGACAACTAAACAGGTAAGAGGTGACGACAAACTGTGATTGGTGACAAGTGGTGATAGGTGATGAGTGATGATGTGTGGTGATAGGTGATAGATAGTGAGTGGTGATTGGTGATGATGAGTGGTGATAGGTGATAGATAGTGAGTGGTGATTGGTGATGGTGAGTGGTGATAGGTGTTGTTGATGATGAGTGGTGGTAGGGATGATAATGATGAGTGTGATAGGTGATGGTGAGTGGTGATAGGGATGAGTAATGATGAGTGTTGATAGGTGATGATATGATGAGTGGTGATGAGTGGTGATAGGTGATGGTGAGTGGTGATAGGTGATGAGTGATTATAGGTGATGAGTGGTTATATGTGATAGATAATGAGTCCATTTTTGTCCTTCCCTGACACTCCTTTAGCGAGTAGTTTAGTGGGAAATGGAGCTGGAACTGGTTGATAGGTGATAGGTAGTGAGTGGTGAAAAGTGATGGTGAGTAGTGAGAGGTGATAGATGACGAGTGGTGATAAGTGAAAGATAGTGAGTGGTGATAGGTGATGATGAGTGGTGATAGGTGATGGTGAGTGGTGATAGGTGATAGATAGTGAGTGGTGATAGGTGATGGTGAGTGGTGATAGGTGATGATATTAGTGATAACGATGAAGAAAAATAAATCAATCATATCTAAAGTGGGGTTCGAGCCCATGTCCGTTTCATGGTTATGGCCCACTACTGGAAGGCGAGACGCTGGCCAGGGAAATATTTCAATTCATTTATAAAAGTGCACTAAAAACTATTCAATCCGTACATCATTTTACGACTGACGAAGTTTGAAATCGCATTTAAATTAGCTCGTAGTTTCCACCAATCAACCAGAAAATGCAACCAAAGCAGTGTTTTTCCGGCTAGTTGGTCTTGTGGGATTATTATTCCAGGCTTTGACTTGATTTTTCAGTGCCAATATCGATATCAATATGGTTTTAATTTGAATTGATTTTTGTTGCTTAACGTCTCTATTGATGCACTAATAGGTTGTTTGGTTTGCTACACGAACTTACACTTTACACTATAGCGTAGGCCAAAATGTCTAAAGCGTTTTCGTATTAAGTGTACGGTAGTGTAAAGTGTAGCGTTTGGTTTGACTTCGTGTAGTGTAAAGTGTAGCATTTCTACCACGGCTCTAGGAGTCGTTTGTAGAGTGTAGGGTGAAATTTAGGCGCAACATTTGAAGAGAAACAGCTTAAAACATGATGAATGACACATTCTTTCATTGACAATCCGATATAACTCCTAAAATCAATTAATAGTCTATAATAACGATTAGAAAACTGTTCGGAGTATTTTATTTATGTGGGACTAATGTTGGATGAGGGCAAATGGTAGGGTACTCTAATCTCAATTAGGATAAGCACTATTGAAGTTATATCCAATAGCTTTCAATCGTTCAGATAGTACCATTTTCTATCATTTTGATATTTTGCCTCAACAGTACTGTTGTGTTTATTATGTTTTTTATTGACAGTTCGATGTGAGCGAATCTAGTGTAGAGTGTAGTTTAAAAAACGTTTGTTATCCTGGGTAAAGTGTAGTGTAATTGATTTCAAGGCCTACACTCACTACACAAGTCTACACTACACTAGTAAACCAAACAAACCTAATGCGACTCGAGACGATGGGCGGTGATAGAGACGATGAATTATGGGTATTCGAACCGTGTCACGTGATACATATATAATACCCCTACTGAGAAAGAACATTTCTTGTCCTGATACAGTAAGCACACTGTCATCATTTTGCTTCAGGCATTGGCCGAACTCAGTATTCAATTAAGCATTTGATTTTTGTTTGCTTAACGGTCTCTAGTTGGCTACTTGTGGAATATTATTCCAGGCTTTGGCTTGATTTTACAGTGCCTATATCTATATCATATGTTTTAATTTGATTTGATTTTTTGCTTAACGTCTCTATTGATGCACTAATTCGATTCGAGACGATGGTGGTGATAGATGACGATGAAGTATGCGTATTCGAACCACGCGAGTCACGTGATACATGATTGAGCGAGCGTAGCGAGCGTCTCCACTTGACTCTTATGGCTCGAATGTCTGTTTTTTTTTTCCTGTTACTGCTTCGGTACAGGTCGCACCGTTTCTCTGATCGACCTGAAATTTTGCACACATGTACATACCACCTATGCGGGTTGCTGTATAGTTTTTGAACAAAATCCGATCGTTGGTTATAAAAAAAAATATAAAAAAAATAAAAAAAAATGTTCCGATCGTTATGAAATTTTGCAGGGTCAATAAGTACAACATTCTCTCCTATTTTATAAATTTTCAGCTAAATCGGTCAAGACCTTAAAGACTTATTGGTAATCATAATTCGAAAAATGATGTTGTTTCGATCGTTATGAAATTTGTCAAGGAGGCAGTGAAGAAACAAAGATACACTTTAGAAGGCATTTCGATTACATTGTTGTCCCGTGGCGTCATTCAATTCAGCGATCAACAACATTGAAAGTTTTCGTCTTTTAAAGACTGTTATCTGATAAAATGGACATTATGGGAATGTCGTACTCGGGTTGTGTTGCACGTACTGCTGGTCGCTCAACAAACGCGACGGGACTTTAGCGTTTTCCTAGTACAATAAGCACACTGTCATCAGTTTTACTTATTTCCCTGGCATTTCAGAGTTTCTGTCATGGGTCGCCCCGTGCAGGTTGTCAAGCTAAACACATATGAGAGGGGAGCGCCATACTTGGAGCTGGACGGCGAAGCTCTGAGGAAAGTCCTGAATCAGGACTTTGCCAAGGATCTTCCTGTTGTGGTCCTGTCAGTTGCCGGTAGAATGCGCCAGGACAAGTCCTTCCTGCTCAACTATCTCATCCTGTATCTGCAAAATATGGTAAGACCCTTGGAAGAGGTCTTGGATCAGGACATTAGCAACCTACAAAAAGTATTTTGTTCGACTTACAAATTTATAAAAAATATGCTGATGTACTGTAATATCTCTGATTCATTTTCTTGAAATTAAGGCAAGGAACCCTAAACTGAGTCCAAGATAAGAATGTTATATTCCAGTGCGTTATGGATGACTTACAATGCTTTCACTTTCATGCATCTCAATGAGGACATTCGTACCTGATAGACGTGATCTTTCTCATTATAAAGCCCAGAGTTAGGGTGGTATTAAGAGGAGTGCTAAAGCTGGCACGGAGACGAGTTTATGTTGTTTTTTTATTCGGGGAAACTTTTAATAACACCGTTATCAAATTTCACACAAACGTTAATAAAGAATAAACCTATGTTATCCAGTACGCGTCTAAGTTAATCAATTGATTTTGAATTAAAAACTAGTAAAATATCGTAATTTACTCCAGTTTGGTCAATTTCGGGAATTTATTCCAAGTGAATGTATGTTTTTTTACGCAAATCGGCATACTGGATAACAACGTTCAAATAACGCACAGGATTATTTGGTTTTATCGTACGATGAATGGTTTGGTGGGAATTTTTAGAATTTTGGAAATCCAATTTTTGATTTCACATTTTTTCACGTTTGGACTTAAGTCTCGCAATTGATCTTTAAAGGGGTATTCACCCGCTAAACTCAAAATATATATTTCATTCAGACTAACTAGATATGAATTTAGAAAGTAACCAAAAAATTACTGGGGACACCATAATCTGAAAAAAATGTCAAACTTGGTAATTTTCGAGCTAGGTCCCGTCGGCAAAATCCTCCCATAAGAAATAACTTGGGGACCATCTATGCCCCGTGACCTTGGAGGATTTTGATGCACCAAAAAAATATTGACCATTATTGACGTACTCGACAGCCGTTTCTGTAAATCGGCTTTATTTTGATTTGTAATTTGGGCAAGTGGTTTTATCAAAATAAGCCGATCACCACGAAGGGGTGTGATTTTGGAATGCATATTTTTTGTGTTCGAGTGTATATTTGTGCACAGTATCAAGACACGATGTTATAAAATCCATTTTAGATTGGTACGATGCTAGTCTATGTGGAACAAAAATTAAGTAGGCTAAATCCGATTTAAGAAATTCCCTAAAACACAAATGTTTGCAAATTTCAGGGTCAAAAAATTCGTGTAAAATCACAGTAATAAGATATAATTTTTTAAACGGTAATTTTAGTGTGGTGTCATGCTATAGATTATGTTAGTGATTTTTTTTTTCTATTTTTTACTCAATGTACCACACTGCCCAACACAACCTACATAACATTTTCTTTACTGTATTATTTGAAAGTTAAAAGTATGTGAATGAACTACTCAGGAATATCTATATCTATTTATTAACTGCTTGTATCTATATTTTTAACCAATATGTCAATAAAGTATTATAAAAAAATTTAAAAAATGTGGTAAAAAATAATTTTGGGGGAATAGCCCCTTTAAGCAGAAATCATCAACACCTGAGCGCGCGCATTGGAGTTAGCCAGCTCAGCGTCCCCTTGTGCTGTTCCAGGGAATGGGGTCCTGGCTGGAGGAGGCGCACAGCCCCCAGCAGGGACCGGGGGGCTTCCAGTGGCGGGACGGACTCGAGGCCTGCACGACTGGAATCTTGATCTGGTCAGAAGTGTTTGTCCTTGACGGGCCAAGAGGGAAGAGGGTGAGTTGGGGATTCACAGCCAATACTATTGTCTAAACTATTATCAGTATTGATAACGACATTGTTGACTCAAGCGTCACGACTCTGATTCGGGAGGTCCCGGATTCAAATCCCGTCGAGGTCGGCAATCCTGACTGAAGGTTTTTCCGAGGTTTTTTCTCAGTCCTTGATGCGAATGCAAGGGATTGAGTCCTCTTAGACAGCCCTCGAACATACCTTCACAATTGTCCCAACTCTAATACACCTAGTTCATTGCACCCTAAGCAGATTTCACACGAGTATAGAGCGTCACAACATCTTCAAAGCGTCGTATTAGTATTAGTATTAGTACTGTTTGGGCGCTTTAACAGCTTATTATTCTCGCCTCCAAGATGAAACAATTTCTATAAGTGTGAGCTAACAACAAGTATACTTCTTTCCAAGGGGTGGAACGTAAGGGGGACGCGGGGTGGACAGGCCTGTGCACTGTGCTGGTCAGAACCAGCCACAAGCGTATGGGGAGGGCAGGGGTTCCCCCACGTCGTAGTCGTCTTCGTCTGTGTCATCATCCGTCCGTGTTGTCATTGTGGTCGCCGTCGGGGAGGTAGTCAAAGGGAAGGGTCAAGTTCCCCGACGACGACCCAGAGCTCGCCATTAGTTTCAAGGAGTGAAACTCCCCTACTCACGGGCCAAAACTACGAGAAGGTTGCGAGTTTGACTTTGAAGGCCCTCGAAGCGTCGTAACGGCATGTAGAACCAAATCAACATTATCGGATACGGATTAGCGTATTTAATATCTCTTAAAATATACAGTTATCTTGTTGTGTTGATGGGCGTGCGTGTCTCACATTGTGTTAATGTAGCACCGTGGTGTCTCATCAAAATTACCATCTGAGATGAGTATCGCTACTCGACCATCAGTCTGCTGTCGTCTCGATTAGCCAAAGTGCATAAATATGAGACGTTAAGCAATATCCAATCAATCAATCAATCAGTCTGCTGTCTTGAGTCGGCAAATGTTAGTCTCGCAACGTCGGAAGTGCATGGGAAAACTAGATACTTGACCATCAGTCTGCTGTCTTGAGTCGGCAAATATTAGTCTCGCAACGTCGGAAGTGCATTTTTTATGCTAAAAAAAAAATTATTGTCATAGAATACATACATAATACATACAACATAGCAAATTGTACAAAAAATAATGTTACAAACAAAAATAAATCTTACAAGGCATATAATCAAAGAAACCACAAAGCCTGAAATTGGCTTAACTGTGTTGTGTAAAGACAATTTAAATTATATAAGAAGGTGACAATACAGAGAACGGAACATATAACCAAAATAATCACGAAAAACAAGTTTATATAAATACCATGGTTGCATGACATATAAAATTAATTTGTGAAATAAAAAAAATAAAAAAATACATTTTAAAAAATACAGTCAAAAGGTGTGAGAAAGAAGATGTGATTTTAGTTCAGTTTTAATTTTTGAGATGTAAGACAAGGTTTTCAGTGAGGAAGGCAGCAAGTTGAACGTAGTAGGAACTGAATAAGAAAGTGAAAGTTGGGAATTTGAGCGCCCCCGCCACTTTGAGCCTTGTATCCTTGCATGTGTCTTACGGAATCTTGAGATCTGATTTAAAATAGAAGTGTAATATAAATCTTTATATAAACAATGAAGATATTGGCAGCACATTACAAAAAGAAAATATTTGTTTATGTGAGAATTCAGAATCGGTTTTGAAGTCACAGATTAACATTTTTATTTGTAAATTTTCAACCCTTTGAATAATGACACCGCGAAGCATTGCCCCAAGCAAAAATGCCATATAAAATCAAAGATTCGGCTATGGATTGATACACGGTTCGAAATAAGGAAAAAGGTAAGACATGTTTTAGTATATAAAGCCGAGAGGAGCAAGAGCGTAGTCTCTTACATAATTTATCAATTTGACAATTTCACGAAAAGTGCCTATCTATAATTAATCCCAGGTATATAGAAGCCTTGACAAATTGAAGGTCTTGAACACGTATAGTATCAACACCCGGCTGTTTATTTACACTAGGAAAACGCTGAAGTCCCGCCGCGTTGTTGGATGAGCGTAATTGGTGCATTGAGCTGCCATGTGTTATGCGGATTTTCTGTTGTTCTGTGAAAAAATTATTAATAAGTCGAAGAATTTTTTTAATTAAATTAAATTAAATAAAAAATTAACTTTATTTTTTATTTTATTTTATTAATCGTAATTTTTAAAAAAGAAAAAAATCGTAAAATTGCGATTTTCATAAGAAATAATTATTCGATTGCGCTAAAATTTTACACGAATATATTAATTCATAAAATTAAGGTTCTGTGAAAAAATCATTACAATAGGATAAAGCATGTAGGTGTTATAAGTCAAAGAATTGTTTTAAAAACGAAAAAACTGTAAAATTTCGATTTTCACGAGAAATAATTTTTCGATTGCGCTCAAATTTCACACTAATATCTTAATTCATGAAATTAAGCTCTTGTGAAAAATCATTAAAATCGAATTAAGCATGTAGGTGTTATAAGTCGAAGAAATTGTTTAAAAATCGAAAAAAATCGTAAAATTGCGATTTTCATTAGAAATAATTTTTTGATTGCGCTCAAAAACGTGGCAGTTCTAAGTTCAGAGATTTCAAAGGCCTCCATAAAATTTCATCGCAATTGAAGTTTTGGTTTAGCCGGAATCGTGTTAACAAACACACAATAATACAGACAGAAAAAAAGAAAATAAAACATTCCGGATTTTTTTGTCCAGTGTAGTGAAATGGAATCTTCGCTTCGCTCGCTACTCTCGCTACGCTCATCCAATGAAGAGAATCGATCATTGCTCTCTGTAGACAATCCGCTGAGTCAGGGTTTCCCAAAGGACTTAACCACCAGAACTAGACTTGGGGCGTAGCAAGGTCCTACCCTTCCTCTGACTCAGAGATTGCTGACCAAGATCGTACTGTGTTTTGAGGAATTCGGGTTGGAAGATGAACATTGAATTATCACGGTTAAAAGACATGTTTCAAAAATGAAGAGAATGCCTTGTTTATTACACTCATAGATTGCTGAAATCTGAATAAGAATGTGCGTCTGACTAGCGAGGTCTCGAATCCTGGACTCCCAAGTTAATGAACAGTAAAGAACTGACAACCAACCATTCATGTCACCTGCTTACCAGATTTCCCCCAAGCTTGTTAGTGACAACTGTCCGGTCCTTTATGGTTCTTCTTATGTCTCTTCTTCCCCTATATCCAAAGTGTACGTCTCAAATCCTAGACTCCCGCCAAGGCGGGAGCCTCGGTAGTTCTTCCGTTTTCTAGCTCTGCGCACCTTCTTCTTTCTTGTACAAAGTCCAATCTTCAATCAGTCTCCCCTGGTCTACCACCGACCCGTTATTAAATACTTGTCATGACGTCATTCCCCCCACTATCTCATCTTACAATTTCCCAGTGGTGTTTATGTCGTATTTACGTCTTAGATATTCAGCTCATTGTTGTACTATTCAGCGTTCTTGGATAACAACATAATCAAAACCGAAAACAACATGTTTTAACTTTCGTTTCCACAACACCAAGCTCAGCACATAACTCTCGACGTCACACCAAAACATTACTGTTATCATCGGTTTCATTACCGTGCAACTATAAACAACTTTCTGTTAGCCAAATCTTCCTATCTTCATAACAATATAAGTAAGAGTAACTGGTTTCATGAAGAATGAATGATTCACTTGAATATTTTCATTGCGTGCAAGCTGAAATGTTAGAATGTTGCAATCATGTTTCAATGTACTTATCTCGTCAACAAAAGAGTTAACAAAATGATTAACGACTATGTTCGTATTCACATCTTTACATAACAATTCAGATATCACGTCATCAACTGAATACGTTTCCTTTTTCCAGTGATCTGATTAATAATTTGCCACGTTCCTTTTACATCTCCTCTCGCATTGAATATTAAATTACGGTAAAACTTTATCTTTGCTTTATTGGTTTCTTTTATTACTCTATTTCAGTAAGTATTGTACTCTTCTCTTAGACGGGATTTTTTTCGCCAAAATCACTACAATTTTTCCAATCTTTAAAATGTTTATCTCTTCTTTTTGTCATAATAACAAGGTCGTCGGTGACGCATATATTTTGCAAGGCCTTTCTGTTGAACTGGAAACATTCTTACTTCTCAAAGTAGTTTTTTACAAGCTTAGGTAAACTCTCCGCATATTTTTGTGAAAATTTCCTCAGGATTATCAGTGTCGCAAACTAAGAACCAATTAATACGAGACAAGTTATTTTGTAATGTTCATTCGTTAAACTTAGGCCTAATTGAGAGAGGAACTTGATCACTTCTCAAGTTTTTACTCTGCGAAACTACGTTAAGAGACCTTCCTATAAACTGAACGCATGCGAGCACCATAATATAGTGGCCAGATACCTTAGTATAGTAAGGAAAGCAGAGTCGCATGATAAGTAGCTTCCGCGCAAGTTAATATGATCAATACAAGATGACTCAAATCTACCTGACGTATACTCTTCGCGTGTACTTTTATTTATACATTTAATGAACCACATGCTGCCAACAAATCTTCATAAATTGCAGTGTACCTGTCCAAGGTATCAAGCAAGTTAATATTTATATATCCTATTATGATCCCATTGCGTAACAAAAGCATAGGCTAGTGAGTTGGGTTCCCTCGCAGAATGGGATCATAAAAGGAGATATAAATATTAACTTTTTTTAACTTTTCTACTCACACATCTAATTCTTCAATAAAACTTAAGCGACTACAGTTAGGAGGACGATACAGAGCTAACAAATAAACACACACACACACACATCATTAAGGTAAATGTAGTGCTTCTGCATGCACAAAATCAACGTTTATCTCAACAAATTTCACGGTTTCCCTGACAAATACAAGGTAAACCACCACCAAGTTTGCTTACTCTTTGCTTTGATATTTTGTTATACCCTTGCAAATTATATAAATTCACGTCACATTAGAAAATTCACTTATAACTAAAACATCGATTGACCTTATTACATCTTGCAAAATACAACACAACTCGTCCCAATGTTTTTATAGATCAAATGCGTATATGAATAATTTTCGAGATGATTGCCAAAACACGGTCACCGCCCGCATACCAACCACTAATATCATCAATATACGTACAGTCAATAGAATCACTTTGAATAATGTTATCTACCTCTTCCCAATTCTCCATTCAGTTTCACACACGTTGCAAACAAACACATTATGACACTGGCGGAATGTCAGGGGGGAAAAGGGGGGGGGAAATGGGAAAAGATAAGACACGGTCTTTATATCTGTAGAAAATGAATGAAATAAATTCATGATTGATTTGTGTTGTTAAACGTCTTATGTAAATGCACTGCGGCAATATACCAGACGATGAGTGGTGATAGATGAGGATCAAGTATGAACAGAAGGAAGGAGGGGAAAACTCGGTACCAGCACGTAGCCTACTCCTTTCGAAAAGTACTAGGGGTACCAATGGCTTTACGTCCTATCCGAAAGGTCAGAGTAGCCTTAACAGTCATATAGGTTCCTCCACTAACCCGGACTGCCGAGCAGACGTCGAGGAGAACGAAGCCATTACACTAGCTCTCGAACCCTCCAACTGCTCTAACCAGCAGTATATGTGTGTCTCAGGGCAGAGCAGTCATAGCGGTCATCCACTCTTCCACTGACCACGCCCGAGAGGTTGCTTAACTTCGGTGTTTGAGTGGGAACCGGCTAAGCGACCGCAGCTAAACCACTGGCTTCAATAAATAATGTACGAGCGAAGGCGTATCTTGTATCACGTGGTTACATCGAATCTGTTACGATGAAGATTGCAATGTTGTGCTCAAGTCAGCTGTTTTATGTTTACAAATTACAACCGTTATTTTTATTTATAAAGCGTCTGTCAACTCACTTTTTTAAAAAGTAATAACCATCGGCCACTAATAACCTTATAGTATTGTGTGCCCTTAAGTCATTAAATTATCTAACTAACCGAGATGCATATATTTTAGTTGGGGACTGTTATTCAACACCCCCAATAAGAAAACCTTGGGAACACTTAAATGTCGGATTTCCGATGACGGGTGTCATCCCGGAGATATCCCGAATTTGGCTATCAAGCCCACCCTCAAAATCTCCCTCTCTCGTGTTACAGGTGGCCGTGTTACTCATGAACACCCAGGGAACCTTCGCTCCACTGTCTTCGCGCTCAGCACAATGCTCAGCTCTGTGCAGATCTACAACGTGATGGGAGATGTGAAGAGGGATGACCTTGACTCGCTTCAGTTGTTTGTGGAGTACGGCAAGGTGGCCTCATGTCAGGTGAATCTATGACAAACTATTGTCGATTATTTAGCGAGATTGCAAGGCGTACTTGTGTATCGCTAAGACTTTTTATCAGTTAGTTAGTTGGAAAAAAGATGTACCCAGAAAAGTTTTAACGCCTATTTGCTTATTATAATTTGTTCCTGCACAAACGTATGGGGTTGTGACGAGGCCAGTTGATCTTGATTCTTTATTCTTGATGTGGTGCATCAATACCAATTTGGCATATTAAGCTGGAGTTCCATTCCGTGTTCCTTTGAACACTCACTGGAAGAATTGACATAATTTGTCTTTGTGGAGAGAACTCTTTTTTGTATTAGTAAATAAAAACTAATATATGGGCTAATAGTTGGTAGTATACTTGCTGAACTGACAGAACACCAAGAAGGAGTGAGTTCGGACACCCGGGGACACCTAGGTGAACCATTCAGCCAAAGCTTACGATAGGTGCCCCGGGGCCTTATCATCGCCTCTTCTTTGCAAGGGGTTGATTATGTATGGAAGATGGAAAGGTTTGTCTTGAGTTCTGTTCCTGGTATTTCGGAAGAAAGACTGGTCAACATTAATACTGGCTATGGGACGGCGATGTCTGTCTGATGGACGAGGTTAGAAAAAAAACTGTTGCTGAACTCAAAAACAATTGTTTTTGACGTTTTACTTCAGGGTAGCAGTGAATGGCCACGGCTTTATAAAAGTTGCGGGAAAGCTGAGTGAAGCATGTTTCAAGCATGGGGAAGTCGTTGTCAAAGGTGAAGGAGATGTTTGGGGTTTGGCGTGGAGAATGTGTGGCCATCCTTAGCGCACGATTTTGTAGTATTTGTAGTTTGTCGATGTGATATTGAGATGCGCCGCCCCATATGGGGGCAGCGTACGTTATCGATGGTCTTATTATTAGAGATGTGGAAAAATGGTGAAGAGATTCGCGATTTTTTTTAAAAGTTGCAATAATTTCTTCAAATTCAGTTTGCTCATGAATCACCTGAATTGTGATTTAATGGTAGGTACCAATTTCCAATTCGCGAATTTTTGCGATATTTTAGTTGATACCGCGAACTAGTGGCGAAATTAGCAATTATGTCTTTAAACGCGAATTAGGTCACCAAATTTCAAACAAGTTTTTTTTTAAAGTTTTGGTGGAGGTGCCGGGTAGGTAGTCGAAACAATGAATGCTAATATTTTAACATCTATAGTAGGCTAGATCCCCAGTCATTGGTCCACTGGCGTGTCAATTAGAAGCCATCTTGAATATGTCAGTTTCTATGTTAAATTAGGTTGTAGCAATTTGTAGCCCACATATTTTTCAAGATGGCTGTCAGGTTGACAGGTGAGCATATTAGCCATTAACACCAAATGTGTAGTCTTAATTTTTACTTAAACATTAATAAAGTACTCCGTAGCTACCGGATATACCTGCTTGTCAGGGCTTTAGGCACTGGATATAGGGGGCTCTTGGACTATTGAAACTTGTTATTTGGATATCATATCAGCTAGACACATTTTTATTTTTTTAAAATAAAGTGTTCCTACAAAAGTTGTAATATTTTACCACACTAATATTTTGAGGGTGTTAAGTTTTATGTTTCATTCATATTTTGAACAAATTCAAGATACCCACACAAAATCACAAAATATGCAAAAATGTCAGAAAAAAATCTAGTTTCAGGAATGTACTGAGAATTAAATTTTTTTCTAAAAATTAAGTTTTAATTCAAAAACCGAAAATTCGCTAAAAGATAAAAAAGATGGAAAAAACACTAAAATTCTTAGCAAAAAATAAATATTAATGTTGTTCCGAATTAGCCTTGTTGATTCTGGCACTGTCTACGCTGGTGGAATCGTGTCACCATAATAATCGGTGTTTCATATTTAAATATGCCGGTCCAGTTCAGACCTGAGTTAAATCCGTGTAAATTAGGTAATTTTAAGCAAACGATTCGAGTTTTGCATTTTTGCTAAGAATTTAGTGTTTTTTCCATTTTTTTTTTTTATCTTTTAGCGAATTTTCGTTTTTTTAAATAAAACTTAATTGTTAGAAAAAATTTAATTCTCAGTACATTCCTAAAACTAGATTTTTTTCTGACATTGTTGCATATTTTGTGATTTTGTGTAGGTATCTTGAATACTTGCAATACTAGGAATACATATAAAATTTCCGGGACTAACCAAAATTTTCTCGTTTGATGCTGTGTTTTGCAGATGGTTATTTGAATCGGTTATTTGAGAACCGAATAAGTCACCCAAATTGCGTAAATTGAGTTAAGATAGCCATTTTCTTCAGAATTTCAAAACCTATCGATTAGTAGAGAAACGAAACATTTTTCGACCATGCCTGTGTATATTACAGGGTGTCAATTTTCCCATTGAGTTGAGAAACCGAATAAGTCAATCCATACGTTCTGAAGAAAAAATTGTATTGATTTGAGAAACGGAACAAGTCACTTTCAGTAAAATGAGTCATTGGCTCTCATTGCCGAGAAATTTTAATTAAACAAAGTTTTAAAAAATGAAGTTTTATGTTTACTATAACTAGGCCGCTTCGCGAACGCTTTTTTTAGTCGCGTTGATGGATGAGATTTTTTGTAAGTTTTTAGTTTGCGTGGGATCTCTTTGCTTTTGCAAGTGCTTTTTGAACGCATTGTAGGGGATTGTTGTCAAGTTTCTATTGTTACTTGTTACTTGTTATTATACACCTTAAAAAACTCATATTTAAACCTTTATTCTATGGATTCTGGCGAACTTTTCCCAACTTTTTCTTTCAAAAGGTACTACATCACCATAACCTTATTGTCTATGTGAAATATGAACGTTGTAGCCCCACCCGTTTGGTCAGAATCGGCCCAAACGTCACGAAAATATCGCGCTAAAAATCGTAAAAAAAAAATCGTAAAATTACGATATTCATGAGAAATATTTCTTCGATTGTACCCAAAAACGTGGCACGTCTAAGTTCAGAGATTTCAAAGGTCCTCTCCAATTTTCATTAAGATCACATATGCCGTTTGCCCGGTAGAGCGCGAACAGACAGGAAAAAAAAAACATTTGAGCTAAATCTGTTAAGGGGTCAGTGAAATTGAAGTTTTCGCTTCGCTCATCCAATAAACAATCATAAAAACTTATGATACTATCTTATTTTTACTAATTTTATATATCCCCGCCCCATTTAATTGAGAAACTAAAAAAGTCCACGCTAATTACACCCTCGTAAGTATGAAATTACGTGCTCATAAATATCAATATCAACCAAAATCAATGTAACTATGCCACATCTAAATAACTACATCAAAAAACCTGCATTATATTTTGACTTCAGGGTATTAAATGCACGTTTTTTGCGTTTTCTCAGAACAATAGATACATGACTTATTCGGTTTCTCAAATAACCTATTCATTTTTAATCTCCTCTAAAAATGGTACCATACGTACCATTGGCATGGGGTAAAAATAATTATTTTTAATCCACCTCTCTACCTCTCCACCTCCCCACCAGTTCACCCCACACTTTTCATTCCCCCCACTGCTTCACTTCCATCACCTGGTTTCATGTTTCACCTCGCTAATCACGTCTCCATCATTCAATCATAAAATCTTCCCCAATTTTCTCTTGTACTATTGACATACATATTTTCTACACTGTATCGATATTATTGTTATACAGTTGTTATCGCGTCTAATATTCATGTGTATAAATCTAAAATAAATTCCTAGAATAATATTTGTGTTATGTCTTGTTCAATTTTAGCATAGGCTGACACGCATTCTTCAATCATGGGTACAAAATTGAAGATAATGCCGCCTGTTGATGTTCTAATTGAAGCTGCAGCACCGCAAACACATGTTATCAAGCACGTTGTGGAGTGGACGATCTACGACTATATCAAGCAAAGAAGAACGCTATTTAAGGCGCCGAGAAAAGCGACATTTAAGTCGCCGTTATTCCACCTTCAGAATGAAGCGGGTGAACTGATGGCTCGCATCGTGCTCTATGATACACGCACTGGCCGTGATAATTGTATTTACCTTGAGGTTTTGCCCGAATATCAAAACAAAGTTAATGGTAAACTTAGTTTTGCTTACAAGTTCAGTAATGGTGCCATTTGGGGTAAAAAAGGTACGTTTATGCAGAAAAAATAATTACAATAGTAAAATATGAGTTAATTAATACGATCAAAATAAAAAGATGTGTGATAGTGCGTAGCCAATACCGGCTCAAACTTGACACCCATATTCGTATGCATAGGCCTACTTCTGTGTATCTAAACATAATTTTATAAATTTGCGTGCAATGTCATCGAATAAGGTTGCCTATGTAGTTGTTTATGTTGTTGTGTTGTTTGATTTACTTTTTTATACGGGACCCACGGCTGGGCCCCTTTTAGTCGCGTTGATGGATGAACTTTTTTATAAGTTTTTAGTTTGCGTGGGACTACTTAACCTTTGCAAGTGCTTTTTTAATGCA
The DNA here is from genome assembly GCA_024449915.1 of Sweltsa coloradensis. Taxonomy (NCBI): domain Eukaryota; kingdom Metazoa; phylum Arthropoda; class Insecta; order Plecoptera; family Chloroperlidae; genus Sweltsa; species Sweltsa coloradensis. The sequence goes on from JAMZAV010000113.1 coordinate 913,683, forward strand.
TTGTATGTGATTGTTGTCAAGTTTCTATTGTTTTTTGTAAATTTTTATTACTAGGAAAACGCTAAAGTCCCGCCGCGATGATGGATGAGCTTTTTGAAGTTTTTAGTTTGCGTGGGATATCTTTACTTTTGCAGGTGCTTTGTTTTGCTGCTTACACATTGTAGGTTATTGTTGTCAAGTTTCTATTGTAACTTGTCAATTGGTATTAATACCGTAAAAAACTTATATTAAAACTTTATTTCTATGGATTCTGGCTAACTTTTTCAACTTTTTCTTTCAAAAGGTACTACATCACCATAACCTTAATGTCCATGTATAATATGAACGTTGTTTCCCCACCCGTTTGGGCAGAATTGGCCCAAATGGCACGAAAATATTGCAAAAAAAAAATCCAAAAAACTTATATTAAAAGCCTTATTTCTATAGATTCTGGCTAACTTTTTCAACTTTTTCTTTCAGAAAGCAATACATCACCATTACCTTAATGTCCATGTGAAATATGAACGTTGTAGCCCCACCCGTTTGGCCAGAATCGGCCCAAATGTCACGAAAATGTCGCACTAAAAATCGAAAAAAATCGTAAAAGTACGATATTCATGAGAAATATTTCTTCGATTGTACCCAAAAACGTAGCAAGTCTAAGTTCAGAGATTTCGAAGGTCCCCTCCAATTTTTATTAAGATCGCCATGTGCCGTTCTCCCGGTAAAGAGCGAACAAACAGACAGAAAAACTAACAAAAAACAAAACACCCGAGCTATTTTTCTTGGGGTATCGTCAGTGAAAAACAAACAAAAAAACAGAAAGTCAAGTTGAAGTCTTCACTTCGTTCGCTACGCTCGCTACGCTCATCCAATAAACCTCAAAAAACACATTAAAACCTTTATTCTATGAATTCTGGCTAACTTTTCCAACTGTTTCTTTCAAGAAGCAATACATCACCATTACCTTAATGTACATAAAAAATATGAACGTTGTAGCCCCACCCGTTTGGTCAGAAATGGCCCAAATGGCACGAAAATATCGCACTAAAAATCGAAAAAATCGTAAAAGTACGATATTCATCAGAAATATTTCTTCGATTGTACCCAAAAACGTGGCAGGTCTAAGTTCAGAGATTTCAAAGGTCCCCTCCAATTTTCATCAAGATCGCGTATGCCGTTTGCCCGGTAGAGAGTGAACAGACAAAAATACAAACAAAAAAACAACAAAAAAAAACAACCAAAAAAACATTGGAGCTAATTTTTTTTAAGGGGTCAGTGAAATTGAAGTCTTCGCTTCGCTCATCCAATAATATACTATAGCTTCCAGTTATTTTGCATAATAAAATTACTTTTTTCGTCTTGAAATAAGAGCGTACTCAATGATATATTGTTTAATATATTGTTTATTTATTTGTTTATTGCAAGATTTTAACTGAATTATTATGAAGATTTGCGTTTGGTGTTTTATTCCGCGAAAGATTATTTTTTCCTCAATTTGCTGTTCCTGATTTGTTGCAAACCTCGTATTCGTTTTGGTGGAATAAGTTTTTTCTTTTCTTTTTTATATTTAGATGCTTTTTACATTTAAAAATTAATGTAATTGCTTGTATTAGATTCATTTTAACTCATTTCAATTTGTTGGTGATATATATTTTGAAAACTTTATCGAAATTTTTGCGTGTTGTGACAATATAACTATTTCAAATTTTGCTTAAATAGTTCTTTATTGTTTCTGCATTTCTGAAATATGTTAATTTAGTTGTCCTCCTTTATAAAACTTATGCGAGGAATGAAACTACACCGGCGTTCTGAAAACACCCATTTAATATAAATACAAAATACATGTTTTAACCTTGCAACCCTGTATGCGATGAAGGCAAAAGCGTGGCGCGTGCCAAGATTGGTCAAGCTCTTCGGTTCTTTTGTGGCATTGTCTGGGTAATAGCTGACCAATATCGAGTCTATTTAAGGCCGTTCTTTTCAAAAAAACTGCTGTAGCAATATTCCCCGCATAGAGTGTAATACAAAATACTAAATGCATGTTTAAACCTTGGCAACCCTGTATGCGATGAAGGCAAAAGCGTGGCGCGTGTCAAGATTGGTCAAGCTCTTCGGTTCTTTTGTGGCATTTTCTGGGTAGTAGCTGACAAATATCGAGTCTACTCACGGCCGATCTTTTCAAAAATCTGATGTAGCAATATTCCCTGCATAAGCTTTAATTGTCAGCTGAATATCAGCTAGAAAATGTAGGTTCAAACCATTGATATTAAACCCCTATTGTAGGCTAGATTAGCAGTGTCCAATACTTCCGCACAGGCGCGAGCGTAGCAAATTGAAGCGTCGAAAATCCAGTTCAAGATGGCGTTTTAATTTATGCTTTTTTAAAGCAATAAAGTGTTTTACTGGATTGTTTGATATGATTTTAGCTTGTGCAGCATGGGATTGAACAAACAGAAACAATACGAAGTTATTGCATAAGGGACTTTAGTTATCATTTAATGTTAAAGGCTAGCATGCTCAGCTGTCAAACTGGCGGCCATCTTTAAAAATATTCGGTTTACAAATAGCTCCCATTTAATTAACATGCAAACAGGGATTTCAAGATGGCTTCTAATTGTCACGGAAGTGGACCACCGACTGCTAATCTAGCCTACAGTAGTTAAATATCAATAGTTCAAACACTATTCACTCATTCTACTTACCAACTTTATTACAAGTATACTAGGTACTACATGATTAATAATGAATATTAGAATAATGAAGCTCAGTTAATTTTAATAATAATTTATTATCATTATTATTATTATTATTATTATTATTATTATTTTATTATTATTATTATTATTATTATTATTATTATTATTATTATTTTTATTTTTTTTGTTGTTGTTGTTGTTGTTGTTGTTGTTGTTGTTGTTGTTGTTGTTGTTGTTGTTGTGGTTGTAATAATAATACAATGGAGTCCAATTTAATTATAAATAATAATATGATGCAACTAACTGCACATGACATTCAATTTTGAGTATATAGTGGGCAGATACATTACTAAACCACCGGGTATAACTAGGCCCAGGCGAGGAATTGAAGTAAGATAAATGGGTTGCATACCAGGACAGCACAATACGCTAGATATAGGACAAAGCATACAAAATATATGTAAACTATACAAAAACAACAATTCTTCAATCTATCATTTCTCATTCCAGAATGCATCATGAACAAAAACACCATTGAGGAGCGTGGCTGGGGCGTCAAGGATATTTCAATCATGGACAAATACCGACTTCTTTTAACTTTGCTGGAGCCTGGAGTCTTCGCTGTGATAGTCTGCGAAATACATTTGAATGTAACTGGGAAACTCGAAGACACTGAGATGCTGGCAAGTACCTTAACATAGAAATACATTAAGACAGTTTGAGGAGCTCGGACGCAGAATGTAGAAGTAAGATAAATGGGTTGCATACCAGGACAGCACAATACGCTAGATATAGGACAAAGCATACAAAATATCAAATCAGTGTGGTTTGAATGTGTGCTTTGCGCGATAAGAGCACATTTAAAAGTATGTAAATGACCGAAGATAATATGTATTCAAAGAGTTTTTTTCGAGAAAATTATAAAAACTGTGTAAGAGACAACAAGTAATTGTTGTATCGATTTATTTTTCTTTCTTAATCCCCCTTTATATATTTGAATCATTAATTAATTTCATTAAGTAGCCATTTTGAATTTGTTACCAAAATTATTGTCTTACGTTGTTGTTGTTGTTGTTGGTGGTGTTGGTGTTGGTGTTGGTGTTGGTGTTGGTGTTGGTGTTGGTGTTGGTGTTGGTGTTGGTGTTGGTGTTGGTGTTGGTGTTGGTGTTGGTGTTGGTGTTGGTGTTGGTGTTGGTGTTGGTGTTGGTGTTGGTGTTGGTGTTGGTGTTGGTGTTGGTGTTGGTGTTGGTGTTGGTGTTGGTGTTGGTGTTGGTGTGGGTGTTGGTGTTGGTGTTGGTGGTGTTCTCAGCTCAGGAGACGGGAGATCAAGCGACTACACGTCAAGAGCGAGACTAGCAGCGATTACAAGTGAATACATAAGTGGGGTGCTCATACCTAGAAGTGGACCGAGGATCTCACCTTTCAAGAGGTGAAGACAACAGGAGCCGAGCCGTCGACGTCACTAGCCGTGCCGACTTCCACGAGGGGTCCGACTTCTCGTAACGTCTCCGCCATACCAGGGAACAAGGAGTAAGAGAGTAAGCTTTGTGTTCACTAAAATCAGGTGTCCATGAAGTTACATGGATGAATCCATGTTCCATCGGTAGCCATACACGGGTACACCAATGACCAGGGTAGGCTGTGTCATGCAATTAATACAGTGTGTCTCTTTAGAAGAAATCTAGTGTATATCTGTGTGTAACCCATGTCTCATCACCACATCCTAGAATCCCTAATACAGTCAACCCGGTCACGTGATGAGGATTGTAGCAATTACCACCAATCGGGCTACGCCCCCTCTATCAGCCTTCCCCCGGTGATAACAACTACACCGGTAGCTAAAACCCTTTTTATCTGACAATGTCGAGGGGAGGGCTCTTGTCACCATACGGAATGAGTTTCTTCATCTCGATTTCGGAGATACACTTGATCCTTTCTCTTTTAAGCACTTCCCATTGGTCAATATCTAAGATGTTACATTTAGAGCCTGAGTCGACGAGCACCATCAGTTCGAGTCCGCTATCACTGCTCGGTGGCAAATCTTCTTTGGGAGTTTTGCTAACCGCTCTTATGGTGAAAGCATAAGGGGGATCCATGGACCTAATTAAAATTTTCCTAAATATTACTTTAACGAAACATCGGACATAGTTTATCAATTATGATCATCTGACATTGCTAAAACTATTTTTGATTTATTTTTCGGTTGAGCGGTACGCACAATATAGACGATTATAGTGAAATTTTTTACGTATACACGGCACAGCTTTCTGCTCATAATTATTGTGTTAGAAAGCTAATTGTTGTTTCTATTTGTAACACATACTCCTGGCTATAAACTCTATATGTTGGGATTTGTTTCCCGTTAATATCTTGCACGGTACGATTTTTTACTTCCGTCGGTACAAACACTAACTTTGTACCGGCGGAAGTAAAAAATCGTACCGTGCAAGATATCAACAAGAAACAAATTCCAACAAACAGTTTATAGTCAGGAGTATGTGTTACAAATAGAAACAAAAATTACCCTTCTAACACAAAAATTATGAGCAGAAATCTGTGCCGTGTATACGTCAAAAATTTCACTATAATCGTCTATATTGGGCGTACCGCTCAACCGAAAAATAAATCACAAATAGTTTTAGCAATGTCAGATGATCATAATTGATAAACTATGTCCGATGTTTCGTTAAACTAATATTTAGGAAAATTTTAATTGGGTCCATGGATCCCCCTTGGAAGAACTGTCACCTTCTCTTCTTTAACATGTCTTACATGCTATTGCTTCTGTTTATTGGGTCCATGATTTTTCCCAACCTTCATTATTTTTTTATTTTCCGTGTGTTCAACATGGGTAGAAAAAACGTGGCTGGCCGCCGACTTCCTTTCTCTAAGTGGCCCAAAACGCTCATAAATGTGCACGTCGAGATGTGTGTCCTAGTCGGTCCGGGCTGGAGTGGGAAGGTTTGAATAGAAGAGACGGTAACTGTCACCCGGTAACTCACCAAGAAGAAGCTATTTTACGGGTTAGGATGCTTTCATTCAGTAAACCATTTACCTAGCCTAGTGGTCGGATGTGTTTCGAGTTTGTGTCTGTGGGTCGATTCGTGTGCTAAGCAATGTACTACAAATAGGTAAGTCTGATTAATGTAGGCCCTACATTAACTTATTTATAACTTTCTTATAATAAGTACTATAATGTGCACGTGGAATTGTGACGGAAACACATTTTAACCCCACGTCACCCCGCCGCCGCCCAGGCGCGTAGGAAGGGGGGAATGGGGGGAATTCCCCCTCCTCCCATGAGTAATGAGTAATGACCAACAATTTCGATAATTTCCCATTATTGTTGGACGTGATCGCGATCGTAATGATATGCATTCAATGGTTGTAACATGGTATATCTCGTCACTATAAGTATTTTTTGTTAAATACTTTTATAGTATTTATTGTACAAAAAATACACTAGGAAAACGCTTAAGTCCCGCCGCGTTGTTGGATGAGCGTAATTGGTGAATTGAGCTGCCATGTGTTAAGCGGATTTTCTGTTGTTCTGTGAAAAAATCATATCTAAGTTGATTTTTTTTAAATTAAATTAAATTAAATTAAAAAATAACTTAAATTTTTAAATTTTTAATCAATCGTAATTTAAAAAAAGGAAAAAATTGTAAAATTGCAATTTTCATAAGAAATAATTATTTGATAGCGCTCAGATTTCACACGAATATATAAATTCATGAAATTAAGGTTCTGTGAAAAAATCATTACGATCGGATAAAGCATGTAGGGGCTATAAGCCAAAGAAATTTAAAAAATCGAAAAAAGTCGTAAAATTGCGATTTTTTAAAGACATTTATCCTTCGATAACGCTCAAATTTCACACGAATATATCAATTCATAAAATAAAGGTTCTGTGAAAAAATTATTACAATCGGACAAAGCATGTAGGTCTTATAAATCGAAAAATTTTGTTAAAAATCGAAAAAAATCGTAAAATTGCGATTTTCATGAGAAATAATTTTCCGATTGCGCTCAAAAACGTGGCAGTTCTAAGTTCAGAGATTTCGAAGGCCTCCATAAAATTTCATCGCAATCGGAGTATCGGTTTAGCCGGAATCGTGTGGACAAACAGAAAAAAAAAAAAAACATTCCGGAATTTTTTCTCCAGTGTAGTAGAATGGAATCTTCGCTTCGCTCGCTACGCTCATCCAATTAATTTGGTGTTGCATTTAGCCCACTAATTTTTTCTAGAACGCACCAAACACAGTCTTAAAACCTGATTTTCAAATTTTTCGCCTGCGGCGCTGAAGTTGGCCCAAATTCCCCATGCTGGGTCCCTTAGGCAGAAGATTTGTTGTGCCACCCATAAAAACGAGGCCACGAGCCGCCACTGCCCCTACGCTAGAGTGGTGCATTACTACATAACGGTTGACGCGCTCAAACACACGCAGCGTGTGCGGAGTGAGACGTGTGGTTGCTGCGTGGCTTTGATGAAGACACCTTACAACTGTGTATCGTGGTGGAATATTACCCTCCCCCCTCAACCCTTGCCCAGACGACTGGTCAGTAGATCAAGGCTAGGCACAGGGGGGGTGGCAAATGGATATGCGTAAATCAGTGTATTTAATTATAAGTTGGTAAACTTTCTATGGGTTATTGACAGATTTCTGAAATCTGAAAAGGGGATTTACCCATCCTGGATTTTGAGGAGGAAGGAGTGAACTGGCGATAAAATTGGTTGAGCCCTTTTTTGTGGTTTTTAAAAACATTTCTTTCTTATTTTCACCATTTACGACATAAACCCAAACAAACTATTATCGAGGTCTTTCAAGGTCATATTATACAGAAACTCACACGGTACAAGTGGGGACTTTTAGTATGTTATAATCCATGGTCAACTGAGCATCTTGACAAAAATCCAGCTGTTTCATTTTTTTACGTTATTTGCCAAATTAAATTCCGTTCCAGCCCGTTCCTTCGGCCGATCGCACGAGCAGCGTGACGTGACAATAGCGGTCGTAGCAGCCCAAACCTCGATAGATCGTTAACTGAGCTGACCGATTCCGGAGATTCTTTTTCTTGTGTGTTTCTTACGATGATTAGGGAATCAAAGTTGTAGTAATTCCAATAGTTGATTGGGGCTTTAAGTAAATCAGGGTGTCTAGTATCTAATATGTCCAGCCTTTGATTTGCTTCTGGTAAGGGTGTACACAAATCAGGAAAATAAAATTATGTGTTGTGGTTTCAATGCAATTCTCTTCTACAGGTTCGTCCAATGGAGCTTCTTAACGAAGAGATAGGTGTTCTCCTTTCAAGCGGAAACCTGTCAGATGTGACCTTGAAAGTTGGCGACAAGGAGCTGAGAGCTCACAAGGCCATCCTCGGCGCCCGAAGTCCTGTGTTCAACAGGATGTTCTCGAGCGACATGTCCGAAGCTAAAACCAGCACAGTTCAAGTAACAGACGTGGACTACGAGGTGCTACAGAGCGTCCTGGCGTACATCTACACTGACCAGGTGGAGAATGTGGAAGCTCTGGGAGAGGAGATGCTGGCTGCAGCGGAGAAGGTATAACCTTAGACTATACAATGAACTATCATTGTAAGCCTTCGTACTCAATCAACGATGTTAAAATGTGAAATTCTCCTTAAAATACCTTGAGCAAAAGTTACATTTGAAACCTTCGTACTAATCAAACAATTTAAAAATGTTAAATATTTCCATTATCATTTAAAAAATAAATAATAAATTTATTTGTCTACCCATCATTAAAATGATTCTGGGTTAAATCAGTGCCAACCTGCTGCCGAAATAGAGTACATACCAATCAAATCGATGTATTTAATAGGAAAATAGTCACGTTATGACGTGCTAACATCCTGAATCAACGCTCAGAGACAACAAGGGTTCAGGACACTCTGAATTAAGCCGTTGCAGGCGCTCCAAGTCACTTAAAACCCTAAGACGACGTGCTTAAGTCCAAATCAAGTTAAAACTATGACTTAAGCGGATAACCCCGGACCTTGCATTGGAAGCAGATACGCTAACCACAAGACCAACGAGCCACACATTCATTCATTCATATAGGTTATACACATCCGTGGTATTTTGTAGGCAGGGTAGAATTTGGCCCTGTGAATTTATCTGACAGTCGTACATGGCGAAGAGAGGGTCAAAGTCCAAGCCACGAACGTCAGCCAGTAAGTAGTGGGGTACTTCTTGCAGTATCAACTGGAAGATCTGAAGGAACAGTGCGAAGTCGCTCTCGCAAAGAGCCTCACTGTGGATCTGTTTCTACTTGCAGAGCTGCATCAAGCCGACCTTCTGAATGCCCGGGCCATACAGTTCATGTAACAGAATGCTATCATGTTGTTGTTCTTGCAGTATCAACTGGAAGATCTGAAGAACAGTGCGAAGTCTTTCTGGAAAAGAGCCTCACTGTGGAAAACGCCACGCATCTGTTTCTACTTGCAGAGCTGCATCAAGCCGACCTTCTGGATGTCCAGGCCATACAGTTCATTAAGAGGTAAGTGTTGCAAGCCTACTTAACTATTGTAATGCTAATTTGACAAGATTAGTCACACAAAAATGTGTATAAACAAAAGTGACGTACACAGATCTATATGAAATGGAAGTTATTACAGTAGGGACGCTTGTTATCTTTCTCACATTGTATGGTCTAAACCTGCCCTATGGCTCATTTCAGGAGTCTGTAGTGGTATTATGGAATTTTTGACACCTGTGAAAGGAATGTGGGATTCAATTCCTCATAAATAAATCGAATAAATCACTGAAGAAAACATCTGAAAATATTTTCGGTCAGGATTGCCAGTGGCAGGATTATAAACCAGGGCTTCTCGAATCAGAGTTGTGCTTTATTCTTGAACCACCACTGTCGGTAAACATTCTGTACTGTTACCCGTGCACGATCTAGGAATAACCATGAAGTGTAGTGACATAATGTTGGACTGCGCATTTGTTCACTCGTATGAGTAGGCTTATTAGCCCAAGTGACTTTAGTCATGCTATTGTTTTTAGCTTAGGCCTAATTTTCTAGATCGCATTAGTCGATGTTTGCAAGTTCGGTAGTATTAATATCGATTAAGTTTCGACCTCTGTAGTAGGCCACGCCCAGATGCAGACGACTACACGGAGCCAGCAGTTACTGCAACTCCCGCGTTTTCTAGGCGTCCCTCATCTCAGATCGTACCATCAAGTATAAGCTTAGTCTTTTGTTTTGTGTCCCATATTATTAACTGTAAAGAATAAACGTTTATACTCATCACCTAAAGTGTTTCATCACATAATGTGCTCATTTTACCCAATCACTTTACTCCGAATGGACCCGGAGTAGAATTTGGTCCAGGGTTTTCCTCTGATTAACGTACGAGGCGAGACAAGAGACAAAGTCCATCTCACAAACATCAGTAGTGGAGGTGAGCTCTTGCAGTTGTCGTGGGAACCCCCACACATCCCCTCGACGACGACAGCGACAACACGAACGACGATGCACGATGACAACCACGATGTGACAACACCCCACCTCCATCCATTTTCCACCTCCTGCCCTTGACCAGCATGGGTGTACCTCGTTACATCTTTTAGGCTAGAGTGGCACATTATCACATAAATGTTGACCAAATTAACCGAACTTAAACTTAAGCATTTCCTGCCGTCATGTGTATTGTATGTGTAATGGTACTGCTCTCAATCCAAAACGTTTTTATATGAAATGAAAAATACATTACTTATATATTCAACATATAATATTCCAGGAATAAAAAAGAAGTTATGGAAACGGCCGGATGGAAGACTGCAAAAGAGACTCATCCGCAACTCATAGCCTTATTCATGAAGTTTTGGTAAAGGCTCAAGAAATGTGATGCAAGCAATTACATGATATTATTTCCAATTGTACAATCATACGTTTTGTTAGTATTTGCATTATATTTCATTCTTTCTACTATTGAGATGCAATTTTGGATGAGCGAAACGAAGACTTCAATTTCACTCACTCCTCAAAACATTTAGCTCCAATGTTTTTTGTTTGTTTGTTTTTTTTGTTTGTTTTTTCTGTCTGTTTGTTCGCGCTCTACCGGGCAAACGGCATATGCGATCTTGATGAAAATTGGAGGGGACCTTTGCAATCTCTGAACTTAGACCTGCCACGTTTTTGGGTAAAATCGAAGAAATATTTTTCATGAATATCGTACTTTTACGACTTTTTTCGATTTTTAATGCGATGTTTTCGTGATATTTGGGCCGATTATGACCAAACGGGTGGGGCTACAACGTTCATATTTTATATGGACATTAAGGTATTGATGATGTATTGCCTTTTGAATGAAGAAGTTGAAAAAGTTAGACAGAATCCATAGAATAAAGGTTTTAATATGAGTTTTTTTAGGTATATAATAACAATCAACAAGTAAAAATAGAAACATGACATCAATCACCTCTACTGCGTTCAAAAAGCACTTGCAAAAGTAAAGAGATCCTTCGCAAACTAAAAACTTACAAACAAGCTCATCCATCAACGCGACTAAAAAAAGCGTTCGTGAAGCGGGCTAGTTATGAATAGTTAAGTATTTTGTATTATTGGGAAGTATTATCACAAAGGTATCTTTTAGAATTAATAACATTTGATTATGTTTTTGGAAAGAAATGTTTAAAATTTCTTGAATCTCAAGAATGATTTTTAAAGTGGACTCATATAAACATGCAGAAAAACTAAAGAATAATGAACATTATAATTGCAAAATGCCCAATAAACTTATTTCATTCGTCAGAATTGAGTGTTACCTTACTGTTAATTTTGGAACTGTACAAATAACAAAATATTGATGCTGTAAAAGAATATGCGGATACGTTTTATCTTTTAATGTCACCTCGATTATTAAACCAACTTTATGAATGCAACTTATAATCACGTTAATAAATTGGCGCTTTCAGACAATTCCCGCTCTGCAATCATTTGCAGAGTAAAATACCAAAATAGTGAGACTTTCATAAGAAATATTTCTTGGATTATCCCAAGTGTATAACATAACATATTATCAATGTCTACAGGTTTCATATGCCCTGTAAGAATTGAGTAAAAATCGAAATAGCTATTCGACCGGTAAAGAGTAAAAATTTGTACAAAATATTGTTATAAAGAATTATGGAAATATCGTACGATTTGTAGTACGTTTTTCATGATAAATATTTCTTTGATTGTACTCAAAATAATAGTATATATGTAAGATCAGTGTTTTCGAAGGTCAGCTCAATATATCATGATCGGAGTAGCCGTTTGTCCGCTAGAGAGCGAACAAACACCAATAAAACATATAAAAAGCAAACAGATGAAACACGGGACATATTTATCTCAAGAAAGACACAAAATGTTAGTCGTCGCTTCGCTCATCCTCCTCGACGGTTGCTCCTTCTGAGTAAACATTATAAACTCCAGTCATATAGATAGAGTATATCTCAATTTGCATCCTGCTTGATACAGCAAATTGTACCTTTCCAAACACCTCAATAACAAAGTTTATTTGTTTAGGAATAAGTAAATAAATACTTATTCCAGACAATATATTCTTAGAGGTCATCACAAAGTGTTAATTATTATAATGTAATATGCTATGTGTGTGGAAATAAAACTTACTTACTTACTTACTTACTTACTTACTTACATTGCTAGGCGAGGAATAGAGTGGTGGTCCTCTTTGCATCGAACTTGATTTGTTTGAAGTTTAAACGGTTCGATATGTCAATTTACATTCTCAATAGTTTTATTATTTAAAAGTAAAACACCATTAATAACATTCTGTGAAATGCATTAAATACTATGGAAAAAAACACAGCCTATACGAAGTACGAGCTAACATTCAAGACTTACTAAATTTCCTTTTGGGATCCTTGGGAGATTCCGACACCTTAGCCTGCCATTCTTAATATGATTCGAATAAGTGTGATCAAGACCAAAGCCATTGTCATTAAATTAAAGCAAGACATTTTTAGACTATTTTCAATTTATATTTTGTTGTGAGTTTAAAACTGTAAGAGAATTATCCAAAAATGTTAACATCACCCACAAAACTGGTCACAGGTGCCTGTTTTAAAATTTCAGTGCAATCTTTTCAGCTGTTGTGCGGTGTGCCGATTCTTATCGAACTCGCTCACTCTCTCACAGACATAAATACAGAACTTATTCCGTTTGTTTTCAGTTGAATTGTTAGATTCAATGTCGAAGATCCCTCATCCAATATGTGAAGACCCTGTAGCATATACAACGGTGAAACACTTTAAATAACAATTGTATTCAAAGTAAAGTGTTTTCCAAGTTTTAATTAGTTCATTCCAAAAATGTTTTTGTTTCCAATCGAAAAATAAATTTTGTGTATTTTTAACAGTCATATTTATTTTATTTTATAAACTTTGAAAACAATATTAAATCAAACTATTTTATATAATGTATTAACTAACAATTTCACAATACGACCTAACAGGTTTAAGTTTTATCCTCTTGACTGATTGGACGAGTGAGCGGAGCGAACGGAGTCTCTATGGCAAGTTTTCGACACTTCGTTGTGTTTATGTTGTATATGTGTATAGGTATATGTATGTCTGTATGTATGTCTGTGTGTTCGATGCGCAGGGGCCAAACTACTCGACCGATTTTGCCGAAATTTCACACCAACGTCAAGGACCAATAGATGGAGTGCTGTTAACATGGACAGCAAAATTCGCAGGAATCCAACCTAAAAAAAATTAAAATAAAACAAATTACTACTTAATTTTTTAAAACTTAAAGTTCGATTTGGAAAAAAATACCCTTTCTCACCAATGTTCACTATAAATGTTGACAAACTGACAAGAATTTCAAAATTACATCTGAATCCACGGCCGGGAAAACCACTAAAATCGCTGCCGAGCGCAGCAGATTTTTTGGGGATTTTTTCCCATTTAACCAACGTTCTAAAACATCAACACTTTTAACATATTAAAAGTTTTTCCAAGTTTGTATGCCGCCTTGAAAGGCGATGCATGCCAAAAATAGACTTAAATATCCGTTTGTTAGCAAATTCTCTTCAAAAGCAATAAACCGACAAAATTACAATTCAAAATTCTTAGACCTAAACACTTGTCCTGAGCCACCATATTGTTTGTTAGTTTAGGCGCCTGTAGTAAGCCCAGGGTCTTCTTACAAAGGGCTGGAGTAGGCTATACTTATCTATTTCATGTATGGAAAGGACTAGATTATTCCACAACTCACAATTCTTATTGGGAAGATTTCTTTCATAAAAAAAACAACACATATTTGACTATTTTTCCACTAGGCTTTGCACAGCCCTTGGCGCTAGGCCCAAGGTAAGCGTATTATGGTAGGCCAGGGCATCACATACTCCGCTCAAGGCAGTCGTCCAACTTTATCTAGGGCGACGTTCGTTCGCCCGCAGCCAAGCGCACGCGACTGCTAGGCGATGACTAACTCGACCCTGTTTACTCCTACCCGAGTTGGGGGGTTTTCAGCTATCTGCACACGCCGCCCCGAAAGAGTTACAATCTTGAAACTCGGTATATGACCTGATATGTGGTCCATGACCTGCCAAAGAAAGAATCAACCCGATCCGATAACCCGTTCTGTGTTAAAAAAGTGCCTCAACATTGTTGAAAACCTCCCGGCTTGCTGGGAATAAGAGCCTACAGAGAAAACGGTACATCTTAGAACTATGAAACTTGTACCACACTTAGATGTACCCCAGACGCAATCACTTTTGCTTCAAAACCAAAATCGGGTAACAGGGACCGGAGAAAACCAAAGTTTTGGATAACAATCAAAACACGTAATTACTAAGGTGTGGAAATTTGTACAAACTTGAAATTAAACATGCTCTTAACCATTATAAATATCCACCATCCAAAACACAAGGGGAAAATTTTGGGGGGACCGAGTGCCTTTTGCTTTCAAAACCAAAATCGGGTAACAGGGACCGGAGAAAATCAAAATTTTGGATAATAATCAAAACACGTAATTACTAAGGCGTTGTAATTTGGTACAAACTTGAAAATTTAAAACATGCTCTAAATATTATACATATTATCTTAACGTCCAAACACAAAGGGACAAAAATTTTGGGGGACCCAGTGCCTTAGCTTTCAAAACCAAAATCGGGTAACAGGGACCGGAGAAAATCAAATTTAGGATAATAATGAAAACACGTAATTACTAAGGCGTTGGTAATTTGTAAAACTTGAATTAAACATGCTCTTAACAATATCATAAATTTTTATTTACCTAAATATCCATGCAATTTTCGTAACAAGACGACATAAACCATAGCAAATTTAATAAAAAGCATTGTATATTGCCAAATACAGATTGTAAACAAAAACAAAAGTTGGTAGCTTTTGTTTCTAGACAATCTGTTTTGAATGGCTCTGTATCCACCGCTTGCTTTATGTATCATGCAAAATTTCTTTATTTGCTTCACCCGAAATATTGATATCTAGTTACGTATTTAGAATGTGAATCAAACTCCGTCTAAGCCATAAATCCGAGCAATTTAGATGGAAAATTACATTTGAAATTCCCGCTTTCTTTGAATTATCGTTTACTTAGTATTAAACGCCTTGATATTAAACAAACAGCAACAAGAAGTGATTTCCCCCCCCCCCCCCCCACAAATACAAACAAATCTTTAAAAAATTGCAACCAAGCTCTCCTTCAAAAGTCTTCGTCTGTGAATGCTGTGAGATATAGAAGTTTAGCCAAGCGTTTCATTCTTTCTCCCTAGTTTCGCATTGAAAAGAAGTAAGATCATTTCGCCTGTTGACGAGTGCCAAGCCAACCATTTCGTGGTAAAAAAGTCAAAATTTTAAATTCAAAATCATTAAAAAAATTACTTGGCCTTTGACTTTTTAGAGTTCTCATAATGAACCAAATTCAATGAACAAGTAATTTTCTTATGATTTTCAGTTTAAAATTTTGACTTTTTTACCACGAAAATGGTGAAGAAAGAATGAAATGCTTGGCTAAACTTCTATATCTCACAGCATTCACAGACGAAGACTTTTGAAGGAGAGCTTGGCTGCCGTTTTTTAACAATTGTTTGCATTTGGGGGGGGGGGGGGTTACATCTACCTAAGCATGTTATGCCGTGATAACATGGCATCGGTATGTGTATTTGGTACACATTGGATTAGAGTTTATTGTTTAAAATCTTTTAATACCTTTCCTAAGCTCCAATTAGTAGACATCAAGGTGTCTGTCTATTCGAGGAAGTCGGAACATACAGAGAATAAACTGATAAAGTTAATGTTCATTTATTCAGTCATTAAATACATTGTAGGTATACTTTTTTTAGAAGAGCCCATGGTATGAAAAATAAAATTGAAATTTGTATCTTCGAGTATTGACTGAAATCCAAAGATCTTGTGTTGGATGTATTAACGTGACTTTTGAGATGTCCTATAAACGACAAGAAAATAGTTGCTCCTAGTTAACATTGGTGATGCTGGCGTGGCCCGCAGGTTGATCGTGACCAACTAGTTAAATTTAATCATGGCGATGTACGATTGATAACTGTTTGCTTGTCGGTGAACTTCGTCGCGGACAGAGTTGGCTTGTTCTGCTTTTAACAATGTACAGTCCACCACTGATATCATTCATGTGCCCAGAAATAACCCCCCCCCCTCTGGTGCTACTCAGATCTGCTGGGTTGCACGCTCTGGGTTGATGACGCAGGTAAACCGACGACATGCCCTGGAAAAACGTAGGTTTACGTTGCTGTGTTGGATATTATCTTGGCTGGCGAGCGGACCCTTAGAATTTCTACAACAACAAGAATCAATTGGGCTCGATCCGTTATATGAGCGAATACCTCTCAGTGATTTTACCTCGCCCAGGTAAAAGCTTAAGGCTATTGTACCACCTCTGGCCGATAATTTGAAAGTCGAAGAAACATGTCTGAAAAGTTTGCTGAATGAAAGAAGGCCTTTAAAATAACAGAAAAAAAAATTGTGAATTTTTTTGGGCGGGACATAACCTCACTTTTGGAAATTATACTTAGATTTTTGGACAAAAGTGTATTATACAAGACTAGTTCAAAATTAAATTTTGAGAATCGGTTTTCTGGACATAGTTTCTAAACACCTTTAGCTATAACTTGACTATAGCTAACATAGTTTTCTGAAAATAGCAGTTGGAGTACGAATTTTTTTGTCAAACGGTACAAATACGAGTTTTGTACCGTTTATAAGACAAAATACAGACTAGAGATACAGGCCTAACTAGAGCATGGATTAGACTAGGAAACGCTCAGTTGGACGCGTTGATAAGCGAGCACGTGCTATAGCTAGACCCACATTGCACATTTTTTAAATTTTAAAATTTACGACGTTCGCGTTTCCAGTATTATTTATTATTGCCAAGGTATTTGGGTAAACCCGTGTTTAAATCTTTACTTTAAAATCCACCGCCATCTAGAGGACTTGACTCCTTGGGAAAACTTTTTAAACTCTTTGTTGACAATTAATAGACTGCTTCCTCGAAAGTATTTTGATTACTTCTAGGTGGCAGTGCATTAGAAACTTCGCGCGTCTTTTCGTTGCCATGGCAACGTTACTTTTGTTATAATGTAATTTCCATCTACACTACTTATCGGATCAAAATAAAATTAACATATTCGTGACCGGACGGACATTCTAAATGATTTGGCTATCTCAGATTTTGTCCCCGTTAAGTTTTAGAAAAAAACTTTCGATTAACTTTAATGGTAACTTTTTGAACGATTTGCCACAAAACTAATGGCATTCAATCGGGAACGAAACTTGTGGATGGTGAAAATTTCAACTCGATCCGAGCCTCCGTTCGACCGCTATCATGACCAAAAAAGCTGCACGACTTTCCGTTGCCATGGTAACCGTACTTTGTTATAATGTAATTTTCATCTACACTACTTATCGGATCAAAATAAAATTTACATATTCGTGACCGGACGGACATTCTAAATGATTTGGCCATCTCAGATTTTGTCGCCGTGAAGTTTGAAAAAAAAACTTTCGATTAACTTTAATGTAACTTTTTAACTTTTTGAACGATTTTGCCACAAAACTAATGGCATTCAATCGAGAACAAAGCTTGCGGATGGTGAAAATTTCAACTCGATCCGAGCCTCCGTTCGAACGTTATCGCGAGAAATACAAAAAAAAACAAAACAACAAACAAACAAAAAAAAAAAAAAAAACAGTGACTATTTTTTCCGGCAGAGTCAAATGGAAACGCTCGCTTCGCTCGCTTAATTATGTATTATTCATATTCATGCTGCCCGTTTAAGTGAACTTTCACGTGCAGCGGGCTACTAGTTTTGTTGACAATACAATAATGCCAACTTTTAGGTTTTGTTCGTATTACACGCAGGACGGTTTTCATGTTTTCTTTTTATTCAAACGCTTTTAAAGATGATATGACATTTTGTGTGGACCAAGTTAGAATGGCAAATGTTATAAAATGTACGGCAGTACGCACATCCTCTTTGGGAACTTATTCAGGGAAAATAACGTTTGATTCATCTCAAAAGTCTCGGATTACCTGTTTATTTATAAATCTAAACGTATATAGTACGGAATGGGCCTTCATTGTTAAATGATGCACTCGACACTTAATATGTATTTAATTTTAGGTTAAGAGTAGATTTTATGACAAAATATTGTGAGCCCAAAGAGATACCGTAGGTTATGAATACGCGTCATTACTAGGCCTAGCACGGTCATAGGCGCTGGGCCAAGCTGTAATCGTATTGTAGACAAAGGCTAGCATAGTATACTTAAGGCAGCCGTACATCGTTAAATCTCACGCATGCTCTTAGATAAAATGCTATGGCATGGGAAGTCATGGGTTTGTATGTGTATTGATAGGCCTATCTGTGTCAGGCTATGGAGAAATTACCAACAATTAACTAGAAAAACGCAAAATTCGTTGTTAGACGAGTGAGCGAGTCATGTGTTGAAAATCCGGTAACATTTCTTATCCTCCCCCAATACCTAAGGCTTGATCCAGCTTGGGGCTTTCCTTCCTAGCCTATCATAGGCTATAGTGGGGCATTATCGCCCTACAGTTGACGCACCCTTACCTTATTTACCGGTACTCAACACATGACTCGCTCACTCGTCTAACAACGACTTTGGTGTTTTTCTTAGTCTATAGTTGGCTTGGGCGCCTGTATACCCGGAAGTGGGATGCCTGGGTTCAAACAACGGTAGGGTTAGATCTTTCATTTGTGGATTGTATCAAAATAGTATAGAACATGTTTTCAAATACTTATAAAGCACTTGGAAAACATAGACAGTACGAAATACGTGTAAAGATAGCATGGATTACTCAATCTCCCAAAGGAATTTTTGTAACCTAGACCGTGTGACATAAGCCTATTTCAATGTATTTGTATTTTGTTCTTGATAGTCATTTTTATCGAATCATTTTTGTCAGGCCGTGATAACAAGCAGTGACCAAAGTGTATCGAATCTTGCACGCTCAAGGTTTCCCTAAATTCCTCTTGGGAGATTGAGTATACCTTAATTGCAATCTTTACTCGTATTTCGTACTGGCTGTTTTTCATAGTATTGCATGCATTTCAAACATGTTTTATAATTATTTAAATGCAATCCAGAAATTAAAAAATCTTTCCCGACCGAGGGTTTGAACCTGTCTCCCACATTTCGGGTATAATAGCGCCTTAGCCAACTAGACTAGGAAAACGCCAAAGTCGTTGTTGGATGAGTGAGCGAGTCATGTGTTGAGTACCCGGTAACATTTGCATGTTTGATAACAATATGTGTATAAATAATAGGGTTTTGTGTTTAGTCGGTATAAGAGCGCATCAACTGTATGGCCATTTATACGCCACTCTAGCCTATGATAGGCTAGAGAGACCTTAGGTAGGGGGAGGAAAGGTAATGTTACCGGGTACTCAACAAATGGCTCACTCACTCGTCTAACAACGACTTTGGCGTTTTCCTAGTTTTAATGAACAATACAAAAAATTGTGAGAGCAAGTACTAGTACTGAGATGCGATTTGTTGCTAACAATGACTGAGTACACTGACCTACATATTTGAAACACTCTTAATAAATTCACCGTCACTTCTGCTAAAAAAAATACCACAACAATATTACCTCCCTCCGTAACCAAATTTTATGTAAAGTAGAAATAATTATAGCAAGAAGTGAGGACCCGGCGCCTCCACCAACAATGTTATTCTTATGGAGCTATAACTTTCTCGCTCTACCCGGCACCTCCACCAAAGGCGTATAACTTTACCATTAAAATAATTTGTTTATTACAGAATACGGTGAATTTGACTTCATTATGATAGAATTAGGTACTGCGATGTACATTTAATTCCAAAAATAATAACTTGGAATAAAATGACTTGTTTCCAGTACACGTTTATTGGACTCACTGGATGGGAAACCACGTTAATTGGATGAGCGAAGCGAAGACTTTAATTTCACTGACCCCCCAAAAAATTTAGCTCGGGTGTTTTTTTGTTGTTTTTTTTTGTTTGTTTGTTTTTTTTCTGGTTGTTCTCACGCTACCGGGCAAACGGCATATGCGATCTTGATGAAAATTGGAGGGGAACTTTGAAATCTCTGAACTTAAACCTGCCACGTTTTTGGGTACAATCGAAGAAATATTTCTCATAAAAATCGTATACTTTTACGATTTTTTTTTTTCGATTTTAAGTGCGATATTTTCGTGCAATTTGGGGCGATTCTGACCAAACGGGCAGGGCTACAACGTTCATATTTTACATGTACATTAAGGTAATGGTGATGTATTGCTTTTTGAAAGAAAAATTTGAAAGAGTTAGCCAGAATCCATAGAATAAAGTTTTCAATATTAGTTTTTTGAGGTTTATAATAACAATTAACAAGTAACAATAGAAACTTGACAACAATCACCTACAATGCATTCAAAAAGCTCTTGTAAAGGAAAAGTGGTCCTACGCAAACTTAAAACTTACAAAAAAGCTCATCCATCAACGCGACTAAAAAAAGCGTTTGCGAAGCTTCCTAGTTTATTAGTTAACAGTTAGTGGTAGCTCCACCGATATACGCGAGACTATTTCGGGTGTTTCCGGTCGATATCGTTACAGCTGGTTTTTTCAAAGTTTTTGTAATTAATCAAATTGCGAACGCTGGGATTGAGCTCAATTAAATATCATTGGACACTCCCTCCAACCAACCTCACACCCTATAACTAATGTTATTCACCTTAGTGATAAGTTGTACATGGACAGGTAACCTACTCAAAATATATTATAAGAAGGGCGGGGGGGGACTCAAACAGATCAGCGACTGTGTTTGTGTTTGTGTGACTGTGCGATAAAAACGGGCGAACCGATTACACTGAATTTTTAAACAAACATTCGGGGGAAAAGTTATGGGTGCTGTTCAAGTTTTTAGATTGCGTGGGGTCTCTTTACTTTTGAAAGTGGTTTTTGAACGCATTATAGGTGATTGTTGTCAAGTCTCTATTGTTACTTGTTAATTGATATTATTTACCTCAAAAAATTTATATTAAAATTTTAATTTTTATGGATGCCGGCTAACTTTTCCAACTTTTTCTTTTACAAGGTTCTACATCACCATAACCTTAATCTCCATGTAAAATATGAACATTGTAGCCCCACCCGTTTGGTCAGAATCGGCCCAAATGTCACGAAAAAATCGCTCTAAAATCGTAAAAGATCGTAAAAGTACGACATTCATGAGATATATTTCTTTGATTGTACCCAAAAACATGGCACGGCTAAGTTTAGCGATTTCAAAGGTCCCCTCCAATTTTAATCAAGATTGCATATGCCGTTTGCCCGGTAAAGAGCGAACAAACAGACAAAAATACACAGAAAGAAAACATTGGAGCTAAATTTTTTGGGGTCAGTGAAATTGAAGTCTTCTCTTCGCTCATCCAATAAAATATCAATGTCTAGTTGACCACTGTGCGCGTGTTGGCGGACTTTAGCGCCGACAGACAGGGTTGGCTTGTTCAGCATTTAACAATTTTAAATCCACCATTAAATTTATTAGTTCCAAATGTATCTATGCACAAACACAGTCCATTTCTTTTCCAGGTTAAGTACAAATTTAAATGCATGTTTTAAATTTGTTCCGAACGTTAAGTATTGAACTCGACGAAGCAAGATGTATGAATGTTTTTATTTTAATAAATCATGCTAAAATAGCACTACAACAACAACTCATCACGATGGTATATCTTTCTTCTGGAGCTCTTTGTGTCTTCAAGGTGTGGCACACTACGTACGTATTCCTGTCATGGCGGCTCTCTGTGTGTTGATATTGTTTTGATTGATGGTTTGTTTCTATTTATTTCCTTCTACCATTTCGACGATGGAAAAGTTGAGCACACTATAAGGTACGTCTTACTGCTTTTATAACAAGTAGCTATTATGCATCCCGCTCTAGTAGGGCTGGGCCTTGAATATAATGCATAAACAACCCTTTAGCCTACCACTAGGACAGTTCACGCCAAAGCAAGGTTTTGGTGTTTTCGACGTAGGGCTTAGCTAGGCTCCCATACAAAATATCCCGAGGTGTATATTATTTAGCCTAAGACATAACAGATAAATGGATATAGTTCGTCGTATGTATACATACAATATGCACTCAATATCACTGTATGCATTCCCCTGAGAGTGATATGTTGCTTTCATCTATGCTTAAATTGTTCAACGTTGATGCGTTGATGCACGAACAGGCTGATTGGCTTATAGTGAATTCAAAAAATTGAGAGGCTTGTTTTGTTTAAAAAATTTGCCTTTCCTGTACGACCTAACGAAAGCAAAGATCTTTTTGCGTTAAATTAAAATTCTTTCTAAAGTCATTTTTCACGGGTACTAGGCATCTAGTATAGGCCTAGCTGCCACGACTAGCACTATCTTACGATCTTGTTCGTATGCCACGTTGCAAATTAACACGTTTACATTTTAATTAAACGTCATTAAAGAAAATAATATGTGTAGGAAGGTACATTATTTTCTAAATAGATTTTATTCATCCAACCCGGCACCTCCACCAAATTCAAATCTGAATATTAATTAGTATTAATAATTGGGTATGTTTATTATGGCAATGTGCATGCCAAAAATAGACTTTGAAATATCCGTTTGTTAGCAAATACTCTTCCCAAATCAATTGGGTTTTGCACTGCCACTTTTTCACACTCGTGTAGCTCCTCCGTAGCACCAGCCCTAGCGTAATGGCCCCCCCCACTCTCAGTTCTGCATGTCACATGCAACACTGTGTTTACTTGAGTTGGGCTCGCACAAACATAAAGTTACGTAAACAGTGAGGTTATGTTTCTACTTCACAAACCACAACACAGATTAATCCGAGACCCTTGGTTATCACTAGAGGCAAGTATTTACGGTAAAAACGAAAATTTTCACCGCTAAAAACCGTAAATGATAAATCATTTTCAACGCCATACTCACAGCTTTTGGTCAGAACAAAACCAAAGATGCAAATAAGTTCCACCACAAATACCTGCCTCTGAATTCTCATAACTACATTTTATTGTAATCTGCAATTCTTTCACAAGGTACCACGCCCAAAATTTAAAAAAAAACAAATCAGGGGGAGAGAGATATAGAGCTTTCAACTAAATGTTGAATTATTTTCACCAACAATTCATCGCTTTTGTGTACAATAAAAACGAAAATTGACTTTTAATTTCACCCCAAATACCTGCCTCTGGTTATTACGAACTCAAAATAAAGCCTAGGGATTGGTTCTAACGATCCTGCAAAGATATCTTGCCCTCTTGCCACACACGTAGGCCTACCAACTTACTGTCCATTTTGCTGGGGCATGAGCTCAGATTTTCAAGCATAGTCTGATATCATTTAAGCCACCATTTTTTCATGCGCAAATCTCAAAACACAGCAACAACAATAACGATTTGAAAGAGATGCTTGTGCAAGTCTGGCATGACATGCAAAACTGATCGTGGTAGGGAAGCTTAAGGCGCCTCCCTAAAATATCGCAATTTTTGGACAACATTTAAAAAATGATGTGACTACAAGGATCAATTTTAAAAAATCACATTCCCGAGTATGCACAAAAAATATTATCTTAATCGATGAAAAATGGAGGTGTAGTTTGAAAAGTCAAACGCACTTATTTGGATCGAATCATAGAATACCTACGCATATTTCATTGAGATTTCGAACTTCGTCTAGTCGTACACAATGATGTTCACAAACACATTTTGGGATGTTTAGTTTTCATTGAGTGTTTACAGAAGCATAAAAAACAAGAGAGTTTTTAAAAGTTTACAACATATATATTATATAGATAATACGAAATTCACATTTTAGTGAAATTATTTTCACTATTTTTGCCATGTCTGCAATTTTTAACAATGACATCATATGGTTATTAAAAATTGATTGTATATGGGAGACCGTATGAAAATCCGGCCGTCATAGAGTGCGCTGCGAGCGGTGACGTTCACTCTAGTGTAGTGGGCGTGCGCACTCGCCATCTAAATACACGCGCAATCTGTCAACAGGAATCTCATTGCTCCGAACATTCACATATATTGAGTGTTTTTTAGTATGGATGTATGTTTACGCACATATGAAAAGTTATTCAAGATGAGTCAAGTGTTGTGTGCCTAAATGCAACAACCGTAAAGAGGCCATAAGTTTCCAAACGATAAAAGTAAATATTTAAGTGGTTATACGCACGTCGTGGCAAATAGTTACCCACTATAGGCACAGTGTTGTTTGCCACCTCCACTTCAAAGAAGACGATTACAAACTGTCCAATTATTATGGTATTTATAATATTATGACTACATTTCCTAAATATCGATCTTTGGTTGGTTATCGCTCACCCGTCGATTGCGTCAGGGCCTACAGGGTTGGCTTGGCTTGGTCGCTTTGGTTTACTGTCCTCCACTGAAAATCAGTTAGGTATATGACTGAGTGGGTAGACTCTAAATACGAATTTATTTATTTATTTATTGTAAGTATGGTAAGTAATCGCCTACTTGGTCCAGACTTGGCTGTCAGTCCAGTAGGCGTATGCCTGTATCACAACTTTTAAAGGGGTATTCACCCGCTAACTAAAAAATATGTCATTCAGGATAACTAGTTATGAATTTAGAAATTAACAGAAAAATTATTGGGTCCACCATGACCCCTCAAAAATGTCAGTTAATAATTTTCGAGTTAGGTCTTATCTGTAAAATCTGCAATAAGAAATAACATTGGGACGATTTTTATGCCCCGTACCTTGGAGGATTTTAATCCAAAAAAATAATGGTCATTAATGAAATACTCGACAGTCTTTTCTGTAAGTCCTCTATATTTTGTTTTGTAATTTGGGCATGTGGTTTGGTCAAAATATGCTGATTACCAAGGAGGGGTGTGATTTTGGAATGCATATTTTTACGTGTTTGAGTGTATATTTGTGTACAGCTTCAAAACACGATGTTATAAAGGGCCATTTTAGATTGGTACGATGCTTTAGTGTGGATCAAAAGCAAAGCATATTAAAGCCTATTTAGGAATTTCCCAAAAGCCAATTTCAAAAAAATCAAAATAAATTAAAAATTAGTCTAAAATCACAGTTAAAAGATATAATTTTTTAAACGGTCATTTTAGTGTAATATTAATATGCTAAAAAATATGTGTCAAAAATCTATTTCAGGCCTGAAACATTATCTATAAGCTTAAATTTTATCTGACCCCTCAACTAACTCTGATTTGCGTCCACTTGTCCGCGCTTTTCTTTTCTTTTAAGGCGGATTAATACAAGGGTTTAGGTTCTGTAAGCGCGCCGGTACACATAGAAAAGTATGTTTAAAGAATTTAGGCTAAGATAGTGTCACTTGTCTTCTATAAGTTCTTTGCAGAATGCAGAGTGAACAGAGAGAACTTTGATTAAAGAAGGATTCGAAGGTTATAATAAAGATTATTATTAATTTTATAATTTTTCCAATCGATGTTAATAATTATGCAAATAATGCTCCAAGTCCTGCCAACTTTATATATTTATTACGGAAGCGTAGTCGACTGCAGTGGCGTAGGAACCGGGGGGGGGGGGCACGAGAGCAAAACTAACGTGTGCTAGGTAATCCCAGAATTTCCGTACTAAATATGCACATACACTTATACAATTCGACAAGCACCTTGGTAAAACGAATATAATTGCCTGTATGCTTCGTCATTACATATCAAAATTAGGTTGAAATTTACTAAAATGGTACACTTCCAAGTTAATTTTTTGAGGTTTTAGATCGCAAATAGTTGCTATAAAACATTATTTTACAGAGTCCGAGTGCAGTTAAAACATAAGTACGAAATAACTTTGGTATGGTGAAAATTTGTTTGGGGTTCAGGCCCCAGACCCGAATAATCTTAGCTGTTAATCGCCTAAAACCACTAATACTAATACGTCCCGGCTGCCGCCACAAGGTCTGCTCATAAATTCCCCCTCCCCCCCCCCAAACTTTCAAAACGTTCCTATACGCGCCTGGTTGACTGTAGTAATCAAGCCTTTCAAAGTAGATGCTAGTTTGACTTAACTTTTTCGTACTGTCGTAAAGTTAAAAGTTGTTCAACTTTCTTACACATTAAAACAGTGTCTTATGCATTAAAAGTATGTATAACAACTAGCTCATTTGTGTGAACGCCAGTACGTGTTCCTATGTTCCAACATTACGTCAACGCGTTAAAACCTTATGCTTACGTCTTATATTTTTGTGTAGGTCCACCTTTAAAAACATTTTCAGCCGCGGTAAGGTTAAAACCCAACTCCATGGTTAAACTACCATAGTTAGCCGCCATCTTTCACAATCAGGTGAACGTCACCGCTCGCAGCGCTCCTGGTGGTGAAACGTCATACGGTCCCCCATAATAGTGAAAGCATACAGTTACCTACAAAACGTTTTTTTTAAATCGATTAACCGAGTCCCGAGTTATGTACATTTGAATATAGTAGTAGGCCTAAGTAAGCGTTTCAATGATCGCACATCCAAAAACAAAATGGCTTTTAAAAAAACGTATACCACAATTATTCGAAGTGACATACTACCTGGGTCTGTTTCACAAGGTGCATACTAACACGTGATGTTAAGTGGGTTGTTCCAATTCCTTTATTAAAGGCCCTACAGGAATTAGCTCCTGGACTGTTATTGTTGTATTAGGTGACAGATTTTTTATCTGATTGCAGAACGATCGACATTTGGTCTCGCCATGTGTAAGTTACTGGAACCACAATGTAAAGAGTCCTGTAACCAAACCCCTATCATGCTACCCTGGCGGAGAATCCGGGCGAACCAGCTTGACATTGACCTATCGTTCTGCACGGAAATCTGTCACCTACTACAACAATAATGCACTGGCGTCAAAATGTTGGAAAAATTTCTATTTTATCAACGTCCGGACAACTGTGACCAAACCCCGATCATTCTGCGCTCTGGTGGGAGATTACATTGACCATTGCTCTAGTCAAAACGTTTAGACCTGAACACTCGGCCCGAGTCACTACATCGTTTGTTTGTTTAGGCGCCTGTAGTAAGCCCAGGGTCTTCTCACAAGGGCTGAACTAGGCTAGAGCCTACTCATGTGTTCAATGTCGGGAAAGGACTACAATTTGGCAATGAAGATGATTAAGCCACAAAAGAAAATCCTTATAGGGAAGCTAAATTTTGTCAAAAAACAGATTCGAATATTTCTGAACTACTGTAGGCCTACACAGCCCTAGGCTCTATGGTCAAGGTAAGCGTATTATGGTAGGCCAGGGCATAGCCTACTCCGCTCAAGGCAGTCGTCCAACATTATAATAATTTCACGTACCTAAGCATGGTATGCCGTGATGACATGGCATGGGTAGGTATTATGTATACATTGGTTTAGAGTCGTATGTTTTAAAATCTGTTATAACATGCCGTAAGCTATAGTCTTTGGGTTTCTAACCCAAAGATAATATATTTGTTTTTATCTTAATCTATAATCGGCAACTTCGATCAAGAACAAAATCTAAACGCATATTATAATAAAATTATACCATAATTATTGTTCCTGGAAGATCTGTTGAATAAGATGCTTCACTCCTTCGTTTGGTACTCCCGTACAATGCTTGTTTCATATTATATGCATTAATAAAAATAAAATAAAAAATTACCTGTTTTATTAAGCTTTCATACAACATCTTAGTTGCCCGTACTTCTCAAGCCACCCAGGATCGTTATAAGATGTCAGTGACACAGGCAACAAACGAATTTTGAGCGCGCCTGAGAGAGATCTTCCTCTGATACTTGTCTTTGTTTTATTTCCACAAGGGAGTGACACATTCATCCAGTACGCCTAGCTCAGAATAAGAGATCGTGCACTTCGAGTAACGTCATGGAAGAATGGGAAATATTAAGGGATATCAAGGAAGAAATAGACGATGTGTCGCCACCAAAAGTTTGGGACACATACATCCAGACTACGCCTTGCTCCGATGTAGGACAACACGCATTCTCTTATGTAATTGAAGAAGAATCGGAGAAGGGAAACATCAAGGAAGAGCCAGAAGATGTGTATCCACCACCAGATTCCTATTCATTCTTCCAGTCAACGTCTTGCGCCAAGGTGAGACAGCACGCAATCTCTGAGACAGCGAAGAAGAACGGAGAAGGGAAACATCAAGGAAGAGCCAGAAGCTGGTATCCACCACCAGATTCTATTCATTCTCAGTCAACGTCTTGCTCCGAAGTGAGGACAGCACGCAAATCTGATGACAGCTGTGGTGTAGTTTGTATTGCCGCACAGTTTAGTTGGCTGCCATTATCCCCTGCGTATAGTGCGCTTTAACATTTGTCATGGTTGTCAGGCCTGCTGTTGGTGGGTGTATCTCAGGACGACGCCGTGGTTTAGTTCTAGAGAGTTCTTCTCATTCCTTGTCTCGTGAATCACGGTGTCTTGTTGTAATCATGTGTATAGTCAATAAACAAGTGTATTAAGTATCATGTAGCTATTCTTTATAATAACCACTCCGTACACCTCAGACAATTCTGGCCCGACCCGATCTTTTACGAGTTCAACGTTAATATTGGTAAGCTAGAGCTTCTGTTTCTGCTTTTTAGCCAACGCCTATTTCGCAGCCTAGCTAGGGCCTAGGCCTAGAAGTCAATTTTGAAAAAGTCTCTTCGGACGGATACGGTGAGCCATTAGCTGTGCCCCCAACTGTTTTTGTGGAATGTGTGGAACCTGTCCCTGCTACTCAAGAAGGACCTAGAGGATGGGTCTATTTTCAAGGAGAAGCTCGAATTTTACTTCGAAGCTTACAGCATCACGGAAGCAATAAAAGTAAGCGAAGCCATTCTAATTTGCAATACTGGGCCTAGTGTATAAAAGGGTACGCAAGCTTTGCGACACGGCGTCTGTAACTTACGGCGAGGCGATATAAGTGCTTGACAAGCTTTCCGCCCTAGCTGAACCCCTAATTTAATGCAACCAATTTTTAGGCGTAGGGTTCAACAGCCAACGGTGAGTTTCAAAGATTTGTAGCAGAGCTCCGTTTTACTTGCTCGGGACTTTGAGTTCACCGATGTTAACCACGAGCTTTTGCATCAGATAGTCATTGGTATGAAAGAAACTCTAGGCTCCAAGAGACTGTACTAGCAACGAGGGGTGGGTGGGACTGCAATAGTCTATGACCGTGCAGTAGCTTCTGAACTGGCCAAGGCGAATCAAGGCATACTCGCGAGCTTCTTCACTGCATCTGATTCGTCATCTACTCCCGTGCATAAAAGCTTCACAGCAGGATATTCGGCATAGGCCTTAAGCGAACAAGGTCAACGAGCACCGCAGTAGCCACATCGAGTCAATCGGTCTGCGACTGTTGCGGTGATTCTAGCCACGGTTAAGAAGGATGCCGTAGGCTAGTACAATGCAAGTATTGCAAGCAGATAGGGCATCTGCTCGGTATGTCGAAAAGGCAAGGGCCCAGCTAGTGAGCAGTTCCTGCATTGTCACAAGGACGGGGTAGCGGGTGGATCGCAGATGAAGCATCGCCAAGATCCTATAGGGCTAAGGCCGCTGATGCTCATCAAGTGTTTCTGAAGCTATTCATGGTCTGTAATATGGCATATGAGGTGTTCTGCGTCTGTTCAGTGTTAACAAGTCTGACGGGTGCACCACACCGACTCATTAGTGAATGTCCAAGTTGGCAAGCCGATATCCGCACTGGAAGTGGATAGTGGTGCAGGGCATTCTCTAATAGGTTCAGATAGTTTGGAGACTTATTTCCCAACGCAGACTTGCAGCCCGGATTGGTGATGCAGACCGGTCCAAGGAGAGCTCAATGTTCAAGAGTTTTACCCCTTCAGGACTTTGCGGAGGACGCCACTGTTGTTCTGCCTCTCGCCGTGAATGGACGCCCAGGCCAGCGCTTATGGGACGGTCATGGTGTGACGCTCTGGGTAAATCGGCTTGACTGCATCTTAGGCAACCAGCTCTACAGTTATAAGTAAGTCAGTTCCTACTTACCTGCATGACTTAAGAGGTGTTCGAGCCAAACTGGGCAAATATACGGGACCCCCGCGCAACATCCACAGCAAGGCCGAGCTGTTCAAGTTTTTATGAAGGCTAGGCCAGTTGCCCTTTTGCACTCAAGATGAAGGTTAGCAACGAAATCGATACTTGTCGCATGGTTTCCCAGGGTATTCTTGTGCCTTGTCACGCATCGGTGTATTGGGCAACCCAACAGTTAACGTCGTAACGAGATGGCAGCATTCGATATGCGGTGATTATTCAGTCACAGTAAAACCAGCGTGTGTGCTTGAGGTTTAACCGCTGCCTACCACTGATTGAAACTTCTCTCGAGGCTCCTGGCGGCAAGGGTCAGAAGATTGATTTATCTCAAGTTTTTGCAGGGTGTCTGTGGATAAGGAGACTCAACAGGTCCTGACTCTCAATACACACCGTGGGTATTCCGTTATGACACGCCTTGTCCTGGACTAATCGTGCTGCTCCAGCATTTTTCAAGAGATTAAAACCGAAGTCCCTGCTTTTTGGATTGAAGGTGTTATCGTAGTCAGGTATGATGTTCTCATCATGCTTCAAACGAACTTCAGCTGCAAGAACGCAGTACGTCAGGTGATCAGGAGATTATCGAGCCGGGTTGCGTCTCGTCTAGATGAAATGTGTTTTCTCCTCGCTACCTTGGATTATGTAGGCTACTCGCTATCGGCCAGAGGGTATCAAGCATCAAGGTCCAAGAACAAGAGCTATTGGGACACACCCGCACCATCCTGTTTAGAGGAGGTGCCAGCATTTTTGGTGTTACGTAAACACTTATGATGTATTTTTTCCTGACAGGCAACTAAGTTCATCCATTGTACACATTTACTGAAGTGAAGCCTTCCGATGCCTGGGTTGGGGATAGAGCGAAGAGGAGTGCGTCCGCTATGCACTGCAGTGATGACATCGAGCAGTTCAAGCCATTTCAATCCTAGGTGCACATTGGTGATTTTGTAGATGCTTCACCATTACGGTGTGGGCGCTGTCCTAGCACACCCCAGGTACCGCAACGGTGAAGACAGACCATGCCTACGCCTCTCGCCACACTTTTCGTGTTTCAGAGAAAATTACTCGAGCTGGGATCGAGAGGTTTTGGCGGAATCTTTGCCATCAAGAAGTTCCAACATGACGTCTATGGTCGAGAATTCACCATAGTCAAACGTAACAATCCGTTGTGTGGAATCTTCCGGTCGGACAGGCCTATTCCTAAGGTCTCGTTCCCCGCGATTGCTCGTTGGTTGCCTTTATGTGGTAAACCAAATAACACTATCAAGCATAGACCGGGTAATCACCATTGCAATGGCGATTTCATTAGTCGTTTAGCCATCAGTAAGTCAATGGCCATCGGAGTATCGGATCTGCAGATATATGCTTTTCGAACAAGCGCCTCATATCTCCATGACGACAATCGGAGGCGGCTAAGGCTACAGAACAAGATCCCAAGTCTTCTCCAATTCCTGAGTCATTTCATTCACGGTGTACTGCAATTAAGAAGACGAAGTTTCAAGCGCTACCTCAAGCACAACAATGGCATCGTCTGTATGGAACGGCCTGCGTGCTTCGAGGCAACCGGGTAGTTTATCCCGCCAGCTCTTCGCCGCGAAGTAATGCTTCGTTCTATCACAAGGTCCATCAGGGCATTCTTTCGCAACTAAAGCTTTAGCCCGTAGCTACGTGTGGTGGCCGGAATTAGACGAGGACATTGAAAGGTGGCAAAGTCCTGTGAACTCTTGCGCACTCTTTTACAGCTGAGACCCTTCGTCGAGCTCCGGGTGCAGTCCTGGCCTCAGGCCTGACAAGGTATGGTTCCCGTCTTCACTGGAGTATGCCGGTCCTTTCCACGGCCATACATTCCTAATATGTGGGGATGCAAAAGCAAGTGGATAGAAAGGTCGCAAGCACGGTCAGGATCAATGTCTATCTGCAACCACACCATTGCTCATTTCGAATGTGGTTTGCTACCCATGGCATTCCCGAGCATGGTAACTGACAATGTCCCTGCGTTTGCATCAAGTGAGTTTGCCAATTTCTGGTAATGCGAAATGGCATCAAGCCACACCAACGTCATGCCCCGTTACAAGCCGGCCACCAATGGACAGGCAGGCGTACTGTACAAAACCGCAAGACTTACTTAAGAAGCTGGCCCCTGCTCGTGGAAGCACGAGCTATCTGCCATCTTGCTCATGCTTCATGCTACGACTAGTACAGCCACGGGTTGATTGCTTCCCGTGCGAATGTTAATGGGTCGACGCATTTCGCCCCTCACGACAAACTGCATCCAGCCTCTGCGACGTCGGTAAGTCGCCAGACCAGTAAAACCAGAACCTGACTCCCTGTGGACGTCATTTGCTGAGGGAGAGAGCATTCCTGTTCCGATCTTATGTGCCAGGCGTCAAGTGGTTCCGGGATTTATTCTATCGGTTTGATGGTACCCTCTACTATCGAGTAGCAGTACAGCGGCGGAATCGAGAGGAGGACCATGTCAGACCGATCGTGAGGCGATCTACTCCTACATCTACTCCACTCACCGTCCCAAGAGGCGGGATGATGTTGGACTCCCATCTGTCGACAGCCCTAAGTTTGGTCGTGATCCTGAACCGGAGACCGCGGCTAGAGCTCAGGACATCGAACACTCCCCGAGGTCTTACCCGAGATAGTAACCGAGAGTCCTGCCGAGGTCCACCCTGGTTCTGCCCCAAATCATAGGGCATCAATTAGCCCAGCGGTGAGCGTTCGCGCATCGAAGCGTGAGCGAGAAAAACCCCTGCAATCCGGAAAGACACATTACTACCTAACAATGATCATTTGTTTTGTTACTGAACTATCAATATGTCCTCATTATAAATATGTGATTATTTAATTATTATCATCTATTATATATTGTTATTATATATTTACTGTTTTAAATTATTAATGGGTACTCATTCAACCCAATAGAAGGTGAAGGATGTGGTTGTATGTTGTATTTTGCCGCCACCAGTTAGGTTGGCTGCCATTATACCAGTGCTACTAGTTGATGGCGCTTTACAACCTTGTCATGGGTGTCAGGCCTGCTGTTTGGTGGCGTTGTATCTCCCCAAGACGCACGCCATGTTCTAGTTCTAGAGAGTCCCTTCTCATTCCTTGTTCTCGTGCTCAACGGTGTCCTTGTTGTATCATGTGGATAGAAAATAAACCAAGTGTATCAAGTAATCAGAGGCTATTCTTTATAATAACCACTCCGAACACCTCAACAGCAAAGAAGAACCGGAGAATGGGAAACCTCAAGAAGAGACAGAGATGTGGATCCACCACCAGATTCCTATTCATTTTCCAGTCAAACCGTCTGCTCCGAAGTGAGGACAGCACGCAATCCTCTTGGATGACAGCGAAGAAGAACCGGAGAAGGGAAAAATCAAGGGAACGAGCCCTTGGACAATGTGCCTTCACAAACAATGTACGATTCAGTAGTTATAGCTTGCTATGAAACAAGTGCTCCAGTAACCTCTGGGGTCATTTAGAAGGATCGTGACTGCAGAAATGTCGAAATGAGTACATCAGAAAGGGTGAACCCACCAAAAATAACTAACGTATTATTTGACACTTCGAAGTTTTCCTCGGAAATATGTGCGCCTGTACCAACCAATGTTGTCAAAGAAGAATTTCAGTGGACCATTAAAGAAGATTCTACGTATCCTGAAGATTTCCCTGATTGTGATTCAACAACAGGAAAATACCTAGTGACTGGTATGTAAGGCTCTTTCATACAATAGTACAAAACTTAGTTTAATAGTTTTAAAAGTTTTTATATTGATTTGTAATGGGCCATTATAAAATTTCTCTGATATAAAAGATCTCATTCATTACGCTATATGCAAACAATAATGCGGTATCTAAATATTTTTCTTTACTTTAAGACGTTGTGTATCCCTGCGCCGCCTGGCTCCATGGAATTCAAGAACCCGATCATTCGAGCTTCATGAGACACCTAGTGTCCACCCTCTGAAGGAGAGTAACAAGAAAAGAATCACAGAAACCGCAACCATGAATCAGTATCGCAACCAGAGGAGGCAGGCGATCAACGGCAACTCCTGGAAATGTCGCGAGGAAGCTTGAATATGTAAAGAAGGAAGATAAAGTGCAAAAAATTACGAAGAGGAGTCCAAAAGAAATTGTGTAATCCGCCACAAGTGCCAGATTCCCTTGTCCCGTCTTGGTCTTGCTCTGAAATCAGTGCTCCTGTGCACTCAGATGTGATCAAAGAAGAATGTGAATTAGCCATTAAAGAAGAGTCCATAGAAATAAAGACATTACCTGAAGATTTCACAGACTACAATACATCACCTGATAAAGACCACTTGGTTGGTAAGTTGGAAATTGCGAGGTTGAAGCATCATAGAAGAAGAATTTCTATACGCTTTATAGTTCAAATATACTTAATTTATACATACATAGCCATATCACCAGTGGATAAATTCTCTACGTATTCATCATTCATCACCTTCATTCATCCACCATCAACATCATCAATATCAATACACACACCGTACTCTAACAAATAATTCCATTTTGGTTCAGGGCCCGTTGTGTACTTGTGGCTTCTGTTCCCGGTGTTCAGCAATCCGATTTATCTCGAGCGTCATGAACTGTTTTGTCGTTCTCTGATGGAGAGGAGAACCACCACAGGGCAAGATGTTTCTCAGCAGGAGACAGCGATCAGTGAAGCTGGTGGGAAGCCAAAGGAAATCTTCAATGTCGTTGAGAAGTAAATGAAGAGAACTGCAGCCGGAATAAATGTATCACGGAAGGAAACACAATTAATAATCAGCGGAGTTTCAGAGAAGTTTGGTAAAGCTAAGAAGATTAGAGAATGCAACATGGCCAGATATATCGAAGCAGGACTCTGCGATCAGTGGAGCTTCAGAGAAGTCGGAGGAAAGCTTAAGTGGCGTTAAGAAGAAAATGAAGATGCAGAAGAGTGCCACATCTGGGCAAGACTGCGGGTTGCCATGCAACGGAATAAAACTTACCAAACAAGTGTTGTCTCATTGCAACGATAGTGGCTTTAAGTGCGTTATCTGCCGCAAAAAGTTCACTTCTAAGTACACTCTTATCAGGCACACGAAGAACCATACCGGGGAGAAGCCATTTTCCTGTGCCTCGTGTGATGCACGTTTCACGCGTAAGGATAACCGCGACGACCATGCTAGGACCATACGGGGAGAAACCGTTCGTGTGCACCGTGCCCGACTGTGAGGCAAGGTTCATTAAACAGAGTGTTCTCAACACGCACATGGTGACTCACATCGGTGACAAGCCGTTCAAGTGCGCTCTGTGCCACTCAAGATTCACACAAAAGATTCACCTCGTTACCCATATGAGAACACATACCGGCGAGAAACCCTTTGCCTGCGTGACATGCGATGCAAGGTTCACACACAAGAGTAGCCTCAAAGAACATGCCAGGACCCATACCGGAGAGAAACCATTTGTGTGCACCGTGGGTGACTGTAAGGCAAGGTTCACCCAAAAGAGTAGCTTCAATGACCATGCCATCACCCATACCGGGGAGAAACCATTTGCATGCTCCGTGTGCCTCTCGAGGTTCACAAGGAAATGTAACCTCATCAGGCACATAATGACGCATACCGTTGCTTAACCATAGCATGTGTTTTTGTTCTTCTGGGAACCACCAGAGCAACAGTCTCTGCAAGTACAATCCAATAAACGACTGTGTAACCGAATTTATGGTTCTTTATAATACCTGGGGGATTTAGAAAAGGAAAGACATTGAAATTTTATTTTAATTTTCTTATTTAATATTCAAACGATGAAAGGGATAGTTTGCCCAAACGAATTCATAGAATATCAACCAGTGGATTTGGAAGAGAGGATTAATGTTATGTCCCAAATATGATTTTATTTTAAAGTACTCAATTAATGAGACATTTGCTTTGGACAGAAACTTCTCTTCAAAGTATGTGCATACAATCTGTCTAGAGCTATATAAGTTGTCTTGTGGGCTAAAACAAAGACTTTACAAGGATTGTAATAGTTTGTCAGTAACAAGGTTTGTTTGGGGGGTAAATAATCTGCTTAATTCCTGACACCGACACGTTGATCTACAGGTAGGGATATTTTTCATTGTGAACTCGCTTCAGTTCTGTCACTGATCTTTGGTTTTCAGTGTTAATGTTTAAAATATCAACGACATTTATTTACTAAGTGGTTATAATGTAGCTTAAATTATCGTGAAATGAATATCATAAAACTGTGACAGATGAGATATTCTGTTCTCTGCGACGAAACAGCCAGACCACAATTATCTTACCAACAAAAGTGTGTGTGATCTAAAACCCTCATTGATGAGCATGTATTATTATATTTTATTGGATGTATTTCATACAAACTCGGTTAAAACCGGAGCTAACATGTTTTTACGGACTTACGTCAAGTACTTCCATGTGTACCTATTACAAACATTTTTGCTTTGTCTTAAATCTAACTAAAAATAAGTCCTTTATAATATAGTTTGTAGATGATGTTTTCTTTCTGCTGTGTACGGTCGTGGCCGATTTATCGTCGCCATCCTAGCATTTGCTCTTCGGACTATGGGAAACCACGAAAACCATGTCAGGATGGAAGCTGTCTCGGAATCTCGAAGTATCATTCTTAGTTTAGAAATTTACGAACTATTCTACACGTGTTGAGTATTACTGCCTTTTGAGTCTCGATGTATACATTGGGTTGAAGATCTAGTTGTTTAATGCTTTCATGTAGCTTCTTCGGTATGATGCCGTTGGCTGATATAATGAATGGGATTGTATTTACCTTTTTCTGTTTCCACATCTTCTTGATCTCAATTGCAAGTTCACTATACTTGCCAATTTTTTCTTCCACGTGGTCTCGACGTTATGGCACATTGGGACAGCAACGTCTATAAGGGTAGTTTCTTGTTTCTTCTTGTCAATTATTATTATATCCGGTCTGTTGTGATGTATCGTTTGGTCTGTTATAACTGTGTTTGTATTTGTAGTAAGGTGTGTGTGTGTGGCAATGAGGTTGTACTTTATTGCTAGTTTTTGATGAATAATGTTAGCTACTTGGTTATGTCTGTAGAGGTAATCTGTTTGACATAGTGACTGGCACCCGGATATGATGTGTTCGATTGTTTCACCCCTCACACTACATTTTCTACATTGATCGTTTACTGTCGCATCTTGTATTATGTATTTTTTTTATAATTGTTTGCGCAATCACTCTGTCTTGAATAGCCATCATAAAACCTTCTGTTTCTCCAAATAGTTCCCCGTTGTTTAACCACCTATTTGATGCTTTAATATCTACGTGATCTTTGTGTAGTTCATCATAATGTCTCTTGTGTAGGGTCTTTTCTGAGAGACGTAACTTTTTTGCAGCGTCAGTTTTGAGGTTCCCCTGTAGATTAACATTTTCGTTTGCTAGATTGAGTGGAGTTAATGATTTGTCAGCCAGCACCACAGCCCTATGTAGTGTGGATTGGTTGCTCTTTGTAAAAAAGTATTTTCTTAAAATGTCTATTTGTTTATAATATAAGTTGTTCAGATCAATTAGGCCCCGTCCTCCTTTTTCTCTTGGAAGTGTCACTCTCTCTATTGCTGATTTAGGATGATGTATTCTGTGTTTGGTAAGTGTAGTACGAGTAAATATTTACAACGCGTGGATGTCTGTCTGATTCCGAATGAATATGTCAGTACCGGTACTGGTCTAGCATATGTATTTATTGATGTGATCTTGTTTTTACCGTTTAGTTGTGTCTTGAGAATAGACTTTAGTCGTTTCTTGTATGTATTGTAAGGTTAACAAGCCTTCCTAGCTATTTTCAATTCAATATCTACCATATTTCAATATGAATATGCAAATTTATGCAATTAATTTATTAACTCCATTAATATGCAGCATATCAAGTGTATTTTCATCAATAAGATGTTGCTATATAATTAACTATCGAAACCCAATTATCAGTTGTATGAATTTGACTCTATAATTAA
The DNA here is from genome assembly GCA_024449915.1 of Sweltsa coloradensis. Classification (NCBI taxonomy): domain Eukaryota; kingdom Metazoa; phylum Arthropoda; class Insecta; order Plecoptera; family Chloroperlidae; genus Sweltsa; species Sweltsa coloradensis. Next base: position 951,956 of record JAMZAV010000113.1, read on the forward strand.
CATAAAAATAAATAATTAGTAATAAAACTAATTAAGCTGGCTTAAATTGCAAATTTTCATCCATAGTGATGACGCTACTTTGGGAATTCAGGAATAATATAAATTATTCACCACTACGACGCGACGAAACATCCCGTCAGTGTTAAATTTCTCTTCAATTATATCGGGTCGCGAAAGTATAACTTGTGAAATAATAATAATAATAATAATAATAATAATAATAATAATAATAATAATAATAATAATAATAATAATAATAATAATAATAATAATAATTGAAGAGAAATTATAACATTGACGGGATGTTTCGTCGCGTCGTGGTGGTGAATAATTAACATTATTCCTTACTTCCCGACGTAGCGTCATCACTGTGGTTTCAAGGGACTGCTGTTCTTTCGTTTGTTTGCCTCTGTTGCAATCGTTCACTTCTTCTTGGAACTGCCAGGATGGCGGTGGACGGCTCTATTTGTTGTTGTTGTTTTGGTGGTGGTGTTGAGATGGTTGTGGAGGTGGTGGAAGTGGTGTAGGTTGGTCTTGAGGATGAAGATGCTGTTGATGCTGTTGTTGATCTGGTGGTAGTTCTTGGTTTGAACGCTGAGAGGTGATTAATTAAATTAATGGCAGGAATCCACGAATCACTCAGTTTGTAACCACCTACATCTCCATTCATATTGTTAGGTGTTTTTGAAATTTCAATTGACTCCCTTATGAGTCTAGGCCAGAAAGCCGATTCTTGGCAAATTATTTTTGTTTCATCAAAAAGAATCTCGTGCCTTGAGTCAGCCATATTGTCTATGGCATGCTTAGCAATTGCAGAAAACTCGACGTGACCCTTATTACAATGGTTTTTATGTTCTTTTACCCTTGTTGCCACTGTTCTTAAAAGTCTGGCCTACGTAGCTACCAGCCAAACTTGCAAGGGATTTTATAAACTCCACTTCCGGCTGATGTATGGGTCTTTTGGCGATCTCAACATGGTAGAAATTTTTATTTATAGGCTTAAATACTGTCTTGTTTGTCTAGCTTTCCAAGGTAACGTGCTATGCGAATCAGTAAAAAATTTTCACATATGGCGGGGAAGCGAGTTTCGGAGGATTATCAGGTTTCCAAGTAATTCTTTCTTTACCTCAGTTCTGTTGAAAGCTCGCCGGATGTTGACCGCACTATACCATTGCTCTTCAAAACAGCTGTCCAAGGCTTTCTTTTCTTGTGGGAAGCTTTGCTCATCTGATAACCGTTTTGCCCGGGAAACGGGGAAAATTTGATGACTGAATGCTTTTGAGCTGGATGGTGGGTGAGTAGCTTGTAGATAGAGGTTTGTTGGGTAGGCTTTCGATAAACAGCATGGCCCAACTTTTCCGCTGTCAAGCCTCGTAGCATCACATCAAGAAACGGTAAACGTTTTATCCACCTCTAAATTCTATGGTGAATTGAATATTTGGATGAATACTATTTAAATGGCTGTGAAATTCTTTTAATTCATCCGCAGTGCCTGGCCAAATGCAAACTTGTCATCTATATAACGTCTCAGAAAACTGGTTTAATCACTGCCTGCTAAGAGCTTTCTTCTCGAGATGGGTCATGTAAATATTGGCGACTACTGGGCTAAGAGGGGTGCCCATAGGAGCTCCACTAGTTTGCTCATACAACTCTCCCTCAAACGTGAAAAAGTAGAATTTTAGGCAATGCTTAGCCAGATTTACAATATGAGGTGCCAAAGGCATGACATCATTCAATACCGTTATTGCTTCCTCAGTCGGGATGTTTGTGGGAAAAAAGACACAACATCAAAACTTACTAGCATGTGATTAGGCTGAAGGTCCAGATCCTTTATCATTTCTATAAAATGATATGAGTTTTTTACATAGACTCAGACCGGGGACAAAGGTTGTAGTTGTTTTGCTACATATGCAGCTAGAAGTTGCGTAGGAGAGTCTATTGCACTGACGATTGGCCTGAGAGGTGTACCTTCTTTATGTATTTTTGGTAATCCATACATTCTTGGTGTTTTAGGGTCTTGAATAGTTAAATGCTTTTTGACTTTATCATCTAAAGGGGATTTGTTTATGAGAGCAATCGTTTGTGTTTTAATGCGGTTAACGGGGTTTTTAGTAATCCGTTGATAAGAATCAGTATCAAGAAGAGCTCTAATCTATAATATATAATAATAATAATAATAATAATATAATAATATAATAATAATAATATTTATTTTATTTATATATAATTTTATTTATTTATTTTCACAAAACACAAATTAACATTGTTAGGCCTACATCTCAAGGAAACCCACAAAGCCCATTATGCGGGCTCATCTGTGGAATAAACAACATCAAATAAACTAATCAAAAACAACCATAGTGAGGAAGGAATCATTATGGAAAAATATAATATACAAATCACAAACATTAGATAAATAAATTGAGGTAGATTAACCGTAACTAAAAATAAAATAAAAAATGAAACACTACAGAACTTCTAGGCTTTTGTTCTTAAACATATCAGAAACTTGTCAGAAATAATAATAATAATAATAATAATAATAATAATAATAATAATAATAATAATAATAAATAATAAATAATAATAATAATAAAAATAATCATAATAATAATAATAATAATAATAATTAATAATAATAATAATAATAATAATAATAATAATAATAATAATAATAATAATATTTTTTTTTTTTAATTGAAATACATATCTCTTATACATTTTTTTATCAAACAAGTTCGGCCATCCACAAGCTGCACAGGACAGCTTAACTGTGGAACATGTTACATTAAAGAAAATCATGCATGTGAAATAATGATTTTTAAATAATTCAATATTTCAAAATTCTAGATAGCAATACAATAATTAGTGAAGTAACAGTAAGTAACAGTATTGATAGTAACAGTAAGCAGTGAATGACTCAGCGTGTAATAAAAAATAAAATAAAAATAAAAATATATAACACTAAAATAAAAGATTAAAATAGTAGATAAAAACAAGTAATTAATGTGCAAATTAAATACTTATACCAGCCAAAAACATTTTTGTGAAGCAACAGTTTGCAGAATACAGTGAATAAAGATTGAATAGAACAGATATAGAACAGTGAAATATTTGAGTGCTAATTCATGTACATTAAATTATGAAACACTTATGTAACAAATTCACAAGTACAAATACACAACAACCCTAACTTCACTGCATATTTCGTAATAAAAATGCCTTTAGCTCTCTTTTGATTTCATAAATAGTCTCTAAATCTCTGATGTTCTTCGGAATACTATTAAAAAAGAAAGGTATAGTGTAGCTAAGTGTTCTTTTACCATACTTATTTGCAACCCGTGGCAACTGGTATACTTCCGAAGATTTGGAGCGAGTAGAAGTATAGTGTGATTTATACAATTTTTTTGGAGTATTAACGAAAAAATGTTTCAAAACTAATTTATATGTGAATAATTTCTGAAAAGCTAAAACGCTTTGTAGTCTATAACATTCCATAAGTGCTTAAATTATTTTCAAAAGTGATCATCTTCATTATTTTATTTGGATCCATTAATGAAAAAATGTAATGTAAAATGTAGTGCCAATGACCCATGGAAGGTAAAGAAAAAGCAGTTTTCTCCTTGTCCCTGTCATCAATCTTACACTGAAAATACCCTGAGCGTAAGTCTAAACAGGTGTACCACTTACAGTTACCCAGACTATCCAGAGTATCTGTAATATTTGGAAGAGGATAGGCGTCTCCCTTAGTTACTTGATTCATGCCCTGAAGTCCGTAACTAATCTGTATTTAACTGCACCATCTTTTCCGGGCAGTTTCTTAGGCACCATTAATATTGGAGCGTTCCATGGTGAACTAGAAGGTTCAATGATTCCCTTCCGGAGCATATCACTCACATGTTCCTCTGCCACTTGTTTAAGCGCATGTGGCATCCGATAGGGAGGTTTATTTATAGGTTTAGCACTCCCCGTATCAATCCTGTGTTCAACCATGCTTGTGCACCCTAATGTATCCTCTGAGTCCAGGAAAAGTTCCTTGTACTTATCCAGTACAGTTCCCATCTTAACCCTATCGTCCGGTTCCAAGTGGGATAATTTTTCCTTAAGAAGCGCATTAACTTTCTCTATTTTGTGCATTTTATCTTGTAAACGTCACTTTTTTTCCCTTACTACCGGGCGCACGACGCGTACTTCTTTTCGGGTGTCTAACTTGTGCGGTTCCATGACCTCCGCTTCTCCTAACAACGTATTCTTCTGTAGCTGAATTACGTCAGAGCCAACGTTCATCACTTTCAGTGGTATTAAATTGCCCTTTGTGCTAGCCGCTACGCGCGCCACTAACACACCATGCATTTGCACTTCACAGGGTTCAACAACCACTTGTTTAGGTAGTTCCATACCTCCTTGATCCAATCTACCGTAGATAACTACTTCGCTCCGGCCGGGTAACCAAGTAGCTTCTTGCGCGTAAACTTTCCAACTGGTAGTCGTAGCTTTTTCAGACTTAACAGTACCTTTCGCGGCTGCTTGCCTGTCCTTTGAGTTCCTTGAGCGTCGTCACGCTCGTGTGGGCTCCAGATTTGGCTGTGATGGAAAGGGTTTTATAACTCCCTGACTACCACTTGTCGACTCCTGAACAGACTGGAATATAACTCCCTTCCTATCAGTTATGAGTCTAGCAGAACACGAGGTGCAGACATGCTCTTTGCGAACTACCTGCAGCACTCGCTGACGTCCAATTAAATGGTAACTTGCTACTACCAATTTTCAATTCACGCTTCTCGAAATCAAGCGTCACCTTTTCCCGTACGAGAAAATCTACGCCCAGTATTCCGTCGTGTGGAAGATTGAGATCGGCTACGTGAAAATGATGTTCATATTGCTCATTTAGTAGTCCAAACGTAACAGATTGTAGCCCTAAAAGATTTAAATCATCTCCTGTTACGCCCCTAGCTTTTGTCCGATTAGCCCTAAGTGCAGTCTTACTAACTCCGGGTTGTAGCATAGAAATCGTAGCGCCTGTGTCTACTAGTAGTTTCCTAACTTTTCCATCTATGCTCACTTCCAGTAAATTTCTTCCACTATTCTCATCATCCGGAGTCGCTACAATAGGTATAACTATCGCATTAGCTAGTCTTTCGCTCGACGCCGGGGCTCGCGACGAACTTTGCCCGTTTGGGGTCCTCTTATCTTTCTCCGCCCGTTTTCTAGCAAAACACCAATCCGCTAGATGCCCCTTCTTTTTACAGTACGAGCAAATGGGGATGTCCGAGTCCTTCTCGCTAGGCTTATCGCCACCCTCGGCTTTAACAAACGTTTTTTTCTTCTTACGACAATCGCATTGTAGATGGCCCTTTTTACCACAGCCATAACATTTCCGATCGCTTGTCGTATTAACCGCGAAAACTGTCCCCCCTGGCTTGCTCTCTCGGTCAACAGTACTGACCGTTACAGCATGGTTCAGTGCCTCGGCGAACGTAGTAGGCATTTTATACCGTACCTGGACTCCCACGTTACCATGGAGCCCCCCAGTGAACGCCGCGACAAGTCTGCGCTCCGCCTCCTCGTTGATTACGGTCTGAACGAGTGGATCCGCCACTTTCCGGATCGTCTTCTGATTCAATTTTTTACAACGGTCGGCAAAAGCTTCCACCGTCTCGCCTCTTGCCTGACTGGCGGTTTGCAACTGTGCATAATAAAATTGGTCTGGTTGACGCGACCTGAACCTAGCAATCAGTCCTTGCCGAAAGTCCGCGTACGAAATTGTTGGTTCCTGAAGGGATTGATTACTGCTTAAAAATGCAGCAGCCGCACCCTCTAGCTTAAGGCTTATAATTTTGACTTTATCAGCCTCTGTCCAACAACCCAAATCCGCGGCCCTATCAACTTGGTTCAGAAAGTCCTCGACTGCCACATCCGAGGCCTCTCCTCTCCAGGGCTTGATTAGGTTCCCTACAGTGAGGTCCTTCAATATATGAACGTCACTACGGTTTCCACCTGTTGATGTTGATTGTAAATTAGGTTCACTTTTTACATCCTTTTTCAACCTAGCTACCTCAGCTCTGAGAGCATTCACCTCCTCCATGAGGTTACTCAACATCTCCTGTGTGATAGGCATCTGGGTAGATTTTGATTACAATTAAATTAAAAATTACTAACACAATCAACAGGTTGGATACCAAGTTAGTTCAGTAGACTCTCTACTGTGTAATAAGCACACCACATGCAAGATAATATGTGCAGACTCACCTATGTTCTTCTTTCTAGGCACTGTTACCATGTGTCTCCCAATACACTGTCTCTCAAGAAAAATAGTCTCTGCGGGTTCTTTTATTTTTGCAAACAAAAATTCCGGTATGCGCTGCCACCAAATGTAGTGCCCGCAATATTTATCAATCAATAATCAATATGTTAGTTGGTTGCTGATCAATAAGATTGGTACACTTTGGACTACTTGACTTGAAGGATCAGTGATTTGGGAGAGTATGGGTGTTCTTACCATAAAATCATGTAAACTGTGTAAATAGAACTACATTTAATAAAGCCAGACTTTTCACTTACACAAGGTTATGGTTTTAACTATGAAATTCATTCCCTATCCTGGAAACACTTCCTACTTCAAAGATGGCTGAGATAAGAGAGAGCCAACCTGGCCACTTCATGTAGTGACTGGTAACACATTCCTTAATTGTCACTACATGGACCTGTGGCTACATGTCATTGGCTAGTTTGAATTAGGCTGTATTCACCTGGCCCAATAAGAGAGTCAGCTGTTTCCAAACTGTGCCGATGGTGATTTGTACATTTTCTACGTGCCTGGTAAGAATGCCAAATCAGCAAAGTGTGTTATTACACCGTGACGTAAGTGAATGGATTGCACTTTGTTTGCCTAGTTTTAGAGACTGTAATGGCTTTGAATTAACATTACAGTTCATAACACAGAACTAAAACCTATCAAATCAATCAAAATTCTGATATTTATTGATGGATTAACGACTATGTGACTACCAATCATTGTGTACTAAATGATGATTGGTTTTCTAATATTATATTATGTTGGATGATTACCAAATACCCAATATCGATGGAAATCGATATCCAATCAATAAAAGTGAAATAGAAACCCTGATTTCACTACACTATTTAGCTGTGATAACGAAGCATTTACCCAAATTAACAGACCTTCAGAAATAACCGACTCTGCAAGGGCTATATAAACTATCTTTACATATTTAAATGGTAAAACACTTTTAACTGCATATAATTGGTAAGCGTTACATATTTTCTCAGCTTGTATATTCCAACTAAAGTTACTATCAATCTCCAACCCCACATACGGATGGCTGTAAACAGTTGCAATTGATGTATCACACGAACAATCCAGATCAATTTTACCCGCGTTTCAGATGTAAGCATTCAAAATGTGGGCAATAACATTGATATTAGTATTTCGACCCGCGTTTAGCGGCATAGAAATGAGCACAATCTTTGTTTTTTCAATATTTACGATTAGCCTTACGTCATGGTTCCACCCGAGTAAATTTAGAAAATCATTTTGCAAGTATCTTTCTGCAATTTTTACGTTTTTATGGATAGACACTAAAGCAAGTCATCAGCATAGCAAAAAGCAATGCACTTAATAATATACTTAACCATAATATTTACATATATTAAGTAAAGTTGAGGTCCTAAAATAGAGCTTGTAGTACGCCACTGCTACATGACTTTGCTTCACTATACACTTCGCCTATTCTTACAATTAACTTTCTGTTCGATAAATAATTTTTAAACCAATTTAACAATGTACCTCTAACCCAATACTTCCCAACGCATCTAGCAGCTTATTAAATCAAGGGTGTCAAATGCTTTTTTATAATCGATAAACATACATAAAATGTTAAATTTTCGTCTAGCTTAGTATTAACTAGGTCAGAAAAGGATGCCAAAAGGTCTACTGTACTTTTTCCTCTTTGAAATCCATATTGTTGTTCGTTTATTATTTTAAATAATAATAATAATAATAATAATAATAATAATAATAATAATAATAATAATAATAATAATAATAATAATAATGAATATATGGTTTTTAAGCATAAGCCCGCTTTAAGGACATAGTTATTGATTCATAGCAGTTGTCGAAAAAGTTCGAACCCCCAGTCGGGGCAAACTTTTTCGACAACTGCTATGAATCAATAATAATAAAAATAATAATAATAATAATAATAATAATAATAATAATAATAATAATAATAATAATAATAATAATAATAATAATAATAATAATAAAATAATTTTTTTTTTTTTTTTTTTTTTTTTTTATGTAGATACATTTATTCCATAACCTTAAATATTTCATACATTCGAAATTCCACAAAATGCGCATGCAGCTTATCTGTGGAACTATGTTTATTTAAAGATAAGGATTTATTCACTTCTGAACACTTAACCTAATATAATTGAAAATTTGATTTATTGAAATTACCGACTGTGAGTCTAAACAATAAATGTGTAATTATATAAAGTTGACATTATGAATAAATTTATATGAACAGAATAGAAGAAAATTGATAAAGACCTGAAAACATAAAATATAAAAATCACATAACAACAATTTCCTCACTCAACTATAATATTGTTTTGAAGCAAATATGTCCTTTAATTTAATTTTTATATCTCTAAATGAATCTAAATTCTTTAATTTCTGGAAGAATCTTATTAAAATATAAAGGTACAGAGTAGCTTAACGATCTCTTCCCATATTTATTGTTAAAGGGTGGTAACTGGTAAATTCCTGCACTTTTGGCTCGAGTTGAAGGCTTGTGGTCAATATGAATTTTATATTTGTTGTCAAGTTAATGCTTGTAATAACAGATTAGAAACAAAGATTTCCCTAACTGGCAAAACATCAAATAGTAATACAAATCCGAGACACATCTCCCATCAACAAGACCCATTACCCCAAGCCTATTTTATTTTGTAATGATATTACATTTTTAAGTTGCGAGTAAGACGCATTACCCCAAGCCGATATACCGTACGATAAAACTGACTCAGCTAGCAATATACCCATTTTACGGTATTTAAATGATAAGATATCTTTTACGGCGTAAAGCTGATAAGCACAAGATCTTAGTCTATTGCATAGTTTCCCTATTTGAATATCCCAGCAATATCTTCGATCTATTTCAAGACCTAAATAGGGATGGCTGTAACATGAAATAATTTTTTGTCTGGCATGAACATATAACAAATCTTTTGCCAGCTTTCTGTGCAAACAATTAAATCGTGAGCAATAACCTCTATACTGGCATTCCGATCGGCGTTTAAAGGTGGGCAGATATGCACAATTCTAGTTTTTTCCGCGTTGATAATGAGTCTCATGTCATGGTTCCATTTCAAGAGATTAAGAAAATCTGCCTGCAAATATTCTACTGCTAGTTTGACGTTCTTATGTATTGCTAATAATGCAGCGTCGTCCGCATAAAAAAAAGATAAACACTTGACAATATATCTGACCATAACGTTGACATATACTAAATATAGTTGAGGACCCAAAATTGACCCTTGTGGTACGCCACTGCGACATGATTTAGCTTCACTATACACATCCCCTACTTTTACTTTTAGCTTCCTATTCAACAAATAGTTTTCAAACCACGTTAAATCGTACCTCGTACGCCTATTTTTTTGTAATGCATCTAAGAGTATGTGTGATCAAGGGTATCAAAGGCTTTTTGAAATCTATGAACATACAACTATATGACAATTACTATCAAGTTTGGAGTTTATTATGTCAGAGAACGATCTTAACAGGTCTTCTGTGCTTTTTCCTTTTGAAATCCATATTGTTTTTTGTTAATTATATTAAATTTGTCCATATAGTTTATTAAACAGTCAGCTACGTATCTTTCTAATATTTTTTTCAATGCTTGGCAGTATTGCAATAGGCCTGTAATTTTTATAGTCGAAATGATCGCCCTTTTTATATATTGGTCTTATAATTGAATTTCAGCTCACTGGGATTATTCCTTCTTTTATAGACAAGTTTATAAACAAACGCTATTACCGGACTTATTTGATCTGCAATTATTTGTAAATCTTTCATTCTAATTCATCAATGCAGCCTGTTTATCACTATTCATACTATTTATATATCTTTAACTTTAGCTACACTAACCGGAGGAATGTATAATAAAATAATAATATAATAATAATAATAATAATAATAATAATAATAATAATAATAATCATCATAATAATAATGTAATTTTGTTACTCTTCCAGTCTTAACTACAGAAAACTTTTAAAAAATTGTTTAAATTATCATTATTTATTACTATGACAGATATAGGAAAGTAAACTAAACAAAAATTATCATCTATCTATCACCAATCACCACCCATCACCAGGCCCAAAATATTCATCTATCAGATCTCTCTCATCCATTAATCATATTTCGCGCTCGAATTCCAAAGCATCATGTTCAGATGGCTGTGGAAAGTGTTGCCGTCCGAGAAGTGTGCTGGACTGCGTTATCCCAATTCATAGCAACATGGCGAAAACACGAAATTGGAGATAGGTGCCTTTCCGTATGAGGTAACAATTTTTGGTACATGATAATAATTGGGCGTATGTAATGTGAATTAAAATCATTGTTTTAACTATCAACATCTCTTTGCTTCCATAAAAATTCCTGACAGGTGTATTCTGTGATAAATTGTGCATGCAATCGTTGATTTAAATTTTCAAAGTGATATGAGAAGGTTATGCCTCTTGGCAACCACCTGATTGCTATGGCTAAGCCTAGCCCCTATGCCAGCCTAGGTCTAGCCTAGGAAGCAACCTTCGGCTGAAGAAGGCTAAAATAAGATATTAGGCCCACCTAGGCTACAACAAATCGTGTTGAACAAAATATCTAAATTTGTAACAGGGCCTAGGCCCTTCCCTAGGCCCTAGTTACTTTTTCAACTAGGAGTCTAGGCCTAGGCTACCAAAACTCAACTTCAAAGGGTATTGTATATTTGTCGTCTGTGCATAGGGCCTATTGAATGTCTAGGGCTAGCCCTAGCTAGTGGCTCTGCCTACATTAGCCGACCATCATTTTCCATTTCCAAATCTCATGCCCATGCTTGGCATTTTGCATTGCGGCATCCGTTGTCAATTTCCAAATCTCATTGCAACTCATTCCCAGATTGATTTTAGATCACCCTAACATTTGGATGACAAAGGAAGGAGTTGTACGGTAGGCTACCATAGCCTATAGTCTATTTGTACACCACTCAAACTTGTTCCAGTAAAGCACGGGGGTTTATAAATACCCGTGTATGGGTTGGACCTATTCGTAGGCCTAGGCCTAGGCCTATGTGTTCAATTGTAAAATATTTCAAAACTTCCATATACTAGTACACCGATTTCCAGCTCAACTTTAGCTACATCGTTTGAATAACAAAAGTAGGTACGTAGACGGCTTGTCTTGACTACCTACCCGGTTCCCCCCTCCCCCCCAACCTCGTACAAAGGAAGCTGGAAAACCTTGTAACTGACGAAATTAGGTTTGGGTGTGCAGTGGAAAACCTTGTTGCTGGGTCTGTTTGTTGATGTAGGCCTACAGTTGGTACTTCCAAACGCGGGTCAAGCATGGCGTTGGACAAGTAGGCGCTACTATCTACGAAAGTATTAGGCCTACTATCATTTCAACAGTTAGTGGTTTGGTTTTTATTGTAGGGCCTATAATTTCCACCCATCACACATAATGGTCCTGGCATTACATGTCATACTAACCTACATGCATTATTATATTATTTACATACAATACCGGTACTTAGCCCCTAGGCCTATAATTTTGGAACGGATTAAAATATAAATTTAAAAAAGAAAGGAAGAAAGAAAGAAAGAAATTTATCTATCATAGGCTATTAGGTCTAGGCTAGGCCTACATAAATTACACACACACATTATTAATTAATTCAGTAATTATTGTAGTAAGTCACCTATATCGTATGTGGGTCATTCTCTAACGTAATGACCATATTGAAAAAAATGCTTGCAAGAAAAAATTATAACATAAAATTGGATGCCTCCTTTAACAATACATTATCCAATAATTTGTTCTTACAGCCCTAAAAGGGTTTTATCTAAAAAAAACAAAAATGTTTTACATAGGCCTACAAGCATTTTCATCAATCCAGTGTACGAAAATGTCATGACTGTTACCGGACATAAAAGTGACAATTGATGTAAGAAGTTATTTATTAAATCTATATTCATGTGCACAATAGTTTTAGTTACATTATCACACAAAACTAATACATTCAATAAAATATAGGCCTACATTTTTATTTTAATCACTTTTTATAATACCAAAATGTCAAGAATGTTACTCAAATTTCAAAACCTGGTAATTAACTTACTAATAATGGACAAATGGCAAATCAAATTTTATCAAGATCACTGTTAGCAATGAAGTATTAATATTATGGGTCATTCTCAAACGTAATGACCATATTGAAAAAAATGCTTGCAAGAAAAAATTATAACATAAAATTGGATGCCTCCTTTAACAATACATTATCCAATAATTTGTTCTTACAGCCCTAAAAGGGTTTATCTAAAAAAACAAAATTTTTTTACATACAAGCATTTTCATCAATCCAAGTGTACGAAAATGTCATGACTGTTACCGGACATAAAAGTGACAATTGATGTAACAAGTTATTTATTAAATCTATATTCATGTGCACAATAGTTTTAGTTACATTATCACACAAAACTAATACAGTCAATAAAATATACATTTTTATTTTAATCACTTTTTATAATACCAAAATGTCAAGAATGTTACTCAAATTTCAAAACCTGGTAATTAACTTACTAATAATGGACAAATGGCAAATCAAATTTTATCAAGATCACTGTTAGCAATGAAGTATTAATATTATAAATAAGATTAAAAATGTGATTCAGTTATTTTAAACTTTAAATAAGACTTAATTTAATAATTAGCTCGGGTAACGGTGTTGACAAAAAGTAACAGTCTTGACAAAAAAGTTACTTTTCTAACAGTAATAATTTTTTTCTAAGATCATGTTGCTTGTTAGTGTACAAATCAGTCAACCTAAAGATAAAATCCATCTAATCCAACAAGTTTGTGTTGAGTTTAAAGTAAAGAGACACTACGGGTAACGGTCTTGACAAAAAAAGTAACATTCTTGACAAGTGATCACTGAAAATCAATAAAAACAAGTGTTTTGTTACTTTTGAGTATGGCAATGAATTACAACCTCTCCCTTCAAAACACATCTACAGTTGCAGGAAATTAATGCAGTAATCCACGATGCCCTTGGTAATGTTACTTTTTGAAAGTAACATACCTGACAAGTAACATGCATGACATTTCAACTTCATTAATTCATTAGCTGTTAACAATCCATTTGAAAAAGTAGGGTTATGTTTGCTATGAGCTGGAACTTGATTGTAACTTAACTCAATTGTTAAATAAAATATTAAATACAAATTAAATTGTTTTATCTTGGTAACATTCATGACATTGAATTAAAATACTCGCCGTTAAAATGTTAACTTTTCAATTTTAAAGAGTTCTCATGTCAAAACAAACCATACTTCCATGATGCCATGTCAGGAGCTGTTCTTCTTCTTCTTCTAGATTGATCCACTGCCTTCTTGAAAAATTATTTAAACTCTTTTACAATGGTAACAGTCATGACATTATTATGATTGCCACATTAGGGACAAACACTTTCCACTAGTTATTGTTTGAAAATGTAAATTGTTAAAAAAGTCACTAACACACAGTTATTAACTGTTATTTCTGCATTAATTCCAATCTAGAGACTAAATAAATTTTAGTCTTAAAGTCAAACATTTTACAAAAACACTTCTGGTTTTGAGGATAGGGACATGGGTTTTAACACATTTTGCAATACCCGACATTGAATTAAAGGTCAACCTTACAAGATAGAAGTGCAAAAATTCATGGAGCTAATAAAAACTATAAGTATTCTGAAAATGTACAACCAAAATTTATGCAAATCAATATCTTGATCTAAAAAAAAAATAATATTAAGGTGGGACAGCACAAGGGTCATTTTATTTGAGAATGACCCTTATAAATAAGATTAAAAATGTGATTCAGTTATTTTAAACTTTAAATAAGACTTAATTTAATAATTAGCTCGGGTAACGGTGTTGACAAAAAGTAACAGTCTTGACAAAAAAGTTACTTTTCTAACAGTAATAATTTTTTTCTAAGATCATGTTGCTTGTTAGTGTACAAATCAGTCAACCTAAAGATAAAATCCATCTAATCCAACAAGTTTGTGTTGAGTTTAAAGTAAAGAGACACTACGGGTAACGGTCTTGACAAAAAGTAACATTCTTGACAATGTGATCACTGAAAATCAATAAAAACAAGTGTTTTGTTACTTTTGAGTATGGCAATGAATTACAACCTCTCCCTTCAAAACACATCCACAGTTGCAGGAAATTAATGCAGTAATCCACGATGCCCTTGGTAATGTTACTTTTGAAAGTAACATACCTGACAAGTAACGGTCATGACATTTTTATATTCATAAATAAATATCAGTACAAATACCATGTGCATAAAAGTAGGGTTGTGTTTTCTAGGATTTGGAACTTGATTGTAATGTAATTATAGTGTTTAATCAAAGATAAAATTAAAAATTAATGATCTTAACTTGGTAACATTCATGACCAATAATTAAAACCCTACTCGCCGTTTATTTGTTCCCTTCTCAATTTTAACAGATATCATTGAAAAATCAAACAAACTTCAATGGTGTCATATCATGGACTCTTGTTCTTGTTCTTCTTCATTGATCCACTGCCTTCTACACTTTATTTTTATTTATTTTTTGCACGGTAACGGTCATGACATCAATTTTATTACCACAGTGGGGACGAACACTCCTTACTTGATATTTCTTGGAAAATGTTATTATATAAAAATGTCTTAAACATCGATTACTTAATTATTATTTCTGCTTTCATTTTCACCAAGGGATTAAAATAGTATTTAGTGAAAAATCCAAACAGCTTACTGAAACACTTCTGGTTTTGTGGATAGGGACATAGGTTTTAGCACATTTTGCATTACGTAATAGTGAATTAAAGATCGGCCTTACAAGATAGAAGTGCAAAAATTCATGGAGCTAATAAAAACTATAAGTATTCTGAAAATGTACAACCAAAATTTATGCAAATCAATATCTTGATCTAAAAAAAAATAATATTAAGGTGGGACAGCACAAGGGTCATTTATTTGAGAATGACCCATGTATGATAGACCACCCAATGATTCTACAATTTGAAGTGCACACGACATTAACGCGGGCATAACACAAGAACAAATGAGCAAATATGACAGTAGTAAAGGTAGCCTACACATAACAGCATATATGCCTAAAGCACATAACAGTATGAAACCAGTAGATACTATAATATTAGCTTAAATTAATAAAAATTATTAATTAAAATATATTAAAGAATTTTACAGGTATTTAATTAATTTATCACATCACATAAATTACACACACATTATTAATTTATTTAGTAATTAGGCCTAGTAGACCTGAGTCACCTTTATGATATGCCACCAGTGATTCCATAATTTGAAGTGTACACGACATTAACGTTATTAACGCTGGCATATAGGCAGGCCTATAACACGTGAGCAAATATGACAATATTGTAAAGGTAGGCCTACACATAACAGCATAAAGCACATAACAGTAAACCAACTATTCCTTGACTGTAGTTTATTGGATGAGCGTAGCGAGCAAAGCGAAGATTCCATTCTACTACACTGGAGAAAAAAATCCGGAATGTTTTTTTTTTATTTTTTTATTTTTTTTGTATTTTTGTCTGTTTGTCCACACGATTCCGGCTAAACCGATACTCCGATTCCGATGAAATTTTATGGAGGCCTTCGAAATCTCTGAACTTAGAACTGTCACGTTTTTTAGCGCAATCGGAAAATTATTTCTCATGAAAATTGCAATTTTACCATTTTTTTCGATTTTTAAAAAATTTCTTCAACTAATAACACCTACATGCTTTATCCGATTTTAATGATTTTTGCACAGAACCTTTATTTTATGAATTGAGATATTCTTGTGAAATTTGAGCGCAATTGAAAAAATATTTATCATAAAAATCGAAATTTTACGTTTTTTTTTCTTTTTTTAAACAATTCTTTGACTTATAACACCTACATGATTTATCCGATTGTGATGATTTTTTCGCAGCTAACCTTAATTTTATGAATTAATATATTAGTGTTAAATTTGAGCCTAATCGAGTAATTATTTCTTCTAAAAATCGCAATTTTACGATTTTTTTAAAACAATTACGATTAATTTAAAAAAATATATATTTAATTTAATTAAATTTTAAAAAATTTCAACTTAGTAATGATTTTTCCACAGAACAACAGAAAATCCGCATAACACATGACAGCTCAATGCACCAAATACGCTCATCCAACAACGCGGCGGGACTTAAGCGTTTTCCTAGTTAGATATCAGACAAATATATATATTCAAAACCTTATTAACCTAACACATGAAATTAACATAAAACAACCTCCAAACAAACCCTACCCAGCAACATAAACCAGGGGAAGCTCCAAACGCAATATGGATATACCGAGACGTGAAAAAGGCATTGGTCAAAGACATGGTAGTTTTTTTGTAGACCCAACAGTCTTCAACAAATTGCCAATAAAAATAAGAAACCATCCCCATACTTGTAAATTCAAAATTGAATTACACTAGGAAAACGCTTAAGTCCCGCCGCGTTGTTGGATGAGCGTAATTGGTGCATTGAGCTACCATGTGTTATGCGGATTTTCTGTTGTTCTGTGAAAAAAAAAATCAGTACTAAGTTGAAGATTTTTTTAAAATTAAATTAAATTAAATAAAAAATTAACTTACATTTTTTTTAATTAATCGTAATTTTAAATTTTAAAAAAGGAAAAAATCGTAATATTGAAATTTTCATAAGAAATAATTATTCGATTGCCTCAAATTTCACACGAATACCTAAATTCATAAAATTAAGGTTCACTGTGAAAAAATCATTAAAATCGGATAAAGCATGTACCTAAGTGTTATAAGCTGAAGAAATGTTTTAAAAATCGTAAAAAATATCGTAAAATTGCGATTTTAATGAGAAATAATTTTTCGATTGCGCTCAAAAACGTGGCAGTTCTTGGTTCAGAGATTTCGAAGGCCTCCATAAAATTTCATCGCAATTGGAGTATCGGTTTAGCCGGAATCGTGCTAACAGACACACAATAATACAAAAAAAAAACATTCCGGATTTTTTTCTCCAGTGTAGTGAAATGGAATCTTCGCTTCGCTTCGCTACGCTCATCCAAAAAATGGATCCTTGAAAAAGGCAGAGAGTTTTGTGCTAATGTAATAAACAACATGAATTACTAAAAAAGAATAGGCTACAGTGTTCTCTTTCCATAAGATCTACTTTTGATAAATCACCTCTTGATATAAAAGCCTATCACATAGGTCTAGAATTTTAGTTTAAATTACAACAAATTTCATCTTATTTTATATTTTTATTATTTCATTCAACATATATTTAACATTATACAGTGGCGGCTCGTGAGGGAGAGCTGCAGGGCTGCAGCCCCCCCTGGCAATTTGATCCATCATGTTAATATTATTAATATACCGCCACCAATACGTTTTATTAAAAAAAGGTGTAGTTTATTGTGCAAAATGTGTTCCTAAAAATAATATTTCCAGTAAATATTCTTATGAGTGCGATCACATTTGAATGCGCACGTTTTTGAACGCCGCCCGCGTCAGGAACTCTGTAGCCGGTGATACTGTGGTCTGCAGGTTTCGCAGTCCTCACCCTAAAGCGTGAGCGGGGTCGTAATGCCGGGAGGGTTTGTAGGGGAAATACTGCTTCTTGGGTCTGCACTGTCTGCAGTCCATTGCCGTAGCCAGCCAGTTCCCGCGATCGCAACGCTGGCAAGCGAGTGGGTTATCGTAGTGGTGTATTTATTTGCGATTGTGCATATAATCAAGATTTTAAACACAAATCACAAAAAAAAACTTCTCAAAAATGTATAGGTACACTGTAGATCAATTTCATAATTTTATTTCCAAATTGTAGTTAAGAATTATTCAAAAACAAATAATAAGTGATCAAAAACTTCAACACTTTACCCAAATAGGGTGACCAGACGTCCTGGGTCTACCTGTCTCAGATCGCACTACAGGCTGTCTTGAGGAAAAAATTGCCCCAAAAAATATTTCGCCTCTGGGGCTTTGCCCCAGACCCCGTGGGGATCACACATGTACATACTACCCCAAAATAAGATTAAACCAATGCAGACCTCCCACAGTAAATAGGCTACTCACGAGCCGCCACTGACATTATACATTACTTATAATTTGTCTACAAAATATCCTAGTTAGGAACTGTACTAGAAAACTCTTCTACCTATGTCCAAAATACTATTAAATCGCCTCTCGATGATATTGTAGAAATCTATGTCAAATATTTGTTACCTTATATTCTGTTTTTTTTTCTTTCTATTTTATACTAATCTTGTACAGGCCCTACATTAAGAATTTACTTAATTAATCTTTTCCACTATCTGTACATAATTTATTGTAACTTTACCATAGGTATCTGGCCAATATGTTTATTTATTATTCCTGTGGTCACACAAAGCAAACCAAGGAAGCATTTCAGCAAATGAGGACAAATATAAAGCCTAATCTCCGTCTCGGATTGCCCTCGTGAATCTCATAAGGATAGATAGGGCCTATCATGTCCATAATATTGCCTCCAGTAGATAAAAGTGTGATTTGCTTCCTGGTTAAGATCAAATTCATTGATTAGGTGCAACAGACTTACAAATAAATTATAAATTGTATCTGTAACTGTATTCTAGGTCTCTAGATTAAGAAATGTTTACTTACATACATCTGTGTGACATTTCTCTCTAAGCCGAAGCGCCATCTTTCATATAAATTATAGTAAATTACATTTGAATACTCCCACGCACAGGACTACGGCTCTAGGTGGGTATTCTTTCTTCTACTTATAGGCCCTAACCGGCTAAACATGTCTATAACTGATATACTCATATTGAAGAGGAATAAAAGTCTCTATCTATCTATCTAAACTAGTATAATATTAGCTAAAATTTAAATTAAAAGTCTAGTTGTGTCCTCTCTTGAATTTGGCTATTGAGTAGAAAGCATTTTCAATTAGGTAAGAGTGGATTTTAAATGCCTGTATCATTTTCATCATGTATGCTTTTTGGTAAAGAGTTATAGGATATGCCTAGAATATTAGGCCGCTTCGCGAACGCTTTTTTTAGTCGCGTTGATGGAAAAGCTTTTTTGTAAGTTTATAGTATGCTTGGAATCTCTTAATTTTTCAAGTCCCATTGCAAAATCATTTTTCTTAAATTAAGATAGGGTAATTTTTATTTAAAGTAGTAGACCTATTAATTGCTATGGTAATACGGTTAATTAAACGAGGGAGCGGAGCGACTGAGTGTCTCCATTCAACTCAAACGGCTCTCATTCTGTGATTCTGTGTGTCTGTCTGTCTGTCTGTACGTTGAAAATCAGCTGAACCGCTGAACAGATTTCGCTGAAATTTTAACAGACATCCTACGAGTTTACTGAGAACTGTTTACAAAATCAGCTAGATCCATTGGGATTTAATTCTACAATAAATGAAAATGTGATTTTTTTAAATATCGATAGCATTTGTTTAGTAGCAGCTAGCGGGACGAGATCTGCGTGGCTGGCATGGCATAGTGGCAAGCATTTAGCCTACCATATGGAGGGTCGGGGTTCGATGCCCGTTAGTTAGAACTTTTTTTATATTTTTATACCCACATATTATTTTTTTGGGGGTGTTAAATGGGAAATAAAAATTATGTGATTTTGTTTTATTTTGGAAATTTTTAAATGTTTCACGCTAATAGGTTTTGAATACGATTTGCATTTTGAATGTTCAATTTAAATTATTGTTGCAGAGTGAGTTGGCAGTCGTTTCGGGGACCCTTCCTCCTTACCTTGACCACCATCCCAACGACAATTGCCAAGACAACATGATGAAAATGATAACAAACGATGACGACCATGACATGAAAAAAAACCCTTTCCTCCTCCTACCTGTGGCTGGTTCTGACCAGTATTGGACTTTTCTCCCACATCCCCTAGCTAGAGTGGCGCATTAGGACCTAACGGTTAGCCTTAGATAGGGGGAGGAAAGAGACATTACCAGGTACTCAACACATGGCTCACTCACTCGTTTAACAACGACTTTGGCGTTTCCCTAGAAGAATGTAAAATATCTGGAGGCCCGAAGACTTGCTTATTGTACGCATTGTAAGTGATTGTTGTCAAGTTTCTATAGTTAGGCCTACTTGTTAGTTATTATATACCTGAAAAAACTTAAGAGGGTACGCTGAGCTTGGCCCAACTCAAATGCGCGCAAACAGGTGTTGATGATTTCTGCTGAACGGTTGGTAATATCATTACCAAATTTTGAATGGATGTTAATAAAGTACTTTTATATTGATATCCGTAATTGGTTGCACAAAATAAGCCTTAAAGATCCATTGCGAGACATAAGTCCAAAACGTGAAAAAATGGAAAATCCAAAACATAGATTACAATTCTGGAAATTCCCACCAAACCGTTTATCTTACGATAAAACCAAATTGACCAGCGCGTTCACAAGGATTTATACGTTGTTATCCATTATGCAAATTTGAGTTAAAAAAATCTGTACACTTGGAATAAATTCCCGAAGTTGACAAAAATTGAGAAAATTTTGGTGATTTCACTAAATTTTCAGATTCAGATTCAGATTCAGATTTTATTCACCAACTAGACAGGTACATGGCACACTGTATGGGCATCGTCAATGTGTGTATGTTACATTAATACAAAATTACACAACAATATATTTAAACAATGTAGGTACAATATAAAGCTTAGTATTTAAAACAGTAATATTTAAAACAATAAAATACTTCTAATACCAGGTGTGAGGCTAGGTTCAGCCTCCATTCACACTTATCCCACATCCAACCATTTCCCTGTACTTCCTCCGCTTGGTATCATAATAATGAGTCACCAGGTCAACGACACATCCTCCTTTGGCCTTAAGATTGAAAAAATTCTTGAAGAGAATAGTAACCTTTGCTACACAAATGTGATTTTAGTTCTTGTTTGAATATTGTGGCTTGTTTGATGCTCTTAATTTGTGTAGGAAGTTCATTGTATATTGCGATACACAGATAGTGTGGCCCTTTGGCATACATTGTTGTCTATGATGGGGTACATGGAGACTATTCTGGGAGCGAGTAGGATAGCTATGTACAGAAGAGTTTGTTAAAAAAAGTTTCTGATTGGTATGCACAAAGAGTGCTGCAGTTAGTATGAGTGAGCATGTGACTGTTAAAATGTTGAGCTTGGGAAACAGTTTGCGGCATGATTGCCAAATTGATGCTCCCGATAGTATACGAATGGCTCGTTTTTGTAGAATGAAAACACGATGTGCACTAGAGGACCCCCCCCAAAATAAGATTGCATATGCTATATGTGAATGTAAATGAGCATGGTATACTAGTTTTAATACAGACAGGTCAACGAGTGGTTTCAGCCTACGAAGCAGATAACAGCTACTTCTGATTTTGGCGCATAGTTGATCCACATGTGGCGACCAATTAAGAGTGTCTGTTAGGACTAACCCAAGGAACTTCGCCATTGTGTTTCGGCTAATAGACTTCCCATTGCTTCGAATGAGTGGACTCGAGATTTGGGATGTGTATGAAGAATGAAAGGAAAGGTATACACTTTTTGCTGGTTGTAGGGCAAGGAGGTTTGTCTGGCAATAAGATTCCATTGCATTGGCTTGTGAATTTGCCACCGCTATAAGCGATTCCGTGAATTTCTTGTCTGCTGTTAAGAGATGACTGAAGTCATCTACATATTGCGTTACTTTCCCCTCTTTTAAGTAATTTGATGCATCATTCACATATAATAGGAATGCAAGAGGTCCAAGGATTGTTCCTTGTGGAACACCGCTTTTTACCATGAGGGGAGAAGAGAAGTGATGGCTTGTAGTGCCGTTGATGGTATTGTTAATTACTGCAATCTGTGAACGTTCTGATAAAAAAGATGATATCCAATCCTTAGCTTTCCCTCTAATTCCCAGAATATCAAGTTTATTAAGAAGACGAGCGTGGTCAATAGTGTCAAACGCTTTACTTAAATCATAAAATATCCCTAAAGCTACCTCACTGTGATCTAGGGCTACATACAGAGAGTTTAAGAACATGAAAATTGCAGTGATGGTCGATTTGTTTTTTTGGAAACCGTGTTGGTTAGGTGTTATTATCTCATATTTGCTTAAAAATTCTGATATACGATTATACATGGCTTTTCAAAAATCTTTGAAAATGATGAGATTAATGATATTGGCCGGTAATTGCTAGGGTCCTGTTTATTCCCTTTAAGTTTGTATAGTGGTATAACTTTCGACAATTTTAGTTTGGATGGGAATATGCCCGATACAAACGATTCATTTATGAGAAATGATAGTGGTTCTGCAATAAGGTTGTGACATTTTGCTAGAATTGAGCCGGGTATGCCATCTAGTCCCGAAGAATGTTTCTTACCAAAGCTCTTAATAATATTAGAAACTTCCTTAGGGGAAGTGGGGTAGAGGAAGATTGAATGGGGTTGGTGATATTCATCGAGAGCTGGTGTTGGTAACCCCGCTTTTTGTGTTGGTCGTGAATTAACTCCTAGCTCTATGAAAAACTCATTAAATTGTTCCGCAACGATTTTAGGATCCGATATAACATTGCCGTTTATATTCAAGGTTAGGTTACTTTTCTGCTGGGGTGCTATTGATTGTGATTTGACTACTTGCCAAATAGCCTTACTCTTATTGTCAGACCTTAATATTTCCTGTTTGTAATAAAAACGTTTGGCTTCTTTAATGCTGTGCACATGAGCTTTTTTTAGTTGTAAATAAATTTGTTTTTGTAAAGTATCTGTTGGTGCTTGTTTGCACCGATAATGTAAGTTGCGGAGCTGACACGCGTCTGATCGGTGTATAGCTGTTATCCATGGGCTCGACTTTAAGGTTTTGTTTGCTTTGTTTGTCCTCCAAGGGAATGCTACATTAAATAAATATGTAAATTTTGATACAAAAAGCTCAAACATATGATTTGAATCAGAAGCAGCTAGCAAGAGGTTCCAGTCAATTGGGATTAACAAATCATAAAAGTGGCCTATGTTTTCGTCACTGAACTTTCTTGTTCGAGTTGTTTTACTCTGATCCATGTCCAGACTTAAGGTGGATAGTTGTAATATGATAGCACAGTGGTCAGAGAATTGTGGGTCAATTGAGTGTGCTGTGATGACCTGATTATCAAAAGATGTAAGTATGTTATCTATCAGAGATCTTGCGTTACCATGAATCCGGGTTGGCGCGTCGATAGTAGTATGAATGTTATAGGACTGAATCAAGTCTTTAAAGAGTTGTGTTTGATTATTGTGAGATAGTAGATTGATATTAAAATCTCCACATATAATTAATTCTGCTTTTGGAAATTTTTTAGTTAATTTAATCAAACATTCCTCAAATTTATCTAAAAAATTGTTTATAATACCTTGTGGGGGTCTGTAAATATTAAGAACTAGTATTTGATTCTTGTTTAACTCCCATATACAACCTGTGATTTCAAATACATTTTCAATTGGGCAAAGTTCGAGATCAGGAATTGGGCTCATAGTTATATTAGGTTTTGCAAGGATTTTAATTCAAAATCAATGAATTAATTTAGGAATACGCATAATGGAAAACATAGATTTATTCTTTATAAATGTTAGTGTGAAATTTGATAATGGTGTTATAAACCGTTTACCCGAAAAATCCAGAAAGCTGAACGCTTAAATTCGCCATCGTTCTAGCCTCAGCATACCCTCTTAATATTAAAACCTTTATTTCTATGGATTCTGGCTAACTTTTTCAACTTTTTCTTTCAAAGGGTACATCACCATTACCATTAATGTCCATGTAAAATATGACCGTTGTAGCCCCACCCGTTTGGTCAGAATCGGCCCAAATATTACGAAAATATTGCATTAAAAATCGTAAAAGTACGATATTCATGAGAAATATTTCTTCGATTATACCCTAAAACGTGGCAGGTCTAAGTTCAGAGATTTCGAAGGTTCCCCTCCAATTTTCATCAAGGTCGCATATGCCGTTTGCCCGGTAGAGCGCGAACAAACAGGGAAAAAATAAAAAACTCCAGAGCTACTTTTTTTGGTGGGGGGGGGGGTCAGTGAAATTGAAGTCTTTGCTTTGCTCATCCAATTAAACCAGCTACATTCTGGCCCTTTTGTAGCCTTGTAGTGTTGCAGTGTGGAATGTGCATTTCACTCATTTGTATAGTGGGAGTGTTATATTGATGGTTATTCCCATTATAAGTAATTGCCCAATCCTACCTAAGTGTACGTCTTAGAACTTCATAGATATATAGGCCTAAACAGGGGACCGTCAAAATCTTCAAAAGTTTTAAATGTCATTAAACATGATTCCCTATAACGTAGACCGTCAATTATACGTATTGTTTTTTTATATTATAAGTTCAGAATTAGACCCCCAGAATTGTGTACCATAACGAATTATTGATTCGAGGTATACATGATATACAGTTTTCGCCGTGTGGCTGCTGCTTGTTTCCTTGATTACCCGGATAGCATAACATGCCGAGCTAATCTTAGTGATTAATTTTTTTATGTGAGATTCCCAGTTAAGGTTTTCATTAATACCGGTACATACTCCTAGGAATGAGATATCTACTACAGCTACATTATTGATTACAGTCTATTGCTATTCTTGGATAATGAATGATTATTTAAACTTTGTCTAAATTGAAATCTGATGAAGTTATTTTTTACGATATTCAGCTCCAGCCAATTAGCCTTGATCCTTGTTTGAATGAGTTCCGCTGCACATTAAGCAAGAATTCCTGCTTTTATCAGGCTCTTGTTTTTTATGAGTGCCGTTATATCATCAGCAAAGAAAATAAGACAAATTTAATTGTCTTTAAAAATTTAGGCAGGTCATTGATCCCATTCAGAAAAAATAGTGGGGTGGGAACAGACCACTTCCCAGAGACCACTTCCCAGTTTGAATATACACTGCATATTCCCATTTTATTTACATTATTAATTGTTACCTTTTGTTTTCTTTTATGAAGATAAGACTTAGGCCTACACCACTTAAGTGGAGTTCCCCTGATGCCATAGGAATCAAGCTTCTTTAATAAGGTTTCATGATTCAACTATCGAAAGCCTTACTTTTCGTTTTTATCCAAAGCATGAAGTGTTTGGTTTTCAAAATCTGCTAGTGCTGGAGCTGTTGAAATATCTTTCTGGAATCCATGTTGGGCATCATCTAGGATATTGTTTTCATCTAAAAATTCAACCATGCAGTTTTTAACAAAGATCTCTAGAATTTTAGAGATAGTTGGGAGCAGTGATATTGGTCTATAATAATTTCCTATATTAGTTCTATCCCCTTTTTGTAATTCAGTATAGCTATTGCAAGTTTTAATTTATCCGGAAAGGTACCAGTTATTGATGAGCTATTGAAAATATGACACAGTGGAGTTTTGATATAAAACAACTATTTCTTTAGTAAAAGAGCCGGAATCTCACCCCATCCGCAGGAAGACTGTATTCTTTAGCTTTCTCACTATGTCTGTTAGGCCTACTTCTTTCTCAGTGACTTGCTGGAAATCAATAGTTTCATATTTTGTGTAAGAATCTTAATCGGGTCCTCTACACTTATATCATTATTGTTATTATTATTGGGTGCGGATTGATTTGTCATTACCTGCCTTGTCTTTTCGGGTATTGTAATAAAATAGGAGTTCATGAATCATGAACGAGTGAGTTTGTGTCCGTCAAAATAAACGACTATGTTGCGTGTTTTCTGTTTACGATGGATAGTGGTGGCTAGGAATAATAAAAGAGCAATCCTTGGAAAATATGGACTTCAAAGTTATTTTCTTTCACCCATCTGGTCCAGGCACTTCATTTAAATTTTAAACTATCCAGCAATGATACTGTTTGGGTACCTAGGACAGCACGTAACCATCATACGCAAACTTTCATCTCTTGAATTAACAATTTCCCGGACGTTTCTACAACATAGCTGATGAAGTTAACACAGACATAAACACTTGATTCAACTCAGTTTGGAGTTAAATGTGCACTCCTACCATTAGAGAAAAATGTGAGGAACTAAATAGGGAACTAAATATGTGTGATTGTCCGACTATTAGCCTTTAATTCGATATATCTTATGATTACAAATTTGTTGATTATTTAAAAATTCAGCATTTCTATGTCCCTCAAAAAAACAAAACAAAACTTTGAGGTGTTTGATTCTGGAAAAATCACAATTTGAAATTTTTAAATAAATGCCCTTTTGGTGAAAAATGGCATCCAAAATGGCAAATTTGTGTTTTTCAAATTTTCAATATTATTTTATTCATTGAAGGGTTGAAAAAACAACAGAATGTTTTTAGATAGGTACACATGTGTAGTAAATGACCTTTAAAAGTTTTTTCTGTTTTTTTTTTTTACCCTTGTAAAAAATTGATGTAAATATGGCAAAAAATGCAATTTTGACCAATAAATTTGATAAAATGTTGTGCCCTATTAGTTAAAAGTATATCCAAATGTGACATAGTATTATGCTAGAGCAAGTATTCCCATCTTGATATCTCGCTTAGTTTTCAAATAGCAGCAATAAACGCTATGGTCTGCAACGGTCGATTTCTCGTAAAAAGACGAACTTCGATAAATCGTGGCTCGAGAACGGTTCATCACAAAAAAAAGAAAGTGTGTTCTGAGCTCAGCTCATTGGTGGTAACCATGTAAAATTTAAAAAAATCAAGGTGCACACCCATTTGTATGTTGTTATTTTTCCTATCTGAGAATGTCTCTGCTTTGACCACTTGCCAATAGCTTTGTTTTTATTGATGGACTCATTCATGAACTTGGAGCTGCTTTTAACACTTTATGGCCTTAATTTCTTTTCTCTAATTCCTTTTTCATTCTTCCTGGCTTCTTCGTCATTGCAATACTTTAGGCTACTGTGTGTTGCCCTAAGCTTATTACTTGTTACTTTTATTTCATTACTAACCCATTTTTTTAAGTTTATTAATATGACTTTGCCTTTTAGAAAATCTTCTTCAAATTGTCTTTTAAATGTACTGAGGAAAGCATTGTAGGCCTTTTGATCATTAGTGTCAATTGTATTGTAAACTTTTATCCAGGACTCCTCCATAAATCTCTTATTAAATAGTTTAACGTTCTGCTGGTTAAATATTCTAGTAGGCCTATCGTAGTTATAATTTTATTTTTAGAGTTAAGTACCGGTACCGGTGTTATTGCTAGTTCTTTAATCATTAAAAACTGTGCATTATGATCAGATAGAGCTAGTGATATGTTTTTGTAGCGCACATCGCACCCTGTGCTTCATGTGATATTCTAACCTAACTATTAGTTTTGTTGTTGGCCCCCTGGATCCAACGTACGATTATACTCCACACTCCACTCCATTAAATAGATCTAACAGTCTAACTCTTTGGCTGTCCACTGGCGTAATAAATTACACTTGAGTTTGTTTTTGTGCCAAATAGCATAAATTGCAAAGTAGGCCTAAGATATTTAGTGAGGTGTGCAATAAATAAATCATCATCAAACACAATAGGTCAGGCATGTTTTCAGTCACTGCTTAGGCCTAGGAACTTTGAAATAAAACAATTGCCTATGAATAGGTTAAAACGTTTTGGTTTTATGCCGGAACTTGGTGTTGTCATCTTGAATTCCTCGCTCTGTGAGGTCGCGAGATGTTGTGGCCATGTGGAAAGGTCGTGAAGTTGTTGTTTTGACAGCTACCTCGTTATATTCACCAATCTCATTTCCAGTGCGCTTTAAAAAAAATCAGAGAGCTAGCGTAGCCTAACCTCATTGCCGGTGCAGAGGTAACGCGGTAGGACTATGGAACACCTTGTAGATGCTTAACCTTGTTTTTCCCTTACATTGGTATCTAATCATGCCTTCTACTTTGGGACACGCTCATTATGGACTGACGTGAAAATTTTCAATTTTTGAAATGTGACAAAAATGTCAAATTTTGCAAATGGCTGGGACCACCCCTCCTTTTTGTGTAACCTAGCAACATCTACCATTTGTGTCAACATTTCTTTTAATTCTATGTTTTATAAATTTTGCAAATCAGAGCTTGTTTTATATGATGCATGTTCATGTATTTTTTATTACTTGGATGCTTTGTGATGTCTACACATCACATTCATTCATAAATGTGATGGATGAGTGTGAGGCCTATCTCTCTGCATTCTACGTGAGAAATATTTCTTTGATTCCACCCAAAGTCATAACATGTAGGCCTAACATGTTCAAAGGTTTCGAAGGTCCTCTGAAAAATTCATCAAGTTTGGTGTAGCCATTCGTCCGGTAGAGAGCAAACAATCGCACACAAATTTGTACTAAAAGACGTCAAACTACGATTTCATAAGAAAAAATTATTTGATTGTACCCAAAAACATGGAAGTTTTAAGTGAGAGATTTTGAAGTTGGTTCTCCTAAAAATTTCATCGTCGCAGTAGCCGCTTGTCTGCTTGTCCGGGTAGGCAAATTGAATTCTTTACTGTGCTCATCCAATTATCTTATAGTCTATTTATGTTCTCTTTATGGCACTCAATAGTTGCAGCTATGCCTTTTTATATTAAATCACCTTAAACTTTAAATTAGCGGTAGTTTTCATCAGTGTTGTCGCCCCCAACCCTTCAGGCTGTGCTTTATGTTTCTGTGTTCTTTCTTAACCTGTCAACTCTTTTCCAATCTAAACTAAACCAGCCAGTAGGCCTTTCTACACTTCATCAATAAATATGACATGTTATGCATGATTTTTTTTTAAACTACATACAGGTGGCAGTTAAGTTTGAAATATTGCAAGATTTTGACAAGATCTTGTTTGTATCTTGTTTCTAACCAAGTTCTTGTCAAGAACTTGCAAGATCTTGCCAAGATTTTTCAGCAGGGATTCTTGGCCAGATCTTGGCAAGAAATAAACAAGATCTTATTTCAATGTAAGATCTTGGCAAGATTTTACTTAACACAAGTTCTTGGCAAGATCTTGACAAGACTTTTTACCAGGGCAGTACATTAGGTAAATTGTAAAAGACAATGAATGTACCGTACCGTAGCCTACCCAATCCCTAGGAAAACTAATTATTGTACGAGTAGGCATAATACTGTAATACATTTTGTTAATTTTATTACTCTGGCTAGTGCCTACAATATACTTTTTTTAATATGCATTACATACATGCATAGTTTTACTACCTACTTCTTTATTTCATTAAATTGCTCACCTTATGCATAGTAAAACCTCTAATCTGTTCTCTGTGGTAAAACCATGCAGTCTTACAAAACTTTTATGTGCCATTGTTGATCATACTGATAAACGTTGATAGCTTGTTAGTCGTTGATGTTCGCTGATTGATTCTTGAAGTTTCACTCCTGGTTTACATTGCACAGTAAGTCTAACACGAGTTATTCTTATTTTTTCAGGACAACAACATTAGGCCTACAAGCACATGACCTGCCTACAATAGGCCTATAGCAGGATGGCATCGTCTAATAGGAATATAAGCAGTGGGAGATGTCAACCACAAAGCTAGCCTGTGCGTACAGGGTTCGCCAAAATATATATTATAATTTTACAAATTTCATAGCGTTTTAGAGGTTGTGTAGTTTGTTAATATTTTAAATCTAGTGCCTTAAATAACAATGAGTATGAAGAAAATCCGACGTCGGCTGTCTCAGACATTCCGATTCAGTATTGAAGGCTCGCTGTCCGAGTTAGCCGAACACCTGACTATAGACGATACTGGCGAAATAAAAGAAAATGGTGAGTTATAATTTAATTAATGTTCGGGCTTATGCCTATCTAGCATAGTAGTAACTGAACTAGGAACAGAAATATACATGTCCCAGTGTGGGAAAAGGTGCAGTTGGATGACAGCTTAGGGCCTACCTAAAAAACGACCCTACGTAAGGTTTCTAAGGCAGGCTAAACTGGTGTCCTTCTGTGCCTTTCCCTATGCAGGAACATGATTATTTGTATTCCTTTCCTAGTTCAATTGCATACACACATATACAGTACATGCCCAATGCCCATGCTTCATCAATAAGTATAGGCATCTAAGGGTAGGTTCTATATACCTACCTACTTAATGAGATATGTTTATTTACCACTTGTATGTGTAGGCCTACTGGTACTCTTTGAAATGAATATAGTGTTACCTACCTCAAAGTGAAACACCCACTGTTCGTGAAGAAGATTCGTCAACAACTCGTATATTTGTTAATTTTGTCGACTCTTCTGTCTTGTGCCCCAAAATTTGATAGAAGTGGGCTGCCTTCATGGCTTTCTTGTAGGATACAACACGTATTATCTTGTTTCTAAGAGGAGTCGCTGAGGTTAACATGGGAAAAGAGCACACGCTTTTCATACCCTGTTTTCCTGGCTAAATTAGGCTTTACTAATTGATGGCAATGTGTGGATTGAAGATACAAGGCGAACGCTCTTAAGAGCGTTCAACCACCTGCGTTTAGGCAATTTTCTATGTGCTCGGCTGAATGACATCACAGTTGTTAGAAATTTGAACATATCTCAAGAAAGTGGAATAAGGTTTCTATAGTAACACATTACTAATATTTGTTTTGAATAATTTATAAAGAATAAATTAGATTTCACGAATTTCAATTTCGTATAAAGTCCAAATGACTATATTCGTGAATTTTTTGTGGCTGATCAAGTCAAAATTTGAAAATATATGACTGTAAGAACGTCCATGTATGCTTTATTGACAAGTTTGCAAAATTTTATATACGTAGGATGCTTTTTGGCCGAGCAAACCGCTATTTACTAACTGTCAGAAGGGTGGTGAACCCTCTAAGAGTGCTCATTAGAAGTGCTAATTATCAGCCTTGTGTAAATTTGGCTACTTTTAAAAAGTTATGTTTAGATTGGAGAAGGGTTGACAGGTTGTGAAAGCATAGAGAACATATTATAGCCCAGCCTGAAGAGCTGGGGGCAACAAAACATTTCACCTGCTGATGACAACTGCGCTAATTTAAAGTTGTTTGTTATCTTAATCCACGACGCATTTCGTCCTGGGACTCATCAGGACGAAACGTGTTGTTTGGATTTGGATTAAGGTAACAAACAACTTTGAATTAGCTGCAATTGTCATCAGCAGGTGAAATGATTTGTTCATGACGAAATGCGGCGTGGATTAAGGTAACAAACAACTTTAAATTAGCAGTTGTCATCAGCAGGTGTAAAGTTTTGTTTCCCCCAGCTCTTCAGGCTGGACTTTATGTTCATCATGCTTTCATCATGCTCCAACCCTTCTCCAATCTAAACTAAACTCGCCGGTTGGCCTTTTCCACACTAATTTTAAAAAGTTAAGTTATTTGCCGAAAAATGTAACGGAAAGTTACTTTGACTATAAAAGGTTCTTAAAAAGTTCCTTTAAGTTACTTTTAGAAGAAAAAAATCAGGAAGTGTTAGCAGTTTATTAAAATGATAAACAAGACCTTTACTTGAAACATTAAATTTATTAAATTGATGGACAATGCATGTTTCACTAGGCCTATGTAATATGTGATTATATATGTCTAACTGTCACGAGTGTAACAATCTAGTTAATGAAAGACAAAACACGTAAGTGACCTAAAAATACAAACTAAAACCACGGGATTGCAGACTTCTTTTTAACATGTGTAGTAGGTACCCAGTAGTCCATCACATGCTCAATGGTCGGTGATACAGGAATGAGTGGTTCCAGTTTTTTTCTCGAAAGTAATAATTGTCTACGCATACGATCATGAATGGAATATCACCAATTGCCTTTCGTCTTCAACCTGCTAATCCTTGCCGGCGAGTGGCGTAGCGATATAAATTCTAGGAATTAAATAAATAAATAAACTTGTATTTAGAGTCTACCCACTCAGTCATATAACTGATTTACAGTGGGGGACAGTAAACCAAAGCGACTAAGCCAACCCTGCAGCTTCAGGCCCCGACGCAATCGACGAGTGAGCGATAACCAACCAAAGATCGAATATTCTTTTCATATGAAATATAGCAATCGGTGGTATGGACAGTGCGAACACTCGCAGATCAACACCAGAATCAACAAGACCGATTCAGAACAACTTTAAATTTATTATGTGCCTCGTTACTATAGGACGGCTCCAAAGTCACCGTTTACAAATTCCTAAGACAAGAACTGATGGACTTGAGTACAAATCAGAAGTTAAAAAGCTTCTGACTTTAGCGGGAATCGAACCCTGGACCTTCTGCATTGGAAGCAGAGATGCTAACCACAAGACCAACGACACAATTATTACAATTACAATTACACTGCTGTAAGGAAGTGGGGTGGTAGTTTAGTGTATTATTGTCCAGAAACAGCTGCATTACAAGAGTGGGTTTGCCTTTCTGTAGTATATTTTTTAATTTGTAACCTATTTGTTCAGACTTCTCTATTTATATTTTTGCGGCAAAATACTGATAGGTAATTATTTACTTTTGTTACTGTGTGCTCTTAGCAATGCTAGTGACTTTGCCTATTTACGGTACCTTTATTTACCACTAGACTTCGCTCTCTGCTCTATTTGTGTGCTGCTATATATTTTTATTTGTTATATTGGTGAAAATCAAGCAATACATTAATTTAACCTGAAACATTTCCCAGTCGGGTCATGCCCTTGATCCGACACTATTTCAAAAGTAACTCTTACAATTTGTCTTGAAAGTTCTTCATAAAAAGTAGCCTAACTTTCAACAGTTACTGTAGTAAAGTGCTACCTTAAAAGTTACCAAGAAAGTAGGCCTAAGGTTGAAACCGGTACATTAAAAATGTTCTTGTTTAACAGTGGTTAACATTGTATTTGTAGGTCTAGTTAAAGAGTGAGTACAGTACAGTGTACAGTCTTAGGCTACAAATGTTCTAATTTTGTTTTAAGGTGTTCATCCGTATCCGAGCTTTTCCGAGGTGACAAGAAAAATGTCTCTATCCCACTCAAGAATTCTCGACACGTGTAAAAGAGGAGGTAAGCTGTAACAGTTGCTACCTAGTATTTGTAGGCTATTATAATTATATTCACTTGGTTCAAGTCTAGGTATTCTGTCCAAAAAACTAGAAGAATCATGTTCGTGTGAATTCCTCTCTCTAGGGGTAGCGTAGACCTATGTGTAATAAACTAACTAATAATGTTACTACCACTAACATAGGACTGGGAGGAGGCTAGTTGTGAAAAAACTCGTATTCCAAAGAGAATGAAGAAAATTATTCGTGATTCTTATTCGTATTGTATTATTTATATTTCCGGTATTATTTATTATTATTTAATTCTGAAGTTGTACATTATTTGACAGTAAGATCTACAACTCCATAAAAAGTTGGTCAAGGGCCATGAGGCCCCAGTCACTTACTTACTACTATGTCAAGTTAGCATATAACTTTTAAAACCACATTATAAAATACAATATAAAAGGCTTACAAATAATATAAAAATAGATAGTTTGGATGAACAAATGATTGTGAACAATAATTTGGTGACAAAGAGCACGTTTCGAATTAATTTTTTTTAATGCGTTCTCATAAGGGATGACATCGGTTAGCCAAATCGCTAACCGGTTTCCAAAAACCAAAACCATTTTTGTTTTTTTTTTTTTTTAATCCCCCTAAAAATTGATTTTTTTGTTTTTGTTGTGGGTTAGGAGTGGCGAGGATGTTTGTCGCCTCTACTTTATCGGCATATTTACGATCGGGAAAGCGGGTGACCTTAGTTGTTTGGGATGGATGATCTCTATTGTGAAAATATTAGCCCTGCAGCTGAGAAATGGGCCCACTTGCAAACAGATAATTTAGAAAGTTTCCCTTGCATGTCTCGCCACCATTTAAGAAAAAACTGTTTTCAAATTTGAAGCCGGTTGCGTTCAAAACCGGATCGAAACCGGTTTCCTGTTAACCGAAGTTATCCCTTGTTGTCATTGAGAAAGTCGTCACGTCAGCCGGTAGAGTGTTCCATAACGAAATCGCTTTAAATGTCTCAACTCCATTGTGGCTTGTGCCATTACATGCATGCTAGTCCAGGCCGAGTTCATTCTTAGTCCAGGGAAATACAATTTTAACTAGGGCCATTTAATACTCTAATGAAACCTATTGGGATATGTTCAGGGAGTGTCCCTTAACAAAAACCTTGAGTTTCCAAAATATTACACGTGTGAAAAATGTGCCATCTTGATTCAGTTTTTAAACTCAAGCTTGGGAATAAGGATGACTTCGAAACCGGTTCTCTTCCGATCCAGTTCCAATTTTAAAAATACAGTTTCATCCACGCTGTCTGTACAACATTGCTTGCGCGGTCTATAGGCCGACCAGATTACCCCTACTGGACGTCACAAAACGACATATTTTCCCAGAAACTTTGAAAACTTGGCTTCGATGTCACTATATTCGTTTGCACCTGAAGATGATGCATCAAAATAAATGTTAATATGAGTTTCCTGCGATATTTAACGCTGAAAATATACTCGTCGAGGCCTAGCCTAGATGTCAAGTGACTCCACTTGTTACACAATATTACCACTTCGTTATTGACCATCCCTTTAAAAGCATTATTATATCTCTGAAACCAAGCTGTTATGTTTATTTGATAGTTTCCAAAATTAAGATCTGATAGGTAATCAAGAATAAACATTAATAATATCATTTTCTCGTGATCCTATGTGCGTAATACTAAATATGAGGTAGTCCGCCTTTTTAAAGTCATCGTTGTATAGTCTGTTTGAGTTGGTTATGGTATTTCTTCTGTTCAAGCGCTTTGGTTGGTACTGTCAACAAGCCGAAAACATATCGCTTGGAAATTGGAATAGCAAGTTCAAACTCTTGATAACAACATAGACCTACGTGCATTTTAGATGCCACACCTACACTCACGCTCGGACCGCGAATTTTAAAACATCGCATAGTGAAATATCGTCGTGAAATAGTGCCTATGGAAGAACCTGTTCCGAAGTTTTGAACCCGAAGTCATTCCTACTTAGGAATCAAATGATCTATAGACCATTTTTGTTCATCTCTCTTACCTCTGACCTCTCACCATAATTACAAAGCTACCCTTTGTAAAAAAATAAAATAAAAAATATTGTTACAATATTTTTAAAAAGCAAATTAATGGGATTTTATGCAGTTGAATGTTTCCAACAAGCATGGGTATAAGATGACAACGTCTAATACTCGCCTACCATGTATACTTGTGTTGGCACATGAGTGCAAAAAGATGGCTAATAAATATCAATATCAATATCAATATCAGTACACTCTAAAGAGGGAGCAAAGTCACTTAATCACTTATCAAACACTGTTGGCCAAGGTAATTTTATTGCCTACCAGTTTGTAGTGTGTACACTAAAAATCACTCCCTTCCCCCCAGCAATTTAGGGGGGGGGGGGGGGGCTATTGCTCTAGAAATTAATTTCTACCTCAAAATAGGCGTATTGGGACACAATCGATGTCAGTCTCATTCAGTCAATCTTTGTAGCATCACGTCTCCTACAAAATTCTTGTCTTCATGTATTGCATGAATGCGTATTTAACATATCTTGTGCAGTGTATGACTGTAGCATATATGTAGACCTATATATTATACGCTGGAGCAAGAAAATGTGTTTTTCGGCAATCGCAATTCGCACGCTTGCATTCGTCCGCGCAATTGAACGATACAATCCTGAGTGGTTTCCCCGATGCTGGAGACGGAAGTGTTAGGATTAGCTGCAGCTGCCCATTATACAGTTTCCATCCCAATCAGAGTTCAGGGGGGTTGAGGACCTATATCCATCCTTGTATCTGATGGAGCACCCTCTGCTAATGCGGGGTCTCGTCGGAAGACTCAATAGCTGGGAATCTCAAGCAATACCTACCTCAGGGGTTGAAAAATATCTGAAAATGTAGGAGTTAGGGACGTTGCGTGGGAAAACCAGGGTCTGGGGCGAAGCCCCAGCCACCGGAGGCAAATTCGCCGCTGGCAAATTTTTTGCATATACAATTGAACCTAAGTGCCCGTAAAATGGGTTTGGAGGATTTATTACCCACTCTTGTAGAGTGTACAGATAAGCATTATTGGCTGGGATAAATGGCTTCTTTTTTTGCGGGTTTTTACCTATCCAAAGAGTACATTACAAGCCTAGACCCCAGCAATGAGGAGGTAGGCCTAGATAAAATGGAATCTATTGGTGCACATGCACCAATAGCTAGGCCTAGGCCTATATTGCCCTCAAATACACCTACTTCATGAACAGCAGCCAGCCTAGGCCCATGCATAATAGATGACGTGGACTCGGCATTGGTTAGTGTCAATGTCATGTAGGTCTTCATGTTCTACGGTCACATCAGGAATAATTGTACAAAGATGTGAAAAGTAGCAGCACCTTTCAAGCACGTTTGTTGAACAGACATCCAGGACAATGTCATTTTTGCGGTTAAAATTTGTTTTTAACTTTGTTTGTAACGTTGTCATATTCATACAGGTCCAAACAGTTCCGAACGGACAATAAGCCAAACTAAAAACGTTTTTTAAGTCATCTGACATAGTTTCTGATACTTACACCACCTTCCTGTGAATGTTGCAGCATTCATTATTATTTATGGTTGCAGTGATACCATCTTTATACCTTTTCATGGTTTTGTTTCAAATCATGACAACATTTTTGAATTTTCAAAACTTTCCGCGACCCAATCTACCCACAGTTTTGGAAACGCTGCTCTAGAGGCAATCTTTACATTTAAATCAGAGAACTTATTCCACACCGGGAGTCGTGACTCGTGAGTATTCCAGGACAAAATGAAAAGATTAAAGTTTTGCCGGCATCTACTATATTTTGGATTTCAATGGATGAGGGCTTTCTTCAAAGATCGAATGTTGTGTTCAGCTGGAGCAAGTTCTTGCATTGGCTTGAAAAGGTTCCATTGAACAAAGAGAAGTCAACAAATGATGTAGGTGGATTTTCAGCCGAAACGTTGGTGAGATTCACTGACCAGTAGCAAGGAAATACAACACCATGGTAATTATCGGTATTGTGATCTCACAGTCCAAAGTGAAGTTTGTAGAGGGTAGGCCTACTATCAACAAAAATGGCTAGGTTTATTGCGCAAAGCGTGGTGGTTTTTGATTGATTGATTGATTGATTGCTGTTTATTGTACATAGATCCCTAGAGAATAACATAAATGTACATTCATGGATATTATACATTGTCAAACATATGATCTACAAAATACACAATGATTATGTTGCTAAAATAATGAATAATAAAACATTGTGGTAACTCCAGATTTAACTACAGAACTCATCAATTGAATAAAATGCCTTATCAATAAGAAATGCTTTTAATTTGCTTTTAAAGCAGTCGTCACTGGTATTAATTGTTTTCAACTCCATGGGCAGGTTGTTGTAGAGCCGCCTTCCACAACTTCTGGGGTTCCTGAGACCAGCTGTAGTAGTTCTTACTGATTCAAGATGCAGGTCACCCCGATGCCTAGTATCATACCCATGAAAGTCAGAAT
Organism: Sweltsa coloradensis; assembly: GCA_024449915.1. Classification (NCBI taxonomy): domain Eukaryota; kingdom Metazoa; phylum Arthropoda; class Insecta; order Plecoptera; family Chloroperlidae; genus Sweltsa; species Sweltsa coloradensis. The sequence continues at coordinate 989,764 of JAMZAV010000113.1, forward strand.
TCTTTTTAAAGTTAGCTAAATCTTTGCGAACATGTATAACTGATTCGTAAATGTAAAGACCAGCAAGGGTTAGTAAGCCGAGCTCGGGAAATAGTAGTCTGCACGAATGCCGTTTACCAACACCCACTAGAGTACGCACCGCTCGCTTCTGTATCAAGAAGATACTGGTGAAAACTCTCTTGCTAGAGGAGCCCCATAGTATAATACCGTAACGTAAAAGAGACTCAAAATATGCAGAATAAACAATCTTAGCAGAACTAAGGCCAATACGCTGTCTGATAATTCTAATAGCAAAGCAGGCTTTACTTAGCTTCTTAATAAGGTTGTCAGCTTGCGAGTCCCACTTAAGTGTTGAGGCTATGGTAAGTCCAAGGGAAGCTACAGTTTCAGCCTCGGGCAACAAGTGCCCCTCGAAGTGTAGATTCAGCTTGCTGACATTACTGGCATTACTGGGGTTGAGACTAAAGAGTGTAGTTGTAGTCTTCTCTGCATTCATCGCAAGCTGATTTTCGTAAAGCCATGCAGCTTCCTGGTCCAGTTCTTTTTGCGCGGCTTTGATGACTTCAGTGATGTATTTCCCCCAGCAAACGTAAGTAAAGTCATCTGCGTACATATAGACTTCACACCTCGGAGTACACGGTTGTAGATCATTCACATAAACAAGGAAGAATGTTGGCCCAAGTACAGTGCCTTGTGGTACCCCGGTAGTGGTCTTCATCCAAGATGATCTAACCAATTTGGTCCTTCCGTCATCCGAATCTCTGACTTGTACCGACTGTTCTCTACCCTCCAGGTAGGACGCAACCCATTTTACAATATAGTCTGGAAAGCCCAATGCTCCAAACTTACCAACAAGCCTATTGTGGTTCACGCAGTCAAAGGCTTTTGACATGTCACAGAATACGGCCAGTGCAGAGTCCCAGCGTCGATGGTTTCGCTTAGTTTTTCTATTACTCCACATAAGGCTGAGGTTGTAGATCGGCCCTGACGGAAACCGTGTTGACTGTTAGTAAAGAGCAAGTTAGATTCTAAATACTGTATGATCCTAGCTTTCACAAGCTTTTCTAAAACTTTGGTTCCCTTTAATTAACAACAATGAAATATGAAAGTTAAGAAGATAATTTTCAGTGCTAAAATAGGACCTTGGGTACTTCATATTGTGTATGAAATCAAAAGGCTATGAAACACTCTTAAAGTTTAGTAATTGTGCATTGTTCAATTGAATAGCAATTAAAAACTCAAACGGTCCATTAAAAGTTCAATTAAAACAATGTCAATAGACCATTGTTTAGTTCAGAAGATTTTTTTTTAAGTATATAGCTCTTTAAGTGAATGGAACAATGATCAAATCCCCCAAGTTTTTATTAAAGAATATTAAATGTCCGGGCTACAGCCACATTATGACCTAACAACCGTGTACAGTACTATCTATGCAGGGGCGGCTCGTGTATAGGTGCACAGGTGCACGTGCACCCCCAAATATTTGCGCGAACTAAATTGACAATCTCGTAATATTCCCAATAAATCGGTGGATTGTTTGTGTGGATATTTCGGCCGGCCCAGAGCAAGGCATTTCGGCAGGAGTCATTCTGCTGTACGTGCTGCCGCTGTGGGATGACACTCTGAATGTGCACACATTTTTACATGGTTTTCTACGCATCGGCCGGCAGGACCCGCCTCAGGTGGTCTTTTGTTATTAGAACGTCTGGTATAGCTGGGTTTGGTGCACGTGCACAAGGGTCAAAACCGTTACTTCCATTCAAGCGCCTTGGTATTGTGCTCGCACCATTCATTCACCCCCACACTCCGGCCAGTAGCCAGTGAAAGTTGTTGGCGACCAGGGTTGGTGAAGTGAGATTAACTGCAGTTTTCAAGTGAGCGAACAGTGTTAAAATTATTATCGTGCCGTTAAGTGAAATTATAATATGACTTCGGTAATAAGCGATCTAAAAATAAACAGTTTTTTTAAAACGACCACTGGACTAACAATTAGAAATGTTTGAGGCGCGTGTCGGAGGAGATGAAGGGACATTATTCGGGTATGTAATATTTTAATCAAGCATATAATAATTAATTTTTTGGAGGGTTTTCCACAATTAACAATTACACATAGGGGAGTTTTTCCCGACCAATAAATTCGAAAAAAATTCTCTAAAGTCGTTTTCCGGGTATTTCAGACCACTAGTGTCTGAAAAAAAATTCGCCTCCGGCGGCTGGGGCTGCGCCCCAGACCCCTTTGTTTCCCGCAGGATAAGACTTCGAAATTATGTGCACCCCCACAATAATAACTCACGAGCCGCCCCTGTATCTATGTTAAGTTATGTTCCATAGACACAAGTGCTGCCGTATTGGCTTGGTTCTAGTCGGACTTCTTGGGTCTGGGCTTTAGTCTTTGGGTTCACCCATTATAAACCCAAAGCTTTTGTGGTGCTAGCAGGTCAATATTTGCTAAAATGATATTTTTAATGGATACTACACTACCTAACATGTAACTGATTGTCACCCTTGCCTTGGCCAGAAAATGTACCTACATAGGGTACAACATATTATTATATACTGGTATATAATAATACTGGCTCAGTATGATTGGAGTGTGAAGTAACCTTGCTGATGATGACAACATGCATGCAGAATTTACTTCTTGTGTGACCCTACCACAGGTTTGGTTATGTGTTGTGAGTTTTGTTTGCATGTAGTTAGCTGATTTTTAGTGGCTACCATCCGCCTGACGAGTCCCAGAAGGACGAAACGCGTCATGGATTAAGGTAACAACTTTAAATTAGCTGCAGTGGTCGTCAGCAGGTGAAAAGTTTTGTCACCCCCAGCCTGAAGGGCTGCTTTATGTTCTCTTTGCTTTCCCTACCTGTCAACACTTCTCCAATGTAATACCTAGTTTAAATTATAAATTGTACACTGTGGACATAGGCTTGTTTGGTATAGAAATTTTTGTACCGGTATCCGGTATCTGGAAAAGAAAAAAGAAAAATGGTATATGGATAGACATCGGTAAACGGCCAAAATACTGATACCGTTTATACCGGTTAACCGGATTTCCGGTATTTATCAGTGTACCGGTTTATACCAAATACTGTAATAAATAATCAGTACTATTCACCAATATACCGTATACTATTAATAATAAACCGAATAACCGGTATACGTTAAATAACCGATATACCGGTTTATACTGAACAACCAATTAATCAAATTCTATGCAACCTAATTGCATACATCGACGTTGCTCCTAGTAACTCCTTCTATCTATGAAATGAACTATATTCTTGATTAGCAGGTTACTATTAGTGTGTTTACATATTTGGAGTTACCTTTTTTCTTACTCAGTCTTAACTGACGGACTAACTGTCCGTCCGCCGTCGCACATGCCAAGCACATCAGGCCCACCCTTTGGTTATTTTTACGACGTCACAGTGCACCGACGCAGACGGTGTTGACAATGGCCATAACATAACATAATATAACGCACACACGCACGGTGCATTGCATTTTTGTCATAATTCTATGATTGTTGGTAGCCGTTGGCAGTGGCGTACCGCGTAACTAACCCTTGTTTTTTTTGGGGGGGGCCAAGATTGTTATTACCACAAACATTACCTTTGTATCCTGGTACAATGGGGGTCTGAGGGACCCCCCCCCCCATCTAGTGCGGGTCTGGCTGTGGCGGGTTTTCAATTTTCAACTCATTATCAGGTATGCAGTGGTGTCATCCAAAATTTATTTATGGGCATAGTACGCTCTTTCATGAGTAAAGAACATGATTTAGTACAATGAGGGGTCTGGGGGGAAGGCCCTTTAGCTAGTGCGGGTCCGAGGCGCACAGCCCCGGAAAGTTTTTTGACTTGACATTAGATTTCCTCATTTGTTCTACATGAGTATAATAATATGCACCATATACAGCCAGTTTACTAGTTTAAACCAACCATCAGTATACGACCTAACCTGTTACACCAAAAGCCGGTGTGCGAGAATAACCAGTCGATACCAAAACTCGGTTAGTATGAAAAATCGGTATACCGTTTTTACTGACAACCGGTTCATACCAAAAATCAATTTACCGGTTTATATCGAAAACCTGTGTAAAACTGGTATACCGGTTGACACTAAAACCGGTAAACCTGTTAGTACTGGTTAGTACCAAAAACCGGTATACTGTATTTATATATATATACCGGAACCGGTTTGTCAGTATACAAAATAACCAGTTATTTAACCAGTATAACGAATTACCGAACAGGCCTATGCGGACGCTCAGCGTCTACAAGTGTAATACTTTTGTTTTTTTTTTTAATAATATGCTAGAAAAATCAACATTTTCTTTTCTGTCCTTTTTTTAAGACAGTACAAAATAAATACTTATTTATCTTTTTATCTTACCTAGCCTTTTTTTCTATTTAAGTCGCGGATATTTTCCTGTGAGTCCTCCCACTCCCAAGTCCATACATTTTTTGCAAATTTTGGGTCATCAAGAGGGACTAAAATTTGAAAAATAAATCATGCAGAAGTCGCCTTTTATTGAGTTTACCTTTACAAACTATCTTCATTGAACCATAATGTATAACGTAGATTTTCAGCCATAATTGTGGCGATCTAGAACTAATTTAATTGTGATTTTGAGCTTTGCCTACTCATACACAATTCTGATTTGAGCTTAGTAATTTAGCAATTATTGTTGTAGTAATTTCAAAAAAATATTTATTCTGTTTGAGATATTAAAATGTTCACACTTCCATAACATTATTAGACATTGAGAGGAATTCATGTATCTTTGTTTTTGACCAGATACCCTTAGGACCCAGTATCCTAGCTGGAGGTATTCCTTTCCTTCCTATCGTCGGTAAAGTAGATGGTCAAATCTTCCGACATGGAGGCGGGTTCTTATGAAGCCTCTAACAAAAGAGCAGGCGACCGAGCTACTTTGGAGACCAGTCCGACCAAGACAATCTTTGAGATGAATGGAAAGTTGACAAAAGAAGCCCGAGTTGAGGAAAAGGGTCGTACGGTTATACCTGATCCTCTAGCCTTCGCCCGGCAGGGAGATTCATTCATCCATAAAAATATTCAGTCAAAAAATTAATTTGATAAATTTTATGGCATAACATGAAATCGCAATATCACGGGTAGTTTAATGTTGGATTTGAATAGTGCAACTCCTGTAACCCCAAAAAGTGTTTTTAAATGTAATTTTATGTCTCTTTTTAACATTAGGTGTTGCTCGTTACATTTTCTTAATTATGTAATTTCAGTATAATATAGTAAGAACTAATTTAAATATGCCTAAGTATATCGATATAATAAAACATGATTTTTATTGATAGGCATATATACTGGTGTTGAATTCCTACAGTACTAAATTAGATTGGAATCGTGTTATTATAGCTTGTATAAATTGTTTTTAGTGATTTTGATTCACCTATCACCTGATTAGTACCAAACTTTTGTTTAAAAACATAATTTCGATTAATTAATCGTTCTATATAAATAAATGCTTGTAAAAATTTTGACAGAAACGCAAAATATGGTATTATTTCCACGCATAGCTAATAATTGTAAACATGGAAGCATGCGTTCGCAAACCCGTCTTCTATTGTTATAGTGGGTCCGCGTGCGATGTTTGTCTGTCCAGTTTTAATTGCCTCCCACCAGGTATCATTTTAGAAACAAGGGTTGAGCCTCCCGTTTGCGCTCGAGATAGGTTGGTGTCTACAAAGCTAGGAGCGCATCAATGAACAGCTGTATCCATTTAATTAGAATTAATTTATTCGTACAGTTTATGTTGTCAGGTGATAATTATTTTACACCAGAAATTCGCTCATTGTTTATAACATAGTAGCCAACCAAACTAACAAGTTATGCATGTTACATAAATAGTATGTATTGTACACAAAAATAAATGCAGACAGTTGTAATTTTTATCAATACTAAAAATTAATTGATTATTATATATACTAGTTTCTTTTATCTAATCCTCAAAATAAATTGAATTCGAAATCAGTTCACCAAATGTTTATAAATCCTTCATGAGGGTGTGGCAATTAGACTTCACGATAGGCCTACCTACTTCAAAGCCATTCGAGCACAATCCAACCAAAGAAACGACTCATTCTTCATAAACCCGTCTGCAAACCTTCCTGACTCAGGTAAAACAACCGAGACGATGAATGCAAGAGAGAGAAGGAGCAACACTGAAGGAGTTGTTTTTACGGTTTATAAAAGCTAGAGGAAAAAGACAAAAAGTGTTACAATCAGCGCAACAAGAATATTCTGTATTTGCCATTCTCATAATGAAGTTTGATAAAAGCTGTAAAATAGCTGTTCCATCTACATGGTGGTTGTTTACTGAGGGAGAAATAATTACGGTCGACCCTTCCAGAGTCCCTTCCTTCGTGCGATTGAGAGAGAACATAACTGAGTGCAAGTAGTTGCTGCATTCCCGCTAGATAAAACCACTATCGACCGAAATATGCCCAGTTTCTCGATTTGCATCTGTTTACGTCGGCACAAATTGAAGCTTTGTAACGATTTATCATTGTATAGTGAGTAAAATTTTATAAACAAGCAGGCCAAAAACTACCCAAATGGTTTTTTTTTAAACGAAATTCGTTCATGCATTACCCCACAAGACGGCTGCAAAAATGAGCAAGTTATTTGAAATACAGTCATATTCACAAATTTATTCTAATTATTTGGAAAACAAAATGAAAAAAACAAACTGGTATTAGGTCGTATATAACATGCCTCTTAAAAATAATTTTGAATCGTGATTCTATCCACTGTGTTATTTGAGATATCTGTGCCGCCGATTAGCACTGCGTCGCATGCTAAAACCGTCCTGGATACTGCCTCTTAAGGTTTCTACGATCTAACATAAAGCCACCATCATTACTTGAGTCTCTCTCCTCCACTAACAGAGGAAGGTCTTGTGGACCAAAAACGTTTAATTAATGTGTAGTTTAAAGTTTTTGTGTTTGTCTCTGTGTTACGTTATCTATCGTGGCCATAGATATCTTAACACCTATAGTAGGCTAGATTAGCAGTCTCCAATACCTCCGCACAGGCGCGAGCGTAGCAAATTGAAGCGTCGAAAATCCAATTCAAGATGGCGATTTGGCGTTTTAATTTATGCTTTTTAATGCAATAAAGTATTTTACTGGATTGTTTGATATGGTTTTAGCTTGTGCAGCATGGGATTGAACAAACAGAAACAATAAGAAGTTATTGCATAAGGGAATTTAGTAATCATTTGGTGTTAATGTCTAATATGCTCAGCTGTCAAACTGACGGCCATCTTTAAAAATATTTGGGCTACAAATCGCTCCCATTTAATTAACATGCAAACAGAATTTCAAGATGGCTTCTAATTGTCACGGAAGTGGACCAATGACTGCTAATCTAGCCTACTATAGGTGTTTAATATCTATGGATTGCGGCCTATCTACTCCAGCTGTTGGTGCTCAATCTCTTTAATCACTCTCCTAAAAGCATATGATGCGTGATAGGAATAAAATATTTGTCTCAAGTAGGGTTCAAACCCAGGACATTTGGATCTACATACCAGTGATATGCCAATTGAACTATCAGGTCTATAGGGCACTCTCACTAATATTAATCAAATAAACACAAGATTGTCTTGTGATTTTGGCGGCTCAATTTCACAAAGCACTAGTACGCTTTACAAGGTCCGCTCCTAGGGTTAAGAGACGTGGGCAGCTGGCTCTCAAAGGGGTATTTACCCACTAAACTCAATACAACATATTTCTATTCAGGCAAACAAGTTATGAATTAAGAAATTAACAGAAAAATTAATAGGGCCACCAAATTTCTAAATTTTTGTCAAACTTGGTACCGGTATTTTTCGAGCTAGGTCCCATCGGCAAAAATCTCCCATAAAAAATAACATGGGGACAATCTTTATGCCCCGTGACCTTGGAAGATTTTGCTTCAAAAAATATTGGCCATTATTGACGTTCTCTACAGCATTTTCTGTAAATCCTCTATATTGTCAAAATATGCTGATTACCTATTTTAGAATGCAAATTTTTGGGTGTTTGTGTGTTTATTTGGGCACAGTTTCAAGACAGGATGTTATCAAGCGTGATTTTAGATTGGTACGATGCTCTTGTATCTCTGCGGAACAAAAAGAAGCAGGTTAAAGCCAATATAAGAATTTTCCCAAAACGCCAATTTTGCAAATTTCTGGATTTAAAATGGAATTCGTGTAAAATCACGTTACAGATATATTTTTTAAACGGTATTTAGGTAGAATTATGCTGTAGATTATGTGGTAAAATAATTTTTTAGGTAATAGCCCTTTAAGCCCTTTCGCACCCCGTTCTACATAGTTGACAAAACTTTATTCAACTAAAATCAAGGTAAAAAGTTCTTTTTACAATTGACCCCAATATATTTTTTGAGTGAACTTAAGAAAAACGCATGCAAAGGACAAAGCAATATATTTGAGAAGATTGAAATACACATCTGCAAAAAAGGCTTAAAAATGGGAACAATATGGTTGTACGAAATGTAATAAATCTTTCGCAGTTGCTATTATTTGAGATACAAAATGGCAAAAAAATTGAAAGAAAACTGTTTTAGAATGTTTTAAATTGAATTTGTCTTAAAAGAAGCTTAATAAAAGCAAAACATTTACAAAATTTCCCGTGATAACAAACGATTAAATTAAAAATTTTGAAAAAACAAAGTACTAAGAAAAATTTAGAAGTTTATTCATTGCTAATGACTTAAAGTTGTGGACGAAAAGGGCTTAGGGGCACCCATGTGGCATCAAAATACAGATAAACCTCTAGGAGATAAGACCTAGAGGATGAGCAGATCTAGCATGGTGGCATAATAGGCCAACAGTGTGGCTTAATGGCCAACGGGTGTTTCGGTGTCAGGTGGACAGGAGGTGGACGGAGCACACCTGCAGGGCAGTTTGTTAAATTTAACGCTGTCATATGTTAACATGGTAGCGTTATTTACCACATTAACTCGGACCTTACAGAACCACGCTGCTGATCAGTCAGGAAAAAAACTTACAAATAGTGGTGTATTGCTAAAAAAAGAAGTGCCGGAACGCACCATGTACGATCGATTTTTTAAACACGTGCAATGATAGGCAGAATTTTTTACATTGTCAAGGAGCCAAGGGGTGCAGTTATCAGTAAGAAACTAATAACTAATACAGTTGACGCTGAGTATTTCGTTTATGAATAATAAAAATGTCACTTATGACTTACCCTCATGACTGCAAGGATGTAATCAAGCAATACTATAGTTCTTTTTCCTTAAAGGAATTTCCAAAGTTGATCCACTGGGCGTTCTGGGCGCTTGACTCATTTGATATGGGTATCAACTGTTACATAACATAAGATTGACGCACTAACGCCAACACTTTTATTTTCTTCATTGACAGTGTATGCTAATTGTTTCTTATTATGAGTAAGAAATGCGTCCACACATGTTGGTTTTCGTTTCGTACTCATTTTTTTTAACGCGAACACAAGGCTAAGCCCAAGAAAATGTTTTTGCTGCTTGAAAGTAAGTCGCGACACAACTGAGAAAAACCAACACTATCCCCATCCTCTCATTTGTTGTGCATTGCGAGACCTGTAGACTACAACCCTACCCTACCCTCTGCATAATCTGTAGCCAACTTTTCTTCTTGAAAGATGCTTGTGATTGAGTGGTTAAGTGCCCCACATATTTCCAAGAAAGTAAAAAACATGCCCATTGACCAGTGAGGCTTGATTGAACAAAGCACTCATTATAGGCTACCCCGGCCGTTACCTACTGCAATGTGAAGCTTTCACTAAGAAACCGAATTGCCTACAAATGACTAAAAGGAAGGAGCATAAATATTATTTCAATTTACAATATTTCCTAGCACAAATATTCAATTTTGTATATTTTGTGGACACATTAATTGAATTATTAAAATACTAGAAAAAGAAGAGGGGGAAAAAAAGTACCGGAACGTCGTTCCGGCCCCAATACTACACCACTGCTTACAAACCAAAATTTCAATTGGACACCATATTATATTCATGAGTGAAACTTGTTGCTAAGCATTGCTATTTGCTAGTACCGGTATTATTAAATGTTGAATAATTCCTCTGCCGTGCAGTTGACTTGTACAAAATTATCACTCATTAGTCATTAGGTTATTACAGTGTTTGTCTGTAACAAGGTAGGCTATGATGCAATAAAAAATAAAAAATTAATAAAATACAATATGAAATCAATCAAACAATTTTTATTATGTTCTTAAATTGAGCAAAATCAAACGACGTGTGATTATATATATGATTATGATGTCTCAAGTAGTAGACTGCTATGCTGCAACCATCACTTTACTCAACAACCATGAGTTGGGGGAAGTGTGAAACAACAATCTTTCAGCGTAAGCCTGCATAAGGACAGGAATGAAGAAAGAGCAATAGTCGAAAAGATGTGTCCCGACCGGGGATCGAACCCGGGTCCTCTGCCTTTACGTAGCGATTATATAGTATATGGAATTTCTGAGGTTTTTGTGCTAATTTGTATGTGTTACCATCTTTAAATAATCAAATTTATGTTTTTCGGTTTGCTACGTATAAGATTCTTTACTTTATCTGACATTTCGACTAGATTTCTCCAATCTTTGGCAAAGACAATAAAACAACTCGAATATGTAACTTAAATCAAAACCACCGAAAGAGCACGATTACAAAAACACAAAAATAACACCAAACAAACATAATAAACAAGTTATGTCAAAGAAGTTGACAAACAGGAAAATTATAGCATGCAGAAAGAGTTTAGAAAAATATGACAAGTTATCGTTTAGGCATAGGAAATGGGACTGCTTGACTAGAACTTGTGGGCTGATTTCTTGCTTGACTTATCATTGGGCCTAGCCTTGTGGAAGGTAGGATGGTTTCGTGAAGATTTTGACTGGTAGTGTTATTCTGACTTCTTGTAGACTTGCCACAGGTGGCACGGTTTCGTGAGGATTTTCATTGGTAGGGTTATTCTGACTTCTCGTTACTACTTGTAGACTTGCCACGGGTAGCAAGGTTTCAGGAGGAGGTTTAAGTTTGTGGACTCTCAATGAATGTTTGTGGTGTATGGTAAAGGCTTATGATGGCAGTTTTATTTTCTACCCCTAAACGATAACATGTCAACTTTTTCTAAACTCTTTCTGCATGCTATAATTTTCCTGTTCATTAACTTCTTTGACATTGCTTGTTTATTTTGTTTGTTTGTTGTTATTCTTGTGTTTTTGTTATCGGTCTCTCTTTAAGTGTATTTGATTTTAGTTTTATATTTGAGTTATTTTATTGTCTTTGACAAAGATTGGTGAAATCCAATCGAAACGTAAGATTAAATAAAGAATCTTAAACGTGGTGAACCGAAAAACATAAATTTAATTATTTAAAGATGGTAACATATTATATATATATTTGTTAGTACTTTTGACAGAAATTAAAAAAGTGACTACACCGGGGATCGAACCCGGGACCTTACCTGTCCGGGCTATGCTCTTACCAACTGAGCTATGCAGCCACCAATTTAAAACTGTCAAATTCTAGTCTGTTTTGTACATTGTTAATAACGTGTGTAGAGCAGATTGCACTGCCTATTAGACTACATACAAAATTAACTGGAGAATACAAACCATCTCTGTAACCCTAGAGTTGATTACAGATTATAGAGATGGTTTGTATTCTCCAGTTAATTTTGTATGTAGTCTAATAAGCATTGCAATCTGCTCTACACACATTATTAACAATGTACAAAACAGACTAAGAATTTGACAGTTTTAAATTGGTGGCCACATAGCTCAATTGGTAAGAGCATAGTCATACAAATGAGTTTTTGGAGATTGTCGTGGACGATATGTATTAATGTACTCAGTTTTTAGGTTATAATGCCTTGTATATTTTCATTAGGCCAACGTTTCAATAAGATTTCTCTCATCTTCTTCAGGACCAATACAACTTACTAGGGAAACGCCAAAGTCGTTGTTAAACGAGTGAGTGAGCCATGTGTTGAGTACCCGGTATCATTCCCCATACTGGGCTAGATCCAGCCTTAGGTATAGGGGAGGAAAGGGGATGTTCCCGGGTATTTAACACTTGGCTCACTCACTCGTTTAACAACGACTTTGGCGTTTCCCTAGTAATTAAAAATGTTTGTAGTTCAGTTGCATGATTGGTACATTTTGAATTTTCATTATCTTCGAACAAAATCAAAACAAATAATGACTTGAGTTAATGAATTATCTTCTTGGAGATGGAAGAACTTTTTCAATATTATTACTATTCGTAGCCTAGGCCTATTTATCCGAGGAGGAGATTTTTTTCAAATAAAATGTTAGCTTCCAATTTCATTCACAGTAGAGTTGACAGAATACCGGCACACTTTCCCCCTCAAATTGCAAACCGGTACAAAAACACTATTTTAATGAGTCACTCGGGACACCGGTACAAGTTTTCTGACTTCTGAAAACGGTACTGTACTGGTTTGACCGGTACCAGTACGTCTGGTCACTTTATTTAAACTGGAACTCACTCTGCAACAATAATTATTTAAATTGAACATTCAAAATGTGAATCGTGTTCAAAACGTATAGCGTGAAACATTAACAAATTTCCAAGATAAAACAAAATCACCTAATTTTTATTTCCCATTTAACACCCCTCAAAAATAATATGTGGCTGTAAAAATATAATAAAGTTCGAACTAACGGGCATCGAACCCCAACCCTCCGTGCGGTATGCTAAATGCTTACCACTAGGCCATGCCAGCCAGGTAGATCTCGTCCTACTAGCTGCTACTAAATAAATGCTATCGATATTTTAAAAAATCACATTTTTATTTATTGTAGGTTTAAATCGCAATGGATCTAGGTTTTGTTAACAGTTCTCAGTAAACTCGTACCGGATGTCTGTTTAAAATTTCAGCACAATCTGTTCAGCTATTCGGCTGATTTCGACGTACAGACAGACACACAGAATCACAGAATAAGCGCCGTTTGAGTTGAATTCACACCCAGTCGCTCCGCTCCCTCGTTTTAAATTTTTTTTTTTTTAAACGTAATGTAACGTGGATACCTGCCATTTCAGGGATCCATGTACAGCCACTTAGGCTGACTGTGAAACCTACTGACCAACAACCAACACCCCAGTTAATTCCTGCAGATGATCTGCAAGTAAATACATCGACAGCTAAGAGTGACAAGATCCGTGACGAAAAATATAGAGATGGACATGTAGTGACTTTCTTGTTTCTTTGCAGTGACAAGCTTTGCAGTGACTTTCTTTGAACTATTTTAATTTGACATATGTCCAGTGATTTATTTTGTTTATATTTGTTTGTGTGTGTATTTGTTGTGAGGAGGTGTTGAGCCTTGCTAGCAAACACTGAAAGTCCACAGCCCGAGAAACTGGTGATACGTCACCCCCCGACCTGACTTATGTTGGAACCGGGTGTTTGATTATTATTATTATTATATTTGTTGTCTTTTTTTCCCGGTTTTGTTTTGTATTTATTTATCAATAGTAAGGTAGTTTTGTTTTTTTTATATTTGAAATTGTATTGGCCCTGAAGAAGATAAGTGAAATCTTATAGCAACGTCGGCCTAATGAAAATATACGTGGCATTATAACCAAAAACCAAGTATATTAATATATGTATACCGGTATATAATATCTATAACTGTGGGTTTACACAATTTTTTTAAGAGGATGGGATAGTCGCGAAATTAAAACCACGCGAAATTAGTTTTTTCGTGATATCTCGAGAACGATGCAAAATATCTAAAAACTGATTGCAGACAGCCCTGTGGTTTTGGGAGAACTATAGCCTGTACGAAAACATATTGTAATGTGATGGTAATTAAGTTTTTTATTTGATATATTTAATTAATTAAATGCATTTCTTATACAAACCGCACCGATTATTATATTTGAATATTTTTTCTTGCATTATATTGCTCTAACAAAACCACAGGGCTGTCTGCAATCAGTTTTTAGATATTTTGCATCGTTCTCGAGATATCACGAAAAAACTGTAATTTCGCGTGATTTTAATTTCGCTACTATCCCATCCTCTTAAGCGTTACAAACCATCATAATTACCATAATTAGTGAAAATTGGCATTTTGATGATTTCTTAAATCGGCTTTATAACCTTTAATTTTTTGTACACATAGATACTACGGTATTTCAGTATTTTCAGTATTTTATTGGCGTATACATATTATGTTGATTACAATGCGTTTTATCATAATATAATATAATAATGGTACATAGATCTTAAACGTATTGAATAAATGAATAAATATTGAATAATTGAATATTGAATCACATTTTGGTGCATACGTTTGTAAATTTAAAATTGTATCTTTAATGTATTCTAGATTAAGAAATGTTTACTTACATACATCTGTGTATTTCTCTCATAGCCGAAGCTCCATCTTTCATATAAATTATAGCTAGTTACATTTGAATACTCCCACGCAAAGAGCTACGGCTCTAGGTGGGTATTCTTTCTTGTACTTAGGCTCTAACCGGCTAAACATGTCTGTAACTGTTTTGCTTTGTACTCATAATGAAGAGGAATAAAAGTCTATCTATCTATCTATCAATCTATCTATCTAGAAGACTTGTGCGTTGTGCGTGTGCACCTAATGTATATTTTGCTTTTTTATCTAAGTCCTATAATTAAATCTAGGCCTATACTAAATTAGCATTATGTTTTTAAGATAGTATTTTGATTTAATGATAGTTACCTTTAAATCAAAAAGTTTGCTCGGCAGATTGCCAAAAAAAGAGAAAGATCTAAAACTACTTTTATCCATAATAAAAACAAACATATATTTAAACATAGTAGTATAATGGACTACACATTAACATTATACTTATAGACTTTATATTGAGGATAAAATATTTTGACCTATAATTCTATTCAAGCTTATGTTGTTACCGTACCAGTTGACAGCAGAAAACCTTGACTTATTATTTTTAGTTGAAAATATAGTGTTTGTATCCTAATATTTGCATTTAATTTATTTTATTTAAATCAATCGGATTGGAGTGAGTTTATAGAAAGTTATGTTTAGTAGTTTGGCCATACATACACTTAGAAAACACGTTAGAAATAATCTCGCTAGACATAATGAAAGTTAATAGAATATGAATCAGTATTTATTTATTTTTTTTACGAACCTTGCGTAGTTTGTATTATTTGTACCATAAGCAAAAGTAATTTTATTTTATATGTAGGTCTTTTAAATACCAACCATTATTCCTAGTTTTTGACATTGATAGTATTATTAGATGAGCGTAGCGAGCGAAGCGAAGATTCCATTTCACTACACTGGAGAAAAAAATCCGGAATGTTTTTTTTTTTTCTTTCTTTTTTTTGTATTTTTGTGTGTTTGTCCACACGATTCCGGCTAAACTGATACTCTAATTGCGATGAAATTTTATGGAGGCCTTCGAAATCTCTCAACTTAGAACTGCCACGTTTTTTAGCGCAATCGAAAAATTATTTCTCATTAAAATCGCAATTTTACGATTTTTTTCATTTTAAAAAAAATCTTCGACTTATAACACCTACATGCTTTATCCGATTGTTATGATTTTTTCACAGAACCTTAATTTTATGAATTTATATATTTGTGTAAAATTTGAGCGCAATCGAATAATCATTTCTCATAAAAATCGCAATTTTACACTTTTTTTGCTTAAAGAAACATACGCTCATCCAACAACGCACCTGAAAAAGCGTTTGTGAAGCTTCCTAGTTAATTGTTTCATTAGGCCATTCCATTAGCCAGCCATTTAGTAATGATTTGAATTTTCCTTCCGATTTAATGGATCGAATTTCCAATTTAGGTAGAATTTCATTGTACGCTTTTGGACCCAGAAATAGTGTGTGGCACTGTGTTAACTGTAAACGTGTTGAAAGAACATTTATTTTGCACATGCTTCCATATCTGGTTCCGTGTGGGTGTTGGTCTGCTTTAAGCCGAATGGATGTTTTGTGTTTTAGTGGGAATTTTAAGTACAGTTTTCTTATATTGAGTAGCCAACCATCAGAGAAGACAAGAGCAGATGGATATCTGAAAGGTTTTTTCAGTATAACTTTAATGATGTGCTTCTTTCTGTACTATGGTGTTTGGGTAGATGTGAGCATCGTAAATGGGGCATCTCTCCCCCCCCCCCCTCTCCCCACCAACTAAGCATCCCACAGATTGCACATTTGCGTAATAAACTGTCAGCTATTTAATATATATTTTTAAGCAAGTAAAATTTGGGTAGAGAGCTTTGCATCTTTTTGAAAATGACATTGATCTGTTTGTCCCATTTTAAGTGCTCGACAATATTGTAAGTCCCAGGTATCTAGCATCACTGACTTTGATTAAATTATGGCAATTACTAGGAAAACGCTCAAGTCCCGCCGCGTTGATGGATGAGCGTTTTTGTCAGTTTTTAGTTTGCGTAGGACCACTTTTTCTTTGCAAGTGCTTCTTAAATGCATTGTAGGTGATTGTTGTCAAGTTTCTATTGTTACTTGTTAATTGTTATTATAAACCTAAAAAAACTCATCTTAAAACCTTCATTCCATGGATTCTAAATATTTTTTTCAAAATTTTCTTTCAGAAAGCAATACATCACCATAACCTTAATGTTCATGTAAAATATGAACGTTGTAGCCCCACCCGTCTGGTCAGAATCGGCCCGAATGTCACGAAAATATTAATTTTAAAAAAAATCGTAAAAGTACGATATTCATGAGAAACATTTCTTCGATTGTACCCAAAAACGTGGCAGGTTTAAGTTCAGAGATTTCAAAGGCCTCCATAAAATTTCATCGCAATTGGAGTATTGGTTTAGCCGGAATCGTGTTAACAAACACACAAAAATACAAACAAAAACAAAAAATAAAAATGAAAAAAATCGTAAAATTGCGATTTTCATAAGAAATAAGTTTTCGATCGCGCCCAAAAAGGTGGCAGTTCTAAGTCCAGAGATTTTGAAGGCCTCCAGAAAATGTCATCACAATTGGAGTATCGGTTTAGCCGGAATCGTGTTAACAAACACACAAAAATACAAACAGAAAAAACAAGAAAATCGAAAAAAAATCGTAAAATTGCAATTTTCATGAGAAATAATTTTTCGATCAATTTTTTGAACCGTGCAGTTCTAAGTTCAGAGATTTCAAAGTTCTTCAGAAAATTTCATTGAAATTGGAGTATCGGTTTAGCCAGAATCGTGTTAACAAACACAAAAAAAAACAAACAAAAAATAAAAATGAAAAAATCGTAAAATTGCGATTTTCATAAGAAATAAGTTTTCTATCGCGCCCAAAAAGGTGGCAGTTCTAAGTCCAGAGATTTTGAAGGCCTCCAGAAAATTCATCACAATTGGAGTATCGGTTTAGCCGGAATCGTGTTAACAAACACACAAAAATACAAACAGAAAAAACAAGAAAATCGAAAAAAATCGTAAAATTGCAATTTTCATGAGAAATAATTTTTCGATCAATTTTTTGGACCGTGCAGTTCTAAGTTCAGAGATTTCAAAGTTCTTCAGAAAATTTCATTGAAATTGGAGTATCGGTTTAGCCGGAATCGTGTTAACGAACACACAAAAATACCAAAAAAAATGAAAGAAAGAAAAAAAAACATTCCGGATTTTTTTTCTCCAGTGTAGTGAAATGGAATCTTCGCTTCGCTCGCTACACTCATCCAACAATGCGGTCTACGTGTGATTATGCACTAATTTGTGTGTAGTTTTATGTGAGTGTTGTCTTGTACCTGTCCTGTTTTATTAGGGGCAAATGACATGTATAGTGTCTTAGCTCTTAACACCAATATAAAATGGCCCTTTACAAATTTGTGGACTTCAAACTGTACACAATACTCAAACAATCAAAAATTTGAATCCCAAGTTTGCCTCTTCTTCATAATCAGCATATTTTTACTGATCCACTTGCCCAAATTACAAAAGCAATACCTGCATAGTGTAAGCACAGAAAAGATAGGCCTATACAAGTATGTAACTAATGACCAATATTTTTAACCAAAATCCTCTGAGGTTACGAGGCCTAAAGATCGTCGCAATGTTATGTTTTACTTTTATTGGAGATGACTTTTTAACAAAACTTTTCATTAAAAACACCAAAAGCTCTAAATACATATTCAGAATATTATACAACTGTCAACAGTGCTGGAAAAACTTTCAGGCAAACCGTTTCAAACTGCTCATAGGCGTGCGCAGAGAGTTCCCAATGGGGGGGCCCACAGGACAGTGGCATATCTAGGATATGATCATGGGGGGGGGAATGATTCGCGCCTGCATGTATATCCGTGGGAAAGGGACGGGGGGGTGGGGGGAAGGCCCCCCATAAATATAGCGCTGCAGGCAAAATTTAAATCAGGGTTTTAGAGTGCATTTGGTGCATTTTAGAAAAAAGTGGTGGGCTGAATGCAATACCGAAACAATGTAGTTTTTGTGCATCAATTTGTAAGCTTACAATTCATAGCATACATGGCAACATATGAACGTTTTTTGGATGAGCGTAGCGAGCGAAGCGAATATTCCATTTCACTACACTGGAGAAAAAAATCCGGAATGTTTTTTTTTCTTTCTTTTTTTTGTATTTTTGTCTGTTTGTTAACACGATTCCGGCTAAACCGATACTCCAATTGCGATGAAATTTTCTGGAGACCTAAAATCTCTGAACTTAGAACTGCCATGTGCGAAAAATCAATCGAAAAATTATTTCTCGTGAAAATCGCAATTTTACGATTTTTTGTTCGTTTTTCTTATTTTTTCTGTTAGTATTTTTGAGTGTTTGTTAACGATTCCGGCTAAACCGATACTCGAATTGCGATGAAAATTTTCTGGAGGCCTTCAAAATCTCTGAACTTAGAACTGCCACGTTTTTTAGCTCAATCGAAAAATTATTTCTCATTAAAATTGCAATTTTACGACTTTATTCGATTTTTAACAAAATTCTTCGACTTGCAACACCTACATTCTTTATCCGATTGTAATGATTTTTTCACAGAACTTTAATTTTATGAATTAATATATTCGTGTGAAATTTGAGCGCAATCGAAAAATTGTTTCTTATGAAAATCGCAATTTTACGATTTATTTTAAATTTTTAAAACATTCTTCGACTTATAATACCTACACGCTTTATCCGATTGTAATGATTTTTTCACGTTACCTTAATTTTATGAATTAATATACTGTTGTGAAATTTGAGCGCGATAGAAAAATAATTTCTTATGAAAATCGCAATTTTAGGCTTTTTTTCGTTTAAAAAACAATTTGTTTGACTTATTAACACCTACATGCTTTATCCGATTGGAATGATATTTTCACAGAACCTTCATTTTATGAATTTATATATTTGTGTGAAATTTGAGCGCAATCGAAAAATAATTTCTCATGAAAATCGCAATTTTACGCTTTTTTCATTTTAAAAACATACGCTCATCCAACAACGCGCCTGAAAAAGCGTTTGCGAAGCTTCCTAGTATTTTTAATTGAGCATAGGTTTAGCAGACTCATTTCATGGGTTTGCACATAAAATATTTTGTTTTTAAAGGATCATGGAGGCAATCGCCCCCCCCCCCCCCTCCTCCCTGTATCCGCCACTGCCACAGGATCGCCATACCGACGGAGCAATGGCGGTGGCGGAGAAGTGACGGGGGGGGTCGACATTTTTTGGTGTTAACTTTATGGGGGGGGGGGGGCTTAAAACATATTTGAGAATGGTTGTTATTTACACTAAATACCTTAAGGCATTTTTGTTATAAATCTTTATTAAAAAGTGAGATGAGAGAAAAAGGTAGGTAAAGGTTTCGTAAAACAAAGTAGATGTATTTCTTTATTTTTTATTTTTATCAATTATTTTTAGTTGATATTCAAGAATGCTAAATTTAATGGGGGAGCCAAGGGCTCCCCTGCGTACGCCTATGAAACTGCTAACATTCAGACTAGAAACGATGTAATCGGCTATGCCTCCCCCCCCCCCCCCCCGTCCCTCCTTTCCTGGACTAAAATGCCCCCTCTCTTCCGCCCCCTCAACTTTGAAAATGTCCCTACGTGCCTCTAAAAAAAACAGCTTCCCGAGGTCATCATATGTATTTTGCTCGAATCCCACGTAGGCCTATGTGACTGGGTGCCAGGAAGTCCTGTAAAGATATTATTTCTTTGTTTGCGGCTAGATTGTGGATTGGAGCCTCTTGATTGAAGCGCTAATTAAAAGAAACTTGTAACACGAAGGCGATAGCTACTGATTCTCGTTTTTAGAGAAAAGCAATCAATGAAGTTATTTTTCCAACGTAATCGTAGGAGTTGGCTTCATGTGATCTTATCAGTGCGCATTGTTGGCTTATCAAGTCCAACCATTAGATGCTCCCTCCATGCGTACTTTGCACTCCCCTCCCCTGCCGCACAAACGGATCGACTCTTTCCCCTCCAGCCCAGATTCGTGACGCACGCACACACACACGCACACACACATACACTGCGTGGGTGAATAAAATGTCACTAGTTTCTTTTATGAGATTGGCTACCCTGTCTGCTGTTTTGACTGCATCTGGCATTTGTTTCGATAGTTTTGCTTCAGTTTTAATCATAGTTGTGTAACTTGGGTGACCAGTCTCGTATACTTGGTCTTTTTCCTATTTGTAAAGGTTAAATTCGGTTAAAATTATAATATTATTGTTCGCTGTACGTAGGGGTGCCAACTGTGGACGGCCTAAAACCTTGCCCTGCCGAGACATTTTTCCGAACTGCACTGCATTCATAAATGTTCAGTGAGGGTTGACCCTGGTGTTGGACTAAAAGTTAGCTACTGCCTATGCTCTATCGAGTAATGTAGACAAACGGTGACTGTTCAGATCTTATCACAATAATAGGCCTAGCCTACTACAAAAATCGAAGAGCTGTATTGAAGTACAAAGTTTAAGTTTCGTTTAATTGCATTTCGACATTCAGTGATCAGCTGTGATGACGCAAGCTGCTGCAGTGCAAATGATCGTGTGTGCTATAGCTAGGGCATTATATTATGAAAGTTTTATTATCCCTAATGTGCTTATGTCTAGGCCTAGGTAGTCGGCGTGGCCTAAGCGTTAAATCTGTGCGTCACATTATGAAATAGATTGTAGGCGTTTGAGTGAAACTTGATAGGCTCTAGGCCTATGCGAGATTGTGATAAACATCGTGAGTGGCAGGCATGGTATTGATTAATTTAAAGCAAGGTTATTGTGATGCCTTTTAGTGTAGGCTTAGACCTGGTCCTCGAGGTTATGACAGGCAGACTGGTAAAGGTGTGATCTTGGCTAGGCCCTAGGGCAGCCTACCATGCTAGTTTGATGCTGGGCCTGCATCTCTTGACTTGTCAATCCTGAAAACAACTCTGCCAGTAGGTCCTCCTAAGCCTTGGCTAGCCTAGACTTTATCTAGGCCTACAAGTTTTTGAACGTGGTTAACTCTAGGCCTAATAATAGTTAGGCCTAGGACAAACAATGTTTGAGCCTGCTCTACGTGTTGGCCTACCTAGCCCTATCTAGGGCCTTGGCTAGGCATAGTAGCTAGGCCTAACTTATTGTTTATATCAGAGACATTCGCGAGTTTTGGCCTAAAGGCCCTAGACTGTGATAAGTTTGAGAGAAGTGCCAGTGTGTGGAACAACACTGCGGGGATTGTATTGTGCTAGCTAGGCTAAGCCCTCAGCTCAGGTGTCAATTGGATGTTTTAATAAGGCCTATTATCGCTGCAAGTCCACATCCATCAATCATGGATATCAAAGTTCTCCATAAGAGCAGTACATTCAGCTCTTTCACCAGTGGTGGTCACAAGATTGGAAACTGGTTCGCCACCCTTGGTGATCGTCGAAGGAAAAACTCTATGAAAGCATCAAAGAGCCTTACATTAGGTATGTTATCTCTGGAATAAATATAGGGCCTAGAACGCTGAAATTTATATGCTTTACGACAACATTGTTTGTAGGGCCTACAGTAGACCTAGACTACAATCTCTCGATTTATTTATTTTGGCATATCTTGCAAGAGGTGTGATAGGCGGATAGGCCTAGGCCCAAAAAACTGATAGGCCTAACAGTTCACATTAAGGCTATAATCGACCCAATTAACTGATAACAGTAGGCTACACATAAGGCTATGATAGGCTTTGGGTCAGCTAGGCCTATGCAGTTCTCTACCATCTTTTGTCCTCAGCCAATAATTTGTTCTATGTGTTACTACTGTATTTCAGCCATTGCATTTCCGAAATAGGCTAATTAGGGAAGGGCTCAAAACGTTCTGGCCAATGAAGTTGTTGAGGGTATTGTACCAAAATGTATCCGGACACTTTTGGTTGAATCAACTACCGGTAACAATCGAAGGCTGTAGGCCCTATCAATTTCATTCTCGACCTAGAGGTTTTATTTCATAAACTATTCTCGACCGCAGGCAAATCCCATGTTAAAGTTTGAGTCATCGACGAATCAAAATACCAGTAAGAAGTTGTCCCTGGAGAGTTATCTATCATTATAAAAAGGGTAGGCTAAACGGCCACCAAAATGCATATTTTGGTGCGAAACAATCAATAATCAGCATAATCGACTATTTTATTTCCGACCACGAACGCTGAGGCGCCACGAACCTAAACCTAGGTCGAGAACCAGTTTCCTTGCAGTCGAGACATGATTGCTTTCCGTTGTGACAGTTGTCCCATGACTGAGGTGTTGAATTCAATATTTGGGCTGTAATTATTATTAAAAAAATAGTAAAATTGAAAGCAGGGTGTGTGATTTTTTTTATTTTTAAATCGGATTTTTTTTATTTTAATCAACTTTTTTATTTAAAAATCAGATTTTTTATTGCTTTCGATATTCATCAGATTTTTTGTGATTTAAATCAACAATATGAGTTTTAAAACAATGGCAAATGGAAGATATGAATGCACCTTGCATGTAAATGCATGTCCCAGGTTCAATCACCAGTGGAGGCACTTTTTTTAATTTCTGTGTAAACTGTGAATTATACATAATAATTAATAATAATAGCGTCATAGTTGCCTACCTAGGATAGGCCTTATAAAATCAAGGTTCCACATGGTGACAAGACAGATGGATGGGACTAATCACAGCTAGGTAAAGTCTGGATCACTTGGAAGCTCCATCATTTGTTCTATCGGGTTGTGGTTTGCACCAAAATGTAAAGTAAGAATATGGAATAGATGGTATCAAGGCACATTTTCCAAATACTGCTCACCTTTCTTCTTAACTGACCATAAATGTGCCACCAAACAGGTAATTTAGGCCTAAAGTAATTTCACAAGTTTGTGCAAGAGACAATTATTTGAAATTTCCAAATCGGCTTTGATTAGAGACACGCGTTCATCCTTTGTGAACAGCCTTCTAAAAATGCAGATTTGTTGGATGAACATTAAAGGTAAAAAAGCAGTCCAGACTGTATGTGAAATTAGGTGGATTTGACGATCAAGCGTATCCTATTTTTAAATGGACATTTAACATTGTCAAAAATGTTGGCCCCAGCTTGATTTCCATCCGTCCACAAGGCTAGGCCCTACAAGCACTTACGATCATGTTTTTCAGAAAACATTTACATTAAGTCACCTCTTGCCTCTTGTGCTTGTAGATTCAAATGAAGTTTGTACTCTTTAGGCAAAAAAGAAAAATAATTCTGTTAAAATGGGTGCTTCATTTATTTTGATTTAAATCAAAAACACTGAGTGAAAGTGAAAGCATTAACAGTAAATTCAAAGTTGAATAGGTAGGCCAGGGGTGAACAAATCCAATAAAAAGTTAGGGGCCTGGTAGGGGCCAGCAGTATCACGGTAGGCCTACAGCCGGGGTCTGGGGCAAAGCCCCAGCCACTGGAGGCAAATTTGCCGAAGGTGTTTTTTTTTTAGTTTTGCATAACGTTTGATTGCCTAAAACGCGGTTTAAAGCGAATTTGTATCAATAATAAGTAATAACTTGTGAAAGTAGCTAGTTAATGTTGCATTGATAAATGAAAAACACTTGCCAATATCTGCTTTAAGGTGCTTGTTTAAATAATTTTTTTCTCTCTTCACGATCTAAGGCCAGCATGAAATATTTATTGCCCGGGCGACCGGTAATTGTCCACTCCTGAGGTAGGCTAGTCAAAGTAAATGCAAATTGATGTTTTATGAGCCCAAATTAAACAGGAGAAAACACTAGCTGGAAATGTGAGACGCCTACGGCATTTATATACCGGTAGGCCTACATTCTTTGGGTCGAACTCGAGCTTTGATCTCAAGAAACCTTGCTCATAGGTAGCACCATCCTAGCAGTTTACCATTGGCCTATATTTGGAGATGAAGGAAAAAAATTATCTAGACCTACATCCAGGCCCTATCTTTAAAATATGTGTTGACGTTTTTTTGACGATACCACCTAACTAGGCCAATAGCTGCAAGCATCACAGCGCAGTGTGGTAGTGCGTCCGAATTCTGTGCGAAAGGTCTGCAGTTCAAATCTTCTTTATTTTATTTTTATTTTTTTACCGTTCTATTTAGATCCATGTTTGTCTGCAAATGATTTCACTAGGGCCTACATACGGCCTCGTCGCTAACGCAACTCTAGGTCGGAGATAATAAAAGTGTTTAAAAGTGCTAGGCCTAGGCCTATTTGAATGAAAAGCCTTAAATCTCTACACCTTGACGTGTTGGCAGCTTAAAAAAGGACTTTTGTTTAAAATAGCAACGTTAAACGTCTTGAAGGATTTTTTTTTGTTTTTAAAACAAGAAAAAAGGAAGACGAAGGACGACACTATTATTACGGCGCGCCTTTATCCAATCAAATCATTGTCGGTACCACTAATTTTGCACTAGTACAGATGACCATACCAATATCCACGGCCTATTATAATATACCGACAGTGTTGGCTCGGGCGCTAAGCGCTCGACTCTGATTCGGGAGGTCCCGGGTTCGAATCCCGTCCGGACCGGCAATCCTGACTGAAGGTTTTTTCCGAGGTTTTCCTCAATCGTTTAGGCGAATGCAAGGGATCGAGTCCTCTTAAACAGCCCTCGGACATCCCTTCACAATTTCCTATCCGCACATACCTAGTTCACCTGAAGAGGAGCTAATTGCTCCCTATAACAGGTTTCCCACGATAAAAAGTAAATTAAATTATTATGATATTAATACAGATGACCCTACCAAGTCTATTAGATGCTAATCAGGTCTACTCTTAATTAGTCGGCCGGCTGACCGAACGACTTGGTAGCCTATTTCACGTCATTCAGCCGGCTGACCAGTTGACTAGCCACAGCATACATTTAATAATAACTTCACATCCGCAGTTAGTAGTCTTTGCCTTCCTATGATGACACTCGGGAATATGTAGTGAAATAGAGTGTAGGTGGGAAATTCCCCGCAATGTTGATGATGATTACCCCATTGTTAATTTATTCCCAATAATTAGGAATCTATTTAGGCCCTCCCTATTAATTTACCTAGGCTACTTTATAATAGGCCTAGGCCTATTTACTGTATATTAGGACCTATTAAGAAATTAACTGATGTAGGCTTATACTTGTATGAGATTGAAGTGAGGTCATTGTTCGATTCGAACCCCCTAAAAATAACGGTTCTGTTCTTTGCAGACTTAAAGTAAAAGTGTCAACGTAATAGTCCCACCATAGGTCATATTGTAACCTTGAACCAGTACCGGGTACTAGGCTATCCCACGGTAGTTTAGTATGAGATTTGGCCTCCATCTTGCTGTACGTCGCGGACGTGCTACTAGAATCTTGTCTGCCACATGCAGCCTTCATGGCGGCCACTACATGACACACTGTCATTGCATCAAGGCACTTTATGCGCCAACTAAAAAACCTACAGCTTTTATCAAATTATTAACAAATACATGCACATGTTGCATGTGCTCCGCCTTCTCTGTCCACTGGCGATGGCAGCCCTATAGGCTAATTATTGGATTATTGTCAAGTCAGTGTTCTTGATTTCTTGAAGAAGGCATAGTCTATGAAAATGAAATGCACAATTCTGTACCCCTTCCCTTCCAATTATTGTCAACAAACGTTGCCCGATAAAAGTTGGTGATTTGGCGATTTCAAGATTTTGTGATCTGAAACTGTTGTAAGGGATCACAGGGATAGCCTATAATTCATTATCTCAGGCCAAAGTGACCGAGAATCCTCCTTCGTTAATCAGTTTTTATGTAACTGAATTGGATAGATTGATGTTAAATAAATGAATAAATGTAATTTCTTACTTTCGTAGCCTACCGGTACCTACTAGGTCTATAACTTTATCTAAAAAGTCCACTAGAGTAGCCTATTCATAAGATAAGCCTAATGACTTTTGACTGTAGCCAGGAAGCAAGTCTGAAACCCTGTTTCAACTCACCACACTCTGGCGAGAATCCTCAAGCGCTCAAAATCGCCAATCGGTAGTCTTGGGGACAGTCTGAGTGCACAGTGATTCGAAGAATGTTTTTTCAGTTCAACCCGATTGTGGACTGAATTTGTCGATTGAGACGAATTCCCAAAAACAGTTTGTTATGATTTGCGCAGTTATACATTGTGACATATCAATCTAGTGAACGTTGTAAATGCAATAATAGATGTAACACGGTTTCTAGCAACGGGCAAATTACTACCGTATTAGACTCATCACCTCTTTCCCAATGATCAACCCAAGTTTACATTAATTTTACATTTAAAACAATTATCTACATTGGTTATTAGGCCTACTTTCAAAACATCAAAAAACAACAATACAAAAACAAATAGCACGCTTCATAATAAAAGATCGATTTTCAATCAATAAGCTGTGATTTGATCGATTTTATTTGTAAAAGTTTTATTGGCACTATGGGATTGTTGGGCGAGCCTCAAGCGTGAAATGGTCAAACTACCGATTATCGTTACTCCAAGCACCGGTTGACATAGAATAGCAACTCGATATTCTCGACTCGAAACGAGTGGTCTCAAGACTTGGCTTCCAGGGTGTCAAAATTTCCTATGTTCAGGTTTCCCCTGACTCTGAGTGTAGGCCAACTAACAATGCAGGTAGGCCCTACGGGCAACTGATATTACTTTTTAGTTGCCCATTTAAATTATAGTAAAAGTAATCAAACACCCGGTTCCAACATAAGTCAGGTCAGTGTTTGACGTATCACCAGTTTCAGTGTTTGCTAGCCAAGCTCAACACCTCCTTATCTTCTTCGATGTATTCTATGACGGGCATTTCTTCCAGTTCTCTCCATTTCTTTCTATCCTCCCAGAGTCGTTCTTCATTAATTTTCTCCAATGATTTCCCACTTTCTTCAACGTTCTTCATTAGTTCTTCGTTTCTTCAACAAATAGGCTTACCGTCAATCATTTCAATAAAATAATATTACTTAGAATAGTCTCTAGGCATAAATATTATTCACTTGCCCAGGTACCAGGCTGGCATCTTGATTTGTCAAAACCTGTTACCAGGGGTAGTCCTAAAATGTTATGTTACTTTCTGTAATGTATGTAGGCTATGTTTATTAACCATGTTTTAAGCTCTTTCGCTATGTTACAAAGCATTTAGTATGGCATTAACAAAACCAGTGTCTATTTTACATTATTTACATTTTAAAGTACCGGTATTACAGAAATATCTTAGATTAATTGGATGAGCGAAGCAAACACTTAAATTTCACTGACACTGGAAGGGGGGCCCCCCCCTTCCAAAAAAAAATTTAGCTCGAGTTTTTTTCTGTTTGTTCGCGCTCTGCTGGGCAAATGGCATAATTATGCGATCTTGATAAAAATTGGAGGGGACCTTTGACGTTTTTGGGTAGGCCTACAATGAAAGAAATATTTCTCATGAATATATTGTACTTTAACGATTTTTTATGATTTTTAATGCGATATTTTCGTGCTATTTGGGCCCATTCTGACCAACAAGTGGGGGCTACAAAGTTCATATTTTACATGGACATTAAGGTAATGGTGATGTAGCCTACCTTTTGAAAGAAAAAGTTAGCCAGAATTCATAGGAAAAAAAAAACGGTTCTAATATAAGTTTTTTGAGGTGTATTATAATTATCAAGTAGGTAGCCTAACTATAGAAACTTGACATCAATCACCAACAATGCGTTCAAAAAGCTAGTTTTCGGGCCTCCAGATATTTTACATTCTATTAATTGGTATTACCATATCAATTAATACTACTTTATAAAAATTATCCTAGTTTAACAAAAATGATTTTGCTACAGGACTTGAAAAAGTAAAGAGATCCCACACATAGCCTACCAAAAACTTCCAAAAAAAGCTCATCCATCACCGCGACTAAATGCCTAGTATTATTACTAAGGGGCTTGTTATGGTTTTGGTGCTATCGTTTTATTCTTGTTAACAATTTAAGGGATTTAACCAATTGTAAAGCCTCTGTGCAACACCCTAACCCTTTTTTGTTGATTTTAACCCCCTACAAACTTCATGTGGGTGCGCGAGATCAAAATACCAATAAATTTTACCGTTTTTTTTTTTTTTTATTCAAATTGTTGATCAGTCCTAGGAGATATTTCCTAGGAGGAAATATCAATATTTTTTAAATTCAAATGGGTTGGCCTTACCAAATAAAATTGAGCTCTAAGTAAATTTATTCAATTCTATTGAAGATGTCAAGTTCTATTACTTGGATTTCCTGCTAATTTATTGCCAAACTAGGCCTACCTACATTGTTGGCCTAGTACTATGAGTGTGACATGAACTTATGTCTACAACATTGTATTCATGAATGAAATTTACCAACTGTCTTGATAACACAGTTAAGCACAGCCACTCAACTACTTAGTATTGGCCTATATGAAACATTTGTTCAGTGAATTGTCATTTTCTACGGTAATGTCTAGGCCTACCTAATTATAATTGGCAAGGTCAAATTATGTCAATGATCAAGAGTAGGGCATGCCTTTTCATTAAGCGGAGGCCCCTAGTTGTATCAGAACAAACTAGATAGGCCTACAGTAACTTATTCATTAACAAATCCTTAGGTGAACTCCAAATATTTGCAGTCTCTCTCTCTCTCTCTCTCTTTGCCACTTGAGCTCAACCAGGACAAATATGTAGTTAAACTTAGCCGTTTGTATTTGTGCCGCACTATTGTAAATTGGCCGTCAACATTAGAATGCTATTACAGTCTAAGCTTGATCCAACAGAATCATGTTATGCAAACAACAAGCCGGCTCTGCAATGTGTTGGGACTCGGTTAGGGATTTGATCTCGCTTATTATTTCATTTATTTTATTGACTAGCTTTCAGAAGGCCGTGACCTTTAGGCCTAGCACAAATTAATTGGTATGCTGCTTGCGTATTCTTAGAAATAGTGTCATACTTTTATTAATGTGTTAACTAGGTCCACGACTCTTATTTCATGTTGTCGCTTTGTCATTGCTTTTTCGCTTCTACACCCTAGACAAACTGTCACCAATTCTATTACCGGTAATTATATTGATATTCAGTGGCGTAGGAACCGGGGGGCAATGCCCCCAAGTTTGGTCCAGGGGGGGCAAAACTAACGTGAGTTAAATAATAATCCCAGATTTTACGTAGTAAATATGCACATTACACTTATACAATTTGACATTCACCTTGGTAAAACGAATATGTTTGCATGTATGCTTCGTCATAACATAAAAAATTAGTTTGTAATTTACTAAAATGGGTCACTTCACATTTATTTTTTGGATGAGCGTAGCAAAGATTCCATTTCACTACACTGGAAAAACAAATCCAGAATGTTTTTTTTTTCTTTCTTTCTTTCTTTCTTTTTTTCTGTATTTTTGTGTGTTTGTCAGCACGATTCCGGCTAAACCGAAACTCCAATTGCGATGAAATTTTCTGGAGGCCTTCGAAATCTCTGAACTTAGAACTGCCACGTTTTTGAGCGTAATCGGAAAATTATTTTTCATGAAAATCGCAATTTTACGATTTTTTTCGATTTTTAAAAAATTTCTTCGACTTATAACACCTAGGCTACATGCTTTATCCGATTTTAATGATTTTTTCACAAGACCTTAATTTTATGAATTAAGATATTCGTGTGAAATTTGAGCGCAATCGAAAAACTATTTGTCATGAATATCGAAATTTTACGGGTTTTTTCTTTTTTAAAACAGTTCTTTGACTTATAACACCTACATGCTTTATCCTATAGTAATGATTTTTTCACAGAATTTTAATTTTATGAATTAATATATTCGTGTTAAATTTGAGCGCAATCGAATAATTATTTTGAATGAAAATTGCAATTTTACGATCTTTTTCTTTTTTTAAATTACGATTAATTAAAATTTACAAAATTTAAGTTAATTTTTTATTTAATTTAATTTAATTTTTTTTTTAAATTTCGACTTAGTAATGATTTTTCACAGAACAACAGAAAATCCGCATAACACATGGCAGCTCAATGCACCAATTACGCTCATCCAACAACGCGGCGGGACTTAAGCGTTTTCCTAGTTTAGTTTTTAGATCGCAGATAGTTGCTGTAAAACATCGGTTACAGAATCCAAGTGCAGTTAAAACATGACTAAATAGGCCTAACTGTGGTATGGTGAAATAAAATTCACCTTCAGCAAAACCTGCGGCTGGGGCTTTGACCCAGACCACAGCTACCGCCCAGAACATCTGCTAATAGGTTTGCCCCCCCCCCCCCTTCCCCCAATCTCAAAACGGTCTTATGCGCCTGTTGATATTTCAATAAAAACCTAGTGGCATGCTGTTTTATTGGATGAGCGTAGCGAGCGTAGCGAGCGTAGCGAGCGAAGCGAAGATTCCATTTCACTACACTGGAGAAAAAAATCCGGAATGTTTTTTTTTGTTTTTTTTTTTTTTTTTTTTTTTGTATTTTTGTGTGTTTGTTAACACGATTCCGGCTAAACCGATACTCCGATTGCGATGAAATTTTATGGAGGCCTTCGAAATCTCTGAACTTAGAACTGCCACGTTTTTGAGCGCAATCGGGAAAATTTTTCTTATAAAAAACGCAATTTTACGATTTTTTTCGATTTTTAAAAAAATTCTTCGACTCTTAACACTTACATGCTTTATCCGATTGTAATAATTTTTTCACAGAACCTTAATTTTATGAATTAAGATATTCGTGTGAAATTTGAGCTTAATCGAAACATTATTTCTCATGAAAATCGAAATTTTACGGGTTTTTTTCTTTTTTAAAACAATTCTTTGACATATAACACCTACATGCTTTATCCTATTGTAATGATTTTTTTATAGAACCTTAATTTCATGAATTAATATACTCGTGTAAAATTTGAGCGCAATTAAATAATTATTTCTTATGAAAATTGCAATTTTACGATTTTTTTCTTTTTTAAAATTACGTAAAAATTACGATTTATTAAAAAAATTAAGTTAATTTTTAATTTAATTTAATTTAATTTTAAAAAAATCTTCGAATATGTAATGATTTTTTCACAGAACAACAGAAAATCCGCGTAACTCAATGCAGCTCAATGCACCAATTACGCTCATCCAACAACGCGGCGGGACTTAAGCGTTTTCCTAGTTTATCCATTGGGATGGGAAAGACCAATTACTGTCTCATTTTTGGATACTTGTTTATTATCGGTACCCCCTAAGTTGTACGTGGTTAGGGGAGGTTAGGTTAGGATAATTGAGCGAAGCGAGTGAAGCGAAGACTTCAATTTCACTGACCCCCAAAAAAATTTAGCTTGGGTGTTTTTTTTTTTTTTTTTTGTATTTCTGTCTGTTTTTTTGCTCTCTACCGGGCAAACGGCATATGCGATCTTGATGAAAATTTGACAGGACCTTCGAAATCTCTGAACTTAGACTTGCTACGTTTTTGGGTACAATCGAAGAAATATTTCTCATGAATATCGTACTTTTACGATTTTTTTCGATTTTTTGTGCGATATTTTCGTGCCATTTGGGCCAATTCTGACCAAACGGGTGGGGCTACAACGTTCATATTATACATGGACATTAAGGTTATGGTGATGTAGTACATTTTGAAAGAAAAAGTTGAAAAAGTTAGCCAGAATCTATGGAAATAAAGCTTTTAATATAAGTTTTTTGATTTTTTGTGCGATATTTTCGTGCCATTTGGGCTTATTCTGACCAAACGGGTGGGGCTACAACGTTCATATTATACATGGACATTAAGGTTATGGTGATGTAGTACCTTTTGAAAGAAAAAGTTGAAAAAGTTAGCCAGAATCCATAGAAATAAAGCTTTGAATATAAGTTTTTTACGGTAAATAATACCAATTGACAAGAAACAATAGAAACTTGACAACAATCTCTTACAATGCGTAGGCAACAAATCAAAGCACTTGCAGAAGTAAAGATATCCCACGCAAACTAAAAACTATAAAAAGCTCATCCATCAACGCGGCGGGACTTTAGCGTTTTCCTAGTAATAATAATGTCCACCCCTAACCCTCTCCCCCCCCCCTTAGGACTAACCTAACCACACGTACAACTTAGGGGGTCCCGATAATGAACAGGTTAGGTTAGCGGGGGCTAGGATAATAATAATAATAATAATAATAATAATAATAATAATAATAATGTCCCCCCTAACCCTCCCCCCCATCTCTTACCTAACCTAACTACACGTACAACTTCTAGGGGGTCCCGATAATGAACAAGTACCAATCATGGTAAAATACCCTAGCAAGCAAAAGTTCCAATATTGACAATGAAAAAATATTATGGTTTCTAATGACTGAAGAAGGTGGCAAAATTATCACAAAAAATTCATAATGATGCTTCATACCCTAATTGGACTGAAAGACAAATTTAAGGAATGTGCAGAGAGTGAAAGAAATATGCAAAATGTACCTAGGCCTATATCTAGGTTTTCTTATTAGCTTTGACATACGGCTAGTTAGGTCAAGAAGAAAGAAAAAACTTTCAAAATGTAATTGGTAGATTACTATTAGGCCTTTGGCCTCATGAGTTAGTGATATCCTACGTTAGTTGGTCATTGTTCGCTCGTTAATGGTGTCAGCTCAGGTACAGGGTTGGCTTGGTCTGATATTAAAGCCCTCCACTGAAAATCGGTTAATGTGGGTGAGTGGGTAAATGATGCCTGCCCTACGAATTTATTTTTATTTATTTATTTATTTATTTATTTATTTATTTATTTATTTATTTATTGAGCATAATTAACCAACTTTGTAGTATAGGCCCTATATGCCTATGCCTATGGTTCATAATTACATCCTACATTACGATTGCATTACGATTCTAAGGTCTGGCTAGTTTTTTGGTTTCACATATTTGATTTAGAATTAGATGTCCAGACGTTTATTTACTTGCTGCAGAAAATAGGGAATACAGCTTATAGAAGACTTGAGTGGATAACTTGTGTATGTAGCCTGCCTAGCCTACCTTGTTGAAAGTGAGAGTGTCAAAGTACCCGCATGGCTACCCACTTGGGTATCCTACTAAAGGCTAAAGCTTGGTGAGATTCTGGACAGGCCTCCTACAATCCCAAGCTGGCACAGTATGTGTAGGCTTTCGTTTAAATAGCACTTCTTATACAATGTTTACACAAGCTGGATGTTGGTGTGTATTAGTGGTTGACTGCTCTGATTATGAAATTTAACCGGTGATAATTGAATTAGCATTCACCCTGAGAGAGCCCCTCATGAAACTCTTGTGAGGTCTCCTTGCAGTGTCACTCGAGGCAGGCTTCGTCATGGATTCAGGTAGAAAGATCACCTGCATAACTTGCTCATATTATTCATATTAGAGTCTTTTAAAAGTTGACAGTTGTTAGTTTTGCTGTAGCTGGGTTGGCATTCTATGCCTAGCATAACACAACCACTTTAGAATGTGTGTCAACAAAATGTGTTCTAAAACAACAATCTGCATGTAGGCTATCGAGGCCTAGCTAATTTGCCTAGTTGTCCTATTTTTCATTTTTATATAATAGGGTCTAGGCCTATATGCACTTTTGCGCTGACTTGGTTAATATGTCCACTATATAGGCCTACCGCATAGCATGCCTATTGTTTTAATCTGTTATCTGGGGTTTTACCACCGATTCGTGATAAGGATAGGCCGAGTTATACCTATTTATTTTATTCTTATTTTATTTGTTAGCTCATTTTTGGTGAGATGCAGGCAAGAATGAACGTAGGCCCTAAGGTTAACAGCTCATGTAGGCCTAGCTAGGCTAATTTTTATTTTCTTTATTTTTATCGGTCATTCCCTAATTAATTTTAAAATGGTATCCGCTAACATTCAATTCTTCCTAATTAGAATATAGTTGCTGGTCTCTATATTAGGCCTGTAATTGGATAATAAGTCTACATTAGATTTAGAGCCATGAGACTAAGACTATTTGAACATGCCTGAACATGCAGGCTTTTTAGGTTGTGTTACTGATAATTTATGGCAACATGTTACTCGATATGTATACTGTTGTGTTGTGTAGAGGGTAGTATGAAAACATATTAGTGTAGGGCCTAATAAAAGTAGTTTTCCATACGTATAATTCATAGTTCATTGGTTAGTCTTTGTCAAGTACCGGTGCTGTACCGGTACTAAAGAAGATTCACGGCACATCACTACGAGTTAGGCGGGCGACTTTCAGTTGTCTGGGCCTACACTTTCCTTGGGTTACTCAGTCCGGGCTTAGGCCCATGCAAACCTGAACTGCTGGATGTTATAGGCCTACATAGCTATTTTTTATTTTTATTTATTTAACATCTTTCCTATTCAGTTAAAAAAAACTAGTTTGCAAATTATGTAATAGGCCTACCAAATTATAATAATTATATATAATATGAAGCTATAGGAATAGGAAGTCGAAAAGATGTGTCCTGACCAGGGATCGAACCCGTGTCCTCCGCCTTAACGTAGCGATACTTTACCAACTAAGCTATCCGGCCACTGGGTAGGCTAATATCTTTTCTCAATCACTTTTTGTGATTTTACATACATGATGTCTCAAGTAGCAGCCTGCTTGGGGCATAATGATGATTTTTTAAAGTTGTAATGTTCATAGAGATTATGTTTAATGTTCAGTGCTTGCTTAGGGTGACCAGACGTCTCGGAAATTCCAGGACAGTCCCATTTTTTTCGTAATGTGTCCCCAGGGACACTGTTTTGTCCCGGAATTTGAAAACGCCCGTGTTTCAGCAATTTTACCTTACGCCAGTGGAGTTTGTATTGCTCTCGTTGGCAATGCCTCGTCTCTACGTCTACTAGTCTAGTCGGGCGCGTGTTGGGCCTTGTCAGTCATTGCCTGACCTTGAGTGGGGTGTGTTTCGTATTACAGTCGTGCTCCTGTATTTTAATTGCGCATGTCACAGTGCAGTGCCTCGGAGAAGAACGTGTGGTTTTGTTTCCGTTTCAATTGCGATTGCAGTACAGGTGAGGTTATTGTGATGGGTAAACGAAAATGTGTTTTTAATGACGATTTGCGAAAAGAATACGCATTTCTAGCTCGATGTGATGAAAGTAATAGCAAGGTTAAATGTACTCTCTGTCACGCGGCCTTTTCAATCGAACACGGTGGTCTCGGAAATAAATGCCTTGTGGACGGACAATAAAAATAGGCTATAAAAGTTGATACAATAAAAGCAATTTCAATTGTGAAATCAATCATTGTGGGTGTGTTGACGTGTCTTGTGCGGACTTTTATAGCTTTTTGCTAAAAATTATAAAATTATTGGAGTCGATTCATTCATCAGATAAGTACAAGCACAGTGATTCTTCTACTCCACTACGCGACACTGATGCAAGCAACAGTCTGACCTTGGAGCCCAAGGCTCAGGCATCTACGTCATCACAGTTCGCTTGAAACCCATCTTTGCGTGAAACGATGCAGTGCGGGGTGGGTTTTACAATTCTTTCTGCCCGTTAGTCAACACAAATAACTTGTTGTAAATGTAGTTCTTAATAATCTTAACATCAAAATTCAGGTAAATAAAATCAATTACACACATTTAAAACGTTGTAAAACTGCTGTTATGTAGCTTTTATTTAGGGCAATCTGAAAATGTACCCACTCCCCAATGTGCCCTATGACTTTGTCCCGGATTTTTTATTTCAAAATATGGTCACCCTATGCTTGCTTCATCTTATATTCTATAATGTAAGCAGGTTGTGCAATGTTGAACTGTTATTCTATGAGTTAATCTATACAAGTGTGATCTTTATGGTGGTATTTTATTTTATTTTTTACTTGACATGTTTAAGTGGTGTCTCTTATTACCCCCAACATTCTTAACCCCGAGAAGCGATCTTGTTCGAATTAAAGAGCTCCACAAGCAACTGAAAAGAAGTAGGCTTAGGCCTAATTAGCTTCATTTAGTATTTTTCTCTCATTAATACATAGGGCCTACATACCTTACCTTTAAAAAAAAAACATTTTATTTTTTATGGTAGGCCTAGGCCTACATGTTTAAAGACATTTGGATTATGATTGGCAATTGTAAAACATCTTTTAACTAGGTATTCATTTTCTATGTTGTGTATCTTCTAAACTAATGTACCAGTATATAATGTGCTGAAATTATCAGTGCAATAAGAGAACATTGCTATTAGTCTCTTATTGCCCCTCCAACTTTTTGTTGTTAAGCACACGCATAATGTATGGACAATAAAAAAAAATTAAAAATGGCTTCTGGGATAAATGTCATTAATAGAACTTTGAAACTCTGCATATGTAAGAGGCCTTAGTGGGGTCTTAGTGGGGTGATAAAATTTTGATGCTTCTGACTTTTAAGGTATTTTGCTGAATAAATTAGTCATGTCTCTTCTTACCCCACTCTCCCCTATAACCTATAGTACTATTTATGTAGGCCTATAGGTCTAAAAGTATATAGGCCTACTATTTTTTTAGGAATTAAGATACATCAGGTGTCCTGGTAGGCCTACTGTTATTATTTTCATATATTTCTAGCTCTGAATTCGAGTTTTGTAATTACAACTAATTACCAGTAGGTTGTACCTATCTGTTCTAAATCTGTCAACGTTTGTAAATGTTGGAAGCTCCAAGTGATGTTGTCTTTTTTATTAAAGTTAAGTTACTTTAGCCTGGAGATTGGTAGGCCTACATGGTAGTGTACCGGTAGGCCCTACTTAATGTCGATAAATATAAAACTAGACCTCTTAATAGTAAGAAGACCCTAAATTTATAAATAAATAAATATTTTCTTTTTTATATTATTGTGTTTAGGGATGCACATTGATACTTTTTTCATTATCGATTATTGAAACGGTACCTACCTAATGTCATTATCGAATCAATAATTAGGCCTACCAATAAAAAATTCAAACACGTTCTGATATAAATGAAATCTCAAATAGGTGGTAAATGATATTCAAAACAATACAATCTCATGTTACTTGCTGCCTTGTCTTGTCTTTGTTTTTGCCTATATTCCTATATGCATGTCTATGTTCGCTCCCAAACATAAATCTCGAGTAAGACACTATTCGGCATCCGAAAGAAATGTAGATTGCAGCACTGGCGACGCGCTACGTCACAACATGGCTGGCGTAATTGTGATTCCGGCCTTTGCTGGAGCGTACTGGTATATGCCATTAATATGTGTTAGTCGCGCCAGTTATGACAATTTGGGGAATACTTCTAATCTGTTCACTCTTATTTACCTTTCTCGCACACGCATTAAATAGTACGTTCATCTACGGTTTGCATTACTTATGCTGTTATACAACCACAATATGCCTAGGTAGGTAGGCCTATAGGCCAACTAGCCCTATGGCCAAAATTGAACCTAGTAGATATTCCTTCCTACTCCTATATTCCTGAATGGGATACGGTGGATGAAATGTAAAATATTATGTTACAATAATATCATTTAATGGTTAGGTATATTATTATGTTTGAGCGTAAGAATATCCAGAAAATAAATTGTAAGCAAATTATTATGTACAATGCTGTGAAGTCCTACTATATAAGTAAAGTTGTCCGCCTAAATTGGTATTGGTCCAAGGAATTATTACCAAATTTGCATTAAGAATGCAAGTGCATAGTGAAACGATATGTATTCATTTCATTGTATATGGGCAAATATTTTGCAACAAATATAACACTGAACTGAAGTGTAATATGTAACGTCACAACGGGTTTACTCGGTGGGCGACACTGACATTTGATAATATGTTTTCGGACTAAAACCCTGGACTTAAATGTAATTAAGAGTACTGAAATATCAATTGAGATCACAATAATTTAAAAGTGTTATTTAAGTGTAAAGGGTTGTATTTTTAAAAAGAA
This sequence comes from Sweltsa coloradensis, assembly GCA_024449915.1. NCBI lineage: Eukaryota > Metazoa > Arthropoda > Insecta > Plecoptera > Chloroperlidae > Sweltsa > Sweltsa coloradensis. The sequence goes on from JAMZAV010000113.1 coordinate 1,028,095, forward strand.
ATGTAGGCCAATGCTTCAAACCATTCGAGATATAGCCCTTGCGTCAGGTCACTCAGGTGTCCACTTTATGCTGCACTTACTACACTAGGCCTATTCTTTCATTTAAAATTTGTTTTCTTGTGATAACCATCGAACAAATATTTCATTATTTTATTTCTAACGTTCAACATCCGTAAACAAAACGTATCACGCCCAGAACTCAACTTTTTAGTTACACTACACATTCATCCACGTTATTTGCCGCTGTGTTTATCTGAGTGATCACTATTGCTAGGGTTCTACGTTCCGCCAACAGCGCCGCGCTAGTGAGCTTTCGGAAAACGAATTGCGACCAATCTATGTCTGCCCAAGCGAGAAATACGAATTACGAGTTTCGGGCCGTTTTCAACCAATTTTTTATATTTTGATTATCGATAATGACTTTTGATTAACGATTAAATCGAGATTTTATCCAATATCGATTATCGTGTGCATCCCTGTCATCCAAGTGGATAAGTTCCTTTCCTTGCTGCTCGTTAAAATATAGATTGATGCGATTACATTGGATTTCTTCTCTCCATTTCTGTAACTAGTATTATGAATATTGCCTTTGATGCACTACAAAATTTAACTATTGGTTTTATTGCTGTAGGCTATCATTTCAATGTTTGCTTGGATAATAATAACTTTGTATTTTTATCTTGTGCAGGTATTGTCCACGAGAATCCAAGGATCGGATCCGACGGCGAGTCAGAGGAAGCGTCGGGAGCGTCAGATGATGTAATTTCGCCGGTTAAACTGCGCCCCAAAAACAGAAGACTAAGCCAGGTATGTATGGGAGGTTTACTATACCATGCATAGACTATTGAAATTTAATCTTTTATTTCAATTACCTAAATTTGTAGGTGATTGCCTTGATTACCAGGCCCCTAACTCTGTGATTGAGGTCACACAGACAGACTACAGTAGCCTACCGGTACCGGTACTTATGTTCATTTATATTTATAAACAACATTTATCCTATTTACTTACAACAACTGATTAACATAGGACAATAATTTATAATAAAATTTGCAGAGTTAATCAATTCTCCGATATTTATTACGTGACAACGTGAACAATACTCGGTGGAGAGATAAGATAACAAGCTATCGAGCACTGCTAATGAGAATTTTGATCCAGATTTTCGGGTGAGGGGGAGGGGGGGGGGTGACGGTGGTGAATACCCAGTTCAATTGTAGCAATAGAAGCATCTAGAGTACATAAAGGAATCTTATCTAGGCGTACTCTAATGTGATGGAATTTAAGTGATCTTCTCTGCGTAACGTCAGCTCATGATTCGTGAAGTGAGCGCATGAGCATGTGAGAATGCAATACAAGTTGCCTGATTGCATGTAAAATGTCTGGCCCGTAACTTGCCCCATATGCGTGGTGTGGGTCTTGCAGTGAGTACGTTGAACAATAGAGAGACTGAGGATCGAATTTTTAACGAAAAAATTGCCAAACGAGCGGTTTATTCAAAATTTAAGCAAGCTAGATTCGAGAAGACTAAAGCAATTATCAATCGTTTCGGGAAATAATTATTCTGATCAATTAATGTATTGACATTATTGATTGTCAAACGGCAACCGGTAGTTAACCCTAATTATTATGGTATTTGACAATGACATACACGATTTTCTACTTTAAGAAGTACCCAGACCAGCTTTACTTAATGTCGCTGCTCTATGCGAGTTTTCATTGCCTCTCTTAATTAGGTCTTTTAGGATACGACTATTGCATTGCATTGATAATAAATACTCATGATATTATGCAATAGGCCTACCAGTATTTTTTTTTTTTAGTGCAATTAGCCTCTTTGCCTATTGATCTGAATGTATGTACTTTTCTGCACTCTAGTTACTGAAGAAGACCCTGTAGGCCTACCTTCTCTAAGCTATACAAAATGTGTTTAAATATACCTCTTGGCCTGGCCCTATATGATTTAATTAAAGTAGGGTTATTTGAGTTTTCCGTCCAAGCGTTTGAAGGGAATCCTATGTTTCGGTGTATTTACTATTTACGTTAGGTGGGGTTGGTTTTACAGCAAGATATCAACAAACGGCTGTCCCTTCCGGCTGATCTCCACCTGCCCGAGTCATTTATTGCCAAACAGAACGTTAGTCCAACAATTGAAGGCCCTCTGAGTCGATCCACCAGGCGACAGTCCCTCTCCGAGATCGGCTTTGGTCGCATGGAAACTTACACTAAGCTGGATAAGCTTGGACAGGTACGTTTACCGTCTGACGGAAATATTCCTAATTTACTTAGGGCACTTAAGATTGGGGAGGGGATCAGAGGAATGGTACCGCATTGGCCTGAATTTAGTACGAGGTTTTTATCCGGAAATATTTCCTCCAAATTCGCACTTGTATTATATTTGCGGACTAGGTGGTACCATAATTATTAATGATATATGCTGATTTAAGTGAATACAATTGAAAAGATTTAATTGTACCAAAACTCTGGACAAACTACCTTATAATGTAAATTAAATTTTGTAACATTAATTTAGTTTTCCTGTCTTATGGCCATTAATATATTGTATTGTACTATATTGTTTTATTCAAGTCTAGGGCTGTTTTCCTCGGTTACAGAGTATTGAGTTCAGTATTTCCCATTATTAATTATTATTATTATTTATTATTGTTATCTCCCAACAGTAGACTACACAAACTTATTAAAACAAATCACTACAAAGTTACTTATGTTAGCTATTAAAAATTCAATACTACATAGATGTTTATAACCTATTATTACAAATAATTCTGTTTGAACTCTTGCCATGTTTGTTGGTAGAGGATTGAATACACTTTCATCTAGCTCGTTCCAACTTTTATTTGTGGACCCCACAAATGAGTGTTTCCCAACATCCGTGTTATACCTATGTAAAAACAATTTTTAACCGTGATGGTGTCTCCCTTTATTTGCTACATCTTTAAGTCTATCATTAATGTCTGCCCAGGCCGGTTCTCCTGCTAATGATCTAAATATGCCACATAATTTTGAAATTTCCCTTCTTTATAAGTAGTACATATATTAATGTAAGTATATTAATGATGAAGCGATAGGGTACCCACTGACTTGGTGTAGTCCCAGGCTTCCGAGCATCTCCACGAGTAGCCATTGGCATTTCTTATAGACTCACTGGTAGGGCCGGGAGAAATCGGTTAATTAGCTAATCTATAAATCGGCGATATTAACCGCGGTTAACCGATTAACCGAAATCCCTAATGGAAGGGGGGAGGGGGGGGGGCATTTTTAATATTTATTACTAGGGGTGGGCGAACCTAGGTTTTTGACTTTCGAGCCGAACTCGAACTTTTGAACCAAAAATTTTCGAACTTCGAACTCGAGTAACTCGAGAAAAAAAGTTATAAAAAAATCTTTAATTTAAATATAAAAGCTCAAAATAAATGCTCCATTTCGTCATAAAAAATTTAATTATTTCAAACTATTTTTTTCAAATTTTGCGTATTTTCAAATTTCCCGCCGTTAAGTTTCAATAATGTTGGTACTTCGTAGATCAAGAAGCAAAATTTCTAGTTTGTGATTGTTATGTTGCCGACCCTGCACGACGAGTGTGAATTGTGACGATCGAGCCAATCACAGATGTGCACCGCCTTCTAACAGATAGCTTCGTCGTGACGTCATGGCGTGACAAAACGAGAACTTTTCAAGGCGCTGGAACTTGGAAAATCAGCTGTTAGAAATATCCAGTATGGCGATCGCTGCTTTGTTGTTTTATTACGCGAACGATGTATAAAATCAGTTTTTGGCGTGTTTTTGGCGTAATTTCAAGACGAAGTTCGTTTAAAGTTCGAAGTTTTGATAAAAACCGAACTCGAGCTTAAAAAGTCGAGCCCGAGCCGAACTTCAAAAAAAGCTCGGCTCGGGCTCGAGTTTTCGAACGTTCGCCCACCCCTATTTATTACCGGTACCCAGTTGAGAACGCTGTGCTTATCAGTTGGCCCGCTGCCAAGTGCCAACCACGGCGTCCCCCATTCCACTTTTTACATAATGCAGCTGAGGGAGCCACGCTCCAACAGGCAACATGACCCTCATAAAAAATACTACCATTGACGTGGCCCAGTTTATTTCTCCATGAACAGCACGGCGCGAAATGATGTGTTAAACTCACGACTGGATTAAATAAAGATCTTGGCTGGGACAGAAGCACGTAATCTCGTCTTGACAATGACAGAATAAAATTTGGCTACAGTAGGCTACCATAGATAACCACTGCAGTAATCTCTAGCTGGAATAACGTCTTGGTGATAAATGTGAATCAGAGGTCATAGCTATCCACTGGCACTGTCACATGACCTTGATAATAATACAGTACTTGACAGTGACACCACTCATACTCACCCGACGCTCGTGACATCCCATATCGTCGCCCCCCTCCCCACCCCAAGCTGGCGAGAAGCAAGACAGAACGGTCTTCCTTATGTTTGTGTTCTTACAAAATTTGTCATCAGTAGGCCTGCCATGTCATCAATAACATACTCTGCGACCAGCTGCACTACACTACATTTGAAAAACATTGTTTTTTCACTTTATATGTTGTTTACACGGGTCATTGTTATGCTCGCGGTTAATAGGCGCAGACAAATCACAAACCGGTTTTTCAGCCACGGGCGGTTAGCCGGTTAAGGATCCCACCCCTCTTCACTGGTTCTACAAGATCACTGGGCAATGTAGATGCACTTCTTGGATACTAGGGAACATGCTGTACCTTGGACCACTTTTTACATTTATAGGGTTTTTCTGGAGAAATGAGATGATGATTTTGGTTTATTTTTTTGTATTTGCTAGAACATGCCTTGTACAAACTTTGTTGATTTTATTGTATATGGCACTTTACAATTATTGCTATAAATTAACCATTTTAATAATTAGTGCAAGTGGTCCAAGGTACAGCATAGCCATGTACCTTGGACCATGTAATTCGTACCTTGGACCATGTAATGTACGCCTTGAATTATGTACATAAATTACATTGAAATTCGAAGGATAGGCCTATAGGCCTACTTAATGTTTTCTTTCTTGTTAGTACTTCATATTTAAAGAGTGGGAATGTATAGTTATATTTCTATTGACTAAAATATTATTAAGGCCAGCCATTTTGAATTATAGAATATAAAAAAGAAAAATCGGTACTTAGACCCCCCGAAAAGGAAAGTAGGTTAGGGGGTTGGGGGGGGGGGAAGCATGAAGTGCGTTGCCGTAGTCAGCTAGCCCCCCCCCCCTCCCCTAAAAAGTGGATAGTAGGTTGAGGGGGTGGCGCGAAGTGCCGAGGGGGAGGTCTAGCTGACAACGGCAACGCATTTTATGCTTCCCCCACGGCGCTTTGCGGCCCCCACCCCCCAACTCCACTAATTTCACCCTTACCTTGCCCTCTTTACTTCGTGGCATTATCTAAAGAAACAAAATGAATTGGCCTACCATGGTAAAGGAAATGCCATGTTAAATGTACCTTGGACATGGTCCAAGGTACATTACTATAAGGTGACCCAAGGTACAACCAGCACGTAACTTTTTGATTTCACTCCAATTTAGTTTGAGGTTAAGTTGCCTGTTTTATGTAATTGGTATAATTATACATCAAAACATGGTTCTCAGACTTAATAAAGTGTTTTAGTAGTAAAATATCATTCAAGGCTTTAAAAAGCAAAATAGTAACATGCAAAATATTTACTTTGAATGGTTGAAAACACAAATTATTTTTTTAATGATGCTAGGTTTTCTACCACCATCCCAGTTTCGTATAGTCTGACACCTAGTGGCATAATTGACAACTAGAAATTTTAACTATTTTTTTTACCACAAGACAGCAGAGATATCTTGAATGGTCCAAGGTACAACTATGTCCAAGGTACAGCATGTTCCCCTACACATTAAAAGCCTAAGCTATATTTATTGGTCGCTTGACTCGGTACCAACACTTCACACGTTAATCGTAACCGATGTTGTAAGTTTTTCATTTCAATTGATCGATAATAAAATATTGAGCGATTGTGCAAACATTGATCATTAATTGGATTTTGTTATCGATTATCAAAACGGCGGAAACCATCTCCCATTATGCATAGTGTGTCAATCTTGAGTTCTTGACGATACCGCCAAAATATGTGATTATTGCCACAACCCTGCTCCATTTATCTTAGAATATATTTGTTTTGCTTTATCCTTAGGGTACCTACGCCACTGTGTTCAAAGGAAAGTCTCGACTGACCGATAATCTAGTAGCTTTAAAAGAAATTCGCTTGGAGCATGAAGAGGGAGCTCCTTGCACAGCCATTCGTGAGGTATCTTTGCTCAAAGAACTCAGACACGCTAATATAGGTAAGTACATATTTCAACTAGCCTATATGTGTAGTGTGCCTATATCAAGGACATAATTTTTAGGTCTAGTGTTTGGATTGTGTCCATAATTAAATAAATATCAAGTACCGTATTTACACGCATATAAGCCGCACTTTTTTTTCCAAATTTGATCCCCTCAAAAACCGACTGCGGCTTACCTCTGTGCGTGAAACGGCCAGCAGTTTAGCCGAGGTCGTTTAACCGGTTCCCACTCGGAACACCGAAGTTAAGCAGCCTTCGGGCGTGGTCAAGGGTAGAGTAGGTGACCGCTCTGTCCTGAAACTCGCGTATACCATTGCTTAGAGCAGATTGGAGGGTTTGAGATATAGTGTAACGGCTTCGTTCTCCTAGACGTCTGCTCGGCAGTCCGGGTTAGTGAAGGAACCTATATGACTGTCAAGGTTACACCGTCCTTTCGGATGGGACATTAAGTCGTTGGTCCCCTTGGTACTTTTCGAAAGGAGTAGGCTACGTACCCTACAGGGTTTCCCCTCCTCCCTTCTCTTCACACTTCATCCTCATCAATAACCACTCATCGTCTCGAATAACCTTAGTGCATTGATATGAGACGTTAATCCGTGCGTGAAACAAATCATCAATTTTACGTCAATATGTGTATATTTGAACAGCGCGCACTTCGAATGGTTGCTACGTGGGCTTCGTCATACTCTAGGCCATACCGCAGCATTGTCCGCACATCATCGGGTCTGTCAGGTCGATACAATGCCTATGCCACTGGCTACTAGAGGATATTATGCACTACGATATATGCGCGGCATTTGATACATAGCCAAACGATGCATACGCACTCGGTACCCCCCCTTCGAATCACAGGCGACCGGTCTCACTCTCTCTCTCTCTCTCTCTCTCTTACGTCTCGCCTCGCCTTCAGTACCTCGCTGGCAGTCAAGGAGGTAAGGTTGTCTGTCATGTAGGCGGGTGGAGTTTCCGCGCTCACTCGTAACCGTCACATTGCGTAACGCACTGCATATAAACTTCAAATTACTATGTCAGCATTACACGAAAATAAAACAATGAACAGGCCACTTTGTTGGCTGACAAAAGATCGCCGCTTTCCTGGAAGACAACCCTGCAGACCACTCTTTCAACTGATCGCACTTGGTTGCGAGAGGGGGAAGGGAAGCGGCAAACATTAAAAATGATAAAACTACGCCTCTGTTTGAATTGGCTAACACACACTATTTATGCATCTATGTATTCCAACATTTTGGGCTGTGCTTATATGCGTTGAAAAAAAGGCACCCTGAAAAGTGAAAACTAGAGTGCAGCTTATTTGCGGAGGCGGCTTATATGCGTGTAAATACTGTAAGTTGCTAGACTTTTATCAAATTGATTATACTTAAATGATTTAAGAAACCATTGTTGTGTAAAGAAATGAATAAATGCCCATTGTAATAAATTTCACTGCATATTGTGGGCTTACGAATCACCAACAAATTTGTCCGTTGTCCAATAGAAATTAAGTAAGTAGACTTAAGTATTTAAGTTTTGACGTCATGGGTAGTGAAAAATAAAAACGCAGTCAAGATTTAATTCGTAGTTTTTAATCATGACATAGTAAATCCCTAATTTAAGGAGACCGAATAAGATGGACATCACCCACTTTACCAGGTTAGCTTGCTGTGTCCGCTGTCCGCTAAACGCCAAGAAATAACTTACGCAATTGGTTTTTAAAACAGCGCTGAGGTTAGTTGGCTGGCTGCCAGCTGAGCGCAAGCAAGAGCACCATAGTTGGGGGAGGGGAGACCACTTGTTGTGACGTCACTGCACAAGTAGCCACATCTAGCTAGAAATTATAATTTTCTAATTGTGTTTTAGATTTTGACAGAAAATCCTTCTGCATTAGTTTATACATCCGAAACCAACAGAAAGCCGATCTGATCTCAGCTTTTCTTTGATTTCAGTTACTTTGCACGACATTGTCCACACCGATACTTCGTTAACCCTCGTTTTTGAGTACCTGGAAAAAGACTTGAAACAATACATGGATGACTGTGGGAATATCCTAAGCATGAACAATGTTAAGGTCAGTATTCTGTGATTACACAAACCATTCTTGTCGCATTAGAGAGGCATTTCATTAAATCTGGCCCTTCTTTGCAGCTGTTCTTATTCCAACTTCTCCGAGGACTCGCCTATTGCCACCGTCGGAGGATCTTGCATCGGGATTTAAAGCCACAAAACTTGTTAATAAATGATAAAGGAGAATTAAAGCTGGCCGACTTTGGTTTAGCCAGGGCCAAATCCGTTCCCACGAAGACTTATTCGAATGAAGTAGTGACGCTGTGGTACCGTCCACCCGATGTGCTCCTTGGTTCCACGGAATACTCGACTCCGATCGACATGTGGTAAGACTCGAATCCTCTGTGCATCAGCCATCCGACGTACACGTCCAGTAACATGTAGATTAGTGTTTGATGAGCAAGTTGCATTGATGTCGTCAACACTCCTGCTTGTGGTGAATTATTTTATCACTCTAAAATGTTCAATAGGATGCAAGGTTGTCTGTAAAAGAAATGGCTAGGACTTTCCATCATAATTATACTCAGGTCAGTTACACATAGATAAGATTTACACAATTAAGTATGGGTTGTATTTCCTTAACATCCTGCCACCTTGGCTTACTTGCATCACATTTTATGGTCGGGGAAAGACGATGGCTCCTGGTCGTATATCACACAATTTCTTTTAGGGATGGGACAGTGTAACATTAAACGTATGTAGTATTATGTTGTGTGTGACCGATCACCAGTTAAAAAATTTGCGACTGAGGTCTATCTACCCGTGATTGCTGTTGCACACAAGGCAGTCTTCCTAAGCTGGACACTACCAAACATAATGTAGACCTACAAATATTTTAAGTTAAGCTATCGAAAAACATACATATGCAGAGTGTACAGCGCTGATAGCCAAGAGTACACGCATTTGCCCATTCTTAATTTATTTTTTAATGTTCAAACTTCAAATGAATATCTATCTACAATACCACATAGCCTACACAATATCAGGAAATGATCCGTCTTCCCTCTTGTGATATATATTGTGATATTGTTGCAACACAGGGGCGTTGGTTGCATCTTCTACGAGATGGCTTGCGGCCGGCCCCTCTTTCCGGGCTCGACTGTGGAGGAGGAGTTGCGGCTCATCTTCCGAGCGCTGGGCTCGCCGTCTGCGGACACGTGGGGTGGGGTGGCGGCCTCCTACGCCTTGCCTCACTACACGCCCGAACCACTGTTGGCCCGGGCGCCCAGACTCGACGCAGATGCTGTGGATCTGCTCACTAAGTTCCTTTGCGTAAGTCCGCCTTCTCTTACCTCACGCTTTCTGACTATATGTCTACCAAAATCTGTTATCCAAAGGTAGTTATAAAGTAAGAATATAATTTAAGTTTTCTGAGAAGACCAAAATTGTTTTTTGTTGATTGCTACTCCTGCTATGGTGACTTGCACTACACATTTTTGTGAACAAAAACTAGACGATTGGAAAGCTGCTTTTTTTATTAGAGGCCTAGGCTACACTTACTTTGGAATTGGGGATAACATTTTTTGGAAATTTATCTTGAATATCTTGTATTCTACTATTGGTTCCATTTGCTGGTACAAAGACAATATTTTTACCTGTAAACAGTCATTTTGGTGGCTTGCCAGTTCGTTTCCTAACTACCCAAACGGAATCAAAATGTTTGTTACCTGCACTCTTCTAGAATATTGTATTAGGCACCTAATATTTAGTACGGTCATTAATAGTGATAACTACTTTTATTAATGTTTCTTCTGAAGCCATACTAATTACCACAGGCACTTACTGATTGTAAAACCTAAAAATAAAATTTACTGGGGGTGTGCAAGTACTCGATTTCTCGAGCTTTTTCGAGCTTCATTTTCAGGCTTGAGCTGAGCTTGGCTTCAGGTTCGATTTATTTGTGCCGAGCCTACAAAAGCACGCAGTTCGCTCATTTTCATCAACACTCAACAGACAGTTTTGTCAACGAAGCGCAAACTTTTGCAGAAGAATGTGGCAGCCAGCGATCAACAGTAATCCAACTCAACTCGACGCAGTAGAATGCAAACGTGTCTCTCTCTCTCTCTCTCTCATGTGGGAAAACCTCTCACTACTATCGCCCGCGCTGAAGCTCTCGTCGCAAAATAAGCCTGGGAAAGAAAGAAAAGTTTAGACCAGGAATAACAATCCAATGTGTCGTGATTACGAATTTCGTGAATTGGTTGAAACATGATCGCATCACAATAATTCTTCTTCCAGCTAGTTCCACACCGACCATCTTGGTTCTTGGTCAGCTCTCACTGTGAGTTGGTTGGATCATACGCACACCTAGTTTGCGCAGGCGGCCAGGCCATGCAAGATATATCACCGCATCTATCTCTCTAGCACTCACTCATAGGCATGGGCACAAGTGGCTGGACTGGTGGAGAGACAGACAAACGGAAGCACGTGTTGGCCTATTTTCGACTCGAGTTGCTCTTTAGGCAGCGGAGCGGGCAGGCTCCGCGGGAAAGACCACATCGACGTAGCGCGAAAAATAAACCGGTGAATTAGCCTAAAAACGGTCACGAAAAATACCCGGATCTTAAATCGGCTCCGGGTAATTTCTAGAACCGGGTACCCAAAATCGTCCCTAGAAAATATGTAGCCTGTAACCATTTAAAAATATATATATATTTATATATAAATTTAATTTTTTTTTTGAAATTTTTTGTCAAAAAGCTCAGCTTGGCTCCGCTCGAAAATCAAGCTTTTTTTAATACTCTGCTCGGCTCAACTTGAAAATTTCTAGACTCGCACAGCCCTAAAATTTACATTACCAATTCACTGCTATTGTGGGAAACAAAAATAAAATGTTCGTTACATTTTAACTTGATATGCCTTTCTCTGAATGTTTATAATAACTAGGGTGTCAACGATTACGATTAAATCGATTCGATTAATCGATTATTAATTGAAAACGATTAATCGATTTTTTTTTAAATAATCGATTTTAAATTTTTGCATTTTTTTAAATTTATTTTTTATTTTTAAGATCCGCCGCCTATTACCCGCGAGAAACGTTCCCGTACGTTACGTTTTCCCGCCAAATACGCCGTGATAACCGCCGATTTAATGTCTTGCTCGCCCGTGAGATACGTTTCCATCAATTTCTAGCACACGAGATTGTTCCCGATCCACATTTGATTGAAGCGACGTCGCAAAATACATTGTTCGTACCAGCCTTGCCTTGTCATCATGTGCGCATGCGCTGGCCGTGCAAGGTCGGAAGGAGTGGGCGGAGTTAAAGCTGCATTCTGTTGAAGCGTTCCACGCGGCGTAGTTGGCGCGGCAGCCAATAAACACAGTAGACGCACTCAACGCGCCTGAAACGCCGAGCAGTAGTTGCACCTTTACGTAACATGGCGTCTTGAGTGTGACAAAAGTGATTGCTCTGGTGTTGTGTTTCGGCCTAGGCCAAGAGTTTTCGACAACATGGCATCAAACAATTGAATTTGATCACAGCATTGATGCCAATTTCATCTCGTATGCTTTAACTACCCCTCCACTTCCTCTTGATTATGCTCCCGACTGTTTTCTTCGAGATTGTTGTGCGTGCTCAAGTCCCCGCCACGGCGCCGATGCGAACTCGTGCCTTGCGCGGGCGATTCAAACTAACCGAAACCAGACCGAAGTTTGAAAGAAACTTGCTACTATACCGACATTGTACAAAACGATTAAAATCGATTAATAATCGATTATGGAGGTGAAAGTGAATTCGATTATCGATTATAATAATTTAATCGTTTGACATCCCTAATAATAACTATGTTTTTTATATTTTATATTTGGGTAGGTCTACACCTAATTTGTTTTATAATTATTACTCTTAAATCACCGCTTTTGGGCACAACAAACACGAAAATCTCCTTTTAACTTATCCACAAAATATCTGCTTTGTGAATTAAATATTTTAAACTTAATAATAGTTCACAATCATTTATGGTAGGCTTGGTCTGGCAGAGATAGCCACATGTCTACTTTTTATGTTATAGCATTCTTTATTATTAATAAATCACTGACTGCAATTTTGCTTTGTTTGTATTATGTAAAGACTGCCTTTAACGTAAATAAGTGGATTTTTCTACCTTTAAAAGTGAATTGTTTTTCTTCTCTAGTACGAAGCCAAAAAGCGCGTATCTGCGTCCGATGCCATGAAACATCCGTACTTCCGTTCTTTGGGCCCAGGAGTTTACAAGCTGCCAGATGGTAAGTTTAAACTGTTCACCAAGAGCTTGTGTTGAGCTACACTCATAGTTGCACTAACACCAATGTTTGTCTGATATTGTCGAGAAGTCACCAACACAACGAGATGTAGATGGTAATCAATCAGGCTACTGCTACTCTTTCATTTTACTCTTTCTTTATGAGCAGTCAACATTTTAATATTGATCCACGTTTCACACTATTTCACTTAATAATATAGCAAAATTGTTGCGCAAACCTGGATTTTTAATTTTCAAACCAAACCTGTTTTCAGAAGTGTTGTGGTAGGGCCAAGGCCTACCTAAAAAAAATGTTAAATATTTTCATGACAATAGATTTTTATTTTAATTTAATTAATTGTGGGTTTAATTGCTAATTAAGCGAGCGAAGCGAGCGTTTCCATTTGACTCTGCCGGAAAAAATAGTCACTGGTTTTGTTTTTTTTTTTTTGTTTTTTTTTTTTTTTTTTTTTTTTTTTATGTCTCGCGATAACGTTCGAACGGAGGCTCGGATCGAGTTGAAATTTTCACCATCCGCAAGCTTTGTTCTCGATTGAATGCCATTAGTTTTGTGGCAAAATCGTTCAAAAGTTAAAAAGTTACATTAAAGTTAATCGAAAGTTTTTTTTTCAAACTTCACGGCGACAAAATCTGAGATGGCCAAATCATTTAGAATGTCCGTCCGGTCACGAACATGTTAATTTTATTTTGATCCGATAAGTAGTGTAGATGGAAATTACATTATAACAAAGTACGGTTACCATGGCAACGGAAAGTCGTGCAGCTTTTTTGGCTCATGATAGCGGTCGAACGGAGGCTCGGATCGAGTTGAAATTTTCACCATCCGCAAGCTTTGTTCTCGATTGAATGCCATTAGTATTGTGGCAAAATCGTTTTAAAAAGTTAAAAAGTTACATTAAAGTTAATCGAAAGTTTTTTTTTCAAACTCAACGGCGACAAAATCTGAGATAGCCAAATCATTTAGAATGTCCGTCCGGTCACGAATATGTTAATTTTATTTTGATCCGATAAGTAGTGTAGATGGAAATTACATTATACCAAAAGTAACGTTGCCATGGCAACGAAAAGACGCGCGAAGTTTCTAATGCACTGCCACCTAGAAGTAATTAAAATACTTTCGAGGAAGCAGTCTATTATTTGTCAACAAAGAGTTTAAATAGTTTTCCAAAGGAGTCAAGGTCCTCTAGATGGCGGTGGATTTTAAAGTAAAGATTTAAACACGGGTTTACCCAAATACCTTGGCAATAATAAATAATACTGGAAACGCGAACGTCGTAAATTTTTAAATTTAAAAAAATGTGCAATGTGGGTCTAGCTATAGCACGTGCTCGCTTATCAACGCGTCCAACTGAGCGTTTCCTAGTTTAATTTAATGGCTACATTAATTCTAAGGCAACTATTCCAAACGATGCAGCGAGTTTCAAGGTAGGGGGAAGAACCGTGACAGACCACAAGGAGGTGGCAGCCTGTTTCAGTGAGGCATTCCAGAGCAATTTCTCGCGGGCGGATAACATTTTCCCCGTCCATCAGGGAAACGCGCCCGCCACCCAGCTTTCAGAGCAGCCCACCATGAGCGAGCTGACTTGCTTGCCCGCTGACATAAAAAAGCTTCTCCGGGGGACCAAGGCTAATACCGCAGCGGGTCCAGACGGCGTTCCTGCAATCCTGCTAAAAAAATCTGCTAACGCTCTCTGCGACTCACTTGCCCACCTCTTCAACATGGCTCTTGAACAGGGCGTTCCAACGGAATGGAAAACGGCGTCTGTGGCACCGATCTACAAAGACGGCGACAAGAGAGACATAAAGAACTACCGGCCAATCAGCATCACTTCACTGGTCGTAAGACGATGGAACGTTTTGTGAGAGACCGGACGAGCGAGTTCCTCGAGAGCCAAAACGTCATCCCTGCGGCGCAGCACGGCTTTCGACAGCGCCGTTCTTGCACCACTCTCCTCGCCGGCGCCATTGATGCATGGACGGCAGCGCTGGACGAGCGTAGCGGAGCGCACATTCACTGTGTTTTTCTCGATTGGTCTAAAGCATTTGATAAAGTGCCGCACGTGCGTCTACTATCCAAGCTCGAGCATTATGGCATTAAGGGCAATTTGCTTAGGTGGTTCGAGAGTTTCCTTGTCGGCCGCAGCAGTTCGTCCAGTTTAACGGCGAGCGCTCAGAATTCCGGAACGTGCCCTCGGGCGTCATCCAGGGAAGTGTGCTTGGCCCCCTGCTGTTTAACGTCTTCGTAGCCGACCTCCCTACCTCGGCAAGGATCCAAATGCTCCAGTACGCTGACGACGTAACCCTGTACTGCATCGTGGTCACCCAAGAGGATGCAGACGCCCTTCAAGCAGACCTAGACGACATTCAGATTTGGTGCGACAACAATGGCATGTCGCTCAACGCCCTCAAGTGCAAGATGATGGACATCACGCGCGCTGCGCACACCCACTATACTTCCTGTACACCATAGATGGTGTCCCACTCGAGTACGTCGACAAGCAGCGCCTCCTCGGAATGCACATCACAAGCGACCTCCGATGGAACGTTCACACCGATATTGTGCGGGCCAAGGCGGCGCAGGTGCTGGGTTTTGCGGCCCGCAATCTGCACGGGTGCACGCCGCGCGTCTTGAGGATGGCCTACCTGTCGCTATTTAAAGCCCACCATGACTTTCGGCCTCCCCGCATGGCACCCAACCACCATTGAGAACACTACCAAGCTTGAGAGGGTGCAGAGAAGGGCATTGCATTTCATACATGGCCGTAACATCCCCCCACCCTGTGACCAGAAGCAGGTTATGCCAATGACCATGCACCTGCAATACACCGACCTGGTGTTTTTTAAAAGATGCCTCAGTGGCGCCACTGATTATGACGTGTGCGCGCACGCATCATCCAGGGCCGCGTGTTGAGAGGCGACGATAGTAGGCACCCCCGCCTCCAACCCCCTCCGGCCAAAGGAGTGCTCGGCCGACGTGCTTTTTCTTTCCGGGTTGTTAACCCATGGAACGACCTGCCGCCCGCCCTCAAAGACTGCCCAGTAAGTCATTTCCCTTCCATGTGTAAGGAGTACTTATGGGAGAACCATCTACAAGTGCCGTGTTAGTTTCACGTGCTTAAGCAAGGCTCTTCGCGGCACGAGACTTCCACAAAGATATCAAGTGTTTTAGCAAAATATTTGCTAGCGTCGACGCCTTTTCTTGTTGTTAAAAAATGTAATAATAACAAGGATAAACAACAATAAATAAAAATAAAAAAGTTAAATGTCTGCTAGGAGTAAGGACGAGTGTTTGAATCCTGCATAGCATAAGGTGTGTTTTTATTTTAAATCGTCTCTTCATTGTCATCTATCACCACTCATGATCTCGAATAGCCTTGGTTGGTGCATCAACAGAGATGTTAGGCAACAAAAATCATCATCATCTATAACCAGAACCACTCATTGTCTCAAATAGCCTAAGGGCATTAATTGAGACGTTATTCATCCTTAATTGCAATTACTCCGCTAAATATGTATGGTACTTGGGTTTATTTTCCAATGTAGAAATGTAAGTCTCGTATAAAAATAAAATATAAAAATGTATAAAAATGAAGTAGACGGATAGAAATGGTGGCTTTGAGATGATCAAGCAGTACCCCAAAGCAAGTTCCTCTTAGGATCATATTCTTCTGTTCATGTTTGGGATGGGACGTGTACATGATTTTATTTTATTCATTTTCATCTTCCTGCCCTGGTTTAGTTTGATGTAGTGGTTAAATGACTCTGGTCTTGTTTGTTGCAGTGGCGTCGATCTTCACTCTCCCGGGTATCCAACTGAGCAAGGACCCGGGCTACAGATCCTCGAGCTTCCGCAAGTCTGCCGCAGTCGGTCGGTCTCGTCGCCAAAGTATGCTGTTATGAGCACCGTTGTTAGATAGTTATGGAGTTGGACTGGAGAATTTGATAGCTTCCCCAATGGAAGTAAAAGTGTAAAACCGCCCGAATCGCTACCGAGAGTGCGAGCGAGAAGTATCGTGCTCGAGCGACGATAAGCTAGTCCCTCCATGAACCTGCCGGCATGTAAATCAGCAGTTTGAAGTCAATCCTCCTTTCTACACTTGTCACGTCACAAGTCTTACTT
This sequence comes from Sweltsa coloradensis, assembly GCA_024449915.1. NCBI lineage: Eukaryota > Metazoa > Arthropoda > Insecta > Plecoptera > Chloroperlidae > Sweltsa > Sweltsa coloradensis. Next base: position 1,044,889 of record JAMZAV010000113.1, read on the forward strand.
TTTTTATTCTCCTTTATATTTTTTTTTTATGTTTTTATCGAGGTTATGCCAATAAACATGTTAACTTTGTATGTAATTGATTGTTTATGTTGAAGATGCAATGTGTATTCTTCATATATAAATGTATTGTACTTAGACTTAACGACACGTCGTACACACTACACACCACCTTTTGCTGGGACTGCCTTTGAGCAATTTTAACTCGTTTACTCTATAGTCACAGATAATCCGCGAGTAGATTTTCCCACAAAAATTGCGTAGATAATTGTGCATTGCAAGAGCCTTAACATTTGAAATGAACAACATTATGCCTACTTAGCAGATAAAGGAAGTGAATATTCTGCATATTGTAGTATTTATTTTATTTCTTATTTGTTTTATTTGAGTTAGCCGTAAAGAGTCTATTTCTTCTAAAGAAGACTTTATGTTTAATTTCTAAACACATGCCTTTTTTGGGTGTCACTGTTCAGATTATGGTATTTTTTAATATATTATTAGTATATGTTCTACTTTTAACAAAACGTTATCGGTGAATAAACCTTGTCTTAATATTGTGATAATTAGCCCTGAATGTTTTTAATTTTCTCTATTATATTGTTATTCTTCATACTTTTTATCTAGGCAAAACAGTGTTAGATAACTCTTTATTGTTAATGTTAGGTAGTAGGCTGTTATGATAAAAAGACAACTTTTTAGTGGACTCAGATAAGATGGATGAACTGATTGTGTCGAAGTTTTACTCGAAGTACACAGCAGTATGTAAATCTCGTAAGTCACCTATCAAACCCAACGTTATGTTACATGATGACCTGATATTGATTAGGGGTGTGCGAGTACTTGAGTAGAAGTTTTCAACTTTTTATCCTGTACATAGCATCGAGTTTGATTTTAGGCTCTAGTTACGTCGGGCCTCGCTTGACAATCGTAGTGTTTTATTAGTTTTGAAATGCCTACTGTTCTTTCAGAGACCATTCTCATTAAATGTGTACCCACAAGGAAAAGAAATGTAAATATTAAATTTTATCCATTTACACTTAACAGTAGTTGATTTGTGGCCGCGCCAACATTAAGTCCACACTAACAGATATTATGGTTATTCCAAGTTTAACGACAAAATATAGAATCGCAATACAACTACAAGACTATTAATCGGCTAAATAGGTTAATTGCTCGATTAGCCATTTTGAATATGAATGATCAATCACTGAAATTGGACCGATTGTTTCTTACATTAAAGTTAAACTGCTCTGTTGTGATTCAAATGCTAGAACTAAGAAATTTCAGAAAGACGATGTTGTGAGTACGTGGTGGTACATCGCTTAAAGACTACTTCCAATGCAATCTTCAATCAATAGGAGTACTCTAACTGCTTTCACACCCCTAGAGTAGATAGGCCTAATGGGGGGGGGGGGGGGTAAAGTGAACCTAGTGGGACAGGAATATAGGTACTGTGTAACCGTGGTGACCTACCTGTTCACAGGTGGAAAGAAGACGTGTTTGTCATCACAAACTCGGTTGAAACTGTGTCAAGTCACTTGCTTTAGTTTTGACTCGATTCCAAATGGATCAACATTGCTCGCTTCACTGTTATTGTGAGAATCATAGCAGATATTAGAGGTGTGCGAGTACTCAAAAATTTAAATTTGAACGAACATATCAAGTTTTCAAACTCGATTCAAAATTCCGAACTATTCAAATCCTTTTGAACAAGTAGTTCAACCAATGCAGAACAGAGCCTGAATGTAGAAATCTTGTGCACTAGCAGGAAACTCTATTTCTCAACACTACTTGCAGTGTGTTTAAGGTGATACGTCAATCGGAAAGTTCCAACACTTGCATCTCAAATTACATAGAAATCTCAATAAGCCTCAATTTATTAAATGCAGATAGTCTAAATGATAATTATTGTTCTACTAGGAAAACGCTTAAGTCCCGCCGCGTTGTTGGATGAGCGTATATGGTGCATTGAGCTGCCATGTGTTACGCGGATTTTCTGTTGTTCTGTGAAAAATTCATTACTTAGTCGAAGATTTTTTTTAATTAAATTAAATTAAATAAAAAATTAACTTAATTTTTTTAATTAAACTAAATTAAATAAAAAATTAACTTAATTTTTTAATTAATCGTAATTTTTAAAAAAGAAAAAAATCGTAAAATTGCAATTTTCATAAGAAATAATTATTCGATTGCGCTCAAATTTAACACGAATATATTAATTCATGAAATGAAGGTTCTGTAAAAAAATCATTACAATAGGATAAAGCATGTAGGTGTTATAAGTCAAAGAATTGTTTTAAAAAAAAAAAAAACGTAAAATTACGATTTTATGAGAAATAATTTTTCGATTATGCTCAAATTTCACACGAATATCTTAATTCATAAAATTAAGGTTCTGTGAAAAAATCATTACAATCGGATAAAGCATGTAGGTGTTATAAGTCGAAGAAATTTTTTAAAAATCGAAAAAAATCGTAAAATTGCGTTTTTATGAGAAAAATTTTCCCGATTGCGCTCAAAAACGTGGCAGTTCTAAGTTCAGAGATTTCGAAGGCCTCCATAAAATTTCATCGCAATCGGAGTATCGGTTTAGCCGGAATCGTGTTAACAAACACACAAAAATACAGAAAAAAAAAACATTACGGATTTTTTTCTCCAGTGTAGTGAAATGGAATCTTCGCTTCGCTCGCTACGCTCATCCAATTATTCAAACTCGAAATATTCGAATGTTTGAACACTTTATCAGTGTTTGATTCGAAGTAAAAATCTGTTGTTCGCACACCTCTAGCAGATATTCATGATACAGATAACTTGACATATTTTGTACGTAATATTTGGTGAATAAGTCATCGCTATTTACTTGTTAAAGTTAGATTATAATTACTTTTCTCAAAGCGCACAGCCATATGTACTAATGCCTAACGAATGTTTGTAGTGTATTATGTACACAACTAGCACAGGCAACTCGCTCCACCCATATGGATTTCAATAGTTTAAACTAGGAAAACGCTTAAGTCCCGCCGCGTTGTTGGATGAGCGTAATTGGTGCATTGAGCTGCCATGTGTTATGCGAATTTTCTGTTGTTCTGTGGAAAAATCATTATTAAATTGAAATTTTTTTAAATTAAATTAAATAAAATAAAAAATTTTAAATGTAATTGTTAAAAAAAAATTAAATAATTTCTCGAAATATTTTATAGAAATAATTTCTGATTGCGCTCAAATTTAACAATAATATATTAATTTATAAAATTAAGGTTCTGCGAAAAAATCATTTCAATCGGATAAAGCATGTAGGTGTTATAAGTCAAAGAATTGTTTAAAAAAAGAAAAAACCCGTAAAATTTTGATTTTTATGATAAATATTTTTTCAATTGCGCTCAAATTTCACAAGAATATCTTAATTCATAAAATAAAGATTCTGTGCAAAAATCATTAAAATCGGATAAAGCATGTAGGTGTTATAAGTCGAAGAATTTTTTAAAAATCGAAAAAAATCGTAAAATTGCGATTTTCATGAGAAAAAATTTTTCGATTGCGCTCAAAAACGTGGCAGTTCTAAGTTCAGAGATTTCGAAGGCCTCCATAAAATTTCATCGCAATCGGAGTATCGGTTTAGCCGGAATCGTGTGGACAAACAGACAAAAATACAGAAAAAAAAAACATTCCGGATTTTTTTCTCCAGTGTAGTAGAATGGAATCTTTGCTTCGCTCGCTACGCTCATCCAAATTAAAGCATGTGTCCATTTTCACTTTTTTAAGATTGGCGAGTTCAGTAAAATAATAAGAACCTTACTCAAAGTTACACTTCGGGATTTATTAATGTGTATTATATTTTTTATGTATATCACTTAGCCACTACAGCCTCCACAGAAATAACAATTGATTAATAAATTGGCCAATAAATACATTTTTAGGCATGAAAAATGAAGTAGACGGATAGAAATGGTGGCTTTGAGATGATAATCAGTACCCCAAAGCAAGTTCCTCTTGGGATCATATTCTTCTGTTCATGTTTGGGATGGGACGTGTACATAATTTAAAAAAAATTGCACATAGACTGTCTGGTTCTGCAATTGACATTGTTCAATTGTCGAGATTTCAATCATTTTATTTTGCGCTCTTTCAGTCAAACTGTAAGTTGATCGCGATCCCTTGCCACGGTGGCCTTACCCCCCGCCCACACCCTTCCGTGTTCCAGACCGCTCAGTGGCTTACGCGTATTGAGACTGCGTCAGTGACGCACGACATGGTTTGACGTGTATTCATCATGACACGTAGTAAGATACACGCAGTTGCCCATCCCTAGGTCATGTGGCTGTGTTTGGCTTACTAGACCATCATGGGATAATTCTGGATACAAATTCTTACTTACCGTACAACGTACATTATTAGGGGTGGGCGAATGTTCGAAAACTCTAGCCCGAGCCGAGCTTTTTTTGAAGTTCGTCTCGTCTCGGGCTCGACTTTTTAGGCTCGAGTTCGGTTTTTATCAAATCTTCGAACTTTAAACGAACTTCGTCTTGAAATTACGCCAAAAATACGCCAAAAACTGATTTTTTTCATCGTTCGCGTAATAAAACAACAAAGCAGCAATCGCCATACTGGATATTTCTAACAGCTGATTTTCCAAGTTCCAGCGCCTTGAAAAGTTCTCGTTTTGTCACGCCATGACGTCACGACGAAGCTATCTGTTAGAAGGCGGTGCGCATCTGTGATTGGCTCGATCGTCGCAATTCACACTCGTCGTGCAGGGTCGGCAACATAACAAACACAAACTAGAAATTTTGCTTCTTGATCTACAAAGTACCAACAATTGAAACTTAACGGCGGGAAATTTGAAAATACGCAAAATTTAAAAAAATTGTTTGAAATAATTGAATTTTTTATGACGAAATGGAGCCTTTATTTTGAGCTTTTATATTTAAATTAAAGATTATTTATAACTTTAAAAAAAAAATTATATATGTCTTTTCATTACAGAATAATAATGGATTTTCAAAAGTTCGGCTCGAGTTCGAAGTTCAAAAATTTTTGGTTCAAAAGTTCGAGTTCGGCTCGAAAGTCAAAAACCTAGGTTCGCCCACCCCTATACATTATCGCACACAATGTGTTGATTGCTTGTAAGTTACATACACATTAATCCTATCTATTCTCGATGCTATTGCCTTCATATGTCTCCTGCAAGTGCGAAACCTTGTTGTGCTTATGTCAATAGGGCTGCATGTGTCATGAAGTGGCATAAGAAGCGGTAAGGTTTTTTTTTCAACAAAAAACCATTTGAATGATGTTTATATCATAGTAGGGGTGTGCAAGCCAAAGATGTTTAAGCCGGTATTGTAAAATGCTTGATGTGTTTACCTGAACTTTTTTTAAATTACAAAAGCAAGGCCTATCCCCATTATTGATTTGGTTGATTGTCATGTGTAGTTGCAATTTTCAAGATTTGTTTTTTCTGTTTTAGCATTTGAATCGCTAAAATGAAGGTAGGGCTACATTTGAGAAATCCCTAATTTCAAAGATCGATCACATTCAAAATCCAATAGTACATCGATTGACTGTCAGTAGTCATAATGCTCTCACTGTCAAACGGTTCTGGTTTCATATTGTGGCCAAAAAATATATTAAAAAGTAAAAAGTCTTGAGTCTTCTTTTTGAACGGTCGTAAAATTGGCCAAGCATATTGATTAATTTTTAAAACTCCAGTTTCACCCCAGTTCTAGCCACCAGTATTTTGGAGTATGGAGTTCACTAACATCGGCTTGCAAGGCCCGTCTTCTCCTTTCATTTCTTCATTCTTTTACTGATATCAAAATTTGTATTGCTTTTTTATGCGGGTAGAAGTATGACTAGAAAAGTCGGGTCGGGTTTCAAACTAGCACAGCGGCACTTGCGATGTGTTCAGTCTGCCTATACATGAATCCAGACTTCTGCTTGAGATCAAGCTTAAAGAAGAGCTATGGTAAACAACCCTTGCACACCCCTATAGCATTCTTGAATCTTTGGCATGCACCTGTTATGCACTTTGGCACTTCACCTTCATTGATCAAAAGCAGTGGCGTTTAATAATAGAATGATTACAGATACTTGTGTAGGTTTTGTCTGCTAAGCCCAAAAAACTCAAGAAATGCACAGTTGGTTTCCAACTTTCGATTAAGTTCCCACCCTAAATGTTGTGCTATTTTAATTTTTGAGAATGCTGAAAGATAAATTTAAATGTGATGCGTCCGAAGTGTTTTCTATCAAGGGCAGTCTCAAGCAAACAATCGTTAGGGTAAAACCAAAAACAACACAAAATGATGTGACAAATGTTTCATCAATAATATGATCCTCATTTTTCTACTAAACCACATTATATGTAGGTGCATATTTGTACTTGTACTACTTGCAAAATACTTGTACCGGAATAAGGTTTTCAATTTTCCATCAACTTTAATCTTAAAACAATTTTTTTTTTTTGAGACCAGAGTTGGTAAGTCAAAAATCAATGGGAATTAGTTGCAGTTCCCCAAAATATGCATGCTTTTAGTTCTATTTATTTATTTAAAACTCTCAGTCATAGTATCTTTTAAAAATTGGTTATTATTCCTTGTCAAATTATGGATATTTGTTGATTGTAGACCTATTGTATGTTCTGTTAAAATTATTTTGAGCCGTCGCGGTGACTTATATGATTGGGGCGCAGGTCCGAGTCATATGAGTATATTATGACACCAGGGGGGCGCGGATTCATTGGCGTTTCTTTCACCCTCAATGTCTCGAATACCAATGCTGCAATAATAGAACGGTTAAGCAACAAAAATAACAATACTATACTGACATAAATAAATGCAATTCCCTAAGAGTGGTTGAGCATAATTATTAAATTAGCTGATTATTGGCCTGCGTATGGCCTACTGGAAAATGCAAGTAAACAACCCAGTTCAATGTAATAAAAAGTTAACTTTAGTGTGGGTGACTTCTGATGTGGACTTTAATCCACCCATATGATTTAGCAAACAGCCTTGGCAACAAAGCACATCACAAGAGGGAACTGTTCTTGATCCCATAATGCAAATATTTTAAGAACAATAGCTTCAAATAGAGTTAAGTTTTTATAGTATGGCTGGTTCTTATTAGCTTCAGAAATGTAATAAAAATAGGCCTTCAAATTGTTAAATACGTAAATTGTATTTTTGAAACCAAGGCCAGTTCCCAATTAGTAGAGGCATTTGGTTTTGGTAAGAAGCAATAAAGGAAACCCCAAGTAATGCCACAAATGGAAATAACACCACAAAACACCCAAATGGTATTTAAGAATTACCTTCATAAAAACACCATCACTTCCACTATTCAAAGACTTTTGCTCTAACTTACAGATAACTTGCATATTTTTTTATGAAATACCACCTTAGTCAAAAACAACAAATATAAATTATTTTAATTTCTGTTCGTTTTTTGAAGTTTGCTAAGGTGATTTGTCTGTTTTAAACAACCGCTAAAGGAGTGCTCCCGAAGGTGGTATCTGACAGATGAAACCAGTGACCACTTGAGCACATATTGGCATTGTAGATGTATTTTGTTCGTAAATTTTACCGTTCTGCCATGAGAAGAGAGCCAAAAATAAATAAAAAACCATATAGTAACACCATTTTATACAATTATAAAACAAAATTTAAGAAAAAATAAAACCATTTACAAATGCCTCTACCCTACCTATTGGCATTAGTGTTACATTTAAGAGGGGTCGCTGAGCTTAGCCCAACTCAAATGCGCACACTCAGGTGCTGATGATTCTGCTGAACGGTTGGTAATACTATTACCAAATTTTGCATGGATGTTAATAAAGAACTTTTATATTGATATTTGATATCCACAATTGGTTGCCAAGAATTAGCCTTAAAAATCAAACCAGAATGTAAGTCCGAAACGTGAAAAAATGGGAAATCCAAAACATGGATTCCAATTCTGGAAATTTCCACCAAACCGTTTATCTTGCGATAAAACCGAATTAACCTGCGCGTTCACATTGATTTTAACGTTGCTATCCAGTATGCAAATTTGACTTTAAAAAATCTGTACACTTGGAATAAATTCCCGGAGTTGACCAAAATTGAGTAAATTTCGGTGATTTTAGTAATTAATTTAGGAATCCGTGTACTGGAATTCATAGATGTGTTCTTTATTAATGTTAGTGTGAAATTTGATAACTGTGTTATAAACCGTTTACCCGGAAAAAACATAAAGCTGAGCGCCTAAACTCGTCTCTGGGCCAGCCTAAGTTGTTCTGATCTAGCCTTGTCAACGGGTCAATAATGGCCAGCCAGCAAGTTTTCACTGATTGGGCATTATTCGTGTCATTGACACCAACAAGCTAGTTTCAGACCGCTTCTCCTTGAAAGTCCCCCAATAAAAAGCAGTTCTGTACTAACTGTAAATATGCTTGTATTGTATTGAAAACAAGGGAGCATCTGAAATGGACTTTGCACAAGTCTTGCTTGCTTAGTCTGAAGAGACGTCACGTCCAAATGTTGCTAGTCGCCTGCTAGGATGAAATAAAACATACTAGTAGTTGATTATAAAAATACTGTTTCTCATCATAATACCTATATAATTAACAGGAATTAAATTGTAGATAAGCTAATTTAGATTTTTTTGACACAACTTTTACTCCAAAACCTCACATTTTACTAGATGGTTGTCGTGGCCTTCGAGTAGTTGATGTGCAAACCCGCTAGTTGGCAAGCTGCAAGTAGGCTAGCAGGCCAAAATTCATTTCAGATACACCCTAAGTTACAACATATTGGAACTTTCTGCATTCCTACGTCATGTGTAGGAAAAAGGAATTATTCCATTCCAAAGTTCCTCAAAAAGCAACTACTAATTCCTACCCAACTCTGTGAAACAACCTAACAAAACTGTTAGTTTTTTAAACAAAATTACTTGATTTACATGTACTATTAGAACTTCCAAACAATAATATTATATGGAGGAAGATGATGACTTCAATGCAAACTAAGCTGCTACTAATATCTGCATCTGTACAAAGAAATTGTTGTAGATTTGTACTCTTCTGAAAAACAAAACATGGATCTCAAAATCATTATACTTGTTATCTACAAAAGTCCTAGGTTTTGACCGGTTCGGTTCGTCTTACTGTAAGTCTAAGATATACCTCTTTATCGGTGGACATCTTCACGTCAAATCTGATAACATAATTTTATTAACTCAACTTGGCACATTTTTTTGTCTTTTATAAATACGTAGTTATAAAACCCTTGGCTTCTATTGCCATTTTAAGAAGAGAAGCCTGAGGCAGTTTTATTTTTAAATTGCTAAATTTAACAGACATTTTGTTTAGTGTAAAATACTTAAGGATAACTTATTTACATAATTATTATAAACTTGTGTTTTACTTTTAATTAAGGAAATTGTTCCAATGTTTATAGAAAAATGTATTGATCTCTGCCGCAACTCGTGTTGGGCATGACTAGCATGTTTTCTTATACCCGTTTACATCATTTCGGGAGAGAAATAGAATCTAGTGGATTCGTTTGTTGAGAATTAATGCATTTGGTTTCGAGGTAGCCAATCGTTATTCGTAAAATATGTAGCCATCGTACATCAGTACTTATTTGAAGTACATATTAACAAGATGCCTCAATTTGCATTTTATTATGTTCATTTTAATTTTATCACTTGATAGTTTCTGCTTGGTTGGAGACTTCAGATTGAAGTGGTATCTGACCATGTTGTATTTTCACTGGAATGTGAGTTTGCCTGTTATAAACTATGGGGGGCAGCAAACATATATGGCCCATCTTAAACCAAGTTCTGAATTGTGTTTGTAAAGAGATTTTTACTTAATTGCTATTTGATTAGCAAGAACCTCCGTTTAATAACTTGCCCCAATCAGTTCTTTTTGTATTCTTTCTTACCATAATATAATATGCCCAGGTGTTAGCTGTGAGTGTCAGTTTTGGGCCATGCTTAGTCCAATGCATGTCATTGGGATAGCAAACCACAAATTGGTTAATAATTAAAATACTGTTGGTTATCTTGTTGTATATTGTTTAGTTTTATTTATTTTATTGTGTAAATCAGTTTTATTAAGAGATTGAAAACGAAAAAATTCCTCATTTCATATACTGATTGCTGGTGGCCATTATTCGGTATCGATGGAATCTGTGTAGGCCTACATGGTTGGTCCGTACCTGTGTTCATTATGTACCCCACTGAAAATCAGTTCTATTCAAATGTATGTATTTCATTATTTATAAATGTAAAATAAATTAAATACATAGGTCACTGGCCGTTAAGAAACACAGATCACAATGTTCTGGTACGTGTTGGTTTATTTCTGGCACACCACAGCACTACAGCAACCATTCCTTGAACATTCTGAACTATGGTTGGCTAGCCAATGAATGTTTTGGTGCCAGTATATATATACAAGTAGATGGTGAAGCCATGGGATGTTAGTTGACGTGTGGACAGGGTAAGAGAGGGGTGTATAAATGTTTGCTCTGTCCCCGAATGTAGACACGGAGAATGAGGTGTTTCTATATTCTAAACAGGAGAGTACTTCACTCAGGTGTTCTCAGTTCAAGTGAATCAAATATTATATTAGTTGTGAAGAGATTTATCCTTAGTATTAAAAAGCAAGACAATATAGAAATGTTTTTTACTTCAATCATTTCAACATAGTTTTTTTGTACTACATTTTCTCCTGATATCCTTCCTTCATTATTTTATCTCGCTGTCATATTAATAACTCGTTGAAGTAAAACTTATGAATAATGCTTGAAAATGCATATCAACAAAAATAGTCCAGTGGGCAAGACTTGACTCCCGCTCGGAAATGAATGTTAGGATAAATCTTTATTCGGTCAATAAATTGACGGTTCTGATATTTCGTAGGACGTGTCTGAAGGGTCCATAAACATTGTTTATTCTCATTCTCAATTTGATGTCAAACATCAGTGATGTTGCAAGTAACGACCCTAAGATCTCGATTGAGAATGGAACCTACTCTATAGTCGCATTTTATTGTAATTGTTAATTATTATATTCATAAGTATTTAACTGTCTATAAACAGAAGATTGTGCAACATTAAAATAAATTCATTTATAAACGGCTATCAAATAATTAATGAACTGTAAATCAACCAATAAAGAAAATGTACAGGTATTATTTATTGATGTCGACGATATTAAAATGTATACCGTACTGTATTGTTTTGTATGATTCGTGATGTTCTTGACGTTTATTTTGTTTTCGTGTTTCCAACAACCAAATAGGAGGCAAAACCGAAAACGTCAAGTCCACCAATTGTAGAAAATGTGGTGCAATCAACAAAACCACGCACACCTAGTGCCGAGCCTCGCCTCCCAGGTTTGAATTTTTATAAGGCCCAAATGCAGCCAAAAAATCAAATTGCTATCAATTAAAGAAATTTACCTACACTTTGAAGATGAAGCAAAATACCAATTTGGCAGGTGTGGTTTTTTGCGAGTTGGCTTCACTAGCTAAACCACTATTTTATTACTTTTTCACAGGTATTCTACTATACAGCTAGACTCTAGCTTGTGCTGACATCTCTCATCAGTAAGTGGAAGTACTTGCTCAGCTTGTGATAGGTGGTCTTTTGGGTGTCCACAGACATGAAAATGTCAACAAATGACAGCAGTGAAGCAGATATCTTGTTTTGATTGAACTTTGTTTAAGTAGGTCAAGTAAAGTGATGTTTTGTAGTATTTCATGTTGAATTTTCATAATAAGTAGAGGTTCTGTGACAACAGCTATGCTCTTACACCTGGGCTGATCATAGGTAACTATCATAACCTCACTTTTTTACATTTACCTCCTTAAAGCACACTTTCTGAGCACAAATGCTCAGAAAATTCTACTTTATTTTTAATTATGGTGAATCTGTAGTCAATCTCAATTAGTATTGATGAAGAAATTGATTATGCATAATCATTAGGCACCTCATAGCTATGTTTACATGAAAGATTCAATATTGGATTCTGAGGTACGCATTTACATGTCAAGAATCGGACAAGGATTTGATCCGGTTTCAATAATGCCATCTTGCGGTACCGTAGCTATGTAAACTTCTTCATCACAATCTTACTTCTTACTGCAGTGCACTCTATCCAAAACTCAAAACTATTTACATGGTTAGGCCTATTTTTGATTCGATCAACCGATCCGATCCTAGTTCGAAGTGGTTACATGGTGGATTGAGAGGTCAGATCATATTCAATACCGTATTGAATCATCCATGTGAACAGCTAATATTTGACAAGGGTAGGCTAATATTGATGGTCATGGCAAGTCAATAGGTTTTAATCTATATAAATGACTTACAAATGTACATGAAATTGATTAAAATAACAATGTTTGCTGATGACATCACAGCATTAATTGTACAAGACTGCCTTATGAAGCTAGGATTAGAGGCACAAGTAAACTTCGAACGAATTAATTTGTGGTTATGTGCAAATACTTTGTCAATGAATATAGCTAAAACTAACTACATTCAATTCCGGCTACCTCAAAAACAAATAAAAAACCATCCCAAAATAGAGATAAATAATGTTGAAGTAGAACGAGTTATAGATATTCCAGCTTTCTTGGTTTAACCATTGATGAAAACTTAAATTGGGAAGCTCATTTAAATAAACTTACCTCAAGATTAGGGTCTGCATGTTTTGCATTGAGAATAATTTATGAATCTGTTGGAGCAGAAACGGCTAAAGTAGCTTACCATGCATATTTTGAATCCATTGTGAGGTATGGCATACCAGTTTGGGGTAGTACGACACATTTAGGAGATATATTTAAAATCCAAAAGAAGGCTGTCCGTGTGATTGCGGGATTAGGCATCAGAGAATCCTGTGTAAATTACTTCAAAAAATTAGAAATACTACCAGTACCTTGTATTTATGTATATGAATTGTTAAAACTCATTGCTAAACATCGGATAGAAGCTTCAGTAAATAAAAATATGCATGGACATGACACTAGGAATAAAGAAAAATATTATGTAGAAAGATGCAACTTGACAAGGAGCCAAAAAGGGTCTCACAGGAGAGCCCTAACATTTTTTAATTGCTTACCCGAGAATATTCGAGCAGAAAAAGAAAACGTAGACAAATTCCTCCGAATAACTCAACAGTACAGTACCTGAAGAAAAATGCTTTCTACTCAATTTCTGATTTTCAAAAGGAGGAAACAGTCAAAGATACTAGTGGGGCATAGTAGGATAAATCAGGTTCACTAGAAAATGGTAAAATGATAGTCAAGCAATAGTATGTGATAGGATATTTATTTTAGATGTATAATTTACATTTTATCAGATCGGAAATTGCAGTTACCATGCAGAGTTTGAGCAGCCGCAGAGTTTTGTGTATCTACTTTCTACTATATCCTGTGATTGATGATTTTAAGTTAAGTGCATAGTGATATGAAAATGTGTATTTGTGGACTGAATCAATTATTATGTGTGTGATATGAATGTAAATGTAAATTTTTAATTTAATTTTAAGTTACTGACATGTAAAATACCCCGAACACGCTGTGCAAGGGGTCAGCTTTACAAAAATAAATACAATACAATACAATACAAAAGTGTAGGTGCATGCCAATATACAGTGGCTTTGAAATTGCTTGCAAGCAATTCCATACGCCATGCGCAAAAAGCAGATTGATTTCGAAACAGTTCACTGATCTAAGTATGCTGCTGGTCATAGGTGCCGACTACAGCTGGGGCAAGAGCCACCCCTGAGATTTTTATATATTTTTTTAAATTTTTACTTGATTGTTTGAAGAAAAAAACAGCTGGTGACAGTATCCCGATTAGTCATCCAGTCATAACTTTTTGAATGAAATCAGTGTATTTTAGTGAGAGCTCGATCTCGATAGGGCTATAGTGGTAGAATAGGGGCCTAGTACAAAATGTGTTACTTATTTTTTCTTTGATGGAAATATCAGAAATTTTCCGCTCTTAATTTTAAAATGAAAAGACTTCCCAAAGTTTTGAAAAATCAAAATTGCTAGAACGAGCAGAAGAACTGTGTTAAACGGAATATTTGCAGCTTTTTCTTAAAAACACCACTTTGGAACAATTGAAACTTTGGGCTCCTGGCCTGTCCAAAGTTGAGGAAAAGTCCAAATTATATAGATAAGCAAATTGAGATGAGAGCTTTTCCTTTGGTAGCCTATGGTAAGTCTATTGGAGATTTTTCGCTCTTTCCATTAAAACACTCTTTAAAAATATCTTATGGTTACTTTGGGCCCCAGGACTCGAAATTTTGATAATAGCCTAAATAAAAGAACAGTGTAAATTGTGATAAGAATGGTTTCATTTCGTGGAGTTATTAGAGTTGCCTTATCTTTCACGTAAATATAATTTTCAAAACGTTTGAATTAACTATGGGCCCCAAAGCTGCCCAAAGTATAAGGACACATTATTTAATCATTGCGTAATTTTTTGGATGATCAAAATAAAGATGCAAATTGGAACTTTGATAAATGAAAAATTATCCATTCTTTCAATAAAGCACTATACCTATTTCAAAAGAATCTGATTGTAACTTTGGGCCACATGGGCTGTCAGGAGTAGGCCTAGGTATATATTTTTTTTTAAATGTGGTATATAGCATACGGTATATGTTTGGACTAGAACAATAGTAAATTTTCTGCTCTTTCAAAAAATCACAATTCTTTTTTTAAAGTAATTTTGAGCCCCATTGTTATAGGCCTAGGCCTACGTATCCAAATTGGGGAAAATCAAAACTTACAAATAATCAGAATAATGCTGCAGTTAGGATTTTTCTATTCGGAAATTTTTCGCTCTTACAAAAACACCAAGTTACAAAAAATGGGATAGTAATTTAAGCACTAGGGCTATCCAAAGTAAAAAAGGAAGTTTATCTGACTTAGTATAGCAATGGGGCCAAAAAGGTTTTAATCAAAACCAAACTTCATGTTCATGTCCTCAGTTTTTTATGCAAGTTTTTTATGCCCCTGAGATTTTATGAAGTCGGCGCCTATGCTGCTCTCTGCTGGATATTATTGGTATTGTACAACAATGTCAAAAACGAAATGACATTAGGGGGAAAGAATACCGGTAGGCCTATTCAGAATTATAAGTAATTTAGAATGCTAACATTTTTGGGGAGAGCAGGTGAATGGTGAAAAAACATGAGATCTGAGAGACAAAATGACCTTTGGGGGAAAATATTTTGAAAAATGAATATTTTTAGAATGTTGACATCTCTTGGGGGAATTTTTTAAATAGTGACTGCGGGTGGGGGGCTTGGAGGGTGCAAAATGTCAATGTCGAAAGAGATAAGTCACGTCAAAATGCCCCAAGTTTTTTTTTACATTTCATGGAATTTTGGAATGTTTACAATTTTGGTGGAAATTGTGGTAAGGCCAGCAGGTGGAGGGGGGTTATGAAGGAGGCCAACATTTTAATGTCGGATGAGATTGGTTAGATTTGACAAAATTACTTTGAAAGGAAAGATTTTTCTATTTTTCATGTTTCAATTTTAAATATTATTTTATGGTATGTGCACACCTAATCAGTAATCATAAACACCAACTAGGCTTCATAGTCAGGTTAAAGCTCGAAGGATGATTATTTAGTTTATTTTGCAGTTTTTGCTTAATTAGTTGTTTTGTTTTGTCATTTTAAACTTGTTTTGAAGGACCTACCGGTACCAAAGATGTATATATTTTATCTCCAAAATATAACCAACCAACCAATGTGATCAAGGACTGTGCACTGTAAATTTCAGCAAGCGTTAAAAAATGAGAATTGAACTTGATAATGCAGAAATTGAGATAGTTGACCATCTGAAATATTTGGGAGTGATACTGGATTCTGAGTTAATTTTTAAAGCCGTGCACTTTAATTACATACTGAAAAAGTTTGCTCCATTATTGCTCCACATATCGACTACCGGTACTATAGCACTGTTTGTTTCTTTTGACAAAAACTGAAATAGAAGTAGGGCTACTACTGCAAAAAAAACAAAACAGAGCAGTGAGATGTATATTACAGGCTAACCGGTATATACCTAGCGATAAAACAGATCTACAAAGCAAGATCTTGGTTGAACATAAGAGATTTTATTAAATAACTTGTAATTTATTTTTTTAAAATACATAAAGGACTCGTATCAGATTATTTGGTAAGAGAGATAATTAAGTGTGATATGCCTCACTTGTATTATACAAGATCTAAAACGAAAAATAGAACCCTAATTGATAGAACTTCTACTAAATTTGGGGGACAACATAATCTTTGGCAAAGGAATAAGAATTTATAATAGAATTCTGTCTGAAATAAGAAATTACTCGTGTACAAACAAATTTAGAAGAGCCTGCTGTAAGTTAATAAAATAAAAATGTATTATGCCTCTTCCACATGAAAATCAAGGATTCTGGGATAATTAGAGGAAGATTATATTCTGGTGCCATAATGTATTTACTATTCAGGGTATTTATGCTTTATTCCGGTAGGGTACCTTGAGTCCTATTAACTAGAAACTCATTTCAAACAAAATTTTTATTTGTATTGTTATATAGGCCTATGTTATAGTATTATTATTGTGTTATAGTATTTATGTAAGGAGGTACCCTAGTTTAGTATTATTCTCAATTATTTATATTTGATCTTTTCCTTTGTATTGTTATTGTATAATGAGACTACAATAGTACAGTACACTAAAGTGTCTTAGATTTAGATGTCAGTAATTGTCGGTGCCTTACTTGAATCATGCCATTATCTCAGTCAGTTTAGTATAGGCAGTGGTTATTTTGATTTATTATTAACTTATTAAGTACTATCAATCTTGTATAAATATGTAGGCCGTTATTAATTTTTATCATCTTAAGTAGGCCTATTTCAAATCTTGACCAAATAATTAATGTAGGCCTAACCATGAAAGTTATTAATTATTACTATCTTAAGTATCATAAACATTGACAAAAACAAGCACAGTTATAAGTTATGTGCATGATACTTAAATTATACTGAAGTACCCAAAAGAGAGAGAAACTTCTTAATCAACAGATCGCCGAAGAAGAAAAATTGAAATAATACGTGTCTTTCCATTGTTGAAAGTTCTTTGTTGGTGGTGGTGCCGAGTTTAAGCAGGTATGTGTAAAGTTAGGTGACGCTAACCCCGCCCTCTGACCCCAGGGTCAATGAGCCAATGACTACTAGTACAACAAGAACACATGCCAATCGAGGGGTCATGTTTGGTTTTCATCTTGAGACGTGACAAAAGCACGAGGGGACTTGACGACTGACAAGAAAAGTGATGCGAATGACCCCAACAAATAGAGATGGTCGTAAATCGTAAAGATCAATTAGTTTTTTATTGGTTCAGAAAAAATTTAATTAAAACTAGGAAAAAGCTTAAGTCCCGCCGCGTTGTTGGATGAGCGTAATTGGTGCATTGAGCTGCCATGTGTTATGCGGATTTTGTGTTGTTCTGTGAAAAAATCATTAATAAGTCGAAGAATTTTTTTTAATTAAATTAAATGAAATAAGAAATTCACTTTATTTTTTTATTTTTTTTTATTAATCATAATTTTTAAAAAAGAAAAAAATTGTAAAATTGCGATTTTCATAAGAAATAATTATTCGATTGCGCTTAAATTTTACACAAATATATTAATTCATAAAATTAAGTTTCTGTAAATTTAAAACTCAAGTAATTTACCGGTAAAATTACCGAAAAACGGTAAAATCGGTAAAATTTTGATTTTAGCCATATTAAGCATTAGCATAACGCAAATAGTTGTTGGGATGAGGATGGTGTATATCAATTAAAAGAGCATATTCACCCTTATATATATTTATTGTTCCATACTAAGTACAAACTAAACGATAGTGTATTAATTTAATTATCTTTGTATGGTTAAATAAATAATTAAAATAAAAATATTAATTAGATTTGAATTAATGATTTAGCCTACTCAGCTAATGAAATAGTGGAGTATGTCTAGGCACAGAAAAGCTCTTATTCAGATTTATTGATAGAATTTTTTCAAGTGTTAAAATTGACTTATTTCTATTGCATTCTTGTTGTGTAGGTTCTTATTAGTCTTTAGAATATAATGATGGAATTTTTTTAAATTTTACCATTTTACCGACATGCTCGGTAAATTTACGGTAAATTCTCTGACCGGTAAATTTACCGACTCACATCACTACAAAGAATTGATTTAAAAAAGAAAAAACCTGTAAAATTTCGATTTATATGAGAAATTATTTTTCGATTGCGCTCAAATTTCACACTAATATCTTAATTCATGAAATTAAGCTTTTGTGAAAAAATCATGAAAATCGGATTGAGCATGTAGGTGTTTTAAGTCGAAGATATTTTTCAAAAATCGAAAAAAAATCGTAAAATTGCGATTTTCATAAGAAATAATTCTCCGATTGCGCTCAAAAACGTGGCGGTTCTAAGTTCAGAGATTTCGAAGGCCTCCATAAAATTTCATCGCAATTGAAGTATGGGTTTAGCCGGAATCGTGTTAACAAACACACAATAATACAAACAGAAAAAAAAAATCCGGATTTTTTTGTCCAGTGTAGTGAAATGGAATCTTCGCTTCGCTCGCTACGCTCATCCAAAAAGTGTGATATAGAGTCCTTCATTTCCGCTTCCATCACAAACTGTGCAAATTTCTAATAGCGATGACAGTCAGCTGAGCAAACAAGAATTAAATTATCTAAAATACTTGTTCTAAAAATAAAATAAAATACCTGTGTGTACTACCAGTATGTATATCTAGTCCGATGTCTGTTTACAGCCGTGATTTCGGCAGTACTCTCTCAATATCACGACTGTACTTTTACTCATCCTCCAAAGAGACCTGCTTTCCATTAATGATTATTAGAATAACTTGGTTTGCAAAAATATAATATAAATTATGTGTGTATTTAAATTTTGAATGATTAAGCCAGAGCTGTACAGTATTTCTGTGAGTCGTGTCAATATACGATTGTACAATCATTAAGCACCGTAGGAGAAACTAAATTGCCTAGCCAGTTATGAATATTAGATTCTGACTGGGTATATATCTGGTCCAAAGGTTACTAATAGTCGCTTATGTGTTTGATTTGATCTTTTGAAATATTTGAGATATAAAACTGACAATATTTTCTTATCGAGTCGCTGTCAGTTATAATGTTATATGCCGATTAGTAAATAATCATTCGAGCAAAGTAGTCGAGAATGCTAGACAAGCTAGCCGAGTTATGAATATGAGTTCTGAGGGGATATATTATCTGGTCCAGGTGGTCTACCTACCTTAATGTCGTTTAAAGCTCTCTGCATTTCATTCTTTGTAAAGGACCTACCTATTTTGAGATTCAATTACTTCCACTTTGTTCCATGGTATTTCTCTTTTCGCAACATTGTCATTAATTCCGATCCACCCTCCTAGACAGGTACAGTACATTCTTTTCATATGCCCACAACCGTCTCCAACTTTAGTTGCACATGTTCAATCACATTCTTTCCCTGACTGTAGTTATTCGTTATTATTCGCCTGTAGTTATTCGTCACACCTAGTACACTTCTCAACAACTTCATTTTTGCTGCCACTATCAGACTGCCTGCTTTGAATCCCAAGGTCCATGTCACTCTGGCATGTATCAGTATCAGTAGAAAAATTTAAGAATTGAGAGTTTACATTTTGTTGAGATTTCTTCTTCTCCTTCCTGGAGGATTACTAGATGACCTCCGTCAACTGAAACTTCCGAGTCTATTTTCGCTGTTTCAGATGGCACACTCCCTAGAAATTTAAAATATTCTTTTGTCATCAACTCTTCACCCGTCAATAACAGTTTGTTATCCAGGTCTACATCTCTTTGTCATAGTTACCTGTACACTCTCTCTTGACTGATTGTCATAGAAAATGTTTATAATGTTGTGCTCCACTCATCGAGTTCTCCTTGCACCTGATCTATGTTCTCACCACATAGATGGAGTATTTGTTTCTATGTCTTCTTCTGGTTTGACTACACACAATACGTCGTCAATTACTTTGATGAACAACGTTAGTGAGACCACACTTCACTTCAATGTTGCCAAAGGTTGTTCGTACGCAACTTGTGCCCTTCTTTAAATAGACTGTCTAACCTGATAGTGATATATGAAGAGCTACAGGTGACGTATTAGATGCTTGAAGACGAACCACAAGACCAAGAGACAGATTCACAGAAAGTTAAGGCCTCTCATAACTGTAGGGCCTACTTTGATTATGGACAAGTACTGTACATTGTTGGATTTAGTATTCGATTTTGTAGAAACTGTATGGATTTGTTAGCATTAGAAAACAGTATTGTGGAGATAGTTTGTTCAGTACAGTACTACAAAATGATTATAATTATGAAACTATGAGAACACTATTATTATAATTTTAAATTCAAAGCATGGTACAGCCAGGCTGTTGCTATTTTTAAACTGAAGATATGGCCTCCAATGCTGAGTCAAGGGCGCATATAGCTATGTCAGTGGCAGCCAATGACGTGTTAGGATTGACTATTCTCTTAATAGAGTTACGCCAGGCACAAGTTAACACTTTTTGTGAATCCAACCCTAAAGGCATAGCTGTAATAGGACAACCATTTGGATTGGGAAGGAATAATAAGTACTCATTAACAAACTGATTTATAGAAATAGTATATTTTTTTTATTGATAGGAAGAATTACAAAACTAACCCATATCACAAAGCTGTGGTAGGCCTATATGGAATTTTCTTTCAATTAATGAAGAACACGTAGAGGTTACGCATTATGCGCGTTAAGCAAAATAGCTGACTGTAATAGCAATTACCTACTACTACATAGTATTGGAGCTGGGCAAGCAAGCATTCTAAGTCGAGAGAGATCGAGCAAGTAACTGCCATTATATGATCAATATTGGAGCAAGATTCAATATAACTGAGAATTGCTTTATTTAAATATTGCATTACCTACCTATATTGTAGCAAATGTTTCTTATAGACACCAAGGCTTACAATAGGTTAAGTAAGAGTAAGCTTAGGCTAAGCTAGACTTACAATGAGACTAGAAGAGGACCATCATTACGATTCGTGAAGCCTTTATTCTTCGCAATTAGCAATTGCCAATAGCTAAGAGAAATGTGAACGACTTCATTACATTCTAATTGAAGCTATAATCATAAATTCTCATTACATAACCACAAAGTCCTGTGGGGTAGGTTGGGAATGTTTCCCTCCAAGCAGGCCAGTTTCAATCTTACCATCTTGGTTAGCGCACGTCATTTAAATATGAGAAGTATCGAAAAGCTCTAGGCCTACATCAATAACTAGCATCCAATGGTTCCATAGGACCACAGAGCTGGGTAGTCGCTAGATAGAACAATAAGCTGGACAAGAACAATGATTTAGAAAATAATTGCTTTGTCATCAGTGGCAACTCGTAACCATAAACAAAGATAGAACTTGGAACTATTATATTTCAAACGTGTATTTTCAATCCTACGAATTTGTACAAACAAGAAACAATACGTTTAGAAAACTTCTGAATATTCCCCGTAAATAACTATACACTGCCCCACCCACCCACCATACCCAATCAGCAGTGGTAATTACAAGCACACACCGTGAGATGCTCTTAGTTGTGCAAAATACGCTGAAGCTGTCACAAGGGCTGCCAAGTACAGCTGAAGTTCGTAGCATTTAGAAGGGAGTTTGAGCCAAGTGCTACCTAGAATGGCACAAAGTTTTTGAAAGCCTGTGTACTGCATGAATATTAAAAATTTTACCATCTGCGCCAGGCATATAACTAAACCAATGATCTTCATATTGACGGGTGGCAGGCAACTTTGAATAACTGATTTTAAAAGAAAAGAAAATGCATATTAAAATTTTGTTAATTAGATTTTAATTTAAAAGTAGATGGATGAATTCAGTGGTGCATCACCACTGCTTGTCACTAGTGTTTTTTATATACAGTAAGATCTCTCTTATCCGATCTCCTCTTATCCGATGTTCCGTGTTAACCGAGCCGCCCAAAAAAAAAAAAAAAAAAAAAAAAATTAAAGTTTTAAATACGTAAATAAAACATAAAAATAATTACAGACGCCGCGCCGCACTTTTTTAAATGTACTCGCATACATTTGTAGGCATGCCTTACGAGTGAGTGCAAAGAAGATAGATCGGCGATATATCTCGACTTTTGAGCAGTGTGCATCAGTCTACTGAGCATATAGAGTTCAGTGGTCAGTGTGCGTCGGGCGCATCGCTGGTAAGCGTCAGTGCCACCCACTGAGCATATAGAGGTCAGTGTGCGTCGCGCGCCTGCGCGTGCGCATACGATCCAGCCATCTCACACACAGCTGTTCAAAGATGGTCGTTGTGGAACTAGATGCAATCATGTTTCAACCGATTCACGAAATTCGTAATCACGACGCATTGAATTGTTATTCCTGGGCTTATCTTATTTCTTTCCCAGACTTATCTTGCGTCGTGAGCTTCAGCGCGGGCATAGTAGTGAGAGGTTTTCCCACATGAGAAAGAGAGCTAGGCCTAGGCCTATGTTTGCATTGTAGGCCTAGGCCTACTGCGTCGAGTTTAGGCCTAGGCCTAGGCCTAGACATACGTTTTTATTACGACATGTAGGCCTAATTGTGTACGTGTGTTCGTGAGCTTGAATTACAAGCTATTAAATCATTTAGTATACCCTGTATGAAGTGTATCGTGTGTATTTTATGTTCCTTTATCCATTACATGTGTCATATATCATTTTACCACATCAGGCTATGCTACGAGAGCAAATAAACAATTGATCCGCGCCATCCGAGTTTTTCGCAAATCCGAGGTGCCCCCGGTCTCATCCAACTCGGATAAGAGAGATCTTACTGTATATATTTTTTTAATATTTTTTTTTCAAAAATCTTGTGCTCCTGTAACTTGATTCTGGATCTAATAGTAGTATTTCCTATGCCCTCAAGACAGTATTCCTATTTCCAAGAGACATCCGTAATGAAAATAAAATAGTGATCAAGACTTTATTCTTACAAAGATATATATGCATAGCGACTAGGGATGACATCGAGTACTCGATTCTAGAAATTACCCGGAGCCGATTTTAAGATCCGGGTATTTTTTGCGACCCTTTTTAGGCTATTTCACCGGTTTATTTTACGTGCTACATCAGGGCTGCCATTTTAACGGATTTCATCCGTAAATACGGATATTTAGGTCTCCTTACGGATTCAAGGATATTGCACTCGATTTACAGATATTTTGGTAATTTTTCAAATTTCCCGCATTTGTTTGCCGCCATTCCGCCGTTAAGTTTAAAAAGTTGGTACTTCCTAGATCGAGAAGTCGAGAAGTTAGATTTCTATAGTTTGTAGTTGTATTTGTAATGTTGCCGACCCTGTACGACGAGTGTATCGATTATCGAATGGATGTATGACGTAACCTGTAGGCATTATTTGTAGAATGGAGACATTAATTATTGTTTGAGTTGTGAGATATCGGTAAGGCGGTGACAACAAATGACAAGAGGCAGAAGAAGACAAGAATGATTTAGTTGGTTGATGGACTGTTTTTGATTAGATGCTTCTAATGTGTTATGTAAATGATATAAATTAGTATGTTTGCGACATGTGAGATGAATGTGAATGATTTAAAAGATACGAAGACAAAGAGTAATAAACCTATATTGGTTTTATAAACGTGTTTAGCATTAATTCTTTCTTTGAAGATCCTTCTAAGCCAGGCGACCATCTAGACAAATCAAACTATTGGGTGAGCTACAAACGTTAATAATTAGTTAACATAATCAGAAGTGGTATTGATGATCAACATAATGAATGATCAGAACCAGATGAAAGTAACGCCTTTTTAACTGATAAATAACACTTGAGACGTACGAAGAATGCAAAGTATCATTACATTGGGAGGATGGCAGAACTTCTTCGCAGCGTGTAGATGAAAATGTAATAGTGAGATGACGGATGCGTCACCCGACGATCCAAGACTTGCGTAGGAATACTAACAACTCGGAGAACACTGGGAACCACGACGTTGAGACTGGCCAAGGCGATTCGGGGTTACACGAGTCAAATAGCAGTACAAATAGCCCTGACAGTAAGGATAAACGAGATGTGAGAATGGCTGGGAGAATGTTCTTTCCGCAATATTAGAACAAAATCGTAAAAGAGACATGACGTTTATGAATGTGATGAATGATGCGACAGAGCCCAACAAGCTTAGGTTTAGGTGCTGTGAACGAGAACTCATATCATGTGATGCCAGACCTTAGAAGAATGTAGCAATGTTTAACGGAGAGGAGGGGTCCACACAGGCATCGGAGTGGCTTCGTACTCGTGAGTCTGTGTCTCAGCTGCATAGGTGGCCCACCACTTTCACCCTAGAGAGTGCGCGAAGTCATCTAGTGGGTGCAGCTAACCACTGGTACTTGGCACGTAGAGATTGTATTTATTCTTGGGAAGATTTTAAAACTGCATTACAAAAACATTCATAGGCACTGCCAGTGTAACCGACCTACAGCAAAGACTGCAAGAACGTATGCAAAGGAAGGATGCTTTCTGCGCGTAGGCCTAGGCCTATGTACGACGAGTTACACTGCCTGTACAGTGTAATTGGTAAACTAATCTTTGGTGTAATGAAGAATGAAGATCATTGCCTGGTTTTCAATGCAATTCTTTATTTGTGTATGATTATTGCAAAAGTTTCCAGAGATGGAAACCTAGTCAGTCGGTATGACCTTCAAACCAACTTTAACAGGATCCGGGTAATTTGAGTGCTGGAACCGGTTCCAAATTTTACTACCCGATGTCACATCCCTAATAGCGAAAAGCAAAGTCAAAATCTTGTGTTTAGCTGCTATGCAAAACTTCGGTATTAGTATACGAACGTATCTATCTGTATTACGACTTACCGGCAGTGTCATAACATAGCACACTTCAGTTGAACGTCAAATGCCAAAGTGGTCACATATGATGGGCACTTGTTATACAACTTACTGCATTTTAAGGCATAGAAAAAACATTTAGTACAATTTTATATGCTTAAAATACTTTCAAGTTCATCAAGAGCAGACAATATAAAACTTTGGACTCAAAATTTTCAACGTAGGGATACAAACTATGAAACTTTGCTTGATTTGCAAGTGTTGCCCAGCTCTAGCTACTACTGTTAAATAGTTCCACATGGAAGACATAGTATGTGTGATTGTGTGTATATTATATAATGTGACCTGCACATGTAACACATACGTCATACGTAGTAGGTTGCGGCAAGTTAAGGCATCTTCAATCCAATTATAAATAATGTTGTTTTTTGGCCGGCAAAGATGGGGGCGTAAATCCTAGAAAAGAAATTTGATATTAGTAATAGAATGCCAACAATATTTTGTATTAATTTGTTAATGTCAGTGTCCAGAGCATACGATATAGTATAGAATAACCCACACAAATACGGTTACGGTCATTTTAAAACGTTAATATGTGATGACAATGCAGTTATCAATCAGAATATTCCTTTTGAAGGATAACGTAGCACTTTTGATGAGTTACAGGACATTCTAACAAAACTTGAGTAGTTATTGTGATTTTTAAATAGAAGATAAAATAGAAATAGTAAATAAAATTCATGCTTATCATTGCCTACTATCACTGACCCTTATTAAGTGGTTCAGAAGGTGATTGCAGTTGCTGCTCCGAGTCGTTCCGTTGAGATGCTCTGCGGAGATGTAGCGACTCGAGGGCACGAGCCAAGGTAGCGCTTTGGTCACCAGCTAAAAATAAAGATTAAAGACATGTCACCGACACTGAATACGGTACTACTTCTGCCATCAAACGACCAGTATTGTCATTAAAGTTGTCCAACGAAATGTGGGCGAAACATTTACGATAGGCACTAGATTTGAAAACTTTTATAAACCTTAGATTTAAAAAAATTTGTCCTAGGACCGTAACACATCGGTAAACTAGGACATATAGGTTTTTCTTTGAGAATATTGCCGTCTTGTGAGATATTAATACCAACCAACAGCAGAGATGGTCATGAACAAATTGAGCGGAATCGATTCAGTGTGGATTTTAATGGCAAAGTAATCAATACAGTTGATCAGGATCCACTTACCAGGTTGTCTCTTAATGCTCGCCGCTACCGCGTCTACATCCACGCCGGTCCCAGCTGCCCAAGAGTCGGCATCTTCTCGCGAACTGTTCCAAACAACGAGAGGCGGCGATACCGTGTCCCCCGTCTCTTGAAGACTTCGCCGCAATAACACGACGCTCGCGTGACGTCTGACGCGCGGAGGAGCGTTAGGACAGAGAGCTAGGTCGTCTTGTGACCCTGGACGCATCGGTTGAAATCCACGTTCGGCCATTCCTTCAAAGTAACATAGTGAACAGAACGTTAGGCTTAGACAATTCAAATTGTTACCAGTAACAAGAAAGAATGTGATGATTCTTTATAGGTAGCAACAACAATGTGCAGCACCCCCTCTAATTTCTGTTTACTGTATATTTCATAAGTTTTACTTCAAAATCTACGTAACACGTATCTAAAAATTGTGTACCTAACTTCAAATGTTCTTGGTACGACATCCATTTGATTAATTTGAGTTAAAAGGTTTGTTCCGAGCGAACAAGACGCCTACGTCAACTTTTCATCTTGACGTTATTATTATCTACCTATTCTACAGTGCTTCCAACTTGATGCGCAGCCTGTGCTGCGTCTTGGTTATCCTGATGGACTTCAAATAGTGAAGTGAACCCATTGTCTGTCTGTCTGTCGGATGTACTACAGGCACAACCAACCCCTTGATAGACAACCATGCATGGCAAACCAAAATAACCACAATCAAAACAAGTATCTTTTAACTTTTGTACCCCGTAGGCCTAATGTCAAGTTTGTATGGAGTAGAGGACTGTTGACTTACCATATGTAACACGAGGCGACAGTATTGTTGGATTATTTTGCCTTAATTCGTCCGTTCTTCCTCGCAACGAACTCTGATTTATTGGACTAGTCAAACTGGTTCCGTCGGCTGAATCCCTGTCGGGTTTCCCGTAAGCTTTCCTCGACGCCTGGACAGGACCCCTCGGTGTCTGCCTCAACAGCGCGTGTGCATTCCTCTGTCGATGGTCGTCGCTCTCGTGAACGTTTGTTGATAAGCCTTGTCTGGTTGTCCTAGGATCGGGGAGTCTCTCTGGCTTCACGCCACTTCCCACCGAAGACGACGGACTGGAATTTAGCAACGGGTGCGAGTTGGACTGTGGGTTCACCCTGGGACTTAGTTTATCGACGGTTCCGGCCGCCCTCGGCTTGGCAGACTCGGCCAAGCCCGGACTAACCCACGCCGGCTCTTTCTTGCTGCCGTTAGGTTTGCTACCAGAGTCCACCCTCCTCGTGTTTTCTCTCGAGCTGCTGTTCATCTGACCAGACCACTGGATCGACGGAGATACCCCGTTGTGTTTGGGTTCTTGAAACGCCAGCCGGTCGTCGGAAGATGTCGGTTTGACGTACACCCCTCGATCGGGGGGTCCCGGATCGGTGTTCCTAGGATGCGCCCGTATGTCAGTGTAGGTCCTACCCAAGTGAGCACCACCAGGCTTGTATCTGTCTTCAAGCGAGTCTGCCTTCTTAATCACCAGATTCTTGTACGGTTGCAATCCCCCGTCGTCTACGCCGTGCTCTCGAGAGAATGCCAGTACTTGTGAACCCTTTATTCTTAAAGAACCACCACCTTTTTGTGCAAGAGATTTTGCACTGTGATTCGAGAACTTAAATCTATCGTCATTGGGTTTTTGATAGAGTTGAGTTCTTTCTTCACCGTGGTTTCTATAGCTGTCCTGATCAATTTTGCCTAGAGTCGGTTTTGAATTGCTCATTCCTTCTAGTTTACGTGATTCGGTAGTAGAAAGACGCGGGCTGTTCGCATACGCAACAGTAAGAGCCCTAGAGCCGTCCTTGCCGCTGCCTCCTGGCCAGATGGCCTCGTAGTCCCGAAGTCTCCCGGGGTCCCTACTCGTATCCACCGCCTGACGGAAACTGTTTCTCCTCTCTCGAACGCCCAAACCTGCCACGATTGCCTTTACCTTCCTCTGAGCTTCTAAAGAAAGATGTTTAAACTGATCATTTCTAAGAGATTCCTCGTTAGGTTTACCGTTCGGCTTGCCGTTGCCATTTATCGACCTCGAAGGGGTTTGACTGCTCGGGTTAAAAGAGTTGACCAGATAATCCCTACAATCCTGAAGTAATTTTCTCGCACCTTTGTCCATATAGTTTGGATTGTGAAACTTCCTCGTTTCAGGCCGTGTGGGGGTCACGGGGGTTGCAGGGGACTCGTCGTCCAGAATCACCGACTCGAGGCTATGTCTTCTCCTGAGAGGGCTCGGCACGTTCTCGTAGCTCCTCCACTCGGGGGGCCCCGGGGGATCCACTCCGCGCCGCAACGTACCGTCTCTTCTCGTTCGAGCCTGGCTTCCTAAATAATCACTAGTTTCTACATCTCTACTTGTAAGTAATGCTTTAGGAGGAACTGATGGCTTCTTATCACTAACTGAAGGCAGGTTAATATTACTTTTGACCAGAACAACATCACAACTATCGCCCTTGGCCAGCACGGACAGTTGTCTACGCTCGCCGCTGCCCATCACCCTGAGGGACTTGCTGCGCTTCACGGGCAGTGCCGGCTTGGGGGCGGGGGGGGGGGCGGGGGCGGGGGTCGGCTGCGTCAGCTGGGGCACCCTCAGTATCCCCCCGCCCGGGATGGGCCGACGCACGGGGCCCAGCGAGTGACTGCGGGTCACCTGCTGACTGCCGGGTCTTCTCCGAGTCTCTCTCCCCCCGCGCTCGAAGAGGGCCTTCAGCTTGGCAATCCTCGGTCTCCTCAGGAGGCTACCCCCCGACCCGCTGTCGCTGCCCGAAGACTGTTCCACCGTGCAGCGCCGCTTCTCCGTCAGATTCTCCACTTCCTTCTCCTGCTTGGAGGCAGCCACGTGGAGCTTCTTCTTGTGAGGCAGGGGAGGGGCCCCGACTTCCTTCTCCTTGCCGTCTTGCTTCTCCACCGTGTCGTACGTGGGCTCCTTGACGAGGGGCATGCCGTTGGCGTCGATGTTCTCGTAGGGGTGCGCGTCGATCATGCGCAGTTGCTCGCAGAACAGCTCCCTTACGGCCTGGTGCACCAACACGTATTGCTCCTTGGTCTGCACCATGGCTATCCGCTGCTTACGCATGTCTCGCACGAGGGTGTACAGGCTGAAGTCCTTAGTCAGTTTCTGAAAACAATTACTTCCTGAGCAAACGCATATGGCAACAAGGTTTATATTCATACAACTCAATATGGTAGCCTGAAGTGTCAATAAGAGTAAGCTTGCATACCCCGGCTCGAAGCAGTCCGAACACGTAGTCGATGGCACATATGGTGCCGGTCCGGCCACAGCCTGCCGAACAGTGTACCAGCACTGGCAGTGTTTCCGACGCTTGCGTGTCCCGTACTAACCGCACCATGTCGAGCAAGGGACGGACTAATGGAGGAACACCGTGATCAGGCCAGGCAGAATAGTGAAACTGGCACACGGTGCGTTCTTCTGAAACACATACCAAATGTTCTACAAATGAAAGGCCTCATATCTTCCAAATCTTTGGCAAATGTACTATACCTAATGTTAGTCATGCAAAACCAGGGTAACTATTGTATCGTCCCAACTCCTGAATATAAGGAGACCCCCTAAGACTTCAATCTGCTTTTTAAGGGAATTTCAATGACAATGATAACTTGCATTGTTTAAAATTAGATTTGTAGGCTCATGCTCATGTCATGTCATGTCAGTAGGGCCTATTTAGTGTCGTATTTTGTAGAGGTGTGCAAATACATAACAGTTGCCCTTATTGGACATTTATTACTAATAGTTAACAGTCATTTGAGTCTGCCACACAACTATTATTACCATATTGTCCCGAATATAGGCCGACCCCCTAACTTTGGTCATCAAAATTTTAAAAAAATGAATATTTAAGTAAAATTGAGAAAATCAAACAATTTACAACCAACAATTTATTTTATGAAATTGAAAGGAAAAAAAGCACATTATCCTCAAAGTTTATGCAAAGAATTATGTAAGAAGAGAAAATAAATAACAGTTTAACCCCATTAGGCCTAATTGGGAATAATTTGTGCCGAGCTATTATTTTTTTTTACACGCCGTTATTCTTGCAGTCTATTTCCGCGGAACTCAAGCCGACGTCGTTTTTCCCGCGGTCTATTTCTGCGGAGCCCGTGATGACATAGCGATATCTTTAAGCGGACCGGTTCTTATTGCCCAGTCAGCTGTTCTGCATGATGGTGGGTTCACAAGCTGACGTTGCAAACGCCGATATTGGCCACTAGGTGTTCACATGCCATGAGCGACGTTCAGATTTTAAAACCACAATTATTTCGTATTCAGACGTTTTCAAGAGTACACAAGTGCATAGAACAATAACATACTCACTAGAATGCCAACAAGTAGCTCCATTCTTTAATTTTCGTAGATATTTACAACATTTTAGGCTTGTATGCTGAACTTCCGGCGACGTTCCGGCGTGGAAAATAGGATTCGGTTCTATTTTTGACGACGTCGGAAGGGGAGGGGCGCGTTGCGTCGTCCTGTCACCTGATTGGTCAATAGCTTCCGACGTCGCAAGGTTGGCTTGTGCACCCACCATGACACTTCACTCGTCAGAAGGACTGGAACTACTATGGAGATAGCGTCGCGTCCACCGTGCCAGACAGAAGTGGCGCTGTAACTTGGTGTTTGAAATTGGCGCGTAAAAAGCCAATGCTCGCATATAGGCCGAGGAGGGATTTTGAGACTTAAAATATCTGTTCTCAACCATTTAATGCCAATAAGGCATATTTAACAAATTAATGATATGCAACCAACAAGTAGGCCCAATAATAATTTCATGGGTACACATACATGTTATTGTTATCTATTGTATTCGTCAGCATTGGAAGCCAAAGGTGTCTAGTACATACGATGCTACAGTACCTCTACTCTCGCTGAGTAACACAGGCCACTAGTTGGTCAAAACGTATTCAGCAACTCGTGTGCCTATAGATGAGTACCTAATGCGACTAAATGTCAGCTGTTGTCCTTCTGTACCGTTCCCCTCACCGCAACATGTTAGTTTGTGTTCCTGGCGTCAATTATGTTGCTACAGTAAGATCTCTCTTATCCGAGTTGGATGAGACCGGGGGCACCTCGGATTTGCGAAAAACTCGGATGGCGCGGATCAATTGTTTATTTGCTCTCGTAGCATAGCCTGATGTGGTAAAATGATATATGACACATGTAATGGATAAAGGAACATAAAATACACACGATACACTTCATACAGGGTATACTAAATGATTTAATAGCTTGTAATTCAAGCTCACGAACACACGTACACAATTAGGCCTACATGTCGTAATAAAAACGTATGTCTAGGCCTAGGCCTAGGCCTAAACTCGACGCAGTAGGCCTAGGCCTACAATGCAAACATAGGCCTAGGCCTAGCTCTCTTTCTCATGTGGGAAAACCTCTCACTACTATGCCCGCGCTGAAGCTCACGACGCAAGATAAGTCTGGGAAAGAAATAAGATAAGCCCAGGAATAACAATTCAATGCGTCGTGATTACGAATTTCGTGAATCGGTTGAAACATGATTGCATCTAGTTCCACAACGACCATCTTTGAACAGCTGTGTGTGAGATGGCTGGATCGTATGCGCACGCGCAGGCGCGCGACGCACACTGACCTCTATATGCTCAGTGGGTGGCACTGACGCTTACCGGCGATGCGCCCGACGCACACTGACCACTGAACTCTATATGCTCAGTAGACTGATGCACACTGCTCGAAAGTCGAGATATATCGCCGATCTATCTTCTTTGCACTCACTCGTAAGGCATGCCTACAAATGTATGCGAGTACATTTAAAAAAGTGCGGCGCGGCGTCTGTAATTATTTTTATGTTTTATTTACGTATTTAAAACTTTAATTTTTATTTATTTATTTTTTTTTTTTGGGCGGCTCGGTTAACACGGAACATCGGATAAGAGGAGATCGGATAAGAGAGATCTTACTGTATTATACGATACTCTAGGCCTACAATAATACAGGAAACATACACCGAAATTTGGCGACGAAAAAAAAAAATTACTAACTGTAAATGATAAAAAGAGTGCCAACAGCTTACTGTAAATGGAGAAGGCGCGCTGAGAAAAATAACATATTTAATAAATAAACTACACAATCAAAACGTTTTCGGGCCACGTGACCTTCCTCAGTGAGTGGAGAGAGACTGAGTTGAAAACTAAAAACTACTCTAGCTGTTGGCTATGGCGAGGAGGAGGAGGGAGAATCACCGGAAGTTTAAATTCGGCTTTTGGCGGGATTTGCAGATCGACTGTTAGGCCAGTTCCCACCTTCTCAGTTCAACAGCTTGTATGGTGGGAAGTGGTGCAAAGTTTTAATCACGTCAATGTTCTCATCCGAGTCGATAAGAGGTGCAATGATGGGGCAAGAAGTGCAATGCGAAGCAACCTTCACCGTATTCACCGTATTAAAGAGTATAAAAGTGATGAGCAAAGTGTACCTGTAACGGCTCGGTCGTTGGTGTACTTGAGAAGCATGGTCCGCACCAGGAAGTCGGGGCAGACAATACTGGCTTTAAGGAGACGGATTGTTACCATACCAAACTGTTTCTCTTCTCCTTCGTGTTCCACCCAATAGTTCTCACATTTATGCTGTGAGAAATGGCAACTGTTAGTTACGATGTTATGCAAACAAAACACAGTTAGATAGGGTACAGTGAAACACTACACACAAACACATGTTTCAACATGTTTTGATATTCATACTTGTGCAAGGGATGTAAACAAACAATACATGGGTTTCATTTCAAGTGCCACGCTTTGTAATGGTAGCTTCAGATATTAACATAGCTAGACCTCGGTACAAATCATTAGTATCAATCAGATATTATTTATAGTATAACGACCAAATCATAAATAAATACTGATATATGCCTTATGGTAGACCGAGGCCTATAGTTTTTCAACTGGTGAGGGGACAAATCCTGATTGTATGGTACATATTTTTGTACTTTAATAAAATACCAAATTAAAGAGACCCTGTTGTATGACAGCACAGTTTACAGAACGACCGTAGTTGACGGAACATCATTAAATCACAACTTTATTGTATACAATACCTAAATTAGTACCTACTTTACCAAGGTTCTTGGTCGGACTTACCAGAGACTTAAGTGCTGCTATATGCTATATAAAACCAGAAGAAAGCCCGGGCCCCCAACTGGCCGATGTGAATGTCACTATGTATCTATATCTATTCTCTATTCTAGTGCTTTATCCTAGAATAATTTACAGAAATAGACTACGTATTGTTCCGAATAAAGCACGACCTCGAATATAACACGACCCCCAATTTTTCAGAATCATTTCAAGAAAAAAGAAAAAAATCAAAGAAAATTAAAATGTACATGAAACACTTACAACAAAACATTTTGAACAATGTTAGGGCCTAGGCCTATGGTTTTTTACAGGGTAGGGCCAAGCACAAGCTCACATGTCAACCACAGTTCACCAGTCTGATTCCTGGTCTTCAATGTTTACGTCGTGGGGGGGGTGGGGGTTATACTAGGCCCTAGTATCTATGGTCGTAGGCCTAGGCCTAGCTCCTTCGCAATCCCTTGCTGATTTGTAAGGCAGAGGAACCTTTCTTTTCCACGCGATCAGCAGTCTTCATTTGTTCATCTTGAGCCATTTCATCTTCTCCTTCATCACTCATTATTACGTTACGTAGACTCTTAGCAACGTAGATAGACAACCCCGACAAACAAAATCTATGTAGGTCAAGCTAGGTCACGATGTGATCACGGCTAAGGATTCTGACGACTAGCAGACAGTTTCGCCCAAGGTTCGGCCGAGTTCAGTGGCTTCGAGTGGGTGGGCGGGGCGAAGCGCAGCAGACTATGCGCGGGAGTTGTATAGAGGCGTGGCCTATGTTCAGGCGCTATTTCAAATGCAAGCGCGCGGAAATAACGCGAGTGCTGTTTTTGAGATTGTATTTTCGGAAAAAAACATCGCGCTATATTCGGAAAAATACGGTAATACCATCATCAATACACATGACTAATGAATATCCCCAAAATTTTAAAGTTGTAGTTACTACTGCAGACTTAGACCTCTACCATAGATTACATACCGTACACACAAAGAAAAATAGTGAACGCAAATTTCAATGAAATTACAATATTTTACCACAAAACCAATTAATTGGGGTTTCAAGAACAAACTCACCAAATGGAAGCTAGAATCAAAGAAATATTATCTCGGAACTCCCGTTCATGTGTCTATCAATGAAATAGGCCTACACTAAGCCCCACCCACGTTAAAAAAATATCAAACCACCATTAGCAATTTTTGTGGGGAGAGCATTGGAATGTACATCTAGTGCATGTTGTTGATGTTGTTATTTGAAACTGATTTGCAATCATCTCGAATCTCGATCATCTGAGGTAAACGTTGTGCTATCCTGTGTTTGTAACCATCTGTTTTTGCTCCTCACTGACTAAAAAAGAACAGATCAATCAAACTCTTCTAAAGAAGTCGCTAACATGCCATCAGTGCAGTAATGCAATGCTAGTCTTACCTTCCCAGCCTCCTCCTGGTTGCACGCCATAACAATGACTTGCACTTCACACTCCACCACCATCCGCCAGAAGTCGTTGACGGTGTGCGGTAGCGGCCCCTGGCTGGCAATGTAAGCCGGAGAACCGCTCGCCCCTTTGATAAAGTTTGCATTGATGTAGTCACTCCCTGGCACGCCCACATATTCTTCGAGAATCACCCGGCTGCTGTCAACTGAACCGTCACAAACAATCAAACAAATGCGTGTTGAAATGAAATATTTAGTAAAATTTAGTTTACAACTTGTATATTTTTGTGATTTTATCAATTTTGCTGAGAGGCATAGGCCTACACGCCATGCCTACATCACATTTCTTTGAAGACCCTAGCGTTGAACCTTTACTTGATTATATTAATAGTAAGCCTATGCACTCGATGTACGCTCGAATACCCCAATCCAATCGAATAGGCAAAATCGTTAAAATTAGGTTTACTTATACTTGAAGTTTCTACGTCGGTGTGTGTAACTTACATGGTAAAATATCCTTGTATCGATTCTTCTTCCGATTTACTTCCTTCTCCCCTTCCGAGCAATGATACTGCTTTGAGGTTTTTAAAATCTCACTGAAAAACTTAAGTTCCTGAAAAAAATAACATTACATAGGTAGATTGATCAGGCCTAAAATATGGTTTCCATGGTGGTGAGAAAAACAATTTGTTACGAGTTATGACCAAGTAGGCAGTAGGGCCTACTTTTCAGTGTTGTAGCTCATGAACATCATTGATTGTCGTTCCCCACTTCTGGCAGTCAGCTTGTGTTTTAGGCCTACAAACAAAATTTCCCACTAGCTGTAGCTGTTGTGGCTATCAGGACTAGGCCTAGTTAACTTTTCATACAGGGTAGGCTTAGACGGAATCTACATTGACACAGACTGATGTTTACAACTAGGCATGTATTTTAATTCGTTTGCAAAGGCTTCTTTATAATTACCCCATGTGTAGTGTTTTTTTGTGGACCAACAAACTTAATATGAGGCATACATAGGCCTACTCTATCTAAGGTCGATGCACAATTGGCCGGGAACCACAACAAAAGTTTGATCTTTTGTTCACTTACAATTTACGATGCACAATGATGCTTCCCATTACTGGGTCCAGTAACAGGAACTAAAACTTCACCAAATGTTAACTTGCCATTCCCATTGTTTTGTTTATGTACTTGAACAATTGTGTATCGACCTATATTTCTCACTCCCATGTCACTTCTCATTTAGGCCTAGGCCACAATTTGGTAAATTACGCGCAGGTCTAGCTTAGGCCCAAGGAGATTCTACGTAGTTTAGCATCTGGCGTTGGCATACTAAGGAAAAGCTAGTTGTGTGCGGTGAAGCCGAGTGTTCACATTAGGCCAGGAATATTTATGAGACAAACTGCTAATGTGCGTGGCATACTGTTGGTGTAGCAGTAGTAATAGGATGTAGGCTATGTCACTCGTACATTGATATTATTGTGCATGATTAACCCACTGACGACCTAGATGTATTGTTGATAATAGTGAGAGTGATGATTGTTAAATACAGGCCTAGGCATATAAAATTAATTAGGTACTGGTAGGCCTACTTATTTAGGCTATAGGTCTAAGACTAAAACTCTTCAAAGGCTTTCACATTGCCTAGTAACACAAAATTACAAAAAACACACAGAGGGTTACATTGATTAATTAGTCACCACATACAACAAATACAGCAATTTAAGGTATGATCGCCAAATTTTAGATGTTCCAGTACATATTAAAATTCAAATGGGGTAGGCGGGCCCTAAGCCAGTGGTTCCAAACATTTTTCAACTCGAGGCACCCCATTGCTACATTTAATAATTTTGCGGTAGGTACCCCCTTCAACTAAGTAGGCCCTAGGCCTAGTAATTTAGCAGGTATGGTAAACAAAATAGTAACAAAATCAGCAATTTGATGTCAATTGTTGACTACGTTTAGTAGATGAATGACGTTTCAATTTGCTAGGATCCTATTTTCATTTTTCACTGCAGACAATGCACTCAGGGCTAAGCCACTGCTCGTGCTTTTAACCGATTTATCCATTAGTTTTGAACATTTGGTTTCACACGTCACTTCAGTCCATTCACTATCGCCCAATTCAAGGGGGTGGGTCATTCCATGTCAAATCAACCAAGCCGAGCCTGAAATAAAACTTGACCAACTCCGATTTTGATGAAACTTGGCAAATCTACTCTTACTAACATGTAGCCTAGATTGATCGTGGAAAATTTTGTATTCCTGACGCGCTTAGTTTTCGAGTAACGCCCCGCTCAAAAACTCAAATTTGGCGACGCCGAGCGGCGTACCTGAATTGGTAAGTTTTAAAACGTTGGACGTAAAAGGCTAATTTTTTTTTTAAATTAAAGAGCTTTTTATTGGCAATTTAATATATATGTATTTGAATGCATTCCTGATTGTGAAACCATGTAAAAAATGGAAATTTGTTTTTAAACCTACCCTAAGAGAAAAAGTATCTCTGAAATAAAAATTTTAAAAAAACGTGTTTTTGTTAACCCGAGAGTAGTCGCGCCCCTGTTTGTAACGTTAGTAGTCCGCGCGCGGTCCTTTAGACCGCATTATTTATTATGGGCTAATAACGTTAGGATGACGTTTTGATTACGAATATAAGGTAATTTATAATATATG
This sequence comes from Sweltsa coloradensis, assembly GCA_024449915.1. Taxonomy (NCBI): domain Eukaryota; kingdom Metazoa; phylum Arthropoda; class Insecta; order Plecoptera; family Chloroperlidae; genus Sweltsa; species Sweltsa coloradensis. The sequence goes on from JAMZAV010000113.1 coordinate 1,082,294, forward strand.
TAACAGCATACCTGGTTATATTAATCAATTGTCAATCAATAATCAATAAAATCAATCAATAATCAATCAAACACAGAAAAGTAGCAAACCTACAAAAAGGTATAAAAATATGTTTTGAAACACCCTGTAGTTCGTATTATTAGTAAACCAAGACAGTAATATTATGCCAACACTGTATGTTGAAGAATAATCAACCTACAATAACAAAATACATGTCTCATAATAGTGATTGAGTATGCATATTTTTGCCTCCCTTAGTAGTCGCGCAGCGGTCGAAAAGACCGAGCAACCAAACAGGACCTCTCATCTGAGATGAAGTTCTGCTGAAAACTGAATCGCGTATTGCACACTGGCTTCACAAATCTATTTTGGGAAGGTAGGCGGAACTAGACAAGCCACGCATGCGCGCTGTGCAAATACCAACTGTTGAAAAAAAAAGTCGGTCTAAAAGACCACACGCGACTACTCTCGGGTTAAGATGTTTTTTGTATGCACAAAAAAAATTAGGATGGGATGGCATTGGGATCATGATATATCACAGGGTCATGCACCAAATGTGTATAATGTGTCAGTTTTTACATTCCATTTGTAGTGAAATTCAAATTTGCCGCAATTAATTTCATTGAAAAATAAAAACGGAAGGTAAAAACTGACACATGACACACATTTGGTGCATGAGCCTGTGATACATCATGATCCCAATGCCATCCCACCCCAAATTTTTTTGTGCATGTAAAAAACATCTAAACCAACGGTTTAAAACTTACCAATTCAGGTACGCCGCTCGGCGTCGCCAAATTTGAGTTTTTGAGCGGGGAGTTACTCGAAAACTAAGCGCGTCAGGAATACAAAATTTTCCACGATCAATATACATGTTAGTAAGAGTAAATTTGCCAAGTTTCATCAAAATCGGATGGTAATGGAAATGGCCTGGTTGATTTGACCTGGAATTACCCGGGTGGCAGCTAGCAAAGTACTAATCAAGATCAGCATCGTTGCTGCGTGATTACGCAATACTATCCATTTTTCAATTGGGACAGTTTTGAATAAAAACTGATGTAATTAGTCGATAACAGGGTGTTTTTTTATTTAAATCAATTGATTTATTCAATAAAAATCATTGATTTAAATCAAATGCACTTTTTTCATTTGACAAATGCAAGAGTTCTAGGCCTAACTGATTTAAGCAAAGTTTTCCTTAAATAAAATAATTTTTGAATCATATTTTCTGAAACGCTTGTGAAAGTATTTGATCTGCTTACCAACTTGACAAGTTTTGAAACACTGATATTGTTGATTTAGGCTAAATCAATAAAAATCTTAATTAAATCGATTTTTTTTATTTTTTTTTTATCTTGTTTGGGCCCTAAATCACGAAGTTGATCTAGGGTAAATCTAATAAATCTGATATATATCAAATAAATCATGATTTTATATTTTTTAAATAAAAATTTTAAAAATCACACCCTGGTCGATAAGTAGCACTATATTTATTTTTCTTGGTGTAAAATTCATTACTATATTACTGGACTGTATTTTTTATATTTCATAAACTACTACTTGTTTTTAATTATGAACAAGGGTTTTGCTTTTGCGGCACCCCGGTTGGGAACCACTGCAAGTGTCACTGTCTAAAGTCAAATCAAGGTCACATTCAAACTTCACAATAATTATTAATTAACGAAGAAACTTAATAAATGTTGCAGTTAATTATAGCTTTATCACATTTCCTAAAGGCCTAGTATATTTGAATTATTGACTTGGAACTCTCGCCACCAGTTTTTTGTGCAATTTTGAATTGGCGGAAAGTTAGGGTTCTTGTCCACTGTGTTGTCTTTTACGTCAAAAAACAATTCAATCTCTTCTCGACTTGGGTAATTTTACTAATTTAGATTTACCCTATTTAGATTGTAATTTAGAATATACCGGTACTTAAATTTTCTGGTTTTGTCTTTCAAATGTCACTAGATATACTTTGTTCCACTTCATCATTTAGTTGGGTCAAGCTCAGGGGTGTTTCCACCATTGATCTTGGACATCACACTCAGCCAAGCTCGACACCTCAACTTGTTCATCATTCTCTTGTCGCAACACCAGCTCTCTCCACTTTTTTATGTCGTCCCACCATCTTTCTCTTCAACCACTATCCACTCCTCTCCTCCACATCTGCCTGTACTGGGTCTTGCCATCTGTCTCGAGGTCTTCCCACTTTCCTCCTCTCATTCTTTGACTCAAATGCTTGTCTTGGGATTCTATTCTTCTTGTGACCATACCATTGCAGTCGATCCAACCCCATCTTGAACTTGAGGCTCTTGACTCCCACTTCTTATCTTGTCCAACTTAGTCACACCACACCTACCACACTGCGCATGAACTTCATCTCCACTGCCTGTAGAGCACTTTCTTCTTTCCAGACCATTGGCCACATTACAGCACAATATGTTAATATAGGGCCTATAGGTATTAGGTAGGTAGGCTTAGTACTGCTTATACAGGAGCATTTTGCATCATTTAGGGAAATACTCATGTTCCAAGTCAGCTTTCTGATTCTTTGGTAAAACTTTTCTGCCAACCCCACTTTCCGCTTTACTTCATTCCCTACTTTTGCTTCGTAAGCGAGTACAATATTATCAAAAAATAAACTGTATTCAATTGCAGTTTGTGATTAGAGTGTACGGTAACGCGATAAAAATAATAGGTATTCTGGATCGCAAATCGTCTGCAATATTTCCACACATGACCGACCGTTCCTGTCTGCCCTGATTACTATTAGCCTTAGGCCTATAACCAGGGCGAACTCGAAGTTCTTCCCATCCCTCGTGGACCTTGGGCACTCTGTAGGCCTAGGCCTAAATCTTTCTTGATCCATGATTTCTTTGCCTGTCTTTGAACTTGTCCTATCCCAATCTTCTACCATCTTTGTGACAAGTATGCCGACTACATTAAAGTGGCATGTACAACATTAATGAGAAGTGTTCAAGTGTCTCTGGTAGAGGATGAAGAGCCCCCCATTGCAATTATTGTTTGTGCGTAATCAACATAGGCATACCTAGGCCTAGGCCTACATAATTATCAAACACACCTAAAACACCCATTTTGTAACTTTTTAAGGCATTTGCACTTGAGATGCTCCCTACATTATAGGTATGGCCTAGGCCTAGGCTACCAAGGTGCCACCCTACACTGGAAACGATGGTCTAGGCCTAGCAACAGGTAGGGCTAGCCTAGGCCTAGCACCAGGACCCTCTTATTTCAGGCTAGCCCTATGACTAGACTAGGCCTAGGCCTAGCCTAAATTTTGTTTTGTTAAGGGTTCATGGTCAGGACCAAGGCTAGGGCCCCTACTACATCAGTTTTGAAAAAGCCACTAGGGCCTAGGCCCCTATTCCTACCGTAGACCTAGGCCCTACCTTATCATTAGCCACTGAATCGACAACCATAACCTTAATACTGAGACATTTATTATTGCGCATTATAAGAATGTGTAATATTGGGTTACATGTTGTAGCCATACAAACCTGAAATTCTTTTTCATAACTGTCGTCGATCCTTTCAGTTTCTAAAGTCTCAATGTGGTTGATAAAATTCTGAAGAATAGTTCTTAACGGTGTTCTTTCTTGGTCTTCTTTCATCTCAACCCATGCCCAGCCTAGCGCAAGAACTACACTTTATAAAATAATTAAATGCTACGTCCAAATGTCATTTTACACGTTTTAATAACCTAGAGAATAGGCCAATGTGGGCCTGTGCCTAGCTTCTCACATAGCTAGCAGATGTCTGATGTTGAATAGATTGGAATGTTGCACTGCACTGCTTTCTTGTTGTTTCAGGGACGCGCCGCTCAAGTACGGTAAAAAACAGTTTCAACCGCAGCTCACACACAGGGGCAGAACCAGAAACCCATTCCTGTGATTGGTTATGGTTGTGATCATGGCGTGGGTCACATTCAAAACTAGAATGTGAACGAAAAGACGCAATTTTACAAAATAAAATATTATGTTATTATTGTTAATGTTATAATGGCAAGAAAAATAGTGTGCAATTGAATTTTAAACCATGTCTAAAGGGTGTAATATTGATTATAGTTTTGCCTGATAGTTTCATTTCATTTAATTTCTTTATTACATACAGTACAGTTGATCATGCTAGATGAGTCATATATTATATTTAAATACAAAAACAATGCAAAAGTAAAATGTGATATGTTTGTACATCATATAAATCTTACAAAGAATGTATAAGAGGCTCAATAATTGGATGAGCGTAGAGAGCGTAACGAGCGAAGCGAAGATTCCATTTCACTACACTTGAGAAAAAAATCCGGAATGTTTTTTTTCTCTCTTTTTTCTTTTTGAATTTTTGTCTGTCTGTTAGCACGATTCCGGCTAAACCGATACTCCAATTGCGATGAAATTTTCTGGAGGCCTTCGAAATCTATGAACTTAGAACTGCCATGTTTTTGAGCGCAATCGAAAAATTATTTCTCGTAAAAATCGCAATTTTACGATTTTTTTCGATTTAAAAAAAATTTCTTTGACTTATAACACCTACATGCTTTATCCGATTGTAATGATTTTTTCACAGAAACTTAATTTTATGAAAATATATTCGTGTGAAATTTGAACGCAATCGAAAAAATATTTCTTATGAAAATCGCAATTTTACGTTTTTTTTTCCGATTTTTAAAATTTCTTCGACTTATAACACCTACATGCTTTATCCGATTGTAGTGATTTTTTCACATAACCTTAATTTAATGAATTAATATATTCGTGTGAAATTTGAGCGCAATCAAAAAATTATTTCTCATGGTAATTGCAATTTTATGATTTTTTTTATTTTTAAAATTTCTTCGTCCTATAACATCTACATGCTTTATCCTATTGTAATAATTTTTTCACAGAACCTTCATTTTATGAATTAATATATTCGTGTGAAATTTGAGCGTAATCGAATAATTATTATTTCTTATGAAAATCGCAATTTTACGCTTTTTTTCGTTTTTATACAATTACGCTCATCCAACAACGCGCCTGAAAAAGCGTTTGCGAAGCTTCCTAGTAAACTAAAACAAACCATTTCTTTGCATTTTTTACTTTTAAACTTTATAATAATACGTTATCGATTATCGGACTCGGGAATAATATCCTTATCTAATATTTAGTAAATATGTTTCTTTTATTTAAGGGGCTATTACCCCCAAAAAAATATTATACCACATAATCTATAGCATAATACTACACTCAAAGAATGACAGTTTAAAAAAATTATTTCTTGAAACTGTGATTTTACACGAATTTTTCAATTTTCATAACCATGAAATTTGCGAAAATTGGCGTTTTGGAAAATTTCTTAAATCGGCTTTAACTTGCTTCTTTTTCGTTCCTCTTATATAGAAGAGCAACATACCAATCTAAAATGGCCCTTTATTACACCGTGCCTTGAAACTGTGCACAAATATACACTCAAACACGCAAAAATATGCCTTCCAAAATCACACCCCTTCTTGGTAATCAGCATATTTTGACCAAACCACTTGCCCAAATTACAAAACAAAATATAGAGGATTTACAGAAAAGGCTGTAGAGTACGTAAATAATGGCCAGTATTTTTTTGGATCAAAATCTTCCAAGGTCACGGGGCATAAAGATCGTCCCCATGTTATTTCTCATGGGAGATTTTTGCCAATGGAACCTAGCTCGAAAAATAGCAAGTTCGGCATTTTTTCGGGTCAAGGTGCACCCAATAATTTTTATGTTCTAAATGCATAACTAGTTAGCCTGAATGAAATAATATATATTTTTTAGTTTAGCGGGTGAATACCCTAAGGAATTTGCATTACACATACAAAATATCCAAATACATATTATGCCTGGTGCAGCTACGTAAAAATTAAGCTTAATGCCCTGCCCATTTATATCTATTTTTATTCTGTGTCAAAGCTAGATTGTAGTTGATAAATGTATTAAATATTGTAATATAAATAAATATAATATATCATGTAAAATTAGTGGCCGGCGGGCAGCTTCCCCCTCCCCCATGATTTATCGAAAACATTTTTAAACCGGGGTGACTCAGACTGACTAAAATCTATTTTTCAAAATCGCTCAAATTATTAAGACCCATTTAAATTTTTTAACAATTTGTTGAGAAGTGTATACAATCTGTAATATCTGTCATGAGACTTATTGGTAGTAAAATGAACAGACGGAAATGTGAGCACGAACATGGGGAATAGTGTTAAAACTAGGCCGCTTCGCGAACGTTGGTGGATGAGCGTATTTGACCTATCTTCCTACATTCCCAAATTGTTATCATAAAAGTGCGATTTTCATGAGAAATACATATTCGATTGTACCAACAAGCGCGGCTTGCCTATAAGTTCGAAAATTTCCAAGATTCCCTTAACTTCCGTTTATTCTGCAAAGACCAAAATATGTACAAAAAAATCGAACCAGCGGTGTAGTAAAATTGAAGTTTTATTCTCATCTCGTAATGATAGGTTTCTCGTAGTTTCGAAGGTCACTGGTTCGAATCCAGCAACCAGCAACCTGCTGACTGAAAGATTTTCCGGGGGTTGAGCCCTCTGAAACAGCCCTAGGACATTCCCAAAATAATTATCAAAACTCAAAATTATCTAGTTACCTGAAGATGGGCATGCATTGCACCCCGGACAGGTTTCCCGCGTGAAAACAAAAATAAAGATACACAACAATATTCTGCATCGTACGGTCAATGAGATTCACACTGCTAAAGACAAAACAAAAATTAAATATTAATATAACAATAATTAATTTACAACTTTTTGGCAACACAAATACTTGTTTTATTTACAACAAAAATATTTGTCTCTGGAGAAAGCTTCGCAAACACTTTTTCAGGCGCGTTGTTGGATGAGCGTAATTAGTGCGATTGCGCTCAAATTTCACACGAATATATTAATTCATAATATTTTAAGGTTCTGTGAAAAAATTATTACAATCGGATAAAGCATGTAGGTGTTATAAGTCGAAGAATTTTTTTTAAAATCAAAAAATCGTAAAATATCGATTTTCATGAGAAATATTTTTTCGATCGCGCTAAAATTTCACACGAATATATTAATTCATAAAATTAAGATTCTGCAAAAAAGTCATTACAATCGGATAAAGCATGTAGGTGTTATAAATAAGTCGAAGAAATTTTGTAAAAATCGACAAAAATCGTAAAATTGCGATTTCCATAAGAAATAATATTTCGATTGCGCTCAAATTTCACACGAATATATTAATTCATAAAATTAAAGTTCTGTGAAAAAATCATTACATTCGGATAAAGCATGTAAGTGTTATAAGTCAAAGATTTCTTTTTAAATCGAAAAAATCGTAATATTGCGATTTTCGTGAGAAATAATATTTTGATTGCGCTAAAAAACGTGACAGTTCTAAATTTAGAGATTTCAGAGGCCTCCAGAAAATTTCATCGTAATTGGAGTATCGGTTTAGCCTGAATCGTGTTAACAAACAGAAACACACAAAAATACAAACAGAAAAAAAAGAAGAAAAAGAAGAAAAACATTCCGGATTTTTTTCTCCAGTGTAGTGAAATGGAATCTTCGCTTCGCTCATCCAATAATTAAGTTTTGATTTTTACTCTCAAGCAACTTGCAGGTACCACTTCTAAAGTTGATATATCAAAGAGGAAAAAATACACCACTTTCAAATTTGTTTAACTATTTTATCATCAATTCACCACCTTTGAGCATCACAAAAACAAACAATATAAAATACCCTTGGCTCTCAAGCTCTCACGAGGAACGTAGCTTTTCGTTGCCCCATCCAGCAGTGGCGGCACTACGGGGGGGCAAGGGTGGGCCCTGGCCCACCCGAAAATTTTCTTGCCCACGTCCTTGCCCACCCAGATGAGATTTTTGTTTTGTTTTGTTTTGCACTGTAACATTACTAAAATTAAATCATCAAATCACAAATTAAATATAACAAACTGTACATATTTGTGTTTATTTTACCAAGTGTTTATCCTTCATAAACAAAACCGTAATCCCTACAGTTGCCATTTTTCAGTTAAAACATGACGAAATAACTGTAGTATGGTGAATTTTTTTTTCGCCTTTGGCGAAAAGGCCTCCGGCGGCTGGGGCTTTGCCCCAGGCTCCCGCTACCCGCCACTGAGTCCCCCCCACTTTATTACCTTGCCCATCCTCTGCCCCCCATTGAATTTTGTCTGACGCCGCCACTGCCATCCAGAAGTAAAACGACAAATACTGTTTTTCAAACCACGTACATCAGACATGGCATTGCCGTCCCATAGCCAGTATCGGTGTCGACCAGTCTTTCCCCCGAACTACCTGAACAGAATGCTAGACAAAACCTTTCCACCTAGCATCTACCATACTTAGTAATCAAACCCCTCGCAAAGAAGAGTCGATTAAGCCCCGGGGCACCTATCGTAAGCTTTGGCTGAATGGTTCGCCTAGGTGTCCCCGGGTGTCCGAACTCACTCTCTTCTTGGTGTTCTGTCAGTTCAGCAAGTATACTACGAACTATTTTAGATATTATAGTGGTGTGAGTCGGTAAATTTACCGTAAATTTACCGAGCATATCGGTAAAATGGAAAATTTATAAAATTTTCCATCGTTATAGGCCTATTCTAAAGACTAATAAGAAGCTACACAACAAGAATGCAGTGGAAATAAGTCAATTAACACTTTAAAAAATTAAAATTAAATTAAATTTAAAAAAAAATAATAAATATATTGGTGTGAAATTTGAGCGCAATCGAAAAATTATTTCTCCGCAATTTAACGTTTTTTTTTTTACAAATTATGATTTTTTTCGTTTTAAAAAAATGTCTTCGACTTAGAAATGATTTTTTCACAGAACAACAGAAAATCTGCATAACACATGACAGCTCAATGCACCAATTACGCTCATCCAACAACACGCCTGAAAAAGCGTTTGCGAAGCTTCTTGGTAAATATTATAAAGGATCAAGATGTGCCCTTTTATGTGATATACTAACGCTGCGTACCGACAACTAAGAATCCATTTCACTACACTGGAGGAAAAAAATCCGCGATGTTTTTTTCGTTTTTTCTTTGTTAATTCCTGGTTTTATGTATTATTGGGTTTAACACGATCACTAACGATTTATCCAATTGCGATGAATTTTATGGAGACCTTCGTAACTTTTCTAACAAACTGCCGTATTTTTGAGCGCAATCGGAAATCTATTTTGATGAAAAACGCCCTTTTTCGCATAAATGCAGATGATGTGGGGGGGGGGGTTTCGAATTGTTCAAATTTACTTCAGATTCCAATGAACTACTTCATTCGCATCGGTAATGGTTTAATTCATAACCGGAATTATTATGAATTAAGAAATTCGAGTGTAATTTGACGCAAATACGAAAAATTAGTTCTCATTGGAATCCAAATTTACATCGACTTATTTTTGGCGTTTTTGTAAACAAGTCTTTGACTTATAACACCTACATACTTATCCTATTGTAATGAATTTTTCACAGAACCTTAATTTATGAATTATATATTTTTGTAAAATTTGAGCGCAACAATATTATTCTATGAATCGCAATTTTCGATTTTTTTTTTAAATTAAAAATTATAAATAATAATTGTATTTTTAATTTATTTAAAAATATTCGACTTGTAATTTTGTCAAGACACAGAAATCTCACACAACATGGCAGCTCATGACAATTACGTCTCCACACGCGGCGGGACTTAAGCGTTTCAGTTTTGATATACCACCTTCCCGTCCCAAACTTTACGTCAATGCTACTATGGCCAATCAAAATTACGATTTTACCGTTTTGGAAATTACCCGGTTAAATACGGTAAACCACATCATAGATATTAGTTCAGTCAGTTCAGTTTTGTGCAATAGTTTGTCTACTTGCTTTAACAAGTAACGGATATTTCCTTAAATTAGATCATGATGTTCAAGGAGACCTTTCGCCTATAAATGGCAAATGTGTGATGATGATTGGATAGGTAGCAGCGAAGCGAAGATTCTTCACTACCTGGAGAAAAAATCGGATGTTTTTTTTTTTCTTTCTTTCTTTGTATTTGTGTGTCTGTTACACGATTCGGCTAAACCGATCCTGTGATGAATTATGAGGCCTTCGAAATCTCTGAACTAGAACTGCACGTTTTGAGCGCATCGGAATTTTTTCTCATAAAAACGCATTTTACGATTTTGAATTTAAAAATTTCCGATTATAACTATGTTTATCCATTGTAATGATTTTTCAAGAACTTATTTTATTAAATATCGTTAAAATTAGCGTATCGAAAAAATTCAGAATCGATTACGAGTTTTTTTTTTTAAAACAATTCTTTGACTAACACCTAATGCTTTATCTTGATATACTAAACCTTCCTTGTCCAAAAAAACTAATTTACGCAATGACCAATTATTTCTATGGCAAAATCGCAAATTTTACAATTTTTTATTTTTTTAATTACCAGTTTAAATTTACGTAAAAAAATTAAGATATTAGTTATAGTTTTTATAATAAGTTTATTTAATTTGAAATTTCAAACTTAGTAGGGATTTTACCACAGTAAAAAGAAATATTCCGATAAACGCTTTTACGGGACTAAAATGCACCAATTGATCATGCCAAACGGGGGGGGCTAGTACGAACAAGAGTTCCAGTATTAGTTCATGTTTCACTAGTACGAACAAGAGTTCCAGTGAGTGACTAAGCTTCGACTTTACTCGGGAGTCGGGAGGAATGTCTCCCGGAACAAATTTATGTTAGAAATCGAGGTCATTTTGGTGCAAATCTGTGCAAAACGCACAGCAGTACCATGAAAACAAATTCATAACATATTTTTATCACTACTTGTTTTTATGGTGACATCGCGAGACAGACCATAGTAAAACAACCCCGAAAACAGTAACCGTGTTCATTGTGTGGGATGGATAATATTAATATACCATTGTATCAGGACGGTTTTCACTGGTGGTTATTATATATTGATCTATAAACAAATTTTGTGTCGTTTTCCATTTACAAACACTTATAATATCAGCAAATCGTTAAGCCGACAGCCGACCTTTTTGTTTTATTCCTTGACTATTCAAGAAATTAGTCCTTGAAGCATTGAGTATAGACAATGCTTAAAGTATTTAATTTAATTAATTAATTTATTTATGGATTTAACGTCTATCCTATTCATGTATAAAAACTTATTTACAGAGGGCAACTAAATAAAATTAAGATAAGCTATGATAATTGATTCCCCATTTGATCTGTACAATGTACATGTACCTTGTATACCTGCTGAATTTTAAAGAGGCTAATAAATCTTCGTCTACACATTTTCAATGCACACAAAATAATAATTAAAAATGTAATGGACAAACTTTGAATTAATAATATAACACAGAGTTCTGTTCTGACTAGTTCGAATGGTTTGACATTTTTATACTCAAGACTCCCCCCCTCCCCCCCCCCCCCCTCTCCCTCCCCCGGCTGAGGCCAAGATCCACCTGAGCAGTGTAGTGCAATACACAAAGAATTGTTATTTTGAGGGTACGTCGGTTGATGACGATAAGTATGTTTAGTTTAGTTTTTATTAGCCAATCTTTGCTAAAATTAAGATTGTGTGCACACACTTAGAATGGTGGTGAAGTAAAGACGTTGTCATCATGGGTTTTAAATAAGTCACAGACAGCCAGAGATAACCTATAAAACTTAATAGTCTTGACCCAGTAATGTCATTGTCATTAACACAGCAATTCATAGTTCTTACAATTAAATTGAATACAACAATACAATACAAATAAAAATTAAAAATAAGGCCCTTACAAGATCATTAGAATCAAATTATTATGATATTTATAGGTCGTTTATTATAGGTCTAAAATTATGTCTTGAATGTATTATTATATGATTCAATTATTGGATACTGATTATAATAATATGAGCTCAATAAAATAACAACTAGATACAATATACTAGATGAAAATATATTGTTTATTTTCAAAAAAATCTTTGAAATACACGTGGCACTCAGGAGCATAACATTTCAACGAAGTTAATAATTTTAAATCTGTCAGGTTTTTTATTTTTGCGGAAAAACGATTTCTGATGTTTTGTTTTTAAAAGTTTCAAGAAACGAAGTTGATGTAGAACACACTCAAATTATAATCTAAACTAGGCCGCTTCGCGAAAGCTTTTTCCAATCGCGTTGATGGATGAGTTTTTTTTTAATATTATTGTAAAATGATTAGGTACTACGTAAAAGAGGGATCTCATTACTTTTTCAAGTTACATTTCAAAATTATTTTTGTTAAATTTGGATAATTTTTATAAAGTAGTATTATTGCTATGGTAATACCAATTAACAATAGAATGTAAAACATCTCGAGGCCAAATACATGCTTTTTGTACGCATTGTAGGTGATTGTTGTCAAGTTTCTACTTGATTACTTGTTATTATACACCTGTAAAAGGTTTATATTGATACCTTTATTTCTATGAATTTTGGCCAACTTTTTCAACTTTTTCTTTCAAAAGGTACTACATCACCATAATCTTAATGTCAATATAAAGTATGAACTTTGTAGCCCCACCCGTTTGGTCAGAATCGGCCCAAATATCACGAAAATATCGAATTAAAATTCGGTAAAAAAAATCGTAGAAGTACGATTTCTATGAGAAATATTTCTTCAAATCTCCCTAAAATCATAACACTATAATTTGAGTGATTTTAAACGTTCCCATAAAATTTCATTAAGATCGGAGCTCGGAGTAGCCGTTTGACCGGTCGCGGGCCAAATATCACGAAAATACTCATTAAAAATCGTAAAAGTACGATAATCATAAGAAATATTTCTTCGATTGTACCAAATAATGTGGCAAGTCTAAGTTCAGAGATTTCGAAGGTCCCCTCCGATTTTCATCATGATCACATATGCTGTTTTCCCGGTAGAGAGCTAACAAACAGACAAAAAACAAACAAACAAAAAAAAAAACACGAGCTAATTTTTTTGGGGGTCAGTGAAATTGAAGTCTTCGCTTCGCTCATCCAAACAATTCTTAATTAAGTTTTGACACACGATTATATAGTTATACATTATTCATTAATAATTTATTTCTATTGCATGAATTTATTGTGAAGATTATGTACGATAAATCTACAGATAGATAAAGAACTTGAACTTAAACGGCTTTAAAAGGACCGCCAGACGTGATCGCAGTTGAATGAATAATTGTGCTTCGCATTGCATGCCGGGAGGAGTATTTTCTGGCCCCGATTGAGCGTGAAGCAGCCGAAGCAACCCATGATGATACAAACATGGCGGCACCCTTGTTGAAGTGGAAAAGAGTGGTTAATTCAACAGGACCTCAACCTAGGCCACGCCATGGCCATCGTTCTATTGCCATTAAAGACTTAATGGTGGTGTTTGGTGGTGGCAATGAAGGAATTGTTGACGAACTTCACGTATTTAACTCAGGTAGGATTTTCTGTTTGGCTTATGCCTATGAGGCCTAGGCCTAGGCTCTCGTTGGAATTGCAGGCTTAGGCCTAGGCCTTATGGGAGGCTATTGTCATAGGCTAGCAAAGCCTACGCGATGCGGTGCTCGCATTGTCGGACAACAATGCTATGATTTATTTATGTCGGCATTGGCTTAGATTCACTCATTGTTGACAGCTTACATTCTGTTTTATCGTGTAATTACAATCTGCGATTTGGCGGTTTTATTGGTAATATCAATATGGCGGCCTCCTGTTCGAAACATGATACGTATTTTCATGGAATAAATTTAACCATCTTTCCGATTGTTGTTCGATTCTGCTACCCAAATCGTTTTCCACAACAGCCCTAACCTCAAAGTTATGTTTGGTATGAAATTCGAGACGCTATCTTATCTTGTAGATCTCAAATTCATCGTGAAACTTTTGTGTTGACGGACGCTTTGACAATCCTGATTTCTTGCATCTGGAACTACTTTCCGCCATCTTGAATGCGTGCTAAATACTGAAAAATAGTCCCTACCTGTCACATGCTATGTTTATATTAAACAGGTACAAACAACATTGGGTGGACTAAAATCACATAGGCCTAGGCCCGCAAAAAAAATATCTACTGTGTGTCGGAAATATGGGTGAAGTTTTAGACATTTGGCTTGACCCACATCTTAGCAATGCTTAGGCTAGGTGCCTAGTCCTATCCTATGCCTAGTCCTATCCCCCCCTCCCTCCCTCCAAGTAGGTAGCCTAGGCTATGCTATGTGGCTAGGGCCGGTAATACAATCAACAAATAAGAAACGTTAACTGTAACAAATAAATATCTGTCGGATAAGCTATCCGTCCAATAACGTTTTAGTTTGCGTAGGCCTATTGCAAAGGAATTTAAGGTAAAAATGCTGTATAGCGCCTCACGCAAAAAACACGTGAAAAAGCTTAGGTACGCGGGAGGGGGCGCGAAGCACGTATGTTTTAATAATAGTAATAATGCAAGACTTACAAGGCCTACATTAGGCCTACTCGAAAAACGTAGACTTTTCCCTCAACATTTGCTCTAAATTACGTTTGTAGGCCTATGCCTACCTACACCCCAAGGCGACCCTCAAAATGAAGCTCATATTTACAGATCGTTGATTAAAATAATAGCCTATGTTCCCCACGGGCATTGGTTCTTATTACTATTGGTGATTTTCTTACATCTAGCTCATTCCTAAATATTTGCCAAGTTGTTAAAATTGGTCCTACCTCCTAACAGCTTACCTTCTAATCTATACGACTTATATGCAAAATACATCTATTCAACAATGTGTAGGCCCACGCCCACTAGTGAAAAGAACGAATTAGTGGGCTTAGTAATTAATTAATGATTATTAGGCTGGATATAAGAACAACATGATCTAATCCTAATAATTGTTGCCCCAATAAAATGAATTTAAAAAATAGAAATAGGCTTGGTAGGGCCTACCGTCACCGGTAATAGTAATGAAATAAACAATTGTTCATTATTTATTAATTTAGGCCTATTTATTTATTGTAATAACTTAGATAATCAATTAACATACTTGTTGAAATTATTTTGTTTATTTAGGCCTATGTAATCTTGGTTTTATTTAAAAATCAGTTTTATGACTTTACACCCTTATTCGTCAAATAGCGTGCTATATGCCAGTTAAAACCTCCCAATAAGAATCCGACAAATAAGCCTCTGCTATTCTTAAGAATAGTGCTATTTGTCGATTGTAAGACCGAAATAACAATATTTGCTACCGTACCTACAGTGATTTGACCTACAGTAATTTGTTGATTGTAATACCGTCTCTAAATTGCCAGTGTTGTACAGAAAATTACGTAGTTTAACTAGGCCTATGTAGGCCCTAGCCTACCGGTAGATTTAGATGAACGTTTTATCATTGTTGATAGGGGTGTGCGAACCTTGAATTTTTTTTCGAACCGAACCTTGAGAAAAATTTCGAACCTCGAACCGAACCTCTAGGAATATTTTTTAATTAAAACTAAATAAAAATAAAACCTAATCAACAATTAGTAAATTACTAGGCTTGGCCTAGGGGCCTAGCCTAGCGTACTCTTAATTTTTACACAAGCCCTCTGCCTAGGCCCTTCAAGTCTACAATCTAGGCCTAGGGCCTATTCATGCCTGGGCCTAGGCCCTACGCGTGTAAAATTAGGCCTAGGCCTAGGCTGCGTGCTAACGGGAAATTTTATTATCCAATTGACCAAAACTTCATAGCTTTTTAACTGATTCTTCTTTTGTGTTGATAAAGCTTTCTACATCATTTATTACGATAAACAATAGGGCTAACAGGATTTGGATGCGAGGACCGGGAGACGTGAATAGGCCTAGGCTAGCTAGGAAGCCTAGCCTAGGCCTGGACACGGCGTCGAAAATAAACATCCTTTATTGGTTTGCTTGCGTCTATATCACTAATATTTCCGATCAACTATCCTGAAGAAAGAATGTGGAGAATATTCCATTTGATCACTTTTTTACGTCTTTTAAACTCGTAGTTTGCGTGGTTTGACATTTTTTATGTTCCTTCCATCTTACTTGCATTTCACTGACTTTGAAGTCAATTCACCATTGCGAGCGTCGCGATGGAGAAACTAGTTTGCATAGAGAGCGCTGAGAGCATACGCGTGTGCGCTCTATCGGCCATCGCTGGAACTTGTACTATAGGGCGGGATATCAAACGTGCTGAAATAGCATTTTCGCTACTTTCACAGAGAGGTTCGAGTTCGGTTCGAAATCGACGTTCGCACACCCTAATTGTTGACCACTTCACATATTGATATTGATATTTATTAGCCATCTTTTGCACTCATGTCCAACACAGTATACATGGTAGGCGAGTATTAGACGTTGTCATCAAGAGTGGTTGAATATAATACCTGGTTATTAGTAAATGTACAAATCATTCTACAAGTGTAAGCGTCAATAACAGATAAACTAATTAGATGGGCCAATACATATAATACCAACCTTACTGTCCATCGAAAATGATCAGTTAAACGATATAATAAATAATGATTTAATAATGATTACTATTTGATGTAGCCTATTATTTATGTAGACCTAGTCAGTAGGCCGGAGGCCCAATGTTTATTCAAAGAAAACAAGAAAAATTAGGCCTACAATTTTTAGTTTAAAAATGGAGCTGGATCAGGTTGAGTCTTCACGAGACATTGTATTCTGCACGCTCGTAAATACTCGCATTACTTTTTACAACGTTCTGGAGAAAATTTGAAATTACATGTAAATTCTAAAATGCACTAAACACTGACATTTTATACCTACAGAACAACATACAAGAAAACAGAATGCTTTAGGCCTATGAAAAACACTACAATACACCTTGTTTAAGCATTAAGTCGACGCACCTGAAGCTATGTCCGGAAGCTATGAAGCGCATATGACTGTTGGATAGGGTTGTGCAGGATACTGAAATTTCTTTAACAAGATCAGGAAATTGATTTCCCAATTAGGTACCTTTTTATATATCTCCCCCCCCCAACTTGTATTTTAAATAAATATAACTTTTTATGTAAGCCTAGGTATGCCTAGTAAAAGCGTAGGCTATTTAATCCCAAAACATTACCTAATTTCTTGAATACAATCAAAGTGTTGACATAACACTGGAAGTTTGAACTCCCAGAAACTAGTATTTTGCTAAAACAATTAGAATCATAACTGTCCGCCCGTCTGTGCGGTTCTCACGACTCGCAGTTAAAACCGAACTCGACATCCAATTGACATTCAGTATTTTTTGTTGGCATTACCTTCCCTTCAATAAGGATGCTATTGTCGACTTGTCCAATATCATTGTAATGATCAAAGGACCAATAAATATATTATTATTATTATTATTATTATTATTATTATTATTATTATTATTGAAGTTAGCGAGTTTGAAAATTCATGTGCTCGACACCTCCACCATTAATGTTATGCTAGAACAAGCAAGGGAAATTTTATGTAACTGGCCTAGTCGTAGCCTAGGTAGGCATTTGCCTATAGATTCCAGGATAACTTTGTGCTTTGAAGTCAAACTATGCTTGAAGGCTATATTATCAATTACTTTCAGTGATATACTTTTAAGGTTGGCTAGTTTCACTCCCTGAAACTAATGGCGAGCTCTGGGTCGTCGTCGGGGAACTTTCCCCTTCCCTGTGACTAGGAACCTCCCTGACGGCGACGACAATGACAACACGGACGGACGATGACACAGACGAAGACGACCACAACGTGGGGGAACCCGTGCCCTCTCCATATGCTTGTGGCTGGTTCTGACCAGCACAGGCCTGTCCACCCCTTGTTCCCCCGCGTCTCCCCTTAAGTTCCACCCCTTGGAAAGATGTATAGCCTACATGTATACAACTCACACTTATAGAAATTGAATCTTATGAATCTTGGAGGCGCGAATAATCTTAGCTGTTAAAGCGCCCTAAAACTACTAATACTAATATAGGCCTACATTGGACATAATTAATTATTATTAATAATGGGAACCAGGCCAAAGGTCTTTAGGTCTTAAATCTATTTTTATTTAGGAGTATTGAATACCTAAATTACCAAAGGAAATCTCTTTGGTCAAAGACGTAACATGTTTTAAAATAGGATAGGCTAGGGGTGTGCGAATAGTGATTTTTGAGTTCGAATACGAATATCGAATAGTACACAGTTAAAAAGTCGAATATCGAATAGTTGTCAAAACAGTGCGCACACATAAATATAAACATTTAGTTGTTTTTAAGTTTTATTTATTATGGCTATTAATATTAATATTATTTATTAATAATAGGATCTTTGGTCCCAGGTCTACCCTAGGCTAGCCTTGGCAAAATTCAATGGCTAGCCCCTAGCACTAGGCCTAGGCAGGCTAGGGCCTAGGCCCAGGTCTAGGTTGGCCTAGGTAGGCTAGGCCAGGCTAGGGCCTAGGCCCAGGTCTAGGTTGGCCTAGGTAGGCTAGCCTAGGGCCTAGGGCCTAGGCCTAAGTAGGCTAGCCTAGGGCCTAGGTCTAGGTAGGCCTAGGTCAATGACGTAATATAAGCTAGGCTACGCAAAGCTTATGTACGTCATTGGCCTAGGTAGGCTAGGGGCCTAGCATTGTGCAAAGCACAGGGAATTAAAACCAATGTTCGTTGTTCTGACCTGTGGGGGTTTTTAATTTTTTTTGCAATGCATACATTCGGCTTCGTTCCCTTTTGGGTTCAAAAAGTACCAAATCGCACTTTTTTTGCCGTAGGCTAGGCCTAGGGCCTAGACTTTGAAGCGGGTAGGGCTAGGCTAGGCCTAGGGCTATGTCCGTTTCGGGCTCAAGGCCCGCTTCTTCTTCGTAATCTGTAAGCACGAGAGCCCTATGCGGGTTTTTACATGAGCATTTACCCGAGAAAAGACCATGTTTAGAACTTTTTCGCGAGAAAGATGAGGTTTGCATCACGTTTTCGGAGTAATTTCTTACGTTCAACGACGTCGTGACAACGGTGATATCAGATGCTGTTGTTTGTCAAAGTTGGTACAGCTTGGTTTGGTTGGTACGACCGCTGAAACACGTTGCGGGGAGTTGACGATAGGGTGCGTCGATCGGTAATGTAGTTTCCTGCATACTAGCGGGAATTTCAAATCGAATACTTCGGGAATTCGAATACTTCGGAAATTCGAATAGTTACTATTCGAGTTTCGAATCGAATACGAACAGTAAATTATTCTCGAATACTTTGAAAATTTCGAATATTCGCACACCCCTAGGATAGGCCCTACCTTAAGTACCGTATATTAAGTCACAGGAATAGTTACATAAATGGGGTCAAAGACGGAACATGTTTTAAAATAGGATAGGCCCTACCTTAAGTATATTAAGTCACAGGAATAGTTACATAAATGTGATCATACATTTCTTTATTAGGCCCTACATGTAATTTATTTTCTTTTTAGTAGGCCTAGACTTATAATAATTTGCTTAGCCCCTGTATATAGGGCTATTTTTTTTTTGAAGTATGTAGGCCTAGGCTAAGTCTACAATGGTTTTATGTACTTGTTGTTCATAATAATATGTATACAAATGTAATTAATAGCTTTCAGCTTAGCTAAATAAACAATATATTATTATTATCCATAGATCTACCAATTGAGCTATCGAGACACAAGACAAATTTTCATTAAATTGTGCTATTTGTTGTTACTGTTGACATCCATGATATGAATCTAACAGAAGACTTCAATTTAACTGTCATTACTGAAAGAACACACAGAAAAATCCAATCACTTAGGGTACATCATTCAATAATAATGTCCTCAAAGTGGGCATATGCTTAAAAAGCTTAGGCCTATATTCATTTTCCAATAGTTGCCGCATAGGCTCAGCTTAGTTGCTAATACTAGAAAAAAGAACTGTTAATAATGCCATTGGTTATATATCAATATCATTACAAATAGACCTAGGGCCTAGTGTATTTTATGACCATTGTCTGTACATCAGTAAATGCCTGATCTCTCGCAAAATGTAGATACTACAATAAACCATTTATTACAACTTCCCCCGTCTGCTAATTGTGTATTCATAAGTATTAGCTTACCCATATCAGTGGCCCCCAAACACACATAAAATATCCCCCTCCCTCCCACCTGCCAAAAGTGGATTTTTTAGCCACGCCTAAAATTTCTTTTAGTGTCTCCTGAAGAGTAGATCTTCCTTGTGCTCAACATCTGATAAAACATTTCTGCCTAAAACCTTAAACCATAGTTAGCCTACAGGTAAATATGATTTGTATTTTAACAATAGTTTTTGAGCAGTGGCAGCTGTTATGCCTAGGCCTATGTATGTATATTAGAATCTTAAAAGTGGAAAAATGACCAGGAGTGCAAAATTTTTCTACGAAATTTGCAAAAGATTGCTATGAATTTGGTTCTCTGCTTATCTTGCTAGACTACTCAATTTTCCTGTCTTTTTCACATTCATTGAACATCCAGTCTACTTGATGCCCGTATGGTAGGTATGCGACTACTTGTGCGGAGTTTTTGTTCCATTGGATGCTGTTTGATAACTACTTTTAAAGTCAATTCCTCTTGAACACTTGTTTTGCGACTAGGTACTGTATCTTTCTTCCTATACACCACCATAGCAAAGTCAAGTACTAAAGTCTAAACTAACTATAGGGCTGAGCCCTACTTGCCCCACCTAACCCCCTTATCAAATACCAACTAGTTGTTATTATACTTAAAGTTAAAAGGCAGCTAGGCCTAGATTTTAATTTTAGAGTATTTTTGCGGCCAATGAAGGCTTAGGCTTCAACACCAGTGTATTGTGTATGTACTTGCACGTAACTTTGTCATTCCTACCAAGAGTTTCAACTTTATACGCTAATTTTTAACTTGTTATGTGAAGAATGTTTTGTAATTGAAGCAACTTTGGCTCACTCCATAAAGTGATTTCCCCTAATTTGATCACAACAATTATAAGTTAGCTATGCATATCAATTTATGTAATTATATTACTACCATCAAGCTGTTTATTTATTTTAAGGTTGGTCCTATTCAGTTCTAACATTTTTTTACAAAGGGGGACTACTTGTAAATAAAATCAAGTGCAATGTTTTGAAACATAATATTGGCAGTTTGATTGTCTTGTCACACAAGTTTATCTTGGCAGGGGATGACACAGGTCTTGGGTTTGATCCCTAGATTGGTACCCACCACAATAGTACGTGCCTTAATAAAGAACGCAAAAATTGTTAGGCCAAATTAAACTTCCCAAATACTGGTCTAATAACTTTTATTGATAGTACACATTTTCATGTTTTGCTTTGTGGGCCAGCCACAGAATGTGGCCCGGAGCATTCCTCGGCTGGTTTTAAGTGCAAGTACAGGGACAAAGACCATCTTGCAAACATGAGCTAGACCTAGTAAGTAGTACGAAGTGCTGCTCTGGCATTCCTTGTCATCATCCCGACGTACCGGACGACAATACAAGAAACAAGTCGCTGGCGACGACATGAAAAACCCCACCTCCCTAGGCTAGTTCTGCAGTGGGGGAAGTGCCCTTAAAAGTCTTCACGAGACAAACATGTTCTTGGCACGCTCGTAAGCACTCAAATTAAGATGTATAACGCTCTGGAGAAAAATTTAAACTACATACCGGTACGTGAATTCTAAAATGCTCATGACACAAATATTTTTATGCAGAACAATATAGCCTACAAAAAACAGAATTGTTTTATGTAATAAACCCTACTATTCACCATTGTTAAGCGTAAAGTCGACGCGACGGGAGCAACCTCTTCTTGTTCCTGTTGCGTCAACTTTATGCGTAACCACGGTGTATAGTAGGGTCTATTACATACATCAATTTTGTTTATTGTGTTGTGTTGTTCAGCATAAAAATATCTGTGTCATGTGCATTTTAGAATTCTCGGATGTGGTTTCAATTTTTCTCTAGAGCGTTGTAGGCTACATCTTAATTTGAGTGCTTACGAGCGTGCCGTTCACATGTCTGTCTCGTGAAGACTCTCAAACCAGATAAACATTTATGTAGGGTAGGCCTACTTTCTTTTTAATTTTTATATAGGCTTAGGTATATATATAAGTCACACTCGAACAATTTTGGTTTGAGACTGAGTTTGACTTTTTTATTTCTATTTGCTATCCTTGGGCACCATTCCTATACAAATTGTTGCAATTATATTTGCATGACTGTCATTTTGGATAAATAATGTAGTCCAGGCAGTTATGTTCAGTTCAGTTCAATATAAATTTCAATTTCTATCAATGTGACCTAAGAATAAATTCCTAAGTAAAACTTAAGAAATAAGTGTGTTTTGTACTACACTCCCCCAAACTACACCTTTTACTGTAGGGCCTTGTTGTTTTATCCACAAAATCACATTTAAAACATAAAGCTTCTTCTCAACAACATCAACCTTCTTCTCACCAATGCTACGTTGCACAAAACTTAACGGCTAATATTCAACCGTAACTAGTCTTTTATTTATAATTGGATGAGCGAAGCGAAGACTTCAATTTCACTGACCCCCCCAAAAACATTAGCTCCGATGTTTTTTTTTGTTTGTATTTTTGTCTGTTTGTTCGCTCTCTACCGGGCAAACGGCATATGCGATCTTGATGAAAATTGGAGGGGACCTTCAAAATCTCTAAACTTAGACCTGCCACTTTTTTTGGGTACAATCGAAGAAATATTTCTCATGAATATCGTACTTTTACGATTTTTTTTCGATTTTTATTGCGATATTTTCGTGACATTTTGGCCGATTCTGACCAAACGGGGGGGGGGGGTACAAAGTTCATATTTTACATGGACATTAAGGTTATGGTTATGTAGTAATCTTTGAAAGAAAAAGTTGAAAAAGTTAGCCAGAATCCATAGAATAAAGGTTTTAATTTGAGTTTTTTGAGGTAGGCCTATAATAACAATTAACAAGTAACAATAGAAACTTGACAACAATCACCTACAATGCGTTCAAAAAGCACTTGCTAAAGTAAAGAGATCCCACGCAAACTAATAACTTACAAAAAAGCTCATCCATCAACGCGACTAAAAAAAAGCGTTTCCTAGTTTATTAAGTAGTAGGCTACTGCAACTAAGTTAACACTGGACAAGCAGCACCGTTGAGTGTGTGATGTGTTGTTGGACACAATGTACCGTCAAAAATACGCTAGACTGCTAATACATCCATGGAGCTCCGATCCCACTGTGCTGATCTGTGTGTACATATAATTCACTAATTCTGACTATGCGGTATGGGGGCCACTGGTGTGCACGCGTCTCTTGCTAATGTACGAGCCATGTATGTGATTGATAGGGCCTCATGAAATTAGCTTCAATTTTTTTCTTTAGCATGAATTTCCCCAAATATTACCATTAATTCACAAATGGTCACAAATACTTTTTTTTAAATAGAATTACTTCAATAAACACCTTATTTTTCTCCAAAGTATTTATTTACCAAAATACCTCAAATTGGCCCAGAAGGGTATTCTTAAAAGTATTTAGCCTACTAAAAAAGCACTTACTTGAAATGTAGCCTCCCCCCATAAGTATAAATATAGCTAGCTAGGGTGGTTGCAAAAGTCTGATGTTCAAAAAGTTTAGAAAGCACTGCTTTACGCTAATATGTTTATGTGGCCAAGTTAATAGTTAAAAGTTATTTGGTGGGAATGGAATGAAATTATTAAAAACTCTCCAAGTCATACTTAGTGTACTATTAGGATAAAATCTCAGAAGGCTACGTGATGCAGAAGAGGAGATTTAACAAGAAAAGAAAGATTTGATTAAGTTAGGGTGTCTGTATTTTTGAAAGGTGAAAAACAGGACAGCAGGCTATTGGAAGTCGAAATGGGTAAGGCAGGGGTGGACAATTACCGGTCGCCCGCTCGCCCGGGCGAGTAAAAATTTCATGTTGGCCCCTAGATCATCAAGAAAAAAAATCATTTTTTTTTTTTAACAAGCACCTTGCAGCAGATATTGGTGAGTGTTTTTCATTTATCAGTGCAACATTAACTAGCTACTTCCACAAGTTATTACTTATTTTTGCTACAAATTCGCTTTTAATCGCATTTTAGGCAATCAAACGTTATGCAATACTCTAAAAAAATTCTCCTTCGCCAAATTTGCCTCTGGTGGCTTCGCCCTGGACCCCAGCTATACCGCGATACTGCTCTGACCCCTATCTATTTTTCCTGGCCCCTAACTTTTTACCCTGGGGTAAGGCCATCAGGGTTTGGTGCGTAGAAGTCGAATTGGTGTCAAACACAAGTACAGTAAGATCTCTCTTTTCCGATCTCCTCTTATCCGATGTTCCGTGTTAACCGAGCCGCCCCCAAAAAAAAAAAAAAAAATTAAAGTTTTAAATACGTAAATAAAACATAAAAATAATTACAGACGCCGCGCCGCACTTTTTTAAATGTACTCGCATACATTTGTAGGCATGCCTTACGAGTAGGGATAGGGATGACATCGGGTACCCGGTTCCAGAAATTACCCGGAGACGATTTTAAGATCCGGGTATATTTCGCGGCCGTTTTTAGGCTAATTCACCAGTTTAAATTACGCGCTACGTGGTTGCGGTCTTTCCCGCGGAGCGTGCCCGCTGTCTAAAGAGTAACTGGAGTTGACGACAGAGCGCGTTGTAAGCTATCACGTGCTTCCGTCCGTCTCGGCGAGTCGCGCCCATGCCACGAGTGAGTGCAAGAGAGAAAGATGCGGCAATAAATCTTGGACACTGCCGTCTGCGCAGTACGAGATGCGCGTACGATCCAACCAACTCACACTCACAGCTGACTGACAAAGATGGTTGGGTGAAGAAGAAGAATTCGCAATGCAATCATCTTTCAACCGATTCACGAAATTCGTTATCACGACGCATAGGATTGTTATTCCTAGGCTTATGTTCTTTCTTTCCAGGCTTATCTTGCGACGAGAGCTTCAGCGCGGGATATAGTAGTGAGAGGTTTTCCCACATGAGAAAGAGAGCTAGGCCTAGCCTAGGATGTTTGCATTGTAGGCCTAGCCTAGGCCTACTGCGTCGAGTTTAGGCCTAGACATACGTTTTTATTACGACATGTAGGCCTAATTGTTTACGTGTGTTTGTGAGCTTGATTTACAAGCTATTAAATCATTTAGTATACCCTCCACGAAGTGTATCGTGTGTATTTTATGTTCCTTTATCCATTACATGTGTCATATATCATTTTACCACATCAGGCTATGCTACGAGAGCAAATAAACAAATGAAACGCGCCATCCGAGTTTTTCGCAAATCCGAGGTGCCCCCGGTCTCATCCAACTCGGATAAGAGAGATCTTACTGTATTTTAAACCCAGTATTATAATTTTGCCAAGCTTTTAAAGTTTTAACAGACCTCCGGCAGTGGAGGAGGTGAGCGTGTAAGAAGATGACGCGGTTGTGTCAGGCCTGGCTAGCCGGCAATGAAGATGTTAGCTCAAGAAACGGAGTATTGCGCTTCTGCTCCCCCCAACCCGATTTAATGTTGGAAATGGGGTCAAGATATATATATATATATATTAATGTAGGTACTAGGTTTTTCGGTTATAATGCCACGTATATTTTCATCGGGCCTTTGTTTTGGTAAGATTTCACTCATCATCTTCAGGGCCAATACAACTTCAAATAATCCAAAATTATAAATATATATGTTAACTTATTGAGCGAGCGTAGCGAGCGTCTCCACTTGACTCTTATGGCTCGAATGTCTGTTTTTTTTTCTGTTACTGCTTCGGTACAGGTCGCACCGTTTCTCTGATCGACCTGAAATTTTGCACACAATGTACATACCACCTATGCGGGTTGCTGTATAGTTTTTGACAAAATCCGATCGTTGGTTACAAAAAAAATAAAAATGTTCCGATCGTTATGAAATTTTGCAGGGTCAATAAGTACAACATTCTCTCTTATTTTACAAATTTTCAGCTAAATCGGTCAAGACCTTAAGTAGTGTAGATAGAAATTACATTTTAACAAAAGTAACGTTACCATGGCAACGAAAAGTCGCACGAGAATTCTGGTCACTATGCACTGCCACCTAGAAGTAATCAAAGTACTATCGAGGAAGCAGTGTATTATTTGTTATCAAAGAGTTAAAATAGTTTTCCCAAAGAAATGATGTCAAGGTCCTCTAGATGGCGGTGGATTTTATTCATTCTCTCCTATTTTACAAATTTTCAGCTAAATCGGTCAAGACCTTAAAGACTTATTGGTATGTAACATTGTGGGAATGTCGTACTCGGGTCGTGTTGCACGTACCGGTGCTCGCTCAACAACGCGACGGGACTTTAGCGTTTTCCTAGTTTTAGAAATAATTGTTTTTACGGTTTAAGCCACTCCTTGAGTTTAATTACCACTCAATGTTTTGGAACTAACACTGGAGTTCTTTTACCTAGTGATTGAATTACAAACTGAAAATAGAAACAATAACACAAACAAACACACCAACATTTTGAAAATAAAAGCGGGCCAACAAAAATAATTACCAATTAGAAAGAATTTAGAAAGATGATCCATTTAAGTGTTTTGAGCTCATGAACCATCCGGACCTGTTTACTCGTTGTTCCAAAACGTTGACTGGTAACTAAACTCCAGTCTTGGGGAGAAGCGCGCTACATGTAGCATGCTACTTTTATGTGTAGCGGAGCCAGTAGCGCGCTACTTTATTAAGGGGGCATATTGTAGCGGTAGCATGCTACAATTTTTGTAGCGTTAGCGTGATATTTGCGCTACTTTCTAAGTTCCGGGGCCAGCAGTCCCAGTACCACGTAAAGTCAAAAGTCGGCACTGCAAACTAACTTGTAACGCCCGCCGCGCCACGTCATGTGGTCGCCGTGTAGACCGGCCCGTAAGCTCGTCTCACTTCCACACCATCTCCCTCGCTCTCTCCCAGTGAGTCTCTGTCTCTCTCTCTCTCTCTGCGTCGTCCGAAGGATGCGAGCGATCGCCGATCTGTCACATCGTGTGAGCTGACTTTACCAAAATATTACAGTGATTAGATTGCGTGGTGCATCTTGAGTGCTATTTCAGGGTCGTAAACAAAGATGTATCCACGATAATTAGAAGTCGTATTATTGATTTAGAGCATAAGCCGCTCAATAATTACGCCAATCGTCTGAATTGCATATTAAAATGAAGTGATTAGTGTCATATAGCCTATCCCTCCTCCCTTGGGACATTCCAGACGGCACCAGTAGGCCTATTCCGAACCTTGTCTGTCGCATTCTTCTGCAGTGATTCCGCGAAAAACACGTTGTTGAAAATAAGAAATGCAATATGAATGTTGATCATTAGGCCTAGACTAGGGCCTAGTCTAGCCTAAACGTTAAAAGAACGCCTTCTATCACAATGGAAACCGAAACTTTGTGCTTTTGATGATAGATCACGATCGAGTTGATGTAAATGGAGTTAAAAATCATTGCGGCACGACGTCAAAAGGCTTAAAAAACGGGATAATTTGGGATCTCGACGACCCCCGATTAAACGGGAACATGTAGCGGAAAAGTAGCGCGCTATATTTCGTGAGTAGCGCGAATGTAGCGTCGCTACATCTGAAAAAAAGTAGCGAAGCTACTTTAGCGCAGCGTAAGCGATACCATGCTACTTTTAAAAAGTAGCGACCCCAAGACTGCTAAACTCTAGGAGTGGCTTAAACCGTAAAAACAATTATTTCTAAAATAAGTTAACATAATGTCTAGCCACGGAAGTATTCGTCAACATTCAGGCCCTGTATGTTTAACCTTGGTTTTATAGTAGGCGACTATGACGCTGTTACGTAAGTCCTCTAGATAGAAATATAAGTGGCTACACCGGGGTACCTACCCGGTAGTACTTACATATGTATATCAAATAAGTTCTAATAACCTAATATTATTACGGTGGTGAAGCTGTAGACATTCCGAGTTGAAAGCTATAGGCCTCTGAGCTAATTTCATTTTAAAATATGTATACCCAATTACAATTAGCAATATCTTGCAATGTAGACTACCAGTGCCAGCCATACTTCTGAGTTCCAAAGACTGTAGGCCTATACTATTGGTTACCCTACACATGTTTACATATACATACATATACATGTTTTTATGGGTGTACACGACGGCACGTTTACTGTTTCTCTAAAAACAATAAACACGTGTTTTGTGCAACCGACCACCGGCTGTCCAAAAGTTTGTGGTCGAGGTCCATCTCTTCCTTGTTTTACTGTGATTGCTGGGCAATCTATCTAAGTTGGACACTAGTACTAAACATAATATACCTAACGTAAATATTTTTGAAGCTCACTAAAAACATAGCCTATGTAGAGTGTAGGCCTACATGCGCTAATAGCCAAGCAAGAGTGTATTGTTTAGGAAAGTACACACAGTTGCTCATCCCTATTAGTAAGTGCCTCCATTGCAGTTGTTCCATTGGTGATGATTTCACTGCTCCTGTTACCAACTTTAGTCCCTGGTTCCGCACTCTATCCAGGGCCTCTCGTGCATTCCTTGGTGCTGCACCCCTGCATTCTGGCACATGTCCAATATAGCCTATGTTTTGTACGTAGTTGGCAATTCCTTTTCTTTGGTTTAAATCTGCCTTTGTCATCTTGACACGTATTGACTTGTGAACTATCTGCTCATGTGCTTTCAGCTACCAGTCAGTGGTTCGTACCTGCTCCTAAAGGAGATATACCGCCAGGATGTGCAGCTTACGGCTTTGTGGTCGATGGAACACGGATTATCGTCTTTGGTGGCATGGTGGAGTATGGCAAATATTCCAATGAGCTATATGAACTCCAAGTAAGTTTGTCATCTTATCTCTAACTCCCCCCTGTTATTTTAATTGTCTCGCAAATAAGGTGCTCGGTGCGTGCCATCAAATGCAAGAAAAATCGTTTGGGTGCTTTATTTTTGCTGTATCCATTGTCTTGGCAATACAATGTGCTCCACTCAATTCAATTCAATTCATGTTTTATTATAAGTAGATCACATTTGTTTTACAGTATTTGTAAAGTGACATTTTACATGGTAAGTCTTGCTATTCAATTTAATTTTTGGTGACTTGAATTGTGTGTTTTCTAATGATATAGGGCCTTGGCCAGTTGTTTGCAAATTGTGGTAGCTATGAGTGTGCGGCAACCCCCTCATGAACAAAGATTTATCGGCGCAAAGATGCGTCTTGTTAAAAATGGCGGTTTTACGCAAATCCACATGTTAAATCATAGTGCTATAAAAATCGTTTGCACAAAGGTAGTTGCGTAAGCAGACTTGCGTCCGCCGCTAGATATTTTGGTAAAGTTGCGGCTACTCTGGATGTGACGCAAATGTCGACCCTCGCCATTTTTGTATCGGAAAATGAATATTTCAACTAAAATTTTTGTACCAACATACAGAAAAGCAGGCAAGAAACGTAAAATATTTAGTAAAAAAATTGCAAAAAAGTTCCTAAAAATGGCCTATACGATCTCGCCTCGCGGTGAGAGCGCTTCGCCGGGCTGTGGTTGGCCTCGGTAGTTGTTGTTTTCACAATGAGCACGGGAACTCTGCCTTCGGCGGCCAGAGACTGGAACCTCTGCCTCAAGGGCTTGCGCGCTCTCGCACTCTGCCACGCGCTTGGCCGCCTTCGAAGTCAAGAGGCTATACCCCTCCCCCCATCGATTCACACAATTTGGAAAATAAACGTGATTTGAGTGGCCTTCCCTTGACATAGTTAACCATTTTAACAAGTGCTTCGCGATGCAAAAACAATGTGTTGTGATCAACCGTGGGTTGCGAAGTTTCGCTCGCGCAACGAAACCTTTTATTTTGCCTGTCATTGAGGGTGCACCGTCAGTACAAATCGAAGTACAGGACGACCACTCCAACATGTTTTCCTCAAAATATTTTGGAAACACATTCAAACACATCCTCAACCGTTGTGTTTTCTTGTAACTCACGACAAAACAAATATTGTTCTAGTATTCTCTTGTCATCGACAAACCTAACCTAAGTGAGAAGCTGAGTTTTGCCAGTTCCATCTGTCGACTCGTCCAGTTGTAGTCCATAATTATTGCCAGACTGCAATTTTTCCTCCACATTTTGTTCAATGTATCGCTTCAATTCTCCTACTCATAGTGTTGTCCGAGAGGGGCACTTTTAATATTTCCGCCCAGCCTCGGGTCCCAGCATTGTTTTCACGATTTCTTGACAGGCCGGTAAAATCAAGGTCTCTGCAATCGTGTGGGGTTTCATGCATTTCGCAACAAGTTCTGCAACTTTAAAGCTAGCAATTTGAGCCTTGTCCGAGACAGTCACTTCTTCAACCTTTTTTGCCTGTTTGGATTGGTCGTTAATAAGGCGTTTGAAATAATCAACAGTTTTTTGTACCATTTTAGGGTTTAATGCAGACACAAAGCAGGACAGGGTTAAATTCTTATACGATTTTTTTAATTTTTTGCGGCACACTACGTACACCTCCGCGGCACACCGGTTGGGAATCACTGGGCTAGACAGAGGAGATGGTAAAGGGAAGGCTAGTAAGAACGTACGAGAGCGTAACAGGGATGATCAAGGAATTGGGATGGGAAAAACTGGAGGATAGGAGGAAAAATGATAGATTAGGTAAAATGTACAGAGTAATCAGAAATTATGAAGGTTGGGGGGGAACTAAACTGTTTTGCAAGGGGAGATCATGATTGGAAACTGGAAAGGGAAAGCTTTATGACAGACGTGGGAAAGTTCTCGTTCATGGCCAGAACAACGGTCGAATGGAACAAACTATCAAAGGAGATAGTGAATGCTAAGAATATAAAGGAATTCAGAAGCAAACTGACAGAAGTGGCTATGGGAGACCCTGTCTCAGGGGAAATTGCAGGGACAAATCAATAAGTAACAAGATCTGCATAAATGTAACCGAATGGATGGAAGGGAAAATTAAATAAGTAACCAGGAAGAATAGAAGAGTTAATCGAGAGGGAAATTAATGAAGAAAAGAAGATACAAAAACCTGCCACCCGCAAATTGGTCACTAGTAGAGGAAGAAAGAAATACGAAAATCTTTGCCAATATTTGCGTCCACAACTTTACCGACACTAGTCTAGGCCTTAGATGGTAGGCCTAGGCCTAAGGTCTACTTGGAGCTAGTATTGTAAGCCCATGTGAAATGTTTCAACGTGAAATATTTCAAGCCTCCGTGAAATATTTCACAAGTGATGAAATATAAATAAAAATAAAAATAGGTATGTATTTAACAATATTTGTTTATAAATTAAATAGAAAAATAATGATTTTTATGATTTTAAAAGAAACAATGTCAACACATAAATATAAACATATTTTACAGAATTAAGAAAATATAATGAGTTTATTGTCCTTGTTTAATATTTCCATATGTTTATTCTTCAACTACCCTACTGTACTGCTGTACTACAGAATGACTCCACGCCACGTCGTCATACCTTACCGTACCGTAGTTGGAGAAAAGAATGCTTGCCATAGCAATAAAATTCTCATCTCGTCAATGTTGCATGTAAAGCTTACGTGATGTGAAATATGGTGACATTACCATCAGGAAGTATATTTTATGGGCATTGAAATATTTCACAAAAATAAATTTCATGAAATTTTACAACACTACTTGGAGCAAATAAACCAAGCCTAGAACAAGCCCTCCTAGTCCACACAGTAGGCCTAGGCCTAGTCCCGAGACCACATCTCCTTTTGGCATTGGCCTAGCTACTTGTAACCTTTTTTGCAGGTATCGGTGTTTGAATCGGCATCGGTATTGGTATCAGTCATTTTTGGGGTTTCGGCCCATCTGTAGTTGACCGGTACTATACTTTCATTGCAACCATGTACCGTACATGTTAATACTAAGTTTTGTTTTCTAGGCAAGTCGATGGGAATGGAAGAGACTCAAACCCAAACCTCCAAAGAACGGGAGTCCTCCATGTCCACGCCTTGGCCATAGTTTCACTCTAATCGGGAATAAAATATATTTATTTGGAGGATTGGCGAATGATAGTGACGACCCCAAGAACAATATCCCAAGGTAGGCCTTCATTTTACTTTTTAAGCATTTTATACATATTCATGTTAAAGCGTACCAATGTATAATTTGGAGGTTCCGTATAATTGGGTGAGCTGAACTGTGGTGGAATTTTGAGACACGTTTACTTGAATGTATCGTGTAGTTTAATTGTGTTGAGTTCTGTTCAAAATAGGCCAAGTGGCCAACTTAAAATTGTACCATTATCAGGGCTTGATGATTAAAAAAACTTGGGCAATGACAAAGGAAAGCAAACTTTTAGTTGCCCAGGGACAATTCCATGTTGACACAATACTTTGAATATGAGTTCATGGTGAATTCGATCAAATTTAAGTTTTAATTTATTTCACTTGTTACCCTTTGGCTACAATTATATGCTACTGCACCCATTTAACTAAATGAATCTGGTACAGTAGGCCTAATTTGATATGGATTTTAATACCTCTTCAATATTGTTTTATATTTTACACATACCCTCTCCTTATGATAGCTACTGTGTTTACCTATGCCTGTTCAACATCAATGCAACGCATGGTATGTGATTGTGCATTTCAGATATTTAAATGACCTATACACATTGGAACTCCGCTCAAATGGGAGTGTCGCATGGGAAATTCCCCACACGTTTGGTAATCCTCCCTCGCCTCGGGAGTCGCACAGCGGAATCGCTTACACGGACAAGACAACTGGCAGATCGGTCCTCGTCATCTACGGTGGAATGAGCGGCTGCCGATTGGGCGATCTTTGGTTTCTTGATTGTGGTGTGTTACTATTATTACTACTTTCTTATCTTATCGGCTTGAAGGTATGCTGTAACCGGAAATATAATCGCACTTATCAACACAGCAAGTTAGGAGTCTTTCTCTCTTGTGAAAACATTTGAAGTATGTCCCTAGAATGAAACCAAGGCTCTGGTAACAAGAAAAAAGCTTCTCCAATTATTGCTGAACTTATTTATACATTCTCAGCGACAAATGGATTGTCAGGTTAGGAAAGCTATATAGTCACACGTAACAGCCCAACTGTTTTAATTTTTTTTTTTCCATAGTCTATGTAGGCCTAGACTTTTGGTGACAAAAAAGGGGGACCTTGGGTTCACATCAATATCTTTGACAACATGAGAAAAGTGTACCCTTACCGTTGGACTTTGATTCAAAATCGAAATACAAAAAGTAACTCGAAATGTTGTGTGCCATTTCAGAGACTATGACTTGGAACAAACCCGTTCTACAGGGCCTGCCGCCACTTCCTCGTTCCCTGCACAGCTCCACTCTGATCGGCCATCGCATGTATGTGTTTGGAGGCTGGGTGCCCCTTGTCATGGACGATATCAAGGTCGCTACACACGAAAAGGAGTGGAAGTGCACCAACACATTGGCTTGCCTCAATCTCGGTATGTATGCAGTTGCAGTGTGCACAAGACTCGCTGGAATCCCCACCTTCACAACTGAGACAATAATAAATTAGTTTCATTATATTGTACCTATAGTAAAGCCTAGACCTAGTTTGTTTTTATGTGGAGAAATATTTGTTTATATTCACAGTCGAGAGCGATGGTGAGTAGACGAGATTGAGAAAAGCCTAGACCTAGTATGTTTTTATGTGGAGAAATATTTGTTTATATTCACAGTCGAGAGCGATGGTGAGTAGACGAGATTGAGAAGAAAGTCCTGCCTGAGCCTCGCTCGATTTGCTAGCTCAAAGTGACTTGAGATAGTTTGAGAGAAACATATATAAATCTGTCGTGCTGTCTCTAGGGATAAGGGTTGATCGTTAGAAAATTCGGATCCGGTCAAGAACTTATTACCCGGGTAGCCCGTCCTTAATTTAATCCTTGTGGAAGCTGTAATCCTGGCAATACTTGGATTGAAGTACATGAAGAACTGACTAAACGTTCCTTCATCAAAAACAACTTTTGCATGAACTTTCAAACAAAAACTTAAAACCAAGGCTAGTAGGTTTCATTCTCAGTTACTCAATGAGGTTAGTTTAAATTAACTGTACAATTGATATCATTGTATACTATAAATTAAAGCAGAAAACAAATCACGATCAATGTGAATCGTCTAAACTATAAACCACGTGAATACGATCGGAAATAGCCAGCAAAGCAAGGCTAGCTAGGCTAAAAACAATTATTATCGCAATTGTGAAGAGATTAAAAGAACGCATCTTCAACAACATTCGGTGCGCTTATTGGTGGCTGGTTACGCATCCGTCGCGAAGACGGGGGTCCAAGATATGCGGCAGCTTGACCATTGATCCGGGCATGCGGCGTGACGGCGAGACGTCGCGAAGCACGTGATAGTCAGCCTCGGTAATTCTCATTACCTCTGACCACGGAGCTAGGGAAGCCGTACCAAAAATTACCGTAATTTAACTCGTCGAATTACAAAACGGAAAGAATTTAACGATTTAAAATTTCGCGGATACGAAATTACGTGAATGTATACATCGCTATCCGGGTAATGACACCATCCGGAATCCTGTAGTGCCTGAATCCGTAGGATAAATCCGTAAAACAACTTATTACGCTATTGTAATACAAATAGGCTGGTGGCCTATAATTTTGCCAGTTTTGCTTAGGGCTAATGGCAACAGTAGTCCTCTAGCCCAAGAGCAGTTTTACTAGCCGCAATCAATCAAATGGGTCATATTGATATAAAACAATCATATGTGAATGTTTGGCTTAACTCAAATGTGTGCACTCGGGTGTTGATTATTTCTGCTGAACAGTTCGTAATATTTTTACCAAATTTTGCATGAATGTTAATAAAGTACTTTTATATTGATATCCGCACTTGGTTGTAAAAAATAAGCCTCGATGATCCATTGCGAGACATAAGTTCAAAACGTGAAAAAATGGGAAATTCGAAACATGGATTTCAATCCTGGAAATTTCCACCAAACCGTTTATGTTATGATAAAACCAAATTAACCTGCGCGTTCACATTGATTTCAACATTGATATCCATTATCCAGTATGCAAATTTACGTTAAAAAAATCTGTACACTTGAAATAAATTTTGAAGTTGACCAAATTGGAGTAAATTACGGTGATTTTACTAATTTTTAATTCAAAATCAATTAATTAATTTAGGGTTACACATACTGGATAATATCATTGATTTATTTTTTATTGATGTTAGTATGAAATT
Source organism: Sweltsa coloradensis (assembly GCA_024449915.1). Lineage (NCBI taxonomy): Eukaryota > Metazoa > Arthropoda > Insecta > Plecoptera > Chloroperlidae > Sweltsa > Sweltsa coloradensis. The sequence continues at coordinate 1,117,490 of JAMZAV010000113.1, forward strand.
TGAGAACGGTGTTATAAACCTTGACCCGAAAGAAAAAAAAAGAAAAAAGCTGTGCGCCCAAACTCCAGGCTTGACGTGGGCGTGGGGAACTAGGGAGTGACCGGAAACAAATTTTCACCATAATATTAATAATATTAGGCCTAGCCTAAATTAAGAGATTTTGATTTTGTTTACATATTTAGAACGATTTTCCATACTTGTTAGCACACAACTACTGGGAACTCGTTAGGATATCGGTGCGAAATATTAAGATTTTTTGAATGGCAACTGGGAACTCTGGAAAAAGTACTCTTCTGTCGGGCTAGTGAAATGAGAAATAGCCTCGGGCGCGCTTTAATTTCGACCGCTGCATGCTTTACTTATTTACTAACATTCAATGATTATTGGTTGCCAATGGTACACAATATAATCATTAGGAAAATCACAACGAGCATAGCCCTTAAGCTATGTTTCTTCTGTAGGCCTAAGGCTCGTTTTATTCAAGCCGAGCCTACAAAAGGACGCGGTTTGCTTATTTTCATCAACACTCGACAGAATGTTTTGTCAACAAGACTTTCACGGATGCGCGACGAAGAATGCAGTAACAATAACAAGCGTCACCGGCACTGGCAGGGGAGCGAGCATACGCATCAGTATAACATTGTGTCGGGATTAATTATAAATAGTCCTACAGTCGATCCCACTTTTTACGAACTCAAATTCAAAGAGAAACACAAAGAAAGAACCTTGCTTGGGTTGATAGGGCCTAGAGGCTAGTTTAGTGTTGGTTGGGGAAAGATTGATAGAGGCTGGGAGCCAACAGCTTACCTTGAAAAAGTTCGGCGGCTGTGTAGAGTTGAAGATCACATAAATATATACACAAATTACATTACATTACAACAAAACGTTAACTCTCTCAACTCCGACGGGTGAACAAGGCTGATCAAGTCGTAATGTAATTTGTGTATATATTTATGTGATCTTCAACTCTACACAGCCGCCGAACTTTTTCAAGGTAAGCTGTTGGCTCCCAGCCTCTATCAATCTTTCCCCAACCAACACCAAAGAAAGAACCTTGTTTTTTCCACCAAAAAATCCTTTTTTCCCGTGCCTTTATATCCCTAGGCATACCATAGTTACTAGTTGTAGTAACTCTTCTTTTTATCAATAGAATAGACATATAAATAAATGCATAATCCAAAATTATAATGCATTTCTCAAGTTTGTATTTTCTTACTTTCTCAGAAACTTTAACGTGGGAGCCCATGAACATAGATTCATGTGAGGATGAAATCCCTCGCGCCCGGGCCGGCCATTGTGCGGTGGGCATTCACACACGTCTTTACGTCTGGTCGGGCCGAGACGGTTATCGTAAAGCATGGAATAACCAGGTAAGAACTGTGCTTCACTTTCTTTACGAAGGTATTTGATCAGGCTTGTGGTTATTGTGAAAACGCATCAAGACAGTATTACAAGTAGCTGTAACTGCTGTGTTGCTGCCAAATGTTAAATTAAACTTGAAAGTGCGTCGCCTGCAAAGTGGGGTGCGGCTATTATGTGAAGCAAGTTGTAAATACTGTAGTATTTATTATTATATATTTATACCCTACTCTTTCAAATTTGAGTGGTGACAGTAGGGATGCATCTATTACTTGATGGCGCCAAACAAAGTTAAAGAAATGTCTACTACTAAAGTCTGTATAAGTAGGTGTAGGCCTACGGGTGTTCCAGCAGTTGTGCTTTTCAGAGATTCAACCGACGATAACCGTGCTTACAGGGCAGAGTGATCATTGACTTTGTTCGCAGTAAGTCTAGGTTGCGTTCCAGGCAATACTGAGACAATTAGTCCGAGTTAGCGGCACTTTGTATTTTTGAATGATGGATATTGTTAGTTGTGTGGTGACTTAGATAAGCGGTCTGACTTGCAGGTTTGTTGTAAGGATCTGTGGTACTTGGAGGTGGAAGTGCCTTGCATGCCGTCGCGTGTCCAGCTGGTACGTGCCTCGACCAACTCGCTGGAGGTCTGCTGGGGGGTGGCCCCTACTTCCGACGAGTACGTCCTGGAGATCGTCAAGTACGACATGCCTCCAACCACCACCATGGCCACGTTACCCAGTATTCCCGACTCCACGCCGGCGAAACCTAAGCCTCTTCCGTCTCCCGTGAAACAGACGCCGATGCCATGCCTCCCGCTCGACGACAGTTGCCCAGCCCCTCAAAGTTATCTCCGGTGCCTTCCGCACCGGCGCCTCTTCCTTCCATGCCCGTAACGAAGCCCGCCCCGGTCCCGATATTGGTGACTCCCATTCGCCCGGGTCTCACCGCACAATCTTTCACGAGCAAGCCTCAGTTCATTACGGTCTCTGGCTCCCCGGGTCAGATCAAGCTGGGCCCTCCAAGGCCCATGATGGGCTTGCGAGGTCCGGCCAACATGCCTCCTCGCCCTCTTGTCGTCGGACCACAGTTCCGGCCGGGAACCGGCTTCGTTCGCTATCGTAATCCGACGCAAGCGAACAGCGGCATTCGCCCCAAGGTTCAAGTTCAAGTGAGCTCTCCGAGTGTGATGAGTGGGATTCAAGCGCTGGCTGCTGCTGCAGCGGCCACCCCCAAGATAAGTACGACCAGCAGCTTCGTGCGAATGCCGGCGTCCACTCCTACTACTACTACCGTTAGCGGCAATCTACTGCAAGGTGCAGTCAAACTACCCACAGGTAAGTCTTTACCTTGGGTTGTATGACTTATGTTTCTTTGGTTTAAAGTCAACCTATTAACCTTTTCTAGAGTACGGCTGTAATATTACGTCCCTGCACTTTTTTTTTTAATTTCCTCAAAAATTTTTTTTATATTTTTTAAAATATTTTTGTTACTTGAAAATCGAACTCTCCATCAATGAAGTCATCCTCAGAACGAAAATGTACATTCCTGGTTTTATAGGCCAAGTTAAATAATCTGTAAAAAAATATTTAAAAAAACCCACTCCTGAAAAGATTTTAGTGTACTATTGTTAGGGACACCAAAAAATGGTAAATAAAAATTGCCAAAAGCAGTATCAAAATGTTGCAAAAGTGGTAAATAATTTCAGTGAAATACGAAAAAAGTTGTGTTTAAAGTCGGTAATGAAAGCATTATTTAACTCTAGTAGACATACCGTACTTAGAAGGTAGAACTACTTATTAATTGGCACATGTGTATAAACACACACTCACATTCCAAACAGTAGCCCAAGTCTAGTATTGGATCAAAATAGTGAATTAAAAAGCTATGTAAGAAGTCTGCCTGTGAGCTAGGCACACCAGGACCAGGCCTTGTCCTGGGTCTGCCACAGAGAACTAAGCCTAGGCCCTACTAGGAACAAAGCCTTGCCTAGGTTTGCCTGAAGGCTAGGAACAAATCCTTGACCTAGCCTAGGCCTTAAATATTAGCAGGAAGAATCCAAGACTAGCCCTAGGCCACCCGAATTAAATGTTTGTGGGTTATGTTGTCCACGTGTTTCTTGCACGTATCACGGCGAATCCAATCCATACGCGAGTTGCGGAATTTGCCCATTATGATTTTATTTTTTACGTTAAACACATAAAATCCTTCCGACTTAAATTCCGCTTGGCGACTAACTACTAACCTCAACATTTTCATTAGGGTCCTGCCCACTGATCCACCACCCCTCTACTTCCGCCCAACAGTGCCACTGCGTGGTTCGTCATCACTCCGCACTCGTCTAAGGCCCTGAAACAGTTTTGATGTTTTTTTCTTTTTTTCCGTGTGTTTGATGTTGTATATTCATTTGTTTCTATCATTATGAGATCCACGCAGTCACATACTAGGTAAGCTGTTTGGTTCCCTCTCTACACCCCCATCTTAACACAAAAAAGTATGCTGGTGATCCCTGTTTTTTTATTATGATGTGTTATTGACAAACACGCTAGACGCTGGAGTAAATATTATTAATTTAAGCCATTTGTTATTTCATGCAAGTATCAATGGATTTAATTTAATTGGCACTGTGACCTTCAAAATGACTTGTTTAACCATGTAACTGCACATTTCTTTGTTAAATTATTGCGCTAATCTTCACAGGCATCACCAGTAACAAAATATAAAATGTAAAAGAGCATCTGTAACATAAACATTAGCGTAATACGTAATTCAAACGTAATATATTTTTACGTTAGGTCTACAATTTATATGACCAAAGTAACCAGTTAACTTTCTAATAAAATTTTTAGTAGGTGTGACATGATTGCTCTTTTGTTTTCAGTTAGCCCTTCGGTTCGTTTTAATAGCCCTGCGGGAGCCACCCTGTTGAAGGGGGCGCAAGGCAAACAGATTGTCTTACAGAAGGGAACCGGTATGCAATCACACCCTCAAATTGTCACTTTGGTTAAAACCCCTACGGGCATGGCTGTGCAAAAAGTAAGTAAAAAGGTGGTCTAGGCTCCGTATCATTATAGAAGGCTGTGTTCTTGATAAGTAATTCTTAATTTTGTTTTTCAAGGTCCCGAAAAATATTATGCAAAATAAACCTGGATCCCCTGGCCAACTAATCACCTCCGTTGCCGGTGGACCAAAGACTATTCCAAAAGGTGCCACCATTGTAAAACTTCTCAATCCTTCTGCTACTGGAGGTAAGTAGAACTATCTGTAATATGTTTCATCTTTAAAAAGAAATTGGCCTGGTATAAAAACTAGCGATGTCAAACTATATGAAAATTCATATTGATAATCTCGTTGAATTTAGAGTAATATTGTGGTAATATGTTGCGCCGATATGGCCACTTTGTAATCATATCACGATATATCGGCATAAAACTCGCATTTCTCGCATTTGCGTCAATTTGAATTGCGCGCCATCTCATCGCTGGTCGGCGGATTGGCCGCCACCTACGACGGGCCCCTCGATGTGCACAAGCAAGTGTGCGAGGGGGAGCGGTGAAGCGAGAGAGAGAGAGCGCAAGCGACGAGTACTGTTGCTTGGGGGAGTGGTACTGTCAAATAGATGGCGAGCAGAAAAACCCATTTTGAGATGCTGGGAATTCCATGTCAGAAAGTCAGTAGAAAAATGTTGTAGCAGCGTCGATTGCTCATATAAACTTGTACATACGCTACTGAATTTGCTATTAAAAATCTGGAATCCTAATAGACGGAGAGCCAGTGACAGTTTCTATTGCCTCATAAGGTACATATGTTTGACTATTAGAATATATGCGGATTTATATGTGATTTTACAAAACCCGCGTCTTACGCGCCAACTCGGGGGCGTTGGGCCTCATTGGGCCCCAAAAAAGGCCAAAAAGGGCCGTCTATTACCTCATAAGGTACATGATGAGACTAAACGCCATTATATACGGAAACTTGTCTGGATTTTTGGAACCATAACGTAAGACGCCCTACTTGGGGCCTTTACCGAACCAGACGCCCCTAAAAAGGGCCCCAAAAGGCCTTCTATTACCTCATAAGGTACATGATTGAAACCAACGCCATTTTGTGCTATGATGTGTACAGATTACGAATATATATAATAAGACGCGTTTTTGGGGGCTTTTTGCGTTTCAGACTCCCTTTTGTGGAAAAGGGCCCTTTTTTAACAGACGAGGTACACACTTGAAAATGGTGTCAAACGAACCGGGATGATGTACAGAGTTCAAAAATGTATAACAACATGACTTTTAGAGGACCCTTACACCCAAAATACGCCCCCAAAAAGGGCCAAAAATGGTCGTCTATTACCTCATAAGGTACATGATTGAAATAAACGCCATTTTGTTCTTTGATGTGTGCAGATTACGAATATATATAATAAGACGCGTTTTGGGGGGGCTTTTTGCGTTTCAGACGCCTTTTTTGGGAAAAGGGGCCCTTTTTATCCGACGAGGTACATGCTTGAAAATGGTGTCAAACGAACCGGGATGATGTACAGAGTTCAAAAATGTATAACAACATGACTTTTAGAGGACCCTTACACCCAAAATACGCCCCCAAAAAGGGTAAAAAATGGTCGACTATTACCTCATAATGTACATGATTGAAATAAACGCCATTTTGTTCTTTGATTGGTTGAAACATATGTCATTTTGTGCATCGTTTGGTGCACACATAACGAATATTTTCAATAATATCTTTTCTTAGGGGGGGGGGGGGGGGGGGGGGGGGGGGGGGGATATTTTGTGTTTCTGACTCCTTTTTGTTATATATTTCTCTTTTTTATCATGGATGAAACACATGCCATTTTGTGCATCGTTTGGTGCACACATTACAAATATTTACAAAACGACTTTGACAGAGCCATTTTGTGGTAAAGGACCCCTTTTTATCCGATTAGGTACACACTTTAAAATGGATACATTTGCCTCAGAAGGAGAAAAACGTAAGAATAAAGCACGTGCTGCTGGCAAAATGATTAAAGTACAAATGGAAAGAGACCTAAAGAATAATAACTATGGGATGAATCCTTTGCTTAGCAAATAAATAAATGTCAATGCGTAAATAGAGTGGTGTATCAAATGATCCGCCTGCTTATGTTTATTGCGTCAATGAATGAGTAGATAGCTACTTCTTTTTGTATTTAATGGGGCGACGCTCTGATTACTTTTGACTAGATTTCTCTGCAAATCCTTCAAAAGTAATTCAGAATTTTGGCTTCAAGAGCAGATATTGTTTTTGATTTAATCATTTGCCCTGCAACTTGATAGAGGATACAGAAAGAGACAAGCGTGCGGAAACATTATGGATAGGCAAAACAGCTACGCTATTAATCTGGTGCCTCACAACATCGACCAATCGGACTTCATCAAAGCTAACTTTTTTAAAAGAGTTGGAATGTCGGTTCTTTCTTAAATATTCTTGGAACAAAGGTCGTAAGCCTTTGGAAAGGAAAGCGCTCCCGGAAACTATAGTTACTTTTTAGAGGACTTTCGTGGGAACGTGTTCCTTTCTACATACGTGCAAGAAAAAGTTATATGAAAAAACAACAAAATCTCCTATCGATATCGTTAACATAAAATAAATTGGTATTAACAGTCTACCCAGTCACTCTGTAATTACACCCAATTCAGGAGTACAGATTACAATTATTATTTTCAACTAAATCCACACACAACACCTTGACTAACTGAAACACAACATTAAAATAAACTTATACTGTTTTATGGGTACTTCCTCCCGTTCTTCCGATTTAATGTACCGTTACCTACTTAGAGGTGATTTTGTTTGGTAATTTTCTACGATATTTTTTCATATAGTTAACAAAATATTGAAGGTTAACTTAAAGGAACAAATGTATTTTGTGTAAGTTCCTACCTTTTTAGAGGGACGACCCGGACGAGAACGTGTTTATTCCTTTTTTTACTAAGTCGGTCTTAACTTTTCAAACTTTTATTTTGAAGAACTTGCACAAGACTGGTCTTATGCTACCTGCAGACTTGTACAAAAGTGTAAATGATCAAGTCGTGAAGTTCTCGAAAAAATAAAAACGCGTAACGTTGATGAAGCCAAATTTAGAAAGGTTTATCATTCTAACTTCCATCCCAGGCAAATGTTGTGATTCGCACCCAACTGACAAATGTGATGGCTATCGCTCTACGTATAGAATGAGATCAACACTGAGGTATACGTTAATATGTCATCTCTGCAGTTGCTGTGTCTCCATTATATCTACTAGTGCCATCCTCGTTTACTATGCGTTCTCTGGATGTGATTTCACCATTCACAAGAAAGAGTAAGCCCGCCAATTTCTTTTCTTGATTGTGTTTGCTGCACTTCGAACAAACGATTTAACAGAAGCTATAGTAACTTTTGAAAGTAGTGAGAAGTGTTTATCTTGTATCAATAACTGCAATAAGTATTTGATTACATAGGACTAGATCCACCATAAAGCAGTGGCTAGATATAAGAGGCCGGAACACATTCAATGGTTCTTTGGGGACTTATGTCACCCCCATCACTAGATGAAATCACATGCCATTGATCATCCGTCTTGGCCCGGGTAAGAATATAGGAGTCCATCTCGCAAACATCAGATAGCAAGTACGGGAGTTTAGGCCTATATTACTCCCGGAAACTAGAGGCGAGCTCTAGAGTCGTTGTCGGGTATCCCCCCTCCCCCACGAAGATCTCGCGCCGCCCCCGAGGACAATGACAACACGAACGATGACAAAGACGATGATGATGACGACTTAAAAAAACCCCAGCTCGGTTTTATGACCTAACGGTTGACGCGCCATTTTAACCAAACTGAAATCACTATTATTGATCATGCAGACTCTAAGGACGAAGGTATTGCAGGCATCACTAAGACTAAGAGTGATAGTGTAACACAATAATAATATGTCACAAACGGTTGTAGGTAAAAATAAATAATCTAACAGCATATAGCTACTGGATATTAATAGCTATGTATGTCAATATCTTATTATATCCGTGACATTTTTTACAATAGCTGTTGTATAGAGCATATTTTAAAATTATTCAAACATAGTTCTGATACATCAGTAAATTGAAGATTAATTGACAAATTAAATCATAATCATTATAACCTTACACAGTACACTTTTAGACTGATTCGTTTAATTTACTATACTAGCCTAAATATATACTATAGGCCTACTATATAGGTGATAAAGTCCTCGATGCAGAAGAAGGAGCGAATAATCTTTGCCGTTGAAGCGCCCTTAAACTACTAATACTAATACTAATCAATATTTTTTTGAAAAAGAAACCTAAGGTTAAATATCCAAAATATGCAATATTATCAAGTTGGTATATACCTCGTCTGATAAAAAAGAGACCTAGGCCTATATCACAAAAAGGAGTCAGAAACACAAAATATCCCCCCCCCCCCCCCCCCCCCCCCCCCCCCCCCCCCCACTAAGAAAAGATATTATTGAAAATATTCGTTATGTGTGCACCAAACGATGCACAAAATGACATATGTTTCAACCATGTACAGTCAGGGACATATATAAAAGGGTCTGAAAGATACCTCTTTCACCGACATCCCCGTGGTCAACTCTTGGTGCCATTATTTGTATTGCCCTGTGAACTACATTATCGATCGATGGAAGTTCCCTAGACTATTTGATGTTATTAATATTATTTAGGAGGCTTTGAAAGACTCTTGGTCAACAAAATAGTCAATATCTAGAAGGCAGTCAGAAGAAAAATACAATTTTCTCAAAACAAAAGCATAAAACAAACTTTGGTGGTTTGCAAATAAGACTTGACAGCTAAGATAGAATTATTCGAAATTAACTAAAAACTAAGGCAAATATAAGAACTAAGGAATAGTCTTAATGCTATGCCTAGGCCAAGGTATCGATATATAATGCTCTCTTTACTTTCCATGTTATATTTCTTCTAGGCTTGATAGTTTCTCTGGTGAATAGAGAATTTTCCTTTGACATTATCAGCCATGTTTCTTATTTATGTCGACAATGCAGTTCACAGGGCGATATAAAATAATGACACCAAGAGTTGACCACGAGATGTCGGTGAAAGAGGTATCTTTCAGACCTCTTGATTTATATATGACCCTGACTGTACCTTATGTGGAAAAACATGGCTATTTTGGGGCATTTTTGTAGCGTTTTTGGGTGTGAGGGTCCTCTCAGAGTAATGTTGTTATATATTTTTGAACTCTAGACATCATCCTGGTTCGTTAGACACCATTTTCAAGTGTATACCTCGTCGGATAAAAAAGGGCCCCTTTTCCCAAAAAAGGCGTCTGAAACGCAAAAAGCCCCCCCAAAACGCGTCTTATTATTATATATTCGTAATCTGCACACATCAAGAACAAAATGGCGTTTATTTCAATCATGTACCGTATGAGGTAATAGACGACCATTTTTGGCCCTTTTTGGGGCTTATTTTGGGAGTAAGGGTCCTCTAAAAGTCATGTTGTTATACATTTTTGAACTCTGTACATCATCCCGGTTCGTTTGACACCATTTTCAAGTGTGTACCTCGTCTGTTAAAAAAGGGCCCTTTTTCAAAAGGCGTCTGAAACGCAAAAAGCCCCCCAAAAACGCGTCTTATTATATATATTCGTAATCTGTACACAGTCATAGCACAAAATGGCCTGTGGTTCAATCATGTACCTTATGAGGTAATAGAAGGCCTTTTGGAGCCCTTTTTAGGGGCGTCTGGTTCGGTAAAGGCCCCAAGTAGGGCGTCTTACGTTATGGTTCCAAACTCCAGACAAATTTCCGTATATAATGGCGTTTAGTCTCATCATGTACCTTATGAGGTAATAGACGACCCTTTTTGGCCTTTTTTGGGACCCAATGAGGCCCAAGCGCCCCCGAGTTGGCGCTTTAAGACGCGGGTTTTGTAAAATCTCATATAAATCCGCATATATTCCAATAGTCAAAACATATGTACCTTATGAGGCAATAGAAAATGTCACTAGCTCTCGGTCTATAATAATTATCTCGCTAGCAATTTTGATATCGTACGATTAGCGCGATACAGCCACTTTTATCGCGATCGATATACGATTATTGTTGACATCACCAAATAAAAATAGTACAAAAAGCTATAGTACCGTATTTACCCAAATAGATGACGACCCCCTATTTTCAGGAAGTTAAAACTTGAAAAATAATAAAAACATCTTTTCATATGTTCATACTAGGCCTTAGTCACCACTTGATCTAAAACCTTGCTTTCACATCACTTTGGCCCCAATCAACCACGTTCTTCCACACTACCACTTACTCCACTGACTTCATTCTCACTTTCTTCTCCACTAGCACTGTCACACTTTCCTTGCCAACACTCCCATCTGCACTCTCGTTCTCTCGTAGGATGTCGTCCTCGGTGCTATCTAATGCATTATAGATGCAGCATTTGCGAAATCCTTTAACGATTGATTCCGCCGAAATTAGACCCCACGCAGTGATGATCCACTGGGCCAACACTCCAACACTAGGCTTTTTGATTCAGCCAGCGGGAGTGAGGTCGTGGTCTCCCACCAACAGCCAATCGGAATATTGGCGCCGCAAATGGTCCTTTAAGGTTTGTTCACAACAACATCGAGGACCTGCAGTTGTGAGGTCACCACAAGGTCACTGTTCATTGACCTGATCTTCGTCTTCACATCTGGAGTCAAATGACCCCGGAAATCATCCAGGACAAGCATCCCTCTTTGTCTGAGTTGAACACCTGACCACCGATTCCAAACCACCTCCAGCCAGTCACACATAAGCTCGCGCGTCATCCATCCTTTGTCTCAGCAACGGAAGATTACGCCTGCAGGCAGCTTTTCCTTAGGAAGTTTTTTCCGTTTTAGTATGACGTATGGTGGCAATTTTCTTCCATCTGCCATTACTGCCAACATGACAGTAAATCTCAGTTTGACATTGCCAGACGTCGTAACAATAACAGACTTGTCGCCTTTATTATGCACAGTCATGTTACTGGGCATATAAAAAAATACTGGAGTCTCGTCATCTTTAGCATCTTTAAGGCGGTCCTTTGCCATTCGCCATTGCCTGACATTGACGTCAGTAACCCCATACTTCCTATCTGCTTTGGAATTATTTGTTGTTTCTCCACGATTCATGACCATCACTTTAAAATTAGAGTCATAAGTTCGTCTGCACCCCTTCCCAATATTAACGCTAGAAGTGCTCCGTTTCTCAACTCTGTCTCGTTCTGCCATTGCGTAATCCGGAAATGCACTAGGTCACGCGCGAGCAAACTACATTAGCGGCTGACTCATTGACATTGGCACATGTATGCGATCTTGGCCTAAGTTCAGAGGTTGATTCCCCGCCGCTGCCCCTGTACTACGCACCTCGAAAACATCGCCCGCCCCGCTGTACTACGTACCTATAAAACATCGCCCACCCCGCTGTACTATGTACCTATAAAACATTGCCCACCCCGCTGTACTATGTACCTATAAAACATCGCCCACCCCGCTGTACTACGCACCTATAAAACATCGACCTCCCCGCTGTACTACGCGCCTATAAAACATCGCCCGCCCGATTCCTAGCTTCTATTTTCTTGATATGCGAATTTAAGACAACCCCCCATTTTTGAACTATCAAAAATTGAAATAAATCTTGACTTATATTCAGGTTAATATGTTATGGTAAGTACTAGGCCTACATAAACATTGATGATTTCTTTAATGCAACTTAAAGAAAATGTAGTGAAAGTTCATTACAGTAGGACGTTTCTGAAAGAACAAGGAAATGGGGACGTCGTAAAGGTGAAAACATAATAACTAATATATTTTGAAAAATTCAAATTGAGTGTTATCTTGGTGCATAGAGTAGGTAAATAAAAATTAGGGTTTTGTTGACGGAGAATTTGAAATTCATTTGAGTTTGAGTATTCGAGGTCGGGCCGAGTTCCATTTCCAAATTTATGTAGAAAGTTGTTTAACCATTTGCATCTAAAAAATACCAGGTTTAGCCTAAGCCTAGGGTAAGGACCCTGAGAACTTGTGTTTTAAAAAATCTTCCAGTTCTTTTAGAATATAAACTCAAAGTAAAGGCATAATTTCATCATCAAAGAAAACACTGCAATCACTACCCTTTGGCAAAATGAATTCGTATTAAAAATATTTATACACAAATATTTAGGCCATCTAAAGTTAACTATTGGAATTAGCTGTCATAGTGCAAACTACATTAAAACAGAAATGTGGATTTCAATGCCCAAATTGTCCAATTAATTACTTTTTTTTTAAATTGCTAAAACACAAAAAAATAATTGATAATATTCCTGATTTTGCTGTAATTTAGCAGAAATACGCTATTATAGCCTATTATCATATTATTCTTATTACTATTGTTGTGTGGTGTCGCAAATTTACTTAATTGATTTGTAGATCAATAATGAATCAAATCAACCAATTGATTTCTAACACATTTGGGTAATCTTCTTGCCTGATTGTTATGTAGAAGGAGTTGAATGGAAATGGTAATTAATTTGGAATCATAAGACAGATTCTCAATAAAGTGGTTTATTACAAATAACTAAATTACTTACAACCAATAATTGCTAACATTTCCAGCTCCTGTTATCACAACTGTTCTTGATAAAGGTCAGATAAAGAGAGAGAGACCAAAATGGTTGCCAATTGAGGAGAAGTGAGTGGAGGTATTCTCCTACTCACTTCCATGTGTGGTCATGTGCTTGCATCAATGGCTGTGATTGGATATTGGCCATAACCATTGTTTAATAATGTAGTGGCCTGGTGTAGAGGCTAACAAGCTAGGTGTTATAAGTTGGCACCTTGCAGCCTCCTCTGTTTGTCAACAGACTGCTTGGCTAAGGGGTTTTCAGAGATAACAGTGTGAAGCTGACTGAAGCTGACTATTTGCACACTTTAAGACTAGTACAGTTTAACATAGCTAATACTTTTAACGTTGGACAGACTACTGTTAGTATACATTTCATAAACCAAGTTACCAATAACCAGTATTGGTTGAATGTATTATCCTATTGACCATCAATGTATACTGATGCTGAATGTAGTTAATCCCGATGAATGATTAGGCCACTACCGTATTTACGCGCATAAAGGCCGCCCTCGCGTAATGGCCGCACCCCAGTTTTGACCATGCAAATTTTAAAAAGTACTTTGCATGTTGTATTGGCCGCACTTGTTATTTTAGCCAGCAAATCCTTTAGGAATGAAACAACTCATCGCAAAACAGGCAATGAACATGCAAACGAGCATGTAAATAAATAAACCATTTTATTTTAATGCAATGTTATTCTAGAGTGTTTACTTTCCGTGTGCAAGGTCGCACGGCTCACACGTCAGACACTAACACAGCTGGCATTGCTTGGATTGAAGTGTCGAGAGTGTTTACAATAAAACAGAAGGGGTTTCGTTATCTAATCTCATTCATAACGTAAACAAAACAACACAGCGAGAGTCTTGGCCCGACGCCAATTGATAGTGAGCTAGGCGATACGTATTTAGTGGCGTGTGAGGGGGGGGGGGGCGGTTATTTATCTCCGCGTCTGTCGGCTCTTGAATGGATGTTTTGTTTCAGGTTCCATTCGCCCATTAATCCACTTCTTTGTCGTCGAGCGCATCACAGCCCGGTAGCCGACGTAACACATTCAGAAATGCTTCCGTGTTGGCTATTGCATTTTCAGTCACCGTCATTGTCACCCAATACAATGTCCATTTCTTCATAACCATAGCCAGCCTCTATCATGTCGACTTCAAGGTCATATTTAATCTTTTTCTTCTCTCTCGTCCGCCGTCTTCGAGCAAGGTCGCGGCGGCGGCGAGCACTCACAAAGACGACCGCGCTGTGCAATTCTTACGTCATTGTAGGATGACATTCAGATGTAAAGAACATAACATTTCGGTCCAATTAAAACAAGAGAAGCGCGCCTGAAACCAGCTCGGATAGCCTACGATCTTCCATCAGGAAACTGCGACCTTGCGCCGGGCGTCGGGTGGATGCGTGACCGGCCGACGAGGCATACATTGCCGCGAAACGGAGAATTTTACGGGCGGCGGGCGGACATCTTCACTTCCGCGGACGTATTCACACGTTGAACAAGACTTATTTAATTAATTACTTACCGTTAAAATAAGTTTTTTTTACTCTTGCTCGCATATGTGTACGTAATATTGATACAATTACATATTATAATTATTTTTTTTCGACTTTGTATAGTCATATAGGCCGCCCTCGCGTAATGGCCGCACCCCTGTTTTTGAACTTCAAAATTTTAAATATACCTGCGGCCTATATGCGCGTAAATACGGTATATTGAGTGCTAATCAATACTTGAACTGTAATCAATCAATCAATCGATTATTGATTGATGCCGGACCACATCACACTATCTATTATCCGTAACAAGAGATAAATTATTTTGGTCAAATCATTAACAAAATTGGAGGGTCTTGACCTATAAACCAAGTTGTTAGTTTTAAAGCTTAAGCCTAGCTAGACAAAGGTTACACATAGGGCTAGGACCCAAATATTTTGGTTACCGTATTTATTTACGCGCATATAGGTCGCGGGTATATTAAAAAATTTGAAGTTCAAAAACGGGTGCGGTCATTACGCGACGGCGGCTAATATGACGGTGCAAATTCGAAAATTACAAAATTTATGATATGTGTTTGTATTGTCCTAAATTACGAAAATATATGCGACCAAGAAACAATAAAACTTAATTTTAACGGTAAGTAATTAATTAAATAAGACTTGATCAACGTGTGAATTCGTCCGCGGGAAGTGAAGATGTCCGCCCGCCCGCCTCTGGCAACTGTACGGCGTAGCGCGCTCTTGTCTCTCACTCACGCGAGCCATAGCCGGCTCGGAAGACAGGCGGGCTCTGTGTATACGTCAGTCTCGCTTCACATGGCGAGGCGTATGCATTACGTGAACGATGCCCTTCTCCGAACTCGTACGTAATAGTAAGTGCGGGTCTATGAAAATGCCAGCGGATGCAATATGTTAGAAGTTTCCTCGCGATGTTATTTTGAAAAGTAGAACAATGCTTAAAGATAGGTAGGCCTGCTGTGCAAAATAAATACTTGGCGTTCAGATAGGCTGGATGGATGAAGTGTTGTTGATTGGCTGAAGATGTTACGGAGTCTCGAAAATGTGGTAAAGACAATGAAAAACAGCACGGGACCATGAAATTATGGCATTTCTTTATGTTGTTTTTTCCGCTTTTTCTGTATGAGATAAACAATTTTGGATTCGGATTCGCAAATTTATTTGCTTAGGATTCGAGATTCGGATTCAAAATTCAAAATTGGATTTGCACACCCCTACAATAAACCAATCAATCAATTGTCCGCTCGTTCATTCATCTGTTGGCAGAAGACGCAACCAGATCCACCCCTCCCCATCCTCCCTCACGGTTGCTACGGAATCTCTAACTGTGTTCTTGATCTCTCTCTCTCTCTCTCTCTCTCTCCAAGCAATTTGACGCGACGAGACGACTGAGTGCGTTGACCTAGATCTCGACGAGTATTTTACATTAGCCGTACGGCCTTGCACACGGAAAGTCAACACACTACAATAACATTGCATTCAAATGGTTTCTTTACTTACATGGCTGTTTGCATACAATGTCATGTTCATTGCCTGTTTTGCAATCAGTTGTTCTATTCCTAAAGGATTTGCTGGCTAAAATAACAAGTGCTGCCAATACGACATGCAAAGTACTTTTTAAAATTACTGAAAATTCAAACTGCCTTAACGCGAAGGCAGTCATATGCTCGTAGATACGGTATGTATGTATGCCTAGGCCTACAAGACTAATATTGGTTTTGGAGGGTGCCATACGCTACGCTAGGCCTGACTTTATCCAGCTTTCATATAGGCCTAGGCCCTCGTTTGGTATGGTGATGTAAGTTTGTAGGCGTGTGCGAATCCATGTTTTTCATTTCGAATCCGAATCAAATCTTACTAAAGATTCCTGAATCCGAAGCGAATCCAAATAATTTTCAATTTTCAATGGAATATTGCTAATTTTAAGCCTGGGTAGGTAAATAATCTGTGAAAGGGATCGTAAGGATAATTTAAAAAAACTAATTAAGCCAAAATATGTCAAATTATATATTGATTAGGCATAAACAACTAAACAATCTTGATGTGAAAAATGTAGGCCTAGTTCTCTATAAGATGAGATAAATACCTATTACTTTGCTGAACAAAGCAAGTGTGGAGGTAGGCCTACAGTTTGTAAATTAAAACAAGATTTATAGGTTGTAAAAGGTTAAAATAGGTTGAAGGAACAATATACAATTATTAAGCCAATATTGCTTATTTGCATCACTTAGGCCTACAGATTGTCGTGAAGAAATGTCAACTGTTCAACGTGTTCTGGCAACAGTGAAGTTCTTCGTTGAGTCACGATATTGCCCGCTGTGGAAAATAATCTTTCACTACTGGCTTGTGTAGCAGGAATGGAAAATATCGCCGTGCAACTCTTGACAAATGTGGATACTTAAATCTCCCTTCAGTTCCCCACCATTGGAACAAATTTGCGCGGCAGAGTTGGTTTTGAAGGTACGACTTTACTTCTTGAATACCATCATCCTCCGAGACAGGACTGGACTGGCTGACAGTTTCCTGAGACAGAATATCAAATGATGCCCACCAGTTACTCTCTAGTTCTAGGGTTTCTTGTGTCGATGGAGAAGCAGGTGGTGATTGAGTACGCTTATCAGAAGCAATCATCTTCCTAACCTCTCGAATCATGCATCGCCGAGTTCAAACAGAACTGCTTTAAAGCGTGGGTCTAGTTTTGTAGCCAGCTTTAAAGTTACATTCTCCACTGATTTGAGTGGAGCAAAACAAGCAAGCAGGAATTTCATCAATGCACGTGCATACATTGTACCATGGCGTGACTGTTTGATATGGTTAAAAAAAAAAATCTAGGCTATGTAATGCTGGTAATACTATGGAGTGGGTAGGATATTTCTCCCCACATAGTTCTTTAGTTGCAAAAGCAAATGGTCTAAGTACTGATACTACACCTTCAGCGAGAGTAAATTCCGCAGCTGACAATGATATCAAGATTAGAGTGGGACTGAGTAAGTTCTGTAGCTATAGATGTGCGTAATGTCGGGAATCGATCGAATATTAGAAATTCACTGTTCCAATGCGTGGGAAGTGGGAACATCCTGAATCACTTCCAGAACTTGCCCAACATTACATTTCTGAACTTCTAAAAGTCACTCATTAGCTAGAGGACTTTTTCGTAATGCCCAATAGTGCTACTCATTTTTTTCATTTTTGCAAACATTCTTGACACTCCTGCACAGTCATGGTTTGCATCGTGTATAGTTGGATGAGCGAAGCGAAGACTTCAATTTCACTGACCCCCCAAACAAATTAGCTCAAGTGTTTTTTTTTTTTGTATTTTTGTCTGTTTGTTCGCTCTCTACCGGGCAAACGGCATATGCGATCTTGATGAAAAATGCAGGGGACCTTCGAAATCTCTGAACTTAAGACTTGCCACGTTTTTGGGTACAATCGAAGAAATATTTCTCATTCTTATATATATTCTATATAGGTATATTCTGGGGTATATCGGGTGGACCATATGACTTGAGCAAAGCTGTATATCGGGTGGACCATAACATATTAATCAAGAAACTTGCTCTATATGGGATTAATGGAATACCCCTAATGTGGTTTTCTTCATACCTTTCATCTAGGATGCAGAGAATAAAAATTCACCATGAAAATAGTACTGGGAGAAGTATAAACTATTACTCAGATTGGCTCGAGGTAAAAGCAGGCGTCCCTCAGGGATCGATCCTAGGACCCTTAACGTTTCTTTTATATATAAATGACCTTCCAGCTTATGTAAACAATATACCATTGGCATTGGATATTATCATAAAAATTATTTTGTATGCAGATGATATAACAGCTTTAATAATTGCTGAAACCTTAGCAATTCTTGAAAAAAATGCAAACATAACTGGCAATGCTATACAGAATTGGCTATTTGCTAATAAATTAGGCCTAAACAAAAATAAAACAAACTTTGTTAATTTCACATGCACCAAAAACATATTACAAACTACCCTACTCTAAATATTTCAAACAAGAAGCTAGACCGGATTGACGTGACAAAATGCCTAGGGATCCAACTAGACAAAACTCTTAGCTGGTCCCAGCACATCGAGACTCTAGGCCCCAAACTAAGCTCAGCATGTTATGCATTGCGTGTAATAAAGGAAACTGCAGGCTTTAATGCTGCAAAACTAGCATATCATGCTTATTTTGAGTCCCACATCAGATATGGATTACCTCTATGGGGCAACACGCCACACTCGAAACAAATATTTATAATTAAAAAAAGAGCAATAAGATCTTTGGCTAATTTAGGATATACAGAGTCCTGTAAACCCGCGTTTAAAAAACTAAACAATTTTTTAACATTTCCTAGCTTATTAATTTATGAAATGATTGCATTAACTTTAAAAAATAGAGATAACATTATTACAAATACTTCCATCCATGAGCGCAACACCCGACAGAAGGACAACTTCCATATCCCTACTAGACGGACCCATAAATGCCAAAAGGGCACGATACAGCAAAACAACTGTATGAAATTAAATTGCTTTTACTAATTGGTACCTTCTACACAATAGATGAATTTCTTATTGCTGACATGTAAATCTTGCCTGAAGATATAGGCCCTATGCGGTGCCTACTACCGTAACATCTTACCAGTTTGGCACTATAAATCCCATATTAAATTGTATTACCACTGTATGTACACCTAGATATAACGTATAAGCTTTATAATATTGTGTGATTAACAATTCTTAAAATTTGTGTACGTAGGCCTAGTTCTATATGTATTTTAAGTTAAAGTTAAAGAAGTTTTTAAGTTTTATAATTTTTGTGTGATTAATAAGCTTTAAATTTGTGAACGTAGTTCTTAGCATGTCACCTAGATATGAACTCAGTATGCAGCTTAGTTGTTATCTTAATTAATCAGATTACCATACTGACAAATCCTATACTTTTGTATTATAAAGTCTCTTGGATGATAAAAAAACAAACAAACAAACAAACTCATGAATATCGTACTTTTACTATTTTTAGTGCGATATTTTCGTGACATTTGGGCCGATTCTGACCAAACGGGTGGGGCTACAATGTTCATATTTTAAATGTACATTAAGGTATATTGTTATGTATTGCTTTTTGAAAGAAAAAGTTGAAAAAGTTGGCCAGAATCCATAGGGTTTTAATATGAGTTTTTTGAGGTTTATAATAACAATTAACAAGTAACAATAGAAACTTGACAACAATCACCTACAATGCATTCACAAAGCACTTGCAAAGGAAAAGTGGTGGTCCCACGCAAACTAAAAACTTACAAAAATCTCATCCATCAACGCGGCGGGACTTTAGCGTTTTCCTAGTAAGTTGCAACGTATGCGCAAAGCAAGGAACATGCTGCCAAGAGGTGCTATTAATAGCAGCTATGTAATTACGAGCATTGTCGGTAAGGATATAAATGGGTATGGTAGGCAGAATACCCCATTTGGCAGCAATGTCTTCCAGCACTTTCTTGATATCTCGAGCTGTATGCATGCCTGGAAATGGGTCATTACTCAGAGTGTACTATGGTATTTAAAATCATTGTCAAGGAAATGCAAGGTCACACTATAATTTGAGCTCGATGTCCAACCATCCATTGTAAAGCTTACAGATTCCAGTGTGTCGAGCGACTTGCCCACTATGGCTTGTATCTCCTTTTTCCTTTTATTATACAGACTAGGAATGTAACTGCTTGAAAACGTGGTCCGAGATGGCAAAATGTACCTTGGGTCAAATGCTTTTATTTGGCCCTTAAATCTCCTATCTTCCAACTAGTGAATACGGTTGGTAATCTAGGGCCATCATCATGGCAGTGGCTTCGTCTCTCTTATTTTTTCTATACGGTATGGTGATTGAAAAGTGAGCAACGATTTTCGTCTGATTACAATCAGATTTTGCTCCTGGGACCTGGCCTCGTTGCTGTTTTTCTTAATTTTTTCTTTTTTCAAAGTCTAAATACATAGTTTCATGCTGTTTCAAATGTTTAGCTAATGTTGTAGTAGTTCCAGTGCAAACATTGCACTGAGCATCAAGGTCAGATTGCTTTGTGAAGAAATCCCAGATTGCACTCTTCCTTCTATGTCCGGCCGGCTCACTAACAGGATCGGGATCATCAATTTGTTCCTCATTCATCCTTATTCTTCCGTATCTTCTCACTGTCCTTGCTGCAGCTAGGCCTAGCCATTCTGTAAAGAAAACATTGTAATAACTAGGATTATGTAGGTAATATTGTATTAACACATCATGTTTGCTCATTTCATTTAAAATACCTTGGAATAGACAAACAAATTAGAAATATTAAAATATAATAAACTTTCAGTAAATTTAATAAAGGTCTAAAGTGGACTTCACGGGAAGATTGGTCCGCATGTACCAGGAATTCCTCCCCTCTTTACCACCACCACTTCTCGGACGGGCAGAGTGGACAAGAGGTAGATCGTATCTATTGTAATAGTCGCTCGACCCTTCTATTGATGGTCTCGAAACCATCCAATAAATTATTTCGCTTGAATAGAGTTAAATCCTTCCTCCTTCATTACGTAGACTGTTGTAGTTTACCTTTCAAATGCCTATAATGTTATAATTTTAACTTAAATGTTTCACTGAAGTAAAATCAACACGAAAATGTTTTTGAATGTTAAAATATTGATTGAAAACAAAGACTTAACAGTATATACACACACTTCTTCATCAGAAGTGCTAAGATATTTTGTAAACATTGTTAGTTCTCCATCAATTTTTGCTGTTTAAAAACATTTTCGCGTTAATTTATTTCAGGGAAACATTAAGTTAAATCTACATTTAAGACTACACTTAAAAGGTAAATTACAACAGTTTATGTAATGAAAAGAAAATTAATTTATCTCTATTCAATGGTTTAGAGACCATTCAATAGAAGGGTCTGAGGATAGGTAAGTCCTAAATCTGTGACTGCCCGTGAAAGGAAGGTGGTGGTGGTTAAGAAGGGGCAGGAAATTTCCTGGTACCTGCAGGACCATCTCCCGTGAAAGTCACTTAGGTCTATTTTAAAGATAGGCCTAGCCTATCATGTTTGCACATTTCACTTAAAATGCTTAGGCCTAGGCCAAGTAAACAAATTAGCTAGAATTATAAAAAAATAATAACCTTTAGATTTCAATTTTTATGTAGAAGTAACACAACAGTAGGTTTGATGTTCAAATGATTCTTCTGCTCTGAAGATGTGACCAATGATATTTAACATCTATAGTGTATATTGAAATCCATTCTGGATTCGGATTTGAATTTTATAGATACGCACACCCCTATAAGTTTGTAGTCGTGCCACTATGTTTTGATTGACTGTTTTCCTGAATTGTATACAATACTACAAGGGTTTATCTTATGAATATTATATAGCTAGTAGAATTATGCCTAGGCCTAGTCAAGAATTCTACTATAGTTAAGCTATGACTTGGACTTAGTAAATGCCACAGATTTTTCCTGATTGTATGGCGCATCCACCATTTTACTTTCATAGTTTAGATTGTAAAAGGGTTGACAGGTTGGGAAAAGCAGCATTTACTTTCATAGGTAGTCTTAGGCAGTAGGCCTACTTTAAACCGGCAGTGTCAACATAAAAGTGGTGACAAACGATCAACGCGAGTGATTAACCCGTTAACTGTGGAATTTATTTTCAGAAGTTGTTCTTCCCCTGTGTATTATTTTTAAGGTAAATTACCCTTATTTACACTTGAGTGAAACTATCATTACTTTGCCATTTTTGTAAGTATCTCAATTATTTTTTTTGTGTCGTCACTGTAATTAATTAAATCATTCAGTTAACCCTCCAAACTATATCTTGATCTAAAATAACCGACATGTTCTGGATATCTAAACAACCCTTACGCAACGCCACTATGCACAGTTGAAGCAACAGGCTCCTATTCCTCTTAGGATAGCTGCAAAAAATCGATCATCTACCACCAACATAACAGAACAAAAATCACTAGAATGAAGACCTCTGCTGCTGGCGATAATACGCGTATATATACAGCATGCACAGACACACGAAGTGGGAAGTGTTGCGGCGCGTA
Organism: Sweltsa coloradensis; assembly: GCA_024449915.1. Classification (NCBI taxonomy): domain Eukaryota; kingdom Metazoa; phylum Arthropoda; class Insecta; order Plecoptera; family Chloroperlidae; genus Sweltsa; species Sweltsa coloradensis. The sequence continues at coordinate 1,140,096 of JAMZAV010000113.1, forward strand.
TATTTACGGCATGCACAGTACGGACTAGGGATGGGCAAATGCGTGTACTTTCCTAAACGTGCACACTCTTGGCTGTCAGCGCGTGTACACGTGTACATGTACACATTGTTATGTTTGCCACTTGCTAAAAAAAAAAATTGATTTACAGTACGCGATCTATTTTATTGGTGTAGCGCCTATTCACGCGTCAGCTGGTAGCGATCGAGTCTGGTAAGTACGTCTCTGCGCAGGTCCCGAGTTCCGTGTGATGATGCAAGACGCGACGCGTCAGTCCGACCTACACGGAGAGCTGTAGAGATAGCATTTTGTCTCACTATACGCCTTCTGCGCAGTGCGCAGAAGACAGAGCTATCAAGACAGGGCTCGCTCCTCTCTCGTGAAGCGCGGCTGGCCGCACACAGCATAGGGACACGCACAGACGTTTATTATTTTCGTAGAAACAGTAAACGTGTAATCGCATTAAAACGTGTACACGTGTACACTATCCCATCCCTAGTACGGACGCCATTTAGCATGGACGTATATATACGGCATGAACAGCTAAGGGGTTAAAAAAAACTGACTCAACGCTAGCATTTGGCACCATGGCTATTGACTTGCTCCGATTGGTTCTCCCAAAGTCCAATTGGCCAACCCAATCATAACGAGTTTCATGTCCCAAGAAGTTAATCTATCGATCGTGTATCACGGGCTTGCTGCGTGTGCTGCTATCTAATGGAGGAATAACAAGCCTTTGATGGGTCGGTTAGTGGAGGTGCCGAGAAGAGGACATGACAGGCCTGGCAAGCCAATGTTTTCCACTCTGTGTGCCCAAGAAAACGGGTGGTTGCTCTTGCCCTAGTTATATGCCGTCCAATTTTCAATTCAATGTGGTTACGATCGAGTAAATTAGGTTTATTTACTGAATAATTATTTGCAGGTAATAGTGGTCCAAAGATACTTCAAACCATGAAGACAATGTCGCAAACTATTCTGTCTGCTACAAAGACTTCGACAACTGCTGGTGAGACATCACTATCTACGTAGTAGTAAATCCGTAAACCTATTGCCATGTCACGTGACAAACCCAAACATTTGTAGGGTCAAACTGAAATAGAACTTCTGTCACTCTAGCCCATCTATCCCCCACAAATACAAAAATTTGTAAAAAAAAAAAAAAAAGTGGCATCCAAGCTCTCCTTCAAAAGTCTTCGGCTGTGAATGCTGTGAGATATAGAAGTTGAGCCAAGCTTTTCATTCTTTCTCCCTAGTTTCGCATTGAAAAGAAGTAAGATCATTTCGCCTGTTGACGAGCGCCAAGCCAACCATTTTCATAAAAATAAAAAATAAATTAAAAAACATAAAAACCATAAAAAAATTGCTTGGTCATTGACTTTTTAGAGTTTTCGTAATGAACCAAATTCAATGGCTAAGCAATTTTTTTTATGATTTTGAGTTTAAAAATTTTACTTCTTTACCACGAAAATGGTTGGCTTGGCGCTTGTCAACAGGCGAAATGATCTTACTTCTTTTCAATGCGAAACTAGGGAGAAAGAATGAAAAGCTTGGCTATATCTCACAGCATTCGCAGCCGAAGACTTTTGAAGGAGAGCTTGGCTTTTTTTTTTTTTTTTTTTTTTACAAATGTTTGTATTTGTGAGGGATATTACATCTTTTTGCTGTTTGTTTCCTATCAAGGCGTGGATGATGGGCTTTGAATTATTAAACTTTTTCAAGGAGTTCCTTCAAAAGTGGGTTGCTGTGTCACATATTGGCGGTTTGTTTAAAGTTGGCTCACATTCCTCGCTCTGTTTTGCTGCTTTGATGTATACTGACATCAAACTGTATTCCACCTTTGAAACTTCTCAGTTGTAGCGTTTTCTTTGAATGATTAATTTTTTTAACATTCATAGTTGTTTTTTTACATTTTCGGACCCACGGTCCCCCCAAATTTAGCCCCTTGTGTTTTGGACGCTAGATATTTATAATTGTTGAGAGCATGTTCAATTTCAAGTTTGTACAAATTACCACGCCATTAGTAATTACGTGTTTTGATTATTATCCAAAATTTTTATTTTCTCCCGTCCCTGTCACCCCATTTTGGGTTTGAAAGCAAAACGCACTGCGTCTGAGGTACATCTAAGTGTGGTCCAAGTTTCATAGTTGTATAATGTACCGTTTTCTCTGTAGGCTCTCATAACTCCGCGGTTAATTTTTTATTTATTTATTTACCGTCTATCCTATTCAGTTAAAAAAACTGATTTACAAAGGAGGACAACTAATCAAATCTACTTACATACATGCAGATACAGCAAGAAGAATTAACCCCCCAGCCAGCTAGCCAGCCAGCCAGCCGAAAGGATATCAACGATGTTGTGGCACTTATTGAACACGAAACGGGTTATCGGATCGGGGTGATTTTTTTTTTGTAGGTCATGGACCACATATCAGGTCATATACCGAGTTTCAAGATTGTATGTCGTTTGGGGCGGTGTGTGCAGATAGCTGAAAACTCCAAAACTCAGGTAGCTGTATACAGAGCGGAGTTCGTTGTAGCTTAAGCAGTGGCGTAGCGCTTAGCTTCGGGCGAACGACCATCTCCCTAGATATATATATATATATTATGGGGTTCAAGTTTCTTGTAGTTAACACACCGTTGCGGTTGGCCAAGCATAAGCATCTGTATAGGCTAGGTCTAAATGTATGTCTTGTTGGTACTTGTACTTCAGAACGAAACCTAGTTCAAAACATTCTGAAAATGATCTAAAACTAATTTATCTTATTGACCAACTTGTATGAAAACTTGATATTAGTTTGTGTGTCATAAACATATAACCATTTATGTCCATTTAGCAAAATAAAAAAATAAAAAATCATATTATTCAAACCTTACTTTCAAACTCGGACTCAGTTTAAACAAGTTTGGCTTTAAATTTCAAACATTTGCACTTTATGTTCAAACTTCTATACATGAAAGATTAGGAAATCGTGAGAAATGGAGTTACCCCTACCTACTAAAAAGACCCTTGTAGCGGAGGGGGTGTTTGAGGAAGACGTTGAAGATATGGTTTTGTCGGACCTGGCTATCCGGCAACTAAGATATTAGCCTAAGAAATGGAGTAGAGCGCTTTTCCCCCCAACCCGCTAAAATATTGGACGTGGGGTGAAGATATGTATTTTTATTTTGGTCGAACATGTCCGATGGTTTGATGATCTGCTAAAAACTACAGTGCAGCTTATAAAAGCCACAGTAAACGATCGTGTAACTTGCTCACTGCTGCACTTGTTAACAAGAACTCGCCGCCTCAATGATAGTTGGTCAACCTAGCTCATGCAATTCATGAAGAATTGCCAGCTTGTTTAACAATAACTGGAGATAACAATCCATCTTTTTAAACTTAACATTTTAAACAAAAGTTCCAACCGGTTCCTCCATGCCGGAACATGTTCAGAACCGGTTTCTAAAGGTCAATTTTCGTCCAATGTATCAGCCTTACGTGCATGTATTTTGGAAGCTACTGTACGGCCGGGAGTGAGCTGGCTTCGGCGCCCGCGCTTTGTTACGTACGACTGTTGACAGTCAAGTGTCATTCTAGCAGCCTTGCGCGTCAAGGCCGTTCGAGTGCTTGATAATCGGCTAGTGAGGAAGGATAGATAGCTGCCTACGTCATCACGGTCTCCGTGAAAATGGACCGCACAAAAAACGGTGCGTAGGTATACCATTTTTGTGGGGAAACGGCGGGTAAACGTGTCCGTAAAGTTCACTGTTGTATAGTAGAACCGGATCGCTATAGAACCGGTTTGGAACCGGTTTCCGTAAACCCGATGTCGTCACTCGTTTAAAACTTTTCCTGGATTTATTCTACGTTATTTTATTTTATTTCTAATTTGTAGTTTTTACTCACATTTAAATATTTTTGTGATGGTTAGATTTTAATTGCTTCATGTGACGATGTGTTTTCTGCTCAGCTATAACTCCGCCATCAAATGCAAGTCCCCTCGCCAGTGGCAACACAATCACGGGGCCAGGAGGTGTGAAGATGATCGTTGTGTCATCCAGCTCGATGTCTGGCGTCACTGGTGGTAAACCCATCACCATTACTGTTCCTGGCCATGGTGGACAACCCAAAACTGTCAAGCTCAACGCTGCCAAGTCTCAAATGTTGACGTCTTCACAACAGGTAAGCTAACCATAATGAATGATGAGGTTACTCAATATCTCTCTCATTACTCCGACTTAGGCCTTCTCTTCAAACAAGGAAACTAAAAGGTTTGTTTATTTGTCCAGTCCTAGACTGGTTATGAACAGTTTGGAACACAGCGGAAACAAGGCCTAGTACAGGAAGTTTGGGATTTAGAACGGATAAAAACATGTGTTCTGACCTTCAGAGAAGAACGCAAATCTGCAAAATTGACAGTTTGATGTCACCTAATTTAAATTGTGTAAAATTTATGGCTGACGATGATTTAATTACCAAAATAACAGTAGGGTGAATCTTCAGTACACATTTCAGCCTACAAACTTCAGCCTTCAGCCCCTTCAGCCTACGCAACCTTATTTTCATTTGTGGTAATTCGAATTCCCGCCATACGTTTCACTCCTCTCTTCCCGTCAGAACCATTTGAACATGTTCGTCTGTTCTAGAATAGGTGTCTGGAGAGAGATGAACACCACCCGAACACTTGTTTTTTTACAGCTGAACGGCCATTTTCATGTTCAGAAAGTTCCAAACAGTTCCGGACGGACAAACAGATAAAGCTCTGGTAGGCCCTTTTTACATAAACCAAATCTAAGTTGCGGCCTATAATCGCGTATTCATACATAATTACTTCCTAAATAACTTTTCAAATGCCCTCATTTGGCATATTATGCAATCTAACAACCAGTACAGATATGTCTCTCTTTCCTCCTCCTCCATGCCGTCAGGCATTGCATCCAAGGGAGCATCCCTTGCCTTCCTGCTCCTCATTCCCACACCATCTGCAGGTACTGGTTTCAAACACTCCTATTTGGTGCAAATGCTTCACTAACAGGTCATGTTGTGTACTAACTTCGGTGAAACGGCCCAAGCCAGATAATCTACAAAGAAGGTACATGTCACTAGTGGACAGTCTTGGGGACGCTTCTTTTAAAAAGTAGCATGCTCTCGCTAACGCTACTACTTTTTCGCTACATTTTTACGATGTAGCGGTGCTACATTCGCGCTACACAAGAAATATAGCGCGCTACTTTTCCGGCTTAATCGGGGTGTGTCGAGATCTCAAATTATCCCGTTTTATAAGCCTTTTGACGTCGTGCCGAGATGATTTTTGACTCCATTTATGTCTACTCGATCGTGATATATCATCAAAAGCACATAGTTTCGGTTTCCATTGCGATAGGAGGCGTTATTTCATCGTTTACGCTAACTAGGCCCTAGTCTCTTAAGAATTCTAGGCCTAACGGTCAACATTCATATTGCATTTCTTGTCAACGAATTTTTCGCTGAATCACAGCTCTACTCTAGCGAGGATCGGAATAGGCCTACTGGTGTTTGATAATAGCGATATAGCCCGGAATGTCCCAAGGGAGGGGGGATATAAGACTCTAAATCACTTCATTTTAATGTGGGATTCAGACGATTGGCGTAATTATTGAGGGGATTACGAATCTGACTTCTCATTATCTTGGATACATCTTTGTTTACGACCCTGAAATAGCACTCAGGATGCACCATGCAATTTAATAATCACTAATATTTTTGGTAAAGTCAGCAAGAACACCTGATGTGACAGATCGCTCGCATCCTTCAGACGACGCTGAGTGAGAGAGAGGGCGAGAGAGAGAGGCTCCCTTTCTCGGGGAGCGAGCGAGGGAGATGTGTGCAAGTGAGACAAGATTACGGGCCGGCCTACACGGCGAGTACATGACGTGAAACTCGGGAACATTCTCGCCGCCGCGGCGGGCGTTAACAAGTTAGTTTGCAGTGCCGACTTTTGACTTTACGTGGTACTGGGACTGCTGGCGCCGGAACTTAAAAAGTAGCCCAAATATCACGCTAACGCTACAAAAATTGTAGCATGCTACCGCCACAATATGCCCCATTAATAAAGTAGCGCGCTACTGGTTCCGCTTCTCCCCAAGACTGCTAGTGGAGTCATACATTTGAAGGATTGTGCTTGCAATTCCTCCCTTGCATCTCCCACTGTTGTCTGAAACGGTAGATTAGATAGTTTAAATTTGAATTTGATCTTGTTAGCAAAAGCTCACCATGGGAGGCAAGCCGTTGACGATGCAAGTGACGACTGCAGGAGGTCAAAAGACGGTGACTCTTGTGCCAACTACGTCTGCACTTGGCACGCTAAACAAAGCTCAGATTCCCAAGGCGGTGTTGGCCAAGGGGCAGTTGACGAAGGGCATAGTTCCGGCCGACCCGAGTCTCCCGAGAGTGGTGGTAGTGAAGCCGAACCGCCAGCCGTCGGCCACCATTGCCTCTACGGACGGGGTGGCCACGACCGACGCCGCACTGGCCGCGCTCGCCGCGGAGGCGGGTCTTATCGTACCCACAAGCCCCGACGAAGACGGAGAGATTCAAGACTCGGCCGAACAAGAAAACTACCTCCCCGACGACCCGCTGCCAGATGACGTAAGTACCTGGTCTTTTTGTGACTTTCCGCTGTTAAACCCTTTGCAGTTGGTTTTCAGGTGACTTAAAGTATTTCTGAACACTTCACTACACCAGTTATTGTAAAAGGCAAGGTAAGAGACAAAGTCCATCTCGCAAACATCCGCTAGTAAGTAGGGGGTATATTACTCTTCGAAACTAGAGGCGAGCTCTGGCAGTTGTGTCGGGGACCTCCCCCTTCCCTAGATGACCTCCCCGACGACGACAATAACGACACGAATGATGACGACCACGACTTGAGAAATTCCCATTTCCTTGTTGTTACCAGCATGGGATGTTCGTCCCCATATAGTCTGGGGTCTATCCAAGTTGACCTAGGTCAAATAGCAACAGAAGAAAATTTCGTATCATTGGATTCAGAAAAAAAAACTAAATAACCCATAAAGAAACCCCTAAAATCCCCACAGGGTGGGTGGGTCTAATCATCCTCTAAATGAAAATGTAATAAAATTGAATTTTAAAAAAAAAGTATTTTTTGAAACTTAGTATCCATGGTATGTAATCAAAGCTTATTAAGGGTCTTTTGAATAGAAAATATTTAAATTGTTCAAAATTAATTTTGTGGCCAGCAGAGGTCAATGAAGGTCAAATTTTGTACTTTTTTTCAATATAATTTGGTAAACGTTTTTCTATTGGCACAATAATGTTTGATGATTGTCTCATTGTTGTAAATAATTAGTAAATAGGCCACACTTGATACGGTGTAAGTAATCATTGCAGAAAAAGGTTATTATTACAATCTGTAGGGCCATGAACATACGAGTATGTAGTCAAAAATCTTACGTTTAGGCGCACTCAAATCATTTTACGTAATAATACTAGGGAAACGCCAAAGTCGTTGTTAAACGAGTGAGTGAGTGAGCCAAGTGTTGAGTACCCGGGAACATCCCCTTTCCTCCCCTATACCTAAGGATCTAGCCCAGTATGAACACATGGCTCACTCACTCGTTTAACAACAACTTTGGCGTTTCCCTAGATATTTAAATTGAACATTTGAAATGCGAATCGTGTTCAAAACGTATTAGCGTGAAGCATTAACAAATTTCCAAGATAAAACAAAATCACCTAAGTTTTATTTCCCATTTAACACCCATCAAAAATAATATGTGGGTGTAAAAATATAAAAAAAGTTCGAGCTAACGGGTATCGAACCTCAACCCTCCGTGTGGTAGGCTAAATGCTTACCAATAGGCCATGCAAGCCACGTAGATGTGGTCCCGATAGCTGCTACTAAACAAATGCTATCGTTATTTTAAAAATCACATTTTTATTTATTGTAGGATTAAATCGCAATGGATCAAGTTGATTTTGTTAGCAGTTCTCAATAATTTCGTACCGGATGCCTGTTTAAAATTTCAGCGCAATCTGTTCAGCGGTTCGGCTGATTTTCGACGTACAGACAGATAGACAGACAGAATCACAGAATGAGAACCGTTCGAGTTGAATGGAGACACTCGGTCGCTCCGCTCCCTCGTTTAATAATTCGCCGATAGAGGTTTCTCACGTACTATGCATCAAGACTATATTTTGGGACGTACCTGGATCAAAACCCACACTTTAAAATCCTTACTGAAGATTTTATTCATGGATTTTCTTAAATAAATTGGATAAAATCTCAGATTAAGCCCCATAATATAGCCCTTGGATATGTTATTTCCACCAAATTTCCACCCTATATGAAGTAGGCACTGAGGTTGTCTATGGGAAGATTTGATTTCGCAAAACTATTACCTAGGTGCCCGCTATAGGGTACTGTACACTCGGGTACCTCGTAAAAAACACGTTTTTTGCGTTTTCAGAGTGTTTCCCAGCTGCCATGAAACGTGAAATGAACTTTGAATTTGTCATAATCAGAGCTATTTAGGTACCTGACAACCTATGCTAATTTTGGTTGGGGTGCAATCATTCCTTATGGGATGAAAAATTATCAAAATCGCTTTTTTAACTCCTCTGCAGGTGGCCAAAATTAGCATGGGTTGTCAGGTACCTAAATAGCTCTGATTATGATGAATTCAAAGTTCATTTCACGTTTCATGGCGGCTGGGTACCTTAGTGTTCAGTACCCTATAGCGGGCACCTAGGTAATAGGTTTTGCGAAATCAAATCTTCTCATAGACAACCTCAGTGCCTACTACATATGGGGTGGAAATTTGGTGGAAATAACATATCCAAGGGTTATATTATGGGGCTTAATCTGAGATTTTACCGAATTTATTTAAGGAAATCCATTAATAAAATCTTCAGTAAGGATTTTAAAGTGTGGGTTTTTATCCAGGTACGTCCCAAAATATAGTCTCGATGCGTAGTACGTGAGAAACCTCCTATCGGCGAATCACATTATTATATAAAATGATTTGAGTGCGCCTAAACGTAAGCAAACATGTTTTTGACTACGTACTTGTATGTTAATTGCCCTACAGATTTTAATAATAACCTTTTTCTGCCATGATTGACTTATACCATATCAAGTGTGCCTATTTACTAATTATTTACAACAATGAGACAATAATCAAACATTATTGTACCAATAGAAAAAGGTTTACCAAATTATATTGAAAAAGTACAAAATTTGACCTTCATTGACCACTTTTGGCCACAAAATTAATTTTGAACAATTTAAATATTTTTTATTCGAAAGACCCTTAAATAAGCTTTGATTGCATACCATGGACACAAGGTTTTAAAATTACACTTTTTAAAAATTCAAATTTATTACATTTTCATTAAGGGGATGATTAGACCCATCCACCCACCCTATGGGGATTTTAGGGGTTTCTTTATGGGTTATTGAGTTTTTTTTATAAAATCTAATGATACCTAATTTGCTTCTGTTGCAATTTGTCCTAGGTTCGGCCTCAAATTTGCATAAAGACCCAGTACTAACATCAATCATCAATCAAACATCATGAAACTTACCTCGTGGCTCGATTGCTCGTTAATCAATGAGGGATGACATTTCCTTAAATTTATTGTTATATTTTTAGAGTAAAGATTCGGACGAACCACCGCTGTTTGGCAAACGTGGCCATTCTGACGAGTTCGATGCCGATCGTGATGCTGCCAACAGGGCGGACAATGAGAACAGCAGCACTGATAACCAGAGCAATACTGATGATAATGACAGCTTCACCTTGAAGTTATCGGATGAAAGTGGGAGTACTAATGACGCACCCTCGGGTGGACTAGCCCATACAAAGTCTGAAGCGGAGGATGATGCCCTCGCCACGTTAGCTTCTGCGGCACTTGGCTGTGATCAAGCCCCAACTAATGGTGTTCAGCCAGAACAGCCTGCTGTTACACCGGTACCGGTAAGACATAACCTTACTGTAGGTTACTAATGTAACATTAGGGATGGTACGTGTAAACGTGTACACGTTTATTAATTATCCTTGATTAGTAAATGATAAATACCTATGTACAATAAAGAACTGAACTGAAACTGATTTTTATTTTATGCTGTTTATGCTGTTTATTATATAGGGATGTGATGTTCCAGGTTTTGATTTTGGTTCCGGTTCCGGGTAGTAAAGTACCCGATTTTTCGGTTCCGGTTCCATCAAAATATGAATAAAAACATTAATTTATGGATTACTGAGATTAACCACTTGACAACTTAATAGGCCTATGTAAAATCATACAAATATCTATAAAATTGACAAATAAGAAGTCTTTGCGTGTATTAGGTACTTAATTATTAATGATAAAACAAAATATTTACGTAACGGGACTAAAATATCTATAAAAGTCCAGCGCCGTTGCCAGCATCGTGTGTTAGTCCATAAGCGTAATGAGTACGAGAGAGAAAGTTGCGCGGCGATGTAACTCGTCATAGCCAATGTTGTAGCTGACAGTGAGGAGGGGCGGGGCGTGCGCAAACCGGTGCGCGTACGATCCACTTCACAGCTGACTGTGCACGGGTGGGGAAGGCCGACTGAGAGGAGTGGGGGTCATGCGCCGACCCAAGTGCGCGCTCGATCCAGCTGGACCGGCTGACTGTTCAAGTTGAAAGCCTTCTACTGGCGAGAAGTCGTGACTTGCGCGCACGGTTCGGTTCCAAATTGTCACGCTTCGGTTCGGGTACTAATTACCCGAACTGACCCGAAATTTTGATTACCCGCACCGCACACCCCTATTATTTTATCCTGTGTGCGACCAGCCGAACTGTTTTCTCACGAACCAATTTAGTCCCCCGTCGGTCATTGTTTCATTCATACGTGCAAGTAATCTCAAATTTCAACACCCTTCCCGTCTTCACATCGGCAGCTTTGAATCATCGCAAACTCGTAGGCCTACAGTCAAACGTCATTACGACCGGGCTCGTTTTCTTAGTGTTTCTGCGCTCCTATTACGAAATTCTGCGCATTGGCATCTGTTTTATCTCGAGTGCTACCAATATTGTATATTTTGTTCAAGGTCAAGCCTTGTTTGCCACTATCTCTCGCAAACCGGGTGTGTTTTTTCAGAGGCAATTTCAAGAAGCGGTTGTTCTGTTTTATGAGCATGAGCAGCGCCCGGGACACGAGCATATTTATTTATTTACCGTTGGCCACTTGTGAGGGCATCAGCTGTGCGACAGTGCTGCGATCCCTCGGCGACCGCCACCTTAATTGGTTCCACCTATAGGCCTACTGTTCATATACTAACTATATTGAACCAAAACTCACGACCACAATCTTTTATCTTATGGAAACTAGAAAACGCCAACGAGTGGGAAATAGTGTGCTGTGGCAGTGTCAAGCACAACTCCTTGTTACTTACTGCTTGGATTTGTTTTAACAGGTGGTTGCAGCAAACAAGGCACCTCTTCCAAACTATCCAGGTGCACCCTCTGCTATTCGGATCTCAAAGTCTGTTGATGGTGCTCACTTATCATGGGAACCTCCGCCAAAATCGTCTGGTACGATTCTGGAATATTCCGTGTATCTTGCCGTGCGAAATCAGGTATGGTCAGCTATGGTACCGGTAATGCTGTGTTCAATTTTTCATCTTATTTTATTTTCTAATTAATTAGTAAGTGGTAATTTTAGGTAGGCCTAAACAACATCCGACTAGATACGCTCAATATCTCATATTTACGAGACTATTCGAAAAGCCTCCCTTCTGTCTGTCTGATCCCCACCTTAAAGACTTTGTTACTATTATATTATCGTTGGCCTAGATTGATGCATGCCAAACAAATCCCTTGATTATGTTCGTCCCATATGGCTCGAGATGTGCAAAAATGTTTTTTTAAAGTTTGAAAATTCGTGTAAAAAATAAAAATTTGCAATTTTTCGTTATTCACCAAAAAACAATTTGATAATGCACAACTAAAAAAAATAAAAATAAAATTATCAGTGTTACAAATTCTAGTACATTGATGGTTAATTTCAAAGAAAAACAAGCACATGAGAGTGAGAATCTGTTTGAATTTCTAAGCTCAATTTTAGCCTTCAGTTTTCAAAGTTTCTGGCAGTTTTTACCAGGATTAATTTCGACTACCCGGCACCTCCACTAAAATTACGAAATTATGCATTTTTTGTGTAATGTCACTATTTTGATATGAAGTATTTTGAGCTCACTCACGAACAAACGATTATTACGATCTCACGATCGCGTTGTATGACCCGGCACCTCCACCATACCATATAATGTACCAGCCAGGATTATATTTGACTACATACCCGGCACCTCCACCAAAACTTAGGAAAAAAACTTGAAATTTCGTGACCTAATTCGCGTCTAAAGACATAATTGCTAATTTCGCCACTAGTTTGCGGTATCAACTAAAATATCGTGAAAATCCGCGAATTGAAAATTGGTTCCATTCAATCACAATTCAGATGATTCATATGTAAACTGAATTTGAAGGGATTATTGCAACTTTTAAAAAAATTGCGAATTTTGTTCTCACCATTTTTGCACACCTCTTCATATGGCAGAAACTACGTTATTGATCTGATAGGCTTGTGATGAATTCTCTATGGCTGTTCTTAGACTAGATTGCACCACAATATACTTCCAACAATGTTGCACCCTTCTTCCACAACACCATTTTAAGCAGAGAAGTTACGTCCTTTGTCCACTTTCATAAAATGTGTTTCTCATTTATCTCATAACTAAATTTTCGTAGTTCACCCTTATTCCACCTAGTGCCTCAATTGCATACACCGATTTTTACTGATGAATTATGTGCTGCACTGCGTATCACACGTGTATGCGCAGCTTTCACTCCCCACCTAGCTATGTGTATCTCCATTTCTTGACTCCATATTATAGTGTAATTGTAATGTATTGGTGATGTACGAAAGCAAACATTACTACGTAAGCGTAACTAAGTTGACTTGTAAGGAATAAGGATATTATAACTAAACCACTTCGTGAACGCTTTTTTTTAGTTGCGTTGATGGATGAGCTTTTTTTTTAAAGTTTTTAGTATGCGTGGGATCTCTTTACTTCTTCAAGTTCTATTGCAAAATCATTTTTGTTAAATTAGGCCTAGGCTAATTTTTATAGAGTAGGTACTAATAATTGCTATGGTAATTAGAATGGAAAATATCTGGAGGCCCGAAGATTTGCTTCTTGAACGCATTGTAGGTGATTGTTGTCAAGTTTCTATTGTTACTTGTTAATTGTTATTATACACCTAAAAAAAAACTCACTAAAACCTTCATTTCTATGGTTTCTGGCTAACTTTTTCAACTTTTTCTTTCAAAAGGCAATCATCACCATTACCTTAATGTCCATGTGAAATATGAACGTTGTAGCCCCACCCGTTTGGTCAGAATCGGCCGAAATATCACGAAAATATCGCATTAAAAATCGGAAAAGTAAGATATTCATGAGAAACATTTTTTCGATTGTACCCAAAAACTAGGCAGGTCTAAGTTCAGAGATTTCGAAGGTCCCCTCCAATTTTCATGAAGATTGCAAATGCCGTTTGCCCGGTAAATAGCAAACAAAAAAAAAAACGAGCTAATTTTTTAGGGGGGGTTGGGTTGGTGAAATTGAAGTCTTTGCTTCGCTCATCCAATAATATATTATTATTATTATTATTATTATTATTATTATTATTATTATAATTGATGTAATTCACATGTGATATATTCCTACCCCAAGCATTACTGTGCAAAGAGTCAACATTACAAAGTACAATACAAAACAAAAGACAATACTTGGATAGCTTGTAGATTGCGTCAGGCAAGGCTTGATTGCCATACAGTGTATGCAGTCGGGACTACGCAACGCTCACCTGTTTATCATTTGTATTACGTATTCCAAATATCAGGAACCCTCACCCTCCTGTTTTCACATAACCTACAATGCAGACTTGTAATAATTCTGATAAGGATCGAAACAATTTATTGAACTATTATAGCAACAGATACTCAGAAGCGAGTTTTGATGGCAGTCAGAACTCACAAGGATACTGGTCGAAAAAGTCAATTGGTCTTCACTCTTTAGCCCTAGTGTTTTGCAATACTATAAATTGTGCTGTGGAGCGAACCACTGCTAGCTTCAAAATATTGGTCAGCTTTACAACCCTCATTCTACAAAAGTGTGTAATTTGTCTTGTTTTAGATCCAGACTGGCGCGGACCTCAAACCCCAATTGGCATTTGTGCGAGTGTATGTAGGGGTGCCCAATAATTGCACAGTTACAAATACCTCTTTAAAATCTGCACACATCGACATGACAACTAAACCTGCCGTCATATTCAGAATCGCAGCCAAAAACGAACGAGGCTACGGACCTGCAACCCAAGTCAGGTGGCTGCAAGGTGGGTCTGAAGTACCAAGTCACAGACCCACAACATTAATCCTATGCTTTGCTAGAGTCTACGTAAAAACTGGACAAACATCTTAGAAGTTCCTTAAATCGCAGGAAAATTCTGAATAATAACTAAAATCGTGAGAAACGGCCCAAGTGGTATAAATTCGCAAAAAGTCGCGGGCCCTGAATCTTTGCAAATTGCATCAATTGCTGACATCTGCAATCAAATTTTACCTATCTATCTATAAATTTATAAAGTTAGTGAAAAATACATCCACAAAATATTTCTGTCCCTAGCGATTATTAATGTGAACATTGGACTCTAAATATTTGTTATGGTTGTTATTTGTACATTTCTTGCACAGGGGGTGCATACTAGACACAATTCAGGCACAGCTGTAGACTCTAGTTCTTGATTAACAAAGAATAAAGAAAACATGATCTCTTATAATTTTTAATAGACCTATATAGAAATCAAGAACGCAGGGCTCTTGTTTTCCAAGTGATTCTTACATCTACACAATCATCTTTTGTTTTTCAGATATGGGTGTGAAACGTTCGGCGACAGGAGAGGCTCCAATATCCCTTACTCTTAAGAAACTACGAAGAACTGATAGTGCTACATAAGCTGAGAGCAACAGACCAAATGGTATTTAATATTTTTAAATTGTTGTCATTCCTCAAAGTTGATATATTTTAACACACCTTGTTGGCCAACCCAATCAATCCAGACCAAACATTGTACATCATGTCATCTTGTTCATTTTGTGCACCCTCGTTTGGTGTATGATATCTTGCCATACAAGAACGTGTAGGCTGTATGCGATTTTAGTTACTTATTAGTAATTATTTTAAATTTGAATTTGAATTGAGAGCCACCAGAACAATCACTGCCTCCTTGACTTGGCCCCACTTCCCTACTAGGCCTACCATCTTCTTGTTGATTGCTTTAGGCCTAGTAGAACCTGTTTCCAACATTTTTGCAATCTTGCATTAGTATGCGATTCCGTCGGGCCCATTTTAATACAAACTTTTTCACCATGTGGAAAACCAAACCAAATTCTGTTTTTCATTTCATTTATTAATTCCAGAAATGAACATTTTTGTGCTAAAATTTTATGTTTGTGAACGGAGATTTTTGATTCGAGGTGAGTTCGAGTTTAGTAAAATGTTCAAGTATTCAAGTTTGAACCGATTGATAAAGGTAATTAGAAATGGTAATATAAAAAGAAAAACCAAAATTTCGTGTTTTTCGCGATTTCATTTTAAAAAATTAAAATGTTACTAAAAAATAAATGTATAAAAAAATTGGAGCTCCTTGTAGAGATGACATTGATTTCAAAAAACGTTTGAATCGGTCATTGTGTCTAGTCTGTTCCAAAGCAAAAATAAATGTATGTGTGCGCTGTTATTTTGGTGGACTCTTTCCGCGGATTCTGTGATACGGGCCGCTATTTTGGCGGTCTATTTCCGTGGAGCCCGTGACGTCTTGAAACGATTTTGCGTTGTCTGTTTCCTGTACCGCCTGCCACACGCGTAAGTTTGGTCTGGACCGGCACCTCCAACAAAATTCGCGAAAATTCTGGACCGGCCCCTCCATCTCACCACATTTTTCGCACTAAAAGGTTTAATTTCGCGAGTGAATTCGCGTTTTGACCAGTTTCATACAATTTTATACGTTATTTCTCATTTTGCACAAAATGTAGTTTTTACTATTTCTAAATGATGTAATTCGTTGACAATAGTATTACATTTTAAGCAATAAAATGGTCATTTAATTTTTTTTGCAAATTTTACTATCACCATTTGGCATTTTTCACTACCTCGACCGATGGAAAGTTTCAAATCGAGCTTATTTCCAAGTATTCAATTAATAGTGGAGAAAGTCTATTCTCCTTCGTTTTAAAGTCTACTGGGGCTAGGAGGTAAGGCATAGGCCCTGGGTAAAAATATTTTGTTGGTTATGTAGACCTAGCTTACAACCCGTATTGTACCGAATATAGGCCGACCCCCGAACTTTGGTCATCGGAATTTTAAAAAAGGAATTTTTAATTAAATATTTTTATTTTACGCGCCCTTATTTCCTGCGGTCTGTTTCCGCGGAGCCAGTGCCAAGGTCGTTTTCCCCGCGTAGCCTATTGACGCGGAGCCCGTGATGACGTAGCGCTATGACGCAATCTCCAAGCAGACCGGTTCATATCGCCCAGTTATCTGTTCCACGCCATACTTCACTCATCAGTAGGCCTGCATTAGGCCTGGAGATAGTGTCGCGTCCTCCGTGCCTGCCGTATTGTTGGTGCAGCGCCAGAACAAGCAGTGAACTATATGTATTTCTTTGTCACACGGCACTGTAACTTGGGTGTTTGAAATTAGCGCGCCAAAATGCCGATGCTCGCATATAGGCCGAGGAGGGATTTTGAGACCTAAAATAATGAAAAAAAAGGTCGGCCTATATTCGGTACTACCGTATTGTTCCGAATATAGCGCGATGTTTTTTTCCGAAAATACAATCTCAAAAACAGCACTCGCGTTATTTCCGCGCGCTTGCATTTGAAATAGCGCCTGAACATAGGCCACGCCTCTATACAACTCCGCGCATAGTCTGCTGCGCTTCGCCCCGCCCACCCACTCGAAGCCACTGAACTCGGCCGAACCTTGGGCGATACTGTCTGCTAGTCGTCAGAATCCTTAGCCGTGATCACATCGTGACCTAGCTTGACCTACATAGATTTTGTTTGTCGGGGTTGTCTATCTACGTTGCTAAGAGCTAAGAGTCTACGTAACGTAATAATGAGTGATGAAGGAGAAGATGAAATGGCTCAAGATGAACAAATGAAGACTGCTGATCGCGTGGAAAAGAAAGGTTCCTCTGCCTTACAAATCAGCAAGGGATTGCGAAGGAGCTAGGCCTAGGCCTACGACCATAGATACTAGGGCCTAGTATAACCCCCCCCCCCCCCCCCCCCCCCCCCCCCCCCCCCCCCCCCCCCACGACGTAAACATTGAAGACCAGGAATCAGACTGGTGAACTGTGGTTGACATGTGAGCTTGTGCTTGGCCCTACCCTGTAAAAAACCATAGGCCTAGGCCCTAACATTGTTCAAAATGTTTTGTTGTAAGTGTTTCATGTACATTTTAATTTTCTTTGATTTTTTTCTTTTTTCTTGAAATGATTCTGAAAAATTGGGGGTCGTGTTATATTCGAGGTCGTGCTTTATTCGGAACAATACGGTATATGGTAACCAGCTTTCATATAGGCCCTAGGTCTAACTAGTGCTGCGTTAGTTTGTAGCCACTACCTGTTCCATTGTGTGCTGATATTGTTACCAGCATTGTGACAAGCAGGTGGCAAGGGTTCATCTTATGAATATTTGGAAATTAAAATCTAATTCCATGCTATGCTATGCCTTACAGACAAATTAAGTCTAGGCCTGGGCCCTAGCACAAGTATTTCCAATAGCACTAGGCCTAGTCAAGAATTCTATTATACATGTTATCGTTACAAGTAGTAGACGCCACAGATTTTGACAAATTGTCTGGCTCGTCCACCATTTTACTTTCGTGGCAAACCAGCCGCGTCAACAGTATCTCTGACACAAAAGTGGTGATAGTACACGGTCGACGCAAGTGATCTCATGAAAACTGACAGCCAATCAACGCTTGCATGTGACGTCATGGCTAGCTCCAGTTAGATCTCGTTAAGTTCAGTCGGCCAATCACAACGAGTTTCACGTCACAAGGACTATCGAGAGATAGTTTTTTAGCATTAATTAGAAAATTAGCATAATTGACAAAAGCATTTTGACAAATTGTTCTTTCCACCAAACTAAATGTAGGGCAAACCCTGGTAACAGATGAATCTGTGGAACAAAATGAATATAGTACACTAAAAGACTAGAAACATTACTAACAGTCCAATAGCATTAACATTATTTGCTAGTAAATTAGCATTGTTAAATCGTCAGTTGTCATCAACAACAGCTTCACGTCACAAGGATCTATCGTGTATCACGGGCCTGTGCGTGTGCTGCTATCTAGCGGAGGAATAACAAGACTTTTGACGGGTTGGTAAATGGAGATAACACCTCTAGTTCAAAATCGATGAAATTCAAATTTGTTTGAAAAAAAATGCGGCCACGCGATCCACTTTCGACCTGGACTAGTAGATACGGACGTAAATCAAAAATCGAAAGTCGATAGGACTGCGCGTTGACTAAAGCAGGCTGTGACTATCGAAAGAACAAGCATCTGATGACCTTGTAATTCATTTTAGATGTCATTCATGTTAGTTGAAGACTTTTTCGTGTTTCGTTGCTGAAATTTTCAATTTTAAGCAGATTTTTGGCGATTTTGCCATTATTAGCTTATGTCGCGGATATCTGTATTTATCGCACTTTGTCGCGGACTCAATGTGCCGACTTTAATTTTTATTTGGGTAATTTTTATTATTATCATTATTATCCATTCATAAAAAAAACAGTGTGTAGTATAGCATTTCACAGCCCTACTGTAAACAATCTAGGCTTGTGTTTCTCAATTTTCTTTAGTGTGACCTACCTTCTCCAAATACCCCCCCTCCCCTCCCTGCCCCCACCCCTTTTGGTTTGGCTACATAGCTTCAAATGGCTGAGATTTGAGTGTTATCAATACCGTGTACAATTAATGTTAAATTGGAATCTCCCTATTTTAGGGATGTGCGGTTCCAGGTTTTTGTTTCGGTTCCGATTCAGAATAGTAAAGTATCTGATTTTTCGGTTCCGGTTCCGGGTAGTTGGATTTGGAATAAATTTCTGCTAGGCTAGACCTACACTTTCTAGTTCTAGTTTAGAAAATTGTTTGTGTTGAACATATACAAATAATGTGAGAAACATGTAGAGATAGGGTAGGAGACCAACAGCTTACCTGAAGTGGAGTAGGCGCGCCGTGATAGAAGACATAAACACAAATAAACAAATAACACTACATTTCAAACGTTTCGGTCTACGTGACCTTCCTCAGTGAGTAGAGAAGAGTTACTGAGGTGAAAAACTAAAGATATCGTTCGATATCAAACCACGATATCGATATTTCCTCTTACGATATCGATATGATGTTTTTTATCGTTGGGCAGCCCTAGTAAAAACTAATGATCTTTGTTACGTTGATCAAATTCAAATAGGCCCTACAATGAATTTTCTAAACCAGTGCAGATTGACAAGGCCTAGGCCCAAGTGGCAGTCAATAGCAGTTCCTGTACCCTAGGCCTAGGCCCTAGTCTAGGCTTTGAGGCTAGACCTAGGGACAGCAACATAAGACTAAAAGCCTTCATGATTTTGTTATATATTACCGCTCCGAGTCACCATAAATTGAGTAGGGAAGACGACGGGTACCCGGGTACGGGTACGTTTTTCCACTACCCGTTTACCCGTAAAACCCGGTTCCTGAATTGAGGTGTCACATTGTAGGCGGAAGGCTGCGCTTTCTCATGTCTTTTATGCTTGGCGGCGTTTTTCTTTTGAATTATAATATCCTTTGTTCATGCCGCCGATTTGTGGCAGTGTGCCGAGTATTCCCCCCTCCCCTCCTGCCTAACCACTTGTGCGATCTTCCAGAGATTATACCGCGTAAATAATTACCACAACATCACTTATGTTTTCAATCTGCTAGAAGTCAAAACTCAAAAGCTATCACCACCCATGGTGATAGATGAAATTAAGCACATGGGAATAGAGATACTGCAGAGGCTGGCCTTTCCTCATCTTGTTTACTCGCATTCAGGCTCCAGTCCCCTTCCCCCGCCCCCGCGCCAATGCATCGTGACCTTGACTAGACTGTGACAAGATATAAAGCAGATGCAATGAGCAGTGAGTGTTATCTTAATGGCCCGCCCACTGCTGTTCCTCTTTCGTGATTATGAAAAAATTTCGAGCCGAGACGCGAATTTTCGAGATTATTACATAGCAAATTGAGCGAGCGTCGAGCAGACAACCATGCTCGAGTTAGTATCGAAATAACTAGGAAAACGCTCAGTTGGACGTGTTGTTGAGCGAGCACCGATACGTGCAACATGACCCGAGTACGACATTTCCATAAGGCCCACCACACAGTGTAGGCCTAACTGGATATTGACATTGTACACTATACTATTCCAACATCTTTGCAATGTACTAATTGACGTCATGCCTTCTAAAGTGTATCTTTGTATCTTCACTGCCTCCTTCATTTTTTAACATCATTTTTCGAATTATGATTACCAATAAGTCTTTCAGGTCTTGACCGATTTAGCTGAAAATTTGGAAAATAGGAGAGAATGTTGTACTTATTGACCCTGCAAAATTTCATAACGATCGGTACATTTTTATTTTTTATTTTTATTTATTTTTATTTTTTATAACCAATGATCGGATTTTGTTCAAAAACTATACAGCAACCCGCCTAGGTGGTATGTACATGTGTGCAAAATTTCAGATCAATCAGAGAAACGGTGCGACCTGTATCGAAGCAGTAACAGAAAAAAAAAAAAAACAGACATTCGAGCCATAAGAGTCAAGTGGAGACGCTCGCTACGCTCGCTCAATAAGTCTCGCACAGCCCTAGTGTGAAGTGATGTATATTGGGAAGCTTGAAGCTTCACTCCCCAATACCGGGTTGCCCCAAAGAAAGAAGAAAAATCCTGTTTGAGCACATCAAAAATCCTTAGAAATCCTTAAATGAAACACTCAAATCATTAAAAATCCTTTTAGTGCCAAAATGTACCAATTTCGATATGACATAGATATATCAAAATGTAATTGCTCTAAAATAAATTGAAAATATAAAAAAATTAAAAGAGTAGGCCTATTTTTAATGATTTGAGGCCAAATAGGGTTGATAAGGTATCACCATAAATGTATTTTTAACGATTTTTACACTCACAATCGCATTTTATGACCCGGCACCTCCACCATGATTCAGCCAGAATTAATTTAATTTCGACTACCTACCTGGCACCTCCACCAAAATTATGAAATTTAGCATTTTTAGTGTAAATTTTGATATTTATATATCGAAATTATTCCCACTTATCGCTATCACATTGAAATATAGATTTTTTGCCCAGCCCTAGTTAAAAACAGCGTAAAACATTTATTGATTTTTGATTTTTTATATCCATAAATTAGAATAAAAATCCGTTGGATCAGTTTTGCACCCTCAAAATCCGTAAAATCGGCAACCCTGCCCTAATACATTATCAACATCCAATTTATGTTTAAAGATGTCTGAATGACTTGATATTCAAGACAATAACTATGAATATGAAATCATTGGGTTTTTAATATCTCTTGTCAATATTGTCAGTTAATTCTACACCATTCTACAATTTATTTTCGTATTCTTGGAAACCATATCGCGTGTTTTTTCTCCTAGGTGTTGATTTACGAGCAATTTTTGTTAATTTGACTAAATTTTATACCAATGGTTCTGATTTTATATGGCAAAAACTTGACATTTTATCCGCTTCTTCTTGCCTTGCGTTGGCCTTTCTGCCCTAGGCTATGGGCAGATAAATTTAATATCGGTGAGATTGAGTGAGGTGGCTCACTTGCCGTTGCTGCGATTCTTGAACTGAGCACGTAATGGAATTGTGTAGTCTTGTGTTCTATGTCATCATCATGCATCGTGTATGGCTTCACGGCCCCGCGTGAACTATCGGCCGGGAGCGTGGGATATCCTGGCACGAATCGGCAGCCGAGCAGAAGTTGGAGGGTGATCGAACATTTTCTCAAAAACCATGTGTTGCTATTCCGAAAAACTTGTGACTGCACTCATTGCTCCTAACACAGTTCTTCCGACATTTAAACGTTAAAGGCGTTTGGATATGCCTTTACCACAGTTCAAACTCCAAAGTGCCTTGCCCTACTCCTGGAGTTAAAGGCCCAGTCCACTCTTCAAACATCATTTGAATTTTAAAAAGATTGTATGTTATCATAGAGATCAGAAAAAAATGTAACGAAATCGCCCAACAAGTTTTGAAGCTATTCGCACGCCTTGTTGGCTGCATCCTTCCTAGCGATACGTAACTTGGCGTGAGCCCGCCCGCATACCGATAGCCAGGTAGAGGGTTGGCGGAGCCCACCAGTCTTAGGCGATCATTCGGGTAATGAAAACTTATAAGAAAACTGCATGTACCTTGTGCTTTAGTGTGTTCATATTTAGTATTTCACATTTATGTTGTATATTTGTGTTGTTTTTTAAATCTTGTGACAATGGTGAACACGTGTTGTGTCTATTCGGATGTATAGCAATGAGCGTAATAATGATCGTGGCATTTCGTTATATATAATTATCAATAAGACACAATTTTCTTCATTACAATAAACAGTAACTTTGCAAAATACATTGATTGAAAGAATTATACCTTATGTATTTTTCCTATGTTTGTGTGATCCATGGTGTGATCGCCTCAACACGATACGGTCTCCCTCGCGCAAACTTCACTGTGACTGAAGATAGCCGCGGTAGCGGGCGACTGACCGAACTCGTTTCTCTCCCCCAAGTGACGTCACACGTAGTCTTAGCGCGAGGTAGTTCAAATGTAAATAAATCCGATTTCATTCAACCGATTTTGAAAATTCTTTTTTCTACGTACGTAGAACAGTACATGGAAGAAAATAGCTGTTACGACTTCAAGACAAGACTGGGCCTTTAAATATTTAATAGCAATTTTAAAAAAACAACATTGTATTGGTATGATTTTCTTAAACCTTTTGTACCCTGCTTTATTTAAATTTTGACTCCAGATTAGATGCATGATTTTTTATTGTTTCTACATTGTGGATGGGAAGATAATCAAATGTAAATCAAAAAAGGTGTAGTAGTTCATAATCGCCGCCTTATTCGAATTGCCATCCCTCGGCCTCATGTCAGTTATTTTATTTTGTGAATTTACAGAATAGAATACAGTTTATAATTACTGAAATTACTAAACAAGTTTTAATATTACTTCCCTTTACTACTCATTTATCGGATCGAGATTTTATGGCAACAGCTAAAAGGCAATGAATTCAATGATCCTTACGAAAGGGGCGAATCCGCTTTACAAAATTATAATTGAGTCGCCACAAATAACAATATAATCAAAAGCTCTATGCCTATTAAAAATAAAATCCAAGACGACATGAGAAACGCGCGTCAATCGGATAGATCACTGTGCGCCGCCTGTGACGTAAGTACATACATAGAGCTGGAAGATTGTTACATTGAGGAAAATAAAACGTTAAAGATAATGTTGACAGTAAAAATATATTATTTTATATTTAAATGTGAAATGAAATAAACATAAAGTAGGACAGTTAAACATGATTTATGAAGCAATTCAAGCCAATATGTTGCATATGCCTATTCCCTTTAATAGATGATTTAATTTTTATTACAGAAGAAAAATTAAATGTTGAGATTCTCGTATTGTTGAAATACACCTTCCAATTTCAAATATTTTGGTCAACTCGTTTTTTATCCTTTGGAACGAAAGAAACCAAAATATATCAATTGTGTAGGCCAACTACATACATAATTCTATTTATTGATACC
Organism: Sweltsa coloradensis; assembly: GCA_024449915.1. NCBI lineage: Eukaryota > Metazoa > Arthropoda > Insecta > Plecoptera > Chloroperlidae > Sweltsa > Sweltsa coloradensis. The sequence goes on from JAMZAV010000113.1 coordinate 1,164,041, forward strand.
ATGCCCATCTAAAAATAACCATGCACTTATTGATTTGCTTATATTGGCTTATTAAATAAATCTGTCTTTCATGCATCAAGCTTCCACGAATATTTCAGGATATTGATATCATGCAAATAGATCCAAATTATGATTCGGTGCCTAATTTAAGTTATTTGTTTATTTATTTACCATGTCTTAAAAATCTTAATACTTTTATTATTCACACTGAACGATATTCTACCATAAAGCCTATGACTTTTGTATTGTCAATATAATATTTTGCATCATGCTACAGAAAAAAATGCAATGTGTAGGCCTACACACGGCAATAATTTTCGTAGATAAAACAATCTGGATTACATTTTGGAAATACTGCACAATTACAAAAATCCCGCCTAATTGGACGTTAAATTAGGGTATTATCCTCAACAAACATACAATGGAACAATATACAAACATATGTAGTCAAAATATAGCGAAATAATACGCAGAATAAATGGCGAACCAGGCGAAGTATGGCATAAGCTGGGCAGTGCGACAATGCTACGAATTCTGATCAACTAATCTCTAGTTCAACAAGTTCTCACCAGACTGCGTACTCGAGCGCTGCGCTTCCCTATAATCTTTGCCCTTGTTTTGTGAATAGGCTAGAATTTGATTATTTGAAATTTTTAGAACTATAGCTTTGATGAAGTGTAGAGTTGACAGCTTGCCTAAAACTGACGAGTTTAAGAAAATCGCAAACCCTGTTGCACAGGTCTTCATATGAGTATTTAAGGCTTGATATGTTTTCTATTTATGCGCTTGTATCTGTTTTCTCCACCTTAACGTGCTATGGTATAATGGAGGCTTGGTTCACTAACAGATTTTAAGAATCATGATATCTTGAACCAATACTCTGATTGCTATTCAATATCTATTAAGATGCTCTTGCAATAAAAAAATCCACCTTGTCAATTCTACCTGGGAACTTCTTTGGTTCATGGCTTTTTAGTATGTCAACTATCTTTTATCAAATAACTTACCTGCTAAATGTTATGTAATTGGATGAGCGAACCGAAGATTCCATTTCACTACACTGGAGAAAAAAATCCGGAATGTTTTTTTTTTTTCTTTTTTTTTTTTATTTTTGTGTGTTTGTTAACACGATTCCGCCTAAACCGATATTCCAATTGTGATGAAATTTTCTGGAGGCCTTCGAAATCTCTGAACTTAGAACTGCCACGTTTTTGAGCGCAATCGAAAAATTATTTATTTCTCATTAAAATCACAATTTTACGATTATTTTCGATTTAAAAAAAAAATCTTCGACTTCGAACACCTACATGCTTTATCCGATTGTAATGATTTTTCACAGGACCTTTATTTTATGAATTAATAATTAATATATTCGTGTGAAATTTGAGCGTAATCGAAAAAATATTTCTCATGAAAATCGCAGTTTTACGATGTTTTTCTATTTTTAAAATTTCTTCGACTTATATAACACCTACATGCTTTATCCGATTGTAACAATTTTTTTACAGAACCTTAATTTTATGAATTAATATATTCGTGTGAAATTAGAGTGTAATTGAAAAATTATTTCTCATGAAAATCGCAATTTTACGCTATTTTTCGTTTTAAAAAACTACGCTCATTTAACAACGCACCTGAAAAAGCGTTTGCGAAGCTTCCTAGTATATTTAAATTCCAAAACAAAATTAGCCATTAATTCGTTGTTGAATGTTTGATCTTTTGTGTCGTGTATCACTCGCTCGCCGCCATGGCTTCACGCAACTTCACGACATCTGAAGCAGTACCAACTGTAAAACAAAATACAAACTTTTAATGTTTCTATTTTTGCCGCAAATAATTGACCACACCAATAAGGACCTATTCCCATTCAAACTAAATTTCCGGGTGAAAGTCATTTTCATTTAAAATAATAAAATTAAAGGTAGGGGTGGGTAAACCTGTATTTTTTTAACCAAAAATTATCAAACTTCGAACTTGAGCCAAACTTTTACAAATCCATTATTATACTGTAATGAATAGACATACAAACACGGAAACAAGGAGAAATGGCTACAACTGGAAGTGTTATTAATAAATTAAATATCTCATTAGTTAGGCCTATCCTAATGTTGGTATTATTTAAATGCAATCATCAATCTTTTTAAAGAAATGTATTACATTCTGTTTGCTATCATAGACAGTCCTACCTGTATCAGTCTTGTATAGTATCAGGATCGTCTTTGTCACACTCACTGCTTTCCATGACTGATATTTAGTTGTTAACAAACACGACAAAAATACGGACTAGGCCTAGGCCAGGGAAATTTTGACAGTAGCTATGCGTGTACAAACAACTCGGTTGCGCAGTAGGAAACACGCGCTGCGAGCGTTAGGCCTGCCCATGCTCCGCCCACACGCTGGAGGCGGAGCATAACTGACACGTTCCAAACTAGGTTTTAGGTATAATAACTCGAGTTATTATTGTTATTTGTGTTTACTATTTCGAATAAGAATAATTAATCATCGATTTTGTCGTAAAGAAGAAAAGGCTTCCTTTAATTCCTTGCCAAAATTACCGATCGAGCAAATCACAAACGCGCACCGCCTTCCAACAGATAGCTTCGTCATGACGTCATGGCGTGACAACACGAGAACTTTTCAAGGTGTTGGAACTTGGAAAATCAGCTGCTAGAAATATCCAATATGATAATTGCTGCTTTGTTCTATTACGCAAACGATGTATAAAATCAGTTTTTGGTGTAATTTCAAGACGAAGTTTGTTTAAAGTTCGAAGTTTTAATAAAAACCATACTCGAGCCTAAAAAGCCGAGCCCGAGCTGAGCCGAACTTCAAAAGAAGCTCTCAAAATGTAAAGTTTTCGAAAGTTTGCCCACCCCTAGTTAAAGGTTTTTCTTTACCATTTCTATTTTAAATAAAAATTGTTTTTTTGATGAAAAGTAGGTTCGTGGGCAAGACAGCAACGCGCTTCACGCCCCACTAACCTACTTTTCACCGCAAAAAATCATTTTTATTTAAAATAGAAATATATCAAAATGTAATACATTGGTTCAGTATCGATTTGTATGTTCGATTACTTTCGAGTATAATCTAAACTAATTTTCTAAAGTTGGTACCACTTAGTTTTGGCAAAAATGGCGAGAAGGTGAGTGTGATTTCTGTTGTTTAAAAGTAAATTTGTTTATATCAAATTTCGATAATATATACGTTAATCAATATCACAAATACTTTTACTTTACTCATTGCATAATTATTTAATTTAATGTAATAATGTTGAAAAGCATGAAAAAACAAGGAAAATGCGTTGAAAATACGTTGTTTTTTGGGGGCCATGAACCGAAGAAGTTCCTCTATCTGAAGTTTTTTTGTGTATGCATTGACCAAAGTGAGCACTAGAGAACCATGTGTAGGCTTAGGCCTACATCATCTTTATAACACTTTGCTTAGATCTAAACCTAACCTAGACTCGTCTTCCGTCTTCCGAGTCTTAAATGTACCGCTATCCTACACAATTGGTTCCGCTTTTTATTTTGGAGGATTCCTTCTGGTCTTGCTTTATTTCAATCTTAACTTGACTACTATTACTCTTCGACTTTACATCGATGATGGATCAAACATTAAGTAATAATTTTATTAGGTGTATGCGTGTACCCAATTTGGAATATTTCGCACTCTACGTATTCAAAAAGTTGCTACGCAATCTCGAGTATTAAACAATTTGATTTTACTTTCCCATTGTACATTACCTTTTGGGCAATACCATTGGAACTTAATCATTAAAGGTCTCTAGCAAGAGATTAATTTACAAAAATGCGATTGAATGTTACTCGGCATTATCATTTTTGAAGCCTACACACAGATTAACACAAAAAATTAATACTGTAGTAGTTTGATCTTTCTTTCTTTAATGTTTATCGAAGTGTGGTCGAAGAGTAATAGTGAAGTGAAAACCGAAGTACCTGTTCTCCATACTAGAGTAATTTTGTGCTTGTACTTCAAACTAAAAAAATCGACTCCCTCACTTTTGTATAGTATTTTTAATTATTGGCGTTAGCTTGTGTAAGCTCCTAACGTGACTACGTAAAATGTTATTGAAAAATTAATAATTAAATCCCCCCAAGAATTTTGATGATCAAGGACGGACGGTATGCCCCAAACATTTAGGACCTATTCTATTTAGATTAGCAAATGCTATACTTTTGATTTGGAGTACCAAAAAGTACTTGCAAACCCCTAATATATTTTTATTTAGCATCTATTATGTTTATGTATGTGGTTATAAAAAAAAATACAAAGTAGGACAAAGAAGTATTTATTTTTCTTAATTCAAAGTACATATGCACTCGGAATAATAAACACTGTGAAAATCCTTTGTTAATCAGTGTTTAGAACTGATTAGGATAGGCCGTCTGCGGTGGCACATATGATATGGCCGCTGGACCACAGCGTATGGCTCTATGAGGACGTGGGTTCGAATCCAGCATAAGACATGTTTTTTGTAATCGTCTTTCCTTGTGATCTATCACCACTCATCATCTCGAATAGCCTTAGTGAGTGCATTAATAGAGATGTTATGCAACAGAAATCATCATCTGGATAGGATAGACATTAAATGAATCAAATTTAAATTTAATTTAATTATTACATATAAAAACAAGATGAGTATAATGTAGTGATGCATGCAATGAGGAATGAGTAATGCGAGAAAGAGTAAACAGAAAATGACTGGCTAATAGATGAGCGAGAAAGAAGTATGGTGCCTGGTTCATGTTTTGTTGTCCCCTGTTTGTGCACATCCGCTCTCTTCCCATCTCAGCCTTGTTTTCTCTATTTGTTCCAGGTATCATGTTTGAACTGCTTGTCTGCACTCGTCCTCTTGATGCTTCATGTCTCCAAAGCGCCTGAGCTTTCCTTAGCTTACTTAAACTTGAGACTCGCTCTCTACCCTGCATTCTTTCCTAATCATTGTATGCCTTATCCTTTCAATGTTTATCACCCCTGCTTTAAGTATTATTATTATTATTATTGTTGTTATTATTATTGTTATTATTATCGTTTGTTGTTGTTGTTGTTGTTGTTGATAGATAGATGGCTGGCTGGTGTAGGGAATGGTTGATAGGAACTAGGGGTGTGTGAGTTGACAAATTTTCGACTCGAGTCTAGTAATCTGTTACTCGACTCGAACTCAAGTGAATGCGCTGCAAGGTAGAGGTGCCTTCTCATTAAACGCAAGCGTGATTATGTAAAAATCATTATGCATTTAATCAACCCCTTTTTTCAAATTTGTAATACATAATTAAATTAGTATCAACATTTTCATGTTTTATCAATAATTGAATTGAATGATATGTCATAGACAAGCTCTAATGATGTTGTAAATAAATAAATTTGTGATTAGTGTCTACCCACTACCAGTGCTTGGATCATTAAAATTCACTATAGATATTTCATTTTAAAATCGATTAGATGTTACTCTGTCTTCTCTTTTGGAGCCTACATACAGACTTACATCAATGTGTGGCTCGTTGGTCTTGTGGTTAGCGTATTTGCTTCCAATGCAGAAGGTCCAAGGTTCGATTCCCGCCAAAGTCAGAAGTTTTTTATCTTCTGATTTGGACTTAAGTCCATCAGTTCTTGTCTTAGGAGTTTGTAAACGGTGACTTTGGAGCCGTCCTTGCAACGAAGAAAGAAATGCAGAGTTGTTCTGAATCGGCCTTGTTGATTCTGGCGTTGATCCGCGGGTGTTCGCACTGTCCATACCACTGATTGCTATATTTCCTATTAAAAATATCGATCTTTGGTTGGTTATCGCTCACTCGTCTATTGCGTCGGGGCCTACAGAGTTGGTTAGGTCGCTTTGAACTACTGTCTCCCACTGAAAATCAGTTACAGTCGAGCCCACTTATAGAGAACTCTCTTTTAACAAAGTAATTTTAAAGCTTGTTAATTAAAAATGCATGTAAAGTGACTGTTTTAACAAAGTTCTTTTTTAACAACCTAAAAGTCAGTTTTTGTCAAGTTTGTTATAAGTGGGCTCGACTGGAGATAACTGAGTGGGTAGACTCTAAATACAATTTATTTTATTTTATTTTTGAATAAATACATTTTAATGTTGTACATGCTATTCTAAGTAGGCCTACAGTCAAAGAGGTAGTGAAATAAATAACAACATACTCTTGAGTTGAACAAATTGTTCTCGGTACTAGAGTTATTTATGATACTCAGACTCGACTCTAACATCACTGCTCGCACAGCCCTAGTAAGAACCAACAGCTTATCTTTACGTGTTTGGCAACCGTATGATAAGCCTTTTTTATGTGCATTATCAACATGGCCGCCAAGCGCCTTATAGATAAGCTGTTAGTTCCTATCAATCTTTCTCCAAAATACACTTCATTATTTTGGAAAATATCTTAAAATTAAAATAAACTTGAGAACTTACCCAACTGGTCATGCAAGTAACAAGACAAAATGTATTGTATGTTGGGAGTTTGCAATGCCTGGGTCATTCCAAAGCAATAAATTATTAATCCAGGAACATAGCAAATAGGGTTTAGCCAAGCCAACTATGCATTGATTTCATTAAGTATCATTGGGGCTATGTTAGATTTACTTATTGTGCAAGTAACTTTGAAATTTCAATCTACGTATATTTATTTTTCACTTGGAACATTCACAATTTTATTGCAAATGGTCTCTACCAATAATTCAGCACTTCTCGATTGGTTGACAAATTATAGCAACACTATTTCCAACACCAGCCCCGCCTCTGACTATGGTATCACGTACACAACTACTTCAATGACGGCAAAGTGAGATGGCTGTTCTTTGAATCCAAGAAAGTCCTAACCTAAAGTGTCCTAGCTCTTTGCTTACAGCATTGGCAAGTTCGGTTACAAGCAAGCAGTCAAATTCATACTTCTTTGTTCCAAAATTGGTTTTAAAGAATTATTAAAATCCTAATGATAATTCCTAATTATGTGGATAAGCAACAACAATTAGTAACCATATTTGATAACAAGTTAAGGTGTAGATGAGTTGTTAAGGGTAAAGAAGGCTTCTATCGGAGTCTCAATTTTATGTACCTGCGTCTGTACAAACCAAGGAAAAGCATAAGTTTATCGATCAACGCTTAATATAGTAAAAGTTATCTTATCTTCGTCAGTTTTATAATTTTTTCCTGGGCTATTAGGCTGAACATCCAATTTATGTGTTTCTATTGGTACTGGCATATCACTTTGCCCAGCGCATGCCCTGACAGCTGTAGGCAAGTAACTCTTAACTCTTGACTGACAGCAATTCAAGGCCCCCGACTAAGCAGGGATTAATACTCTTCCGCGATCAGATAATGCAATACATGCGTGGAATATCATCATTCGAACTAACCAGCATTGGGTGCCGCTGCGTGAAATGCTGTACCGGTAGATCTAGTTTTAGTGCCCGATATCCATTTCTTTATTTACAACAAGGGCTATGGTTGGTTTTAACTCTTCAATTGTGGAAGACCCGTGTAAGACAGCAAACTGCTTATTTGTATATAGAGTACTTTGTATATATAGTTTGGCTGATCAGATAATGCAATACATGCGTGGAATATTATCATTGGAACCAACCAGCATTGGATATTGTTGTGTTGAAATGTTGTACCAGTAGATCTAGTTTTAGTGCCCGTTATTCATTTCTTTATTTACGACAAGGGCTATAATCGATTTTAACTCTTCAATTGTGTAAGACAGCAAACTGCTTATTTGTATATTGAGTACTTTGTATATATAGTTTGGCTGATCAGATAATGCAATACATGCATGGAATATTATTAATTCGAACCAACCAGCATTGGGTGTTGTTGCGTTGAAATGCTGTACCAGTAGATCTAGTTTTAGTGCCCGTTATTCATTTCTTTATTTACGACAAGGGCTATGGTCGGTTTTAACTTTTAAATTGAATTGTGGAAGACCTGTGTAAGAGAGCAAACTGCAGGTTCAATATATTTGTATATTATGTGTGGTATGTACTTTATATAGTTTGACTAAATTAGGTATTGCGTACTATATATTTCAAAATTAATTTTAAGTGCAAACAACAGTTTTATACAATATAATCGGAAGTGATCGGACCAGAAGCTCCGGCATGGAAGCTGGTCCCAACACTTGCCATATTACCTATAGTTTCAAGTACTGTAGGTAGTAGGACATGACTGTAATTATGTAAAGTGCCGAGAGAAAGGGGGCTCCAACATGTAGACTAGCATTTACTTCAGGAATCTCGAGTTCAGTTCCTAAGCTTTGTGACCAAACCAAAGCACCAAACCGTGGGTAAATGCTAGTCCACTGTCGAAACTCTACAATAATAAAAGTAACTGAATAATATTATCTTAAGGTCAATACATTATTTCTTATATAACAATATCTGTTGTTATAGTTATATTTTCACTGTACTGTACAAACATTCTTGCATTGTTTGATTGATTAAATTGTAATACAGTTCCCTTAATGATTGCACATTTAATTTGCTTCATCATTTCTTCCCGTTGAATGAGTTTAAATCTGAAAGCTAGCATGGCTTTCACCAGTGATGTTGAACCTTTTATGATTCCTGAAGGTCATGAATATAGCTTGGTAACTAATCTGTAGACTTGCAGGGGCCCATTTCTGGTAAGAATGGTGTCAGTTGTTGCAAGATTGCTGGATTAAAGTGTACATTGTAGAAGGTTACATCTATTTTGTTTAACAAACATTAATGATTGTAGTACAAGCTAGTTGACTGCTGGATGATGAGCAGTCCACCACTATCCTAGCAGTTCCAAGAAGAAGTGAGCGGTTGCAATAAAAGCATTAAGTAACATTAGTCTCTTAAAGCGTATCCACAGTGACAACGCTACATCGGGAAATAATGAATCCCATATTTTCTCAATTACAAGGCCATCGAGTAATGGCCGCATCCCCTATTTTGACCACTAAAAGCCAGCGGTTTAGCTGAGGTTGTTTAACCGGTTCCCACTCGGAACACCGAAGCTACGCAGCCTTCGGGCGTGGTCAGGGGTAGAGTGGGTGACTGCTCTGCCCTGAAACTCACGTATATCGCTGGTTAGAGCAGATGGAGGGTTGGAGAGCTAGTGTAACGGCTTCGTTCTCCTCGACGTCTGCTCGGCAGTCCGGGTTAGTGGAGGAACCTATATGACTGTCAAAGCTACACCGTCCTCATCTATCATCCTCATATATCACCACTCATCGTCTTAGTGCATTAATATGAGACGTTCAGCAATATCAAATCAAATTGACTTAAATTAATTCAGTATTATATGAACACTATTGACTAATGGCCCCATCCCACTTGGTGAACTTCAATTGTATTAAAGTCTTTCCAGCAAGTGTACCACCCATTTAAAACAAGATCTACTGACTTAAAAAATAAAAAAGTATTTTCTTAATATTTGCCTCACATGTTATATAAATATGGGCTCTCATATTATGAATTCATGAATAGATACTAGAGTATATTTTTATTTTCAAGGAAAACCAATGTGATATCAGTGCTCATCTAAGTTGGTTGTTATTTGGTTCTAGTAGTAGTTTTTTTTTTTTTACAATGGTAGTATCAACTGTATGAAATAAGTGTATGTGAATGATGGATTGTAACATTGTTTTTTTATCAATAGAAATGAGTTGAATAGATAAAATCTGATTTTTTTAAAGTAAGCAATGTAAATAGTAATCAAAACAATTTACATTTAGACATAAACAGCTTAAAACACGCATAAAGTTTATGTTTATGGCGACACACATTTACATTTGGTAAAGATTCTGTCAAAATGAACCATATTTATTTGATGAGCGAAGCGAAGATTCCATTACACTACACTGGAGAAAAAAATCCGGAATGTTTTTCTTTTCTTTTTTTTCTGTTTGTATTATTGTGTGTCTGTTAACACGATTCCGGCTAAACCGATACTCCAATTGTGATGAAATTTTTTGGAGGCCCTTGAAATCTCTGAACTCAGAACTGCCACGTTTTTTAGCGCAATCAAAAAATTATTTCTCATGAAAATCGCAATTTTACGATTTTTATTTATTTTTAACAAATTTCTTCGACTTATAACACCTACATGCTTTATCCAATTGTAATGATTTTTTTCACAGAACCTTAATTTTATGAATTAATATTTTCGTGTGAAATTTGAGCGCAATCGAAAAATTATTTCTCGGGAAAATCACAATTTTACGATTTTTTAAATTTAAAAAAAAATTCTTCGACTAATAACATCTACATGCTTTATCCGATTGGAATGATTTTTTCACAGAACCTCAATTTTATATGAATTCATATATTTGTGTGAAATTTGAGTGCAATTGAAAAATTATTTCTCATAAAAATCACAATTTTACGATTTTTTTCGTTTTTTTAATTACGATTTTTTTTTTTTTTTATTATTCGAATTAGTAATGATATTTTCACAAAACAACAGGAAATCTGCATAACACCTGGCACCTCAATGCACCAATTACGCTCATCCAACAACGCGCCTGAAAAAGCGTTTGCGAAGCTTCCTAGTTATTTTATTTTATGTTCACTGACTATGGTTGATGTCATACAGTGGTGCCACGTTTTCAGGTCATTTATACATGTGTAGAAATATTTTGTAACTTTGGTCTACAATATCTCGGCAATGAGTTCATTGAAGTGACTTTTTTAAAAGATTATTATTAAGATTGTGGAATAACCAATGTTGCATAAATACAGCACATTTGGTGTTAGAATGCGTGGATTTTTGTGCACCTACGATGGTAGATATAGGGCATTTCATGGTATTGCAATCGCAAATAACTCGAAAAGTAATTCGGTGACATTTGTTTTATAATTTTTTCTATCATCAAACATACCTGCAAGAATAATAAAAAACAAATTTCGGGTCGATTTCATGGATTGTAATTTATGATGGAAAGACTTTAATATTCCCGAGGCCTATAGGTATTTGCATAAATAAATAGAGTAATGTGGTTAATTCACCATTATGACGCAACACAAAAACCGTAAATGTTGCAATGTTTCTTCAATCAAATCGAGTCATGAAAGTAATTACATGTGTGAAATTACTGAAGGGTGGCAAGGAAAAAATCAAAAAAAATTTCATCACCTAACGATGAAAAAATTAATACAACACAAAATACCAATACATTAGAATAGTTCAGGTTCCTGCAATAACATTCCAATTATTTTTGTTCACCTTGAAATGGTAGGCCTAACTGAAGTGGCGTAGCCTCAATACTTGCTTTTACAGGGTCTCGGTTTTTAGTTTTATTGCTAAAACCTAATCTTGACTCTTGATTGTGTCCTTTCAATTTAACAATGCAGCTAGCTTTGTGTTATCTTGAATAGAATTGTGGCAAATGCATTTATATTGCCCACCACTGCGGCTTTACGTCATCCGAAACTCTCGTATTATGACTTAGTTTAATATAGTATTTACAAGGTGGGAAAGAATCATTCATGTCTCGGTAATATCCAGATACAGCACAAAACTCTTCAACTAAATTCGGAACTTAAACAAACTTACTTAATTTAATAATGCAAAATAATTGCAAATGCCTTGGAAGCTTAGATTTCTATTGACAGTTTATCAAACTAACCTAAAAAAACTGATTTGTGAGAAAATAAAAATAAAAATAATTTTTTATTATAACCTTTGGTTCAAATGTCTATAAACTTAATTTTATTGTTGTTTGTCAAGCAATGAAGCGTTAACTCTTTTATAGTGGTTGATTATTACAGGTTATTTGTGGAGATCTGTACATGTTGAAATATGAACTAGTATATAGTTTATTTTCAAAACGGGATTAAGAATTGATTAAATTCTTTGCCAGAAAATACAAATACTGAATACTTTATGCCTTTTGGTGTAAATTGGAAAAAGATCTTTTCTTTTAAAATTAAGGTCGATATGACATTGCTGCCCCGCACCTTTCCGCGGCTGCCATAACGAGGCGAGTGTTGGTACACGGTAGCTCTATTGGACTTGCAGGTTTGCAGTCGGTTACCTCCTATTATTGAAATGAAGGCAGGCATGGTTCACGCTTGCACTTTATCTTTACACACTAATACGTGCTCAAACAACAGGAACCCGTAATAAATGGGTAGAAATAGTAAGCCAAAAACTCTCATCCGTCAATGCAACTGTCAAAAGCATTCGCGAAGCTAACTACCTAGTTTTTCTAAAACAACTCTAGAATAAAACCATTTTCACTGGTCTCTAGTCAATGTTCAGCTGGAAAAATTATAAAAATTGCAGTTTCTGGACATTTGGATCTATGGTATAAGGGTTCCATCACTGGTGTGCATCACAATGATTTTGCTGCAACTATGTACGAAGCAGCTATGAAGCAATGTTGGTGATTTATCCCTATTGCATCTGAGAATAGTGATCTAATAGATGATCAAGTTATCATTTTATCTAATGATCAAACAGCCAATGCTATGTAATTTTTTAATTTAAAAAAAGTTGTGTAGCTTTGATTGTGTCAACTTGGTTGTTTAGGCACACTAATTTGCAATCTGAGGAATGTAAGGAGGTTTGCCCAATGCTTGGAGTTTTGACAGCCATTTTCTTGTGAGACCACTGTTGGAAGGGCATGCATTTGATAACTGTTTTGTTTGTCATACTCGTGAACATTGTTTGCCATCTTGTTGAAACGAATCTTAAGCTGAACTTTCTGGCAATTTTTTATGTGTAACTGTTTTTTAATACTTTTGTATTGAATACAAAAAGTACAAATGGTTCAAGAAACATTGTCACTTTAAAGTGATAGTATGGATTTACCAACACCACAAAAGCTCCGGCTAAAATGGTCGAGGTCACGTCTACTTATAGTTTGCTTGGGTTGATGGTTTAGTGTTGGATGGGGAAAGATTGATAGGAGGTTAGGAGCCAACAGCTTATGGTGAGCTGTTGGCTTTTAGCCGAAAATGGAAGGTGCAAGGCGATTTCCATCCCTCTGCCATAAATAGTAAACTTATTGGGGAGATGTGTTCCTCACAGGAGCCTGTTTCGTATTTCGAAACGCCTCTCAAACAGAATTAACTTGTCCCGGAGGTGCGCGAATGTACGCCACAGTGGTGTTGGAACATCTATATTGTATGTGTCTTGATGAAACCTACTTCAGGAGTAAACACGTCTGTTCTTGATTTGACTGAGTTGAAACCAGGTGTTGTTGGTCTCATCACAATGTCACAATTTTTATCTGGCCTCCTAAAAAAGTTAAACTTTCACTTTTTCAAACAATTACCGTACTTAATTAGGTTCAAGTTTTTTCATGTATCAACTTCTTCATATAAACTCATAACTATATTGTATTTTATACTTTGATCACAGTGGCAATACTACCCCAGTCGTTAAGAGTTGTTGATGAAATTAAAATCTTCATCAATGTCTGCATCTTATGACTAAATATTCGATCAAAGTGCAGTTTGTATATTTTCTTTTGGAAGTAAAATCAATCTATATTTGGCTGCTGGCCAATTAATGTAGATGACCACGAGGGTCAAACTCAGTACCAAGTACAACAAAGCGGTACCATGTCAATGCAATACTACTTGGAACTTGGAATAGTAAATGAAGATGACATGTTAGCTGGTGGCAGCACTCGCTGTACTACACTTGGACTGGAGCTCACGTATGGTACATAGTTTTCAATGGCAATCTTGTTGGTAATGTTTTTTAAGGCTCAGTATTGTGCTGATGATTGAAGTGTTGCAACGAATAAACATTCTTATTTTTTTAAATTAAACTTAAGGTTCCGCATGATTAACCAGCAAGGCAAAAGGTTTGATTAGTTAAATGCAGTGGTTTGAAACATGTCTCTTCATGTTTTTCTAATATAAACTGCTGGTTTACATGATATATCCTCGGACTTTCATCTACCATATAGGGGTACAGTAAGGTATTAATTTGTAAGATTTTATACCCGACGACATAGCTCATTCTTAATATTAATGTTTATTTCAAGTTACGATTTAATTTACATTGTGTTATTTTACTTACACATTTGGTTATCCCTGGTCCATTATCCTAAGCTGTCAGTTCACCATCAATCTACAATCATAAATACGCATTTGTTGTTTACTTGATTCACATACTTTTAATACATTTTTAATTAGTGTTTTGTAAGTGGCTACTGTCATTCTAGAAGTCTATAGCTAGAGAATTAAATGTATTTGTTTGCCACTGGCCACCCTAACAGAAGGATTCTAATCCAAGTAAGAACATTCTTTTAACCGTACTAGCTCTTGTATGGAAGGGAGGTTCATAATAATAATATCTGCAGACGTGCTGTTTCTTTGAGAAGTTACAAATACATGTGATTTGTTAGGGAAATATTTCCCGCAGCCAGTAAGCACCTTACTGATATGATACTTTAAACAAACCTCCGAGTTGGCTCGTATGATTAGGGCGCAGGTCCGAAGGTTGTGACACTAGGAGGACGTGGGTTCGAATCCCGCATAAGGCTTGGGATTTTTGTAATTGTCTGTCACCCTCATCTATCACTAGTCCCCTACTCATCGTCTCGAATAGCCTCAGTGCAATTATAGAGACGTTAAGCAACAAAAATCATCATCATCAAATATGTCATGGAAACATTAATCAAATTTCTATTTTTAAACTTTGTAAAAAAAAGGTTACGGGTAAAAAAAAAAAAGTTTTGATCTTGGTGCCATTACTAATTGTCACTTGTGGTAAATTCTCTTGCTAATCATCAATAACTTTTGATAATCAACTACAATAGAGTGTGCATACCCTTGCTTGACAACACCAACTATGCTAAGTTTCTCTCTTATCAGATGCTTACTTGAGTTAATGGCTACATGAAATGCTCCTAAAAAATGAATTACTTTATTTGCATTCACAACTCTTTTTTTTTTTTTAAAAGTTTGCCAGTTTTTTCATCCATTCATTTTGATTCTGACTTGATTTCAACATACCTATGTGTTCTTAATGTTTAGTTTTTGTTATATTATGAATCATCATCATAATCATAATTTATGATCCAAATATGATCATGTACCTGGTACCTCATTTTGCAGTAAATAAACTTTCAATAACTGGGTATACTTGGCAATAAAATAATCAATCTAAACTATACCAAAGTCTCTTTGTCGATTTGTAATACTAAGCAAAATAAAGTAAGCCTTTAGTTCTCAGAGGACTCCTGCAAATGAAGGCTAGACTTTGCATGTACATAAACAATTGATACACATGCTTAAAGTGATACATTTTTATAAAATTTTGGTTGGTTAATGCATCTCTACAGTCAGCAACATTGAATTCTAAATTAATTGCAGATGCATGCAATTCAAATCTCAGCTGAGAAAGTTTGCCCCTTGGGACATTAGTTATGTTACAATTATTTATTTTTGGTTTGAAATTGATTCAGTATGAATTATGTTGTCCTGATATTTACACTACTTTGCTCTGTTTTTCATTCGCTGAAATTTCAACCATCTAAGTTCCTTTCAAAGCACAGAGAACTGAATGACCTGCAACCATTTTCATGGATGCAATTTAAAGAACATTTCCATGCAAAGTGTATCTATAAACCCGAATCAAGGTCGATATCCGTAGCAAAGTGATTTTCTAGCTTCTACTTTGGTGGCACAAGACAAAAGTGACACGAAACATTGAACGGAACTAAATGATTGACTTGCAGCTCAAACAAAGCGTGAATTAACATAACGTTGCCAAAAGAATGACATCTCATCTCTTTGGCATTTGTCGCTTCTGTTTTTGTAAATCCATATTAAGTCGTATAGCGAATCTAATTCAGAAGACAAGCTTGTGGTGGCTTCATTGTTGTGTGTCAATAAACTATAATGCTATAGTCACAATTTGTCTAATTTGATTGTACAATATCCACTGTATTATAGCACTGATATTACATTACCACAAATGTTGCATGAAGTGGGAAGAGACTTTTTTCTGAAATGAATTCAGCAGCATGCTAAGAAACAATAACTGAATAATATGCAGATTGAATCAAAATAAATTACTAAAAATGTAGCATAATACCATCAGAAAAATATGATGAAACATCTTTAAGAATTTTGAGGACAAGCGTTACTTTCATCACACAACAACTTGCTTAACATTTGTTGGTAGATAAGGATCTAAAGTTTTATTCGTAAAGTTTACTGTGAAAACTGTGACATATTTCTTGGTTATTCTTTTACGATGGTTTGTTGTTTGTTCTCCATTTTACATTCGTTTTTAGGCAACTGGCATTTTTGGATGGCTTAGCAAAAATTAAATTAAATCAAGTATTTTCTGATGCTAGGTATCTTGCTCTCCATTAGCCTATCATTTGGAAGCATTTTAAGAATGTAGTATTTAGTTGTGGCTGCTACTCCAAAGTGCACTATTAAGCATGTAATCATTTTTTCTATTAAAAATTTTCCTACACGGGTCTAGATGATAATTGAAACCAGACATCAAACATCAAGCTGCTATACCATGTTTAGCTCTCACTCTGACTGTTAATGTTTTTTATCTATTTCAGTAGTTCAATGAAATATGTTTGCCTTTGTAGCTATACACCGTAAATCTATACTCACAAACATACACATACGGGTAAGCTTCATGTATAATGTTGAAGTGATTATTTTAAAATAATATGCTCTTTTTGTTCTTATAGGACCACTGTTTGGCCACCTCAACTAATCAAGTGGTATATATTTTTATGTAGTAGTAGTGTGTCGATCAGTCTCGTATTGTGACGAGAATTGGTACCCATTTTACATTTTGTTCTTAGGCAACTGGCATTTATTTTTGTTACCTATCCTATGCTGCAGCTTGCTGTTTTCAAGTAATCTTTATTTTGTACGATATTCTTGTAAGACGGAGATCAAGTTTTCTTCATGCGTGTAATCAATACATTTAGGTTAACCTTCATTTGAAGTATGTCGTATAGATGATTATGTTTAATTCTAAAAGAATTGCGGAAGGAAGTGTGTAAGAAACAAGTGAATGTAAATAATTAATGGAATACATGTTTAGCAGGGATACCAGGAAATTTATATGCCTTGTTGATAACACATTGTTACTACTGGAGTGACCACAATTGCATTCTAATTTCAACTGTAAATATTTGTTAGATATAGATTTGTTATAGCTTTCTGACTAAAGAATTTTTCTAAGGTACGTACCTTCCGGAACCGGTAGTCCAAATGTATTTGTTTTCATACTTTGTAAATAGTTGTTGAGGTAATTTTTCGTACATCGGCCTTTAACACGCTGTTTGCTGCTTCCCTGATTTATCATCCATGATTTAGTTAGTACCTCTATTCTATTGTATGTAGGCCTACAGTATATTAATAACATGTACAGTGGGCCAAAATATTGCCAGTTGCTAACATCTATTTTCAAACACAAACTAAAAATGGTTTTCGTTGTAGCCTTTCCATTTGAATCAGCAAGACTGTTTTATGTTTGACAAAGCCTTAGTATTTCTCACACATTGAGAAATAGAAACTTTTACACTACACTTTGAAGTATTTGACCCAACATTAATATTTTGAAATACTTCTGTGCATTGTATTTTTTTCTATATTAAATACAACATTTTGTGTAGTATACTTAATCTATTTTCTAACTAGAGAGTCTAACTGTGCTGTAATTGTGGTATGAAATTGACCACATATTTCCATAATAATTGTATTATATTTGTAAAAAAAAATCTCAATACATTTTGGGGGCAGAGGTAAGTAAAATAAATACAACAAAAATTGTGGTCTGAAAAAATACGGGAGTTGACATGTCTATACAAATCGGCATTATGGAGTATTTCACTGATATTTTTTGTATTCTGGGCAGTGTTGGCTTAGGTGTAAAACAATACTGCAATTTTTGGACCATCATGTACAGTTTATCAATGTAGCATTTGATATTATGTTATCATATGCAAGCAAATATAACTTAGATAAACAACCAACTATTTTTAGCAATAAGAAAACGAGTACCACACCTTATGCAAATAATTATAATGAAAACTTTGCTAATTTAAGTATATCATGCTATGGAGTTTCTTGATGTAAAATATTGCCAAGTAGAAATATTGTCATCAAATATATGAAGATATAGATAATGAGTTTTGCTTTCCCCCTGGCTCTGCCTGGCTGTCATGGGATAACACAAACCACTACCCCTCAAGGTTTGGAGGGCCTAGGAGACTTGGGCCCCCCCAACATGAGATGAGATCTTATATTTGTGTACATTTTACTTGAGCAAGTAAAGTAATTGTAGCTGGCACATTTACTTATTTATTTATTTATTTTTTATTTATTTTAACTATTCAGTTAAAAAACTGATTTGCAAAGGAGGACAACTAAATAAATCTAATTATATATAGATGCAGAAACAACAATGAATTACAGTTAAGTAAAAAATTGAAATAGTAATATTAAAACCACAATGCATTAAAACACAACAATGTTGATAGCAAATTCAAAAAGGATAAAATTAATTAACTAAATATAAAAAAGGGGTGGGAAAAATAGAAGAAAAAAAGAAGAAAAAATCATCAAAAAGGAAAAAGAAAAAACTGATTTATTAGACGATCCCACATAAACGAATATGAGGTTTGCCAAAAATCAGGAACAGCAAATCAGGGAGTAATCAAAACTTTCGCGGAAAAAACCACCGAACGCGAATTTTCATTCTTTTGTTCAAATCTTGATAACAATTTAGTACAAAAGATCTTGACTCTAATATATATCAGACATATAATTATTTGAAATTGTTCAAGTCACAAACTGATCACAGCAATGATACAGGACACCTAACTCAAGTTGCTAGCTTCACCAGTGGCCGGCAACCAGACAATCTAGGCAGAAAAGTATCATTGAATATACATTGATTATATCATAACCAAAGCAATAATGAACAAAGAAAATAGCAAAATCATAAATAAGAAGTTATGAAGAGAAATTGACATTACACAGACAATGAACCACAAATAAATAGTAAACATCAATTCTTCTTTGCTCTTTGATTCATTATCATTGCTTCAATTTTACTTTTAAATTGAACGATTCCTAGCTCAGGAAACTGGCTTCTAACATCATAAGAAATTTAATTTAAAAAAGGATACACCTCTGTACAAAATGACTTTCTAAATGATTCAGAAATTAATTTAGGAACTTGAAATGAATAAATTAGAATAGAATTTCTGTCACGATCAACAATTTGAAAAATATTGTGTATAATTCCTAAATACATACCTTTTGTATGTATTTACCAGCACGCTATACTTCATCCTTTCCTCAATCGTGAAGCAATCAGATAGCAAATCTTGGCTCAAAGTAATTGAATCAAACAGATAGTCAATTATTATTATTATTATTTATTTTCAACATGATTGAATTACAGTAATACAAGCACATTACTGGTGGCAAGAGTAGAGCAAGGCCCCATAACAACATGTGCCTTACCACCAGTCAATTCTCTTCTGAAGTACAACATATTCGGTAGAAGGTCTTACTGCCCAAACCACTAAGCAATAATCAATAACAGAGTGAATATAAGAATCTACAAGTAACCTCAACATTCTCTCAGTTACAAACCTCTTCATTCTACTTATAATAATTCCAATTGCTGATGATACTTTATTACATACATATTCATAATGTTTCTTAAAAAATCTTAATTACTATCTAAGAAAACTCCAAGATATTTAAATGCATACACTCTAGAAATTGACTTACCATTACAATTTAACGTCAAATGAATATCATTCATGCTTCTATCATTAGCCTTATGAAAATTCATAAAATTTGTTTTACTAAAATTAATATCGAGTTCCTGAGTTTTAAACCAATCATCCATCCTCGTAAGAACTTCTATTTTTACTGTACCAGGGGTGTTATTGGACAAAATCATTATTTGTAATAGTAAGAAGATTTTAATTATAGATCTGGCCCAATTTAATTGTAGATATTTAATTAAAAAATAACAATGGAAATAATGAACATCATACAGGGTAGGCATACATACTTGGTTAACATTTCAAAATGTACACATTGAGTGCAATATATCCTTGAAACATGGTAAGACTATCACAGTGAGCAGACAGCCTGCACTCCTTAAAGCGACAAAAACCACATCAAAGGTACATGTTTTGTCATTGCCTTCAGCACTGTTGTGGGAGCAACCCCTGCCCCTCCCACCTTTGAAAAGGTACAGCGATGATGTGTCCAGATTGCGATCTAGGTTTGTTATCTTCAGGTGACTAAATAGTTAATAATAATAAAAAAATATTTTTCGTGGGAAGCCTGCCCACGGTGCATTGCAATTGTTCGTGCCCCTCTGAAGAGGTAGGGGCGATCGCCCCCCTTGATTCTTAAGAAAGGTAAATTTTATTCTGCAATGATACAACAATCTTGCAACGTGATGATAAAATACCAAACTAAATTAAATAAATTTAATAAATCATCAGTACCCTCTCCGTTTTTGAATACACGTCCTAAGAATATCAACTGCGTTGCAGAGCTGGCCGCACCCCCAGACCGCCCCCCCAACCCCTCCACGACGATCCTGGATCTGACCCTGATGTTTGGTTTATTAGCAAAAGCAAACATTAATACCCTTTAAAATAAATACTCTATATTTTAATCTTTCTGTTAATTTACAAACCATTAATTTAAAAATAGGAGAACTCATTACTATTCAAAAATTTGAAACAATCATTAATTGATTAACAATTGATCACTTGATTTGGGAATGTTACCAATTGAGATGAGTAGATGTAAGGGACAGGCTGACAGTGACGCATTTGTTGAATAATTTGTTCAAACGATTTATTGGCAAACTGAAAATCGATGTAAAATAATGGTAATTGGTGATATCCTTTTTTTGTCAATATATCGTTTAACAGGGCAGAGCCCCACCAGTAACGTGAAAAAGTCGATTGTTTATAATTGTTTCAAATATTTTGTTGCTTTAATTATTGATATCATTTTGTAAGCCGCCCGCGGTGGCACGACGAGGACGTGGGTTCGAGTCCCGAATATGTAATGTTTGTTGTTGTAATCGTGCTTCATCGACATCTATCACCACTCATCGTCTCGAATAGCCTTGGTGCATTAGTATGAGACGTTAAGTAACATAAATCATCATCGTTTTGTAAATATCAAATTGGCCTTCTAATTCTTATTTGGTAGGGTATCTTAATTATATAATATTTAAAAAATAAATTGAGTAACAGGGGCCTATAACAAAGAGTTGAGATTCCTTCCCTGAGGAAAACCATGTACAAACCTTTCACTCGGTTGCAGTGACGGGAATCGAACCCAGAGCCTCCCACGACACACGGACGCAGTCAGATCGCTCGCAGATCGCTCACAGCAATGTTGCACTATTTGGCTAGATCGAGATAAGAGCCCTCACTAAAATACACTCATTGCATTCAGGAAATACTGACCGGATGACTAAATCGGTTTATTGTCACTAGATAATGTTTTTTTTTTAACAATCAAGTACAAATTGATAAAAAATATTAAAATCTCAGGGGGGGGAGCTCGTCAGAGGTGGCACTTGACCCCAAGTTTGTCGGCGCCTATGGACAATTGTGAAGGGATGTCTTTCGTATGGGTGTGTGCTCGTTGGTCTTATGGTTAGCGTAGCTGCTTCCAATGCAGAAGGTCCAGGGATCGATTCCCGCTAAAGTCAGAACTTAAGGACTTAAGTCCATCAGTTCTTGTCTTAGGAGTTTGTAAACGGTGACTTTGGAGCCGTCCTAGCAACGAGGCACATAATAAATTGGAAGTTGTTTTAAATCGGTCTAGTTGATTCTGGCGTTGATCCGCGGGTGTTCGCACTGTCCATACCACTGATTGCTATTATTTCCTATTAAAAATATCGATCTTTGGTTGGTTATCGCTCACTCGTCGATTGCGTTGGGGCAGAGGCCGTTTGTCTTGGTCGCTTTGATTTATTGTCCCCCACTGAAAATCAGTTAGCCTATATAACTGATTGGGTAGACTCTAAATACAATTTATTTATTTTTATTTAATTAAATACTAGATTCTATAATAGTTTTTATACCACTGACTTGAAACTTTCAGAGGTCGTTCAGAATGAAAAAAGAAATTCAGGTAGGTAAAAGCTTTTTTTTAACCAAAATTTCAAGCCAGAAAGCATGAAAATACACTCGATCCTAAGGAAACAAATATTGTCTATAGATTTAGGGATAGAAGGCTAGGGCTAAGTTTTAAATGTTCAGTTTGCTCCATTGCACAACCTAGGTGATTGTTTTTTTGTTTCATTAGTGTTTTATTGAACATGAAGTTTTGACATTTTAACAATCAAATTAACAAATGACACACATCATTTTCTACAAGTAGTAAATCACAACCGATGCAGAAGACGATCACCTAGATTGTAAGCCTAAGTACCATGAGCTCTAAAAAAATCAACCTATTGGGACCAATATAGTTTCGGTATAAAACGTTTCCTAAACAAGCAATACGTGGTTTAAAAAGAGCGGAGATATTAACAATGAACGCAATTATAATAACAGATTTAAGTACTATTTATATTTATCTAATCAATAAAAATAAATATATTTTATAAAAAAAATTATATAAATATAATATATTACATATATTATAATGTAATATACATAAAAAAACTACGTCAAACCATAAACATATACCATAAAAAATCTACCAAATTTACACAGTTTTTTTTTTACCTATGAGAACTAATATTGAAAGCATAAAACACATTTTTTATTTTGTGTAACTATTTTGTTTTTTCAACCGATTTTCAGTAATGCACTGCTGTTCATGAGGACTCAATCCCTTGCATTTGAATTAACTAATGAGGAAAACCTCGGTAGTAAACTTCAGTCAGGATTACCGGTCGTGACGGGATTGGACCTCCCGAATCAGAGTCGCGCGCCTAGCGCTCGAGCAATGACTCTCGATACGAGGACGGAATCTACTGTTTGTTTGTTTGTTTTTTTTTATTAATGCTGTTCCGTAAACAGCCCATAAACATGGTCTGTCGTTATAAAATATTGACATTGTTAGTTGGGTAACCGCAGACTGTATTCCACGTCAGTGTTGACTCGAGCGTTAAGCGCGCGACTCTGATTCGGGAGGTCCCGGGTTCAAATCCCGTCGAGACCGGCAATCCTGACTGAAGGTTTTTACCGAGGTTTTCCTCAGTCGTTTAATGCGAATGCAAAGGATTGCATGAGTCCTCTTAAACAGCCCTTTCACATCCCTTCACAATTGTTTTATCCGTAACATACCTAGTTCGACACCAGAGAGGGGCATGAACTGTACCCTGGGCAGGCTTCCCACAAAAATCATTAAAAATTAATACTCTATTCTATATTGGACTAGATAGAAGAGAAAAAGAATCCACACTACGTTTACTTTTCGAAGTGTTTCGCACTAAATCCCAAACCAATTAAATTTAAATTTGAATCTTTGGAACAATGCGCCCGTGGTGGAGGTTTACGAAGCACCGCCACCTAGAAATATACTCAAGTGCTGCTCTCTGCACTCTGGTGGCTCAAAGAAGAACCTCTATTGTTCGAAACGAGGCAAACGCAAACATTAAATCCACTTGCAACCCATCATAAGTATTTCAAACTTTAACAAAGAAATGGCAATGATTTTACTGCAACACGTTCAACGGATCAAGTTTATCAATGCTAAGAAACCACTTTATGGCACAATCAAGAAGTTTTTTAAAACTAATAGTAACGATAGGCCTACTTGGAGCTCGGCTGCTGATAATGGTGACAGCGGTGACAGGTAGGCATATGTACGGTGTACCGACGTATCTAATTCATTTGCAAAACAGTTTATGTTTTTCATTTGAAACAAGAACGGAAAAGTAAACTTTTCATTCAAACCTAAGCAAACTTAGATCCGTTTGTCTTGCAACCAGACCAGACACAAACAGTACGTACGTCGACGACCATTGAATGTCTTATCAACAGCAAGTTTCTGTTGCACTTTTAGCATCCTTGCCTAATTGACACGGTTTATCCAGAGTGTAGGCTTGGGCTATGAGCCTATAAGAGACATTGTTGTGATACTGATATTACAATCCAGTGTATTACTAGTTATAAGACAGTCCAGGTTTAGGCTGAGGCTGTAACCCCTTGAGAGGGAGGATGAAATATGTAAACATACGGGCGGATATTTTGAATTTGGTGCCGATTTGTAAAACGATTATAGGGCCTAAGGCTCGTTGGTCTTGTTGTTAGCGTATCTGCTTCCAATGCAGAAAGTTCAGGGTTCGTTTCCGTCAGAGTCAGAAGTTTTTTAACTTCTGATTTGGACTTATGTCCATCAGTTCTTGTCTTAGAAGTTTGTAAACGGTGACTTTGGAGCCGTCCTAGCAACGAAGCACATAATAAGTTCAGAGTTGTTCTGAATCGGCCTTGTTGATTTGGTGTTGTCCGGGTGTTCGCACTGTCCATACCACTGATTGCTATATTTTCTATTAAAAATATCGATCTTTGGTTGGTTATCGCTCACTCGTCGATTGCGTCGGGGCCTACAGGGTTGGCTTGGTCACTTTGATTTACTGTCCCCCACTGAAAATCAGTTATATAACTGAGTGGGTAGACTCTAAATACAATTTAAGACTACAAATCAGAGTGTCCTAGGCCTAGCTCCTAGCTCATTGAGTAGAAATGACAATAACACAATTCCTGTAGTGTAGGACCTACTTTTAATATCTAGGCTGGAGCCTAGGCCTACACGTAGGCCTACACGTATAGTTGCCATAAGCCAAATGCCCTACCTTAGCCTGCTTGGCCGTCTAATGTACAATTACACTTAAAACTTTTAATGACTTAAATGAGTTTATAGCATCTTTTTCTGATTTTCACACAAATAAGTAGGATAGTACGAATGTAGGCCAATAGCCACGTCGATGTGCAAGTATTCATTCTATTTCGATTATTTGTAGCATACTTTGGGAAGTACCTTTGGAAAAGGAACTTTTAAAAGATTCGGTTCATCAAGAAAAAAAGAACTTTTGTAAAGTTCAAGTTCCTTTTTACACCCTTACCTCTAAGAACTTCAAATTCCTCATAAAAAGGAACTAAAGTTCATTTAAAAAGTTCCCTTTTATTTTTATGTTTGTTTAAAACCCCTTCAGACCCGAATTAAATTGGTCAAAATTAAGTTACTTTGAGCAATTAATTAGAACTGCTATTTTTTTCTAAGATTTTTAGTGTTTTCAAAATATTTTTTATCATGTTTTTAAAAAAGTGGGAGATTTTGGATTGAAGCTTTAATAAAGGTCAATATGTAAATTTGATGTACATTATTAAAACTAGATTTTTTCCTGAATTTTTTGCATATTTTACATTTTTTGTATCTCAAATAGTAGCAATACTAGAGGTATATTATTTTTCCGGGACAAACCAATTTTTTCCCATTTTTAGCCTTTTTTGCAGATGTATATTTTCAATCTTCTATAAAAAAGGCACTTTTCGTCCCATCGGGATGGGGAAAAATTTTTATAAATTTTGTATGCACCAATTTTTTTTTTAAATTGGGGGTCAAATTGCAAAAACCTATCTTTTACCCGGATTTAAAATTAGAGAGTTAATGTACATGACTGTGGACACAGGGTCTGAAGGGGTTAATGGCCCGTTAATGCGACTGCAGAGTGACTGACGTGCAACTTGCAAGCATGCGTATTGCGTATGGCTTTCAAAGAGCATGGTGAGCGGTAGGGTCATGAATCACAATGATAGGCCCTACATATCATATGAAAATTATAAATGATACGTCCTTAAAAAGTTCCGGGAAAATGGAACTAGTTCCTCGGAACTCGTTCTTTTATAAAGTTCCTTCCACAAGTATGATCTGTAGGCCATAGTACAGCCTAGCAAAGTAGGTCCTGCTGCAGGGCGGTTCATCTCGACGACACGACTTCAAAACAAAACGGCAAAAACTGAAGGTAACATTAGGCGAACTCGAACACTGGTTTTGAAAGGGGGCCCTCCTGCATCTAATATTTTTCCATAATATGCAATTTTTGGATGAATTCACTTCACGCTGCATACCGCCTGGAACATAGGGACATGATTACGGTTCCCTTTGCATGCTAAACTGTCAGGGATTTTTCGAAAATACCAGATTTAATTTGTACTTTAGGTATAATTGGATGAGCGTAACGAAGATTCCATTTAACTACACTGGAGAAAAAAAATCCGGTATGTTTTTTATCTTCTTTTTTCTTTCTGTTTGTATTTTTGTGTGTTTGTTAACACGATTCCGGATAAACCGATACTCCAATTGCGATTAAATTTTCTGGAGGCCTTCGAAATCTCTGAACTTAGAAATGCCACGTTTTTGAGCGCAATCGAAAAATTATTTCTCATGAAAATCGCAATTTTACTATTATTTTTGATTTTTAAAAGAAATTCGGCTTATTATAACACCAACATGCTTTATCCGATTGTAATGATTTTTTCACAGAACCTTAATTTTATGAATTAATATATTCGTGTGAAATTTGAGCGCAATAGAAAAATTATTTCTCCTAAAAATCACAATTTTACGCCTTTTTCGTCAAAAAAAATTCTTCGACTTATAACACCTACATGCTTTATCTGATTGCAATGATTTTTTCACAGAACCTTAACTTATGAATTAATATATTCGTGTGAAATTTGAGCGCAATCGAAAAATTATTTCTCATGAAAATCGCTATTTTACGCTTTTTTTCGTTTTTAAAAAATTACGCTCATCCAACAACGCAACTGAAAAAGCGTTTGCGAAGCTTCCTAGTTTAAATTTTACGCAGCCCTTAGAGAATCGCCCTGATGGTGACAGTAATTCTACCTAAACTAAAATGTAACTTTCCTTCCAGGACCATCATCAAGTCGATTGCAATGTCATACTCTTGTTACGAGAGTAGCCTCTCCGGGGAGCCCGGATACTCGCCCACCGATTGCCCCATTCTGGTGATGCACTCGGTGCTGAGCCAGAGAGCCCACTGGCGTGACTGGGCACGATCCCTGTACGAAGCAACCAGCCGCAAGGTGGTTGTGTTCGACGCTCGCAACCACGGGGACTCGCCTCATACCCCGGAGATGACCTACTCGCACCTCGCCGAGGACATCAGGGCTGCCATGAAGGTGCTGGACGTTGAACAGGCCTCGTTGATCGGCCATCACATGGGAGGGCGGGCGGTATTGGAGTTCGCTTTTCGATACGTGAGTTTGGCCATTTCTATTATTCCTTCCGTGGCATAATATATTGTACTCGTAAGAAAATCTTATGTAAAATTAATATTTTTTAAAAATTTTATTATTTATTATTTTTATTATTATTATTATTATTATTATTATTATTATTATTATTATTATTATTATTATTATTATTATTATTATTATTATTATTATTATTTATTTATTTAACAATTTTTTAAGGAACAATAATTCATATAGATACAGACTTATGCTAGAGTGTGGACAGAGGTAGATCTACATCTATATACAAATATTAGGGCCTACTAAGACATTATTAAGCAGGTTAGAAAGAGCTAAAAGCTCCATGACACAAAGTGCTAAACCTGCTTTTTAAACTTATTAAAAATACAATGCTAACTTAAATGAGGGTGATAATAGACAATAGTGCAGAGTATAGTAGAGTAGAAGAAATAGAAACGTGGGTGAGTTTTTTATGAACCAGGCAACAAAACATAATAATTGGGCGAGCGTAGCGAGCGTCTCCACTTGACTCTTATGGCTCGAATGTCTGTTTTTTTTTTCTTTTTCTGTTACTGCTTCGGTACAGGTCGCACCGTTTCTCTGATCGACCTGAAATTTTGCACACATGTACATACCACCTATGCGGGTTGCTGTATGGTTTTTGAACAAAATCCGATCGTTGGTTATAAAAAATAAAAAATAAAATAAAAAATAAAAAAATAAAAATGTTCCGATCGTTATGAAATTTTGCAGGGTCAATAAGTACAACAATCTCTCCTATTTTACAAATTTTCAGCTAAATCGGTCAAGACCTTAAGTAGCGTAGATACAAATTACATTTTAACAAAAGTAACGTTACCATGGCAACGAAAAGTCTCACTATGCACTGCCACCTAGAAGTAATCAAAATACTATCGAGGAAGCAGTGTATTATTTGTTATCAAAGAGTTAAAATAGTTTTCCCAAAGAAATGATGTCAAGGTCCTCTAGATGGCGGTGGATTTTATCCATTCTCTCCTATTTTACAAATTTTCTGCTAAATCGGTCAAGACCTTAAAGACTTATTGGTATGTAACATTATGGGAATGTCGTACTCGGGTCGTGTTGCACGTACCGGTGCTCGCTCAACAACGCAACGGGACTTTAGCGTTTTCCTAGTATACCAAATTCATGTACCAAGGAAAAGCAGTGTTTGTCAATATATAATATATATAATATGTAATAGGGATGTTACATTAACTGCATCTTGTACAAACACCTTTTATCAATTATTTATAAATAACATAATATTCTACATAATTATTCTAAAAAAAATCTTCATAGTCAACATATTATTCTACAATATTTTCTATGCTTATGTAGAAATATAATATTCAACATGCAATGACCTAGTCGAGCTGACATAATATATATTTTTTAACAGCGACACTCAAACATATGTAGGCTACACCAACAACCATAAGTAATATCAAGGTGTTTAGTTGTATCTACTATATCCAGATTTACTTCGAGTCGAGGGTGTACCTAAGAACTAAGAAGTAAAATTGCAATCAATGAGGCAGACAGAAAGCCAACTTACTATATGTTACTAGGACAAGAGAGGAGTTTGCAGCCTCAAGGTAAATTAACAAAATACGGGTGATATAGATTTTGAAATTGAGTGATGCAAGTAATGTGTGGTGGGGAGAAGTCCTCTAACTGGTTGCCTATCTGCAAGTGTGGATGATGGGATAATGGTGTTGGTGTGTGAATTGGAACATGCATGCATTTACTTTAAGCATGACCCTACCGCAGGTTTGATTATGTCTTACTGTGTAGGAACTTTATTTTAAGCAGTGTAGACTAGACTGTAGATCATCATACATGTCCCAAACCAAAAGCTACAGTCATCATCAGGTGAAAAGTTGAGTGTCTTGTATAGCAGTGGAATTCAAAGAAAAAATGATACCTATTTGATGAACCATCATTTATATTTTCATATCAACGTTTTTATAAGGCCATTTCTGTGCATGGTGTGTAACTCATAAGGTACTTATCTTAATAATACAAATAAAATATTATCAATAATTTGAAATCCAACATGGTAAATATATTTTTTGTGCTTTTAGCCTTTTTGAAAACACATTACTAAACATTAAGACATATATTCGCACAATAATTTGTCAAATTACACATACACAAACTTTGTCATGGAAATAAATATTGTAATATCAATGTTTAAGAATAAATTATCAAAGTGAGCTGGTACTGCAGAGAAGATATATTTTTAAATGTGCCATTTTTTAAGATCCCAATTTTTTTGCCCCATGTTGTGCATAAAATACATTTTTATTTGATAATCCTACACCTTAATTGTTTTGTTTTACAGTTTAGTATGTAAATTGCTTCTGTTGCAATTAATAGTGGGTATGGATGAAGGTATAATAATAAAGATAATAATGCAATCTGGTATTAATTTTACTTAAATGTGTTGCTGTTTGTTAAATGACTCATACATCGTCTTCATGATCTTTGTTACATACCTACGAAGCAGTGCACTCAATATCATCATCAACATGACTTGTTCAGTAGGTACCTGATAACAAGTTGCAAGGGCGGCAAAGGACGCTAGGTAGCAATTGTATTAGTACAGCAATTTGGATATCCTGCCTTACATTGCAGTTGTTTTAAATAAAAATATAAGTACAAATGGTGAACTCTGAAAATCAAATATTTAATTTTTCAACTCGATTTTGTCTTTCCAGCCCAAAATGGTGAAGGATTTGATCATCATCGATGTATCGCCCTTCGCATTTACAGCCTCCCACATAGCTGATCTCTACAATTACCTAGAAGCAATGCTGAAGGTGAAGCTAATGAAATTCACAGATTATGTAGATGCTTTGGATCTAATCGAGGCGCAGCTGAGCGAGAAAATTGACACACCCTGGGTACGAAACCTCATTCTTGCAAACGTTATGCAAGTGTGGAATGTGGAATATAGGTGGCGCCTCAACCTCAAGGCTATTAACGAGAATTATCAGCACCTTGCTTTGGCAACTCAAAGCCCTGAAGAACCATGTTTTGAAAAGCGTGCTCTTTTTATCGACAAGGGGTGGTTTTCTTCATTTGATCGTGAAAGTCGGTCCGAAATTGAAGAAGTTTTTAAAAAGGCTCAGTTCCAGACCCTTATACATGCCGATGATCAGGCTCTTCTGATGAAGCGTAAGGCTTTTCTTAGGACTGTAACTACATTCTTGGCTCAACAAGATATCAAGTAGGTAACTAAGATCTAGACACTTGGAGTAAAAGATTAGAAACAATAGGCCTCCAATAGCTCCAAAGGCTTTAAAGTTTAAATTAATTTTGAGAAAAAAGTACAGCATAATAATTTTAATTTTTAATAATATGGCAGGCTAATTATTCATTATTGTAAAAGCATGTAGGCCTGCCTAATACATGGAAGTAGGTAATAGGATAGGTACTAAAATATAAAATATTTTACATATGTATAGAAATGCAAAGTCATGTAATGAATTTTCCTAAAATTAATGCAACTACCAGTATTATTGACCGGTGCTATTTATTATTGAGCAAGTGATATTCAGACTGTGTGTAGACTTAGAATTAAAAGTAAAACGGAAGTTACAAATTTGCTAATAGTACTATTTTTCAATAAAATTATTTGTATCTAAAATTGATTTGCCACACTCACTTCAGTGCAGATGAGGTTTATGTCGCCTATTATGTGAAATGCCTTAGCAACGAGATTGTAGAACAAGTGTTATGGGATACTTCATTTTGTTGTGTAAGTCTTGCTTTCACGTACAACCCGTACTAGCTATAAATGATGTATTAGAAGTAAAATTAGTATGTAAAATGTTTAAAGTACAATAATGAAGTTCTATACTATAATAACTAATACAGTGCGGTACGCTATCATGCCACTTTATATCTATGATTTCAAACTCAACCCCCCCCCCCCTCCCCTACCGACCAAGGTTGTCTGCTTATTTCCGGTTACCAAATTCTCTGACTTTTCCAGATTGATAACCATATTTTTACAGGCTGTTAATTTGTCTGATTGAGAAAACAAATTACTAATTTTTCCTTCAACGTTACGATTTGCAATGACAAAATGAGTGGGGGTTTGGGGGCTTGGCCACAAAAAAATTTGGAATTTATAGATTTGATTTGGCGAGTTTTAGAGATTTTTGATGAAAAATAAGGAAGGTCTGGAAATATAAATATAACACGACAGTAAACAACAATTGCAACTTTATTAACGATGTTTATAACTACGTAGTAAATCGCCAAAGCCAATACGCCGCATGACCTCTAAAAACGGTATTGGTACGCGTATAACTGCGTACCACCACAAATCAAGTACTGAACTAATACAATCTACAAATTTCAAAATCTACCCACAGTAACTGGACTCTACAATATGAAGGTTACAATGATGTATTTTCGACAAAACAAGCGCTCATTGGTATAATCAAGCAAAAGCTGACTTTAGATTAACTTTAGATTAACTTTATTAAGTTCAGTTTTGAGTTCATCAACTCGGTTACCAAACATTTACAACAATAACCACATATTCTGCACAAATGCAGGGCACTGACAAGAGTCAACAACAACCTTGGTATTTTCTTATGCGCTCTTTGAATTCAGAGACATTTCTAGGCAATGGATTTATAACTCTTTCATCCAAACCATTCCAACTCTTGGTCACAGAACCAAGAAAGGAGTGTTTACCTACATCCGTGTTACATTTGTGAACAAATATCTTCATACTATGATCTTTTCTACCTCTAAATGGTGCAAAAATAATCTTTTTATTTAGGTCATCCCAAGCCGGTTGACCTGTAAATACTTTGTAAAAAGCACACAGTTTAGCATTTATTCTACGTTCATGTAATGATTCCATCCTAGATCTACCATCATTTCACTTGGACTATGTCTCTTTCCATATTTACCTAGTACCTTTCTAAATGCTTTTCTTTGCACCATCTCTATAGCTTCAGTATGTATTTTTTAGTGTGGGTCCCACACTAACTCAGCATACTCTAAAACAAGGTCTAACAATTTCAATGTATGCTTTCTCCTTTACCTTTTCACTACATCCTCTCAAGTTTCTCATCACAAAATTTGTTTGTTTATTTCCCTTACATATAACTTGGCTTACGTGCTCTCCCCAATTTAATTTATTATTTAACAGTGCTCCAAGGTATTTACAATTTTCACGATACTCTAAACTTTCTCCATCAAGCATATAGTGATAAACATTCGTTTTATGCTTGAGTGTAAAATTTAATTAGCTGACTCTTAGCTGCATTCATTTTCATTCTATTGGCCTTGATCCATTCCACTATTTTGTCAATAGCTTTTTGAAATCTGAGACAATCATCCATATTGTTAATTCTCATATATAATATGCAATCGTCTGCAAAAAGTCTTATAAACACATCTCCATCCAGACCTATCCCTATATCATTTATGAATATTAGAAATAGAAGTGGGCCAAGAACACTTCCCTGTGGAACCCCTGATAAAACAGCTACTTCATCAGAATATTCATCACCTACTTTAACAACTTGCACTCTTCCTGTGAGCCACTCATTTATCCATTTCACTATTCCTAATTCATTTATTTTACTCATCAAGTGTATTGCCATGAGGTACCATATCGAATGCCTTGGAAAAATCTAGTAGTATTGCATCAACTTCCCCTTTATTGTCAACCTCATCAGACAAATCCTGAATAAGGCTCGCTAATTGACTTTCACAAGAATAGCCTTCACGAAAGCCATGTTGAGTGTTTAACAGATAACCAGTTTGTTTCAATTGGTATCTTATATATCTAGAAATCATAGTCTCAAAAACTTTACAAACACTACTAGTAAGACTTACTGGCCTGTAGTTTTCAGCCCTATCTTTTTTCCCATCTTTGGGTATTGGAGAAACCCATGCAGATTTCCAATCATCTGGTATTTGCTCATTATTTATAGAAATTTGGAATAACAACTGTAAATAGGGAATGATCGCATTGCCCGCTAACTTTATGAAATCATTTGAAATGCCATCCAAACCCGGTGTTTTGTTGCTTTTCAAACCATTAATTACTTGACCTATACTTTTTTGACTAAATGTAAAGACATTTAACCAATAACTCCTGTGATGGAACTATAGATTGCATTTATCTACGCTTGACTTCAGTGGCGTGTTTAGGGGGGGCTCTCACTCCCACAAAATCCCACCTTTAATTATATTCTGAAAATTATTTAGCTTCCACAAAATATTAAATACCTACATTTATTAATTTCTTTTGTCTTTTTCAATTCAACAATGCACCTTAACTTAAACTCTTAACTTAACTCTAAAACAAATTAAAACCACTTCAAAAGTACATATCTTCCCCCTCCTCCCAATGCGCATTTGTGGAGCACCTTTTGCAGTTGTATCTTACTCTTTGCAGCCCCCCCCCCCAAATATATTCCGGTGTACGCCACTGCTTGACTTTAGTTACGACTGAATGAATACTATATCCTAAACAATCGAAAAATGTTACCATCACTAGTGGAGTATCACAAGCTCTTGATTATGACGTACCTTCTGCTCAAAGTGATAAACAAAATCTCATGTTTTGACACAAAAATGTTCAGCTTATACTCCTCCCCCCCCCCCTCAGTGTCGATATTCCAAAGTATGTCCTTCCTTGCCAATCCCTACTGTAAATGTGTTACGCCACTCTTGCAATGATCAATGATAAAGCAATAAGAGCGGGAATAGAAATATAATATACCGCAGGCTATTACCTTCCACCTAATCACAAAGCCATATCACTGCATACAATGCAACTTTGTTAGGAATTTTAAATTGCACCTAGTTCAGTCCCAAAAATGTCATACAATGGGCCAATGGCTAATGGTTGTGTCCTGCCCAGAGATTGTTTTTCTTTCTAACACATTTGTCTGGAGTTAGGATCTACACTAGAAGAAAGAAGTTGTCAAAACGTAAGATATTGCAGGTAATGATCAAGGCCTTATGTCATGGTTAGGGCTCGGATTTTTATGTGCTTAAAAACATCAAAATATGTATTTTATATTTGCTTAAAAACAGAAGAATATGTGCTTAAAAATACAAAAATATTTGCTTAAAAATACAAAATAAAGTGCTCAAAAAATGTTGTTACGTACCATATGTCTTCCCAGCACAATATGTGCATAAATTAATCAAATCATGGTGCAATATAATACCAGAAAGAAAAAAATACGTTGGTACTAAAACAATTTTATTGTTGCTGAACATATTGTGCAGTTTAACATTGTCACTTTTTAATATCACCTTGGACTAACATGTGTCTTTATATACCCCCGTTGCAGTGTACCACAATCCACAATCCACATTTTCAAATGTTCAAATTTAATTGAATGTCGGTTTTCGGCGAGCACATTTTTGTATTGCGAAAAACTTTGCTCTACGTCACAAGATGTAACGGGTGCAAACATAAAATTCTCAATATCAGACAACGAAAACTCTTCCTCGTTGGGGTTTAGAATAGCACTTATTTGAACAAGTTTTTTGTACCCAATATTTTTAGACAGCACCGAGTTTAGTTTATGCAATTTTGAAAATGGTTTGGAAAGTAAATAACAGTTCTTGAGTTTATTAAAGTAAAGAATAGTGTTTTTTTGTTCAAAATATGTGATTATGGCAAGGATAAGAGAAATATGTATTTATTAACCAAATATAACAAAATATTTGAAAATGTTGGTTAATAAACCATATATTTGAGATAACAGTCAAACAATTCGTGAAGAATTTATCATGGGAATAGGTTTAGAGAACTTTACACAAACATTTAAATAAATAAGAATCCTAGCCCTAGTCATGGTAAATCATACATACTAGTCTGTATACTTTATTACCATCAAGTACCTTTAAGCGATCAGTTAATGTTCTTTTTTTAAAATCTGGAAGTAAAGCCAAAGCAAAAAAATATGTAGCCATGAAGTGCTCTGTAAAATGAGTTAGCAAAATATGCTGTAGTTATCCTATACACTACATTACAGAAGATTTACGTAATATTTTAGCTTCACTATTATTTTTCTCCTATCTAGTCATAAAAATTATTTATCTAAACCTACTAATCTAACTACCTACTAAACAAATTCTTAAATAATTAAGAGCTCATGCCAAACAAGAGATAGATATACCATGACCATGGTAAGAAAGTTAAATTTTAATTTGATTGGATATTGCTTAACGTCCAATCAAATTAAAATTTTAATAATTTCACCTTCAAGGGCAATATCTTATGAAAATATAACATGCATCAACATGGAATTACCTATTATCCTCGATGGCACAATATGTACACACAGCTCGTACTGCAGTCTTCTTGATTCTCAGGTTGAAGGACCAAAACTTAAGTCGCAGACTACTGTAAAGGACTGCTTCATACTGGATCCACCTGTAAGCGGGGTGTATGATTTTATTTTTATTAACTAGGACGCTTTGCTAACATATTTTCCAGTTGCGTTGATGGATGAGCTTTTTTGGTTGACTATTTCTGTCCAATGATTACTAAGTTTTTATATGCGTGGCAGGACCTAATTACTTTTTCAAGTTCCATTGCATTTTTTTTTTGTTAAATCAGGATAATTTTTATAAAGTAGTATTAATAGCTATGGCAATACCAATTAACAATAGAATGTAAAAATACTCAAGGCCCAAAGACTTGCTTTTAGTATGCATTGTAGGTGATTATTGTCAAGTTTCTATAGTTACTTGTTAATTATACACCTGTAAAAGGCTTATATTAAAACCTTTATTTTTATGAATTCTGGCTAACTTTTTAATCTTTTTCTTTCAAAAGGCACTAAACCACCATTACCTTAATGCCCATGTAAAATATGAACATTGTAGCCCCACTTGTTTGGTCAGAATCTAAGTTCAGAGATCTCGAAGGTCCCCTCCAATTTTCATTAAGATCGCATATGCCATTTGCCCGGTAGAGAGCGAATAAACGGACAAAAAAACATAAAAAACATTTTAAAAAACAAGCTATTTTTCTCGGGGTAAGTGAAAATGAAGTCTTCGCTTCGCTCATCCAACAAAAAATAAAAATAATGATTTTTGAAATGTTAATTCATCTATGGAGTTAAAGCAGATTTCAAAATCGGATTCACAATAATTTTAACTAACAATATCAATGTTTCAATAATTGTAAAGTTGACACTAACACGTCCACAAACATTTTTCAGATAATCACTTTTTAATTTTTCTAGGAAACTTTGCACAAAGACATCCGGTTTTAAGTTCCAAATGAAGTAAAAGTGAATTGATTTGGATACATTATCTGCATGGAAGTATTAGTACCGGTAGTATAGTGTAGTTAGCTTTACTCACTCAAGTTCTCGAGCCGCCATCTAACTTAATACTTAGCATTCTTAGTAATTAGTAATTTATGTTTTAATGATTTAAGATGCTGAAACTTGCAATTTTGTTCTAATCTTGTTGCTCCAACTAATAGTAAAGATGACAAACTTTGTACCCTCCAAGAATCACATTGAGAGTAACTTAAAGCAGTAATCCTACTCGCGTGGGAAAGTCACAGCTGCCAGGCATTTTGCTGTAGTTGAATTTTTTTTGAGCCGTTTAAATATTGCATGTAGAGCAGCATTCAGGAGGTTTTAATGTTTTGCTGGATGATTTTTACAAATAATGGGAAAACAAGGACATTCAGAAGTAAGAAGAGTCTACTCGCAACCTATCAAGTCACTTGCAACTTGCGATTTAGCAAGTAGAATTTTGGCGAGTTGCAATGTTTTGAAAATTTAAATTAGGTCTTCAGTATTGAAATTTTGTTACAAAAATTTAAACGTCCATTTTATTTACGAATTGGGATTTTCAAATGTTCAAAAACATTAATTTGGGTAGGTGGCTCATACCATTGAAGTCCTGGTCTAAAACATGTATGGCTCTACGAGGACATGGGTTCAAATCCTGCATAAGAAGGCATGGTTCTTTGTAATAATCACCAGTCATCGTCTCGAATAGCCTTAGTGCAATCATCATCAAGACTGCTAGATAATCTTGGACCAAGTTCAATTAAATATTGCTTGCTTGAAAGTTATATACTTCTCAATTCGAGTGCTTCAACTCACTTGCTATAAAACTGACATCAGGATTTTCTTTTGTATTTTGATCGTTTTAAAAGTCTATTGCGAAATGAACAGTGGCGTACCCAGAAGATACTGTTTTTGCTATGTATACTTTACCCTGGCAGCTTCCAAACCTCCTCGGCTGAGACGACGGGGAAGAAAGTGGCGTAGCTGCTCAACCTGTCGCCTTGAAGCTCGTTGAGACCTTCCTCGATAAGAAGCAGTCGACAGAGATTGCCGTCACGTAAGAACACTTTGATTTGTGTGTCATCTATTTAGCTCTCTTGCAAGAGTTCTACTTACCTTGTGTAGACACTATTTTAGGATTTTTATACTACTATATTTTAAGTTATGTTGATATCGGCTGGAGTAAATTCAGCAGCCACCATCACTTTTCGAAGGTAGGTTGGATCCTATCTTACACCAATATATTTTGAGTAAATGTTGAGCAAAATGTGTCACAACTAGCAAATTCAACTTACAGTCCAGCACCTTAAACCATTTCTCCCGGGGGGGGGGGAGAGGTATTTTACAAGCCATTTATAAACGAATAACTGTGACAACAAATGATTGTAACATTTTCTAAGGTTCGTTTTTCTAGTCTAGTTGGCACACACACACACACAGACTCACAGAATAAGCGCCGTTTGAGACGAATGGAGTCACTCAGTTGCTTCGCTCCCTCGTTTAAATACAATGAAAATTCACTAAAAATAATCGATTAAAAATAAAAATAAATAAAATATCTACTTAGTTAGTAGTCGGAAAACTTATAATAATAATTTTTCCGAATCTTTTATCTACCTTTTTCTCTTACCGTCTCACTTTTAAATAAGTTTTTTAACAACAATTCCTTAAGAGGAGTCGCTGAGGCTGGCGCGGAGACGAGTTTAGGCACTCGGCTTTCTGTTTTTTTTTTTAGGGTATTTGGGTTATAACACCGTTATGAAATTTCACACTAACGTTAATAAAGAATAAATCTATGATATCCAGTACGCGTATTTCTAAATTAATTAAGTTGATTTTGAATTAGAAAATTAGTGAAATCACCTAATTTACTCGTTTTGGTCAACTTCGGGAATTTATTCCAAGTGTACAGATTTTTATTAAATTTGTATACTAGATGTCAACCTTTAAATCAATGTGAATGCACAGGTAAATTTGGTTTTATCGTAAGATTAACGGCTTGGTGGGAATTTCCAGAATTGAAATCCATGTTTTGGATTTCCCATTTTTTCACGTTTTGGACTTTTCTCGCAATGGATCTCTAAAGATTATTTTTTGCAACCAATTGCGGATAACAATATAAAATTACTTTATTAACATCCATGCAAAATTTGGTAATGATATTACTAACCGTTCAGCACATTTGCAGATTTGCACGCATTTGAGTTGGGCCAAGCTCAGCGTCCCCTCTTAAGGTTTTAACTTTTAAGACTTGTAAATAATACCCATTCTTACTCTCAAATACGTACGTTTTAAGCCCTCCCCCAAATAATTTCGCCTCCGGCAGTTGGGGCTATGCCCCAGACTACATCCTCCTCCTGTCTCCACCGGTATGGCGATCCTGTGACCCTCCATTGTAAAATCTCTGCGCACGCCCAAGTGGTTTTTTATAAAAAATGAAACTATATAACAGGTAGTAACGTTATAAATACAAATCATTGGTCTTTTCACTGTTATTTACAAATTATTTATTTAGAAGGTGATATTTCAACTTCTTTACAGAAGTCATAACAGTGAAAAGTCCAATGATTTGTATTCATAATGCCCAAGTGTATTGACTTATATTGCCACTATTGATAACAGAATGGGTTTTAAATTAGATTATTTTATAGACTATTGAGTATCATAGGGTTTGGGATAGGAGCCCGCTTTGTAAGAAAGGACTAAAATGTACAAGAGGGCTGGGGGTTCTCCCTCGGGAATTTTTTGTTTTTCAGACGATTTGGGTAGAAAATAGGAATCTACGCATTTTACGCAGAATAAAATATCCAGCGGTTCCATCAAAGTGACAAATCTGTGGCATGGTACGTACCATCACAATATTTTGTTTTGGGGGGACGGCTAAGCCAATATATTTATTTTGGGGGAATGGCCCCACATCCCC
The DNA here is from genome assembly GCA_024449915.1 of Sweltsa coloradensis. NCBI lineage: Eukaryota > Metazoa > Arthropoda > Insecta > Plecoptera > Chloroperlidae > Sweltsa > Sweltsa coloradensis. The sequence goes on from JAMZAV010000113.1 coordinate 1,203,532, forward strand.
TCCCTAATTCGAGCACTGTGGTATTTCAAATGTCACCGAATGCTAGACTTCAATTATCAACAAATTGATATAGTTTATCATCATGGACAAGATGTTTTCTGCAAATGTGCAACTGTATTTCCTTGATTGCAAGCCGACCCTCATAAAAATTGAATTCAAACAGAAGAACATCATTTAAGTATGTGTATCCGTAAGTTTAGTGTCCAATTTAACAGCCAATGCTTAGTTTTAAACTGCAAAAATGTGTCAAAAAGGTAGGCTTGCAATAATTGGATAACTGTGGTATTGCATCAAGCCACTCTATGAAGGATTGGAACAAACTACTCAAGGAGAACAGGATATATTATATTAGAATGAAGTATCCCAGTGCATATTGTCTGCGTCTCAATCTGACCCAGAGAAAGCTTGACTGCCTCCCTCATTCTTTCATTGATTGGGAAACTGAGGTAAATGTGATCACTCACAAAGTGAAACCAATAACAAGAAGATGCATGGTAAACATTTCTTCCCTTTTTATTAGATCAAAGACAAGCTGTGGTACATGTTCCCACTTCCACCAAGTTAAATACAAAATTATTTACAATATTGTATTCACAGTTTTTAAGACAAAATGAACAACAAACAGACACACAACATGACAAACAAATGAAAACAAACAGATGAAAACATCAGACAGTCAGTTGTGTTAAGACATTGATAAGGAAATCCAAATCGAACAGCAGTCTTACAATCAACACGTATTAGTACATACACAAATGCATATTGCATATAAATAAATATATGAATAAATAAATAAATAAATAAATAAATAAATAAATAAATAAATAAATAAATAAATAAATTAATTTTAAATCTACCCACTCAGTTGTATAACTGATTTCCAGTGGGGGACTTTAAAATCAAAGTAATCAAGCCAACCCTGTAGACCCCGACTCAATCGAAGAGTGAGCGATAACCAACCAAAGATCGATATTTTCAATAAGAAATATAGCAATCAGTGGTATGGACAGTGCGAACACCCGCGGATCAACGCCAGAATCAACAAGGCCGATTCAGCACAACTCTGAATTTATTATGTGCTTCGTTGCAAGGACGGCTCCAAAGTCACCGTTTACAAACTCCTAAGACAAGAACTGATGGACTTAAGTCCAAATCACAAGTTAAAAAACTTCTGACTTTAGCGGGAATCGAACCCTGGACCTTCTGCATTGGAAGCAGATACGCTACCTACAAGACCAACGAGCCACACAATGAAATACAAAAATACAAAACAAGTACCACGAATTTGATTATTTAAAGAAAACATCAAAGTAAAATAAATAATGTATTAATTAAGGGTATTAATTAAAGGTAGGCTTGCAGATGAATGTGGTATTGCATGAAGCAACTGTCTGAAGGACTCAAGGAGAACATGATATATTTTAGAATGAAGTATCCCAGCGCATATTGTCTGCGTCTCAATCTGACACAGAGAAAGCTTGACTGCCTCCCCCATTCTTTCATTGATTGGGAAATTGAGGTAAATGTGATGACTCACAAAGTGAAACCAATAACAAGAAGATGTACGTAAACATTTCTTCCCTTTTTTACTACATTATAGACAAGCCCACTTCCCCCAAGTTATAGATAATAAATAATAATAATAGAGATAATAATAATAATAATAGATAATAGATAATAGATATTAAATAAAAAAGATTATCAATATTGTATTCACAGTTTTTAAGACAAAACGTAACAGATGAAAACATCAGACAATCAGTTGTGTTAAGACTAGAGATGTTCAACGATATTTTTTTCAGTATCGATATCGGTGCAATTTTGACGATATCGTATCGCGATATTGAAATTTCAAAAGTAATATCAATATCGCGATATCGAATTTTTTCGACCGCGAAAATGACGATTTTTCATACGTGATCGTAAATGCTAGTCTTGTGTGCTTGATATTGATGGGATATTAGTTAAGTCATCACGATATTCAAGTGAATCTACTTGAAACATGTTTTTTATACCTCATAATAAATAATGCTTAACTTGGAGCATGTAAAGAGAACGAGTCGCGTCGTAGATGTTGTCACTACGACGGGAGCAACTTGACTGAAGTCCCATGCAGCGGGCCACGTGAATCGAGAGCGAGGTTGGAGGGAGTTGCGCTCGCATTGGCTAGGCGCTGGCGGGGAGGGCGGGGATCGTAGCGGAGAAGTGGGAGGAGCGTTCCGTTGAACTGCAGAAATGTGTAGTGCAGACCGCGGCGGGACATTTAACATCGAGAATAATAAAGCTACTATATCACGATATTTCCGATATGACGGCGGGGTATTGATATCGAAAATAGGCACAATTATCCCGCGATATCGATATCGAATCGAATAATCGATATCGTTGAACATTTCTAGTTCAGACATTGATTAGGAAACCCAAATCGAACAGCAGTCTTACAATCAACACGTATTAGTACATACACAAATGCATATTGCATATAAATACAAAACAAGTACTACCACAAATTTGATTATTTAAAAACATCAAAGTAAAATACATAATGTATTAATTATTGAATTACAAAAATAAGTATTTTATGGTCATTCTCAAACGTAATGACCATATTGAAAAAAAAATGCTTCCAAGAAAAAATTATAACATATAATTGGATGCCTCCTTTAACAATACATTGTCCAATAATTTGTTCTTACAACCCTAAAAGGGTTTATCTAAAAAAAAGAAATGTTCAACATACAAGCATTTTCATCAATCCAAGTGTACGAAAATGTCATGACTGTACCGGACGTAAAAGTGACAATTGATGTAAGAAGTTATTTATTAAATCTATATTCATGTGCACAATAGTTTTAGTTACATTATCATTAGAGGTGCGTGTATATAGCATTTTCAAGTGTCATTTTATAGCGTTTTGTAGCATCTATTTTTTGTCTAATTTACGTCTAATGAACTTTTTTCAGATTTTTAATTTGAAATTTGGTAATGAAGATTGAATTAATATCAACTGAATAAAGATGTGTATAATCAAATTATAGATACTATGTAAAATAAAATAAGACTTGAAAACCTTACTTTTGAGAGAAAATATGGCGCTTTGTAGCATCTATTCACAAAAGGCTACTTTCACGTACCTCTAATTATCATACAAAACTAAGACAATTAATAAAAATATAAATTTTTATTTTAAACACTTTTTATAATACCAAAATGTCAAGAATGTTACTCAAATTTCAAAACCTGGTACTTAACTTACTAATAATGGACAAATGGTAAATCAAATTTAATCAAGATCACTGTTAGCAATGAAGTATTAATATTATAAATAAGATTAAAAATGTGGTTCAGTTATTTTAAACTTTAAATAAGACTTAATTGAATAATTAGCTAGGGTAACAGTCTTGACAAAAAGTAACAGTCTTGACAAAAAGTTACTTTTCTAACAGTAATATTTTTTTTCAAAGAACATGTTGCTTGTTAGTGTACAAATCAGTCAACCATAAGATAAAATCCATCTAATCTAACAAGTTTGTGTTGAATTTAAAGTAAAGAGATACTAACATAATAACTCGGGTAACAGTTTTGACAAAAAGTAACATTCTTGACAAGTGATCACTGAAAATCAATATAAACAAGTGTTTTGTTACTTTTGAGTACGGCAATGAATTACAACCTCTCCTTTCAAAACACATCTACAGTTGCAGGAAATTAATGCAGTAATCCACGATGCCCTTGGTAATGTCAAAGTGACATACTTGACAAGTAACAGTCATCACATTTTTTAATTCATAAATAAATATCAGTACAAATGCCATGTGTATAAAAGTAGGGTTGTGTTTTCTAGGAGCTGGAACTTGATTTTAATGTAATTATAGTATTCAATCAAAGATAACATTAAAAATTAATGATCTTTGCCTGGTAACATTCATGATGACCAATAGTTAAAATAATTTATTTGTTCCCTTCTCAATTTAAACAAATATATCATTGAAAAATCAAACAAACTTCAATAGTGTCATATCATGGACTCTTGTTCTTCTTCATTGATCCACTGCCTTCTACAATTTTTATTTTTTGCACGGTAACAGTCATGACATCAATATTATTACCACAGTGGGGACGAACACTCCTTACTTGATATTACTTGGAAAATTTTATTATAATAAAATGTCTTTAACATTGATTATTTAATTATTATTTCTGCTTTCATTTTCATCAAGAGATTAAATAGTATTTGGTGAAAAATCCAAACAGCTTACTGAAACACTTCTGGTTTTGTGGATAGGGACATAGGTTTTAGCACATTTTGCATTACGTAATAATAAATTAAAGGTCGGCCTTACAAGATAGAAGTGTAAAAATTCATGGGTCGAATGAAAACTAATAGTATTCTGAAAATGTACAACCAAAATTTATGCAAATCAATATCTTGATCTAAAAAATAAATAATATTAAGGGGGGCAGGAATGGCCTATGTCGTGCATGTTAAATTGCCTAAATTCCGTTACCATTTACTCCCTGGCATTTAATATTGGAGACTAAATTTTTTTTCCCCTTCTAGATTAGCCTGTTACCTAGAAACTGTGTGTGGGGATTTTTGAATTTTGAAAATCTGTGGTTACCAGATTTTTTTAAAAAATTATCAAAAAAAATCCCAGAAAAATGACATTTTTCAAAACAATTTATGGGTTAAAATTGGATGAGGATATTTTTTCAAAATTCCCCACACACAGTTTCTTTAAAACACAATGAAGAATTAGCAAGGCTCTAGCTTCAAAACTGCCTAACTTATAAGTGGGCCTACTGTAGTTTAAGAAAGTATAGTTTTGAGTAAACGGGTGTTAAAGTTAATATATTAGGTGTACGGTACTTCATGTGCAGTAATTACATTACCGGTACCATTTTTCGGAGGGCATTGAACTTAGAGATTTGATTTTGTTTAAATTCAGCACTTTGGTGTTTTTGCTAACAATAATTGTATTTTTTTTTAAATCTTGTTTTTTATATAGATTAATTTTTGAGTTGTTAATATACGATGGTTGTCATAGCAACATAAAATAATCAAATTTTTCAAAAGAAAAAAACAAAAAGAAAAATAAAAAAATATTAATTTAAAAAAATTTAATTGTGATTAACAATATAAAATATTCAACCCAAAAAATCAACTTTGACAATAAGTTTCATTCCTGCTTCCCTTAAGGTGGGACAGCACAACGGTCATTTTAATTGAGAATGACCCATATAATGAGGGTCATTGAGTCATGAGAGTCAAATCAGCAATTGTATAAATAGGGAAATACAAAACCAGTATGCGTTCAATAATTTAAAATTAAATCATCTTCCAAGAAACGCATAAAAGCATGAATTTTAATTACCAAAGTAAGATACTATATAATGATGTACTAAATCATATGTGAAAATTGAAATTGCATACTAGGTCAATCTAGCTTCAGAGTTTAATATATAATTGGTATTGTGAGTGCACAGTTAAATCAATTTGTAAGTAGGCCTATATTCAAAACCCAGATTTTGTAAAAATACATTCAAATACAGAAAGGCAAGAAGAAATGCATTTTACTTCAGGGTCATGATAAATACTTCAAATTTTTCATCCAGAATCAATTGTTTTGCAGAGAAATAAGTAGGCCTAGTTGCACTGCTTGACAAAATAAATCCATACATTTCTAAAAATTATAATATAAATTTTAAAGAAATGTCACAATGATGAATTGACCAATGCACAGCAAGTATTGATGCATCATTGTAAGTGCTTGATAACATTTTCATATAAAAAATAATGTTATTTAATTTTTAACATCTTCAAAAAGAGGAAAAACTAATCAAAATATATGCATCCATGGTAAGACTGCAGTGGCCAATGGATAAAATGACTTCATAAATCCATAGGAGGGGGTATTTTGTAATTTTAATTGTTGACAAAAAATAATCTGTAGGCCTACATCTCATGTACAGCACAGGTATATAAAAATTACAAGTTGCAACAACCATAGGCCAATATCAAATTGAGAAAATATGTATGATGTTAATGTGTGATACTGATGGGTCATGGTTAGAATAACAATATGGACCAGGATTTGATCCCCAGTCAGAAAACATATTGCAAAAAAAGAAGTAGGTAAATAAAAATTTTGCAGTTCTGAAACAAGTTAAAAATGCACCCATAGAGAGCACAACATATCCCATTGCCATTGGACACTGGAAACACCACAATAACATATTTTCATTGTAGACTTAAACAATAATGAATTACTTGAACCAGGGAGATAAAATCTGTTATCTCTAAATGTGGCAAACAGTTGGCCGGGTTACCAACAGGTACAAGTTAAATACAAGTTAGGTAGCTACTTTTATTATTGACAACTGACAAGACTTCTTTTCTTGTAGCCAGTGAGTTATAAGATACCGACAGGTAAAATATAAAATAAATTATTGATTATGTGCTCTATTGCTAAAATGTACCCTGGGCCTGATCATAATATAATATTGATGACAGTTAAGAAATTTAAAACTCACAAAGCAGGCATAAACTCAATAGGACTAACGAGCAACATAAATAAAACGAGCCATGTACTTGTGATTTACATTAATTTTGTACTTGGTTTTATTTGTTTGGACTCCACAGTCAGATAGAGGAGCTTTCGCTTATAATAGCAATAGTCGTCACGTCACATCTTACTATCTGACCTTACTAATAGATATATGACAAACAACATATTAAAGTAGCAAAATCCAAGAAATATAACCAATAAGAGTGTAGGAATTACATAAGACTTTTGAAATACACAGAACAGTTTCTTGTGTACTCTCGATAACAGCTACCTGCCAAGCACTTTGACATCCTTCCTACTTTTAGCTGTACATTGGTACTGAATGTATGTGGTGAAGGTATTGTAAAGTAGCTTAGTTACATAATTAGCTGTATCTAATTAGTTCCTTACAAACTATTGAAATTCCCACATCCCCCAGGTCATGGATGACCAAGGGGTCATATTTGACGGGGCAGGGGACAACGTGAAACTAGCGACAACTCATTCAGTCCTCCAGTTCTTCACCGTCAACTCTGTTCCTGCACTCAAGTTACCAACTGTACGAGTACATGATTATATCATTTATATACAGCAGTGTGGACGGTTGGCCGTGGTGTTACGGTGGATGTATTATCATGAGGCCACCTGAATAAAATCTTATTTCGAACAATGAATGGTGCACACAATCATCTCAGAAGGGGTTACACGTTACAGTATTGTCAGTGAAGGTTTTCAGAGAAAACCAATCACTCAGATTTGTAGAAGTAAGCCCAATCAAAAAAAGGGACCCCTTCCTAATTTCAATGTGGTTTGGCCCCAGGGCTTCAAAACAAAAACAAAAGTGACAACACTTTGCCTCAGGGCAATGCTGTGGACTGTGCTAAAAGATGGCGCCCGGACCTAAAGAGCAAATTTATAGCTCTCACTATTTTTTTAATACTTGGGGAAAAGTCTAATAGTAACAAAAGTATAACCAATCAAAAAACTAAATTACCTACAACTTGTGAACCTACACACTATAAATTTCCGGAATCACAAAGTAAGTTAAATAATATAGAAAACAGTTTGGGTCCGGGACGCATGTCAGAAAGTGTGTAGAGCACAGGGCCTAGGCCCTACGAGAGTAGAAAAACTCCAGAAAGTAACTATGAACACTTAAAATGGGAATTAGCAAAAGCTGAGTTCAAGATTTGACAACGGCAGCACAAAACTAACCGCAGTGAGGCCTAGGCCTAGGGATATGGAAAGTAAGACTTCCATAGAGAAGCCCCATATCGTCCAACTCTTTGCCGACAGTCATGGACGTGATATCGCACCTGGGTTAGGAGAAAGACTAACCTCAAATTACGAGGTAAGTGCCACTTTCAAACCAAATAATAATATTATTGTCAAACCAAACAATAATAGCTCATAGAGCAAAAGCAAGGGAGGGAGCTTGAGAGTGAGATATCCTGGGGTAGCAGAGATACTCCTAACAGGTCCTACATTTGATCCCCCCTCTAGCTACCAATTCCCTAACCCCTGATGGGATAGGGTCATCTGAAGAGAGCTCTAAAGCCAACCAAAGCCCGACTTCACTCCCCACCGCACAGTCAGCGTGTATTTGTTGTGATTCGTGCGAGGGTGGTTCACTTGCAAAAGGAACATTTTGTGACAATAGTTTCTTGGCGCTTCAAGATAACTTCTATGCTTGATTGATAAACGTTCTATTTCTCTGTAAGAAAATAATAAGCCTAAAGATAGCTCTAAAGCCAACCAAAGCCAGACTTCACTCCGCACAGTCAGCGTGTATTTGTTGTGACTCGTGCAAGGGTGGTTCACTTGCAAAAGGAACATTTGTGACATTGACGTGGAATAGGTGCTCACGTTAGTATATTCCGCTGGATAAGAAGTTGATAAAATGATTAATGCAGTTTGATGATAATGTCCTAAGTGTTATACAATAAATGATGACGATGAAAGTAATAGCAAATAAAGTATGTTGTGAATGAAGCGCAAAACCTGATCGATTCCAGTGTGACCCAAAAATCAAGCACCACAGAATTCCCGTGAGGAGATAGGCCTAGTGAATCAGAAAGAACGTTACTTGGGTTCAGTAATTCAACGCTTAATGCACAGCCACTTAGCAAATTGTATCATGTGAATTAATCAGAGATATCAAGTAGAGCAATTATGAGAGTTTGCCACCACGAGGATGTATTTTCGAAGAATCGAGCAAGTGGTACTTGTAAATAGAAATTAACAAATAAATAATGGAAATGATTGCAAGCACATGTAGAGATTTGAACGAGATCCACATTACCTTACATTCTTTACAATATGCTACATTGGAATCTTTGAATAATCTCTTGAAGTGCAGAGAACTTCAAATCTTAGATATAAAAACAAACAAAAAGTGTTCCGTGTGCTATAAAACAAGTGGTCCTGTTTTTCAGTGTTCTCGATGCACGAATTGGGTACATAATAAATGTGCAGTTTTGCAAGGTACTAGTAACTTTTGCCGTGATTGCGTAGGCCTACGGCATGATGATGAGGCCCAGGCAAGGCCTAGACCTAGGTGGCCAGATTGGCCTATCCTCACGCCCAATTTAACAAACGAGAACTCAATTCTACCTGTCGTAGATCCAAAATATAATTTTCGTCAACCCTAAAAATAAATGAACTCAAAATTATATTTTGAACTTTTAAGCGAGTGTTTGTACTTATTACAATGCGAGCTATGTAGATGAAAGTGCCTGAGGACTCTGCCCCAACTGTCTGCCGCTGAAAAATGACCTTAAACTGTCCCCCGAAAGCACTTGCGGATATTGCGCACGTGCATTTCTCACCAATTTCCTACGATGAATCAATAATTCATAGTAATAAAGAACTTGAAGCAAAGAAAAATGGCATCTTCACAAGATACCAAAATCACCTGCTTTCCGAAACCAAAAGCCTCCCCAGATCTTCTTCCTTGTGTTTCATTAAATAGAAAAAAATCACATAGATTTTGCTCAAAGTAACAATAGGCTACACCATAGACCTACCTAAGCTCTTCTTCCCAGTCATTTTCGTAAATTATATATATAGGTACATATAAGTACGTAAATTGGCGTGAGCCAAGTCGGTAATTAAGATTTATAATAAAAAATAGGGCAAGCCCTGTCAATAATATTAAAAAACACTAGCGTAGCTAGTCTTAAAGTAAAATTACTAAAAATATGAGTATGAGCAGGCATATAAGCCAGTCAAGTTAGTTTAAAATCTCGGCAGAAGCCGGTCGTGCCAGGCAGAACTGACATGAGTCAACAACAATTATAATAGCTCATAGAGCAAAAGCAAGGGAGGGAGCTTGAGAGTGAGATATCCTGGGGTGGCAGAGATACTCCTAACAGGTCCTACTTTTGATCCCCCCGCTAGCTACCAATTCCCTAACCCCCGATGGGATGCGAGCGATGGGATAGGGTCATCTGGTATTAATCAGTGAAAGCATATATATATATATGTATAAATGACGGTGCCTTAAAGTGTCAAAGTGAATGTTTGGCGTGAGCCGGGTCAATGGTTATAATAAAATAAGTAAAATAAGCAAAGTAAAATAAGTAAAAATAGGCATAGCCTTGTCAGTGAGTATGTAAATTGGCGTGAGCCAAGTCGGTAATTAAGATTAATAACAAAAAATAGGGCAAGCCCTGTCAATAATATTAAAAAACACTAGCGTAGCTAGTCTAAGATGGGTATGAGCAGGCATATAAGCCAGTCAAGTTAGTTTAAAATCTCGGCAGAAGCCGGTCGTGCCAGGCAGAACTGACATGAGTCAACAACAATTATAATAGCTCATAGAGCAAAAGCAAGGGAGGGAGCTTGAGAGTGAGATATCCTGGGGTGGCAGAGATACTCCTAACAGGTCCTACTTTTGATCCCCCCGCTAGCTACCAATTCCCTAACCCCTGATGGGATAGGGTCATCTGAAGAGAGCTCTAAAGCCAACCAAAGCCCGACTTCACTCCGCACCGCACAGTCAGCGTGTATTTGTTGTGATTCGTGCCAGGGTGGTTCACTTGCAAAAGGAACATTTTGGCGCTTCAAGATAACTTCTATGCTTGATTGATAAACGTTCTATTTCTCTGTAAGAAAATAATAAGCCTAAAGATAGCTCTAAAGCCAACCAAAGCCAGACTTCACTCCGCACAGTCAGCGTGTATTTGTTGTGATTCGTGCAAGGGTGGTTCACTTGCAAAAGGAACATTTTGTGACAATTGACGTGAGAAACTAGGGTGCTTCAACCGGTTAGGTCATATTGCGCCGCCTGGGATAATGAAAGTTGATAAAATGAGTTAATGCAGGTGTGTTTGATGATAAATTGTTCTCTTAAGTGTATAAATAACAAAATAAAATGATGACGATGAAAGTAATAGCAAAATAAAAGTTATGTATGTGAATGAAGTCGCAAAACCTCCATCGATTCCCAGTGTTGACCAAAAAAATCAAAGACACCACAGAATTCCCGTGAAGAAGATAGGCCTAGTGAATCAGAAAAAGAACGTACTGTAGTGATTCGTAATCAACGCCTTAAGTGCACAGCCACCTTAGGCCTACATTGTATCAATCGGAATTAATCAGAGATATCAAGGTAGAGCAATTATTGAGAGTGTTGCCACCACGAGGATGTGATATTCTCGAAGAATCGAGAAACTTGATATTGTAAATATTAAATTAACAAATAAAATAATGGAAATGATTGCAAGCACATGTAGAGATTTGAACGAGATCCACATTACCTTACATTCTTTACAATATGCTACATTGGAATCTTTGAATAATCTCTTGAAGTGCAGAGAACTTCAAATCTTAGATATTTGTCTTGAGGGATGGAACTACAAAGATACTGATCCGTATCTCTTAAAACTCCTTACAGAACTGCCTAAGCTTAAGAAATATAAGGGAGCTTGGACAGTTTTGCATAAGCTACCATCCGTTACCACACTAGAAGACGTAGATGCATGGATTGATAATGCAAACAGGCTAAAAAGCATTATCAAAAATACTCCCTTTGTTCAGAATTTACTTTTGAATATCTTGACTGAAAGCAAAAATGAGAGGCAAAAAATTCAACATGTTGTGGCAGTTACTCTTTTTCTTTCTAAATTTTCAATTTTAGAGTATATTAACCGGTCTCTGCTTCTGCCTCCTGAATGTCGATCACTACTACTGCCCCCATGTTCCGCCACCTAGAGCACCTGCAAGTGTCTGGAAGAAACGGGTGGGATATTCAGCTCTTGCTTCAGATCATTCTGCACGCAAAGTTAAAAACAATATGTTTAATGAATCTAGGGACATGTTTGCTGATATTCTTAGCATTAACCCGTTGACTGAACTAGAGTGGCTACGTATCAAAGACCCAAGCAACACAAGCGTGCTTTCTCCGTTATCTCAAAATTCCATAGAGCCGGAAACAGCATTCAAAGGAGCTACTGAGAAGTCTGCAGCGTCAGGGGGAAGCATGGGTGTTTTGAGAGAAGACGTGAATTAAAGTTACGAGAAGGTATAGTAAAATCTAGCAGTATCTGTTGCCTCCAAGAACACAAGCATGTCGGATCACCCGGACGTAGATGGCGGGCTGACGAGCAACAGGATAAACATTATTGACAAAATGTTGACTCTTCAAAACAAAAGTCCCTTCAAGTGCGATATCTGCGACAAGAGGTTCAATAGAAGCGCAACCTCGTCGCGCATTCGAGGACGCATACCGGAGAGAGACCATTCACGTGCTCTGTCTGCCTTAAATTTTGCACAGAAGTCCAATCTCACCAAGCACATGGTGAAGCATACTGGAGAAAGGCCTTATGAGTGCGCAAGCTGTTCCACAAGGTAATATATTCTTATCAAGAAGTTTGTATCATCTTCCTTGGAGGAGATTGAACACAATTTATGTGTCATCAATAGAGGTAAAAATAACTAGGCATATAGTATAATATGTCTAAAATTGTGTTATAAAAATACACTAATAATTTTAAAATCAATATGATAGATATATTTATTTGTTCATGAAGAGGTTAAAGGACCATAAAGTGGGCCAAACATGTATGTTAGGAGAAACAAAGTATGACAACAACTTCAAATTCGTATTTAAAGTTAACCCACTCAGTCATGTATCTAATTTTCGGCGAGATACTTTTAAGCAGACCAAGCCAACACTGTCGGCGCTGATGTCACTGACCACGACCACCAATGGCCAACAAAAGTTTGATATTTAAAATATGATTGAGAGAAGGCTTTAGTTCCTTGGGACCATTTCCATAATAACACCGTCTTCCATATTACTTGTACATATGTACTGCTTATTAAATATCAAAGAAAAACTAGATAATCTCCCCGCTGCGGTTATAAGAAGGCCAGTTTTCAATCAGTTGAAATTGACAACCATGCTCCGACATTTGAAATACATTTTGTAATTGTATGGACCCTACCAAGGACAATGTATAATTATTTGTGTGCACATCCAGGCTTTAACAGAGATTTAGCAGCCAAATACGATCCCCCCTTGAATGATCCCTCCTTTAAGAACATAATTAAGTATCATGAGGAGAGCTAAAAGAAACTAGCCTTGTCTGGGTTGCAAAGACATGGACAACATGGACTCAATTATTGATATAAAAAAGAAGAACTAGACTTGAGTGTAACCGATGAAGAAGCCCGAAATCTGTTAAATGCCATCAAGACTGAAGTTTCCACCAATGTAGACCACTTCGAGTTTGGAGTAGGGATGACGAAACCCGACTTTTTTACGACCCGGGTACCCGTCCACATTACCCGCGGGTTACCCGGGTAGTAACACAAAATATCGTGTGGGGTGTCTAATGAACTGTGAAGAAACGCGCTCATCAATTATCGTAATATCTTGGACAACGTAATGTTGTTCTATAAACAATGACGTGCCGATGAAGAAGTATTTCATAATCACGAAAGAGGAACAGCAGCGGGCCATTAAGATAACACTCACGCATCTGCTTTATATCTTGACACAGTCAAGTCAAGGTCATGATGCGTTGGCACGGGGCGTGGGGGGGGGGGACTGGAGCCCGAATTAGAGTAAACAAGATAAGGAAAGGTTTATCACCACTTCAAGCAGATTGAAAACATAAGTGATGTTGTGGTAATTATTTACGCAGTATAATCTCTGGAAGATCGCACGAGTGTTTAGGCAGGAGGGGGGGCATACTCAGCACACTGCACAAGTCGGCGGCATGAACAAAGGACATTATAATTCAAAACAAAAACGCCGCCAAGCACAAAAGATATGAGAAAGCGCATGTTTACATTAGCCTTCAATTCAGGAACCGGGTTTTACGGGTAAACAGGTAGTGGAAACACGTACCCGTACCCGACTTCGTCGTCTTCCCTAGTTTGGAGGCATTGATGATATTTCTCACTCAAGTTATTCGTCATTAATAAGTTTTGCACACAAAATAGATCAAATAAAATAAGAACAACTATCCGATGTGTAGAATATTATCTAGATTTAGGCCTAGAATTTGAAGGTTATGTTGCTCAAGCCAGCTGACTAGGCTGACAGTTCAACTCACAGCTTTATAAATATTAGGGAATCACTAGGCACTGCCTCCTAAAGGCTGGGCAGGAAACGTGGAGGATTATGGGTAGAGAGGAAGTAGAAAGAACATGGTAGGGATGGATCCTCTTTTGGGAAGTGTTTTGTGAGTGACAAGTTTTTGCGAATAAAGAGTAATCTGTTGAAATCCGACGAAATGTTAGTTATTGACCAATAGCTCCCGATCCATTCTACATATCAGAAGTGGGATAGTTAAAACAAGTGTTTTTTTTTACATAAGCCGAATCGCCGATCAAGCATGATGAATAATACGTCGACCACATTGTTCACGCCGACCACGCCGTCCAACCAGACCACACCGACCACACCAATCGATCAACTACTTCTAGCAGCCTCACAAGTGAATATGAACACTATGAACCAAAACGAAGACCACCAAAATCGAAGACAAGACGAAAATAATAGATCCACAACTGTCATTGGAGACAATGCCAGGGCCATGACGATGACAGACCTACTGCAAGTGATGATGGAAGACAACCGACGCCGCGATCAACAATTACTGACCATCATCCAACAACAACGAACAGAACGTGAGTACCATATCATGCCTGACCTTGAAAAGGTAATACCTGTGTTTGACGAAGGCCCAAGCTTTCAGGCCAAGGAATGGCTAGATACAGTAGAGACTACAGCAGCCATTCACAAGTGTCCATCAGAATTCACATTGGAAAGTGCCAAGTCTCATCTGAGGGGCTCTGCACTTGCTTAGTACAGGGCCCGACGGGAGGAAATCTGGACCTGGGATGAATTCAAGGTATGTTTTAAAATAACCTTTGTAAATCATACAGCTAGCAAGAACGACCATTGGAAAAAAATGCAGGACCGGACCCAGGGGCGTAACGAAAGTTCGTCAAAATACTTTCATGGAAAAAGTCAGTTTTGCACTGATCTAGGGTTCTCATTTGAGGAGACCAAGCACCAAATCTTGGTGGGACTATGGTCCAGAACTGTAAGTGCTAACCTCAAGGGAAAGATACACTACGACATCGATGCACTCTTCTACGATCTTCAAGAGTTTGAAAAATTGGAATGTGATCGAGCCGAGAAATTTGACCGACCAGACAAAATCGTTAAGAAAACAACGACCCAGCAACTAGCGATGACAGCTCCAGCACCAATAAGCCCAGACCTACCGATGAACATAAAAAGAGAACCGACCACCGCATACACAAGGCCTGCGAGACTGCCACCTCGAGACACGAATGGGAAACCGCTGTGTTACAATTGTAATACATACGGACATGTTTCCAAATACTGCAGAGAGCCTAGACGTGAATTCTACTGTATTCGATGCAAGAAAACGGGACACACTCAACGTTACTGTACTACCAATCCGCCCACACCCCAGACCGAACCCCCCAGACCTAGGCCTAGTACTGATTCCACCAAAAACCAAATTGTGGACACGGAAAGCCTATCTCCCTTGAAATATATTAAGGAGGCTGTAGTCAATGATTCGGAGAAGTTCACCTGTCTAATTGATCGTGGTAGTTCCAGTTGTCTAGTTCAATCTACGGCCGCAATTCAATGTGGGCTCCCGATCAGTCCTGCAAACAGCGAACTTTTTGCATTTGGAGATACTGTCAACCCTGTTCTGCGACCATTAGGTAAAATCTTTGTTGATATCTCCGTAGACAATGTAGTAGGCCACAACATTCCACTACTCATTGTCCCGGATAGTGCTCCGAGTGTGCCATTACTGGTAGGGCGCACGTACACTGACCAACCACATATTGTATATGCAAAAATAAATGACGACTTAATAATTGGCCGCAAGGAAGACGCACCATTTAAAGACCTCGAAGTATCACTGCTAAATTATGTCGCACGACCCCTAAAATTAACGGTAGAAGAAGATGTCCACCTGCAGAAGAATACTGTAAACTTCATACAGGTCCAAGTACGTGATAGTCCAAGTTTATCTGGCTTGATTGCAGTAAACTCTCATTCGATCCACCCAGCAAAACTTTTCGAAGTGCAGGACGGTAAGACGGCCTTGCCAATGATATCAGTAGGCAGTGACGCTACGATCAAGAAAAATCAATGCGTGGCTACGGGAGATATAGTTGAAGTTGTAGTGGCTAACAAAGCCGTAGGCCTACAACATGAAGTAAACCTGGTAGATAATCGTGACCCTCGACCAGCGCCACGGCAGCCGATTCGCCAAGAAAACATAGTCATCGACAGTGACATAAGTAAAACAGATACTGATGACTTACTCAATTTAATAAATGAGTTCCGTCATTGTTTTGCCCTAAACCTCGGAGAGCTAGGATGTACCAACCTAGTAAAAATGGACATAATTGAAAAACCTAACAGTACGCCAGTCACCACTAGGCCATATCGCACCAATGCCCTGGAGAGGGAAGAGATTCGGAATATAGTCGCTGAATGGAAAAAAACACGGAATCGTATCGGAATCGCAGTCCCCATACGCAAGCCCCGTGTTGTTAGTGAAGAAAAAAAGTGGAGAACAACGCCTCGTTGTTGATTACCGCAAACTTAACGCGCAGACCGTACCGCTACCATTTGTTCTACCGAATGCCAACGATCTACTCGAGAGCCTGTCTCAATGTCAACTATTCACAAGCTTAGATCTGGCCCATGGCTATTTACAAATACCGTTGACAGAAAGCGCCAAGGACAAGACCGCTTTTGTGACCCCCGACGAGACCGGACGCTTTGAGAGGCTCATATTTGGTCTGTCGAACGGGCCTCCCGAATTTCAACGCCTAATGAACCGAGTGTTGACCCCTTTACGTGATATTCCTGTTCTGTGCTACATGGACGACTTGCTTGTTCCAGCCAAGGACTGGAAAGAGATGTTGGGAAGACTGCGGCAAGTTTTTGAAGTAGTCGGAGCCGCAAAACTAACCTTTAAGCCATCCAAATGCGAATTCGGTAGGAAGGAAATCGAGTTTCTTGGTTTGATCATCTCCCAAGGAAGTGTAAAACCTGGACTCCGCAGAACACGGGCAATCGCAGAGTTCCCGGTTCCCCGTAATGTACACGACGTGAGGCGGTTCCTAGGCCTCACACGAGCAACCGCAGAGTGCCCGGTTCCCCGTAATGTACACGACGTGAGGCGGTTCCTAGGCCTCACATCCTTTTTCCGTCGCTTTGTACCAAAATATGCTACGAAGATGGAACCGATCACCCGTCTCACTCGGAAGTCAGAAAAATTCCTCTGGTCAACCGACAACAAGAAGCATTTGATAGAATCAAAAACACCAAGCACCTGTGCTAGCCTTATACAATCCACAAGCTCGTACCGAGCTTCACACTGACGCAAGTTCTAAGGGCCTAGCAGGAATACTGCTACAAGAAGGAAGAGACGGCAAGCTACACATGGTCTACTGCGTAAGCAAGAAGACGAGCCAGGCGGAGTCGATGTTTCATTCCAGCAAACTGGAACTGATGGCCATGGTTTACGCTGTAGATAAGTTACGATCATATCTTCTGGCTATTGAATTCACAATAGTTACAGATTGCCAAGCGTTGATCTACCTCAATAAGAACAAAACACTAATTCCAACTGTAGCCAGAATGTTCGACTTAATTCAGGAATACAACTTCACGGTGAAACATCGTCCAGGGACCAAAATGCTACACGTCGATGCACTTAGCCGAGCTCCGGTCGATGCAGAATCGGATACCACGAACGACATAATAAACGATCGTTGGGAAATCAATCTGACTCTGTCAGTCGAAGACCAAGTATTAACGTTACAGAGGCCAGACAAAGAATTATCAGACAAGATAAAAATATTGACGAAACCAGTGCGCCAAAGAAGTCAAGAAGAAAAGAACTTCACCCATGACTATAAACTTTCCCAGGGACGCCTATTCAAGATTACTAAGAAAAATGATCAGAATGTGCGACTTTTCGTAATGCCGAAGTCGATGCGCAAGTCGTTGGCAGTAAAATTCCACGACCAACAAGGCCATTTCGCGACAGACCGAACCGTACAAAAAATTATGGAACTATACTGGTTCCCAAAAATGAGACGATACATCGACCAACATATAAAAATGTGTTTCGAATGCATTTTGAACAAGACCGCAGGAGGAAAACAAACTGGACAACTTCACCCTATACCACCAGGTCAACGACCCTTCGACCTCATCCACCTGGACCATCTCGGGCCCTTCGTGAAGAGCAAACGCGGTAATCAAGAGCTATTGGTTGTAGTGGACAACCTAACCAAGTTCGTCAAGTAATACCCAGTCAGAAGTACAAGTACCAGGTGCGTCATCAAGGCAATGGAAAGCTTCATTAATTATTTCGGAGTCCCTAATCGTGCAGTTTCGGACCGAGGAAGCTGCTTCACATCTCGAGCCTTCGAAGAGTTCTGCAAGACGCACGCTATCCGACACACCCTCAATTCACCTAGGCACCCACATGGAAATGGCCAAGTGGAACGAATTAATCGTACTGTACTTCCTGTCATTTCCATTTCCGTCCAGAGTCCTACACACAACGACTGGGACGAAAAGATGAAGACATGCGAGCGGGACCTTAACGCAACTGTCAACAAATCGACTGGGAGGACACCGTTCAACCTGCTATACGGATACAGCCCCCGACATACTGACGGCAACTTACGCGACCTAGCAGACCCTACGCAGCTTGACCAGTACGAGCGACCGGAAGTCCTGAGAAAAGAAGCGCGGAACATCATTATCGCAAACCAAGTCAAAATGAAAGAAGCATACGATCGCCGACACACAATTGCGCCAAAATATACAGTAGGCAAGATTGTGTTTATGAAGAAAGGCCCAACTCAAACCGGTTATCCTACTAAGACGCAAGAAAAATACCGAGGACCCCTTGTCATAACTTGCGAATTACCGAGCGATACTTATCGAGTTGCTCAATTAGCCGACGCTGAAGATCGCCGCATGTATGTAACCACGGCACATGCCTCACAACTGAAATCTTGGAGAAACGACAACCAGTTTGGTGACGACGATGAACTCGAAGACGAACGCGAAGCAAAACAATTGTTTTCTTGTGTAAGCCCTAGTAGGCCTAGTCGAATGTCTCTGAAAACTCCAAAACGAGGGCCAAATCTTCCTCTTGGAACAGTCGCAGTAAATGAAAAATGGAATGGGACACCACTCGGTTCCCATATTCACAGTAAGTTAGGTTATGGGTATACATACAGGCCTAAGATACAGGCTCAACTCAATCGCAAACAATAGTAAGACCTCATCCTACAGAACCACAATCAAATAAACAGCCAATCCAGCCAACTAGGCCTAGTGAATGGAAGTCATCTAGGCCCCAGCTGAAGAAAACACCACCACCATTGACTCTAGGCCTACCCCAAATTGAAACCAAAAATCGTTTTTCAACACTTCAGAACCTCTCGGATTTCCCCCCCCCTGCCATTTGAATGCAAACAAAGGAGCCAAAACAAATCACTACCGAAACATCAACATCAAAATGAAAGAATTAGGCCCTTACTACCGCAGGCAATAACTCCCCAGACAAAACTAGGTCTAGGCCTAGGCCCAGTACATCAAGTGGTAAGTGATTCAATGTTCACTGGATGTAAGTTTTTAAACACAGACCAGCAGTATGAACTCATCACTTACCCAGGCTCTCAACCATATAAACTCCGGGCCAAACTAGATCAAATGGACCCCGATCCTTTAATAAAAACTCTGATACTTCATAATGGCACTAACTTGCTATCAACAAAAACAAGTGCACAAATAGCCGACAATATTTACCAAGTTATCAGAACTGCACAGAAAACTTTCCCATCTGCAAAGATAGCTTACACTGGCATAACATATCGCAGAGACATTCCATTAGAATTAGTAGATGCCGTGAACGAAGAAATAAAGTGGGTTTGTAAGGAGTTACAGGCTACATTTGTAAACACAAATAATTGGATCAGTGATCGTGATTTATCCAGAGGGGGGCTCCATCCTAATCACGAGGGCAGCAAAAAACTGCATAATATGCTACTTGAGATCTTTTCCACCATGGAATGGGATCCAGACCCAAGTAAGTTTAAAGCCACAACACCCGTCACAACTACTCCAACCAGACACACCCGGCAACGTAACCTACAGTCCCCAGGAACTACACTCCCAACCATCATTGAATGTGAGGGAAACCTGTTTGACTTACCCGCCTCGATCCCCCTGGCAAAAGCTAGAAACTTGCCCAGTGTCAAACTGTCCTTTAGACAAATCGATTGAGGCTGAGATTATAAAACCCCTCGCAAAAGTTATACAAAATTTAAATCAACAGAACCAGGAAGCAGTCATAATATCAATTCACTGCCGACAACAAATCGCACTGCTGGCGGTTCATTGAAGTTTTGCTAGTACTGTTATTGTAATGCGGAGGTTTGTATGTAATGCATTGGTTCCAGCTGATTGAAAACTGTGATGTAGGGCCTTGCTTAATGTTTGCAAGAAGCATCATCATCAGATAGTGTGAAGTGAAACTCGAGAGAAGGCACAAAGCCACCAAATACCTATGCCTGAGCCCATGAATGTGGGGGATAAGCACAGGGTCGGTCGCAGAACAATGGAATTTGTTTAAGCATACATTTCTAGCGACTGAGTA
The DNA here is from genome assembly GCA_024449915.1 of Sweltsa coloradensis. Taxonomy (NCBI): domain Eukaryota; kingdom Metazoa; phylum Arthropoda; class Insecta; order Plecoptera; family Chloroperlidae; genus Sweltsa; species Sweltsa coloradensis. The sequence continues at coordinate 1,224,281 of JAMZAV010000113.1, forward strand.
CGTCTGCTTCCTTTATCTTCTGATGAAGATTCAATATCTTCTTCTTGAACAAGTAAAGCAAGTAAAGCAGATTAAAAAATTCCAAATCTATGGAGGTGCTTTCAAGAAAGTTATGTTTTGTTTGAAGTCAGGATTCTTTGAAACAATTTAACAATTCCTTACTACGGTCAACCGGCCCTTAGGATAGGGCCTACGCAACCAAATATTTCATATATCTTCACAACTAGTGTTAGGGTAGGGCCTACTACCACCCTAACAGTATGTATGCCTGCTAGTCTACTAACTAGGCTACAGTAGGCCTAGAAGTGTACCGTAGGTCTCATTCTTGTAAAATGATTCAGCGATTTTGTTTGACATATGTACCGGTGGTAGCCTATTTGATATTCCCATGTGAAAACCCATGTTTTATTTGCTCTGTTGTATTGACTGTTAACAAATAAATTAAATGATAGGCCTGTAATTGGAAATTTAATTTGCATTACAGGTGGTAGATAGGCCTAGTCACAACAACAAGATGTCGCAGTGTAGTCCTACTCAAATACCGGACTTCAAGCAGTTATTTAATGAAATCAATAACATTTTCTATAATGGTTCAGGTCTCTACAATCTTTCCGATGTCGAGATTGAAGCTTTATTTTCCACTGTACATCAGTTAGAAAAGGAAATACAATTTATGAAGAAAGAAGCCCCTGAACATCTAGAAAAACTTAATGTACAGCTACACCAGTTTGAAAAGAAAAAACTCTGCGGTAATTTATAGCTTTAATGGTTTCGAAATGGCTTGTGATCGTTTACTGACAGTATATTTTACCACTAAACATATAAATGACGGTGCCTTAAAGTGTCAAAGTGAATGTTTGGCGTGAGCCGGTTCAATGGTTATAATAAAATAAGTAAAATAAGTAAAAATAGGCATAGCCTTGTCAGTGAGTATGTAAATTGGCGTGAGCCAAGTCGGTAATTAAGATTAATAACAAAAAATAGGGCAAGCCCTGTCAATAATATTAAAAAACACTAGCGTAGCTAGTCTAAGATGGGTATGAGCAGGCATATAAGCCAGTCTAGTTAGTTTAAAATCTCGGCAGAAGCCGGTCGTGCCAGGCAGAACTGACATGAGTCAACAACAATTATAATAGCTCATAGAGCAAAAGCAAGGGAGGGAGCTTGAGAGTGAGATATCCTGGGGAGGCAGAGATACTCCTAACAGGTCCTACTTTTGATCCCCCCTCTAGCTACCAATTCCCTAACCCCCGATGGGATAGGGTCATCTGGTATCTGGTCATCTGGTATTAATCAGTGAAAGCATTCCAGATGGATCTGTTGCTCAATATTTCTTCCGAGGCGAGGTTATTGTGGAAGTGTCGAGCGGCTGGGACCACTCCGCGGTCGTTTGCGATGGGATAGGGTCATCTGGTATCTGGTCATCTGGTATTAATCAGTGAAAGCATTATATATATATATATATATATATATATATATATATATAAATGACGGTGCCATAAAGTGAAAGTGAATGTTTGGCGTGAGCCGGGTCAATGGTTATAATAAAAAAAAAAAACAAACCAAAAAAAGAAAAACAAGGAAAAGAAAAGAAAGAAAAAAAGCAAAGTAAAATAAGAAAAAAGGCAAGCCTTGTCAGGAGAGTAAATTGGCGTGAGCCAAGTCGGTAATTAAGATTAATAACAAAAAATAGGGCAAGCCCTGTCAATAATATTAAAAAACACTAGCGTAGCTAGTCTAAGATGGGTATGAGCAGGCATATAAGCCAGTCAAGTTAGTTTAAAATCTCGGCAGAAGCCGGTCGTGCCAGGCAGAACTGACATGAGTCAACAACAATTATAATAGCTCATAGAGCAAAAGCAAGGGAGGGAGCTTGAGAGTGAGATATCCTGGGGAGGCAGAGATACTCCTAACAGGTCCTACTTTTGATCCCCCCGCTAGCTACCAATTCCCTAACCCCTGATGGGATAGGGTCATCTGAAGAGAGCTCTAAAGCCAACCAAAGCTGTGCCCGGTGTGTCTAGTAGATCTGTACAGGGCTGGTTGCAGTGAGTGCCTACTGACGCCTCTGTTGACTTGCTGGGCTTTTTCACTGCTGGCGATGTTTTTCAGCAGCACTGTACAGTTCACTAGGCATCAGTCTTGAGTATTGATACGTCTGATTGATGACATGTCTTATGTCTACTACATTAAAATGTACTATATTTTATTTTTATAAATCTTTTCTCTTTATATATTAATTATATATATTACATATCTTTAGTTTATGTCTCTAAATAAATAATGTTTTATACATTTTTTGCCGTATAATACATAATTTTTTTTGTTTTTAATTATTCATTTTTAATTATTTATTTTAATTATTTTTTATTTATTATTTATTTAATTATTTAATTTATAAATAGTTTTATAAATAATAATATGTAATTTCCTGTATTTTAGCAGCTAAAGGCTGTTCGTCAAGAGTGATTTTGTGTCAATTTTACCAGTGGAGCAGTAAGTTGACAGTTATTGGGTAGAATTGCCTGATATCACTTTGAACACCTGGTGTGCTTGTAAATTTGTGATATTTGTGTGTGTAATATTTGTGATGCAAACTAATCACATAGATCAAGCCTGATCAATCACATAAACTCACACACCGGGGAGAAACGATATACGTGCAATTTATGCGATGAACGGTTCTCTCGTAAACCGGAACTTATTTCTCATAAAGAAACACACACTGGAAAAAGACCGTTCGTTTGTAGTTTCTGTAATTCCAAGTTTTCCTCCGCTAAACAGTACTTAACCAGACATATGCAAAGACACAAAGGAAGAAATGTCTATACTTGTGATATTTGTGATGCAAACTAATCACATAGATCAAGCCTGATCAATGACATAAATTCACACACCAGGGAGAAACGATATACGTGCAACTTATGCGATGAACGGTTCTCTCATAAACCGGAACTTATTTCTCATAAAGAAACACACACTGGAAAAAGACCATTCGATGGTAGTTTCTGTAATTCCAGTTTTCCTCCGCTAAACAGTACTTAACCAGACATATGCAAAGACACAAAGGAAGAAATGTCTATACTTGTGATATTTGTGATGCAAACTAATCACATAGATCAAGCCTGATCAATCACATAAATTCACACACCAGGGAGAAACGATATACATGCAATTTATGCGATGAACGGTTCTCTAGTAAACCGGAACTTATTTCTCATAAAGAAACCACTGTGTTTCAACCACTGTGATTGATTGGTTTATTGATTGGATATTGCTTAACGTCTCATATTTATGCAACTTGGCTAATCGAGACGAAGGGAGGAACGTAAGGGATGACGCGGGGGGACAAGGGGTGGACAGGCCTGTGCTGGTCAGAACCAGCCACAAGTATATGGGAGAGGGCAGGGGTTTGATCAAAATGGCCAGTACAAATTGAATAACTACGAACAGATCCACTATCTGTTTAGAAACAAGTTTAATAACTCAAAGTAGGTAACAACTAACCCACGTTTTTGTTGCTGCAAGTGAGCGACATTCAATTGCCATCGAGGCAAAGTATGAACTCTTGGAGTGGTCAGCAAGCCTTCAGAGAGCTAAGTGAGCAACCTTCAAGCGTTTCTGCTCTTAATCATCCAGCCGCTCTGGGACGACGTTTGGGAGGTCATATGCGATGTATATATCCTTAGAGAATACACAGGTAAAAAGAAACGATGTCAACAACTATATGTCTGTAAACACGCTCTTCGTGACAGTCGTGTTTTAACCACTGCGGCGAATGTTCATGACTGCATGCAGCAAAAACCAAGGACTTCGAGGCTAGCATCATCGGGTCAAGGAGTTCAAAGCACAATAGGAGAACGGGAAGATTAATGGATTTGATCAAAATGGCCAGTACAAATCGAATAACTACGAACAGATCCACTATCTGTGTAGAAACAAGTTGACTAACTCAAAGCAACAACTAACCCACGTTTTTGTTGCTGCAAGTGAGCGACATTCAATTGCCATCGAGGCAAAGTATGAACTCTTGGAGTGGTCAGCAAGCCTTCAGAGAGCTAAGTGAGCAACCTTCAAGCGTTTCTGCTCTTAATCATCCAGCCGCTCTGGGACGACGTTTGGGAGGTCATATGCAATGTATATATCCTTAGAGAATACACAGGCAAAAAGAAACGATGTCAACAACTATATGTCTGTAAACACGCTCTTCGTGACAGTCGTGTTTTAACCACTGCCAATGTTCATGACTGCATGCAGCAAAAACCAAGGACTTCGAGGCTTGCATCATCGGGTCAAGGAGTTCAAAGCACAATAGGAGAACGGGAAGATTAATGGATTTGATCAAAATGGCCAGTACAAATCGAATAACTACGAACAGATCCACTATCTGTGTAGAAACAAGTTGACTAACTCAAAGCAACAACTAACCCAGGTTTTTGTTGCTGCTGCATCTTGAACATGCTTGATGCACATGCGGATTTTTTCTCATGTGAAACAGATATGAAGTTTGCATCTGGTCTTATTATTAGATTAGTGGACATAGCAAACACTAATTCCATTCAAGTACAAGATGATGTCATTGACCAGAACTTTGATCAAAAGGGCACTGGAACTGGGGTGTATTCCACGTTGAGTTTGTTTGCGCATTCCTGTGATCCTAATGCTTTTATAACGTATTACAATGGCAACACTGTTGGCCGTGCAGCTCATCGACAAGTCATTAAAGAAGAAACGGTAATGAAATATTTTATTCATAGTCAGTGGCATAACTAGCCCTAGTCTATTTGGGGGGGTGGGGGGGGGGGGGTGGGGGGGGGGCAAACATTTTTATAACCACAAACATTTCCTAGGCCTAAGTATCCTGGTACAAATGGGGGTCCGGGGATATGAAGTTTGCATCTGGTCTTATTATTAGATTAGTGGACATAGCAAACACTAATTCCATTCAAGTACAAGATGATGTCATTGACCAGAACTTTGATCAAAAGGGCACTGGAACTGGGGTGTATTCCACGTTGAGTTTGTTTGCGCATTCCTGTGATCCGAATGCTTTTAGAACGTATTACAATGGCAACACTGTTGGCCTTGCAGCTCATCGACAAGTCATTAAAGAAGAAACGGTAATGAAATATTTTATTCATAGTCAGTGGCATAACTAGCCCTAGTCTATTTGGGGGGAGGGGGGGGCAAACATTTTTATAACCACAAACATTACCTAGGCCTAAGTATCCTGGTACAAATGGGGGTCTGGGGATATGAAGTTTGCATCTGGTCTTATTATTAGATTAGTGGACATAGCAAACACTAATTCCATTCAAGTAGAAGAAGATGTCATTGACCAGAACTCCATGCAGGAACCAATAATGTGAGAAGCTCGTCAACACCCGATGAAATTGTTACAAGAATGAAAAAATTAGTCGTAGCAGGACGTGCATTGTTTCCCACGTCAAAATGGGTCATCAGTGGAATCCTGTGCAGACGCGACGTAGATGATCGATATATAGATGCAATAAACCAATGTTTGGATTCAATGTGTAAGCAAAACCATTGTGTTTTTGTGGACGGAAACTACTGGATAGAAGACAAAGACCTGGCTACTGATGGCCTCCATCTAAACCGAGGGGGATCAAGAAAGCTGGGCCATCTACTGGCTATGACTCCTAAAACAGTAGGCCAACATGGTCAGGGAAACTTATAAGGTTGTACGGAGGTGGATCTGGCACAGGGCAGGTTGCAGAGTTGTTACCAAACTTGCTAAAAATACTTCAAGTAAATTGCCAGAGCATAGTAAAAAAGGAATTAGAATATCAGCACCTACTAGAAACTCACAATCCAGATATTGTGATTGGAACGGAATCGTGGTTACATAGTGAAATTGTAGACAGTGAGATATTTGGAAAGGACTTTCAAATACATAGAAGGGACAGAGGTTCAAGAGGAGGGGGAATCTTCATCGCAGTCAAAACGGAACTAGAAAGTTCAGTGAAATGGAACGATATCACTCATGAATTGCTATGTGTAAGAGTATTGCTAGGAACTAAAACTGTTGATGTGATAGGAATGTATATGCCACCTAGGGATAATCTGGAAATTATTGAAAAGCTAGGCATATATCTGGCTGACAGCCATGACAAATGTGTCATAATAGGAGGAGATCTAAATCTGCCTAACGTATCATGGAATAATGAAACAACCAGTAGTAGTGTACCACAAACTGTGGTTTCCAACTTACTGAATGACTTTGATCTGACACAAGTAGTAAGAGGGGGCACACGATCTTGTTCTCAGGGAGCAATATGTAACCTACTAGATATCTTTCTAGTAACACCTAGAGTAATAACAAAGGGGTGTGAGACTGTTGATGGTATAGGGGACCACAGTGCAGTCCTCTTAAATGTAGTGTTAAAAAATTGTCCCCATATTAGAAGGCATAATGGAAAAGGAGGTAATATAACAGTTAAATGTTATAACAAGGCAGATAGATTAGGTATTATCTCTTATCTAAATCATGAATATGGCAACTGGTCATCAATAGCAGCAGATAGCATCAAAGTTTACTGGTCTGCACTAAAGTCAATTGTATATGAGGCTCAAAAGTTGTTCATACCAACAAAAGAACTAAAAAATAACCCAGATCCATTATACTACACAGCTGAAATAAAGAAATTAAAGAGGAAATGTAATAAACTATATAAAAGCAGGAAATATAATAGCATTAGGTTCAAAAAATGTAGTGCAGAACTGCTAAAACTTAAGAAGAAAGCACGTGATAGATACATGGAGACCTTATTACAGAACACTGATGGAAATAGGAATATAGCTGAGAAATTCTATAAACATTTAAGAAATAAAAAAGGGGGTAGAAATAAAATATCAGTTTTAAAACAAGGGGATATCGAAGTAACTGAAGATGAAGACAAAGCAAATAAGTTGAATAGCCAGTATGCAGGAGTATATGGGGAAAAGGAAAAATACGACTCTAACAAAATTCAGGATGCTGACAACAGATTTACTTTTAGTCATAATAGCATTAGTAAAATCATAAGAGGACTTAAACCCCAAAAATCACCTGGCCTAGATGGTATCTCAAATGACTTCCTAAAACTAGCAGACAAGGCCATCGTTCCATATTTGCAATTTATTTTCCAAATCTCCATAAATAACAGTCAAGTTCCAGAAGATTGGAGGACAGCGAGTGTGTCACCAATTTGGAAGGGGGGAAGTAGACAATCCAGGAAATTATAGACCGATTAGTTTAACTAGTAGTATTGGTAAAATATTTGAAGCACTAATGGCCAAGTACATTAGATACTGTTTAAACATTTCTGACAGTCTATCAAGAGCTCAGCATGGCTTTAGAGAAGGTCACTCGTGTGAAACACAACTTGCTGGTCTCCTACAAGACTTATCTGAAATAGTTGATAGAAAAGGTGAGGTGGATGCAGTACTAATTGACTTCTCTAAGGCCTTCGACAAGGTGCCTCATGATGTACTCCTTGACAAGATAAATAAGCTAGGCCTGGATGGTCGAGTGGTAAAATGGATAGATAAATGGCTTACGGGGAGAACTCAGGTAGTAAAAGTTGGGGATAAATACTCAAATGAGCTAGAGGTTACTTCAAGGGTACCTCAGGGAAGTATTCTAGGCCCATTACTATTCCTTATTTTTATTAATGACATAGGAGAGGGATTGGATGTCAATATCAAAATCAGACTTTTTGCAGACGATTGCATAATATATATGGAAATCAGAAATGAAAATGACTGCCTTAAATTCCAAGCAGCAATTGATAGAATAGTTGAATGGGTGCAGATAAATAAAATGAGCCTTAATGGAGAGAAAAGCCAACTGATTAAGTTCACAACAAAGCTAAAACCTGTCAAGTACCAATATATTATTGACGGCATTACCCTTCAGTATATGGAATCTTGTAAATATCTGGGGATTATTCTAAATGCAAAACTCAACTGGAGCAATCACATAAACAGTGTAATTGCCAATGGAAACAAAAGCCTCAATTTCGTGATGAGAAACCTTAGAGGAAGTAGTTCGGTGATAAAAGAAAAAGCTAGGGGTGTGCGAAGCTTCGAAATTATCGAATCCGGATCGAATCTTTTGAAGATTCGAATTCAATTCGTCAGTCGAATCCAAAATCCTAAATTTCGAAGTATTCGGCCGATTTCGAATCCGGCGCCAAATCTGCGCCTTCGCGATTTGTGATCGATCGATCGATATATTTGACTGCCACTGAGATTTGCGATCGGTCGATATAATTATATGGCCACTACTGCGATTTGCGATCGATCGATATACCGGTGTGCATATGGCCGTCATTGCGTCACTGAAGCTCCAGCTGTTTCATATCACGCACACGGAAAACGTTTTTACATTTTACACCTATACTTTTTTTTATAAGTCAAAAAAACTAAAAAGTTATGAATAATAATGACGAGGAAGATGCGGATGATCCGCAGCCGGTTGAAGCGAACAAGAAGAAGAACACTAGTGCTGCTGACAAAGACACTTCCATGTGCAACATATAACTATAACTTTGTTTATTTTGTATTTAGTGATCATCCTAGGCTAGGCCTAGGCTACCCTATCTTTCCAAATTACAATAAATGTGCACTTGCTAGGCCTAGGCCTAACACTTCTAAACATTATCTATTCCTAGTCCTATTTCGATTTGTAGGCCTATTCTATTAGATTAGGACTAGGCCTAGGCCTAACACTTCTAAACATTATCTATTCCTAGTCCTATTTCGATTTGTAGGCCTATTTTATTAGATTATAGCCCCAACATAAAGCCTAGGCCTATGTGTATTTCTTGCCCACACACTAATGGTGAAAGACAGATCACACAAACAGTAGGCCTAGACATCCTTCCAAATCATAATGCGGACTAGGCCTAGGCCTAGCGCCTAGGCCTAAACTACTGAGCTTGGGATAAGCCTCTAGTACTATGCCTACCTAGGCCTAGGCCTAGCAAGTGCACATTTATTGTAATTTGGAAAGATAGGGTAGGCCTAGGCCTAGCCTAGGATGATCACTAAATACAAAATAAACAAAGTTATAAACAAAAATATGAGTTATACAAAATAAACTTACCACTTGGAGTTTTAAATACTTTCTTGCATGTGTTGCACATGGAAGTGTCTTTGTCAGCAGCACTAGTGTTCTTACAGAAAAAATCCCAAATATTATGCACCTACTAGTATGTGTTTTTTATAAATAAATCTTAACTTTTCAACTAAAATAAAATAATGCATTTTAATTTATTCAATAGTGCACATGTGGAATATGCAGATAGTGGCCTCATTGTGCAGAACAGAGGGCACGTGTCTCTTTCAGGTACAACATAAACGTGGAAGTTGCCGGTAATGCCACGCACAACAGCTTTAGGAAAATAATAATCTTTGGATTCGGATTCGGATTCGAGGATATTCTTGCTCAGGATTCGAGATTCGGATTCGAAAGCAAAAACTTGGATTCGCACACCCCTAGAAAAAGCATATTTAGAAATAGTGAGACCGGCATTGGAATATGCAAGTTTGGTTTGGGACCCACATACAAAGTCCCATGTACATAGCTTAGAAATGGTCCAAAGAAGGGCAGCAAGGAAGGTGCTAGGAAAATTTGGTCCAAGACACAGCCCTTCTGAAATGATTTTAGAATTGGGTTGGGCACCACTTAAAAACGGAGGGAAACATCTAAACTATGTGCAATGTATAAATCATTAGCAGGAGAACTGGCCTGGGCAGACATCAAAGATCGATTGAAAGCTGCTACACATAAAGGAAGACAAGATCATGATCAAAAACTGTTCTTACATAGGTATAATACGGAGGTTGGGAAACACTCATTTGTCGGTTCGACAATTAGAAGTTGGAATGACCTAGACAAAAACATATTTAACCCTAAACCCTCAAGTGTTGTCAATTTCAAGGAGAGAATAAATCTTAATAGGTTATGAAAGGATTGTATTAGGTTATGTATTAATTGAAATAGGCTATAAATTAAATAATCTAATTTATACAAATACTGTTATAGGTATAGTATATTTCCTATACTATACTAAATATGTTTATAACTAATCCTAGTAATTTGCTTTGTAACAGTAATTATAAGGAATATGCACTGTGAAATATAAAATGTCAATATTCTGTATCCGAGCAGAAGAGCTCAAAACATGAATTAATTAATAAATACAAATACTTGTGAATGGATCAAAAGGGCACTGGAACTGGGGTGTATTCCACGTTGAGTTTGTTTGCGCATTCCTGTAATCCGAATGCTTTTATAACGTATTACAATGGCAACACTGTTGGCCTTGCAGCTCATCGACAAGTCATTAAAGAAGAAACAGTAATGAAATATTTTATTCATAGTCAGTGGCATAACTAGCCCTAGTCTATTTGGGGGGAGGGGGGGGGGGGCAAACATTTTTATAACCACAAACATTACCTAGGCCTAAGTATCCTGGTACAAATGGGGGTCTGGGGATATGAAGTTTGCATCTGGTCTTATTATTAGATTAGTGGACATAGCAAACACTAATTCCATTCAAGTAGAAGATGTCATTGACCAGAACTTTGATCAAAAGGGCACTGGAACTGGGGTGTATTCCACGTTGAGTTTGTTTGCGCATTCCTGTAATCCGAATGCTTTTATAACGTATTACAATGGCAACACTGTTGGCCTTGCAGCTCATCGACAAGTCATTAAAGAAGAAACAGTAATGAAATATTTTATTCATAGTCAGTGGCATAACTAGCCCTCGTTTATTTGGGGGGGGGGGGGGGGCAAACATTTTTATAACCACAAACATTACCTAGGCCTATGTATCCTGGTACAAATGGGGGTCTGGGGATATGAAGTTTGCATCTGGTCTTATTATTAGATTAGTGGACATAGCAAACACTAATTCCATTCAAGTAGAAGACGATGTCATTGACCAGAACTTTGATCAAAAGGGCAATCGTGGTTAAATGCGATTCACCATTATTTTTAGACTTTACCAATAATTCCTCAAAGTAACAAGCGAGCTTGTAACTCCCACATGGGGTAAAGTAGTTGTGCGAGTTTAAAAAATACATCATAGAAGATACTTTCAAGTGGAGAATAATTGATTACAGTAGCATGATAGTTCTTCATACATTTTCTAAAAAAAAATTAGTTTCACTCATACCCTACTAATTAAATTTGAATTTGTTGTTATTTTTCCTGACTGGGCAGGATCTCCAACGGCCAAATCGTCTTATCGCAGAAGCGGAAGATTTGTTGCGTCACAGCATGATGATAAAAGGCAACCTTCGTTACTAACAGATATCGACGAAGAATATCTTCATTTTCAAACGCTAAAAGCCCAAATGGATGATAGTGAGGGCGATATTCAAACCAAAGTTTTAGTCAGTTTCCTTCAGAAATAAAAAGTGAATTTGATTTGCATTTTTAACATTAAAAAAAACTGAAGAGCGTGGCTGAGGTATTAACACCATTTAGCCTTGAGCCAAATGGCAAATGGTGTGAAAGTGCCGAAGAACCCATTTTCCAAAACTTGTTGGAGTTCAACTTTAAAATTGGCTTTAATAATAGTGAAAACTTCGATGATATGCACCCTTGGTATAGAATGATTCCGTGTTTGGTTCATGCAACACAAATACAGTCACTCACATTAGAGGTGCCAGATCTCTCAAATAGTGCAGCGTTTGAAAGTGCCATGTCTGACCTGCTTTTCGAAAATCCAATGGCTTATTTCAGGCCAAGAAGTCCAAACTTTAAACAGAAATCATTGAACTTCAAGAAGACTCAGAACTGAAGCACAAACACGGGCAATGCTCTCCTACAGAGTTTGGGGAAGATTTGTTTGCGAGAACAAATACCCAAACATTAAAATGGTGGCAATTAAGTTAATTAGTATGTTTGGTTCAAGTTGGATTTGTGAATCCAGTTTTTCAAAAATGAACTTTATAAAAAAACAAATTTCATTCAAATTTGAGTGATGCCCATCTCTCCAAGATGTCCTCAGAATATGCTGTACTCAGGAGATCCGGATTTTGGAAAATTGGCCCTAGACAAGAGGTGCTACTTTTCCCACTAGTACCTATAAAAAACAAAATACAATGGGGATGCCTCGGACCCCACGAGGTCTTCCAAGCTGGTAAGTGGACCTTCATTAATATTAGTTGATGGCCCCTGGTGTAGGACTATCAAAGTCACAGAACACTTCACTAAGCTTGCATCCGCGATAAAACAATGTGACTGTACTTCAACACGAGAGCTACGAAATGCAAGCTTGGCTAGGCCTACACCAGTCCTAGCTCTATATTTGCTTTGGTTTCGAGATTATAGAGTGTAGGCGTGGCCGTGGCTGAACGAGAGCTTGGAGGCGGGGCATGTTGCCACATCCGGCATACACTTGGCGCTGTTTGAATCGCCGTAGAATCTTAGAAATTCGTTGATTGGATATTGCTTAACGTCTCTTAGAAATTCGTAATATTTGAAAATTGAAATACAGAAAATTCAAAAAAGTAAGATTTGCAGGAAAATTGTACAACCGTAAAGGACACACCATTTGCGTAAATTTTACGGAAAATCCGTACAACTTGGCAGATATGCATGATACATACCTACTGCTCATTTTTTATTTAGCTTCTCACATGTATTATTTCGTACTGACCGAATGCAGGACCAATATTTCAGCTACGAAGGTGAATTTTGGAATTTCGATGTCAATTTTTTTGGTTTCGATGTCGATGTCGGAAAAATTTCGACATCACGATTTGACATTGCTATTTTTAATTCAATGTCGATGTTGGCATTTTTCATCGATGGGCAACCTTACGTTCAACACTCTCAACTATTTTTCGGACAGTTTTTTTCCAAGAGTGGAAAGATTTACAACACTTTTCTGTCGTCGAAGAAAAGGGGTTCATCAAAGTAATGGAAATTGCTCAGTCAGAATATCATATTCCGTGTAGAACGACAATGTCGAGGACAGTAATTCCGCAACTTTATGAAGAGGTTCATGGAAGTTTGCTCCAAGAAATCTCACGTCTCGTGAAACATGCCCAATCGCTAAGCCTAACTTTGGACATCTGGTCAAGCAGGGCCAAAAAAAGTGAGGCTGAAGATAGGGATGGCAAAGTGCAATACCTTCAGCTGCCCTAACAAAAAAAGCCACATGCTACTAGAGAAACTAGGTGCATACTGCAAACACCTTCAAAGTTCAAACAATGATATAATAAATAATAAGTATATATAATAAATCAAATTAGGTAATAGTATAAAAAATAATAAAAGGCATACCTAACACTGGGTTAGGTTTAGCAAATTAATTAGCTTGTGTGTGTTTTATTTATTTTTAGGGCCATTGGAGAGTGGAAAGCCACAGACTTACAACCCTTTTCTGTTGTCGAGGAAAATACCTACAGCAGATAACACGACTACACTAGAGGGAGAACCGTACAGCTGACTATAAAACAAGAGACATATGCTACTAGAGAAACTAGGTGCATACTGCATACACCTTCAAAGTTCAAACAATGATATAATAAATAATAAGTATATATAATAAATCAAATTAGGTAATAGTATAAAAAATAATAAAAGGCATACCTAACACTGGGTTAGGCTTAGCAAATTAATTAGCTTGTGTGTGTTTTATTTATTTTTAGGGCCATTGGAGAGTGGAAAGCCACAGACTTACAACCCTTTTCTGTTGTCGAAGAAAATACCTTACAGCAGATAACACGACTACACTAGAGGGAGAACCGTACAGCTGACTTAAAACAAGAGACATATGCTACTAGAGAAACTCGGTGCATACTGCATACACCTTCAAAGTTAAAACAATGATATAATAAATAATAAGTTTATAATAAATCAAATTAGGTAATAGTATAAAAAATAACAAAAGGCATACCTAACACTGGGTTAGGCTTAGCAAATTAATTAGCTTGTGTGTGTTTTATTTATTTTTAGGGCCATTGGAGAGTGGAAAGCCACAGACTTACAACCCTTTTCTGTTGTCGAGGAAAATACCTACAGCAGATAACACGACTACACTAGAGGGAGAACCGTACAGCTGTCGTTAAAACAAGAGACACATGCTACTAGAGAAACTAGGTGCATACTGCAAACACCTTCAAAGTTCAAACAATGATATAATAAATAATAAGTATATATAATAAATCAAATTAGGTAATAGTATAAAAAATAATAAAAGGCATACCTAACACTGGGTTAGGCTTAGCAAATTAATTAGCTTGTGTGTGTTTTATTTATTTTTAGGGCCATTGGAGAGTGGAAAGCCACAGACTTACAACCCTTTTCTGTTGTCGAGGAAAATACCTACAGCAGATAACACGACTACACTAGAGGGAGAACCGTACAGCTGACGTTAAAACAAGAGACACATGCTACTAGAGAAACTAGGTGCATACTGCAAACACCTTCAAAGTTCAAACAATGATATAATAAATAATAAGTATATATAATAAATCAAATTAGGTAATAGTATAAAAAATAATAAAAGGCATACCTAACACTGGGTTAGGCTTAGCAAATTAATTAGCTTGTGGTGTTTTATTTATTTTTAGGGCCATCGGAGAGTGGAAAGCCACAGACTTACAACCCTTTTCTGTTGTCGAGGAAAATACCTACAGCAGATAACACGACTACACTAGAGGGAGAACCGTACAGCTGACGTTAAAACAAGAGACATATGCTACTAGAGAAACTAGGTGCATACTGCAAACACCTTCAAAGTTCAAACAATGATATAATAAATAATAAGTATATATAATAAATCAAATTAGGTAATAGTATAAAAAATAATAAAAGGCATACCTAACACTGGGTTAGGCTTAGCAAATTAATTAGCTTGTGTGTGTTTTATTTATTTTTAGGGCCATTGGAGAGTGGAAAGCCACAGACTTACAACCCTTTTCTGTCGTCGAAGAAAATACCTACAGTGCAATACTTACAGCTGATTACACGACTACACGAGAGGGAGAACCGTACAGTTGCCGTACAAGAAGAGACACATGATTCAGAGTACTAGAGAAACTAGATGCATACTGCATACACCTTCAAAGTTCAAACAATTATATAATAAATCAAATTAGGTAATAGAATAGTATAAAAAATAATAAAAGGCATACCCAACACTGGGCTAGATTTAGATAATATTTGTATTATTGATATTTGAAATGGCGTTTATTTATTCAACCTCTACCATATTCAGTTATAAAAACTGATTTTACAAACTACCTACAAAGGATGTATCGATTATCGAACGATAATAAACTCTCATCAAGTGCATCCCTAGATTTGACCAAACTCAAATACTGGTAGCCATGTCATTCTTTTCACACTAAGCGGGCACGTATAGATTCCGAGACAAACAGTCAAGGAGTTTAAGAAGCTGTCTTATTCCTTGCGGTATATAAAACCAATGTTGTATTGTAGCCTACAGTAAATGATATCTAGGCTACAAGTATAGCTTCATGTTTTGTTATTTTACAATTCCAAGACTTTCAGGGAATACAGGTTTTTAAATGATGCATACCCGTTCCAAGATGCTGAGCGAGGCTGAAGACGAGGAAAAGACCAACGACAACACTTCTCCACCCACCAGCAGAGACTGGAAATAAGCTACAGCCTAGAGCAGCCAGAAGAAATAAGCACAAACGAGAACAGGCCAGCATTAATACCATCGAGCACGAAGCGCCGCTCCCAAGTTCGGTACAACAATCAACTTCTGCTACAGTAGGTGAGAGATGAGCCGACACAAAGGCCCACATAATTATTAAGTGAATTAACAAATTAAATTAAAAGTAAAGGCTAGGCCTGCACTTTGTACAGTAAATCCGGAAAACCCCCATAGAACATTCTCAACAGATCGTTTTCCTTGCTGTATAGTTTTACTAAATTTATGAAATGTTGTGTTTCTCAAGGTTCGATTTACCCTCAGCGAGTGCAAACTTTTGTCAGCTGTAGTGTCAGATTCACACCCCTGCC
This sequence comes from Sweltsa coloradensis, assembly GCA_024449915.1. NCBI lineage: Eukaryota > Metazoa > Arthropoda > Insecta > Plecoptera > Chloroperlidae > Sweltsa > Sweltsa coloradensis. Next base: position 1,240,305 of record JAMZAV010000113.1, read on the forward strand.
CTGTCCGCAGGCAACAGCCTATGAGACTGGTTCACTTGTCCCCTCCCACGTCCGTGATCGGCCGGCCGGGCCAACTCACTCCACCATTTACTTACTTAACTAAACATTGTCAATGTTTCGCAATCTTTTAGTGCCGTGTTATTCTTATGCGATAATTGCAACATCATTCTTTTTGATAGATGATGCTGTCTAGAGTCTATAGGCCTACAACACATTTTATTGCGGCGTATATAACGTCTTCCTTAGGGATTCGATTTGATCGATCATTGTGACCCAAGAATCGATCAGAAATCAATTCCCGAGAAGAAACTTTTTAATTGTACACTGTTATTTTGGTGGTCTTTTTCCACAGAGCGCGGCAATAATCGGTAGGTCTTATACCGGAGAGCCCGTTATAACGTCTCCCGGAACAATGTATTGCACGATGCTGCGTTGTTGTCTGTTGACTGTTGCGCATGTTCAGCGCGATTTCTAGATATTATCGCAATATTTTCGATAATAATAAAACACAATCGATATCATTGTGAAAATTTAGAGAAAATTTTCGGTTAGCGATATGAATTTCGTCACGAAACATCCTTAAACAGAACCAAGGGAGGCATAATCCGCTCCCGAGCTTCCTTCCGGTGGTTCTACCAGAGCATTACCCAGCTAGTATTTGGGAAAATTAAGTAAGCAGTGTTTCCACAGTCATCTTACTTTCAAGAAGTTCTACGCAGGACGTGCTTGTTGACCTCGAGAGAAAAGGACTTGTTGACAGCAAAGACGATCCGTGTTATCACACTTTGAAGAGTTTTAAGAGGGACGTACTCGACGATCTCGGTGCTTTCGAAGACAAAGGCCGAGACGTTCTGGTGTTGAATGGTTCATCGGGTGATGTCAGATGCGATGGCCAAAGATCGACTGCAACAGATATGAATATATAAATATTTTGTTTTGTATTCGTAAAAATATTAACAAAGTGGTGTAGTGTAACAGAAAGCGGTTTTATTTTTATTACAAAAGTCCAAATTTAAAGGTAATGAATGGTATTGCAGTAATTTTTTAAATTAAATAAATGCCTAGGCCAGGGGTGGACAAATCCACCAAAAAGTTTGGGGCCTGGAAAAATAAGTAGGGGCCAGTAGTATCGCGGTATAGCTGGGGTCTGGGGCAAAGACGATTTTTTTTTAGTATTGCGTAACGTTTGATTGCCTAAAACACGATTTAAAGCGAATTTGTATCAATAATAACTTGTGGAAGTAGCTAGTCAATGTTGCATTGATAAATGAAAAACACTCACCAACATATGCTGCAAGGTGCTTGTTTAAAAAAAAAATAAAAAATAACTTCTTGATGATTTAGGGGCAAGCATGAAATTTTTACTCGCCCGGGCGAGCGGGCGGCCGGTAATTTTCCACCCCTGGCTTAGGCTTAATATGGTATTGAAGAATGACTTGCACTTGTTGTTTCAACTAGTATATCATATATTAAGTACCGATAACAACAAAAATGTGCATTGCTTTTCCTTGCAAGTAGGGAAGATTGAATATCAAAGTAAGAAGACCTAGGACAATGTTATCAAGTAAATACAAACACATGCTGTGGGACAGACAATTTACTTATCATGATGAGTCAATAATCTCTGCTCAACATGAATCAAACTCTGCTCGATGTCAAGTTTAAAGCTCAGAAAGTTAAGTACTTGCACACCTCAAAAATGTTTACTGTACAATATACACGTAGCATGTATGATGCAGATATTTAAGAAATCAAATACTATATAAATATGAAGTTGGATGCAGCATTGTTCCATAGAGTACCTACGAAGATCAAGGTTATTGTTTGCCCAGAACACACAACGAGGCTGTCCCCATTGAGTCAATACGAGGCAAATTAAAGCAATAGAACTCGTCTGATAGGCCTGCCTACTTACATAGTAGTAGGGCCTACCATAGCGAATAGGCCTGCCTACTTACATAGTAGTAGGGCCTACCATAGCGAATAGGCCTGCCTACTTACATAGTAGTAGGGCCTACCATAGCAAATAGGCCTGCCTACTAACATAGTAGTAGGGCCTACCATAGCAAATAGGCCTGCCTACTAACATAGTAGTAGGGCCTACCATAGCGAATAGGCCGCCTATAGCGAGGTCACCGTCGGGCCAACCCGAGGCTGCCTCGAGCTCGCTACATAAACCACCTCGTGTGTAAAGGGTCGGAATTATGCAATAAAACCAAACCAAACTACAAACATAAATTACATTCAATACATTCTGTTAGCAAACATGGAGAGTATCACATTTAACACTTTTCTGATACACGACAAGTCGAACTCCTTCTGACTTGAAACTCGTAGGGCTGTGCGAGTACTCGATTTCTCGAGCTTCAGTTTCTAGCTCGCGCCGAGCCGAGCTTGATTTTAGGCTCGATTTATTCAAGCTGAGCCGAGCTTGGCTTTATGCTCAATTTATTCGAGCCAAGCCTACAAAAACACGCAGTACACGCGCTCATTTTCATCAACACTCAACAGACATTCTTGTCAACAAAGACTTTCGCGGAAGAATGCGTCAGCCAGCGATCAACAGTCGACTCGACGCAGTAGAATGCGATAGGCCTAGGCCTAGAATGCAAACGTGTCTCTCTCTCTCTCATGTGGGAAAACCTATCACACTATCCCCGCGCTGAAGCTTTCATCGCAAAATAAGCCTAGGAAAGAAAGGAGATAAGCCAAGGAATAACGATCCAATGCGTCGTGATCGTAGAAACATGATCACATCGCAATAATTCTTCTTCCAACTAGTTTCACACCGACCATCTTTGTTGATTGTTCTTCGTCAGCTGTGAGTTGAGTGAGTTTGGTTGGATCGACCGAACGCGCACGTAGTTCGCGCAGGTGTCAAGTGTTGGCTTACAACGCGCTCTGTTGTCAACTTGAGTTACTCTTTAGCAGAGTCAACAAAGAAGTTTCCACGGGTCTTCTTTATCGACTCTGCAGGCAGCGGGCAGGCTCCGCGGGAAAGATCGCATCGACGTAGCGCGTATAATAAGAAACCCGTGAATTAGCCTAATAACGGTCGCGAAAAATACCCTGATCTTATAATCGGCTCAGGGTAATTTCTAGAACCGGGTACCCGATGACATCCCCAGAAAATATGTAGCCCGACCATTTTAATTAAATTTTTTTTTTTTTGGAAAAGCTCGGCTCGGCTCGAAAATCAAGCTTTTTTTTAATACTCGGCTCGGCTCGACTTAAAAATTCTAGGCTCGCACAGCCCTAGAAACTCGTTATGATTGGCCGGCTGAACTTTGCGAGATCCAATTGGAGCTAGACATGGTGTCACATACGAGCGTTGATTGGCTGTTAGTTTTTGTGAAATCATTCACGTCTACCATGTATCACCACTTTTGTGTCCGCGATGTTGTTGACACTGCTAGTTGTGTTAGCTACGAAAGTAAAATGGCCACGAGACGAGAGCAGGAGCCAGATGATTCGTAAAAATATGCGGCGGACTAGGCGTAGGCGTAATTTCTTCTCTAAAGCATGGCTAGGCCTAGCATAAAATACAATTTCAAAATATTCATAAGATATAACACTTGTCACAATGCAGGTAAACATTCAAACAACACACGGCGTGACAGTACCAGTGACAACAGGTAGGCCTAGCCTAGCCTAGTTGCCAGGATCTCTTAGGTCTGAGCCCTGGCCAAGAGCCTAGTATATTTTATCGATCTTAGGCCCTAGCTAGGCCTACAAACTTACATCGCGATACCAAAATGCACCCAGCACTAGACATAACCATAACCAAAAATATTTGACCCAGGATAGGCCTAGGCTTTAAAACTGAAGAATTTGTTTGATAAGCCTAGGCATGGAAGAAAGTCTGAAATGGAGAAAACATTTTCTTAATTTGGAAATAAATTCGATTTGAACTCGGTTCAAACTCGAATACTCAAACATTTTACTGAACTCGAACTCGACTCAAATTAAAATTCTCCGTTCGCACAGCCCTAATTAATAGTAGGGTTGCCGTTTGATAATCGATATATCGATCGATACGATAATTTCCCGAAACGATCGATAATGGATTCAGTCTTCCAGAATCGATTAATCGAATAGCTCGCCCGCCCGAAATTTTGTAATTTACCGCCCGCTCTGCAGAACTTCATAAAATAGTACTAGTTAAGACATTAATCGCTTTATTCCGTGAAAAATGCGTCCACTGCGAGATCTACAACACGCCCAAAGGCGAAAAGTACGAAGCGCCTGCACTGCTGCAGTATAGGCTACCAGCATGACGCGAGTGTGTTACGGGCCGGCTCGGCTCGGGCGGCTGCACTCCCGCGCCGATCTGGCGCAGATTGCTCAACCTCGGCGCGTCACACTCACAGCCAATTACAGTCAAACCCGCCAGAAACGTTCCCTTTGGATACGTTTTCCCGCTGGTGACGTCCAAAAATATAGGACTTGAAAATACATCCATAAGTGTAATGTTAAAATTTCCCGCGAGAAATGTTCCCGTACGTTACGTTTTCCCGCCTAATACGCGATAATAACCTCCGATTTAATGTCTTGCTTGCCCGTGAGATACGTTTTCACCAATTTCTGGCGCGCGAGATAGTTCCCGATCCACATTTGAAGCGACGTCGCAAAATACATCGTTCGTACCAGCTGTGCATCATCTTGACCGCTTGGATATTGTGTGCGACAGTGCGCGCATGCGCGGACCGGGGAAGGTCGTCTGCACTCTGCTGTAGGGAGGGCCTCGTAGTCGTAGTTCGGCGTCTTTGTGTATTGCGTTGCAGCGTCGGTTACGTGTGAACTGTGAAGTGATTGCTTGGTGTTGTGTTTCGGCCTAGGCCAAGGCCAAGTGTTTTCAACAATATGGCATCAATCAGTGGAATTAAACGCAAACCTTTGACCATCGAAGACAAAATAAAAATCATTAACAAAATCGATAATAATCCTACAAGCCGAATTGCGATCGCAAAAGAATTAAACCTACCTCCATCGACAGTCAACTCCGTTTATAGTCAACGACTGAAACATTTGGAAGCTGCAAAGCATAAATCATCATCAACAAAGAAAAACAAAACTAGTAAGTACGATGCTATTGACACTCGAGTGTTAAAGTGGTTTGAAGAAGTTCGGGCTTCCAATATCCCAGTAAATGGGCCCATGATACGTGAGAAGGCAGAGGCCATTGCCCTCAGACTTGGCATTGATTTCACGCCATCAAATGGATGGATAGATAGGCTGAAAAAACGTTTTGGCTTAACTTATAAAAAGGTTAGTGGGGAGGCGAATGCCGTTGCGGAGCAAGATGTTGCTGTCTGGAAGGATACCGTGCTTCCCAATTTGATAAAAAACTACGAGCCGAGAGACGTGTTCAACGTGGATGAATGCGCACTATTTTTTAGAATGCTACCGGACAGGACATTCACTTTCCGCGGTGAAACCTGCCATAGCGGCAAACAATCAAAGGAGAGGCTTACCTTACTGGTTGGTGGCAACATGGATGGTACAGAAAAGTTGCCACTGCTAGCTATAGGCAAAGCAAAAAATCCCAGATGTTTTAAGCGTAACGGAACTCTTCCATGCCAGTGGAAACACAACGCAACTGCATGGATGACCTGCCAAATTTTCAATGATTATATGCATGCACTTGATGCTAAGATGGGTGCTCGGGGGCGAAAAATAATTATGTTTATCGACTGTGCCGGAGCCCATCCCAAGGATTATTCTAAGCTTCGCAATGTGCAAGTGGAATTCTTGCCAGCCAATACGACTTCTCGTTTGCAGCCTATGGATCAGGGTATTATTCATGCTCTGAAAGCCCGTTTCCGTAAACGTTTGGTCTCCAAAGTGGTGCGAAACATTGAAGACGCGAAAAAAAACGGCGAAATGAAAGTAAGAAAAGTAACTGAAATTGATGCCCTACATTTCGTCTGTGCTTCGTGGCAAGACCTTCCCTCGACGGTTTTCGAGAACTGCTTTCGTAAGGCCGGCTTTGTGAAAAGGGCGGACGACAACAATATGGCAATCTCACAAGACAATGCCGACAGTGACACTGAAGTTGAAACAATTGAAACCGTGAACGCAGAGGAGTGGGCCACGCTGCAACAAGAACTCGACTTCACGGCTACATTTGAAGAATATGTCACCATGGATGACGACCTTCTCTCCAATGAGGTAGGTCTAGGTCCTAAGTAATATTTTAATGATTTTATCAAAACTAGGGCTAGTGCGACAACTCGAATTTTCGAGTACGAGTCGAGTTAACGGCGAGTTCGAACAAATTCGAGTTACATTAATTTTGAACTCGAATATTCGAGAAAACAGCATTTTCATTTACCGACCCGCCAAAAGTTATGTGTTTCCTCCGTCAGATAGCAGCACACACGCAATAAGTTCGTGATACACGACAGTCGAACTCCTTCTGACGTAAAACTCGTTATGATTGGCCGGCTGAACTTTGCGAGATCCAATTGGAGCTAGTCATACGTCACATGCGAGCGTTGATTGGCTGTTTTTGTGAAATCATTGACGTCTACCGTGTATCACCACTTTTGTGTCCGAGATGTATGTTGTTGACAACAAAAATGGCCACGATTCACAAGGCGAGAGCAGAGGAGCCAGATAATTCGGTAAAAATATGCGGCGGACTAGGCTTGGGCGTAATTTCTTCATTAAAGCATAGGCCTAGCATAAAATACAATTTCGAAATATTCATGAGATGGAACACTTGTCACAATGCAGGAAAACATTCAAACAACACACGGCGTGACAGTACCAGTGACAACAGGTAGGCCTAGTTGACAGAATTTCTTCTGATCAAGATTAGGCCTAGTATATTTTACAGATCTTGGGCCCTAGCTAGGCTTACAAACTCACATCGACATATCAAAACGCACCTATCACTGTACAATAGGCCTGGACCTAGCCTATAGCACCCTCCAAAACCAAGGTTACCTAGTTGTAGGCCTAGGCCCTAGGTTTCCATAACCTAAAATATTTGACCCAGGAGATAAGCCTAGCCCTACGCCTGGGCCTAGGCTTTAAAACTGAAGAATTTGTTTGATAGGCCTAGTAGAAAGTTTGAAATGGAGAATACGTTTTCTCAATTTGGAAATAAACTCGATTTGATCGATGACTCTTACGAATGAACTCTGAAAGAGAATACGTTTTCTACTTG